>OW388298.1:59500319-60883798 GCA_936450465.1 Gibbula magus | reverse complement strand
AAATTAATGCAAATGACCTTAGGTCTACTCTTAACTTGAACCAGAGCCCCCTATCATGATGAAATATCATTTGGGTGGAAGATTTCTATTCTGGGAGATTTACGTTTGATCAATCGATGTTATATTGTGATTGGAATAAAGAGAGATACCAGACACTGATAAGATTTGATATAATTCAACAATGTATAGTATGTAAGCCGAACAATAACACATTCTTAACCGATCATCAGAAATTCCTAGTGAACAAACTCATTTAAATTCTAAGTGCTTCATCAACACAATGATACACTTTCAGTTAAATGCTTAACTTCCCACTTACCACGGCCGTGTAATTCAGAACTTTTACTTGTCTAACCTGACAGGGTTAATAACTTTGTATCAAAGACTGCACCTTATATGTAAGGTCATATACATTGATTAAATTGATGTATTGTCAAAACCTTTAGAAATGATAGCACTTGTGTAGTGTTGGAATATTAGGTAAATACATTACCGAGTAACAAACAACTTTATCATTAAGCTAATAAACGTTCAGAACTGATAGCGCCGATGCATAGCTTCAATTTCCATTTTTTTAATGATTGTGTAATAGTCGTTATCAAGTTGTCAAATACGAATTCATACGAATATTCCCCTCAGTGATGACCAGTAATGTTACACCTAAATTGTGCAATAACCACGTACACTATCAAAAACAAATGTGTGTAAACAGGAATGTCCTCTCGAATTTTATTTCCACAAAGAGTACCCGGCTAGAACCCTATCTTTAAGTGTTTCTAATTAGACGCTTGATAGACAGTTATAATTTTTTATTTTAGTTAACAATCAACTGTTTATTCCCTCCGTCGGCGTAACATGAGATATCAGTTTATTATTATAATAATTTTTTTTATTATTATAATAATAATAATAATAATAATAATAATAATAATAATAATAATAAAAATAATAATATACATTTTAACTCCTAATATCCAGTGCAAGCACTGCTCAATGGTGTAAATATTATTACCCTGAAGGAATTGTACTTTCGGTGCCGCTACTAAGCGCTACGCGCGACCATATAGATCCGTAGCTCCCGTGTTCAGGTACCCAATTAAACAGCTGGGTGGACTGAGTGCAATGTGGATGAAGTGCCTTGCCCAGGGGCACAACACAGTATAAGACCCAGGTCTTACAACACATTATAAACCTAGGTCGGATTCTGTCTGTTGTTTTGTAGGTATCTTCTTTTCTTGGAATAACCTCTAATGAGGTCTTACTTCCGAGAATAACCCGGTATGAGGTTTTACTTTTGAAAGTAAGACCTGAACCTGAGGTTTTTTTGAAAGTAAGACCTGGAAATGCACTTAGAATAATTTTTCAGACTTGCAACGCAATAGCCAACAAGCAGCAATTATTATCGAAAATTATACAAAGTTAAAAATTTCCAAGTTGAAATAGCTGGCACCCTTCGCCTCTCTAAACTGGCGCCTTAGACCGGCTCGGCTATGCAGACCGAGATGATGAATGGAGTTGAATTACTCCATTTATAGTCATACCTTCTTTGCCTCGATATAACGCAACCGAGGGCGACATACCCTTTATAAAAACACGATTTGGGAATCAAAAATTATAAAATGTAAATTTTTACATTTGACGTTTATAAATAGGAAGAAAACATTCCTCCTTCGTCTTCTGCTTTTAAAATGGTCTAAGCGGAGGAATTAGGCCCTTTGAGCGTCCGAAACTATAACTCGTAAATTTTGATAGTTGACGGTTTATAAGCTGGAGAAAACACTGCTGCTGGGTCTTCTGCTCTGAGAATAACCTCAAGGTCCTCCCTCCCTTCAGGTTATTCTCAGAGCAGAAGACCTCGGAGTCATGTTTTCTCCTTAACGTATAAGACCCAGGTCACAAATGTTTGATGACTCCACCGGGATTCGAACCCGGGCCGTTGGCGTGAGAGGCAAGCATGCTAACCACTTCACCACTGTGCTCCATAGAGTAACATTAAGGCATAAAACGTCTGTCCTAAATACATTAAGTAAATGGCTGACAGAATGCCCTTTTTTCAAATATACACAATTCCGTCTTTTAACCGGCTTGCATAATCCTTGACGTTATTGTGCAATTGTGTCCATATGTCGAAAACAAATAACTGATTAACATTAATATCACAAGAAACACTTAGTTATTTACGAGAATTCCAAAATAAACGCAGGTAATCAGTATCTCACATTGTAAAGACCAAGTACATTTAAATAAAATTGTGAATACGCTTATTTTGCACCTTATATTGATACAGCATTAACATATATGGGATATAAGTGACTGACTTTTATGTTTTTAACAGTTATGCATGAACATAATATATACACAATGTTTAATAATGAGCGTATTTCACGTATTGGGGACGAACTATGCACATGCCTTGTTACGTAAAACATTTTAATGAAGAAAACAATGTCAAATATATATTCAGGGATCATTATGTTTGGGATCTTTATGTTTATTTCAGGTAACACGTTTTCATTCAGGTGTATCCATTATTCTACGGATGATACACTGTAGCAAGACAATTGATGTTTAGTTGTGGCACAAAGAACATAGAAATTGTGAACAAATATAAATATATGGGTCTCTGGTTCCAGGAACACCTGGACTTAAACTTTACTGCAAAGGAAATTGCCAAATCTGCTAGCAGAGCCTTATCAAGTCTACAAGAAAAATATTTTGATGCTGGAGGTATGACATATGACACATTCACCAAGCTTTTTGATTCTCTTGTCCAGCCAATATTGAATTATGGTACATCAATCTGGGGTTTTAAGGAACATAGTGCAATTAACTCTGTCCAGAATAAAGCATGCAGGCTGTACCTGGGTGTAAGCAGAAATACTTCAAACTGTGCAGTGAGAGGAGAGCTTGGATGGAAAAGTTGTATCACTAAACAAAGGATTGAAATATTCCGACTCTACTCAAGATTAATCAAACACAACAGACTTTTATTAGATTCATTAAACAGTTGGTCAAAAAGAAGAAAATCTTCCTGGTTATCACGAGTTATCTCCCTTAGTGGAAAACTTGGTATTAATATTATTGAAGCAGAAGAAATGTCAACCACAGGCTTTATTAATCAGGTTAAACAAAGGCTCTATGTGTTAGATAATGAACAATGGTTTTGTGCGCTATGGTACGATAAAAACCAGTTAAATGGGAATAAACTCAGAACTTACAGATCCTACAAGAAAGATCTACTCCCTGAAAGTTATCTTTTACAAAATATTCCACGGTATAAAAGAAAATATCTTGCCAAGCTCAGATGTGGATTTCTGGGTCTATCAATTGAATCTGGGAGGTATACACATCCTGCCACATCCCTACATCTACGGAAGTGCCCCTTTTGTGATACTCTAGAGGGTGAAGTTCATTTCCTGATTGACTGTCCAATGTATGATGATCTAAGATATCCCTTACTTAGAAGTGACTGTATTCAAGAGAACATTGCGGACCTCTCATCAGCTGAGAAAAACAATAAATTAATGTCTTGTGATGGCATCCAGCACCTTTTAGTTGAATGTGTGTTTAACATGTTTATGCGAAGAAGTAGACTTTTAAACAATATGTAAAATGTAAAAAAGAAAGTATGTGTAAGGTTGGAGTGTCTGTGGATGTATGTTTTGATGTGTAGGTAAGTGTATGGGTGTGTGAGTATGTATTGTATGTTGATTGATAGAGTATATACCTCAGTGAGTGGCTGAGAGTGGATGGATTTGTATCGGTGTGTAAGGGAGTATGTGAGTGTGTTCTGTGAGGGTGTGAATGTGAGTGTTTGGTGGTGGTTGGCGATTGATATGGGTAGACAGTGAGAATGTACATATATAAGTGTAAAGAATGAGGGCTGAGTAGTGGGTGAGTGGCAGAGTATGTATGGCTGGATGTTGGGACCTGATGAACGATGTTGAGTTAATATGAGAGTTTGAAGGGAGTAAGAGTATATATGCATGATGTATGTATGTATGTGTATGTGTGTATCTGAGTATGTGTGTATGTATAATGTGATAACGTGTGGATGTGTGAGTATATGTGTGTAGTGTATACATGTATGTACATACTAATATACTAATGTACTAATGTATGGGTATATGTATGTATGTGGTGTTGACAGGTGCTAATGCACTAATGTACTAATGGATGGATATGTGCGTATATGTATGTATTGTATACATGTACTAATGTATGTATGTATGTATGCATGTTTCTTAGTATGTGTGTATGAATAATGTGCTAACGTATGGATATGTGCGTATATGTGTGTAGTGTATACATGTATGTGCATACTAATATACTAATGTACTAATGTATGGGTATGTGTATTTATGTCGTGTAGACAGGTACTAATGCACTAATGTACTAATACTAGGTATGTGCGTATATGTATGTATTGTATACATATGTGTGTGTGTGTGTGTGTTTTTCTCCAAGTATATGTATTCTAGTATTAAATGAGATATTAATGTATTGTCTCTTGTAGCCTTTTGGCGGCTTTTACATTTTTAATGAATGTATTATTGAAATATTTTTGAATGTACGAGATGAGACAAAAATAAACAATTTCTCTCTCTCTCTCTCTCTCTCATCTCTCTCTCTCTCTCTCTCTCTCTCTCTCTCTCTCTCTCTCTCTCTCTCTCTCTCTCTCTCTCTCTCTCTCTCTCTCTCTCTCTCTCTCTCTCTCTCTCTCTCTCTCTCTCTCTCTCTCTCTCTCTCTCTCTCTCTCTCTCTCTCTCTCTCTCTCTCTCTCTCTCTGTAACTCCTGCCATGTAAAATGTATGTTTTTAAATATTTGAAGAAATCCCATAGAAAAGCCCTTGCACAGTTTAGAAGTGGAGTAGTCCCTTTAAGAGTTGAGACAGGTCGTTACACTGACATACCTTTGAACGAGAGAACATGCCCATTCTGCGACGACCTAATAGAAGATGAAACCCATGCCTTACTTAAATGTCCTCAATATGAACAGGCAAGAACTGAACTTTTAGATATGTGTCTAAACAAGATTGAAGATTTTACCAACCTCTGTGATACTGAAAAAGTAGGTCTTAAACTCTCACATCCGAATGTTTTAAATACTGCTGCCAAAACCTGCCATTCTATTTTAACCAAACGTTCCAATATGTTATACTCGTGATTTATCTGTAGATATATTAATATATATATATATATATATATATATATATATATATATATAATATATATATATATATATTTATATATATATATATATATATATATATATATATATATATATATATATATATATATATATATATTTAGTTTGTTTTATAATTTTATCTTTTAATTCATTGTAAATGTTTTTAACTGTTTTGCCGATGTGTTTTATCTGAAATAAAGTCTCTCATAACCCCATGGTGGGTGGCTCGACATGTTTTACCTGTTATTTTTATCATGATGTAAATATATTTACTGTATAAATGTATCGAGGTGAGACTTGAATAAAATATCTGTCTGTCTGTCTGTCTGTCTGTGAAGATATTACGCACGGCTGTGTATGTTATATAATCAAGTGATGTATATTCATTGATAGTCACAGAATGTCCTCTTCAAATACACATCCCGTCCCTTGATCAGCTTGCAAAATCTACTTTATTGTATAATTCCGGATTTATTAAACGTTGCCGAGTTTATAAATCGAGAACTCCCTTATAACAGAGATAGGAAGAGGGAATGGGTTAAAGTTTGAGCTTTGTATGTTGTTGCAATTGGAAGAAGATGGGTTGTTATATTCAGCACAGGGGGCCTATCTTGATGTATGCGCCATATGTTTAAAAATTGCTGAGTTGGTGTCTGTGAACTTGTCTTTCTTAACAAACAAATTAAGGGACAATGATAACATGTTTTATCGCCATATCAATGAATAAATTAATGTACAGTCGCCCTGATTGCTTGTGCGTTTTATGCAGCCCTTCATTGACTATATTACAGTAGGTTACGCATGATATGGCGAAGTCGTCTCGTTTCTCCGCTGTTTAAGGCATTAGTATGATGAAATGAAGATATATTTTCTCAGTATACACACCTTAAAGTTCTGAAACAATCGCCAGTGGGGAAAAGCCAATAATGGTAAAATTAAACACACAGGAAAAACAATACTAATAAGCTGAACATTTCATTGTATTTTACAAACTTGTTTATTACAATTTACAATTGTATATCTGATTCCCATACCCCCCCCCCCCCCATTTTCATCCGCTCCATTTATATGTTCTAAAATAACTGATTTTAAAAAATAAGCATACCAAATGAAGGTTGTGCAAAAAGGTCTGAAAAACCTTTTCTGAATATTTTTAATAACAGCTTCATCGAGTCTTAGTAATACGGAGCATACTGATGTGCGTTTGATAAAAGGCCATATACACTGTAGCAATACAATTGATGTAACTACTGCCATGTGAAGATATTACGCACGGCTGTGTATGTTATATAATCAAGTGATGTATATTCATTGATAGTCACAGAATCAAATTGTGACAAATGTACGGTCATTGTCACAAACCAAAATCTTGAAGGTGATGAATATATATCATTAAGATAGGAAATTGTGACATTGTTTGATAACAAAAAACATGGATGATGATATAGCAATGAAACTATTAAATGTTGTGTAAAATTGGTAACAGTGACAATGACCGTACATGTGTCACAATTTGATTCATTGAAAGGTGTATATGTTAATTTTGAGCCGATTAATAAGATCTTATTTCAAAACTTATACATTTAAAAAAAAAAACATATATTTCATGTTATAGCCGATGACTATCCATCATTAATTTACTCACAAGCTATAACAAAGACCTTTTGTCTCAATACAGCGAGAGGATAAACAGCGACTGATGTAATTAGACTGTCCATTGAGCAGTTCAGCGAGGCGCATTATAACGAGGAGACCACAAAACTAAACATCAATTTGCTGCTGTTCTAATTTAGTTATATTATTGAAATTCTCAAAATTTGCTAAAGTTAATATGCAGTTTCAGAATATCTAAAAAATGTGTGAATATCTCGCAAAAAGTAAAAACTCGAAATTTCTAGAAATTTCTAAAAACTTTCTAGATACGCACTAGAAACTTTCTAGATACGTTCTAGAAACTTTCTAGATACGGGGTATGTTTATTTATTGGACTACTGTAAGCTGCAGTGGACCTCTACCACATTCACCAAGCACCATTGCATTACAAGTATTTTTTGACACTTTGAGAAAAGATTTGCACATTTTCACTTGAACATCTTCAATTATTTTGCTATATCTAACTCCCCAGATTTCTGATCCATAACACAGGATAGGAGTAACAATACTGTCAAATATGATATGATATCACCAAGTGCCTTCTGATATCTATTTATTGTCATTATTGCTTTGGAACTCTGTGAAGCTAAGCAAGTTTGAGCCTGTGTCCATACTAGTTTGGGTGTAAACATAATACCTAAATATCTGTAGAAGGGTACAACATCAATATTTTCACCAGTGTAAGTCCACTTTTCATAACTTCTTAGGGGTCCACCATTTCTAAATACCATCACTTTCGTATCATTGCTTGCAGACTGAATATATTGTCTATTGTTGAGTAATTTGTTCTGAATCCTGCTTGTAGCTCATCAATGATCTTATTCTCTTCACAAAAAGTCTTAAGTCTCCAGTTCAATATAGAAGTAAATATTTTACACATAGTATCAATTAGTGAAATTCCCCTGTTGTTATTAACATAATTTTATCTCCAGATTTGAAAAGAGGACATATAATACTTCTATTCCAAGCAGTAGGAAATACACCACTGTCCAATATCTGATTAAAAAGTGCAGTCATTGTGGGTAAAATAATGGCTGGTGCGTTTTTAAAGTATTCAAAGACAACTCCATCAGGTCCAGGTGATTTACTATTTGCAAGTTTTCTTATATGTTGATCAACTTCTTGAGGTTTGATTGGTTGGTTTAATTCCGCTTGATTGTCATTGTCATCTTCATCTAATATTGGAGGTATAGTAGGGGGATTTTCAGTTTGGAGGAGAGAGGAAAAATGATTTGACCACTTTTCAGTTTCACTTCCATCTGGTTTTTGTGCTTGTTTCCCCTGTTATAACAATTTCCAAAATAATTTGGGGTTTTCTCTCGAGTCAATTAGTTTTTGTTTCTGCTCGTTCTGATAGGACTTTCTTTTAACCGCAAATGTTTTCTTGAATTTAGTGCGTAACTCCCTAAATATATATAAGTCCAAGTTATGGTCTCTATGCCCCCTCAGTGCCCTGTATTTGTCACACTTTAGACTTTCAAGTTCGCTGTCCCACCAGGGAGGTAGACTGATTAATTTTGACCTGTAATTATGCTTAGAATCAATACTGTATATTCTCTTGTTTATAGATGCTGCTTCTTGATAAACATTAACAAGTAGACATAAAGCAGTGTTCACATCTCTGGGTATTAAGTGATCAATTTCATCCTTCAACAATTCATACAACTCATTAAACCTAGATTTAAACACAATACTGTTCTCTTCTTTTCAGTTGTTTCATCACACTTATCAATTGAGTATACCGGTAGATGATCACTTGAGCCTTGATGTGAGAAATCAAACCTGCAGAACACTGGAAAGTGATTTGATTCATCTTGTGTACCAATACCATAGTCTGAGATAATTGGGTATAAACTTTGCGAGGCTATCATATAGTCAACAGTGCTTGCTCCATTATGTGTGATACATGTGTATTCACATTGCTTGTCTTGATGGCATCTCCCATTCAAAAAATGAATGCTGAATACTTTACACAACTCAATTAACTTCTTGCCAACATTATTACAGGTATCTGAGTCTTTATTGTTCCTAAGAATTTCAAAGTTGTCAGTTGGGTTATCAACAATGTCTTGTTGTATGAAGTCAATATTATCTTCTGGGATGTAGTCAAGGAGTGTTTTTGTCCTAGCATTCAAATCACCTGTTAGGAAAATCTCTTTATCTGGGTGATCATAAACTATCTTTGTCAAATAATCCTCCAATGTAGACATGCCGTCGCCATCTGTATCCTCATAAATCGGCGAGTTTTCAGGTGAAAGATATGTAAAAATCAGCACAGTATCATTTATACTACTACTTAATCTTGATGTTTTGAACAATAAAACCACTGTATTTTCAAAGTGTTCATACGCTCTAGTTAAATATCAACAAATTATCCATGATTCTCTTATGAAAATGGTCACGCCGCCACTGTATCGACCAAAATGTTTTGTTTTTTTCTTACGCTATTACATGATCGAAAACAGGACAAGAAGTCTTTAAAATCATTAATGTTGCGGGCAAAGGATTCATAAAAGGCGATCAAGTCATAGTTAGCACAAACATGTTTTACTTGTGAATTTGAGGTATCATATTTATGTAATCCTTCTATATTCCATGAAAGAATGTCAAACGTTGGGCCAAGGCCACCTCCTCAAGTGTTTTTGTTTTGAGACATCGACACGGGAGTATCCTCCTTTGAAGTTGGAGTGGGCGTTTCCCAGTTTCCGGGTCCAAACAAATCTGCCCATGTGCGCTTGTAAGCTGTGGATAGCGTGTTGTTTCGTTGATCTCGTGACTCTTTCTTAATGGATCTAGAGATGTTGTCATACATGAACACTTCCCCTTGAACTATTAATTTGTTAAGACGCATCTTAGGTTGTGTTCCCGCATCCTGTGCTTGCATAAACCATGGTATATATATACACATAAAGTTCACAATCCGATGATTGTCCAACTATCAGTAATGTAGTAAATATGGAAAAAATAATGGATTTAGAAGCAGGAATCATCCATTTTAATGGCTAGCGCTTTCAGCTACACAGCCTCTTCAGGCCATACATAACGGATAATTATCGTATGTATATACATAAACAAAATAAAGGCTGAACATGTTTTGGATTCCCGACCGGTTTCAGTATTCTATTCAGTGATCATCATGAGATCTTTATGATGAGCAGTATGTAAAAATTTTAATGTGCAATATTACGATATATTTATGCTGTTTAATCGTCGTTTAAAGACTGTGATGAAATATTTTTCTTTGATTTTTCTCTTTTCATCGCTGTCTGACATGATTTTGTAAAACGGGAATATTTTAAAATTAGGAGTTTTATTCCCGGCGCATCGATCTATCTACATGTATATGTCCACTCAGTGGAATGAAGGGGCAGGAGGGGTCCCTTATTTGTTGTTTGTGGACCCTCACTCTTGATCTGAGTGTATCTCCCGTTTGTCCAATATAATCCTCGCCATATCCACTGCATTTGATAACATATATTAAGTTTTGTGACACGCATGTCATGTTCTCCCGTACCTGGAATAAATGGCCACTTTTGAAATCATATCCTTTTCCTTGTAATAGATACAATTTGATTGTTCACACCTACAATTTGATTTGTCATCCTGGATTGACTGATCAAATTTAGCCCTTGTCAATATTTGTTTAAACTCCAGTTCTGCCTTTTACTTTTGATAAGGGACACATGTGGAAGTTGTAAGGGTTGGATAGTTTCATCGCTAGTTTCATCTAATTAGATGAAACTATTATCTAATTAAAAGAAACTATCATCTAATTAGATTAAACTATCATCTAATTAGATGTTATGTATAATTTTCCCACTGCTGGCAGCAATACGAACTATCATCTAATGAGAACAAAACTATCATCTACTTTGATGAAACTATCATCTAATGAGAACAAAACTATCATCTACTTTGATGAAACTATAATCTAATGAGAACAAAACTATCATCTACTTTGATGAAACTATAATCTAATGAGAACAAAACTATCATCTACTTTGATGAAACTATCATCTAATGAGAACAAAACTATCATCTATTATATGTCATCTATTATTTTCCCACTTCTGGCAGTTATGCGCTTCCATAGAAATCTTCAAAATATACAATATTTGTTTCTTATTTTGGTCTAAATTTAAAGAGTAACATTTATGAAGACAGTATCAATGAAATAAAAGGATTTTACATGTTGATCAACAAGTAACAAGATTATTGTCACAATGTTTTCGCTTAAAATAGATTATAGACCCAAAACATTGTTTCATCATAAAATAACATATCTTTCGATTAGTTATAATAAAATCATTTAATTATCCTATACCTAGAGGTGTATTTAAAATTCAAAATACATGTATGACACTGTTACTGAAAATGGACACAGAAGCTACAAGGCTATGCACTTCTCAATCTTACAGCTGAGAGTGTGCAGAAACAAGGTGTGTTGAACTCCTTTAATGGCATTGTGTGAATTTTACCATAATAGTTTGTAACTAAAAAACTATATTGAATACAATACCCTTTATTGAATTCGACCTGTTTCATGTAATTTTAACTTAACGCTGCTACGTGAATATCTTTCTGAGTAATAAGAAACAAATATGAATTTACTTGTGAGCAATATCCACCTTTCCCCATGGATATTGGCTTTGTGTTTTAAAAGGGTCAGTCGCACGTTTTGTGCAAAATTTATTTTTTCAAATTTCCCATTTATAATGATAGTTTATGTCATTTAAATTTACTTTAAAGGTAAAACATCTTATTACACAAACCAATTATCCGTACTTGTAATAGCGATGTTCTGTATAAAACAAAACTTGCATGGCGGCCATTTTATTGTGAACACATTTTATTGTTTCGAAGTACAAAAAACGATTTCCACGGCTATACCAAACTCTGTACACTCATTTTTAATTTGATTTTCTGAAGAGAGAAGGGTGTTTTACTATTTGTGAGATCATTTTTCAAATACATTTCATCGACTTATCTGAGCGAAAAAACGTACTACTGCCCCTTTAATATCCATGAATGACATTTGTTTAATGTAAGTTAGTGAGTTGTACTAAAAGTGACAACAATCCATCAACAATAACAGACTGAAGTTACGTAGTTATGTAAACGGATGTCAATAACATGTATTATAAATCCCATTAAAAGTGTGTAAGTATGCTATATCCCATGTGCAGGTTTGATCATACATGGTTGTTCTTTAGAATTGAAGCTACAGTCATACCAAAATACTTGTTCATTGTTTTACCAAGCACACGTATGGTTATTTCATGTGACATGTCGATGCCAGGTGTACACATTTTCTTCTAAACTTCATCATGCTTAATAACCTAAACATCTATATGTGTTGATAAGATCGGACTTTTTATTTCCAAGCACTACTCATCAGAATCGCTTATCTAACATAAGCAAAATTACTTTTGTTCAAGAATTTGCACAACTTGTGCTTATAAGTAAAGACATGATAAGAAATGGACTCAGGTGTCCAATCGTCCGGTTGATATCTCAAATCATTTACATGTCCCCTCTTCTTCATTCGGTAAACAAAAACAAAACTATCCGTACATCCAACTGCTACACAACGGTATTACAATCATTGTTACAATAAGACATGTTGAAGTCATGAACAAAAAATAATAAAAGTAGACAAGAATAACAAACAATTTCTGACATGATAAACAACCCATTTAAATAGTAAATATTGTCGCAGAAGAAGAGAAAATTAGTGAAACGGGAACTAGTAATTGTTCAGTTGCGATGTAAATGAAAACGGAATTATGTCCCTGAATGACACAGGATTAATCACCTATAAGTTGCCCCCTGCAAACGTAGTACTGTAAATATGGTCTCGAAAACAGATTGAACATGCTTTTCTATTTTCTATGCCTCACTGCTGCGTGATTCGAAATTGGTATGCTCGAAATAGTTTATCTATGTGATTAAGTTACATGGATTACACTGTATGTCCGGTAACAGGACGTATGTCAGTTACATGGATTACACTGTATGTCCGGTAACAGGATTGTCCCTTTTATTTTCAGTAAAATGTATGTTTGTCCATTAAATAGACTGTATGTCCTGTATATTTATTGTATGTAAGGTACCTATATTGAATGTCCTATTATCTATTATTTTCGCTCATGTTAGAATAAACATTAGTTTGTAAATGCATTATTAATGCCAACTGAAGATTTAATGCAGATGTTGCATCTGTTGAAATGTGAACTTGAACTTGAAGTCTTCATATCAACCTTACCTATCACTAGAATCCACTTCTCTCCACGTCTCAGTTTCATCACCAGGTCTTGAGGCGTCCTGTCCAGGGGTGGACTCACTGACAACTGAGATTCCTTTGCTGTAAGATTACGAAGTGATTATATTTAAGAAGAAGGTTTTCAATTTATGATGATCAAAAGAATAACTTTTATAATTTATCTAAATAAAACCCACACGGTACTAGGTTCTTAGCACCTGCTACAGGGCAAGATGGAATATTAGGAATGTTTTTGGTCACCGAAGGATTAAAATAGTTATAGGCATTGATGATATAATACACTCATCAGCAAATTATGATATTTTGGACCGATTTGATGTATTTAAAAGAAGGACTCGCTTCCAATGAATAAACTTCATTTCAGATAAATTTACATACAGGATTGTACAGATAATCTATATTTTGAAAATAAATGACACGGATGAGGGAAACCTAAATTAACAACTTTTTCAATAGTTATATCATCGTTTTTTGCACGTTAAACAATATTTGTTACTGACCCACACTTTTTAGATTTTGCTCAAAATGTATTATGATGTGACCAGTTGAATAAACAAGCATATTCAGAAATAAGAATAGGCGGTCAAAGAACGTTTTTCATCAATTTAACGTCATGTTTTAAATGACATACAGAAACGTAAAATACAGACATCATCGCAGTTTTGATGATTGATGAATATAACGTTGACTGCCTAAAGTGTAATAATAATTAAACATTATATCAATCTTTGAGTGCAAGGTGGAAGAACAGTTATTTGTTGATTATACCAGGTGATTTAAAATCGCCACTTACGTGAGAAATGTATATAATTCGAAAACACACACACTGTAACATATCTACAGTGAATATAGGTGGCGGTCAAGTTATGCCTCATGTCGTAAAATGGCCGTTAAAAGGGTGTTAAGATGAATTTAAGCAGTTTCCGTTAGTGTATGAATAATGGATATGGATAGTTGAGTGTGTTTACAATAGGTGTAGTTGGATGTGTTTATAATAGGTTAGTGGGATGTGTTTACAATAGATATAGTCGGATGTGTTTATAATAGGTGTAGTTGGATGTGTTTACAATAGGTTAGTGGGATGTGTTTACAATAGATGTAGTTGGATGTGTTTACAATAGGTTTAGTTGGATGTGTTTACAATAGGTGTAGTTGGATGTGTTTACAATAGGTGTAGTTGGATGTGTTTACAATAGGTGTAGTTGGATGTGTTTACAATAGGTGTAGTTGGATGTGTTAACAATAGATGTAGTTGGATGTGTTTACAATAGATGTAGTTGGATGTGTTTACAATAGACGTAGTTGGATGTGTTTACAATAGATGTAGTTGGATTTGTTGACAATAGATGTAGTTGGATGTGTTTACAATAGGTGTAGTGGGGTGTGTTTACAATAGATTTAGTGGGATGTGTTTACAATAGGTGTAGTGGGGTGTGTTTACAATAGGTTTAGTTGGATGTGTTTACAATAGGTATAGTGGAGTCTGTTTACAATAGGTGTAGTGGGGTGTGTTTACACAATGTGTAGTGGAGTCTGTTTACAAAAGTTGTAGTGGAGTCTGTTTACAATAGGTGTAGTGGGGTGTCTTGGAGTCGACTGTGATTACAATGAAAGTAGTGGTATGTGTTTACTATTGTTTGTATGGGGTGTATTCAGATTGGGTAATGTGGGGTAGTGCCTGCTGTAGAATTTTGCACTAATGTTTACACCCTTTTCTTTCTGGGAGAGTTTGAAAAACATTTCGTTGAGCGAAGACTTGAAATGTCATGTTTCCCATCAGATCATCTCACTCCATGTTACAAAACACTTAACAAGGTACATCCAAATAATTATATTTCTTACCTTAGGGTATTCCTATTCAAACTAAGCCTATAATCAAGCTTTCTATCTATTTGTTTGTAACTAATCTAACAATCTAAATTACCTCTTCCATCCAGAAAATCCTGTGGAGAATATCCATCTGCATTTTGTAGCTGTGTATCTGCTCCAGGGATATTCTCCAGCAAGTGGTCAACTCCCTGCTTGTTTGTCACACCCAGAAAGTGTAGCGGTGTGCTCCCAGACATGTCAGTCTGGTTAACATCGCCGCTAACCGTCTGTATGAGACGCACAAGACTCCTGATTTTTACGTTACGTGTGCACAGATAGTGCAAACACGTGAAGCCGAACTCATCCTGCTTGTTGATGTCACCGTGTCCCTCTACAGTCAACTGTTTAATGTCATCAACAGACACACTGCTGTTACCACTCAACCAGTGAAGTGGAGAGGCGCCACTGGCATCTCCTTGGTAAATGTCACATCGATCTTGAGACAGCATGAACTGCACCAGTTGAATGTTAACCTTCTTTCTTCCACATATGTAATGGAGGGCTGTCAGTCCACATTCATCCTTTGTATTTGTACAGTCAGAGCTTCCCCTGATCACAAGTTCCTTTACTAGTTCACGGTCAATGTTGTTTTGCTTGCACATGTACAGAAGAGCTGTATTCCCTGTTTCATCTCGTGCACCTACACAGTCAGTATCCATTTTCGTGACTATTTCCTGTATCAGTTCCGGGTCAATGTTTTTCTGTTTGCACAAGTATAGAAGCGCTGTATTCCCTATTTTATCTTTCACGTTGCAGTCAGCATTTCTCCAAAGGAACATTCTAATACTTTCAGTATCAACTTCATCCTGCTTACAAAGATACATCAGAGGAGTTTGTCCCGACTCATCTGGTATGTTGACATCAGCCCCGTGTTCCACAAGTCCAAGTACAGCAGGCTTTTTCCCTCCGAGAATAGAGGCCCACAACATTGTTCTGCCTTCTTTACCAAGTGAATCGATGTGCGTCTTTGTCTCAACCTGCAATAGAATGACTCAAGTGAGCAGCAGGTGATATTAAAAGTATGGATACATTTGACCATAGTTGTCCAGATTATCTCATCAATGTCCCAATTTCTCATTCCAATTAAACTAACTGAAATATTGAATTTCTTTAATTTTGCCGACATACCAAATATTGATATGTTCTAAGTATTTTAACAGTATTGATCAGTTTCCATTTGAACAACAGAGACACAGGGGGCAAGCCCTGTCCTGGCAGTCGTCAACAACCATTTTCTTGACAGACAGTAGTTTTTCAACTCGGGTGGTCCCGAAATTGTTTAGTTTTGAACATTTTCCATTGAATGATGTTAACAATATCAACTTGTTTCCGGTTTAGCATGGACAAGGCTTATCCCCTGTGAGAGACTTTATTTATTTTCTAAGTGTTTAATCATTCTTTCATTTAGTCCTCACTCCTTCATAAACAGCAAAGGAACAAGGTGTTATTGTGTTCTTTAATTATCTCCACAATTGACAATAGATCAGAAACACACAAAAAGAATACACCCTTATTGAGTGGTAAGGGTTTTCCTTAAAGTGTGTTTACAAACAAGTTAAAGGAGAAAGAAACTGTATCATTGACATATTGATGTGGTTCTAAGTCAAAGCATAAATAAAAGTTCAACATCCGCTCTGTCATTCATATAGTTAGTAATAAGATGGAGCAACACTTATCACACATATCAAACAATAAATTACTTTATTTTTAAGTTTAATTAATGTTAAATAAGGTTATTAAATCAAAGTTTAAGATTTAACTTACCTGTCCAGCATCATGAGAATACACGCTTGATGCCAACAGTTCCTTACAAAAGTTCTCGTCATCACAGAATCTGTGTCTGAACACGCTGTAGTCTCCCTCCAGAATCTCGGGTTGAAATCTCTCTCCAAGAGTTTTCAGTACTTTTGGTACAGGTTTAACATTGATTTGTGTCGGTGACTTCTGTTTCTTGTTTGATATCAGAGTTATCTTCTGTCTGATCACAGAAAGGGTTGCATATTGCACGCAAAACAACGGGTCTGTATTACAGATGACACTCAGTACACTTTCATAGATTGATGGATGAGCGAAAACACACACTCCATTCTCCCACACAGTGATGTAGCTGCCTTCTTGCTCACGTTCCACTTGCAACAAAGAGATTCGTCTTACATCATCCTCCATTGAGTAGGCATCAAACTGTCCATTGTTTTTTATCATCAATTCAAAAAGATCTTTGCAGTTTTCCTTATACAAAACCGCCGTTGTAATATCAAGGAACTTCAGTGGTGTTTTGAAGAACTCTTCAATGTCAAGGTCACGCTTCTTAGCTTTCAGTTTTGGATACATCATGCTGCAGTGGGGAAAACCGTGAGCAATGTCAAGGTCAGCTACTCTCTGTTTAACTTCTAAACTTAATTTCAGTTTACTTTGTTTCAGATAGTAGTCAAGTATTTGAAGTCTTTCATTTTTGATTTTCACTGTACTTAGGTCAACAACATTATCTGGATCAAGGATTGTGTCTTGCAAATGTCCCAGATAGTCCCGGGCTTCCTTCACCACGTTCTGTCTGCTGATAAATATAACTTTTAATTGGTTTCCATTAAGAGTGAATTGATTATGAATATCGTTCATCACCTCTTTCCATCTATTTATTAAAACCTGGTCGGAAGTGAAAGCACCGAATCTGTCATCAAACATAATTACACGGGCTTCATTGAACCTTAACAGTTGTCTGTATTCTTCAGGCTCTTTAATGTTGTATACGCTCCTCTTTCCCCGAAGTTGTTTGAGCACCAGGTACCCCAGAGTTGTCTTCCCATCTCCAGCATTACCTGTTATAGTCACCCAGTTCCTCCCATGCTGCAGCATATCAACCACTGTGTCTACAGCAGATACGTGGATCATTCCAGAGGTCAGGGAATCGATTTCCTTTTGAGTTCTTCCTGCAACGACGAGTGGTGTATAGGTCACTATCGATCAAAGCTTGGTAATTGTACAAATATTCAGAATGTATGTATTAAGCGCACAAGATCAATCTCTTTTTAGTTGATTTAAACAAAACATTTTACAAATCTCCACATCTACACATTAAATAAATGAGTTTGGTTGCAAAACATCTTGTGAGTGTGTTATGTATGATATTAAGAGACTTTTTACATGCATTTGCTATAGTTTTATGTAGAATATGTTCTATTGTATTATACAAATAGAAGACTGCCAATATTACTTACTCAGGATATCCAAAATCTGTTTCTTGACCACTTCTGCAATGACAAACAGCGTTATATATGGGACATATATGTGATTTACATTTAGTTAGAATATGATGAAATGAATAAGTTTTTTCCCCGTTTCTGCAATGAAATAAACTCTGCGTAACCTTTATTCAGCTTAGTCAGCTGAGAACGGCAAAAGTGATGCTTGCCAATTTAAGAGAAAAATGTATTTAAGATGTACATACAATTCCTATTTAGATGGTATATGAAAATTTAGCCCATTTGTTTTAAAGGGACTTTAGCAAGTTTAACATTTATTTCCTATTTATAATGATGCCAATTATCCGTCGTAGTAATAATGGTGTTGGGTATATCAAAGCATGGCGGCCATTCTATTGTTACCACATTTTATTATTCAGAATGAAAAAACGATTCCTACTGAGCCCTGTAAACTCATTTTAAACTTTATTTTCCGGAAAGAGAAGGGCGTTTTACTATTTGTGGAATTATTCTTTTTTATTTATCTGAATGAAAAAACTTGCTACTGCCCCTTTAGAGCTGAAATCTTGTACACTTGGCTGAAGATCATGAATTGTCTATTTGATGACTCTGTGGCCCCTAATGAAAGACCTTTTTCCAGCTACTTTTCCACAACAAAAACACCTAAAAAGCTCAAATCTTGTATACAGATACGGAATTTCGGGTCCTAACTTTGAACACAAGACAGGAGGCACGATCTAGAAGCATATTTTTATCGAGTTTGAAAAACATTAAAACGCTGATATCATGTACAAAATATTTTGCCAATGAAGTTTAATACAATTTTAGAAAATGTGGCAACTAATAAGATTCTCAGTGGCCATGACCTAAAACCTATTTTCAACCTCTTCTCCAAAATTAAATGGTCTAGAAAGTTGAATTGTTGTCCACAGATTCTTCAGTCAGTGACATTCATAACATATAAACTGAGTGATTCGGTGGCTCCATCTAACACAGAAATAGTCTGAATTATCTACTAAGACTGAATACATCATATTTCGAAGGTGCTCCATCATCCTTATGGCCATGATAAAAACTATTTTCAGAAAATGTATCCTACACCAAGATCAAGGTCATAATGTCAAATGTTATGACCTCATTTTCAAAAGACACATCATTGATCAATCAGAGGTAAGAGCCAGTCACTCTGGAGGCCATATATCTTAAGATATTCATCCGATTGATTATAAAAAAAAACTTTCAAATTTCATAATTTCAAAATAGTTAATCATAAACTGTGGGAGGAATTGATTTCAGAACATACGTACCTTATTCGTGACGGACGGACATACATTTTCAAGATTTACGATATATGGTTTATAGTCCGATGAGATACAAAGCAAATATTTCTCAACAACATACTAAGAGAAATCAATCACATTGAAACACTCACCATCCAAATCTGCTGGTATCAGCGGTTCTTGAAGTTCCAAAGCTGAACATAAAGGTAAACTTTATATTAATCACTGATCATGATATGTTTTATGTTGTTGCGGTCTCTATTAGAAATGTTATATATTTATCAATTTCATTAATTAATTTTAAATGATTTATCAGTTGTCAAACAGAACACAACCCTCGTGTGTCACGGAATATAAAATCTTCAACTGAGGTTTCCTGATACTAAACACAACAGAGGAAGTTCTTCACAGAACCGGTTTACTCGTCCTGCCTACACACCGAGGAATATCAGTTCACTTCACTATTCTCACATTGATCATTTTGACAAACATTCAAATGCTCATCACTGATGCCTACTACTTCCTTAAAGCACAGATTTAGACAATCATCAACACAACCAAATCACCAAAAAGAATTGCTAATAATGATATAAAAGCTTACACAAATACATTGTTTCTAACCACACACGAATAACTTTGGAGCTTCCACAACAAAGAATGTAGACACATGTTTAAAGTGTGTAATCCAGTGATCAATACAATTCTCTGGAGATGTTGGGTGTCGCAAATACTGTAACATGAATGTTTTTTTCAGATGTATGCACTTTCACAGATCTATCATGTATAGTTATATCCCCATAAAATTTGGGGTATAAAATAGTTCTTGGGGGAAGTCGGAATTGTAGAAGGTTTCCAATGCTTATTTAATTTAGAGAGTCCATTATTTTCACACATTTTTTTAATCACTATCATTAGCCTTTTTTTTATAAGTTGGTTTACGGATCCGCCAACCCTAAAAATATGAAATACTGAAAACAAATATAATTCTCTTAAGGGCATGTTTGTATTACTGCCGAGTGTAAACAGAAGAATTAGCGATAAAATAATCAGTGAAATAAGTTACTGCTTTTTAACTAAACTTCGGAGCGAAATTGGCTTCAAAACACTTAAAATGTTCTTGACAAATTACAAACCTACCTTATATGCTAAGTTAATCAATTAATTTGTAATTGGTCAAAAACATTTTCATGATTTTCAAGCCAATTTCGTTTCTGAGCCACGTTTAACAGTGTGGAACCAGGCATGTATGAAATGACACCATACAGTTTTAACATTTAATTTGATTTTGTCTTGCCTACCGACTGTGATTATCTAGTAGAGAAAACTCAATTCCAAAGCAAATTATATTTATTTTTATTTTTCGATCACCGACTTGAAGTTTTGTGGGAAGAAATCTGTAAACCAACTAATAAAAAAGGCCTATATAGTATGTGATGTAACACTGTATTGGCTGATGTAAGCTTCATACAATGACAATATTGAGTGTATTTTTTTTTAAATGTTTGAAACATATACTCATAGTCATAAAGGTTATCACCCTACAGAAAGGTCTAGTTTCGGCTGTAGGCTCACAGAAAGGACCATATGAAAAGTTGTAAGACATTGGGTCATATCGCCAAAGCACAACTTGTGAAAAGAAATATGCACTTGTTTGACGAAGTGCATACACATTACAACTCTTGAATAAACATGCATGAAATCTGTATCAGAAGATTGGTTTTGAAATCCTCTGGAGATGACATTATTCATTTCATCATTCATAAACATGACATTTGTAACTAGCAAACAATGCCTAACATAATACCAACAGCAATTCGAAATCAAATAGTAGGAATGGCTTTCAGTTGATATTATTGCTGACCACATTTCTGTAAGAAAACGACATAAACAACTGGAAGTGTGACCCCTAGATATCCTCTATTGTGGTGTTTGATCTAATGCCATCGACGTTTGTAAGTCATATTACTTTGTCGCAGGTAAGAATAACGTAAAATCTGAGACTTTCCTTGGAAACGGTTAACAGAATATTATTGCAACGTTGGTCCAAGATGATCTCTCAGACGACCAATGTTTATACATCAACACAAGCTCCCAGACGACCTATGTCTACACATCGACACAAGCTCTCAGACGACCAATGTTTACACATTGACACGAGTTCATATGTCATCAGTGGGGCCGGACACCACCCTAACCACCCTGACGAGTCTCAATTCCTCCTTCATCGAGTTGATGGACGTGTGCTTGTGCTCAGATTGAAAAGAGAAATATTCACAGATGACTGAGTAGAAGATGTCTTTGCCAATGGAGGTTATTCGGTTATAGTTTCATGAAAACTCAACAAAACAAAACCAATCCAAGGACATGTCAATCAAAGAACCTATCGCAATGTTTTGGAGCAAACGTTGATCCTCAATGTCTGTCAGATATACTGCAACAATGTTCTGTTTCATGATGACAATGCCTGACCCAATTCAATTAGCAATCAACGAGTTCCTACTGCAAGTAGGTGTTGGCTACCTACCATAGCCCTGCAAATTTCCGGATATGAAATCGATAGAACATATGTGGGAGCAGAACGGATAGGCAGCTGCGACAGATAGAACTTCCCCCTAACACTCTACATCAAGTGGGTCATTGTTTGGTCCAGATCTTGAATAATGTGGTCATAGAAGATGTTAACAGATTGGTTGACAGCAGGCCCAGGAGAATTACCTCCCTTGAACTAACACCTGGTGGCGCCACGCGATATTTAGATAAATAATCACTTGAGGTCAACAATAAGCAACAGCCTTCTGACTATTATCTTCTCTGTGACCTCTTGACCTTTGAGCAGAATAGGCAACACATCATGTAAAATTCAATCTCTCTAAAATGACCCCTTTTTAAAGCTAAAGATTTAACAATAACCTTGTGTTATTTTCAGTATTATCTAAAACTCCAGGTAATAGTCAATGAAACAGTGACAAACAAGAAAAAAGTGAGCATGGCTCACATACCCCCGCCATCCGCTATCCGTCCATTGAGAATTATAGATTTGAAGGTTACTATGTTTTAAAAACAGCTTCAAGCATCATAATATTGTCCAAAATAATTTTAGAAACTGACTGTTATTATAAAATTTCATTCACCCAGATGTAACATTTTTCAGGTAACTTAATTTTTCCCATTAGAGCATCACACCGGTAATTTGTACCAAGTTCAATTACAGATTCAAGGGCTTCATAACTCCGTAAAAAATAATATTTCGGAACTGGACTGTGAACTCGATGTAATAGTTGCCGAGAAAACTTGTCCCCATTGGAGCATCACAGTTCTTTTGGTACTAAGTTCAATTTCGGATTCAAGGGCCATAACTCCGTAAAAAATAATATTTCGGAACTGGTTTTCGAACTCGATGAAGAGTATCATCTGGACTATCCCCATATTAAATTTCATTCACCTAGATGTAATAGTTTCCGAGAAAACTTGTCCCCATTGGAGCATCACAGTTCTTTTGGTACTAAGTTAAGTTTCGGATTCAAGGGCCATAACTCCGTTAAAAGTAATATTTCGGAACTGGTTTTCGAACTCGATAAAGAGTATGGTCATGAGTACTCACAACCAACATTTCATTCACCTAGGTTGAACAGTATCCGAGAAAACTTGTCCCCATTGAACACAATAAAACTAAGTCCAAAAAGTGACGTTTCCATGGAAACGACAAACAATTTAAATCTCAGAAAATTGAAAATTGTCTGTGCGCGATCGGAAGAACATGGGTTAACAACTGTACAAAGTTTGGTTGATGTACCTTCGACGTAAAATTGACCGGCCAGAAGGACGGACGGACGGAATGACCGCTATATACCTCCGCTTACTTCGTAGCGGGGGTATAAAAAAAGAACTTTGTGATTTGTTTGGCAATGTTTATGACATACCTAGGGATGACAACCTTTATGACCATGATAATGCTTTAGTTCAAGTAAAAGTGAACATGGACATGTCGCCAAAAAAAGTTTGTTTTATACCACTTTCAAACATTGTCACTAGTTACAGACGGAACTAAAAGTTAAAACAACATCTCAAATGATGTTTATCTGACTCAAAATATGTGTGGTGTAAATTCAGTATTTGAATAAATGACCACGTTTGCTGAAGTAAACTTGTGCTCATTATTGATACGTGAAATCGAATATTCAATTTCTGTTTCATACTTAATTTTAGATTCAAAGTACTAAATACGATTATGATATTGATGTAGACCCTATCGGATCGTGATTATAAATACATTGTGAGCTTATTTATTTTTCCGACTCATCCGATGTAGCCAGATACTCGACATGAACAATCGACATGAACAATCTCCAGTGATATGGAACGTTTTGATTTGTTGAGCAATGTTTATGACGTACCTAGGGATGACAACCTTTATGACCATGATAATGCTTTAGTTCAAGTAAAAGTGAACATGGACATGTCGCCAAAAAATTGATTTTTTTTACCACTTTCAAACATTGTCACTAGTTACAGACGGAACTAAAAGCTAAAACAACATCTCAAATGTATATCTGACTCAAAATATGTGTGGTGTAAATTCAGTATTTGAATAAATGACAACGTTTGCTGAAGTAACCTTGCACTCATTATTGATACGAGAAATCGAATATTCAATTTCTGTTTCATACTTAATTCTAGATTCAAAGTACTAAATACGATTCTCTGATGTAGCCAGATACTCGACATGAACAATCGACATGAACAATCGCATGCCGTGTCTTGCTGACTAGTGATGTTGACAAATCATGTTTCTGTTACCATGCGGATTTCTGTGAAAACTTATAGGCTTAAATGTAAGGATAATATTATAATGTTGTAAAAGTGCTGACTTAAACTAGCCGGCATAATTGATTCAAGCAGACCTACTATATAATAGTATTAGTATTGTCAGACTTGACTTGTACTTTCATGCTGGCAGAAGTGAATATTTTTTAATAAATCAAGTAAGGTAAGTAGTTATATACTTAATATAATTTTAATATAAAGCATTGGCAAGAATTAAAAACAAGATGTGTTTGTTAAACACGGATGCCCCCGGATATACCAAAGTTATGGCCAAGGTTAAAGTTTTCTGAAGATGTCCACTGCGGCAAGGTCTAGGTCACAAGGTCAAATATGATGACCTCATCTGAAGGTCTCATCATTAGGTATGCACATGCCAAGTATGAAAGCCGTAGCTCTGAGCAATCTAAAGTTATGGCCAAGGTTAAATTTTCCGGAAGATGTCCACTGCGACAAGGTCAAGGTCAAGGTCAGAAGGTCAAATATTATGACCTCATCTGAAGGTCTCATCACAAGGTATGCACATGCCAAGTATGAAAGCCCTAGCTCTTAACAATCAAAAGTAATGGCCAAGGTTAAAGTTTTCTGAAAATTTACATTGCGGCAAGGTCAAGGTCACAAGGTCAAATATGATGACCTCATCTGAAAGGTCTCATCACAAGGTATGCACATGCCAAGTATGAAAGCTTTAGCTCTGAGCAATCTAAAGTTATGGCCAAGGCTAAAGTTTTCTAAAAATGTCAATTGTGGCAAGGTCAAGGTCACAAGGTCAAATATGATGACCTCATCTGAAAGGTCTCATCACAAGGTATGCACATGCCAAGTATGAAAGCCCTAGCTCTGAGCAATCCAAAGATATGGCCAAGGTTAAAGTTTTTGTGGACAAACACACGGACGGACAGACGGACAGGTGAAAAACAATATACCCCCGGAATCTCCGATTCGGGGGCATACAAATGAAAATCTACAGAAAATCAAGAAAATAAACAACTAAAATTAATTTTGTATACAAAATAGTATCTGAGTTTATATACATTAGATATTAATTTGATAACATTGTAACATGGGAAAGTGTAATATGTGCCATATTTTTTATTTTGTTTAACATGATACATTTGTAATATGATTTCAACTCACAAATAAGATGAAATATATGACATCTGGATTGTGGGGTGGGTGAATTTGTGACTTGATTTAACTGTGATCTAACTGTGAATTATGTAACTTGGTTTATACATGTGTGTATTGTATTTATATTTTTCTCTATATATATATCTAGGTGATATATAAATTTTATGTAGTTTTGTTTTGCCTGAAAACAGTGTACAACAAATTTCCAATGGACATGAAAGAATTATCTTATCTTATCTTATCTTATCTTAAATCATTACTAAAGCAAAACATATCAACTTAATTCAATGTATCAATCCATGTAAATTTCTGAGAGGTCCAAAACATGATTAAGATGTATATGAATTATATCCATAAATTCTAAATTGATATTAGGGTTTCAGGTACAGACATATATTCTATAATTATGTTATTTGAGGGATGTTTTACTTTAAAAATCAGGAACCAATTTCCAATTGTAGAATTGTATTTCCCAAAGTATTTGCAATAACAATGATACAGAATTTTGAAATAATTGTTAAAACTATAACAAAAATCATAATATTTAATCACGCCAAACACTTAAATTAAAATGTGTTTACAGTTGAAGAACGTTCGTTTGTAATCAATTATATATGTTATATGCAATTACATGTAGACCTGCATTGGACAATGTACAGGCTACTGAATAAGTTCAATTCTATTTCCCGTTGGTCGGTCTGTATAGCGCGTGAACTCGTAAATAGAAACATATAAAATGGATGAGTATTATTATTTTGGTTGTTAGATAGATATATGACATAGATAATAAAACTGTTTATGTATGACTATAGATTGTTAAAAAACCCCGTCTAAAACAAATCTATTTTCAACGTAAAATTGTGTTTCTTATCGTATAATATCACATGGATTTTGTAAAAATTTTAGATATTTGACAGGTTCTCATATATATATATATATATATATATATATATATATATATATATATATAGAAAAGAGTAAACATCAGATGGTTTTGACTGGATCAATCTTCTTTAATACAATACGATGAGCTCATTTCGACCCTTATATCGGTCTTTTCAAGTATGGTCAAAACCATCTGATGTTTACTCTTTTCTATATATAACCTTACTTCACGTGAGAAGCAACTCATTTTATTTATATATATATATATATATATATATATATATATATATATATATATATATATATATACATGAAATTCACAATCGAAAGATTGTCTAACTCTCGGGTAGTAAGTATGGAAAAAATAATGGATTTAGAAGTAGAAATCATCCATTTTAATGGCGAGCGCGTTCAGCTACACAGCTACACAGCTGTACAGCCTTTAACTTTGGTGAAAACATTTGGATAAATCTGCTTTCTTTTGTTTCTAAAAGCTTGTTATTATCAAAATTTAATTTATACATTGGGAAAACAGAAAAATGCCCGTTTCCACATTCAGCTAAATGTTTACCTAATTGAATAGTGCGGTTTTTGGGCTGATTTATGTGGGATCTGTGTAAGTTCATTCGTAATTTCAACTTAAGTTCGGTTTTCCCAATGTATTTTTTATTACAACCACTACATATGATGACATATACAACATTCTTGCTGTTACAGTCGATATTTTGACGAACAGAAAACACTTGAGTTTCAGTAATCTGTACAGTAGACCCGACACTAATATTTTTTACATGTAAGACAGCGTGAATCGCCGCACCTAGATACAACTGGTTCTACCTAACTTGAATCAAACTTAGAAGAAGTTAAAAACCTGCGAAGATTCTTAGGTTGCTTAAGACTGTTTACAATTCGGGATTTACTTAAAACCTTTTCCATACCTTTACATTGGTGTAAAATGGGTAAGTTTTTCTCAATGATAGAAACAGAACTCTGATGGTTAGGATTGAAAGTAGAAACCAACGGGACGATATCTTTGTTAGGTTTAGAATCTCTTAGGCGACATTGATCAAATGAAGCGGCTTTCGTCACACCATCTAAAACTAAATTTTCAGGGTAACTTTGTATCAATAAAAACTCTTTGAGTTCATTTAAACGTTCCTTCTTTTGAGTGTCATCTGTCACAATAGCACATATTCTTCTCGCAAGGCAGTATGGGATGTTTCGCTTTGTATGACTTGGATGGCAAGATTGAAAATCCAGATACTGGTGTGTATCTGTAGGTTTGTAGTACAAATCGGTCTCTACACGGCCGTCCTGTTTCACAATTACCGTCACATCCAGAAAACTTAAATCAGAGTCACTGGTTTCCATAGTGAATTTCAATGTTAGATTTAGGGAGTTCAGAATATCATGCAGTTTACAGTTAAAACTCTAAATCTTGATGTCTACATGTCATATATATTTATTACTCACCCGTTGAAGATATCGCAGTTTAATACATCTACAGAGGATATTTGTCTTTTCTTGACTAATACCATGTTTATCTCATCGAGTGAAAATATATAACTTTTCTACCTCACGAGATGAGATAAACATTGTATTTGTCAAGAAAATACAAATTTTCTATTTATTATATGACCAAATCCTTGCATATTCACCGAAATCGACTTGCATTTACGTTAAGTCGGCTCGAGAATGAGCCTTTCGCCTCAGCAACCATGTGACGTCATTAACGTGTCATGACGTTGGAGCATTGTTTTATGACGTCAGGTCACTAGTGACTGATAACACGTTCAATTGTTATTTTCACTAGTGACTGATAACACGGTTTATTTTCATTGATAGATCCCGGTATTTCACCTGCAATCATATAATAAACCGTGTTATTACACTTAGTGTAATAACATCGCGTGCTGCCGATTGACCTGACGTCATAATGGCAAAAATATGACGTCACAATGTCAGCGCCGCGGTCGCAATTGAGTGTTTCCCATTTATCGACGAGTTTGTGGAATTAAGTGTCATTAAATCAGTGAGTAATAAATAACATACTAAACTCGTTTCCGTTTAATAAACTCGTGAGATGGTATTTGTATTTAACTCGCTTTCGCTCGTTAAATACAAACCACTCACTCGTTTCATAAATATGTTATTAGTATTCTCTCTCTCTCTCACTCTCTCTCTCTCTCTCTCTCTCTCTCTCTCTCTCTCTCTCTATATATATATATATATATATATATATATAATATATATATATATTTATATTTAAAATAGGGTGTTTGTTCAAGTGTACAGACATTATATATTCAAATGGTAGTTGAAAGAATAGCAGGCGCGGCTTTTAGAAGATGTATTCCACTGAGTGAACATTTAGATACATGCGCTGCCAATAAGGATATCAAATTTACAATTTATCCATTTTATAAAATGGCAAACGCAAGTACAATAATGCGTAAAATCAAGGAAGAACATTTTATTAAAACACTGTGTCCATCCCCTAAAGGCCCATTTCGCGACGGGAGAAATGGAGACAAAAAATCTGATCCCTTGGCCGCAAAACATTTAATAGCATAATATATTTCCAGCGTTGCTATGGGATTTTCACCAAAAAAACACAATTAAAACACTAAGAACTACGTGAAAAGTACATAAAATATGTAATAAACTGCCCTGCAAGACTTGTAAAATAAACTAATGTCCAAAAGAAAGTACCCAGTGTATTTTTTTAACATAAACAAACAACCAATGCAGATATATGTGCAAATCTTTTTGTTCTGAATAGAATATTCAATTCCTCAGTATGAGCTGACAATTTCATTTGGTACGAATTTTAAATTACCGCATGACTGTCAATAAAAGACAGGTGGTATCAAAAACTGAATTTCAGCACAAATCAACAAGGCAATTCTTTTGCAAAATGAAATGAAATGTTTATTTAATAACGGGTATGACGACCATTGGCGTTTATATAGGCAAACACACGTCGACGCATTGAAGAAGTTAGGCGGTGTATGACCTCTGGGGGGATTTGCTGCCATTCTTGAATCAGAGCTTGTTTCAGTTGCTGGAACGTGACAGGGGGTGCGGGTCGTCTCCTGATTTGTCGATCCAGGTGGTCCCATAGGTGTTCGATGGGATTCATGTCGGGAGAACATGCTGGCCATGGCAAAACATCGATGTTGGTGTTGGCTAGGAAGGCAATTGTGAGTCTTGCCGTGTGAGGTCTTGCGTTGTCATGTTGAAAAACAATTCCCTGCGGCTGTTGCTGAACGAAAGGAAGCACAACTGGTCTCAACACCTCGTCTCTGTACCTTTCAGCATTCAAATTGCCATGAATAATCACAAGCCTCGTCTTCAGATTGCCGCAGATCCCTCCCCATATCATAACGGACCCGCCTCCATATGATCTGACTTCCTGGAAGCAATTCTGGGCCGTGCGTTCACCAACGCGTCGATACACACGTGCTCTGCCGTCATTTCTGAAGAGACAAAACCTGCTTTCATCTGGAATTGCCATGGATTCGTAGTCGTCGGTACACCGTCTGTCGACTGATGACGCGTCCAAGTGCTGTCGACGCCGTTGACGTCGCCGTGACAAACCGATTGCGCAGATGTATCGTGCGGATGTGACGGTCTTCACCGGGTGTTGTCACGGGTGGACGACCACTTCTTTGCCTGTCTGACGTACTGTCTGTTTGCCTGAGTCGTTGCATCAGTCTGGTGATCGTTTTTCTGGTGCAGCCGAATGTCCTGGCAATGATGGTGTTGTTGGCGCCTTGTTACGCCATACCGACAGCTCTCTCTCTTTCCACCTGAGTTAAACGCGGCATACTTGTTATGGTTTTCCTTCTGCTATGGTCATACCGTGTTGCGTGAGCTGATTTATACCGTCGATATGCACGTGCATTTTGTGCTACAGCAGGAATCATCATTTTGGGTCTTTTGCAGCGTTGGGGCGATTGTTTTCACTTGTTTTGTCACGCGTTTCCGATAAAAGATGGGTTTGCACGTATGGAATAAGATCCAAATTGTTTTTGGACAACATTTGCATCCAAAAACAATTTGGTACAAAATTCATGGGTGGGTACTTTCCTTTGGACACTAGTTTACATGGCCATGTTAGAACATGCATAAGTAGACTGTGGAGTTGAAGAAACGCGCCCCTGCACTTACAATGTACGTTTTCAAAATAAAAATGCACATAAAAAGAACAGTGACGTCACAATCAGTGTATTGTTGCAACGTCACAGAATCGTGACGTCATAATCACTGTAATGTAAACTTCCCTGAGGATAAAGTTGAAACATGTAGGAGGAAATCGGCGTTAGTCATTCATTCAACTACCATTTGAATATATATATATGAAAACTGTCACCCTATATACACTTACATTCCGGACCAGGATCACGCCTTCTGTACCTGCAAAAAGGAATATAATTCATTAGCTTCTTAATAAAACTGGAATGGAATGATTTCCGAGACAAGATGTCAACTCTGATTAACACTGTGACATAACGTGGGCTAGAGAAGAAAGTAGATACAAATGTGGACACTATGGATATTTTCCAAAGAAGCAAACACAATGAGCCAACAATAATATCTAAAAGATATATTCTAAACAATTTATAAAGTGTTTACCTTAACTAGATGTTATTAAATCATAAATACCTCTGAAATAATTTCCTCCTAAAGACAAACAAGACAATAAATCCAGCCACCAACCTGAAATAAAACAATATTAAAGTGGAAACATGATAATAGGAAGACTGAGAGGGCTATCTAATTATCATGTCACACTCGCTACATTGACCAACGAATCATCCACACATAGTCACGACTGGTAGGACGATGATACTTAAATCACAAACAGAGTCACGACTGGAAGGAAAATGATACTTTCATCACAAGCAGAGTCACGACTGGTAGGACAATGATACTTACACAACAAGCAGAGTCACAACTTGTAGGACACTGATACTTACATCACAAAGATAATCATGACTGGAGAACAATAATACTTACATCACAAACATAACTACGACTGGTAGGACAATGATACTTACATCACAAACAGAATCATGACTGGTAGGACAATGATACTTACATTACAAACATAACCACGACTGGTAGAACAATGGTACTTACATCAACAACAGAATCATGAATGGTAGGACAATGATACTTACATCACAAACATAGTCATGACTGGAAAGACAATGATACTTACATTACAAAAAGTATCATGACCTTTAGGACAATCATACGTACACTACAAATAGAGTCATGACTGGAAGGACAGTGGTACTTACATTACAAACAGAGTCATGACTTGTAGGACAATAATACTTACATACAAACAGAGTCATGACTTGTAGGACAATAATACTTACATCACAAACAGAAACATGACTGGTAGGTCAATGGTACGTACATTACAAAAGTTGCATTACTGGTAGGATAATGATACTTACATCACAAACAGAATCATGACTGGAGAACAATGATAGTTCCATCACAAAAAGAATCACGACTGGTAGGACAGTGGTACTTACATTACAAACAGAGTCATGACTGGTAGGACAATAATACTTACATCACAAACAGAAACATGACTGGTAGGTCAATGGTACGTACATTACAAAAGTTGCATTACTGGTAGGATAATGATACTTACATCACAAACAGAATCATGACTGGAGAACAATGATTGTTCAATCACAAACAGAATCACGACTGGTAGGACTATGGTACTTAAATCACAAACAGAATCATGACTGGAGAACAATGACTTACGTCACAAACATAACCAAGACTGGTAGGACAATGGTACTTACATCACAAACAGAATCATGAATGGTAGGACAATGATACTTACATCACAAACATAGTCATGACTGGTAGGACAGTGGTACTTACATTACAAACAGTGTCATGAATTGTAGGACAAACATACTTACATCACAAACAGAATCATGACTGGAGAACAATGATACTTACATCACAAACATAATCATGACTGGAGAACAATGATACTTACATCACAAACATAACCACGACTAGTAGGACAATGATACTTACATCCAAAACAGAATCATGACTGGTAGGACAATGGTACTTACATCACAAACAGAAACACGACTGGTAGGACAATGATACTTACATCAAAAATAGAATCATGACTGGTTAGCAATGATACTTACATCACAAACATAACCAGGTCTTGTAGGACAGTGGTACTTACATCACTAACACAGTCATGACTTGTAGGACAATAATACTTACATCACAAACAGAAACATGACAGGTAGGTCAATGGTACTTACATTACAATAGTAGCATGATTGGTAAGAAAATGATAATTATATCACAAACAGAATCATGACTGGAGAACTATGCTACTTACATCACAAACAGGATCATGACTGGTAGGACAGTGGTATTACATCACAAACAGTGTCATGAATTGTAGGACAATCATACGTACATCACAAACAGAAACATGACTGTTAGGACAAAGATATTTACATAACAAATAGAATAATGACTGGTAGTACAATGGTACTTAAAACACAAACACAGTCATGACTACTGGGACAATGTTACTTACATTGGAAACATTATCATGACCTTCAGGACAATCATACTCACATTACAAATAGAGTCATTACTGGTAGGACAATGGTACTTACATTACAAACAGAGTCATGACTTGTAGGACAATAATACTTACGTCAGAAACAGAGTCATGACTTGTAGGACAATAATACTTACATCACAAACAGAAACATGACTGGTGGGTCAATGGTACTTACGTCATAAACAGAGTCATGACTCATAGGACAACGGTACTTACATCACAAAGAGAAACAAAACTGGTAGGACAATGATATTTACATCATAAAAAGAGTCATGAATGGTAGGAAAATAATACTTACATCACAAACAGAGTCATGACTTGTAGGACAATAATACTTACATCACAAACAGAAACATGACTGGAAGGTCAATGGTACTTACATTACAAAAGTAGAATGACTGGTAGGATAATGATACCTACATCACAATCAGAATCATGACTTATAGGACAATGATACTTACATCACAAACAGGATCATGACTGGTAGGACATTGGTACTTACATCACAAACAGAACAACGACTGTTGGGTCAATGGTACTTACATCACAAACAGAATAATGACTGGTAGGACAGTGGTACTTACATTACAAAGAGAATCATGACTGGAGAACAGTGATACTTACATCACAAACATAACCAGGACTGGTAGGACAATGGTACTTACAATACAAACACAGTCATGGCTGGTAGGATAATGATACCTACATCACAAACAGAATCATGACTGGAAAACAATGATACTTAAATCACAAAAAGAGTCATGACTGGTAGGACAATGATACTTACATCACAAAGAGAATCATGACTGGAGAACAGTGATACTTACATCACAAACATAACCAGGACTGGTAGGACAATGGTACTTACATTAAAAACACAGTCATGGCTGGTAGGATAATGATACCTACATAACAAACAGAATCATGACTGAAAAACAATGATACTTAAATAACAAAAAGAGTCATGACTGGTAGGACAATGATACTTACATCACAAAGAGAATCAAAAATGGTAGGACAATGATATTTACATAATAAAACGAGTCATGACTGGTAGGAAAATAATACTTACATCACAAACAGAGTCATGACTTGTAGGACAATAATACTTACATCACAAACAGAAACATGACTGGTAGGTCAATGGTACGTACATTACAAAAGTTGCATTACTGGAAGGATAATGATACTTACATCACAAACAGAATCATGACTGGAGAACAATGATAGTTCAATCACAAACATAACCACGACTGGTAGGACAATGGTACTTAAATCACAAACAGAATCATGACTGGAGAACAATGATATTTACGTCACAAACATAACCAAGACTGGTAGGACAATGGTACTTACATCACAAACAGAATCATGATTGGTAGGACAATGATACTTACATCACAAACATAGTCATGACTGGTAGGACAGTGGTACTTACATTACAAACAGTGTCATGAATTGTAGGACAAACATACTTACATCACAAACAGAATCATGACTGGAGAACAATGATACTTACATCACAAACAGAATCATGACTGGAGAACAGTGATACTTACATCACAAACATAACCACGACTAGTAGGACAATGATACTTACATCCAAAACAGAATCATGACTGGTAGGACAATTGTACTTACATCACAAACAGACTCACGACTGGTAGGACAATGATACTTACATCAAAAATAGAATCATGACTGGTTAGCAATGATACTTACATCACAAAAATAACCAGGACTTGTAGGACAGTGGTACTTACATCACTAACAGAAACATGACAGGTGGGTCAATGGTACTTACATTACAACAGTAGCATGACTGGTAAGATAATGATAATTATATCACAAACAGAATCATGACTGGAGAACTATGCTACTTACATCACAGACAGGATCATGACTGGTAGGACAGTGGTATTACATCACAAACAGTGTCATGAATTGTAGGACAATCATACGTACATCACAAACAGAAACATGACTGTTAGGACAAAGATATTTACAATACAAATAGAATAATGACTGGTAGTACAATGGTACTTACAACACAAACACAGCCATGACTAATAGGACAACGGTACTTACATTGGAAACATTATCATGACCTTTAGGACAATCATACTCACATTACAAATAGAGTCATTACTGGTAGGACAATGGTACTTACATTACAAACATAGTCATGACTGGTAGGACAGTGGTACTTCCATTACAACGAGAGTCATGACTTGTAGGACAATAATACTAACGTCAGGAACAGAAACATGACTGGAAGGTAAATGGTACTTACATCATAAACAGAGTCATGACTTATAGGACAACGGTACTTACATCACAAAGAGAAACAAAACTGGTAGGACAATGATATTTACATCATAAAAAGAGTCATGACTTGTAGGAAAATAATACTTACATCACAAACAGAGTCATGACTGGTAGGTCAATGGTACTTAAATTACAAAAGTAGCATGACTGGTAGGTCAATGGTACTTACATCACAAACAGAGTCATGACTTATAGGACAACGGTACTTACATCACAAACAGAGTCACGACGGGTAGGACAATGATACTTACATCACAAACAGGATCATGACTGGTAGGACATTGATACTTACATCACAAACAGAACCACGACTGGTAGGTCAATGGTACTTATATTACAAACAGAGTCATGACTGGTAGGACAATGATACTTACATCACAAACATGACAGTGACTGGCAGGACAATGATACTAACAACACAAACAGGATCATGACTGGTAGGACATTGGTACTTACATCACAAACAGGATCATGACTGGTAGGACAATGATACTTACATTACAAAGAGAGTCATGACTGGTAGGACAATGATACTTACATCACAAACATGACCATGACTGGTAGGACAATGATACTTACATTACAAAAGTCGCATGACTGGTAGATCAATGGTACTTACATCACAAACAGAGTCATGACTTATAGGACAACGATACTTACATCATAAACAAAGTCACGACTGGTAGGACAATGATACTTACATCACAAACAGGATCATGACTGGTAGGACATTGGTACTTACATCACAAACAGAACCACGACTGGTAGGTCAATGGTACTTACATCACAAACAGAATAATGACTGATAGAACAGTGGTACTTACATTACAAACAGAGTCATGACTGGTAGGACAATGATACTTACATCACAAACATGAGAGTGACTGGCAGGACAATGATACTTACATCACAAACAGGATCATGACTGGTAGGACATTGGTACTTACATCATATACAGAGTCATGACTGGTAGGACAATGATACTAACATCACAAACAGGATCATGACTGGTAGGACAATGATACTTACATTACAAAGAGAGTCATTACTGATAGGACAATGATACTTACATCACAAACATGACCATGACTGGTAGGACAATGATACTTACATTACAAACAGAGTCATGGCTTGTAGGACAATGCTACTTACATCATACACAGAGTCATGACTGGTAGGACACTTATACTTACATCACTAACAGAAACAAAACTGGTAGGACAATGATACTTACATTACAAACAGAGTCATGACTGGTAGACACTGATACTTGCATCAGAAAGAGAATCATGACTGGAGAACAATGATACTTACTTCACAAACATAACTAGGACTTGTAGGACAATGGTACTTACATCACAAACATAACCAGGACTTGTAGGACAATGGTACTTACATCACAAACACAGTCATGACTTGTAGGACAATAATACTTACATCACAAACAGAAACATGACTTGTAGGTCAATGGTACTTACATTACAACAGTAGCATGACTGGTAATATAATTAAACTTATACCACAAACAGAATCATGACTGGAGAACAATGATACTTACATCACAAACAGAACCACGATTGGTATGTCAATGGTACTTACATCACAAACAGAATAATGACTGGTAGGACAGTGGTACTTACATTACAAACAAAGTCATGAATTGTAGGACAAAAATACATACATCACAAACAGAAACATGATTGTTAGGACAAACATGCTTACATAACAAACAGAATCAAGACTGTTAGGACAATGGTACTTACATCACAAACATAGTCATGACTGTTAGGACAATGTTACTTACATTACAAGCATTTTCATGACCTATAGGACAACGGTACTTACATCATAAACAGAGTCACGACTGGTAGGACAATGATACTTACATCACAAACAGGATCATGACTGTTAGGACAATGGTACTTACATCACAAACATAATCATGACTGTTAGGACAATGGTACTTACATTACAAGCATTTTCATGACCTTTAGGACACTCATACTGACATTACAAATAGAGTCATGACTGTTAGGGCAATGGTACTTACATCACAAACATGATCATGACTGGTAGGACAATGATACTTACATCACAAACATCATCATGACGGGTTGGACAATGATACTAACATTACAAACAGCATCATGACGGGTTGGACAATGATACTTACATTGCAAACAGAAACAAAACTGGGAGGACAATGATACTTACATTACAAACAGAGTCATGACTGGTAGGACAATGATACTTACATCACAAACATAGTCATGACTTGTAGGACAATGGTACTTACATCACAAACACAGTCATGACTTGTAGGACAATAATACTTACATCACAAACAGAAACATGACTGGTAGGTCAATAGTACTTACATTACAACAGTAGCATGACTGGTAAGATAATTATACTTATATCACAAACAGAATCATGACTGGAGAACAATGATACTTACATCACAAACAGAACCACGATTGGTAGGTCAATGGTACTTACATCACAAACAGAATAATGACTGGTAGGACAGTGGTACTTACATTACAAAGAGAATCATGACTGGAGAACAGTGATACTTACATCACAAACATAACCAGGACTGGTAGGACAATGGTACTTACATTACAAACACAGTCATGGCTGGTAGGATAATGATACCTACATCACAAAAACAGTCATGACTTGTAGGTCAATAATACTTACATCACAAATACAGTCATGAATTGTAGGACAATAATACTTACATCACAAACAGAAACATGACTGGTAGGTCAATGGTACTTACATTACAACAGTAGCATGACTGGTAAGATAATTATACTTATATCACAAACAGAATCATGACTGGAGAACAATGATACTTACATCACAAACAGATCCACGACTGGTAGGTCAATGGTACTTACATCACAAACAGAATAATGACTTGTAGGACAGTGGTACTTACATTACAAACAGAGTCATGATTTGTAGGACAATAATACATAAATCACAAACAGAAACATGACTGTTAGGACAAACATGCTTACATTACAAACAGAGTCATGACTTGTAGGACAATGCTTCTTACATCATAAACAGAGTCATGACTGGTAGAAAAATGATACTTACATCACAAATACAGTCATGAATTGTAGGACAATAATACTTACATCACAAACAGAAACATGACTGGTAGGTCAATGGTACTTACATTACAACAGTAGCATGACTGGTAAGATAATTATACTTATATCACAAACAGAATCATGACTGGAGAACAATGATACTTACATCACAAACAGATCCACGACTGGTAGGTCAATGGTACTTACATCACAAACAGAATAATGACTTGTAGGACAGTGGTACTTACATTACAAACAGAGTCATGATTTGTAGGACAATAATACATAAATCACAAACAGAAACATGACTGTTAGGACAAACATGCTTACATTACAAACAGAGTCATGACTTGTAGGACAATGCTTCTTACATCATAAACAGAGTCATGACTGGTAGAAAAATGATACTTACATCACAAAGAGAATCATAACTGGAGAACAATGATACTTACATCACAAACATAACCAGGACTTGTAGGACAATGGTACTTACATCACAAACAAAGTCATGACTTGAAGGACAATAATACTTACATCAAAAACAGAAACATGACTGGTAGGTCAATGGTACTTACATTACATCAGTAGCATGACTGGTAAGATAATTATACTTATATCACAAACAGAATCATGACTGGAGAACAATGATACTTACATCACAAACAGAACCACTACTGGTGGGTCAATGGTACTTACATCACAAACAGAACAATGACTGGTAGGACATTTGTACTTACATCACAAACAGAATCATGACTGGAGAACAATGATACTTACATTACAAACATAATCATGACTGTTAGGACAATGGTACTTATATTACAATCATTTGCATGCAATTTAGGACAATGATACTTACATTACAAATAGAGTCATGACTGTTAGGACAATGGTACTTACAATACAAACATTATCATGACCTTAAGGACAATCATACCTACATTACAAACAGAGTCATGACTGGTAGGACAAAGGTACTTACATCACAAACAAAGTCACGACTTGTAGGACAATAATACTTTCATCATAAACAGAAACATGACTAGTTAGAAAATGGTACTTACATCACAAACAGAGTCATGACTGGTTGGACACTGATACTTTCATCATAAACAGAAACATGACTAGTTGGAAAATGGTACTTACATCAAAACAAAGTCATGACTGGTTGGACAATGAAACTTATTTCACAACCAGAGTCATGACTGTTAGGGCAATGGTACCTACATTACAAACATTATCATGACTGGTAGGACAATGATACTTACATTACAAACACAGTCATGACTGGTAGGTCAATGATACTTATATCATAAACAGGATCATGACTGGTAGGACAATGGTACTTACATCATAAACAGAGTCATGACTGGCAGGACAATGATCCTTACATCATAAACAGAGTCATGACTGGCAGGACAATGGTACTTACATCACAAACAGGATCATGACTGGTAGGACAATGATACTTACATTCCAAACAGAGTCATGACTGGTAGGACAATGATACTAACATCACAAGGAGAGTCATGACTGGTAGGACAATGGTACTTACATTACAAACAGAGTCATGACTGGTAGGACAATGATACTTACATCACAAACATAGTCATGACTTGTAGGACAATGGTACTTACATCACAAACACAGTCATGACTTGTAGGACAATAATACTTACATCACAAACAGAAACATGACTGGTAGGTCAATAGTACTTACATTACAACAGTAGCATGACTGGTAAGATAATTATACTTATATCACAAACAGAATCATGACTGGAGAACAATGATACTTACATCACAAACAGAACCACGATTGGTAGGTCAATGGTACTTACATCACAAACAGAATAATGACTGGTAGGACAGTGGTACTTACATTACAAAGAGAATCATGACTGGAGAACAGTGATACTTACATCACAAACATAACCAGGACTGGTAGGACAATGGTACTTACATTACAAACACAGTCATGGCTGGTAGGATAATGATACCTACATCACAAAAACAGTCATGACTTGTAGGTCAATAATACTTACATCACAAATACAGTCATGAATTGTAGGACAATAATACTTACATCACAAACAGAAACATGACTGGTAGGTCAATGGTACTTACATTACAACAGTAGCATGACTGGTAAGATATTTATACTTATATCACAAACAGAATCATGACTGGAGAACAATGATACTTACATCACAAACAGATCCACGACTGGTAGGTCAATGGTACTTACATCACAAACAGAATAATGACTTGTAGGACAGTGGTACTTACATTACAAACAGAGTCATGATTTGTAGGACAATAATACATAAATCACAAACAGAAACATGACTGTTAGGACAAACATGCTTACATTACAAACAGAGTCATGACTTGTAGGACAATGCTTCTTACATCATAAACAGAGTCATGACTGGTAGAAAAATGATACTTACATCACAAAGAGAATCATAACTGGAGAACAATGATACTTACATCACAAACATAACCAGGACTTGTAGGACAATGGTACTTACATCACAAACAAAGTCATGACTTGAAGGACAATAATACTTACATCAAAAACAGAAACATGACTGGTAGGTCAATGGTACTTACATTACATCAGTAGCATGACTGGTAAGATAATTATACTTATATCACAAACAGAATCATGACTGGAGAACAATGATACTTACATCACAAACAGAACCACTACTGGTGGGTCAATGGTACTTACATCACAAACAGAACAATGACTGGTAGGACATTTGTACTTACATCACAAACAGAATCATGACTGGAGAACAATGATACTTACATTACAAACATAATCATGACTGTTAGGACAATGGTACTTATATTACAATCATTTGCATGCAATTTAGGACAATGATACTTACATTACAAATAGAGTCATGACTGTTAGGACAATGGTACTTACAATACAAACATTATCATGACCTTAAGGACAATCATACCTACATTACAAACAGAGTCATGACTGGTAGGACAAAGGTACTTACATCACAAACAAAGTCACGACTTGTAGGACAATAATACTTTCATCATAAACAGAAACATGACTAGTTAGAAAATGGTACTTACATCACAAACAGAGTCATGACTGGTTGGACACTGATACTTTCATCATAAACAGAAACATGACTAGTTGGAAAATGGTACTTACATCAAAACAAAGTCATGACTGGTTGGACAATGAAACTTATTTCACAACCAGAGTCATGACTGTTAGGGCAATGGTACCTACATTACAAACATTATCATGACTGGTAGGACAATGATACTTACATTACAAACACAGTCATGACTGGTAGGTCAATGATACTTATATCATAAACAGGATCATGACTGGTAGGACAATGGTACTTACATCATAAACAGAGTCATGACTGGCAGGACAATGATCCTTACATCATAAACAGAGTCATGACTGGCAGGACAATGGTACTTACATCACAAACAGGATCATGACTGGTAGGACAATGATACTTACATTCCAAACAGAGTCATGACTGGTAGGACAATGATACTAACATCACAAGGAGAGTCATGACTGGTAGGACAATGGTACTTACATCATAAACAGAGTCATGACTTGTAGGACAAAGATACTTACATCAAAACAGAAACATGACTGGTAGGACAATGATACTTACATCACAAACAGGATCATGACTGGTAGGACAATGATACTTACATCACAAACAGGAACATGACTGGTAGGACTATGATACTTACATAACAAATATAGGCATGACTAGTAGGACAATGATACTTACTACACAAACAGAGTCATGACTGGTAGGACAATGATACTTACATTGTAAACAGGATCATGACTGGTAGAACAATGATACTTACATCACAAACAGTCATGACTGGTAGGACAATAATACTTACATCACGAACAGATTCATGACTGGTAGGACGATGATACTTACACCACAAACAGAAAAACATGACTGGTTGGACAATGATACTTACATCATAAACAAGATCATGAATGGTAGGACAATGATACTTACATCACAAACAGAGTCATGACTTGTAAGACAGTGGTACTTACATCATAACAGAGTCATGACTGGTAGGACAATGATACTTACATCACAAACAGAAACATGACTGGTAAGAGAATGATACTTACATCACGAACAGAGTCATGACTGGTAGGACAATGATACTTACATCACAAACAGAAACATGACTGGTAGGACAATGATACTTACATCACAAACAGAAACATGACTGGTTGGACAATGATACTTACTTCACAAACAGGATCAGGAATGGTAGGACAATGATACTTACATCACAAACAGAGTCATGACTTGTAAGACAGTGGTACTTACATCATAAACAGAGTCATGACTGGTAGGACAATGATACTTACATCACAAACAGAAACATGACTGGTAGGACAGTGATACTTACATCACAAACACAAACATGACTGGTAAGACAATGATACTTACATCACAAACAGATTCATGACTGGTAGGACAATGATACTTACTTCTTAAACAGATTCATGACTGGAAGGACAATGATACTTACATTACAAACAGAGTCATGACTGGTAGGACAATGACACCTACATCATAAACAGAGTCATGACCGGTAGGACAATGATACTTACATCACAAACAGAAACATGACCGGTAGGACAATGATACTTACAATACAAACAGAGTCATGACTCCTAGGACAATGCTACTTACATCACAAACAGAGTCATGACTGGTAGGACAATGATACTTACATCACAAACAGAAACAAAACCGGTAGGACAATGCTATTTACATCATAAACATAGTCATGACTGGTAGGACAATGATACTTACATCACAAACACAAACATGACTGGTAAGACAATGATACTTACATCACAAACAGATTCATGACTTGTAGGACAATGGTACTTACTTCTTAAACAGATTCATGACTGGTAGGACAATGATACTTACATCACAAACAGATTCATGACCTGTAGGACAATGGTACTTACATAATAAAAAGAATCATGACAGATATGACTATGATACTTATATCACAAACAGAAAAAAATCTTTTAGGACAATGATACTTACATTACAATCAGAGTCATGACTGTTAGGACAATGACACCTACATCATAAACAGAGTCATGATCGGTAGGACAATGATACTTACATCACAAACAGAAACATGACCGGTAGGACAGTGATACTTACAATACAAACAGAGTCATGACTCCTAGGACAATGCTACTTACATCACAAACAGAGTCATGACTCCTTGGACAATGCTACTTACATCACAAACAGAAACAAAACCGGTAGGACAATGCTATTTACATCATAAACAGAAACAAAACCGGTAGGACAATGCTATTTACATCATAAACAGAGTCATGACTGGTAGGACAATGATACTTACATCACAAACAGAGTCATGACTGGTAGGACAATGATACTTACCTTACAAACAGAAACAAAACTGATAGGACAATGATACTTACATCACAAACAGAAACACAACTGGTAGGACAATGATATTTACATCATAAACAGAGTTATGACTGGCAGGACAATGATGCTTACATCACAACCAGGATCATTACTGGTAGGACAATGATTCTTACATTACAAACAGAGTCATGACTGGTAGGACAATGGTACTTACATCACAAACATAATCATGACTGTTAGGACAATGGTACTTACATTACAAGCATTTTCATGACCTTTAGGACACTCATACTTACATTCCAAATAGAGTCATGACTGTTAGGGCAATGGTACTTACAATACAAACATTATCATGACCTTAAGGACAATCATACTTACATTACAAAGAGAGTCATGACTGGTAGGACAATGATACTTACATCACAAACATGATCATGACTGGTAGGACAATGATACTTACATCACAAACATCATCATGACGGGTTGGACGATGATACTAACATTACAAACAGCATCATGACGGGTTGGACAATGATACTTACATTGCAAACAGAAACAAAACCGGTAGGACAATGCTATTTACATCATAAACATAGTCATGACTGGTAGGACAATGATACTAACATCACAAACACAAACATGACTGGTAAGACAATGATACTTACATCACAAACAGATTCATGACTTGAAGGACAATGGTACTTACTTCTTAAACAGATTCATGACTGGTAGGACAATGATACTTACAATCACAAACAAATTCATGACTTGTAGGACAATGGTACTTACATAATAAACAGAATCATGACAGATATTACTATGATACTTATATCACAAACAGAAAAAAAGCTTTTAGGACAATGATACTTACATTACAATCAGAGTCATGACTGTTAGGACAATGACACCTACATCATAAACAGAGTCATGATCGGTAGGACAATGATACTTACATCACAAACAGAAACATGACCGGTAGGACAATGATACTTACAATACAAACAGAGTCATGACTCTTAGGACAATGCTACTTACATCACAAACAGACTCATGACTCCTTGGACAATGCTACTTACATCACAAACAAAAACAAAACCGGTAGGACAATGCTATTTACATCATAAACAGAAACAAAACCGGTAGGACAATGCTATTTACATCATAAACAGAGTCATGACTGGTAGGACAATGATACTTACATCACAAACAGAGTTATGACTGGCAGGACAATGATGCTAACATCACAACCAGGATCATTACTGGTAGGACAATGATACTTACATCACAAGTAGAGTCACGATCGGTAAGACAATGGCCAAAACTCCTCCATCTGCTGAATTCTTTTCAACAGCTGAAATGAAACAGAGTGGCTAGAGGATAACAATTCCCATTGCATTAGCTTGCACACTCACCTAAATGTCTCCACATACTCCTGCAAATTGTTTTTACCAACTTGGCCTTCACACATTAAACATATATTGAACATTCAGGCCTTTTTTAAGTGTCAACCGGATTCCCTCATATACAGTTTTTTAAAGATATTATTGAACATTCGGACCTTTTTTAGGTAAAATATCGAGAAGTGATATATTTTCTACCCTGCATATATTTGTCACCAATATTCTGATAGGAACCCTTGGAACCCAATCACATGTGAGTTTCACAAATCTCCAAATATGAATAGGCCCCACTACAAATAGTCCCTCACACTTTACAATTTTGTTTACTTCTAACACATTTACCTGATGTACACGCCGGCCCATGGTATCCAGAAATACACCCAGCAGAACATTCTCCAGTTGTCTGGCCACATTTCCTGTCTAGACAGTGTTCACTACACGTGTAGTTACAGGTCAGTCCATGATATCCAGACATACACCCAGCAGAACATTCTCCTGTTGCTCTGTTACATCCCCCTGGGTTATCACAGCCGGATGAACATGGACTTTCACACGAGTCTCCATGGAAACCATTTGGACATGTATCTGTAGCGACAGAAAGAGAACAACCTGCCAATACCTTTGAATCGTTATATCTTATATAGGCTACTATTGGTGATTTATTATCTTTGAATCACATGGACTCGTGTTGTTTAGAACGTTAGAAAGACATTATAAGTTGTATGCTTCTCATGAGGGTAATACGGTCTCATGTACCATCTTTGTACCAGTATCGCCCGAGCCTTCAGGCGAGGGATGACACTGATACAAAGATGGTACATGAGACCGTATTACCCGAGGGAGAAGTCTACAACGTATGTATCTTTCCGTCATGTCAATCAAATTAGTACTATTATAGTTATTGCGTTTTGACTGCGAGTGACTGATCAGCTGTTATAGCTTGAATGACCTTGACCCTAAACGTAAACAAAATAGCGTCATCCGTCTCGACTGAAATGTAAAGCGTCGTATAAGGTATTACTACAAGCTTTTAGATGCCTTAAAACGGGGGAATGTTGGTTTAATTGAGTGTGCAAGAAATGCAAAATAAGATTTGTTTCCAAACCAAGCAGCAAATAAGGCGAAATTAAGTTTGTAATTAATAGACTCGTAAACAGCTGTTCGAACTGTTCAAAACTCTGTACACCGTGTGCGTCATTTTATAACGCCATCTGGCCATAATGCGACACCTACTCTTTGCTAAGAGCTGTTACTATGACAGCGGGGTACATTAAAGTTGTACACCGTGAGATTGATTGGGTACATAAGAAAAAACTTAACGACCGTTAGCCAATCAGAAACGAGTATTGTACTGTAAGGAAAGATAAATGCTTATGTCGACCCTATCTTATTGCTATCCTTTTATTTAAGAATGGAATGCCAGCTTGTGTGTTTGCGCTAGAAAATGAACGATGTCAAAGAGGGATTCAGACTCCCGTGAACTGTGCAAACACACAAACTGACATTCAATTTCTTACATTATCTTTCACGATTACTTGTTTGGTGAAACCTGTGGCACTCTGAAATCTGATCTTTCAGGGACACGAGATCAGAGTTATCTGTCCTTTGAATAACGCCATGGCATGGAGGCCGACATTTGTTGTTGTCTCCTCGTCAATAATATGCAAAAACCGTCGGAAAAGAAATATTTCAGTAACACGACAGCTCAAAACCGAATCCCCTTAGTGCACAATGGTTAGATTGTGAGTATTTGCTTATAGATTGTATAGTTTGCATTCAGGCAGCGAACGTCATTGTATTTCGGTTCTAGAATAGGCATTGTAACTGACTTAGTTCAACAGCAATTATGTGCGATCTTTTATTGAAATGTTTTATTATATTTTAACAATTGAAAAGGTAGTATGAAATTGAGATTACGTTATTCAATCAAATACATCATTACGGTAAGTGGTAACTGTTGAAAATTTGCGAAGATAATCCCGCTCAATCAGGAAAGTAGTACATCTCATCTAGGCCTACACGATTATGAACGATTTTCATGGTAATGAAGTTTTGATCACATGACAATTAAACCAACCAACGTTCGGGAATCCTTGTAAACTTCAAAGTAAGAAATTATGTACTAATAAGATAGGGTCCCAATAGACATGTAACTTAGACTGTGATATAAGTTACCTATTTTAAATCATATTGATTTGTACAGTTATTTACAAAATGGAAAACAATTATTAACACAAAAATATAATTCAGCCATGGTACATTTTGTGTAACTTAGAATCATTGTTTAGGAAATAGAGTGACTCAATTCCAAATAGTTGCTTTACCTTTTGATTTAGAAATCTTACAACCAGAGAGACATGTGTCGACGATGGTCTCTGCTCGAGTGAATGGCGCCATGCACTCCACACTACACTCGTCTCCATAGTATCCTCGTCTGCAGATGATGCACTCTCCAGTTTCTCTGTCACATTTATCATACCTTGTACTGCATATCTGACTACAGTCAGCTCCATAACGACGTTCAGGACAGAGAGTCACATTGCAGGAGCCACACTGTCTGTCACACGTCTCACAACCTCCTGGACACGGTACAGTACACTTGGTGTCACAGTAGCCTGGTTCACACCCATCTGTACAGGTGACAGTTCCATCAGATCTGGCTAAGTGACATACTCTGTTCAAGCACTTTGGGGGACAGGCTTCATCACAGTATTCACCCACATACCCAGGTACACACCCGATGATACACTCTCCATTGTCATAGCATCGTTCTTCTAGACATGTTGAACACAGTCCAGATACCAGCGAGTAACTGACCAGCAGAATAATACAACCTGTAAAATCATATATCTATAAATGTTCGGAGTTTTATGAAGGAATTAATGAATGTCATTGAAGCAATTTTGGTTTTTAAGATCAACTAAACCTTATGGGAAATAAACAGCTGAATGTCATTCTATTAGTGTGTAAGTGATACATTTACTCAGCACAAATATCACATTTGAACTGAATGTCAAATGAAGGTACACACTGTAATACTTATTAATTCAACAATATATGTCACTTATTTAAAGTGACATTAAGTAAGTTATGTTCCTAATACAAATATGATTTGATACCAACCACCAGATGAATTTTCGTCTACAACATGGCAGAAATTAGACGATGTCATGACACTGTGCGATGTAGTATACACGTTTTAGTTTGTATATTATGTAACTTAAGATACACACTAACATTATTACTCTTACCTATTGTTCAGTCACTATTTCAAAGTACCTGACTGCTGAAATATGTGCACGTGTATTGCAAATAACTGTCTAGAAAATCATTGTACTGTAGGTTGCTCATGCCACTTATTACTAAACGTTAGTTGAATTAACTATCTAAATGTCCTAAGAATATCTACATTTTTGTGCAATGGTATTTTTATATATTGTTGATAATTATGCGATCGGTTTTAAAAAACAATTTATTTAAATACCTACATGTATCTACTGACTAGACCTCAGACACGGTGCTAATCCCTAACAGGGGCTAATAACGCGATGGGCCCGTGACGTCACTCACATGATACCTCACACTCGTTGTTGCGAGCCAAGTCATTGATCTTCAGGGTTGGTTATCGTTTTTTTCGCTGATTTTCAAAAATTAAGTACCTTTATATTTAAGTAGAGTTTATCGCCGTCGATCTCTACGTGTTATTCTTAGGAGTTTAACGTCAATAGACTGCTAATTGTTTGGGCAGGTTTGTGAGCTGGGCGGCAAGCGATAGTGCGCTGACCTACCTTAGTGCTAGTCATGTGTTGCACACGGTGTGTCTACGTCTCACAACTTCTGACATTCGCTCATCTTCCTCCTCTGATAGACGTTTGCTATCGGAAGGTCCTCACAATATCGTGTTTCGTTCGACTCTCACTTGGTGAGTCGTCTTCACCTTTCACTAGTCGTCTTTTGTTCTCCGATAGCAGATGACCTTTCACTATTGGACGACTCTTACTAAGCGTTTTCCTCTGTCCTGGGCTCAGTGAGTTGTCTTCACCGCTAGTGAGTTTTCTTACGACATGAGCTATAGCGATATCCGTCGAATAGCAAATGTCGGATATGACTATAGCACGTCCTCGTGCCTCTCAAGTCACTCACTCAGATCACTCATCCTCTTGGCTGGGTGTCGGCTGGTGTGTCTCAATCCTTATGACATACGCCGCTCTCTAGTGAGTTGCTCCTCGTCCTCCAATAGCAATAGGATGCCGCTCACCCTAGCGAGTTGCGTCTGTCTCTCGCTTGGTAAGTCGGTTTCACCTCTCACTAGTGGCTCGTCCTTCTACCTCAGATAGCATTCAGTGTTTGCTATCAAAAGACTCTCAGTTAGCGTATTTCGTCCGTCTTGAGCTCAGTGAGTCGTCTTTACCTGTCATTAGTGAGTAACGCTTCGCCCTCTGATAGCTTCAGACTCCCTTTAGTGTGTTTGTCCGTCTTGCGCTCAGGGAGTTGTCTTAAACTCACACTAGTGAGTAGCCCTTCGGCCTCTAATAGCTTCCGAGTGAGATGGGTTGCTCACAAACACACACAAACAGGCATTTGGATTTTGAAACGGGGATTTGGACTCAGCAAGAGAAGGGCTTGCTCATCAATGTCCTAGAGTTGGATGTGATCCGCCTCGCGGTGCAGCATTGGCAGCCCCGTTTACATGACCAGTAACTGCTTGTGCTTATGGACAGATCAGCAACTGATTGATTGATCAACAAGCAGAGGTCCTCCAGGGCAAAGTCTTCCCACGCTTCGAGCTGGTGGACGACGTGGACCTGGACACCAAGCGCCAAGAACGTCTTGGCGGACACTCTGTCTCGTCCTAAGGCAGGTGAATCCGCGAGTGTTTAGAGCGTTGTGTCTCCAGTTCGGGACTCCCCTGGTTGACTTGATTGCGACTTGTCTCAACCATCAACTGCCAAACTATGTCTCACCAGTGCCAGACCAACGACTAATGGGCTTGGACACGCTCTTGTTACAGTGGGATGGATGCTTATGCTCTTCCGCCTACAGCCATCCTCTCCCAGTTGGAAGCCTGGTCCCTCGTCTTCTGGTCACCACCTGGTGGCCAGCCTGGAAATGGTCCGTGACATTCTGGCGACTCTACCGGAGCTCTGTCCGATCCCTCTTCGGGAGGATCTGCTCCTCAGCTAGCCAGCCAGGAGGATACACGAGAACCCTCGGTGTTCTGTTGTCACGCCTAAGGAATAGTGGAAGGTGTGGACATGTCAGTCCTAAAGGACCTCGTTAAGACTTTCTGATCCGTTGACAGAAGGCGGAGCTCCGCCCATCCGAAAGGTGCACTCAACCACATCCAGTCTGAGAGGTTTCGAACCACTCACTGACGTTCACCTCTTTGAGATACACGCAGTTTGTGGTCAGGGACGGGGGATCAGCTCTGCTTGGTTTAGCTCCCGACGTCTGTAAAACCATGTAGCTGATGAGGCGTACTCGCTCCTTTCCGGTGCTTGGGTCTGACTCCGGAGAGCTTGATCTCTCCTTGTGGCCGGTTAAAACCTCAAGGGTCTCACAGGACAAAAGGTAGTGGAATCTCTTTGCCGGATCCTTCCAGATTCTCCCAAATATTGGCAGCTCCTAGAGAATCCGCAAGAATCAAGAAGGATCCGGCAAGCGGATTCCACCACATTTTGTCCTGTGTCTACGTCGAACGCACTGCAAACGTGAGAGATGGCTGAGATCATTTTTTCTTTCCTCATTCACTTGTGTTGTGTTTTATTGCTTATCTTATGGCCCACTTCCCCGTGGGTCCGGGGGTGTGTGTCAACTCGAATGGCTGGGTTGTATCTTTGATCCCCTTAATCGGTATACAGCTAGTGTCGACCGGGCTTAACCTTGTCCTCACCATAGGGCGTCGGAGGACTCATAGGTTGACACTCAGGGCTAGTCTTTCGCCTCGTCTCTCCCCTGTATACACTGACTGGCTCCAGAACAGGAACAGAGGAGCAGAAGAAATAATATGGTTCTGTATGCCATACTAGATCAGGTAAAGAGACCAATTCAGAAAGCAAGGCTAAGGTACACAGGGCAAAAAGTGGTGATAGGGCTATCTACTAGGAAATCAAACTCTTACATACCTGTTTTTCTACGAATGCAACATTGGGAGAATACATGGAACAGTGTTAAAACGAGACTGGGATATGCATTGCAAATGACCTCACGGCTGCATAAAGACAGGAACTCTCAAGGAAACGAAGTGAACATCGTGAGCGAAGGTTCTACTTTAAAGGAAGCAAGTTGATGGATGAGCCAAGAGAGATAGCAGAATATAACACTACCACTGACAGATCTAGTGAGACCCAAACTGTCACAGCCAGTGAATACAGCTCCTCTCAGGGTAACAACATCCACCCAAGCTCACAGCAACAACGTCAAGCACCACCAGTACAGGTCTGCACCTTGTCGTTCTTCCAGGACCAACTGAGATAATGTGTCGGCCAGGCCGAATACACCAGTGAACACCTTACAGCACAACAGTGTGATCATAACAGTGATACTCCTCAGGGAAAAGAAAATATATCAGACAAAAAAACATTATATATTTTGTAATATATCAGGTATTATAAATAAACTCTGTGACTCTGACTTTATTAACTATCTACATACTTTTGATATAATCGGTTCAACTGAGACTTAGACTTACAGCAAGTCTTCCCAGATTACATTTCTATTTCCAAAAATGCAGAACGAATTTCCAATTGTGACAGATTATCTGGAGGGATATGTATTTTGATGAGGAAAGACATATTGTTCTGTGAGGTACTGAGAATGCCATATTTGTTATGTTTGATAAAAGCATGATTGGTTTAGATCATGATTTGTTATAAGCATGCGTCTATGTTCATCCAGAATCATTTACCTGGTACAATAAACCATTATCATTGTTTAAAAATGGTATCAGTATGTCCCAAGACATGATATGCTTACTGATATTCAAGAAGATGTGTTTATCTTATGCGGCAGAGATTTAAATGCTAGAACAGGTACAGAAGCAGACTTTGTTGAAGATGTTTAATTGTACAAGTTGAAAATCAAAATGTTACTTGTCTAGATTCTTAATGTGATACTTTTAACCTGAGTCGTTACTCTGTCGAACCAGAACGTCTTCCCCTTCAATACGCTGATAAGATAATAAACAACTTCGATAGATGTTTCCTGATCTTTGTGCTGTACTGAACATTCACACAATAAACAGCGATGCGGCTCTGAGGCTAAGATTGGGGATTTTACTTTCATTGGTAATAACGGAGCAAGCCTCGTGGACTCAATCATCTCTTCTGCACCTCGAATTGAAATCGTGATTTAGAAAGAGAGTTTCAGGAAACAATATCCCATCACAAGAGTGGCTCGACCATTTAGAAAATTTTTTTCAGGTGAAAATGTAGATGAGAGAAACAGCGAAATTGTTTATCATAATTGAGTGTTAGATAATGACCCAACACAGCCACTATATATGGGAAATTCTTGATTCACCCATAACCAGAGAAGAAATCATAGACAGTATCAACAACCCAAACTCTGTGATTTTTCAGGAATAGATCATTCTAGAATGTTTCAAATATTATGTTGATCTTCTACTATCATAATTTGAGTTAAGTTTCAATCTAATACTAGGACGAGGGATATTTTAATAAAAGACAAGACATGTTGAATAATGTTGATAATTACAGAGGGATTACACTGTTAATTATATTTCTATTTATTTATTAAAGTCTTCACATCCACTATCAACACACGATTTATGTTTCGGGGAATCTCAGGCAGGATTTAGGCAAGGTAAGTAAAAAAGAAAAAAGTGAGCATGGCTCACATACCCCCGCCATCTGCTATCCATCCATTGAGAATTATAGATGTCAAGGGAACAATATGTTTAAAAACAGCTTCAAGCTTCATAATTTTGTCCAGAATATGTTTGGGAACTGGCTTTGTTATTAACAAATTTTATTCACCCAGTTGTAATATTTTTCAGGTAACTTAGTTGTGAACATAAGGGCAACACAGCGGTAATTTGTACCAATTTCAATTACAGATTCAAGGGCAAAAATTCCGTAAAAAATAATATTTCGCAAATGAACTTTGAACTCGACAAAGAGTATCATCTGGACTACCTACATGTTAAATTTCATTCAGCCGGATTTAATAGTTCCCGAGAAAACTTTTCCGGATTGGAGCATCACAGCTGTTTTGGTACTAAGTTTAATTTCGGATTCAAGGGCCATAACTCTGCAAAAAATAATATTTCAGAACTGGTTTTCGAACTCGATAAAGAGTATGGTCATGAGTAGTCACAACTTAAATGTCATCCACCTATGTTTAATAGTTTCCGCGAAAAATTGTCCGGATTGAACACAATAAAAATAAAAGTTCAAAAGGTGACATTTCCATGGAAATGACAAAAACAAAATATCTTAGAAAACTGAAAATTGTCTATGCGTGATGGGAAGAACATGGTTAACAACTGTACAAAGTTTGGTTGGTGTACCTTTGACGTTTTTTGAGAAAATTGACCGGACAGACGGACGGAATGACCGCTATATACACCCGCTTACTTCGTAGCGGGGTATGATAACTGATAATATGTTCATATTACAAAGTGTGATTCGAAGATATTTAAATAATCAAAATGAGAAGTTATATGCACTGTTTGTTAACTTCTAAAAGGCAATCAGTAGCGTGCATAAACGGACTTAGTCTTAAAATGGCCAATCTGTTAAGTTCAATTTAAGAGAACGTAAAAGAACTGGTTAGAAACAGTCTACATCTTCAAAGTGTAATAATAATCAATCACATCACAAAAACATTTATACTGAGCGCTACTTATCATGTGTAAATGTTAGAAATCAAGTATATCTTTAGCCCGTTTTCGTTGTTCATCTCATAATTTATTAATTGAAAGGGTAGATTAATGAATATCAAAAGAGAAGAATTTTTTTTTAAAAGCTGTGGTGAATGCTATAGAAGACGAATATCATTTTCTTCTTGTGTGCCCTGCATATTATAATATATGTAAAACATATATTAAAGAATTCTACTGTCTCCATCCATCAATTTATAAATTTCCACCTTTATTGAATTGTTTAAATGTAAATGTAATTCAGAATGTTGCAGTGTTTCTCCACCAAGCAATGATGTTAACAATGTTGTATATATGAAATGTACTATAAGCCTGTTGCCTTTTCAGTTATGGAATAAAGATTGAATTCGACCGGCTCCGTTCAGTGGATCAAGTCAACAGATAGGTATTTAAATAATGGTACGTTTTGGATTAAACCTAAGTATGTATAAGTATCTGTTAATTTAATCTACGCTAAAGTCTCCCTGCTATCGTCTGGGCCCAGTCGGAGAGTGAGTAAACATTGGATTGATGTCACGGATACACGGAGTTATTAGCTAGGCCCTGATAGGGATTTTACCATCTCTGCTCTTTTTTCGAAGTTTCGTCTGCGTTAAGGTTAGATTAGCACCCTGCCTGAGGAGACAAACCAGTCTAGTCAACAGGTAAGCATTACTAATTACATTTAATAAAAAATGAACAAGTTACTTCAGTATCTGTAGGAACTACATTACAAACACAAACTGTTGCTTTTCTTTGTCTACAGTGAGAAAGTCCCCTTCTATGGGCTGATCTACATTGCGGCTCGAAAACTTTTACACTTAAACACTTTTATTAATTTTATCCAATTATTGGAATTTGAACAATCTGTGAAAAAGTATGTGTATAAATTTCAATTAAATAAATATGAGTATTGCCCATGTGTCTTTATCACCGCATTCATCTCATTGTCGACTGGTAATATCAGTCAACGATGGAGACCACTACAATGAATACTAGTTTGGTTTTACAAAGTATACACCAGGAAGAACCATAACCCAGCTCAATGCAGTTTCTTCTACATCTCGAGCATAAGACGAGCTTGCTCATTTGATTATGTCCAGTTTATTTACATGTTTTTTTTTTAAAAAGTAGTTGTTTAAACAAGATGCAAACATACCTAATGAATAACCAGCATTTATCATCTTCAGATTTCTTCTTGAAGGCGAACTGAAATCAGAAAATCATAAATTACATTCATAATGACATGACAATTGTTTCGGGCAGATCGTGAAATGCTTAATTAAATATTATTTTTTCAATGGTACACTTCCATACAGAGCGGTTTCATAACTAGTTTCACACTTAGTCATGGCGTGGAAACATTTAATGAACAAACTCAGTTGGTCCCAGTCTCTGCCTGCAGTCACAACGATGAGGTTATATGGTGTTGTCCTTCTGGTTCTCGGGGTGATCTGTGGTATGTATACCTGATTGTATACACTCCTTAATGTGATATAGTGTCATGATGATGTTAAATGGAGGTGTTGTGCTCCTGGTTCTCTTGGTGATCTCTGGCATAGGTACCTGTTCATATACACACCTAAAGTGATGTATTGTCATGATGAGGTTATATGGAGGTGTTGTCCTCCTGGTTCTCTGGGTGATCTGTGGTATGTATACCTGATTATATACACACCTTAATGTGGTATAGTGTCATGATGAAGTTATATGGATGTGTTGTGCTCTTGGACCTATGGCTGATCTGTGGTATGTATACCTGATAATATACACATCTTAATGTGATATAGTGTCATGCTGAGGTTATATGGAGGTGTTGTCCTCCTGGTTCTCTGGGTGATCTGTGGTATGTATACCTGATTATATACACACCTTAATGTGGTATAGTGTCATGATGAAGTTATATGGATGTGTTGTGCTCTTGGACCTATGGCTGATCTGTGGTATGTATACCTGATAATATACACATCTTAATGTGATATAGTGTCATGCTGAGGTTATATGGAGGTGTTGTCCTCCTGGTTCTCTGGGTGATCTCTGGTATGTATACCTGTTCATATACAAACCTTAAAGTGATGTATTGTCATGATGAGGTTATATGGAGGTGTTGTCCTCCTGGTTCTCTGGGTGATCTCTGGTATGTATACCTGTTCATATACAAACCTTAAAGTGATGTATTGTCATGATGAGGTTATATGGAGGTGTTGTCCTACTGGTTCTCTGGGTGATCTGTGGTATGTATACCTGTTCATATACAAACCTTAAAGTGATGTATTGTCATGATGAGGTTATATGGAGGTGTTGTCCTCCTGGTTCTCTGGGTGATCTGTGGTATGTATACCTGATAATATACACATCTTAATGTGATATATAAGATACCTACGGCAAAAAAAAACCAGGCGGTCAATGGAACCGACAGCGTGCTTTATGAGACAATAAAACATGCTCGTGATTTGAGACGTCAATTTGAGCGTCGCTTATCAAATTACGTCACATTTTACGTCACTTTGATTGTTCAATGCTAGTGAACGTGTTCTACGACGGGAGGCATTAATATTTTCCAAAAAATAATATATACAAACAACATAATATTTACACGGCTTTTATATAAAGTTGTGAGTAACTGTTTAAGGGCATCTCATATAAGAAATAGAAGACTCGTTGTTGTGCTTTATCGTAGAGTAAAACATAGCAGAGAGCATAAAACACTCAGGGCTGCGCCCTTCGTGTTTTATGCTCCCTACTATGTTTTACTCTACGATAAAGCACGCCAACTCGTCTTCTATTTCTTAAATAGTGTCATGCTGAGGTTATATGGAGGTGTTGTCCTCCTGGTTCTCTGGGTGATCTCTGGTATGTATACCTGTTCATATACACACCTTAATGTGATGTAGTGTCATGATGAGGTTATATGGAGGTGTTGTCCTACTGGTTTTATGGGTGATCTGTGGTATGTATACCTGATCATATACATACCTTAATGTGATACATTGTATAGTGTCATGATGAGGTTATATGGAGGTGTTGTCCTACTGGTTTTATGGGTGATCTGTGGTATGTATACCTGTTCATATACACACCTTAATGTGATACATTGTATAGTGTCGTGATGAGGTTATATGGAGGTGTTGTCCTCCTGGTTCTCAGGGTGATCTGTGGTATGTATACCTGTTCATATACACACCTTAATGTGATATAGTGTCATGATGAGGTTATATGGAGGTGTTGTCCTCCTGGTTCTCTGGGTGATCTGTGGTATGTATACCTGTTCATATACACACCTTAATGTGGTATAGTGTCATGATGAGGTTATATGGAGGTGTTGTCCTCCTGGTTTTCTGGGTGATCTGGGGTATGTACTACTGTTCCTATACACACCTTAATGTGATATAGTGTCATGATGAGGTTATATGGATGTGTTGTCCTGCTGGTTCTCTAGGTGATCTGTGGTATGTATACCTGTTCATATACAACCTTTAATGTGATAAAGTGTCATGATGAGGTTATATAGATGTGTTGTCCTCCTGGTTCTTTAGGTGATCTGTGGTATGTATACCTGTTCATATACACACCTTAATGTGATATAGTGTCATGATGAGGTTATATAGATGTGTTGTCCTCCTGGTTCTCTAGGTGATCTGTGGTATGTATACCTGATCATATACACATCTTAATGTGATACATTGTATAGTGTCATGATGAGGTTATATGGAGGTGTTGTCCTACTGGTTCTCTGGGTGATCTCTGGTATGTATACCTGTTCATATACAAACCTTAAAGTGATGTATTGTCATGATGAGGTTATATGGAGGTGTTGTCCTCCAGGTTCTCTGGGTGATCTGTGGTATGTATACCTGTTCATATACAAACCTTAAAGTGATGTATTGTCATGATGAGGTTATATGGAGGTTTTGTCCTCCTGGTTCTCTGGGTGATCTGTGGTATGTATACCTGTTCATATATACACTTTAATGTGATATAGTGTAATGATGAGGTTATATGGAGGTGTTGTCCTCCTGGTTCTCAGGGTGATCTGTGGTATGTATACCTGTTCATATACACACCTTAATGTGATATAGTGTCATGATGAGGTTATATGGAGGTGTTGTCCTCCTGGTTCTCTGGGTGATCTGTGGTATGTATACCTGTTCATATACACACCTTAATGTGGTATAGTGTCATGATGAGGTTATACGGATGTGTTGTGCTCCTGGTTCTCTGGGTGATCTGTGGTATGTATACCTGTTCATATATATACCTTAATGTGATATAGTGTAATGATTATATTATATGGATGTGTTGTGCTCCTGGTTCTCTGGGTGATCTGTGGTATGTATACCTGTTCATATATACACCTTAATGTGATATAGTGTCATGATGAGGTTATATGGAGGTGTTGTCCTCTTGGTTCTCTGGGTGATCTGTGGTATGTATACCTGTTCATATATACACCTTAATGTGATATAGTGTCATGATGAGGTTATATGGATGTGTTGTGCTCCTGGTTCTCTGGGTGAGCTGTGGTATGTATACCTGTTCATATATACACCTTAATGTGATATAGTGTCATGATGAGGTTATATGGAGGTGTTGTGCTCCTGGTTCTCTGGGTGAGCTGTGGTATGTATACCTGTTCATATATACACCTTAATGTGATATAGTGTCATGATGAGGTTATATGGAGGTGTTGTGCTCCTGGTTCTCTGGGTGAGCTGTGGTATGTATACCTGTTCATATACACACCTTAATGTGATATAGTGTAATGATTATATTATATGGATGTGTTGTGCTCCTGGTTCTCTGGCTGATTATATATACACCTTTCTTTGATGTTGATTTGGCTTTTAATTAAATTCATACATTCAAATGAGAACAGAAATAACGAAAAATCTTCTCTTGTAGGAAAGTGTTTCATACTGAGTGTTGACTTCACCAGTTTCGCTTTTTAGTTATATATATGTCCCCAATAACTGCGAACCTAAATAATGATGATAATATTAGCATGCGCTTTGTACGTGTTTAATATGGGATTACAACGTATGACCATGCATGGACCATTACATTGACTGATGCATGTTGTATCTCATTTGTAGAAACCTCTTATTTGAACTGTGGATAAAACGTTATATCAAGAGGTCTGAATTTCAGATGGGAAACCATGTTTTTACAGTGTTTTGATAATGAAATGGTCACTTTAATAAAATGGAAAATGATGGAATTTAATACAGTTGGATAAGTCACCATTATAGTCTTATTATTATTATATGTAAGTCTCATGGTGCATTCGTGCCCTTCGTATCAAGATGACATCTCATGATTCGTATCATCATCGTATTTGCATTCGCCTGTCCGTCGGGGTCATAAGGCAGTACGAAAAGTAACACGAAGCTGACCGAGGTCAAAATAAGACAACATGACTGCGATCATAAGATGAGTTGCCAAACACGTCATCTAAATAACGTTTCCACATATACATTTTCTATGTATAACTTGACCTCGGACGGACGGATAGTATGACTACTATATAACTTAATCATACATGTACACTGTCAGCAAAAAGAAACGCCTACTTGATTTTCCTTAAAATGAAAGATGAATTACTTTCTGAAATATAATTAATGGTGGTCTTCACGTTATGCTGAAACAATAATTAATATGAAACTCAATTGAAATCGTAGGAAAAACTGTGATTCGAGTCAATAACATTTGTGAAAACCATGGCCAATGAAGACCTCTATTTCCGGTTGATTCACCGTAACTACTACACATGTAGAGTCATCACCACTTTAATGCGAATGCGTGCCTGAATTGTTGCTCGTGGTTCTATGAAAATCTGTTTAAATGTTTTTTTTTCTGATCAAGCACTGATCGAAAACTGAACACTTTCTTTTGTAACGTTTCAACTTCTGAAATTTAAATATATTATGCAGGAATGATGCAAGTTCTTACGAACTCTGATAATATCTATCTTAAATATAATCTGTTTCTTTTAACCGACGGTGTAAATAACGGCAAATAACGTGATTTGTGCACATGAACTCAAATGTAAAAAGACACAGATGTTTACATATAACTCAACCTTAGTTCCATGGTAGTTCAGCTTCATGGTCGGTATATGTAGGGTTTTTCCAGTTACCCTTCAGAGAGAATCACATTAGAGTAACATTATTTTTGCGTTGCAATGCTGTACATGCATATTGAACTTCTATCCTATCTATCCTTACAATGCTGGACATGCACATTGAACTTATATCCTATCTTTACTTACAATGCTGGACTTGCACATTGAACTTCTATACTATCTATCCTTTCAATTCTGGACATGCACATTGAACTTCTATCCTATCTATCTGACAATGCTGGACTTGCACATCGAACTTCTATCCTATCTATCCTTACAATGATGGACATGTACATCGAACTTCTATCCTATCTATCCTTACAATGCTGTATATGCATATTGAACTTCTATCCTATCTATCCTTACAATGCTGGACATGCACATTGAACTTCTATCCTATCTATCCTTACACTGCTGGACTTGCAAATTGAACTTCTATCCTATCTATCCTTACACTGCTGGACTTGCAAATTGAACTTCTATCCTATCTTTCCTTACAATGCTGGACTTGCACATTGAACTTCTATACTATCTATCCTTACAATGCTGGACATGCACATTGAACTTCTATCTTATCTATCCTTACAATGCTGGACATGCACATTGAACTTCTATCCTATCTATCCTTACAATGCTGGACTTGCACATCGAACTTCTATCCTATCTATCCTTACAATGTTGGACTTGCACATTGAACTTCCATCCTATCTATCCTTACAATGTTGGACATGCACATTGAACTTCTATCCTATCTATCCTTACAATGCTGGACATGCACATTGAACTTCTATCTTATCTATCCTTACAATGCTGGACATGCACATTGAACTTCTCTCCTATCTATCCTTACAATGCTGGACATGCACATTGAACTTCTCTCCTATCTATCCTTACAATGATGGACATGCACATTGAACTTCTCTCCTATCTATCCTTACAATGCTGGACATGCACATTGAACTTCTATCTTATCTATCCTTACAATGTTGGACATGCACATTGAACTTCTATCCTATCTATCCTTACAATGCTGGACTTGCACATCGAACTTCTATCCTATCTATCCTTACAATGTTGGACTTGCACATTGAACTTCTATCCTATCTATCCTTACAATGTTGGACATGCACATTGAACTTCTATCCTATCTATCCTTACAATGCTGGACATGCACATTGAACTTCTATCCTATCTATCCTTACAATGCTGGACATGCACAGTGAACTTCTATCCTATCTATCCTTACAATGCTGGACATGCACATTGAACTTCTATCCTATCTATCCTTACAATGCTGGACATGCACATTGAACTTCTATCCTATCTATCCTTACAATGCTGGACTTGCACATCGAACTTCTATCCTATCTATCCTTACAATGTTGGACTTGCACATTGAACTTCTATCCTATCTATCCTTACAATGTTGGACATGCACATTGAACTTCTGTCCTATCTATCCTTACAATGCTAAACATGCACATTGAACTTCTCTCCTATCTATCCTTACAATGATGGACATGCACATTGAACTTCTATCCTATCTATCCTTTCAATGATGGACATTCACATTGAACTTCTCTCCTATCTATCCTTACAATGCTGGACATGCACATTGAACTTCTATCCTATCTATCCTTACAATGCTGGACATGCACATTGAACTTCTATCCTATCTATCCTTACAATGCTGGACATGCATATTGAACTTCTATCCTATCTATCCTTACAATGCTGGACATGCACATCGAACTTCTATCCTATCTATCCTTACAATGCTGGACATGCACATTGAACTTCTATCCTATCTTTCCTTACACTGCTGGACTTGCACATCGAACTTCTATCCTATCTATCCTTACAATGCTTGACATGCACATTGAACTTCTATCCTATCTATCCTTACAATGCTGGACATGCACATCGAACTTCTATCCTATCTATCCTTACAATGCTGGACATGCACATTGAACTTCTATCATATCTATCCTTACAATGATGGACATGCACATTGAACTTCTATCCTATCTTTCCTTACAATGCTGGACATGCACATCGAACTTCTTTCCTATCTATCCTTACAATGCTGGACATGCACATTGAACTTCTATCCTATATATCCTTATAATGCTGGACATGCACATTGAACTTCTATCCTATATATCCTTATAATGCTGGACATGCACATTGAACTTCTCTCCTATCTAGTCTTACAATGATGGACATGCACATTGAACTTCTATCCTATCTATCCTTTCAATGCTGGACATGCACATCGAACTTCTATCCTATCTATCCTTACAATGCTGGACTTGCACATCGAACTTCTATCCTATCTATCCTTACAATGATGGACATGCACATTGAACTTCTATAATATCTATCCTTTCAATGCTGGACATGCACATTGAACTTCTATCCTATCTTTACTTACAATGTTGGACATGCACATCGAACTTCTATCCTATCTATCCTTTCAATGCTGGACATGCACATTGAACTGCTATCCTATCTATCCTTACACTGCTGGACTTGCACATCGAACTTCTATCCTATCTATCCTTACAATGATGGACATGCACATTGAACTTCTATCATATCTATCCTTTCAATGCTGGACATGCACATTGAACTTCTATCCTATCTATCCTTACAATGCTGGACTTGCACATTGATCTTCTATCCTATCTATCCTTACAATGCTGGACATGCACATCGAACTTCTATACTATCTATCCTTACAATGCAGGACATGCACATTGAACTTCTATCCTATCTATCCTTACAATGATGGACATGCACATTGAACTTCTATCCTATCTATCCTTACAATGCTGGACATGCACATTGAACTTCTATCCTATCTATCCTTACAATGCTGGACATGTAAATTGAACTTCTATCCTATCTATCCTTACAATGCTGGACATGCACATTGAACTTCTATCCTATCTATCCTTACAATGCTGGACATGCACATCGAACTTCTATCCTATCTATCCTTACAATGCTGGACATGCACATTGAACTTCTATCCTATCTATCCTTACAATGATGGACATGCACATTGAACTTCTATCCTATCTATCCTTACACTGCTGGACTTGCACATCGAACTTCTATTCTATCTATCCTTACAATGCTGGACATGCACATTGAACTTCTATCCTATCTATCCTTATAATGCTCAGCACAAAGCAAGGAAGAAACAAATCCCATTTTTTAATTTCTTTTCGTGTGACGCTTCCGGACGCTGTACAAATTTAGCTACTTAACTATACGATCTGACATTTGACATTGACTAAACATTGAGGTAAAACTCGATTTGAATCTACAATCCCAAGCCCTAAAATTTGCACAACCATCAGGCTGATATACAGCACCTATTTTAAAGATTGTGCACACAGTATTCCTATTAATCAGGCTGCGCCAAGAGAAACATCGCTGTTTGTGGTTTATAAGAGAACAGTTTGATTGAAGTAGAGGGACTGTACATTAAAGAGGGATTAACTGTGTTTCATGATATTTTATTTAGCTTTTATGTATATCACCATGTCAGATATGCTGATTTCAATTAAGATAATTTCGCTCATCATGCATATTCATCACAAATCTCCAAATATCATAATTACTTGTTTCCAATTAATACTGAGTAACATCATTATGCAAGTAGAAACTAAAACCACACGTCCCATTACATGGACAGTAATTATATGACCTATTTAATATTATCAACCCAAATTTGTCCGTGTTGTTGTTATAAGTTTTCAAAATAATTATTTTAATAATGGACGTGCATCAATCACAGTGCACTGTTCGGTTTTCAATAATAAATTAATACCAATACCTTTTAGTCTATATTGAATAAATAATAGATATAATTTTTGCTATTAATTTTTTTGCAATCAAAACTAAGTGCTATATAGAAAATAATTAAAGGTTTTGGACAAAGAGTTTGATTCACAGTTAGGCCCTAGTTGTCCAGAGTTTTTCCATTCTAGGGGAAAAGTCTTCCCACTAATTCATACTACTCACAGACCAAATCCTCGGGCTTTAATTGCTGATAAAATAATACATTATTGCTTAGAATATTAAATAATTAGGCATCAAACTGGTAAAAAGGTTACAGAAATGTATGGAACTTTCCTCATTTATCTAAGAGCAGAATGAGTTTGCATGTAGAATGGCGAATGATGAAAGACAAAAAAAACCCAAACAATGTGCTATTCGTCATTCATTTTGCAGTATATATCGAATAGCAAATACATTTGCTTTTAGTCATTCATTTTTCACTACATTACGAAAGACGAATAGCAAATAAATTTGCTTTTCGTCATTAAAATATGTGAACGATGTGAATGATACATTTGCTAATCGTCATTAAAGGGGCAGTAGAAATATGACGATGACATGAAATTGAAAAATAATGTCATCAACAGTAAAACACCCTTCCCTCTTCAGAAAATCAAGCTAAAATATGAGTGTACATGGTTCCGTAAAGCCATGGGAAACGTTTTTTGTCATTAGAAATAACAAATTGTGTTCACAATAAAATGGCCGCCATGCAATTTGTGCTTTATACACAACATCGTTATTACCACTACGGATAATTGGTTTGTGTAATAAGATGTTGTACCCTCTAAAGTAAATATGAATGATATAAACTATCATTATAAATGGGAAATTTGAAAAAATAAAATTTGCAAAAAACGTGCTGCTGCCCCTTTAAAATGAGGAATAGCGAATAACCAAACATGAAAGAGCAGAAAGCAGATGCCTAGCGCTTTCACCGCTCACCCAATATATTTCTCCTTTTCTTGTGTAGGAAATTGTTTCATGATGTGTTACTATCAATTAAATACAGTTTTATGTCCGTCTGTATCAATTAGTAAAACTTTTGAATCTCATCAAAATTATACATATCGTTTAACAGGCGTTACCAATGTCAATTTGAACTCAGAAATGCGTAAACGCTCAGTGTCTCCAGTTTTATTTATGTTCGTACATTCACTGTTACTACACGTGCGTTCATAATACAATATACAGTAATCAGACATGTGATGTATTGTTAGGTCTTCAAGACGTATGTCTGAAGACCTATTGTTCTTATCCTGATTTTTTTTTTCCTTATTATTATTTGTACTTTTTTTTTGCGCCGTTTTCAGCAAAATTGACTGCACCGATATCAATGAAGCTGCCTTCAGGTGATGGGCCTAGGTGTAATCTAGTGCACTACGAGGCCGATTTTTGATTTTCGGCCTCTAAAGGGGGAGGTAACTTAAAACGTCAAACAAATTCAAATTGCAATATCTCGAAAACTTATTAATTTATTTGCAAACAAATTGCACCAAAACGTAGGCGACAACTTGTTTCATCGAATGATGTGATAGCGATTTTCGGCCGTAATAATAGATTTTTCGCTATTTTGAAAAAACTGCATTTTTTTTGAATGTTTGCAGTTTGAGGGTTCATGTCTTCAACAATCTTCTTCTCCAGATCGGCAATACCTAGAGACTCATACAATAGCTCATTTGGAAGCTGAAATACTGCTGTTTATATGAATCTATCAACCAAAGCTCTAGATTGAAAAATGACCTTTTTGAAAATGCCGATTTTCGGCCAATGAATTTGCAGCGACCTAACTCTGTTTGTGTCTCGTTTACAACAAAATTGACTTCACCTATATCAATGAAATTGGTAGAAGTAATGGGCCTAGATGTAATCTCGTGGCGTACGGAATCCGATTTTTGATTTTCGGCCTCTAAAAGGGGAGGTTACTCAAAACGTGAAAAAACTTCAAATTGCAATATCTCAAAAACTTATCAAGATAATTGCACAAAACTACCACCAAAATGTAGGCCATGATGTGTTACATTGAATAGACGCATAGCGGATTGCAGCCGTAGTAACAGATTTTTCGCTATTTTAGAAAAACTGTAAATTTTTCGACTTTTCGGGTTTTGAGGGTACACTTCTTCAAAAATCTTCTTCTCGAGATTGGCAATACATAGAGACTCATACATTAGCTCATTTGGTAGCTGAAAGAATGTTCTTTATATGAATCTATCAACCTCAGCTCTAGATCAAAACTTGTCCATGTTACAGCATTTTAAAAATGTAACTTTTAGATCATGTAGGGGTCCATTAATAGGCGAGAGTTTCAGAGGGTCATTGTCTTTGGAGAATTTTTGTAAAATAACTATTGAAGATAGAGACATGTTTGATAGCTCATTTTAAAGCAGAGAAACTGGTGAATAATCGAGAGTCCAATATGGAGTTCAAGGTCAAGCAGAAGTCTTGAAGACCTAAGTATTGCCCGTGGCAATCCTAGTTTTAAAATTGTTTTTATATATATATATCTTTGGAAGGTACTAAAAGCTTGTTTGTTTTGGCCAGTTAGATATTTCAACATTTTCTTATTCGAGGCATATTCAAACATGCACAATTCATGTTTGATTGTAATTTCGAAAAAATGCTTAGTTTCACATACACGTATGTTCACATCACTCAAATTATAATTATGAATCTTAAAGTATATATAATTTTTAAAAATGTATATATTTGTGCATAACCGTGTTTATTGTTCATTATCGTGTTTGAGTATAGAGTATAGAGTTTGATACCGAATTTCAATTGCTATTTTATAATGTACCTATCAAAAGTAACGTGTGTATGGGGTGGGATAGCGCAGTGATTAGAGCGGTCGACTCCGGATCAAGGGGTCCGGAATCCCGCCTGTCTGCAGTAGAGAACTGTTCTTCACGCAGTAAGGTTTGGGTGCAATGCTACACTGAATTTCAGCGGAGTACCACCCATGGTTCGCTGGTTCCAGCCTGTTCTCTCAAATTTCACCGCAATGCATAGCTACATGGCGTTGCGGGCTTTCTTCCTGCCGTAATACTAGCAGTCGTGATATCAGTGAAATACTTTACGTGGTAAAGATTACAGCACAGCAATGGCTTTCAACATTATCGTCTTAAGAAACTCATATATTAATTATGAGTATACACGTCGCGTGTTTATACTGCAATGCATAGCCACATGACGTTGAGGGCTTTTTCCCTGCAATAAAATGCACGAGGTCTACGATACATGATAAACATGTCAGCGTTTTCTTTCAATGGATTTTAAAATTGCAATTTACAAAATCTTGGAAATAACCCTAGACCTAAAATGATATAAATTTATTAAACTGTAATTCACTTTTGTAAAGAATGACAGATTATTATCTCTTTCCAAATTTATATATCGGAATCTAATGAACATAAATCGAGACACAACACTTGCAATTAATTATTAAGACAACTTGTGTAACGCAAATTTAACCCGGCGAGCGCACAGAAGCATCATTGCGTGATTGGCCAAATGTTGGCCTATTGCGCAGGTCAGGAACAGTGTGCGCCATGCCACGTAAATTAGCTTTGTAATGAATGTTCACTGCATTTACATCAGATCATTGGGTATTTTTAATTAAACTAAACCACATGTTTATACAATAGTCATGAAATTGTCATTCGCGAAATTACCAAGTTTAATATCTAAGGTTTCGATATATCGAATATTTGAGTTCAGTATTGATGAATACGTTTGTATTAGTATCGTAATTTGACAGTTAAAAAGCACGACGAAATATCTTCTACGCGGATATCCGGCAGGTACGCTTCAATGACTTCAGTGAATCGTCTGTGAGCACTAATCAGAAATTAAACAGCCGTATATAAATAATTTATGGGGAGATTTAAGAAATTTAAAGTTTGCACATGTCCGTTAGGTAAAATAAGTAAAATTCTAGATAAAAATCAAGTGCGCTTAAATGGTGAGAGATTCTAAAGTTCTAAAAGGATATTTTTCTCGGCCTTATATGACGAATGGTATGAAAAAAGACATAAATGTTGTCATACGACAACTCATTATATCACGAGTTTACCAAAGTTTCAGGATCTCAACCCTGTCCAGTGAACTGTAAAGTGAAGAAGGATTCGTTCAGCCCCACATGTAACACGAGAACAGGAGCTTGTTCTCACGGATGTACAGCTGGTAACTATGGAAACACGTGCAACATGATATGCGACGTTAACTGTGAGGAGAAGACATGTCAGAAACGAGACGGTTCCTGCAGCTGTAAACCAGGATACACGTACAACGCTGGCTCCTGTGAATCCAACACAGGTATTTGAAAAACACTTCACTTTATTTATAATGCAGACTGCAACTTAGTTATGTCAAGCAAATTATTTTGTTTCCGACAATATTCTCTGTCAAAGTCCTTTGGAAACGAGAGTATTTACCGCCCAAGAGCCATTCACCACATTATTCAGGTAATCAAATTGCAAAAGTGTTTGAACATGACGTTATCTTCTTTAACTTGGTTCAGTAACTCAGTCTCGAAACGTGCCGTGTACGTAATTGCAAACTAAACTGCTTTAGAACACTCAGAGTAACAGCATGTGATATAATGCAAGTTGGTGGTATAAACTCATCAGGGTTTAAAAACCGCTCCATGACTTTCTAATCAAGGCAAAAGAAGGGAAGGAGCATGATCTTCATTCCTGAGACACGAAGACGCCAGGTAGCCCAAACTCACAAAACAATACATGTTTCGATAGGTACATTGAAATAATTAATAATTCATGTCTATTTAAATGAATGGCTTCGGTATGTGATCTTTCAATTCAACTTAGTGGAGGGGAACATCGACTTGTAAAATAGTTTAAACATATCACTGAACGCCAAAGGAGATACTGTGTTGTATTCAGACATGTTATCTTGAAATGCAGCCTTCTGTTTTGTTTTTAAAAACGTGTTTTCCTGCAAATCAATATTTACCTACTATCAAAGTTTAACGTTATACTGCGTATACTGTACATCGTACTTGCGTGGAATTACGAACAAACCATGGTCAAACGAATTGTCTGTCAAACCGATATCACTTTATCAATCTAATATATGTGTTGAACATTGCTATAGTTTGTCAGATGAGTTTAAACCAAATCATATTGTCATCAGATGGCCTCATAGCATGGGCCGTCGTCCGTCCTTATTTGAAATGTTTGGCTTCTCCTCAAGAACATTTACATCTCCAAAGCTGATATTTTGATGAACGGTACACTGCACTTAGGTGATAAACGTTTCCCCCGAATATCCACCAACCCTCCCTCTCAAATATAGATTTAACCTAGCATAGCTCAATCTCACTAAAATCAGATCATTGATTCGTTCATTTGCTAATTTGAGTTGTCACTCATCTATGATCTGTAGCTCCCGTAGAGATCTCTCTGGTGTTTATTCAATGGCAAATTGATACATGTATTGTTAATTTTAGACACTTAAATTAATGAGAGTTTTGGGTCTGAGGGTCTGCCGCACATTTAAAACTAATTTTGACTTCATTTGCAAAATCAAAAGCCCCTTAAAACTGAACTCTTGTGTTCAAATTTCTTCGGCAATGAAGTGTAGTAACTATTTTTGTTGTAATTTGTTTACCCTTTTACACAAACGTTTTGTTTTCTTCTCAATTATCTCTTTGAAGCTGAAATGGTGTATAACATATGTGATGAGATATATGTGATATATAATGAGACATAAAAGATCATTTAATATATACATTGTGTTCGAGGTATCCCAAATTGATATATGAACCCGACTGAACATTAAGTATTAATCTCGTTAGTAAATGAATGGCTTTGAGCGTCTAAACGTTTTTGGCGAAATAATAACTGATTTGAAGATATTAATGTCATATTATCGGGCTGCTATCTACTTAAATGCAATAGCCGCATTGCATTTGTAAAATCATGTGTGATCATTAATGAAAGATTATGATTATATACAGGCGTAAGATGCGAATCCAACTACATGTAACTTGCTTACGTATGATGGCTGAGAGGGGCCATTTGATTTCGTGTTAACTTTCCAACACGAAATAGCGAAATCGCGAAAAAATCAAAACGAAATCGCGAAATTGTGAAACGAAATCGCGAAACAGGGAAACGAAATCGCGAAACAGCGACACGAAATCGCGAAACAGCGAACGAAATCGCGAAGGAGCGAAACGTCCCCGAAACGAAATCGCGAAGGAGCGAAACTCCCCCGAAACGAAATCGCGAAGGAGCGAAACGCCCCCGAAACGAAATCGGGAAGGAGCGAAACGTCCGCGAAACGAAGGAGCGAAAGAGCGAAAGAGCGAAAGAGCGAAGGAGCGAAATCGCGAAAGAGCGAAGGAGCGAAATCGCGAAGGAGCGAAATCGCGAAGAAGCGAAATCGTGAAGGAGCGAAATCGCGAAGGAGCGAAGGAGCGAAATAAGGAATTTACAGTTCCCTCTTCATAGTAAGTAAGATCGGATGTTTGAGCAAATAATCTGATATCCTATTATTGTTTTTTGTAACATAACATGACAATTATATTATAAGGCGATGAACCGGTATACAAAGCAGTTATATATTATAGAATCTGCATGTTTTATGATAAATGTAACGTTAATTGAGGACAATGTAAGATCGATACAAAAAAATCGTACTGGTAATATGAACGACGTATAATAGGTAACTTGTTATTGTTTATATTTGTTAGAGAAGTAAGAGTAAGTAGGAGTAACTTTGGAATATGTCAAAATAGTAATGCCGCCAACAAGAGCTGCCATATAAACTGAGATACACTAAGTCTACTGACTAAAATCTAATTACCAATCTAATCCGTACTCAAAAGCCATATGCCCAAATTATATAATACGCTTTAACATTCACGATATATATATATAAAAATTTATGTGGTTTATAAAGAATGGTTTGTCAAAAGGTTGTGGCAGGAGCTACTGGAATGAATTAAAACTGAAACGGACACCGCAGAAAATGCAGAAACAGTTATTCTAAGATTCAAAGAAAGAAGGAACGATATTGTGAATCTCCTCTTTATTTGAACATATACATTTATATTTTTTTAAAAATGGCAAACAAATTACCTTTCGCTCCTTCGCGGTTTCGCTCTTTCGCGATTTCGCTCTTTCGCGATTTCGCTCTTTCGCAGTTTCGCTCCTTCGCGATTTCGTTTCACGGACGTTTCGCTCCTTCGCGATTTCGTTTCGCGGAGGTTTCGCTCCTTCGCGATTTCATTTCGGGGGCGTTTCGCTCCATCGCGATTTCGTTTCGCGGACGTTTCGCTCCTTCGCAATTTCGTTCGCTGTTTCGCGATTTCGTGTCGCTGTTTCGCGATTTCGTTTCCCTGTTTCGCGATTTCGTTTCACAATTTCGCGATTTCATTTTGATTTTTTCGCGATTTCGCTATTTCGTGTTGGAAAGTTAACACAAATCAAATGGCCCCTCTCAGCCATCATACTTACGAGATGTGATATGACGAACACGGCAAGGCGAACCTAGAGAATGGTTATCAAGGGGATGGGGATATAATCACTTGACTTAAGTCAGGTTACTTACCACTTACCTGTTTACTGAATTTGTAAAATAATGACTCAGCATTACTGAAATACTTATTTTTTCATATGCTTGTCAGGTGTGAAGTGCAGATCAAACGACCATTGCTTGAACAACGTGTGCCTATCAGGTAGCAGAGAAGATTGTTTGGAAGGCTGCAAACCGGGATGGTTCGGAAAGTTGTGTCAGCAAAGTTGCTCTTCTCAATGTTTCTGTGACACTGAGTCAGGGAACTGTACAAACTGTATCTCAGGATGGTTTGGACGAGAATGTGGATCTCCCTGTAACCCGGCTTGTATTGATCAGAACTGTCACAGGAACGATATGTGTGTGTCTGGGTGTGATCAGCTGTCAGAAGAGTGTGTTCAGTGTGAAGTAGGTCGGTATGGTTCAACATGTCAGTACGAGTGTAGTGCTGGATGTGCAGGGGTTAACACAGACTGTGAGGGAGACGGAAGATGCAGTGAGGGATGTGGCAAGGGTTACTATGGAGATAAGTGTGAGTCCACGTGTCCAGACCAGTGCTATGATGGTCGGTGTGATTTAAATGGAACATGCAGCACTTGCAAGTCAGGATTCTACGGGACATTCTGTCGTAAGGAATGTCAGAGATGCCGAGAAGAAGTCTGTGAAATGACAACAGGAGAATGCACCAAGGGATGTCAGAGAGGCTACTACGGTGAAGGTTGCGATATGATGTGCGGGAAGTGCACAGATGGAGTCTGTGAGGTTACAACAGGAGAATGCACCAAGGGATGTCAGAGAGGCTTCTACGGTGAAGGTTGCGATATGATGTGCGAGAAGTGCACAGACGGAGTCTGCGAGGTTACAACAGGAGAATGCACCAAGGGATGTCAGAGAGGCTTCTACGGTGAAGGTTGCGATATGATGTGCGAGAAGTGCACAGACGGAGTCTGCGAGGTTACAACAGGAGAATGCGCAAATGGATGTCAGAGAGGCTACTATGGATCCTTTTGTAGCCAGAAATGTGTGGACTGTAAAGATGGTGACTGTGACAGGAACACTGGGAAATGTACAGGTACATATATACTGGTCAATGTAGATATAAAGGCACTTGGTCATCCAAAACTTGCTCCAAAAGTGGATATCGCTTGTGTGAGATCAATCAATATCTTCAAGCAAAGAATGTATATATCGCTACAATCAAATCGTTATAATCCTATTACATCATCAGGTAATGCTATCACAACGCTTTGGTATCACTGAGAACACTGCTGACAATGCTATGACGTCACAAGTGTGATGACGTAACACTGCTATGATGCTATAATGCTTAAGATGTCACAATGCTATGACCTCACTGAGCTCACTGCTGAAGAAGCTGAATGGCAGTTTTGTTTTTTTGATGTGTCAGTATATTTGAAGAATGAATTTTGAATGATAAATAAAATCTCACCCTCGTGTCTTCTGATATCAAATATATCAACACTCGTTGATTAAAGTAAAAAATATCCTCGGCAAGCCTCGGATATTTGTAACTTTAATCAATATATATTTGATATCAGAAGTCACTTGGGTGAGATTCTCTATGTATCATCACTGTACGTCAATGTGAGTATTAAAAGAACAATTTTAGAAAACTGCATTCATAACATGACACAACAATGAGAACTGGTTTTATGATACATGAATATATTTTGTGTCGGATATTTGAAAAGTAAACAGCAATGTATCAACTGTTAGTTGTGATGTGTTTTCAGAGGAGAGTGGAGTACAGTACTGGGTGGGTGGAGGTGTGGCTGTTGTCATCATTGCAGCAGTGCTGGTCTACATGTCCTGTCGTATGAAACGGTCAGTATTCTATCAGACACATAACAATTTTAAAAATAAAAGTTGAAACATTTATTAAGGAATTGGTAACCATATCTTGTTTAAAGTAATGATTTCTGTTCAGATATTTTTGAATGCGTTAGGAAATAACAAACGACACTAATGTTTTCTCTGCAGGATGCACGGTGTAATATACGATGTTGTGAAGTGGAGGAGGCGTCCTCCATCTGCTGTACAAGCTGCAATTCCTGGTGTTGAACACGCTGCAATTCCTGGTGTTGAACAAGATGCTAGTCCTGGTGTCAATCCTGCATATGCTGAAGTTGATGACGAGGTGACAGTTACTCCCCAAAGAGTTTGCCTCCGTCCTATCAGACAAACCAGCTACATCCGACCTAGACACAGCGGAGACTCTACAGACATCCTCCAGATACAACCCCAGGCGGCAGCTGCTCCACCTCCAGACAGACGACTGCACGACGTTCTACGACGCTCTGATGAGTGGCCGGGTAGACCAGACAGCTACGTGCTTCCTCATTACATCGAGATAAACGAGGAACTAATGCTCTCCCTTCCACAACCCTCTCAAGGAGCTGAAGGACCCGCCCCAGTCGTCAACAACTCCTCATTCTCTGTTGTAGCTGATGTACATGTACCGGTGGAAGATCCTGATAGTGGAAATGCAACTGGAGGCGACATCAACATTCCACTAATTGCCGAATGTTTTCGGAACACTGAGACTGAGGACTCGGCATCTGACGAGGAACCCCGACCTGATGTTGAGAATTACGACCATCCATTTAGAGACGACTATGAGCAGTCGTAATAATGGTTCCATGAAAAACGTGCACGACATCGAAATACTATAGAAGTTCCAAATACTTATTTTTCAATCTAAAAACCAGAAATCGTGCATTGTAGATTTGATAACTTTATTGCCACTCTTAAAGACACAGTAGCGCAGTGTTTACATGTCGAATATATTCAAATTTGTCATGAAAAATACATGTTTATGCAGAGCTAAATCTCAGAATCCTTTAACTGTCTGAAGATGTAGCATTTACTTATTTTAAAAATTATTCTTATATTTGGTGACTCGAAGGCCCGTTAAGAGAACCACGCGAGTCATCCCCCTAGCAACTTTGTTCATCTCCTTTTCAAGAAGTGAAGCTATTGTTTTAATCTAATTTTTCATAATATCCATTTGTTATAAACTCATGTTAAGCACAAATCTGTTTTCCCAGATGATGATATAATAGAGTGATCGTTTGTAACTAAAGTTTGAAAATCATCTGAACAATCAAGATCTTTAGGTTTCAGAACTCAGAGTTGGATATTAATTGTGGGTAAATTATTATGGAAGCACATTACTGCCAGTATTGGGAAAAGTACAAATAACATCTATTTAGGTGATAATTTCATCTAAGTAGATGATAGTTTTGTTCTAATTAGATGATAGTTCGTATTGCTGTCACTAGTGGGAAAATTTTACATAACATCTAATTAGAAAATTATACATATCATATAAGTAGATGATAATTTCATCTAATATGATGATAGTTTCATCTAATTTGATGATAGATTTGTTCTAATTAGATGATAATTTCATCTAATTAAATGGAAGTTTCTTCTAATTAGATGATAGTTTCATCGCTCGTAACATCTAATTAGATGATAGTTTCATCTAATTATATATTAGCTAGAGCTGTAACAATATATTTCAGAAAGATGCATATTTTGGAATCCACCTCAACCTTGAGAGGCACTACCCCTACCTATACTGAACAAGATCGCTTCTGTAACCTCTGGAGAGGCACTACCCCTACCTAGACTGAACAAGATCGCTTCTGTAACCTCTGGAGAGGCACTACCCCTACCTAGACTGAACAAGATAGCTTCTTTAACCTCTGGAGAGGCACTACCCCTACCTATACTGAACAAGATCGCTTCTTTAACCTCTGGAGAGGCACTACCCCTACCTAGACTGAACAAGATAGCTTCTGTAACCTCTGGGGAGGGGCTAATAAGTAGGCTTAGGTAAGTAGGTAAGATGGTTAGAATTGAGATTTGTGGATAACTATTAATTCATTTGGTTACGTTGTAATAACGTAGGCGACCATTACCATCAATTCGAACTGTGTTTTTACAGGGAAAATGAAAGAACACGCATGTGTGTGAACCCTGGGTACGGGGAAATCTCGTTTTACTGTAAATGTCAGCTGTAGAATATTGTATTTAAACAAATTCTTTCAGAATGGTTTTCATATTCCCGCTACATGTTGTAAATTGAATCAAAAGTTGAAACAGATGACATGTATCAACAACAAGCTCGTAGCTCCTTGCAGCAACGTATTTCAGTTTCAACTCCTTGTAATAAATCCTTGTAATAAATCTATCCTTCTTGAAAATCAGTTGTATCTTGTTCCGCAGTGAGACCTCACCTTGGTATGTCCTTGAGTCAGTTTTATTGCTCTGAAGTGCAACAGTGTATGGATTTGATTAGCATTACTTAAAGGGACACAATAATGTTGTAGATGTTAGACACAATATACCAGAGAGAAACCAAGATAAGACACGGCCCTTTTAAAGTAACTTGTTCCTACTTTTTGTTTGAATAACAAGATTCCAACTGTTAAATACATTAAACTTAAGTCCGGCCATTAGAAGATGCAAATATGAATTCGTTTCCATACCATTGATTATACTCCTTCAGATTCAATGGTGCTTCTCTATGGAATTCACTGCCTCATGAACTCAAATATGCTTCATCTCTAACTGTTTTCAAGTCCCACCTTAAAACTCATCTTTTCAAACGCTATTATTAAACTTATATTAATCTCTTGCTTTGTGTTTATATAGGGATTATTACCCGAGGAAGTGTGTCATGTGACTTTTACGAAACGAGTGTGAATTTGTTATTGCCCGAGTGAGTGCAATGGGTTATACATAAATTTGCCATATGACATACTTTCGAGTGTAATAATATTTTTGTTACCCATTTTATTCCATCTGATTCGCGTAAAATTAGCCGTTTTATGACGTCACAGACGGGAACAATAGTTGCTAAGCAAACGTGATATGTGCACATGTGCTCATATCAATAATATAATCTCGGTTATTGTCAACCATACGGGTAACCTTACCTCCTATACATAAATCATTGAAGTGAGAAGAAGGATTACTAAGTGGTAACAGGACTTCTAGATAAATAGATCTGTGTGTTATATTCATATTCAACCATGACATATATTAAAACTGGTCTGAATGAATACAGTCTTGTGAAAACTAGATGTAATCATACGTTCCCAAATTGTAAATTTATAATGTAAATCAGAAAATTAAAAACAAGATTGAAAGGAAATTTCAAACTTAGTACATTAAATAATATTTCATATTTGTAATATTACAATATTTCATTAAAATTTGTTCACCCTTTGACATCGCATAAATCAGGACAATTGTTTTACCCTGGTCTGTCTATGTTCAATAATTGTATAACTTTCATACTTCTCATACTTTTCTGTTTTTATAAATTATTTGTTAAAGGTACATCCATTTAGTTGTTGGGGGTCATATATTCCAAACGTTATAAATGTTATAAATGTTGTCACTTTATCGAGAAGTACCGACTGTTATCGAAAACTGCCATAGTGATGATAGTGGACTGAGTATATTGACGGTACAAAGGTAAAAATAGTGGTTTCTGATCGAAAACCGGACAATGCGTCACGATTGACGCGTGCCAATGAGTCAAACGTAATTCTGGAATCTTATTTATAACAGACAAAATTTGGGTTGATGATGTTGAATAGGTCATATAACTACAGTTACGGTTTCTACACATGCATGTTACTCGATTTTAATTGGAAACTAGTAATTAGGATATATTTGGCGATTTGCGATGAGTATGCAAGCTGAGTGAATTTATTTGTACTGTAAAAAACACATGTGGTGTGTTAGAACGTATTAAAGCCATATACAATTGTATGAAACAAAAAGAATGCGCCTTTAACACTTCAATGTTGTGTTTTATATCCACTCCGCATATGGCTGATATACTGCGCAATATGCGATAAATATATATTTAACTCACTCCTAAATCGTTATGACTAAATCTTGTTAAAACAGAAATCAATATCTCTGCATAGCTGCAGTACACTTTACGAGGGATGCAAGTGCATATAAATCTGCCACATGTCATGTGTCACGTATTGCTTTCTACTCGGTGCTTGACTACCTAAGTATGTGTGCTTCATATTGAAACCACTCGCTTATCAGTGTTACTTGACTGAATTGTGCTCCGAGTATATTTCATTTAAAATAAATAATTTAAATAAAGTTTTCCAAATCATCATTTCAAGGCATCAACGAACTTGAAACCTTTCTATGAACAAGCAAAAGGAATATATTCAAAATAATCACAAATCATCACATATTGGTGGCAATATAAAACTGACGAAAGAGATTATGTTTGGCGCGGACTTATATTAGAAAGGTATACTATTCGTCTCCTATTTCTTTAATGAAGACACTATTTACCTAGGATATCGTAACAGTCAAATTTGTATCAAAGATGAATGATGTGGTCACGAATTTGGTTTAGAACATTTAAAACATTAATCAACAATGGGTGTGGTTCAGTATAGACATAAAGTCTTGTTTTTGTATTTGTTGCAACAAGAGAATAAAAATGAAGATAAGGTATGAATGAACAATACTTAATACATTATGTGCTTCTAAACTTATTTCTAGCCTAATATATTAGTAGACTTTATAAATAATGTGCTTTTAAACATTTGTGCTTTGTTATTTTCTCTAGACGAATATAACACTAGACTAAAAAAACAATGTGCTTCTTAACTTTTCACGATACAAATGTACCACTAGATTAAATAGATAATGGGTTACTTATTTTTTTCTCAAAACCAAAAAATCACTACACGTAATAAATAATGTGCTTCTTAACATTTATCGATATGAATATATCACTAGACTGAATATATAATATGCTTCTTAAAATTTGTTGTTGTGAATATATCACTTGACGTAATAACTACATAATTTATAATTAGACTGAATTAATTAAGTGATTATTAACTTTTTGTCAATAAGGATATATCACTAGACTTACTAAATAATGTGCTTCTTAACTTTTCTCTTGACGTATACATGACTGCACTTAATGTTTTGATTCTCAACTATATCGATACACACATATCACTGGACTGACTGAATAATGTGCTTCTCGGCTGTTGTCGATGCGAATTTATAAGACTGAATAAACAAACTGTTTCTTATCATTTATCTATACAAATTTATCAATAGCCTTAATGATGTGCTTCTTAACCTTTCTCTTGAGGAATATATCACTAGACTTTATATGTAATGTGCTTCTTAAATGTTCTTAAGATGGATATAGTACTAAACTCAAAACATAATGTGCTGTTAACTTTTAAGTGCATGTCAATGCGCACACATACACATGCACATACACATACACATACACAAACATTATAACTAGAATCAATATATGATGTACTACATATTGTATGTAGATGGCTAATCACATATCTTGGTACCAGAATAAAAAATAGTGCTCTTCTTAACATTTCCCTACATATATACATCTAAAATACTAAAAACTTAAAAATATATAATGTGATTCTTGACTATTTATCAATGTTCACATGTAAATATAACGTTGGTCCATGTTGTTGATAATTCATTGAGAACTTAAGGAGATGATGCAACTATTGTGCCCTGTCAAAGTCATTTACAATACTATATTGAGAGTGTTGGTTGAATATGTACATAGTGTCCAATTAACATATTATTAGTAATATATGTGGATGTTTTGGTAGATTATGTAAATATTGTTTCGTTCCCATAATCTTCCCTGTAGAAAATGTTATACATTTGAAAGTATGAAGAATAAAGAATTTTTTTTTAAACCAATATTCAACCGAATAGAGGATCGTATCTGCTGCGCAAGTGCAATAAAACTCAACATCAGTCGAATTTTGCGAAAAGCTCGTGCATTGATATTTTCGAAGGTTTCACGTGCGAGAAGGGTAGGAAATGTGTGACACACACTATATATTGAAAGTAATATAAAAACCCAAATGTTTACCGCCATTAATGACAGAAGCGATAGAGAAAGAGAGAGAAAGAGAGGGGGATGCTGCAAAAAATGCACGGAGAAACATATTTACAGCGAATCTAAGTGACAGCTGTTGTATCCCATCTTAAGATGGATAGTTTTCTGGGCTATCCCAACTGTGGATAACTCGCTTTCTCAAGTTAAGATGGGATAGCAGAACTTATTAGAAACAAATTAGTTTGATGAGAAAACTGATTTTGATGAGAAAACTGACTTTGATGAAAAAGCTGATTTTGATGAAAAAAACTGACTTTGATGAAAAACCGACTTTAATGAAAAAAACCGACTTTGATGAGAAAACTGATTTTGATGAGAAAACTAATTTTGATGAAAAAAATGACTGATGAAAAAACATTACTTTGATGAAAAAAACGACTTTGATGAAAACATGACTTTGATGAAAAAAACGACTTTGATGAAAAATATGAATTTGATGAAAAAACTGCAGGGTATTCTTAATATTTCATGTACAGTTTGTAATGACCTTGGCCAGGTATGATTCATGCCTCAATGTCAGCTTGTGCTCGTGACTGATAAGAGGTATGAACTCTGGCTTGTTGTAGCATTGATTTAGAGGAACTATAAATGTATTGCATGTTGTGTCATGTGCACATTTTACTGTCTCCAATTGAGAATAAGACCCGGTTAAGCTTGTGTAACTTGTTTGTGACTGTGAAAGATATCAAATATAACTACAAAATAGCTTCTTGATAAAATATCAAATACAAGGGTAATTATTTTTATTAACTAAAAAGTGTTTTCTGGGTGATTTTACCCATGTTAATGTTCACCCTTGTTGCAAGACTGGTAGCAAAATTTCCAAACAGGTTTGGTTTTTATGAACGTTTATGTTCATACAATTTAATATAAGATTTAAAGTAATAAGATTTAAATGACCCTTTTTGACAAAACAATATTTCACATTATTATACCAAATACCTATCGTGTTTATGCATAGTTTATATTCCGTAAAATAGTAGCCCTTATCTGTTGTTTACATGTGTCATTACATTAATTAGTACACACATCAGTGAGCAACTTTTGTCAGATTAACCTGTTTGCAAAAAGTCTTATTTTTTTAGGTTCATACTGCTGGAACTAAATTTAGTTACCTTTTGTTAAAAGGCAGTTTGTAAAGATTCATCAGTTCACTTGAAAGAATGGAATTATTCACACTATGACAACCGATATTGACCTTCATTATTTTCAATGTTCACTTTATTTCATTTAATTATTTTCAAACGTAACATTTACAATGCATGTTTATGGAGAACTGAAGTTCACAGAGTCCGACATGTTGTTGCTGAGAAGCTGTGGAAATTAGACTTGCTGTAGATTATTATTTGTTTTTTACATTGTTTTGTTGTATACTTGGTTACACTTAAAGATCACTTAAAGTTTGACAAGCGTCACACCCTTAGAAACCATGTTCATCTCCTTATCAATAAGGCATTGAATGACGGGATATATAAATTGCAAACTTGATAATCATGGGACCCCAGTATTTATTTATAAGTTCTTTTAACTACCTGTGTGGTATGGTGTAACAGAACGAAACGGGGACATACTTGAATTAGAATAGCAAGTTATTAGATTATTAATGATAGATTGAAAACTCCCCAATCTAAATAAATTTAGATCAACAGCTATATTAGGTTGGATATCCATGATATAGGACAGTCGATCTAAATTTATTTAGATTGAAAACTCCCTTCTCTCACAAGAAGTATATAACTTCTCGAGTAACTCCATGTGTTATTGTGCCCTGTGGAAATGCATATTTTGTGTATATGTACATATTATGATTATAAATTTGTATATATGTTTGTTGATGTGATCACTTTTGGTGTCATTGTATCTGATTGATTTTAAAACTAGTAGTTATAATATCCGTTTCCTCTAAACAAATGTTTAACAAAGACATTTAACATTAAGATCTTACAATCTTTAACTAGTGGCTGCATCATGAGTTTAAAAGTGATTGTTGAAAACACTAAGTAGGTTATACTTCACACTCTGTTAGGCTCATAGATGCTAAGTTAGATATCATTGACGGTATGACTGACAGGTTCTTCCTACAATACAGCTTTTAGAACACTTCATGTAAGGATACAAAATAAATGTCTCTCGGTCTCTTTTTCTCAAAAGTGACAAAGGCGGTAGGATTTCTTTTTACTTTTTGGTGGAAATAATACTGCCAAAGGAAAAATACATTAAATGTTTGTCATCAGAATTAGCTTGGAAATGCTAGAAGTATACAAAACAGAAGCACATCCATTCCTGCAGACCATTTAGTTGGTACTATTACAAGAAAGTGAAAGAACCAACATGTGTGTAAATCCGGGGTATGGGGAGATACAATATTTTATTTGAACAAACCCTTTGAGACTGGTTTTCATATTCCCGCTACATGTTGTAAATTTAATCAAACGTTTAACAGATTATAAATATCAACAACAAGATAATAAATAAACCAACCAGGACGTATTTCAGTTTCAATGATGTAATTATTCTACCCGGCTGGTTGTAACATGTTCCCGCAGTGAAACTTCACCATGGTATGTCAATGGACGTCCTTGAGTCCGTGTTATAGCTTTGAAGTGTAACAGTGTATGCATTTTCTGAACATTACTTAAAGGGGTACAATATTTAGTATACATATAGTAAATGGTCGAACGCCTTCGGACACACCCAGCAATCTTTCGTTTATTTCACATGTGGGATGCAGTTTGGTAGATTATTTCCTCATTTCCAGCCAGTTATTCCATACAGTTGTGGATCTTAAGATATGTGAACGTGCAGAATCTGATCACATGCCTGTTTTGTGTACCTTGTCTACAATATTCCAGGAAACCCCAACACCCATAAATAACATTAATTTAACGGCTGTTCCGAGGTACAAGCTTCCAGAACTGGCATCATCAAGTTATAAAGAACTTCTACGTGCGCCAAATATATTGAATGACTTTCTTACAATCCTACAAACTGACATAAATCTAGCTGTATTCAAACTAAACGACTTCCTCATCTCCAGTGCCGTTAGAGCGGGTGGTTTTTGTGTGTCAGACATGAAAACTAATTCAAAACAACCTCCATGGTTTGATAAAGACTGTGCGGATCTAAAGAAAGAAAAATATGAACATTTGAATTTATTTAGAAGATACAAATGTAAAGAAAACCTGGATAATTATATAGTCTTTAAGGCAAAATTCAAAAAGTTGTGTGATGTGAAGAAAAAACAATATGATAAACGCACTGCCGAGGAGCTGTGTGCTGCTGCTAAACATGGTGACTGCAAATCTTTCTGGAAAAGTTTAAAACATGTTTTACGAAATAAAAACATCGGATGTACTATATCGGCAGATATTCTACACAACTACTTTAAAAATCTTCTAAATCCATCCAAACATGAAAAAGATGAAGAATTCGACCAACATGTCGCGGATTTTATAAGTAACCATTACTGTGATGAGTGTGTGAATGCAGAAGGAATAGATCATTTACTATCTGATAATATCTCAGAAATTGAAATCATTGAAGCTATGAAGAACTTAAAATCTGGGAAATCCCCCGGGGAAGATGGAATTCCTCCTGAATTTTTTAAGATTGGACAATCTACATTAATAAATTTCTTACATCCTCTTTTCAACTCTATATTGGACTCTGGAATATTTCCTGACGCCTGGAATTCGGCTCTAATCATTCCCCTTTTTAAGTCAGGCTGTGTGACCAACCCAAACAACTATCGTGGCATATCTCTATTAAATGTTGCAGGAAAACTATTTACTTCGATCCTTGACAAACGCCTCCGTGCTTGGATAGACTTGAACAATATTCTTTCGGAATCCCAAGCTGGGTTTAGACCCGGCTACTCCACCATCGATAATATGTTTACCTTACAGGCACTTTGTTCCAAATATCTGTGTAATCCAAAGGGTCGTTTCTTTTGTGCCTTCATAGACTTTAAAAAGGCCTTTGACTATGTCGATAGAGCCAAACTGTTATATATGTTGCTTAAAGCAGGTTGTCATGGTAAATTTTACAATCTCATTCATAATATGTATTCATCTGTGAAATCATGTGTGAAAGTTAATAATTTTAAGACAGATATGTTTCAAACAAGTTATGGTGTGCGTCAAGGCTGCATTTTAAGCCCGATTCTATTCATATTTTTTATAAACGAGCTTGCCACAGATATTTGTAAATCATGCAAACACGGAGTTTTTCTATCTCAAGATATTGATGATATAATGATGTTACTGTTTGCTGATGATGTTAATATGTTTTCGTATACAGTCATAGGTCTACAGCAACAACTAAATGTTTTACATCAGTTTTGTATAAAGTGGGGCTTGAATGTAAATATTGAGAAAACAAATATTATTGTATTTAGAAATGGTGGTATTTTAAAGAAAAATGAAGTATGGTATTATGGTGATCTTAAAGTTAAGTGTGTAACATATTATAAATATTTAGGTTTAATAGTTTCATCTCGGCTAAATTGGTCAACTGCTTGTAAAAGTTTAGCTTCCCAAGCCTCTAAGGCGGCACAATCAGTACAGCATTTATTTAAAAATAATTCCTTCATTTCATTAAAAACAGCATGTACTATTTTTGACTGTAAAATCTTACCAATTCTTTTGTATGGATCGGAAATTTGGGGCACTAAATACTACCATTGCATTGAAAAAGTACATGCAACATTTTTCAAACGTTTTCTAAATTTAGGAAAGTATGCTCCAAATAAAGCTGTGCTTGGAGAAGTTGGCCGTTGTAATTTATACGTTTTTAGTAGATTAAAAGTTGTTAGATATTGGCTAAAGCTGTTAAAGATGGATTATTATAGATACCCTAGACAAAGTTACCTTTTTCAAAAATTGCAGGATGATATGGGGAAAAGAAATTGGGCCTCGGAGGTTAGGGAATTACTTTTTTCGACAGGATTTTCTCATGTTTGGATTTCCCAACAGGTTGGGAATGACAATATATTTTTATCAGTTTTACAACAACGTCTTCTTGATATCTCTGTACAAGAATGGTCTATTTCCATAAATAACTCTCAATATCTAAATTATTACTCAAAGCATAAATCTTTACTAGTGCCAGAGTTTTATATTTTGAACTTGAACGATAAGGCGCTAATACGGGTATTTTGTAAGTTTCGAATTGGTTTCCATGATTTTAAAGTTAATGCTTTGCGTAGAAATAAGGACATTCCTACTGCTTTTTGTGAATATATATGTAAACATTGTAATTCTGGTCATATTGAAGACGAATTCCATGTATTGTTTGAATGCTCAAAATATGTACATCTGCGTAATAAATACTTAGCATTTGTATCGTTTCCTGTAAAAGATAAACAAATATTGTCCAATCTTTTAAATTCCAAAAATATTGATGTTATCAAAGCTATAGCAATGTATTTAAAACATGTTTTCATCTATCGAAATGTTACCACGTGATATAAACTATTATCTGCATCTGTACTTGTACTATAGGCCTTATGGCCCGAACTACTGAATAAACTGAATCTGAATCTGAATACTGTAGAAGAAGTGAGATGAAATTTACCAGAGAGAAAATCAGTTAAGACAGTTAAGACAGTTTAATACTGGCTAACATATTCCAAGTTCTTCTTTTGATAACAAAATTCCAACTGTTAAATACATTACACTTCAGTCCGGGACATTGCAGATGTAAATATCACTTAATCTCCATGATTTTGATAATAATTCAAATATTTAATATAAATAATATAAATACGATATCATGTTGGTACTGTTCATTATATATGTTGAGAGATTAAGATACAAAATGTTAATCTGACGTCGTTACCTACTATCGATTATGTGTTTTAGTGGTTGAGTAAGAACATGTAAACATGGCGTCGTTTCTATAATGTAGATTATGTATGTTTCAGCAATATAAAAATGTGTAAACAAGTGTCCCCATGCTATCTAGCACATTCTTTGTTTTGTTTGGACACTGCATATATCAGGATCTCTATATGAGATGGTTATATCACTGTCAGATAACTTACTCTTACATATTGCACAAGGTGTGTTAAATAACTCTGTAACTCACGCTTCAATAGCTTTGCCTAAATCGTGTTATAACCGAAATCAATATATCTGCATAGCTGCAGTACTCTCTACTAGAGGTGCAAATGCATATAAATCTGTCACATGCTATGTGGCTCACATTGCTTTCTGCTCGGTGCTTGACTACAAAGGTATGATTTTTTCAAATTGAAACCACTCGTTTACCACGTGTTACTTGACTGTTTTGTAATCCAAGTATATATTTTTAAAATAACATTAAAAGTAAGTTTCTCTGAAATGTGTTATGCTTGTTAAACACTTTTTACATCACTTCAAGGTTGAGTCAACGAACTTGAAAATTACCCCTGTACATATTGTACTCACAATATTCACTTTCAAAACGTGCATCATTTGGTAAAGGTCAAACACACTACAATTCAGAATGATGATAAGTTACCATTGCATCAAACTATTTCTTCCACTCACTCACGTCTAACGTGATATCATAATATAAGGAAAGTACAGGGAGTTATAATGAAAGTTTAATTGCTCAAATTAATGTTGATGTTTTATTATATGCTATTGAGATTATTCTAACAGTTATTTTGTTTATAAGAATGATAATCTTACACACTATGATAAGGAATTATATCAACAGTAAACTTGTTCAATTGACTAATAATCTTGAATGCAAGAGCCACCCCATCAGTCAACTTGCATCACAGAATGAGACACTACACACAGTGCATTGTAAGGTATGATTTTGGGAAAACCACCACGTCAGTTTAACTTATACATTTCAAGAAACTAAAAAGAATCAAGGCATGTTTAGTCTTGGTGGTAACACAAACCTCAGGAAACTGCTTGTGTTGACAATGACCATACCATTCGATTTTTACCTCGACAACACTGGACGTTTCTCAGATAAAATTATATGGTCAATAATTTGGTTTAGTACATTGAAACATTTAGTCAACAACTGTGTAAGAACTAGACTTGAATGCCTGTTAACTTTGCTCTAGATGAACACATCACTAGACTTAATTTATAATACTCTTAACTTTTCTCTAGAGGAACAAATCACTAAACTAAATATATAATATTCTTAACTTTTCTCCAGACGAACACATCACTAGATTAAATAAAGGTGCTAAGTGAATATAAAACAACACACCAACAAGAATAAATAAATGATGTCTCTTGATATGACAACACCTTAGAATCGGAATAAAACATATATAACACTTCCCAAATTATATACATTAAAACACGAGCAACTTACAATATATATAGTGTGATTCTTGCCTTTTATCTTTGTTTATGTGTCAGAAAAATACACAAAGTTGTCGCTTATATCATAAATGTCTCGTCGTGTCCCGTCAGTGGTAATCTATTAAGAACTGTTTTAAGTAGTTGTAAATATGGCGTCGGTTATATGTCTTTGATAATCTAATGAGAGGTGTTTTAAATAGGTTTAAATATAGCGTCGATTATATTCCTTTGATAATCTATGTAGAGGTGGCGGTCGTATAGCGAATCATACGGGTTTACACTTTCTATAATATTATCATGAATCTAAAAATAAAATGTTTAAAACGAAATTGCGAAATCATGAAAATAAAACATTTTGAAGAAATAATGTGACCTATAAATCGACAGTGGTATGGAACTCGTCAATGTGAGAGGGCGAGTTGTAGGTCTGATGCTAATTTGAGAGTTAAGACAGCCAGATGAATGACCATTCCATCATGGCCACTCGAAAGGAAATGGACTCGCATGGCTTAACCGAACCATGTACATTCGTTTTATCTTGCCATTTATTTACCCCTTGTGAGGTCACTTTATTTCAGTAAGAATTGCGTGCTACAGCGCCAATAAGTATTATAATGTAATGGTAGAAGATGTTTTCATTACTTGTAAATACTCGATTTATCAACATCTATGTTGTAATTATGAAATTGACTTAATGTCTGTAATGAAACTGTTTTGACCCAAATTGATTTAATCTATCCATAGTTTTGGTGTCTTAACTCTAAATAATAGTTATTTGAAGCATTTAAAGTGAATTATATTATAAGTATTATTGTGTTCAAATTTAAGAAATAAAAGCCAATTTCAACAAAGAAGACTCTCCTCTGCCATTATCTTTGGTTTCATTTTCTTTATAAAAGTATTTATATCAAAATTAATCTGTGTTATGAAATTATTTTAAGCATTGAATTTTAACCCTGTCTCCTTTAAAGATATATTTTGCCCATTTTGTAAATGATCCTTTGTACCATCATTGTATTTCGAAGTCTGTTTATTTTGCAACAATTATTTGTGTATTCTTTTCTCCATAAGTAAATTCATTTATTATCAAATTCAATTGTCAATGTCGTTTTGTCATTTAAGTAAATTTGCTCATCAAGTCATTTTTATCCTATCACATTTAATTTTTTTGTAAAATTCATTTTTTTAATTTGTTCTTTTTTCATCAAAGTCAATGGATTCATCAAAAGTATTTATTTCATTAAAGTCGTTTTTCGTCAGAGTCGTTTTTTTCGTCAGAGTCATTTTTTCATCAAAATCATATTTTTTCTTCAAAGTCATTTTTTTCATTAAAATCACTTTTTTACATCAAAATAATTTGTTTCATCAAACTCATTTCTTTCATAAAAGTCGGTTTTTCCATCAAGGTATTTTTTTTCATCAAAAACAGTCTTCTCATCAAAATATATTTTTTCATCAAACTCATTTTTTTCTTAAAAGTTCTGCTATCCCATCTTAAGATAGGATATCCCAATTTGAGATAGCGATTTATCCACAGTTGGGATATCCCTGAGAGCTATCCCATCTTAAGATAGGATATCCCAACTTGAGATAGTGATTTATCCACAGTTGGGATATCCCTGAGAGCTATCCCATCTTAAGGTGGGGTAGATCCATAGTTGGCATACAACAGCAACGTCATGAGGCATGTCGTGCAAGACATGTCTGATTTGAAATTTAGTTTTCAATTATAATTAGTGTCACTGCTTCTTAAACGTGACATCATCAGTGGCAACGGCACTGAGTCGCCACCTCAGTTGTAGGACAGTTGCTAGAAGCCTCAGTGTCTTTGGGATCATAACATATCGGGAAATGGTACTGACCAACAGATATCGGCAGCTGTGATTATGGGCAGCACAAATATGACGTTGGCAGTTACTTGACAGGTGTCAGGTGCTTTGTTTCAGATGAAAGCCGATTCGCCATATCAAGAGTCGATGGAAGAGTGGGGGTTTACAGGCGGACAGGTGAAAGTGTGGCCAGTTGTGATAGTGTAAAATACATGGAGGGATACTGCTTTCATCTGATTTATCCCCGAAATCTAGAGTGCATATACTATCAAAAAGCAAGGCAATCTGTTAACTCTCTGAACAGTTTCGGCCTAAACAGTAGAGATTTACATCCTACATCATCTGTACAAATATGGAAGAGGATTATACTACCCACGAGTTTCTATGGCTGTGAACTTCTACCCATTCTACGGGGTAAAGACTTTGATATGGTAGAAAGCACTCAACGATACTTTGCCAAATGCATTCAGGGTTTCAGTAAACGTATCTCCTCTGCTTCTGTCTTAGGCAACCTTGGCCTGTGGACTATGGATGGATATATAGATAAATGTAGACTACTTACATTGACTGTATGACTGTTACACAGACAATATGACTGTTAAATAGACTGTATGACTGTTAAATAGACTGTATGACTGTTACATTGACTGTATGACTGTTACATTGACTGTATGACTGTTACATGTAATGTATGCCTGTTAAATAGACTGTATGAATGTTACTTAGACTCTTTGACCATTATAATGAATATATGACCGTTAGATAGACTATATGACTGTTACATGAAATGTATGACTGTTACATGGACTGTGTGACTGTTACATAGACGTATGACTGTTACATAGACTGTATGACTGTTACATGGACTGTGTGACTGTTACATGGACTGTATGACTGTTACATAGACGTATGACTGTTACATGGACTGTGTGATTGTTACATAGACTGTATGACTGGTACATGGACTGAATGACTGGTACATGGACTGTAAGACTGGTACATGGACTGTATGACTGTTACATGGACTGTATGACTGTTATATGGACTGTATGACTGTTACACGGACAATATGACTGTTCAATAGACTGTCTGACTGATAGATATACTGTATGACTGGTACATGGACTGTATGACTATTACATTGACTGTATGACTTTTACATTGACTGTATGACTTTTACATTGACTGTATGACTATTACATTGACTGTATGACTGTTACATTGACTGTATGACTATTACATTGACTGTATGACTGGTACATGGACTGTATGACTGTTACATGAACTCTATGACTTTAATATGGACTGTATGACTGTTACACGGACAATATGACTGTTAACTATACTGTCTGACTGATAGATATATTGTATGACTGTTACATTGACTGTATGACTGTTACATTGACTGTATGACTATTACATTGACTGTATGACTATATCATTGAATGTATGACTGTTACATGGACTGTATGACCGTTAGATAGACTGTATGACTGTTACACGGACAATATGACTGTTAAATAGACTGTCTGACTGATAGATAGACTGTATGACTGTTACATTGACTGTATGAATATTACATTGACTGTATGACTATTACATTGACTGTATGGCTGTTACATTGACTGTATGCCTGTTACATGGACTGTATGACTGTTACATATACTCTATGACTGTTACATCGACTGTATGACCGTTACATGGACTGTATTACTGTTACATTGACTTATGACTGTTACATAGACTGTATGACTGCTAAATAGACTTATGTGGCGACCAAAAGACAGATCTTGTTGTTTAAAACGCCGCCAATCTGGCGTTACATAAACCAAGTTGTCCTTCTATTTCTGCAGCCACAACAACCATACTGCCCCACAACATGTTGCTAGGGTAGTGAATAACTTCCTCAACACCAAAACCTACAGACATGTCGCCCATAGATCTCTTGTGGGACCACCTTGACAGGTGATTTTGGGGTCGACAATCCGCCAACCAACAGAAAAGAGGTGGCTCAGGCACTCTCTGACGTCATCAATGGGCGAAGACGTGTCTTTTCCTGTATCAATTCCAGAGATTGACACAGACGGTATTAGAGACTCAATTTGATGAATGTTGACACGTTTGTTATCACTTTCAAAACATTCATTGACTTTGTTAGTTATATATAAATCTTAATCACAACCAACGAAAATTATGTTATACCCGCCAGTATACGTGGAGATTTTGGTATAATATGTTGTTACGTTCCCATACTGATGATACTCTATATGGATTTGTTGATGGAGGAAGTAACTTGTATAGCAAATCATACGGGTTTAAACTTTCTATTGTATTAACATTAACCTCTGAGTATAAGAAGTGGACATTAATAACACAATGACGAATTTCTTGAATGAATAAAGGACAAGTAATTTTAAGTTTATATTGATATTATCTACAATCGCATAACTTGATTGAAAAAAAACCACTAACACTTAAAAGGCATTAAACACTGAATCCGATACCAAGATATCAACAGCTTAAACAACACATCTTATTCTATGTTTGATGATTATCGTTAGAAGCTGTTGTTACTTTACTTTTTAATTCCATTTCTAACATGACCCCTTATCGAGTCTTTGTGTAGATGCAATAAATATGCATACATGAAGATGTAACCTCACATTGGATCTATTCTAGAGATGTACCATTGCTAAACATATTCACACTGAAACATGAATGAAATTATAAATAAGGTTAACAAAGTAATGAATTCGATTTACCTTATTCCAAAACTATGTACTTTGTTGTTTCACCGAGACGTACACCATGACGCAAATGCACCTCCCCTTAACAAAGGACAGGTATGATTCAGGTAAACACTCACCAAGAGGTACACTCGTTATTGATCTGCACACCTTGGTCTCTGCTGATAAGGGGTGCAGCGTATAGCTTGTTGAAATAAAGATTTATAGGCACTTAAATTTACATCGGTTACACTGTCGGGAACACTTAGAGAAGTTAGTAAGGAAACTCGGTGAATACTTGAAAACTTTGTGAAGGATAGTCATTGAATATAGGAATACTTGAGTATTATACAGTATTCGGATGGAGACTCAGTGAATATTGGAATACTTGGGTAGTATACACTATTGGGAAGGAGATTCAGTGAATATTGGAACACTTGGGTATTATACAGTATCGGGAAGGAAACTCAGTGAATATTGGAATACTTGGGTATTATACAGTATTGGGAAGGAGACTCGGTTAATATTGCAATACTTGAGTATTACACAGTATTGGGAAGGATAGTCATTGAATATTGGAATACTTGGGTAGTATAAAGTATTGGGAAGGAGATTCAGTAAATATATGGAATACTTGGGTATTTTACAGAATTGGGAAGGTGAATATTGAAATACTTGGTTAGTATACAGTATTGGGAAGGATAGTCATTTAATATTGGAATACTTGGGTATTATACAGTATTGGGAAGGAGACTCAGTGAATATTGGAATACTTGGGTAGTATACACTATTGGGAAGGAGATTCAGTGAATATTGGAACACTTGGGTATTATACAGTATCGGGAAGGAAACTCAGTGAATATTGGAATACTTGGGTATTATACAGTATTGGGAAGGAGACTCGGTTAATATTGCAATACTTGAGTATTACACAGTATTGGGAAGGATAGTCATTGAATATTGGAATACTTGGGTAGTATAAAGTATTGGGAAGGAGATTCAGTAAATATATGGAATACTTGGGTATTTAACAGAATTGGGAAGGTGAATATTGAAATACTTGGTTAGTATACAGTAGTGGGAAGGATAGTCATTTAATATTGGAATACTTGGGTATTATACAGTATTGGGAAGGAGACTCAGTGAATATTGGAATACTTTGGTATTATACAGTATTGGGAAGGAGAATCAGTGAATATTGAAATACTTGGGTATTATACAACATTGGGAAGGTGAATATTGAAATACTTGGTTAGTATACAGTATTGGGAAGGATAGCCATTTAATTTTGGGATAATTGGGTATTATACAGTGTTGAGAAGAAGATTCAGTGAATATTGGAATACTTGGGTATAATACAGTATTGGGAAGGAGACTCAGTGGATATTGGAATACTTGGATATTATACAGTATTGGGAAGGATAGTCATTGAATTTTGGAATGCTTTGGTATTATACAGTATTGGGAAGGAGACTCAGTGAATATTGGAATACTTGGGTATTATACAGTATTGGGATGGACATTCAGTGAATATTGAAATACTTGGGTATTATACAGTATTGGGAAGGAGATTCGGTGAATATTGGAATACTTGGGTATTATACAGTGTTGAGAAGGAGATTCAGTGAATATTGGAATACTTGGGTATTATACAGTATTGGGAAGGGAATTCATTGAATATTGTAATACTTGGGTATTATACAGTATTGGGAAGGAGACTCAGTGAATATTGGAATACTTGGGTATTATAGTATTGGGAAGGAGACTCGGTTAATATTGCAATACTTGCGTATTACACAGTATTGGGAAGGAGACTCAGTGAATATTGGAATACTTGAGTATTATACAGTATTGGGAAGGAGACTCAGTGAATATTGGAATACTTGGGTATACTACAGTAGTGGGAAGGAGACTCAGTTAATATTGGAATACTTGGGTGATATACAGTGTTGGGAAGGAGATTTTGTTATGTTAGATGGTCAAACATCCCATTACACGGCCCGTATTTGTATTGAGAGAAAATGGTGTAACGTATCGAGCAACAGTGTGAGAGGTAAATTAACTAGATTTGTAGGTCTTATGCGAATTTGTTCCGAGTTCAGACAGCAATATGGTTGACAATTCTGTCATGATATCATATTCAAAACTCTACTTTGATGGTTTAGATATCGCTACATCAGTCAGATCACTTGAACCACCTTCCAGCGGCCACTTTAACGCGAACACCTAGGGGAATGGCCGCACATTGTACATTCGTTTAAGAACTCTTTTTTATTGATTCAGGAGTACTATTTAGCCGTTGGTACACATATATACCTTTCCTCGTAAGAAAAACGTGCTACAGGGCCTTTTAACATGTTTTATTCGTAGATATGAAAAATGTAAATGAAACTACCCTCTCTTGGTATGTAAATTATTACAAACAGAGATGGCACAAAGTTGATGCGAAAGAATGACAAGCAAAAAAGTCATAATGCAGAACAATATTAGAATTAAGGTTATACACATATTTTTGTCTCACATTAAATATTTGGTCATGTTGACACGCTGATAGGTCTGCACATTCTTCTAACAAATGAACAACCTTGCTGAGATGACATCATCATTGTAGGAATGCAAAAGACAAAATTTGGTATGTGCAGTAATGTAAGACGCCACAAAACGATTTTCTCGATATTTCACTCTCCTATCTAATCTATTTTAGGATAAATTTCAAAACAAGGATTTTATTTCAAACGGCTGTATTTTCCCAGAAAATTAACAGATGAACATGTTTAAAATATAGTTAATAATAATATTGTTTTCTCGGGTCCATAAAAACAGGTATTGACCTCATCACCGGTCTATAATGGTATATTACCAATGGCTAACAAACACTCCTGAATCAAAATTTCTGCGAATATACATGGTTTGGTTCAGCCATGTGAGTCCTTTTACCTTCCAGCGGCCAGTTAAATGTGTTCAAATCAAAATGGCCGTCAAAGGCAGTTCAAGTGATCTCGCTGAAGTAGCGATACCTTTACACTCAGGGTAGAATTTTAATTATGACAACATGATTGAATGGTCAATCATCTTGCTGTCTGAACTCTCAAACTCGCTTGAGATTTACAAATCTACGTCTACGTGAGAGTATGCACACCCATCTATACCAATAGTCTAAGGATCGACACCCGCCATGTTGGATTTGTTTCGAAGACTTCGACTCTACTGCATTCGTGGCTTATATATCAAATTATACACATTGCCATCTGAACTAACATACCGCCGATCATTTATTCTGTTTCATACTAATAGGAAATGGCCAACACTGTTCTTTAACTTCTTACTTTTTGCTAAAAATACGTCCACCAGCCGATTCTACCTTTTCTACCTTACCGGTGCCTTTAACGTAACGATATATTGTATAATCTTTAATAATAAATGGTTAATTTGAGAAAGCATTATTTGCCAAAATCGTGCTACGGCGCCTTCAAAGGGGCAGTAGCACGTTTTTTCGCTCAAATAAGTTGATGAAATGTATTTGAAAAATAATTTCACAAATAGTTAAACATCCTTCTCTCTTCGGAAAATGAAGTTTAAAATGAGTGTACATGTTTCAGTAAAGCCATGGGAAACGTTTTTGTAATACAAAATATTAAATTGTGTTCACAATAAAATGGCCGTCATGCAATTTTTGCTTTATACGCAACATAGTTTTTACCACTACAGATAATTGGTTTGTGTAATAAGATGTTTTACCCTCTAAAGTTAGTTTAAATGACATAAACTGTCATTATAAATGGGAAATTTGAAAAAACATAATTTTGCAAAAAACGTGCTACTGCCCCTTTAAGACCTACCATACATCCTCGAATAAAACCACAATCTAAGTAAAACTAGCTGTAATGTTATACGTCCCCTAAGTCCGTAATAACGAGACGTATAACATTACATCTAGTTTTAATTATATTGACACAACCCGGGCTTCGAAAAAAAAACCCGTGGTAAGGGGTTAGGGTCAGGGGTCAGGGCCTGTTGAACGAAATAGAACGCCGGGGTTATATTCGAAGAAATACGGTCTAAGCAAGTCTAATGTGCAACTGGTTAACGTACGTGCTTCGACCCACTCATTGTCTAAAAGTGAAGGGGGTTTATTTTGTGGACAACAAGATACATCATTTATAAGGAAACCGTTATTGGAGGAATATGCCACCAGTAGTGAATTCATATAGATACGTTTATATCAGTATAGTATGTAACATTCATTAATATATTTAATTTTGGCGATAAATGACAATTGTTTATATTCAATTATCAAAAAAACGATATATCGTTGTGCGAGTCGTGGATACAGTCGAATCTGTGCGAAGCGCTGTAAAATGTCTGCTAATGCGTTTGAATGTATTTGATGTTTGTTTTACACAATCAATGACGTCTTTTTATTGTTAAAGGTGAGTTGGGGTTTAACGCCGCTTTCAAGAGTATTTTGCTTATATCACGGCTGCTACTATTATTGCAGGGAGAAAGCCCGCAACACCAAATGGCATAAAACCTGCGAGCAACAGCTGGAACTAACGAACTATATATGGTACTGCACTGAAATTCAGTGTAGCATTGTACCCGAACCTTACTGCATGCATAACAGTTATCTACTGCAAAGTTGCCGTGCCCCTGGATGGATTCGAACCACGGATCTCTTGATCCGAAGCCGAACGCGCCAACCACTGCGCTATCCCACCCTCTTTATTGTTCAAGTATTCATTTATAACGCATGTCGTTATACGTGTATGTACCATGTTCATGGATCTCAAGGATTCAATAAGTTCATATTAAACTTTTCACTTGACACACGTGGCCTCCGGTGCGTATATATACGGTTAAAACAAAGTTGATATTAAATCAATTCAAGCTGAGTCCCGTTTCTCGAACGCATAAGTTAATAAGAGTGTTTCACTCAAATTGTAAGGTGAGGTGAAGGGAGATTTGCTGGAGTCCAACGCCGCTTTTAAAGGGACACTCCGTATGTTATTGTAGTAGTATAGGTCAAACATTATCGAGGTGTTATTTTATCGAGATTTATTGACTATTGTCGAAAAGTACCCTTTCAATGTCAATCTGTTCAGGTAGGTTACATTATTAAGATGTTTAGTCGTGATTTATGATCGAAAACCGGACAATGTTCCGCGGCTGGCGCGCGTCAATTGTTCAAACGTAATTTTGAAAACTTATATGTAGCAGACAAAGAGACAGATATTCGTTGGTACTGTCCAATCTTATAACTGGTATACTTGTAACTTGGGTGCATGAATGCTCGAGTTTCATTGAAAGCAAGTTATTGTACAATATTTGGCGTTAGGGGATTCATATGCATGTCGAGTGAAATGCTGTGGACGTAAATCAGGGTATTTGATATTTTTGTATGCATCATATCTAAAAATAACACTTCATGAAAAGTGTCCCTTTAAGAGTATTCCACGGCAGCTAATATTATTGCTGGGAGAAAGCTTGCAACGCCATGTTGGCTATGCATTGCGGTGAAACCTGTGAGCATTGGCTTGAAAAAGCGGACCATGGTATCGTAATCAAATGTAACTTATGTTGTAAGTGTGGAAAGGGTTGAATTTCCGGAAAACACCGATCACCACAACTTGCTCGTGGTGCACGTGCGCCACGCTTTTCTCATGCTTTTCGGCTTGCCCTCGTTTCGCCTACACCCCATATTGCCTAAACCTCAAAATCCCCTCGTATCGCCTACACTAAATGCAGAGTGACAGCTAGTTCCTTACCCCTATTGTGTAGTATGGTACAGTCCACTTAGCCATTAATGAACGAGTTCAATGTTATGAAGTCAAGTCTCATAAGTCATAGACAATGCCATAGAGTGACCAAATATACATGCATATAACATATGTTTACAGTAATAAGCAGGAATATATTTCTTAATTCATTTAATAAACTACATACTAACATGATCAATATGTTCGTACATTATTTCCTTATCAGTTATTACACAATCTAACAATTCAATATGTAGCACACTTTTATGAGTAAAAACATTACACTCAACCTCGCAGGCTCCTGCGTTCAAATCTTTGAAATAATCAAATGGATTTTCCTTATCAATACTTAATCTCTTTTCAGAGTGATTATCAAAGGACTTTAAAATTTCCAAAAATATTGTTTATACTTAGATCTGAAAATTACGTAACTTTTCAGCACAATCTAATTCAAAATCTGTATATGAACTCTTGAAACGTTAACTGTGATATGTACCTGTTTTTACAAATGTTGAACGGTTTGAACTGCTCCAAAAGCACTTTCGAAACATGATAGTTACAGCTCAATGGTTTACACTTCTTGTTAAACCAAGTTTTATGCCTTTTACACGTTTTGATTGATTTAACTTTCGAAGTACCAAATGTATTCTTAGCGACACTAACAAACATGTTTGACAATTCAGTACAAACGAAACAACATTATCACAGTCGACATTTTCCATATAGGAATAGTACACAACCTGTTTACAAAACACACATCTATACTATTTTTTTTAAAATGAGGTTATATTAGTGATCATGCTATGAAAGTACAAACTATTTACATAACTAGTACATATGCTATGAACATAACATTATGTCATTAAAGTGAAATTAAAGTCTTTTGTTCTTCATCTTCTTTTTGGAAGAGTTCATTTTTTTCTTCAGGGATCAGGATGCCAGTGTTATGTGCACTCATCAAAAATTGTGTTTTGATAGTGGTGTAGGCAATATGGGGTGTAAGCGATACGAGGACAGGCCTGCTTTCGCCCTGCCTCCTTTCTTCTGCTGCACATCCACTATTTATTGCCGCATAAAACAAGCATTCCTCTTTATCATAAAATGGATTGTGTTCTCTTCATTATAAAGCCATTTTCGATATTTGCTGGGGTCATGTGCGATACCAATGGCTCAGGTTGAAATGACAGAGGTCAAGTGATAGAGGCCAGACGTCGAACTCTTGTATGAAAGGATAGCTTTCTCAAAATATGCCTTATATATTTTATAATCATGAAGTTAAAAAATCAAAAAACGAATTTGTTTACAATTGAGTGGCAAAATTGAATATGCTCAATCACTTTCAGCCGTGCCAACATTATTGTAATCAACCAAGCAAACAAAATTAGGCAAAGGCAGTTCGAGTGACATGTTCATTTAAGTTTAACCTGTATGTTAACCCATGTTGTACAAATGGTGAGACTTTAATAAACTATATTGTCCATCCTGGTTGACTTGTGAAAAGAGAACTTTTAACCAAATTAAATCACTCGCTCACCATTAAGGCGAATGAACGTGAGTTCAAAATTGCGATCGAAACGTAAGATATTTTCAATTTGAAAAGGCCCGTAAAAACACTATATTACTCCATAATGCAAAATATTAACCATCCCAAAACAAACTCGCATGGTGACCTCTATGAGAGCAAGCGACTGGCGCCAGTAATGTCTTGCGGGTAGTTGTTTGTCCAAGATGCAAGAGTCAGAGGTTTCTTGGCTCCCCGAATGAACTCTGCCAAAGAATACTGGGTTTGTTGAAACCAGTCGGCGGTTCAACAAAATGAAGCGCTTCGTAGCGCTCATTTATCGCTCAATGTAGCGCCCAATGAGCGCTTCATCTCTCTTGAACGACACAGTGCAAATTCCTCTAAGTTAGCTCGCCTTGCTACGTAGCGCTACATTGAGCAATCGCATTCAAGATAGGTTTAAAAGTAATCGCTCAATGAGCGATTACTTTGAAACCTATCTGGAACACGGCCCAGAGTCGGATTCTTGGCTGTCGCCCCAATATCTCACTCTGCAGAAGAAACACGCTTTGCACGTGCACGAGCGGGCACCGTGTCGCTGTTCATTATTCATTCACTAAACCAGGGACTCTATATACAGGGACAGGAAACACGAGCTCGTTATATCATCATTTCTACTGGACTCTATCAATTAAATACAATCCAATACAATGCAAAACAATATAGTTTATTAAAGTCTCACCATTTGTACAACATGGGTTAACATACAGGTTAAGCGTAAATACAGGGGTGTAAAAGTACAAATGCCACCTAAAAGGGTTATGAGAGACTACAAAAAAGTTAAGAGCATTATGATATATGGGTAAATGTACAGAAACATTTAAGATAATGTAAATTATATTTGAAATATACAGTTAGAATGTATAGTTTTAGAATTATACAGACAATACATGCTTCAGTATAAAAAGATGAGGAATACATTGTATAGAAAAATTACATATAAAACATTTTTCTACGCATAAAACCTCGTCGCGTTTCAACGCACACGCGAATTGGTTAGGGCATGAGCGCTTAAATTGTTATCACAGTGCTATCATTGTGACAATGTTTACGAGTTTTGCCGACGATCATCGATCGGCAATCCTCATTAAATCAAGAAACATTGGAGTAGCAGCTGTTGTGAGATTGTTGTGACTTGGATGTCGGACTTGCTTAAAATACCATTTTTTTACAAACGCATCAGAAAATGATTCATTTATCGCTAAATTAAATCATTAGAATATATCGCTAACTTCAAACCTAAATTTATATCTCATAATGTTGTTTGACCCAAATGTCAAATGTCGTCTGTATACCAGGGCGCTGCGCACGGTAATTAACGCATGACAGGCACTAAGTCTACATGAGTATTGGACCACATTGGATCACTTTAACCAAAAATCATTACTGGATTGTAACACGCCATTGCCCCAAATGTATATATCTATGTAAATTATCCCATGATGCTTTACATGTATATGTAAACTTATGGTAATAAAGATGATTGATTGATTCATTGATTGGTGAAGTTAAGGGCAAATATGTGATTGTGATTGGACCATGATGTGGAGAGGTCCGCGGGAGTGTCTGGTCACGCACATTAGCGTGAATGAAGAGTGAACTTTAATTACATATTTCATTAATTTAGAGCGTGTAATAAATAAAATGCTAAACTCCGTCTCGTTTAGAAACAAAGTGATAATGGCCCGTCGTCTGCGTTGAGAGGGCCGTTGTCATTTGCAGTGGCCCGCTCATTTCTGATAACAGGAGGCCGGCTTCATGCTACTTGCACCCAGTTTAGCTATAAAGGAGTATATATCCCTCCAGAAGGTAGCGCTATTATAGCTCTTATTATCGTCATTCGCGTGATACAGATGATATTGATAAACTGGAAGGGGCGGGATAGCACGTTCGGCTTCGGATCAAGAGATCCGAGGTTCGAATTCCGCCAGGGGCACGGCAACTTTGTCTGCAGTAGAGAACTGTTCTACACGCAGTCAGGTTTGGGTGCAATGCTATATTGAATTTCAGTGCAGTAGCACCTATGGTTCGCTGGTTCCAGCCGATGATCGCAGGTTTCACCGAAATGTATAGCCACATGGCGTGGCGGGCTTTCCTGCCATAATACTAGCAGCCGCGATATAAGTGAAATACTTCATGAAAGCGGCGTTAAACCCTAACTCACCTCAACTTACCTTGATAAACTGGAGCAGAACCTAGCCTCATTAGTAGCAGAATTCGGATTTAAACCAGAAATATTGTTGTTTGGAGACTTTAACGCTAGAACTGCATCTAATGACGATTTTCTTATGGACAATGATGCTGATATTGATCTTCTAAATTTTGTGTGTCAATGACCTTTGTTCACAAACAAGGCACTAGTGTAATTTATTATTATACGCCCGCCACGAAGTAAGGGGGGTAAATAGCGATCATTCCGTCTCTCCTCCCGTCCGTCTTTCCGTCCGGTATATTTTCTCAAAAACCAACAAAGGTACATCAACCAAACTTTGTACAGTGGTTAACCATGTTCTTCCGATCACGCACAGACAATTTTCAAGTCTCTGAGATTAAAATTGGTTGTCGTTTCAATGGAAACGTCACTTTTTGGACTTAGTTTTATTATGTTCAATGGGGAAAAGTTTTCTCGGATACTGTTCAACCTACGTGAATGAAATTTTGATTGTAAGTACTCATAACTCGTTACGGAGTTATGGCCCTTGAATCTGAAATTGAACTTTGTAACAGAGGAACTGTGATGCTCCAATGGGGGCAAGTTTTCTCGGAAACTATTACATCTAGGTGAATAGAATTGAACATGTAGGCAGTCCAGCCGGCCGTTCAACAAAATGAAGCGCTTCGTAGCGCTCATTGATGAGCGCTTCTTCTCTCTTGAACGACACAGTGCAAATTCCTTGAAGTTTGCTCGCCTTGCTACGTAGCGCTACATTAAGCAATCGCGTTCAAGAGAGGTTTAAAAGTAATCGTTTATTGAGCGATTACTTTGGAACCTATCTTGAACACGGCACAGGTGATACTCTTGATCAAGTTTAAAATCCATTTCCGAAATATAATTTTTTACAGAGTTATGGCACTTGGATCCGAAATTGAACTTAATACCAAAAGAGCTGTGATGCTTCAATTAGGACAAGTTTTCCCTAGCAAGTATTACATTTTGGTGAATGAAATTTAAAATGAAGGTAGTTCAGATGAGAAGATGATTCAAATGTTTCTATGTTTGATATACCACGTTTCAGGATTACAAATGATGTTGCTACTGTTTTCAAAGAAAGAAGTAAAACCAGTATATTTGACGACTTGCACACAGGAGCTTGTATTGCTGAAAACAAACAATACCTAGGTTCAATACTATGATCAGATATACCTATACTTATAAATAAAGAAAGGGATGCAACGCCAATTTTACCCCCTGTTCAATCAAGCCGAAATTTTAAAATGTTAACACACTTTGTACACCTAAAACATTGTAGAATTAAGACAGTGATTACTCGTTCGATTTAATCAAACATCATCACAATCGGTCTATTATTTTCAGTTAAGTTATGACATTTCAAACACGATGTTTTGCTCGTCAAACTCAAGTAGGCCAAAATGGTGTCTCAGCAATACAGAAAAAAAATCGAGGGAAAAGTCGATATTTCATTCCTAGCAAAAGCAATCAATCTCAAAAAGAGTTTTCAACTATCCCTTTACAACGCTGATACATTTGTCATACTTGAATAGTTCGGGTAACTTTAGATGAATATGCAAGCTGAGTGAATGTATCTGTACTGTAAACAACACATATGGTGTGATATGGAACATGTTAAAGCAAAATAACATCTTATGAACACAATGGATGCACTTTTAATTCATGTCATTTTCATTGTTAAATGTTCATATATTGTTCATCGTATCAGAATTATTTAAAAATATGTCCTATATAAATATCCAACTAAGAAAGAAATATCAAGAGTAACTGTTTTGTTTCCCTTTTCCTACATTACTTGTGTCAGTCAAGTACATTGTAAATATTCATGTTTAAATATACCATAAACGTATTTAGACAACACATATAGCTACTAGTAACTTTACCTTTGAAATTTGATAGAATACTTAACTTTCCATACTATTTTTATATGACCATTGAACAATAGATTGGTTATTCCCAAGTCAGATTCATATATTCATAGTTGAAACATATATTCCATGAATCATGAGGTGAATTGTTAATCCTTAGACACATGTAGTTTGTATGCGTTAACTGTAGAAATCCTTCAAAGATAAGAGTTCCATTAAAATATGAGTCCGACCATTGGCCTGGTTAGAATGTTTTTTGAAAGCCCGGTAAAACAGTAACCCGTCTTTGGCGTTCGGCTGGTGTTTTTTTCTATACTGCTAAAAAGGAAATCTACACATGAACATTGTTCCACATACCAAATTTCATTGACTTACAGATCTTGATTTATGGTCCGGGTTATGAAACAAATTTTAAAGTGTATGTTTCCATCGAAACTAGTAAAAATAAAATACCAAATAAGTTGATTACCCCAAATGGCACATCTTCACATGATGACTGTTTCATATACATTTTTTGTACCAAGTTTCATTGAGCTAGGATTTACTTTTTTTTAGTTTTGTTCCGGACGCACGGATGGTAGGACAGACGAACAGACTTACAGGGGTCATGTTCATATCCCCGACATCTTCATTGTTGCGGGGGATAGTTATGCTTAAACTACACCATTTACAAATAATTTCATTATGAGAAAATCTCTTATTCAAACTATTTGTCAGACATGTAAACAGTCGGACGGACAAACTATATGACAAACAGACAGACACGTTCCTGAACTCTCTTTATTTCAATCACATGTGTAATAAAAATTACATTACTACATATTTTATATACATTTATTCAATGAACCACACATACACATTTACAATATGTCTGTTGAGTAAATAACGGATAAATAAATTAGTAATAATACATTCGGTAAAACAAGGTCAAAATTTATTTTACAATTTATTTTCCAAATCCCTTCTTGGTTATAAAACTGACAGTAAAGTGTTCTATAAAACTGCCCCGTCTCGCTAAACTTGACATTGATGGTTTTGGAAATAGACATCGTGCGTGTGCAGCTCGTGCTCTTCTCGTCTGGTTACATAACGTAAACACCAGCCGTCATGCAGAGACCAGCGAGTTTTATGAACTTTTTATAGATTCGTAGGCTCTGTTGTTAGGCATTTCAGAATTCTTATTTAATATTCATAATTCGAAGATGAAAACAACAATTTCGTCACATCCAGATTTGAGAGTGGGCAGGACCAAATAATAACAAACTGTTATAACACAACTCTTTCCCTTACTAAGAGAAGCACACCCTCAGAGTCAGACACCAACAACAGCACTGAGCACAGAATATCTCAACAACTTATCAACCAGCGTTCTGACGTCATATGCTTTAACATCTGCTTCCCGTTGTTATAGTAGCACACCCTCAGAGTCAGACACCAGCCACTAGCATATTGTGCAGTGAATGTTCAAACAACTTATGAACTAACGTTTTGTTGTCCTATGGTATAACACGTCTTCTTCCCTTCCTGAGACTAGAACACCCTCAGAGTCAGAAACCAACCACCAGCATTGAGCACCGAATGTCCCAAAAACCTATCAACATAAGGTATGCCGTCTTGTGTTGAAACATATTTTCTCCCCTTAATTTGAATAGCACACCCCCAGAGTCAGACACCACCCGCCGACACTGAGAACTGAATGTCACAACAACTTATCAACTAACGTTCTGCTGTCCTGTGTTATAATATCCTCTCTCCCTTAGAGTAACACACCCTCAGAGTCAAACACCACCCGCCGACACTGAGAACTGAATATGTCACAACAACTTATCAACTAACGTTCTGCTGTCCTGTGTTATAACACCACCTTCAATAGTAAAATTTTTTGGTACTTTTTCGGGCTGAGTCCCATGCGGGATTCGAACCCACACCCTCAGAGTAAGGCAGCTATTGCCATTATTGACTGTACTAACAGCTTACCACACGCCTTTATCGCCTCGATAAAACTTGAGATCCAACAATCGACCTGGAAATGTTCAGAATCAGTTATTTGTGAAATGGAGAATAAACAAAAGAAAGGAAGGACATGGAAAGGGAACTTGTTTAAGGGGAATTCTCTTAAGGTGGTCTAAATTTGAGAAGAAAATAGTTGGTGATGGTGATTGATGATTGGCAATATGTTTATGAATACCATTTGAATTGGAAGAGAAACCTCTTCAGGATTACATATAGCAGGAACTGATATGCTTGGACAACTGATTTTATCTAACTTGAAATTTTAATAAGACATGGTTATGGATTGACAATTTTGAGACTTGTGCATTATCTTGATTCTTTAACAATTTTTTAAGGTTTTCAACATCAAACAATACAGTACCTGATGAACTACAGAAGCCATGGCTCTATGTTTAGTGATAATACACTTCACACATGGCGTCAGCTTGATATCGATTTTCATTTGTCATGACATTTACGAATTGACAGGTGTATTGAATACTAGGTAATAGTTAGAACCTATGAAGAGAAATATTCGTGATTAATCCTACGCAATCGTCTCATATGACGCGATGTCGCCAAGCTGTATGGACGTGTTTTTATGAACTCTCACTTTTCGAAAAACGTATTTGATCGTAACATTTGTTGTGGTAAAACTAGAGATAATCTTGTTTTCGGAAATATATGTTGTGTTTAACCATGTAGAGACCGTTGCAATTGTCTAAATCAAATTGTGGAATGTGCGAGTCATTAAAATTAACATTGTAGTTTCATAAGTTTATGCAGATGGAAGTAAATATCTATTTAGTTATTAGTGCTTTGCGTTTAGATTACAGAACAAAACCCAGAATTATAATTAATTCATAATTTTATTATAAAATTAAAATCGGCTTTTTTGGCTTTAGTTCGTTAAATTACGTTTTTGTTTGGAAAAAACAACTCTAACTAACAAATGCATGCTGCATGCAACATATTTCGAAACTCATTTGCCAGTATCTTTATACCGCATGTGTAGCGTAGTGTCGAGGCCGTGTTTTCTTCGAGTCACGTGGGGCACATGTCAATAAAAAGTAGTAAAACATTGTTATCATTTGTTTTTGACCAATGAGGCACAGAGAGGGCGTGTCATGAAGAGCGTTTTAGCGTTTAGGTCTTAATCATTAAGAGTCTATTTTGTCAGGAACATACCACCGTTTGATTGGCTGAGAACGTAGGTTGAGTTCTAATGATGTTTGTTACCACTTAAAGGATAGATGAAATGCATTTTTCTCAAGAATGACAGATGATTACCTATGTATATTGTATATCGGAATCAATTGAGCATAAAATCGAGACAATATACACTTGCAATTGATAAATAAGACGATTTTAATTCACCCATTTTAACACTATCGCAATTTGTTCGGCGAATCCTTTTGAAAATGCTCACTGAGGCGTGACTGTGATAAGCGATAGGCGGGGCGGCTAGATAGCTTCTCCGCCGGTGTCTCGTTAATTGATTAACGATAATTATCACTGCCGCTAAATGAATTTATGAGGTGTATTACATCGCCAAAAAGACATGTTTATGTAATAATTGTGTAATTGTCATCTGCAGAATTACCTAGTTGGATATCTAAACATTCGATATATGGGAAATTTAAGTTGGTTTATTGAAGGTATCTTTGTGAAATTAACAATCAAAATGTTGCGAAATTACGTTGAATTGTGACTATCGCTGAAAATCAAATTCCTCCACATACGTCACAGAAGTCATCCCTTCACGGGTCACACCCCCGCAGACTTTCATTCTGGTCGCCGGGGCTAAATCAGGCGGTTTTTTAAAAAGCCGTATATAAGTAATTTATGGACCGATTTCAGAAATTTAAAATCAATCAATGGTCAAATTGACATCCCATTTTAATGAATCCGATTTGGACCATATGTCATTTCATCCATCCTTTAATTCTGCCAATGTCACTCGCCTACAATCCATCTATAGATTTAGGTTAAAGCTGTTGTCTCGTGTTGTTTCGTATTGTCCTGTGTTATCTCATATTGTCTTGTGTTGTCTCATGTTGTCTCATATTGTCTCGTGTTGTCTCATGTTGTCCTGTGTTGTCTCATGCTGTCTCTTGTTGTCTCGTGTTGTCTCATGTTGTCTTGTGTTATCTCATATTGTCTTGTGTTGTCTCATGTTGTCTCATATTGTCTCGTGTTGTCTCATGTTGTCCCTTGTTGTCTCATGTTGTCTCATGTTGTCCCGTGTTGTCTCATGTTGTCTTATGTTGTCCGGGGTTGTCGTGTATTGTCTCATGTTGTCTCGTGTTTTCTCATGTTGCCCCGTGTTGTCTCATGTTGTCTCATGTTGTCCCGTGTTGTCTCATGTTGTATTATGTTGTCCGGTGTTGTCTTGTGTTGTCTCATGTTGTCTCGTGTTGTCTCATGTTGTCTCATGTTGTCTCATATTGTCTCGTGTTGTCTCATGTTGTCTCATGTTGTATCATAGTGTCTCGTGTTGTCTCATGTTGTCTCATGTTATCCCATGTTGTTCCGTGTTGTCTGATATTGTCTCGTGTTGTCTCATGTTGTCTCATGTTGTCGCATGTTGTATCATAGTGTCTCGTGTTGTCTCTTGTTGTCCAGTGTTGTCTCATATTGTCTCGTGTTGTCTCATGTTGTATCATGTTGTATCATGTTGTATCATAGTGTCTCGTGTTTCTCTTGTTGTCCCGTGTTGTCTCAAATTGTCTCGTGTTGTCTCATGTTGTCTCATGTTGTCTCATGTTGTATCATAGGGTCTCGTGTAATCTCTTGTTGTCCAGTATTGTCTCATATTGTCTTGTGTTGTCTCGTGTTGTCTCATGTTGTCGCATGTTGTCTCATATTGTCTTGTGTTGTCTCATATTGTCTCATATTGTCTCGTGTTGTCTCGTGTTGTCTCAGGTTGTCTCATGTTGTCTCATGTTGTCTCGTATTGTCTTGTGTTGTCTCATGTTGTCTCATATTGTCTTGTGTTGTCTCATGTTGTCTCATATTGTCTCATGTTATCCCATGTTGTCCCGTGTTGTCTCTTGTTGTCCAGTGTTGTCTCATATTGCCTCATATTGTCTCATATTGTCTCATGTTGTATCATAGTGTCTCGTGTTGTCTCATGTTGTCCCGTGTTGTCTCATATTGTCTTGTGTTGTCTCATGTTGTCTCATATTGTCTTGTGTTGTCTCATGTTGTCCCGTGTTGTCTCATGTTGTCTCATGTTGTCCCGTGTTGTCTTGTGTTGTCTCATGTTGTCTCATATTATCTCATGTTGTCTCATGTTGTCTCATGTTGTCTCATGTTGTCTCGTGTTGTCTCATGTAGTCTTGTGTTGTCTCATATTGTCTCATGTTGTCTCATATTGTCTCGTGTTGTCTTGGGTCGTCTCATATTGTCTCATGTTGTCTAGTGTTGTCTCATGTTTTATTATGTTGTCTCGTGTTGTCTCATGTTGTCTCATATTGTCTTGTGTTTTCTCGTGTTGTCTCATATTGTCTTGTGTTGTCTCATATTGTCTCATGTTGTCTCATATTGTCTTGTGTTGTCTCATGTTGTCTCATATTGTCTCATGTTATTCCATGTTGTCCCGTGTTGTCTCATATTGTCTCGTGTTGTCTCATGTTGTCTCATGTTGTCTCATGTTGTATCATATTGTCTCATGTTGTCTCATTGTCTCGTGTTGTCTTTTGCAGTCTCATATTGTCTCGTGCTGTCTCGTATAGTCTTGTGTTGTCTCATGTTGTCTCATGTTGTCTCATATTGTCTCATGTTGTCTCATGTTGTCTCATATTGTCTCGTGTTGTCTCTTGTAGTATTGTGTTGTCTCATATTGTCTCTTGTTGTCTCATATTGTCTTGTGTTGTCTCGGGTTGTCTCATATTGTCTCTTGTTGTCTCATATTGTCTTGTGTTGTCTCGTGTTGTCTCATATTTTCTTCTGTTGTCTCTTGTTGTCTCATGTTGTCTCATATTGTCTCATGTTGTATCATATTGTCTCGTGTTGTCTCGTGTTGTCTCATATTGTCTTGTGTTGTCTCATATTGTCTCATGTTGTCTCATATTGTCTCATATTGTCTCATGTTATCCCATGTTGTCCCATGTTGTCTCATATTGTCTCGTGTTGACTCATGTTGTCTCATGTTGTATCATAGTGTCTCCTGTTGTCTCTTGTTGTCCAGTGTTGTCTCATATTGTCTCGTGTTGTCCCGTGTTGTCTCATATTGTCTCGTGTTGTCTCGTGTTGTCTCATGTTGTCCCGTGTTGTCTCATGTTGTCCCGTGTTGTATCATGTTGTCCCGTGTTGTCTCATGTTGTCCCGTACGCGTGTTGTCGCATATTGTCTCGTGTTGTCTCGTGTTATCCCATGTTGTCTCATATTGTCTCGTGTTGTCTCGTGTTGTCCCGTGTTGTCTAATGTTGTCTCGTGTTGTCTCAAGTTGTCCCGTGTTGTCTCATGTTGTCTCATGTTGTCCCGTGTTGTCTCATATTGTCCTGTGTTGTCTCATGTTGTCCCGTGTTGTCTCATGTTGTCTCTTATTGAAATGGGGTCTTTGGGTATCCACTATATCATCCATGGGAAACCTTATCAGAGAAATCTGTACTAAAATTACCCGCCCTTGGCCGGCGTGACGAAGTCAGTTACCAAAGAAAATGCTCAATAGGATAAGACGGAAATGGTCAAGGGAGATAACCGGTGACGGATGGCTAACGAAATGACCTCGCATGCTTTGCAACGAAGTGATATGAGTTGTCATTGGTTCGCAGGTACAAGCTGCGTAGCAGTTTGATTGGCTCACGCCGGCCAAGGGCGGGTAATTTGAGTACAGATTTTTCTGATAAGGTTTCCCATGAGTGATAAAGTGGAGAGTAACGGAGCATATATAAAACGATGGGTAACCGAGGATGATCTATTTTAAACCTTTTCACATGTTTATTTCCTACTGTTTCCATGGAAATGTAACTTAGGGCTTCGTTTCTAGAGCAGAGCTCCAAAAGGTCATTGAAACTTGGTGTGTGGAACAATATATTTATGGATTTCATGGGAATTTTGTTCCATAATTTTTGTATCTGTTGTTTTTGCAACAACAGATGGGGATATAACCGACTCTTGTCTGCTTGTTTTTTTATTTATTTATTTTGTGAGGCACATTCTAAACTATTTAATTTTGGTCACTGAATACCTTTTGACAAAATATTTATCCATTGTTTAATTTGAGAAAATCTCTAATCATGCAAATGTTGATTATGTTTTTTTCCTGTTTAAGAACATTACAATGAGTGACACATATTCCAACGGCTAAAGATGTTGATGTTACCATCTATATTCCTTTATTTTATTTTATTGAATGAATTGTAAACATGAAATGATATCATGGTTTAAAATTCATAAAACATATTCCTTCAGCAGATGTGCACTACAAGCTGAAAACAATCCTTACACAGTGAACTGGAAATCAGAGAACTCTTCAATGTGGAGGAAATAACCCATACGTGATGGTCCGGAAGTTTGAGAACTCTTCAATATGGAGGAAGGCATTGATTATCTCCCTTGTTCTAAATGTTCTCTCATCGACCTTGATCTCTTGTCAAGGGGAGGTAATCCAGCTAGCACTGCACAGGAACCAAGGGGAGAGAACTGTGCGACACAGAGGAGCGGTGGACGTAACTGCAGACAATATGCACGGAGAGTCTGGCGAAGGGTATTACATCAAGATGATGATAGGGACCCCTCCACAACAGGTACTTGTGATATGTGATGATGTTTTACTCATAATAATGATTGCATTTAATTCCTTCAAGGGGCAGTAGCACGTTTTTTCGTTGAAATAAGTTGATGAAATGTATTTGAAAAATAATTTCACCAAAAGTAAAACGCCCTTCTCTGTTCGAAAAATCAAGTTGCTTTAAGGAACAATATAGTATATACACCCTTTTTTAACTAAATTTTCTCTGACCCCAAATGTGAGTCACAGGCTTCAGGATCTAAAAACCTATTTTCATCTACTTCTCCAGGACAAAACGCTCTAGAAAGCTGAAATGTTGTGGGCAGACTCCTTAGCCAATCGGTATTCTAAATTGTAGATTTGGTAACGTTGTGGCCCCAAATATGCATCCTCAGTTGTCAGATTCTGAATTAAAGGCTGGAGATTTTGCAAGCGCTTCCAGCAGAGCTGATCTCGCTGATCTATGCCTTGTAGCCACATAGCCTTGTTGCCTCAGTGAACACTTTCAGTAACAGTGTTCGTTATGCACATTAGAAACTTATATAGCTGTCTAGAAATATGATAATAAAATGATTGTACTAAAGTTGTGAAATATAGTTTTATTTAAGAAATAAAGATCGCTGTACCCCAATGTGTTTCGTAATAAAGTATAGTTTTGCCCTGAACTATTATAGTCTAAGTACGAGGACGTTAGTCCGAGTACTTTGACGTTAAAATAGTTCAGGGCAAAACTATACTTTATTACAAAACACATTGGGGTACAGCGAACTTTATTTCTTTTCTAAGATAACCCATAACACAACTTTCTGCTTTGAGTAATTTTGTAAGAAAAATAGAGTTTACTTCCTTAATATTCATAATCCATGATCAGGGCCAACTGGCGAGCCGTGAGACAACAGTGACTATGACGTCATTGTTCTGTTGTGATGTCATAGTGGTTCCTAGGGTTGCCTAATGCGGATTTTCGTCGCTTATGGCTGCAATACTGTCGAAGCGGCGTTAAACAATAACTCACTCACTCACTCACTAATGCGGATTTCGTCGTTTTGGTTCAAGTACAAATGTAGCTTGAAATTTAAGACTAATTCGGATACAAAAGAACACATTCCTTCAATAATTGTTATAACAACGCTTCCGTTGTTTTAGGACATTATCATTTGCAGAAAAAACACGGTCTTTTCAACTGCCCTCTTTCGTTGGGTTACCATGGGCACACTTGACTACGAGGGGAGCGGAAACGTCATTCAATTGTTACGTCATAACAAAAACTATACCTTTATCGTCTGATAAAGTACTTTTATTTCGATTGTTCTAGCCGCTAGGCATCTTCTAATGTTTTATGATAAAGGGATATATTTTGTTATTTTGCCCTATAATCCAATTTAAGGGGAAACCGCTGTTCATATTGAGTAAGAGTTATCTCCGTTACAACTGAAAATTGACAATTTCGCAAGTGTTTTTTCAAATTATTATTCAAGATAGCCTGGATACATATGATTTTTTGGGATTAATTTTGCTGTTGAACTGTATTTCTATTAAACAAAGTTTTTTTCCAGCAAATCTTGAGATTAATTGATTTGAATATTAATGTTTAACAGAAAGCAATACAAAATTGTGAAAATTAAGTTTTAGGTAAAAAGCTACAAGATAACAATAAAATTCCATATTCGTCTTGCATAAACGTGTAACCATAACCCTTTTATTGAAATAATGTCATTATTATTAAATATGTTTATTGTTTTATCATGATACTAGTGTGAATTAAGTGATAATGAAAAACGTAATTTTCTTGCCGCACCCCAACCAACATTGAGAGCTCATATTTAAAAAACGAGCATGGTGACCCCTATTTTTATGCCCCCGAATCGGTGATTCCAGGGGTATATTGTTTTTCACCTGTCCGTTTGTCTGTCTGTCCGTCTGTCCACAAAAACTTTAACCTTGGCCATAACTTTGGATTTCTCAGAGCTAGGGCTTTCATACTTGGCATGTGCATACCTTGTGATGAGACCTTTAAGATGATGTCATCATATTTGACCTTGTGACCTTGACCTTGCTGCAATGGACATTTTCAGAAAACTTTAACCTTGGCCATAACTTTGGATTGCTCAGAGCTAGGGCTTTCATACTTGGCATGTGCATACCTTGTGATGAAACCTTTCAGATGAGGTCATCATATTTGACCTTGTGACCTTGACCTTGCCTCAATGAACATTTTCAGAAAACTTTAACCTTGGCCATAACTTTGGTATATCCGGGGGCATCCGTGTTTAACAAACACATCTTGTTTATAACAGAAATGGATTTAGCGTATGTTTTTCATGTATAGCGAAATATTAGCAATTTCTTAGGATTTTAAAAATTGGTAAGGAAACTCCTTAAAGAGCGATACCTTCAACGGGTGTGTAATAAATACATCTATTTCAGCTGAGTTGTCGACATAGGAAGTAGTAACTTCGCTATCGCTGCAGCCCCAGACAGTCAGATCAAGAAGTACTTCCTGACAAACGAGTAAGTCACTTCCTGCTGGTGTCAGGTGGAGAGTTTTTGTTGGAAATGTTATCCTGCGAAGTGTCATTAAGAAGACAATACGAAACATACTTTCACTTATTTTGAAACATAATTTAGTTGATATTATCAAATAAAATTTAAAGAATCTTATATTCAACATACTATGTTTTGTATTTTTCTATGAGTTATATTTTTATTTAAGCTTTTATTTTATTTCTTTGACAAGTGATGAAAATAATGTGGGTCATAATTGATTGTAGCAAGCCAAAATGTAATACATATACCGGGTCTTTCTGTGTGTCACTGTGTCTGTGTGTCACTGTGTCTGTGTGTCACTGTGTCTGTGTGTCACTGTCTTTGTGTTTGAGCGTCTGTGTCTGCGTGTCTGTGTGTCACTGTGTCTGTGTGTCACTGTGTCTGTGTGTCACTGTGTCTGTGTGTCACTGTCTCTGTGTGTCACTGTGTCTGTGTGTCACTGTCTCTGTGTGTCACTGTGTCTGTGTGTCACTGTGTCTGTGTGTCACTGTCTCTGTGTGTCACTGTGTCTGTGTGTCACTGTGTCTTTGTGTCACTGTGTCTTTGTGTCACTGTGTCTGTGTGTCTGTGTGTCACTGTGTCTGTGTGTTACTGTGTCTGTGTGTCACTGTGTCTGTGTGTCACTGTGTCTGTGTGTCACTGTGTCTTTGTGTTTGTGTGTCTGTGTCTGCGTGTCTGTTTGTTTGTTGTCGTGTGTCTGTGTGTCTGTGTGTCTACGTGTCTATTTGTTTGTTGTCGTGTGTCTGTGTGTCTAAATAACCTTTTTATTAGGGATGGCTGCAATCCACTCCTTGTAATAAGTAGTCTGATTAAAATCAGCCCTCTTCTGAGGTATAAAAGTTATAAGTATGTTATTGCATTATTATTGCATCCAGCTTTATCACATGATAGCTTTATAAAAGACTGCCATTTTGAATCCATACGAGTTTGTTTTGGATCAACTTCCAAACGCAAGGCATAACTCTTGCCAGTTTGCATTACTGGCTGATTTAACCCTTTAACCCTTTAATCCTTCTGATTCGTATTGGGATAGATGCGATATGAGTTCGTATTGGGGTAGATGTGATATGAGTTCGTATTGGGGTAGATGCAATATGAGATCGTATTGGGGTAGATGTGATATGAGTTCGTATTGGGGTAGATGCGATATGAGTTCGTATTGGGGTAGATGCGATATGAGTTCGTATTGGGGTAGATGTGATATGAGTTCCTATTGGGGTAGATGCGATATGAGTTTGTATTGGGGTAGATGCGATATGAGTTCGTATTGGGATAGATGCAATATGAGTTCGTATTGGGGTAGATTCCATATGAGTTTGTATTGGGGTATATGTGATATGAGTTCGTATTGGGGTAGATGCAATATGAGATCGTATTGGGGTAGATGCAATATGAGATCGTATTGGGGTAGATGCGAAATGAGTTCGTATTGGGATAGATGTGATATGAGTTCGTATTGGGGTAGATGCAATATGAGTTCGTATTGGGATAGATGTTATATGAGTTCGTATTGGGATAGATGTGATATGAGTTCGTATTGGGGTAGATGTGATATGAGTTCGTATTGGGGTAGATGTGATATGAGTTCGTATTGGGGTAGATGCAATATGAGTTTGTATTGGGGTAGATGCGATATGAGTTCGTGTTGGGATAGATGTGATATGAGTTCGTATTCAGGTAGATGTGATATGAGTTCGTATTGGGGTAGATGCAATATTAATTCGTATTTGGGTAGATGCGGTACGAGTTCTTAGTTATGTAGATTCAAAATTAGTTTGTATTTGGGTAGATGCGGTATGAGTTCGTATTCATGTAGATGCGATTTGAGTTCATATTCCGGTAGCTCGGATGTTAGTTCATATTCCGGGAGATGTTATTTCAGTTCGTATTCTGGTAGATCCGATGTGAGTTCTTATTAGGGTAGATGTGATATTGGTTTCTATTTGGGTAGATACGATATGGGGTCGTATTCATGTAGATGCGATATGAGTTCGTATTCAGGTAGATGTGATATGAGTTCGTATATGGATAGATGCAATATTAATTCGTATTTGGGTAGATGTGGTACGACTTCGTATTTATGTAGAATCGAAATTAGTTTGTATTTGGGTAGATGCGGTATGAGTTCGTATTCATGTAGATGCGATATGAGTTCGTATTCCGGTAGCTCGGATGTTAGTTCATATTCCGGGAGATATTATTTCAGTTCGTATTCTGGTAGATCCGATGTGAGTTCTTATTCGGGTAGATGCGATATTGGTTCCTATTTGGGTAGATGCGATATTGGTTCCTATTTGGGTAGATGCGGTATGAGTTCGTATTCATGTAGATGCGATATAAGTTTGTATTCATGTAGATGCGATATGAGTTCGTATTCAGGTAGATGTGATATGAGTTCGTATATGGGTAGATGCAATATTAATTCGTATTTGGGTAGATGCGGTACGACTTCGTATTCATGTAGAATCGAAATTAGTTTGTATTTGGGTAGATGCGGTATGAGTTCGTATTCATGTAGATGCGATATGAGTTCGTATTCCGGTAGCTCGGATGTTAGTTCATATTCCGGGAGATGTTATTTCAGTTCGTATTCTGGTAGATCCGATGTGAGTTCTTATTCGGGTAGATGCGATATTGGTTCCTATTTGGGTAGATGCGGTATGAGTTCGTATTCATGTAGATGCGATATGAGTTTGTATTCATGTAGATGCGATATGAGTTCGTATTCAGGTAGATGTGATATGAGTTCGTATATGGGTAGATGCAATATTTATTCGTATTTGGGTAGATGCGGTACGAGTTCGTATTTATGTAGATTTCGAAATTAGTTTGTATTTGGGTAGATGCGGTATGAGTTCGTATTCATGTAGATGCGATATGAGTTCGTATTCCGGTAGCTCGGATGTTAGTTCATATTCCGGGAGATGTTATTTCAGTTCGTATTCTGGTAGATCCGATGTGAGTTCTTATTCGGGTAGATGCGATATTGGTTCCTATTTGGGTAGATGCGGTATGAGTTCGTATTCATGTAGATGCGATATAAGTTTGTATTCATGTAGATGCGATATGAGTTCGTATTCAGGTAGATGTGATATGAGTTCGTATATGGGTAGATGCAATATTTATTCGTATTTGGGTAGATGCGGTACGAGTTCGTATTTATGTAGATTTCGAAATTAGTTTGTATTTGGGTAGATGCGGTATGAGTTCGTATTGGGGTAGATGCGATATGAGTTCGTATTGGGGTAGATGCGATATGAGTTCGTATTGGGGTAGATGTGATATGAGTTCCTATTGGGGTAGATGCGATATGAGTTTGTATTGGGGTAGATGCGATATGAGTTCGTATTGGGATAGATGCAATATGAGTTCGTATTGGGGTAGACGCCATATGAGTTTGTATTGGGGTATATGTGATATGAGTTCGTATTGGGGTAGATGCAATATGAGATCGTATTGGGGTAGATGCAATATGAGATCGTATTGGGGTAGATGCGAAATGAGTTCGTATTGGGATAGATGTGATATGAGTTCGTATTGGGGTAGATGCAATATGAGTTCGTATTGGGATAGATGTTATATGAGTTCGTATTGGGATAGATGTGATATGAGTTCGTATTGGGGTAGATGTGATATGAGTTCGTATTGGGGTAGATGCAATATGAGTTTGTATTGGGGTAGATGCGATATGAGTTCGTGTTGGGATAGATGTGATATGAGTTCGTATTCAGGTAGATGTGATATGAGTTCGTATTGGGGTAGATGCAATATTAATTCGTATTTGGGTAGATGCGGTACGAGTTCTTATTTATGTAGATTCAAAATTAGTTTGTATTTGGGTAGATGCGGTATGAGTTCGTATTCATGTAGATGCGATTTGAGTTCGTATTCCGGTAGCTCGGATGTTAGTTCATATTCCGGGAGATGTTATTTCAGTTCGTATTCTGGTAGATCCGATGTGAGTTCTTATTCGGGTAGATGTGATATTGGTTTCTATTTGGGTAGATACGATATGGGGTCGTATTCATGTAGATGCGATATGAGTTCGTATTCAGGTAGATGTGATATGAGTTCGTATATGGATAGATGCAATATTAATTCGTATTTGGGTAGATGTGGTACGACTTCGTATTTATGTAGAATCGAAATTAGTTTGTATTCATGTAGATGCGATATGAGTTCGTATTCATGTAGATGCGATATGAGTTCGTATTCCGGTAGCTCGGATGTTAGTTCATATTCCGGGAGATGTTATTTCAGTTCGTATTCTGGTAGATCCGATGTGAGTTCTTATTCGGGTAGATGCGATATTGGTTCCTATTTGGGTAGATGCGATATTGGTTCCTATTTGGGTAGATGCGGTATGAGTTCGTATTCATGTAGATGCGATATAAGTTTGTATTCATGTAGATGCGATATGAGTTCGTATTCAGGTAGATGTGATATGAGTTCGTATATGGGTAGATGCAATATTAATTCGTATTTGGGTAGATGCGGTACGACTTCGTATTCATGTAGAATCGAAATTAGTTTGTATTTGGGTAGATGCGGTATGAGTTCGTATTCATGTAGATGCGATATGAGTTCGTATTCCGGTAGCTCGGATGTTAGTTCATATTCCGGGAGATGTTATTTCAGTTCGTATTCTGGTAGATCCGATGTGAGTTCTTATTCGGGTAGATGCGATATTGGTTCCTATTTGGGTAGATGCGGTATGAGTTCGTATTCATGTAGATGCGATATAAGTTTGTATTCAGGTAGATGCGATATGAGTTCGTATTGAGGTAGATGTGATATGAGTTCGTATATGGGTAGATGCAATATTTATTCGTATTTGGGTAGATGCGGTACGAGTTCGTATTTATGTAGATTTCGAAATTAGTTTGTATTTGGGTAGATGCGGTATGAGTTCGTATTCATGTAGATGCGATATGAGTTCGTATTCCGGTAGCTCGGATGTTAGTTCATATTCCGGGAGATGTTATTTCAGTTCGTATTCTGGTAGATCCGATGTGAGTTCTTATTCGGGTAGATGCGATATTGGTTCCTATTTGGGTAGATGCGGTATGAGTTCGTATTCATGTAGATGCGATATAAGTTTGTATTCATGTAGATGCGATATGAGTTCGTATTCAGGTAGATGTGATATGAGTTCGTATATGGGTAGATGCAATATTTATTCGTATTTGGGTAGATGCGGTACGAGTTCGTATTTATGTAGATTTCGAAATTAGTTTGTATTTGGGTAGATGCGGTATGAGTTCGTATTCATGTAGATGCGATATGAGTTCGTATTCCGGTAGCTCGGATGTTAGTTCATATTCCGGGAGATGTTATTTCAGTTCGTATTCTGGTAGATCCGATGTGAGTTCTTATTCGGGTAGATGCGATATTGGTTCCTATTTGGGTAGATGCGGTATGAGTTCGTATTCATGTAGATGCGATATAAGTTTGTATTCATGTAGATGCGATATGAGTTCGTATTCAGGTAGATGTGATATGAGTTCGTATATGGGTAGATGCAATATTTATTCGTATTTGGGTAGATGCGGTACGAGTTCGTATTTATGTAGATTTCGAAATTAGTTTGTATTTGGGTAGATGCGGTATGAGTTCGTATTCATGTAGATGCGATATGAGTTCGTATTCCGGTAGCTCGGATGTTAGTTCATATTCCGGGAGATGTTATTTCAGTTCGTATTCTGGTAGATCCGATGTGAGTTCTTATTCGGGTAGATGCGATATTGGTTCCTATTTGGGTAGATGCAATATGAGGTCGTATTCAGGTAGATCCGATTTGAGTTCATATTCTGACTCTTTTTTTTCTCAGAAAAAGGATGATTTTAATCAGACTGCATCATAAGTTACTGAATACAACACATTGAGCTTGTTCATGTGCTTTATAGAAAGGTGTAGGTTTGCAACAAGTTTTGGGATTTTTAAAAAAACTTTATTTATACGACATTGACTATGCTATTGTTTCTGAAACAATATTATTTGTTAAAACATGTTAAACCATTGTCTTGTGACGCTTGAACTTAAGCCATTGAGTAGTGATATATTATATCAGTCACTGATTAAAGTGAACATAGCAGACATCTTCACTGTAGCTTAATAGACAGTTTATTTCACTTATAAATCTCAGTATTTAATTGCCCGTCATAAAATAAAATGCTTATCTCAGAGTATGAATACTATTCTTTGTTTGTGTGTGTAGATCTAGCAGTTACGAAGACAGTGGATCCTCTGTCTACGTTCCCTACACACAGGGGGACTGGACCGGTGAACTCGGCACAGACGTTGTCCAGATTGCTTCTCTCCCTAACGTGAGCGTCACATCAAACATTGCATTCATCACCGGCTCTTCTAACTTCTTCCTCAACACCTCTGACTGGCAGGGGATCATTGGTTTTGCCTACCAGGAAATATCAAGGGTAGGTAACTCTTACCAGTACTGTGCTCTCTCTCTCTCTCGGACTTGATTTGCCAGCCGGGTTATCACCCGAATAGCCCGTTTTCGCCGGCAACCAGGTTGTAAAGCTGCGACGCACTTGATTCAGATGGGCGGGTGTTCAATGTCATCCGGACAGGTTTCAAATGAGCGGGCTATAGCGGGCGGCATACAGACCAAACTAGTTTTTGCATATTTAGAAATATCATATATCTTTCCATTTAAACATTTTCAAGACAATTATTAACTGCTATGAGTTTTTGCACAGTTTCCGTCGACGCCGGAGCGTTTTGTATTGGCTATAACTTTTTTGCTAGAAGGTTTTGAGAACTCATATACAAAAATTCTTATTTATATCCCTGGGGAATTTTTTTTAACATGTTCACATTCAAGGTCAAAGGTCAAGGTCACGAGTTTTGAAATTGCTAAAAAAATCCTTCTAAACCACGATAACTTGAAAACTGTTTGTGCTATCAGGCTCTTATTTGGTGTATATTAACTATGGAGAAAGGCCAAGATTTGGAAAGGTTTTCGCTGACATCCGTCAAAGGTCAATGTCACAGCGAGGGCACGACTTAAGCATGCTTTTGTGAATATGCCTATGAACAGTTTGAGTCATTGCATGATTGTTAGGCACAATGAAAAGTGATCACTGATGGTGTGACCTTGAAGGTCAAAGTTCAAGGTCATGAGATATTGGTTAAGGCCACATTAATCCTTTGATCCAATTTTGAAATCAGAAATACGTTTTAATACGTTTTAAGAACAAACTTCTGAAAAATAACCCTTAGTATTCAGCTCCGTACGTCCGTCCCGCTTCTTGTTAGCGCGATATCTAATGAACCGCTCAACCTAGAATCTTCAAACTTGGTACCAGTCTTCATCTGGGGAATACGCAGACCTGAAAAGTTTTTGGTGACCTTGACATCATTTTCAAGGTCACGGCGAGACTTTGACCAGTTTTGAAAATGATGTTAGCGCGATATCTAATGAACTGCTCAACCTAGAATCTTCAAACTTGGTACCAGTCTTCATCTGGGGAATACGCAGACCTGAAATTTTTTTGGTGACCTTGACGTCATTTTCAAGGTCACGGCGAGACTTTGACCAGTTTTGAAAATGTTTTTAGCGGGATATCTAATGAACTGCTCAACCTAGAATCTTCAAACTTGGTACCAGTCTTCATCTGGGGAATACGCAGACCTGAAAAGTTTTTGGTGACCTTAACCTCATTTTCAAGGTCACAGCGAGACTTTGACCAGTTTTGAAAATTTTGTTAGCGCGATATCTCATGAACCCTTTGACCTAGAGTCTTTAAACTTGGTACAAGTCTTCATCTGGGGAATACGTAGACCTGAAAAATTTTAGGCGTTAAACGCCTTCCTAGTCCTCCTTTTGAATATGAAATGATATGATATGATATGATATGAAATTATATGATATGATATGATATGATATGATATGATATGATATGATATGAAATGATATGATATGATATGATATGATATGATATGATATGATATGATATGATATGAAATGATATGATATGAAATGATATGAAATGATATGATATGATATGATATGAAATGATATGATATGAAATGATATGATATGATATGATATGATATGATATGATCAGATTCTTGCAACAATAACAATTGTTATCATCTCTCTCCCATTCTCCAGCCGGACGGACAACTAGTTCCATACTTCGACAGTCTGGTGACAGAGGGACATATTGCCAACATGTTCTCCATGCATCTGTGCGGGGCGCGAGCTCTCCCGAACTCTCATGTTGTCAACTCTACCGACTCCGCTATGGATGGAGCAATGGTACGTGTTGACCCGAACACATATTCTCGAAACCTTCGTAGCTTTAATGGCCCTGTAGCACTTTTTATTAACTCTTCAGTGTGAGAGGTAGATTTGTAGGTAGCAATGAATGACCATTCCATTATGGTGCCATTATTAAAACTCTATTCTGACACTTTATAATTATAAAATAGCTACATCAGTCAGATCACTTGAACTACTTACTATCTAAAATGTTAGAAAACATAGTTATTACCAATATGGTTGAACAGTAAATATTGTTGATATGAGCACATGTGCACATATCATGTTTGCCTGGCAACAATTGTTTTGCCGTGACTATTTCATCCTCTGTAAAACAATTGTTTGTGACGTCACTGTAGCTTGCAGATTTGATATCATAACCTCTGTTGCATAAAGGCAATATTTCACTATTCTCTCATAATCCCTTGGCAGGGAGAGTTTGCATCTCTTGTTACGTCCACTATTGTCGCATAATCCCTTGGCATGGAAAGTCTGCAACTCGGTAACGTCCACTATTCTCACATAAACCCTTGGCATGGAGAATTTGAAACTCTGGTAACGTTCCTATTTGTGTCCATCAAACATTGTCTTAAATCTCGACCAAATTCTGTCATGCAACGTCATGCAAATGTTTGATGTCAATATGGCTTTTGGTCTGATTCAGGCTGGAGTCAATATGCTTTTCTGCTGACGATCACATGATCGCCTCTCGACCAATCAGATCGCTGGAAAAATAATACATAATAAAGATGCATTTATTTTATGGGTGTTTCAATTTCTGATATTGTTTTTACCTGACAGGTGTTAGGAGGGATGTCCCCTTCTCTCTACACGGGTGACATCTTCTACACCCCCATCGTCAAGGAGTGGTACTACGAGGTCGTCATGTCAGATATCCAGGTGAACAACGTCAGTCTCAACATGGACTGTAAAGAGGTTAGTTTGCTGTATTTCTTGTACCTGAAGCACTCATAAAATCATCCCTTATTTGTGACTCTTTGGGGAAGTTCTCCTGAGCATATCTCCCAAATTATTCATATCCGTTCGTCCTTAGCATGCACGTAGTTCATCGAGTTCCAAAGCAAGTTACGAAAAATTATTTTTATGAATATTTTGCCCTTTAATCTGCAATTGAACAGGTATCAATTTACCGCTGTGATGCTCCAATGGGGATAATTAAGTTTACCATTCGTAAAACCTGTTTAGCACGTCACATGGCCTGTTTTGGTGGGGTGAACAAATCTGCCTACACTGTTTTATATGCATTGGTTGTTGACCAATCGGAAGTCAACAAATTTATCTAAAGGGTAAGTCGTAATAAGTGATGTTATGTGGTGGATATTTCTGTTTCAGTACAACTACGACAAGACAATAGTTGACAGTGGAACCACAAATTTACGTCTTCCTGAGAAAGTCTTCCAGTCCCTGGTGTCCGTGGTGAAGAGTCAGTTGGATGTGAGTATATTGTTTACAGGGTATTATTGTAGGAGTCTCCATGTCATACTATGTTTACAGCAGGAGTGTCTTAATGTTAGTATTTCCCGAGCGAGAGTAAGAGATGTACCGATATAAAAGTTCAAATGCATGTTCCTCAATAATAACAGATTAATAACTCTACGTACATTATATATTGGAATCAATTGAGCATAAAATTGAGACAATATACACTTGCATTAATAAGATGATTTCAATTTACCCATTTTAATAATACCGCAATCAGTGCGGCTATCCTCTTTGAAGACGATCGATGAGGCATGATTAGAGCCACAGACGGGCCCGCTCAACAGCTTGTCCATGGAGCCTCATTAATTAATTTATGATGATTATCACTATCACAAGATGAATTTATGACTTGTGTTAAATCGTAAAAAAAACACATGTTTATGCAATAATTATGTAATTGATATCTGCGGAATTACCTAGTTCGATATACGGAAAATTTAAGTTGTTTTATTGAAGATTTGTTTGTGAAATTAACAGTCTAAATGTCGCAAAATTATGTTGAATTATGTCTATCGCTGATAATGATGTTCCTCCAGTGACGTCACATGAGTCATCTCTTCAGGGACCACATCCCCGCAGATTTGCATTCTGGCCGCCGGGGCTAAATAAGGCAATTTCTTAAAAAGCTGTATATAAGTAATTTATGGGCCGATTTCAGAAACTTCAAATCAAGCAATTGTCAAATTTTAATCCCATTTTAATGAATCCGAATGTGACAATATGGCATGACATCTAACCTTTAGGCACTCGTGTCGTAAAAATAGTATGACATAGATACAAATATACTTTCACTAATACTTCACTACTTTTACGTTTATGTCGTCACTGCATTGAGTCGACTATCATCAACATCGGCAACAGTCAATACTTTTCGATATAATAACACCAATTTTAACGTTTGGCATATACATGTGACCTCCATTAACACAATGGATGCACCTTTAAAGTTTGTGGAGTTATCAGCAATGTAATTATGTTTGGTTTTGTGTACTAATGAATTGTTTTGTGTACTAATGGATAGTTTTGTGTATAAATTGATAGTTTATGTACTAATGGATAGTTTTGAGTACGAAAGGATTTTTATTGTTTTTCACCTCTCCGTCTGTCTGTCTGTCTGTCCGCGTGTTTGTCCACAAAAACTTTAACTTTGGCCATAACTTTGGATTACTCAGAGCTAGGGCTTTCATACTTGGACGGGGCGGGATAGCGCAGTGGTTAGCGCGTTCGGCTTCGGATCAAGAGGTCCGGGGTTCGAATCCCTCCAGGGGCACGGCAACTTTGTCTGCAGTAGAGAACTGTTCTACACGCAGTAAGGTTTGGGTGCAATGCTACACTGAATTTCAGCGTAGTACCACCCATGGTTCGCTAGTTCCAGCCGCTGCTCGCAGGTTTCACCGCAGTGCATAGCCACATGGCATTGCGGGCTTTCTCCCTGCCATAATACTAGCAGCCGCGATATAAGTGAAATACTCTTGAAAGCGGCGTTAAACCCCCAACTCACTCACTCACTCACTTCATACTTGGCATCCGGGGGCATCCGTGTTTAACAAACACATCTTTCTTGTCTTGGGTACTGATGGATTGTTTTGTGTACAATGTAGTATGTATGTATATTTCAGCAAACTGACATGATTCCGAGCGAGTTCTTCTGGTCGGGTGTGGAGGTGATGTGCTGGACAGATCTCAGCATTCCCTACTCCAGCTTCCCGACCTTGTCAGTGTCTCTCGGCATCAGTAACAACACGTACTTCACCCTCGAGATGCTGCCTCAGGTTTGTTTTTTTTGGGAGACATAATGTTTTTGCCTCAGTCCGTCATTCCGTTATTCCATTATTCCGTCATTCCATTATTCCGTCATTCTGAAATGCTTTCTTTTCCGGGCCATATCAATATTTTTTCACAAAACTTGGTATGTGGTTCGACCTAGTGGTGGAGTGGTGCCTTTTGCTATTTTGGTTATTCTGAATTTTTGATTTCTCGTTATTAATGCAGTATTGAACTCAGTGCTTAGCATAGGTGAAAAATAAGTGTAATATGACTAGATTGGATTGAAAGTTGGGGGACATCACAGTGCATCACATTACAGGGTTTGTACCTTAGCCCTTAACTTACTCATTACATGGTTTGTACCTTAGCCCTTACCTTACTCATTATAGGGTTTGTATCTTAGCACTTACCTTACTCATTATAGGGTTTGTACCTTAGCACTTACCTTACTCATTGCAGGGTTTGTACCTTAGCACTTACCTTACTCATTACCGGGTTTGTACCTTAGCACTTACCTTACTCATTATAGGGTTTGTACCTTAGCACTTACCTTACCCATTACATGGTTTGTACCTTAGGGTTTGTACCTTAGCACTTACCTTACTCATTATAGGGTTTGTACCTTAGCACTTACCTTACTCATTATAGGGTTTGTACCTTAGCACTTACCTTACTCATTACATGGTTTGTACCTTAGGGTTTGTACCTTAGCACTTACCTTACTCATTACATGGTTTGTACCTTAGGGTTTGTACCTCAGCGCTTACCTTACTCATTATAGGGTTTGTACCTTAGCACTTACCTTGCTCATTATAGGGTTTGTACCTTAGCACTTACCTTACTCATTATCGGTTTTGTACCTTAGCACTTACCTTACTCATTACAGGATTTGTATCTTAGCATTTTCATTTAACTCCTTACAGGGTTCTTGCCTTAGCATTTAAAATTTGTTTGACTTCATAAATAATAATCGCCTGCCTTGTCGGATTGCTGGGTCAAATGAGTGTTGGAAATTAACCCTTACGTTGCGTATATATATTTTACCATTTTTAGCCCCTGTGGCGGAATTTACAGGCTCGCAGCTCGCAGCAGTAGTTTGAGCTTAAGCACTAACGAGCTCTGCTGGCGGAATTTCCAGGCGGCGATTCCGGTACCGTTTTTACGAAATATACCGCATCTACATGGCGAATAAGGACTATATACGGGCGTTCAATACAAATTCAAGTAGCTACACCCGTACACAAATGGCTAATTCACACCCGAAACTTTGAATGAATTTTCTATGATTTTTCGTTTTTCTTCTATTACTTTCGAAAGATTGTTTTTAATTCGGGCCTCGTAACATCATAAATACCAAACGAAAAAAATCCATTTATATACGGAATTGAAGACAAGATGTCTAGCTTCACAATGATATAAAAATTATTAGAATGCGACCTTTGGTTATAATTCTATAGCTATGTAAAGTTTGTCTTTATTTCCACCTATAAAATCGTCAATACTTACAACATGTAGGGGCATTGCAAACGGTCGTTCATCGCACTTTTCCAAGAAATCATAATCTCGAACCAGTTGACAAATAAGCACATGTCAACCCAAATATGGTTATGTTGTTTGACTTTTCAAATAAACGCTAACCTCGAACCATAACTGATGAAAATATGTTGATTAGTTTGTGTGCCGTTTGGTTTCACATGCCTCTCAGAAAGGTAAAATTGTATCTTTATTTCTGTGAATAAATCTGCGCATTTTATATAGAATAAAATTCTTTTCGGTTTATTGTGATATAAAAATTATGAAAATGCATTCAGTATTTTAGCCGTGATAAATGTTTTAGAAGTTGTGAAAATCGCCGATTGTTTCAAAATTTATGAAGTGTAAAGATAACCTTTTTCACGGCGCTTGCTGTGTCTTTATTATTTTTTTGAGATTTTCTAATTTTATATGGGAATGTAGTCCATTGTTTCCCCTTTATTTTGCCGTATTTTGTTTTTAAAACAAACAATTCGCTCACATGATATGAAGTGCGGGAGTAAGGCGAGTTAGCGATTTTTTTCCCCGTCTCGCGAGATGCGAGGCAGATAGCAGTCTCGGGCGAGGCAAACCCGAGGCAATACAAACACGTGGGTGAAAATAGCCTCAAGCGAATTAATGCTTCGGGGGCTAAGCCCCACAAAATTGGCCTTTTGTAAAGCTAATTATCAATGCGTTACGGGTCAACAATGCACACGCAATTTGGTGTGAATTTTACTTGATATTTCGACCGGACATTCCCACAGACTCGTTATCGTGGCTATCTGCGAGATGTATGTAAACAAGTTTTCATGTGGCGATATACGGACACACTTCGTCTCGCATTTCGCCTGGGGGGCAAATATAATTATTACTGACCCGGTAAATGCACTAAGTCCAACGTACGGGTCTCGCCAAGGGTTCTAACATTTTTCTCTATGAGCCTCCCGGATAATTACGGGACCCGCAAGTTAAGGATTAATAACCGCCAGGCTATAATTCAAGGATTTACAAGTGCAGTAAGTAGTTTAGAGATATTAAAGTGAGACAAATGTGTCTGATATATAATGTTGTGTTATTCGATTCATCGGTCTCCATTCTCTGTTTCAGCAATATCTGCGACCAGTCCAGGACCCGACAGATCCCACCATGTCCGGCTACTGCTTCAAGTTTGGAGTGGCTTCCTCAACGTCAGGTTAGTGGTCAGGCGAAGTCGTCGTGCGGTCAGTTGCTGGTAGGGTCAGTGCTGGCGATAGTAGCTTTACTCTGAGGGTTTGTGTGGTCAGTTGCTGGTACGGTCAGTGCTGCAGATAGTTGCTTCCTCCACATCAGGTTAGTGGTCAGGGGAAATGGTTGTGTGGTCAGCTGCTGGTAGCCTGGTATGGTCAGTGCTGGAGATAGTTGCTTCCTCCACGTCAGGTTAGTGGTCAGGCAAAGTGGTCGTGTGGTCAGCTGCCGGTACGGTCAGTGCTGGAGATAGTTGCTTCCTCCACGTCAGGTTAGTGGTCAGGCAAAGTGGTCGTGTGGTCAGCTGCCGGTACGGTCAGTGCTGGAGATAGTTGCTTCTTCCACGTCAGGTTAGTGGTCAGGCAAAGTGGTCGTGTGGTCAGCTGCTGGTACGGTCAGTGCTGGAGATGGTTGCTTCCTCCACGTCAGGTTAGTGGTCAGGCAAAGTGGTCGTGTGGTCAGCTGCCGGTACGGTCAGTGCTGGCTATAGTTGCTTTACTCTGAGGGTGTGGGTTCGAATCCCGCAAGGGACTCGGCCCGAAAAAGGACTAGAATTTGTACCATTGAAGGTAGTGTTAACCCAAATATAATCATGTTATGATCGTGAATTCATTTTGAAATTACAAGTAATTTACGACAACACTTATAATTAATATTTATCTCATTTTTCAGTTAATTCATGAAGGCGTACTCACCCCAATGATTGATTTTAAATAATCACAAGAAAATTAGTGAGCACAGCTCACTCATATACCCCCGCTTTTAACACATGATTTAAGAAAAAATGTTTCAAAATAGCAAAGGACATCAATGTTTAGTCTTTTGAATGAACAGACCACAAAAGTATTATGAAAGCAGAGTATATATGTCTTCATAGTAAGTAAGTCTTCATAGATACATTTGTAAGAGTGCTTTAAAAGTAAAAGTTGAAAAATTTAGAAAATTTGCATTAAATATACATGTGAGCATATGAAATATACAAATATGCAAATGAGGGTATAAAATATACAAATATGCAAATGAGGGTATGAAATATACAAATATGCAAATGAGGGTATGAAATATACAAATGACAGATGTACACAACAGTGGTTATTATAAGTATCAAATTTTGTAACATTTGAACAATGAGTGTCTGAGTGAAACAGAAGTGAATGGTGAAGTCAAAAAACTGAGAAAATCTGCATTAATTATGTAGATGAGAGTATGAAAGATACAAAAGGCAGATGTATACATCATGGTGATTATATGTATCGAGTTGTTTGACATTTGAACAATTACTGTCTGATGTATGAGAGGAACAAAAAGTGTGAATGGCTAAGTCGAAAAACAGAGACAATTTGCATGAATAATGCAAATGAGGTTATAAAACATACAAAAGGCAGATGTACACATCATGGTGATTGTACATATCAAGTTTCCTAACATTTGAACAACTAGTGTCAGGGTTAAGAGTGGAACAAAAAGTGTGAATGGTGTAGTCGACAATGGGAGAAAATTTGCATAAATTATGCAAATGAGGGTATGAAACAGACAAAAAGGAGATGTACACATCATGGTGATTATATGTATCAAGTTACAAGACATTTGAACAGTTCGTGTCGGAGTTATGAGTGGAGCAAAAAGTGTGAATGGTGAAGTCGAAAAACAGAGACAATTTGCATGAATTATGCAAATGAGGGTATGAAACATCCCAAAGGCAGATGTACACATCATGGTGATTGTACATACCAAGTTTTGTAAATTTTGAACAACTGGTTTCAAATTTATGAGCGGAACAAAAACCTGACCCGCTGACCGCTATATACCCCCGACTTCTTCGTAGGAGGAAGCCTGTTAGATATATAGAGGATACTAAACGACCTTCTATTTAATACCATTTTTATTAAACGAGTTAATGATTTTGTATAAAACTAGCGAAAGCGAGTTTCATCCCAAATCATTCACGAGCTTAATAAAAATGGTATTAAATAGAAGGAAGTTTAGTATTCTGTTTATTACTCGCCCACCTATAATCCAGCGAAATAGCCAACATGGCTCTGAAACTATGATACCCGCAAGTCCGATACCGTTGTGATGACGTTACTCCCATTGTGACGTCATAACCACAAACTATTGTGACGTGATTTGTGCGGCGGTATTACAGTAGTTTAATATTGCCATATAATTATTACACTGTAGTATTTTACACGGCATGTAAAAACCTATAAATAGCTAACACCCATGATGCAATATTGATAACGCTGTCAGTTTTCAACTAAATGGAAGGAGAAGAAATGTATGTGTAAACCCTTTCTCTCGGAAAAGGGTGCACCCGTGTCTTGACTAAAGCTTCAATGGTCATTGAAAACAACCTAACATGAAAAGGAAGGGGCAACCCCACAACCCCCTCTTTATCCGCCCTCTGATGTTTCGGCTCTCTACTGCAGGTGCGGTGCTGGGCGCTGTCCTGATGGAGGGATTCTACGTGATATTCGACAGGCAGAACAAGAGGATGGGCTTCGCTGAGACGACCTGTGAACCTCGAGATCCGGACCTCGCCGCCGCAGACACAAAACTGACTGGTCCTCACGTGCATAGAGGTGTGGAATCAAACTTCTTCTTTCTCCTTCTTTGATTTCTGGATTGTGCATGAGAACTGATGTTGGAGGATTTCCAGTAATGTACAGGAGCAGTTCAAGTAATGTACAGGGGGCAGTTCAAGTAATGTACAGGGCCAGTTCAAGTAATGAACAGGGCCAGTTCTAGTAATGTACAGGGTCAGTTCAAGTAATGTACAGGGATAGTTCAAGTTATGTACTTGGGCAGTTGAAGTAATGTACAGGGGCAGTTGAAGTAATGTACAGGGGCAGTTGAAGTAATGTACAGGGGCAGTTGAAGTAATGTTCAGGAGCAGTTGAAGTAATGTACAGGGGCAGTTGAAGTAATGTACAGGGGCAGTTGAAGTAATGTACAGGGGTAGTTCAACTAATGTACAGGGGCAGTTGAGAAAAGGAATGTAAAAAGTGGTCAAGAGACTTCACTTAGGGGGTCCATTAAATTTACATTCAGAATGTGTCTAAGGGTTTGTGGCATTAATCCACAGCTATTATTCTCAAGTTGTTGATAGAATAATCTAAATTATGAAAGTAAGATGCCACGAAAGTTTATAAATTAAACAACAATGATAAACCTTTCAATAACTTTCACCACAGCTGCAAAGCACATACCTCTAAATCATGCTTATTGTCATTACGTCATTCATGAGAACAGATAAACTATTTGAGATTTGAAATACTATTTATGAAATGCCATTTAGTGAACAATGTAACATTGTTTTACTTAGAATCACACTATTCTACTGTCGGACACCAACCACCAACAATGTCTGTACGAACAGCTTACCTTTTTGGCAACCGTGACCTCGTGGGTTCGAATTCCGTAACGGATACACCCCAAAAGCAGATGGGGAGATGGTGGGATCTCAAATATAACAATGTCCATATCTGTTTCTTCCAGGTGTGAGTCTGCTAGAATGTAGGTACGTGAAAGCAGAAGCTAGCTCGGAGACTCTCCTGGTCGTCGCGTACGTCATGGCGGCAGTCTGTGTCCTGTGTGTGATGCCTCTGCTGGTGATGGTCGTGCAGTACCAGGTCCGGAAATGCCGGGATCGTCACAAACCGCTCGACAGCAGTTCTGACACCGGGAATCTCATAAACAGATGACAACCACTGGAAAGCCTGCAGTAACCATGGGAAACCTTCAGTAACCATGGGAAACCTTCAGTAACCATGGGAAACCTTCAGTAACCATGGGAACCTGCAGTAACCATGTCTCTCTGGACCCTGTCTTCAAGATCTTGAACACATCTAATTTTGACAGATGGACAGATGCACTGTTTCCTCCATTACGTCCTTGGTTTTTATTGTGAACAGTCTCATAATAATTTTTATTGACAATGAGAGTTTAACTTCCTTCTCCATCTACCGGTAGGTATGTGTATACACAAGGCTTCTAAAATCAACTGATTGCCTACTTAACATTTGCCTCGAAAAGCTATAAATAACCAGCTGATATTTAAGAAATAGAAGAGGAGTTGGCATGTTTTATGCTATGTTCATCACAAATACATTCAATCAATGTAAGAGGAATGTATGTTAGACCCAAATTGATCACTTACTGAATATTTCACAGAATAAAATAAAACTATAGTTTTGTAAAGATTGACCCCTGGTCACTTCAAAGAGCTGCCAAAATTGTAACTGTTTGCTATGAGCTATCAAGACAGATTATGCTATGGAACACTCAACTGTCTTCTAATAATGCAAAAATGCTAAATGATCAGTCTAGTTTTCCTGTGATAAGATGCTTCAAAGACATGCCAAATTACATGATGTTTGCACTGAAGTACACAGGTAGGTGAACAAACTTTCGGTACTTTCGTATTTTGTGTGAGTCTCATATGTCTTTTTTAATGACTTTGAGAATTGAACATGTCTTTTTGTCTCTAATTTCATATTATAACCATAATTCGTTTACCTGAACAATCTCATTTGAACAACAAATGACAATCACTTGAACCTTGAATGACCCCAATGTGTTAATAGTAGTCCGGCTGTTCCTGACTTGAGTAAACTTAGTGCACAGAGAATGTTGGTAAATTTACTTGTAGCCTCTTCTTGACGATAGAAGACTGATGAGCGATCATCAAGATTCATTTCACAATATTTCATTGGCTGACAAAGTACATGCTATAAATAGCGATGGTACGAGGCAAAGCTAGATGGACAATCAGGTGATTGTAGGAGTCTCATAAATAGTATGATGGAACAGGGTATGAGAATAATTAATGTTTTGTCTCACATTTCATATCAACAGATGTCTTTCTGAACAGTGCTACTTCCTGTCAGATTTTGTAAATGATGTTTTGAGTGATTCAGAAAGATTCAGTTATTGGATCCGCCATTTCTTCCTGAATTTATATTTTGTGTGACTCTCATATCTGTCTTTTTGATGACTAGGAGAATTGAACATGTGAAATGGTGTGTGATAACTAGTTGGTGAACTTACTTGTAGCGTCTTCTTCATGATATCCTTGTCTAATGGTGTGTGGTGTCCTTTGGTGATAGGTGTGTGTTTTGTTTTGTTTGATCAATGTTCTGATCTTTTAAAAGTGTGATCAACATAACTAGCTTATTGCTGAGATAGCAGCTTATGGTGAAAGGTTTGGGTAAATTGTTTTCACAAAACAGTAGGATTTCAATGCAAGCTTTTAAACAGTTTTCAGTTTGCATACTTGATTGTTAAACAAATGGTAACTCTTAATGAATAAAGATAAAAGAAGATAAGATAAGATAAGATAAGATAAGATAAGATAAGATACTACTTTATTATCCCGAAGCAAAGTTTGGTTACCTTGTAAAACATATAAGAAAAAAAACAGAAGATTTAATCACATCATATCACATTCTAAAAAGCTCTAAGATCATATATAATAATAAAAAGGCAAGAAAACATTTAAAAAGGTAGTCATAAAGGTAAGATGATAAATGATGGTTAACTGTTGTTAAAAATTTTAATACCGGCTGACACAAATGAATTACGTAACCTGTTTGTTCTAGCTATCGGCATGCGCAGACGACGTCCTGATGGGAAAAATTCAAAATCGTAATGGAGAACATGAGAGCTGTCATTTAAGATTTTGTGCACTTTTTTGACAATTTGCTGCTGGTAAAGTTAACTCTCTGTTGGCCATTAGATATTACTGACTCTGTGTCAAGATTTTGCGTGCTGTTTTAACAATTTTGTTAAGTTTAGTTTTGTTTTGAACAGACAGGTTACCAAACCAACAAAGTAGATTAAAAGTTAATATGCTTTGTATAAATGTTTTGTAAAACAATTCCATCAGAAAACAATCAATTCTGAAAGTGTTTAACCGACATTAGAACATTTTTGCTGGCCTTTCTTGAATAGGTAAGCAACATTGTCATTCCAACTAAGCTTAGAGTCAATAATGGTGTCTAAGTATTTGTATTTGTTAACAATTTCAGTTTCTTCATTTTTAATTGAGATAGGTTCTTGGGAAATGGGACAATTTCTTGTGTTTTCATGGTATTTAGAATCAAAAGTTATCTTTGCACCAATTTGTAAAATTTAATATATCATTTATATCGACAGGCTTTAAAAGTGAAACAATAGTTGCATCATCAGCAAATTTGATAATGAAACAGATAGCTGCCTTGATAAAGGGAGCCAGGAGGGGTGGGGGTGGGGGGGGGGGGGGGGGGAGGACATGTGAGTAGAAATGTCTGTTTGAAGCATCAACGTAAATGGCAAGGGGTAGGAAGGGGGGAGGGGTAAATGTGTGAGTAGAAATATCTGTTTGAAGCAACAAAGTAAATGGTGAGGGATAGGAAGGGGGGCGAGTTGTAAACATGTGAGTAGAAATATCTGTTTGAAGTATCAAAGTAAATGGCGAGGGGTAGGAAGGGGGGGGGGGGGGGGGGGGGGGTTAAACGTGTGAGTAGAAATATCTGTTTGAAGCATCAAAGTAAATGGCGAGGGGTAAGAAGAGGGCCATGGGTGAGGGAGGGGGAGGGATAGGAAGGGGGGGGGGGGGGGGGGGGGGGGGAGGGAGTACGAAGATGTGGTGTGGGGGTTGGGGTTGGATGAGGGGTATACATGTTAAACCGTGTGAGTAGAAATATCTGTTTGAAGCATCACTGTATGTGTGCACTATTGTCCTCATATAACTGTCTGTAGCACTGCCTCTAACAGTGTCTGTGTAGCTTCAGTGTTCAAATCCTCTTTTGATTAAAATGATTGGTCAAATGTCGCCAATCTGCAAATTGCTGTTCATCAATTGACAATGTTCATCAAGCAACAATGTTCATAAATGTTCAATATTCATCAATTGTCAATATTCATCAATTTTCAATATTCATCTTTTAACAATATTCATCTTTTAACAATATTCATCTTTTAACAATATTCATCTTTTAACAATATTCATCTTTTAACAATATTTATCTATTGACAATAATTATTATCTATTGACAATGCTGATGTTTTAAAAGGTGCCTTATCTATGAACTCATTCAATAGTTTATTGATGTATTTAATTACTTGTCGATCAAGTACATATTATCTTACCTGATCCAAATCAAATCACATCACATTCTCAGAACTGACTCTCTTCAAACCAAAAGCAAGCATCTCATCCATTTCTAATTATATGTTTATGTCCTTAAGAAACACAGAATTTGAGGTGAATTTAATATTTGTAAATTTCATTGCCCTACTCCATAAAATAAGGGCTTGACAAGGGTGACAAAGGGGTTTCTGGTCTTTGGGGAAACATAACAGGCTGTTACTTTAGTAGTACTTATGTGGTGTGATTAAATTTAGATCAATATTTTAACCAACTTATTTTGTATTCAATGTATTATTCTATGCTGATCTAAGTGTATGAGTTGTTATTTGTTTAGCTGATAATCTTGATGATTGTCAAACATTTCAAATATATCTTTTATTATAAATCCAATAAATCTTTATTCTGGATATTGTGATGTTTATTGAATGAAAATCTGTATGAAACATGTACAGAATGCATCATACATATGAATCCTTACAAAACGTACCAAGGATACCGTAGTTACTCGATGTAGATGGGTTGCCCAGGGTACCTCGGTTACTCAATATTGATTTGGTACCAATGGTAACTTGGCTAATTCATGTAGATTTGTTGCCCAGGGTACCTCGGTTACTCTATATAGATTTGGTACCAATGGTAACTTGGTCAATTCATGTAGATTGGTTGCCCAGGGTACCTCGGTTACTCTATATAGATTTGGTACCAATGGTAACTTGGTCAATTCATGTAGAGTGGTTGCCCAGGGTACCTCGGTTACTGTATATAGATTTGGTACCAATGGTAACTTGGTTAATTCATGTAGATGGGTTGCCAAGGGTACCTCGGTTACTCAATATAGATTTTGTATCAATGGTAACTTGGTTAATTCATGTAGATTGGTTGTCAAGGGTACCTCGGTTACTCTATATAGATTTGGTACCAATGGTAACTTGGCTAATCCATGTAGATTGGTTGCCCAGGGTACCTCGGTTACTCTATATAGATTTAGTACCAATGGTAACTTGGCTAATCCATGTAGATTGGTTGCCAAGGGTACCTCGCTTACTCTATATAGATTTGGTACCAATGGTAACTTGGCTAATCCATGTAGATTGGTTGCCAAGGGTACCTCAGTTACTCTATATAGATGTGGTACCGATGGTAACTTGGTTAATCCATGTAGATTGGTTGCCAAGGGTACCTCGGTTACTCTATATAGATTTGGTACCAATGGTAACTTGGTTAATCTATGTAGATTGGTTGCCAAGGGTACCTCGGTTACTCAATATTGATGTGGTACCAATGGTAACTTGGTTAATTCATGTAGATTGGTTGCCAAGGGTACCTCGGTTACTCTATATAGATTTGGTACCAATGGTAACTTTGTTAATTCATGTAGATTGGTTGCCAAGGGTACCTCGGTTACTCAATATTGATGTGGTACCAATGGTAACTTGGTTAATTCATGTAGATTGGTTGCCCAGGATACCTCGGTTACTCTATATAGATTTGGTACCAATGGTAACTTGGCTAATTCATGTAGATTGGTTGCCAAGGGTACCTCGGTTACTCTATATTGATTTGGTACCAATGGTAACTTGGTCAATTCATGTAGAGTGGTTGCCAAGGGTACCTCGGTTACTCAATATTGATTTGGTACCAATGGTAACTTGGTTAATTCATGTAGATGGGTTGCCAAGGGTACCTCGGTTACTGTATATAGATTTGGTACCAATGGTAACTTGGTCAATTCATGTAGAGTGGTTGCCAAGGGTACCTCGGTTACTCTATATAGATTTTGTACCAATGGTAACTTGGTTAATTCATGTAGATTGGTTGCCCAGGGTACCTCAGTTACTCTATATAGATTTGGTACCAATGGTAACTTGACTAATTCATGTAGAGTGGTTGTCAAGGGTACCTCGGTTACTCAATATTGATGTGGTACCAATGGTAACTTGGTTAATTCATGTAGATTGGTTGCCGAGGGTACCTCGGTTACTCTATATAGATTTGGTACCAATGGTAACTTGGCTAATTCATGTAGATTGGTTGTCAAGGGTACCTCGGTTACTCTATATAGATTTGGTACCAATGGTAACTTGGTTAATTCATGTAGATGGGTTGCCAAGGGTACCTCGGTTACTCTATATAGATTTTGTACCAATGGTAACTTGGTTAATTCATGTAGATTGGTTGCCCAGGGTACCTCAGTTACTCAATATAGATTTTGTATCAATGGTAACTTGGTTAATTCATGTAGATTGGTTGTCAAGGGTACCTCGGTTACTCTATATAGATTTGGTACCAATGGTAACTTGACTAATTCATGTAGATTGGTTGCCAAGGGTACCTCGGTTACTCAATATTGATGTGGTACCAATGGTAACTTGGTTAATTCATGTAGATTGGTTGCCGAGGGTACCTCGGTTACTCTATATAGATTTGGTACCAATGGTAACTTGGCTAATTCATGTAGATTGGTTGTCAAGGGTACCTCGGTTACTCTATATAGATTTGGTACCAATGGTAACTTGGTTAATTCATGTAAATGGGTTGCCAAGGGTACCTCGGTTACTCTATATAGATTTTGTACCAATGGTAACTTGGTTAATTCATGTAGATTGGTTGCCCAGGGTACCTCAGTTACTCAATATAGATTTTGTATCAATGGTAACTTGGTTAATTCATGTAGATTGGTTGTCAAGGGTACCTCGGTTACTCTATATAGATTTGGTACCAATGGTAACTTGGTTAATTCATGTAGATTGGTTGTCAAGGGTACCTCGGTTACTCTATATAGATTTTGTACCAATGGTAACTTGGTTAATTCATGTAGATTGGTTGTCAAGGGTACCTCGGTTACTCTATATAGATTTAGTACCAATGGTAACTTGGCTCATCCATGTAGATTGGTTGCCAAGGGTACCTCGCTTACTCTATATAGATTTGGTACCAATGGTAACTTGGCTAATCCATGTAGATTGGTTGCCAAGGGTACCTCAGTTACTCTATATAGATGTGGTACCGATGGTAACTTGGTTAATCCATGTAGATTGGTTGCCAAGGGTACCTCGGTTACTCTATATAGATTTGGTACCAATGGTAACTTGGTTAATCTATGTAGATTGGTTGCCAAGGGTACCTCGGTTACTCCAAATAGATTTGTTACCGATGGTAACTTGGCTAATCCATGTAGATTGGTTGCCAAGCGTACCTTGGTTACTCTATATAGATTTAGTACCGATGGTAACTTGGCTAATACATGTAGATTGGTAGCCAAGGGTACCTCGGTTACTTAATGTAGCTTTCAATCAATCAATCAAGTTTATTTTGTAAAAGGCCTTAGGCCCAGGTACAATACAAAATAAACAAACATGTGATTACATGGTAGTGTCAATTGACAGTCATGTGTAGTGAGTGCGCAGTAACAATGCTTCATTTATGTACTTAGAACAGTTTGTTGTTATTGAAGAATTAGTACATTGTAAAATATTTAGAAGGTATTGCTGATCAATATGATAAGGTAATGTTTTGAAATATTTACAGCGCAAATCATGATAAACTTTACATTCTAATAGAAAATGAAACTCATTTTCTACAAAGTTATCATTACAAATATAACAAAGTCGTTGGTGCGTTGAAAAGTCCATCAAATCTACCAGTATGATTGTATATGGGTAGTGATTCGTAACATTGTTATTATGCGCCTTTAGATTTCTCAAAAGATAAATAAGGTTCCATACAAAATACAGTTGTGATACTTGAATAAAGATCTAGCAATCTACATTTGTGCATTTCCGAAAATATTAATTGCTTGTGACAGTCACTGATTCTTACATGAAAGTCTTTCAAAAATTGCTCCTCATTAGCAACACCTTGAGCTTCCCACACAAAACCAAAAACATACTTGAAGAGAATATTTCGAACAAAATATACCAAAGTTTTCCTGTCAACTTTGTTAAAGTTCTGTAACATAATATAGCACTGCTTGGGATATCTATTCCTAGGAAAATGTAAAAGTTTAAACCGATACTATACAACACGTAATACGGTATCAACAAAAATATAGTTTCTACCACATTCAGCGCCAATACAGCAGCGTTAGAGCATTTATAACTTACACCCAACACATACTTGCAAAATCTAATGTGAAACTGTTCAACAACATGCTATTGCTGAAAACCCCATATCTCTGAAGCATACAAAATGACAGACTTTATCTGAGTATCAATTTATATACATGAGGGATGCCCAGAGCACCTCGGTTAGTTCATGTAGATTTGGTACCAAGAATACCGCGGTTACTCAATGTATATACATAAGGGAAGCCCAGAGTACCTCGGTTAGTTCATGTAGATTTGGTACCAAGAATACCGCGGTTACTCAATGTATATACATAAGGGATGACCAGTGTACCTCGGTTAGTTCATGTAGATTTGGTACCAAGAATAATGCGGTATCTCAATGTATATACATAAGGGAAGCCCAGAGTACCTCGGTTAGTTCATGTAGATTTGGTACCAAGAATACCGCGGTTACTCAATGTATATACATATGAGATTCCCAGAGTACCCTGGTTAGTTTATGTAGATTTGGTGCCAAGAATACCGAGTTACTCAATTTATATACATAAGGGATGCCTAGAGTACCAAGAATACCGCGGTTACTCAATGTATATACATAAGGGATGCCCAGTGTACCTCGGTTAGTTCATGTAGATTTGGTACCAAGAATACCGTGGTTACTCAATGTATATACATAAGGGATACCCAGTGTACCTCGGTTAGTTCATGTATATTTGGTACCAAGAATACCGTGGTTACTCAATGTATATACATAAGGGATACCCAGAGTACCTCGGTTAGTTCATGTAGATTTGGTGCCAAGAATACCGAGTTACTCAATGTATATACATAAGGGATGCCCAGAGTACCTCGGTTAGTTCATGTAGATTTGGTACCAAGAATACCGTGGTTACTCAATGTATATACATAAGGGATACCCAGTGTACCTCGGTTAGTTCATGTATATTTGGTACCAAGAATACCGCGGTTACTCAATGTATATACATAAGGGATGCCCAGAGTACCTCGGTTAGTTCATGTAGATTTGGTACCAAGAATACCGCGGTTACTCAATGTATATACATAAGGGATGTCCAGAGTACCTCGGTTAGTTCATGTAGATTTGTTATCAAGAATACCGCGGTTACTCAATGTATATACATAAGGGATGCCCAGAGTACCTTGGTTAGTTCATGTAGATTTGGTACCAAGAATACCCCGGTTACTCAATGTATATACAAAAGGTATGCCCAGAGTACCTTGGTTAGTTCATGTAGATTTGGTACCAAGAATACCGAGTTATTCAATGTATATACATAAGGGTTGCCAAGAGTACCTCGGTTAGTTCATGTAGATTTGGTACCAAGAATACAGCGGTTACTCAAAGTATACATATGGGATGCCCAGAGTAGCTTGGTTAGTTCATGTACATTTGGTACCAAGAATACCGAGTTACTCAATGTATTTACATATGGCTTGCCCAGAGTACCTCGGTTAGTTCATGTACATTTGGTACCAAGAATACCGCGGTTACTCAATGTATATACATATGGGTTGCCCAGAGTACCTCGGTTAGTTCATGTACATTTGGTACCAAGAATACCGAGTTACTCAATGTATATACATAAGGGATGCCCAGAGTACCTCGGTTAGTTCATGTACATTTGGTACCAAGAATACCGAGTTATTCAATGTATATACATAAGGGTTGCCAAGAGTATCTCGGTTAGTTCATGTAGATTTGGTACCAAGAATACCGCGGTTATTCAAAGTATACATATGGGATGCCCAGAGTAGCTTGGTTAGTTCATGTACATTTGGTACCAAGAATACCGCGGTTACTCAATGTATACATATGGGATGCCCAGAGTACCTCGGTTAGTTCATGTACATTTGGTACCAAGAATACCGCGGTTACTCAATGTATACATATGGGATGCCCAGAGTACCTCGGTTAGTTCATGTACATTTGGTACCAAGAATACCGAGTTACTCAATGTATATACATATTAGATTCCCAGAGTACCCTGGTTAGTTTATGTAGATTTGGTGCCAAGAATACAGAGTTACTCAATGTATATACATAAGGGATGCCTAGAGTACCACGAATACCGCGGTTACTCAATGTATATACATAAGGGATGCCCAGTGTTCCTCGGTTAGTTCATGTAGATTTGGTACCAAGAATACCGTGGTTACTCAATGTATATACATAAGGGATACCCAGTGTACCTCGGTTAGTTCATGTAGATTTGGTACCAAAAATACCGCGGTTACTCAATGTATATACATAAGGGATACCCAGAGTACCTCGGTTAGTTCATGTAGATTTGGTACCAAGAATACCGCGGTTACTCAATGTATATACATAAGTGATGTCCAGAGTACCTCGGTTAGTTCATGTAGATTTGGTAGCAAGGATACCGCGGCTACTCAATGTATATACACAAGGGATGCCCAGAGTACCTTGGTTAGTTAATGTAGATTTGGTACCAAGAATACCGCGGTTACTCAATGTATATACATAAGGGATACCCAGAGTACCTCGGTTAGTTCATGTAGATTTGGTACCAAGAATACCGCGGTTACTCAATGTATATACATAAGGGATGCCCAGAGTACCTCAGTTAGTTCATGTAGATTTGGTACCAAGAATACCGCGGTTACTCAATGTATATACATAAGTGATGTCCAGAGTACCTCGGTTAGTTCATGTAGATTTGGTAGCAAGGATACCGCGGCTACTCAATGTATATACACAAGGGATGCCCAGAGTACCTTGGTTAGTTCATGTAGATTTGGTACCAAGAATATCGCGGTTACTCAATGTATATACATAAGGGATACCCAGAGTACCTCGGTTAGTTCATGTAGATTTGGTACCAAGAATACCGCGGTTACTCAATGTATATATATATAAGTGATGTCCAGAGTACCTCGGTTAGTTCATGTAGATTTGGTACCAAGAATATCACGGTTACTCAATGTATATACATAAGGGATGCACAGAGTACCTCGGTTAGTTCATGTAGATATGGTACCAAGAATACCGCGGTTACTCAATGTATATACATAAGTGATGTCCAGAGTACCTCGGTTAGTTCATGTAGATTTGGTAGCAAGGATACCGCGGCTACTCAATGTATATACACAAGGGATGCTCAGAGTACCTCGGTTAGTTCATGTAGATTTGGTACCAAGAAGACCGCGGTTACTCAATGTATATACATAATGGAAACCCAGTGTACCTCGGTTAGTTCATGTAGATTTGGTACCAAGAATACCGCGGTTACTCAATGTATATACATAAGTGATGTCAAGAGTACCTCGGTTAGTTCATGTAGATTTGGTAGCAAGGATACCGCGGCTACTCAATGTATATACACAAGGGATGCCCAGAGTACCTCGGTTAGTTCATGTAGATTTGGTACCAAGAATAACGCGGTTACTCAATGTATATACATAAGGGATGCCGAGAGTACCTCGGTTAGTTCATGTAGATTTGGTACCAAGAATACCGTGATTACTCAATGTATATACATAAGGGATGCCCAGAGTACCTCGGTTAGTTCATGTAGATTTGGTACCAAGAATACCGCGGTATCTCAATGTATATACATAAGGGATGTCCAGAGTACCTCGGTTAGTTCATGTAGATTTGGTACCAAGAATACCGCGGTTACTCAATGTATATACATAAGTGATGTCCAGAGTACCTCGGTTAGTTCATGTAGATTTGGTAGCAAGGATACCGCGGCTACTCAATGTATATACACAAGGGATGCCCAGAGTACCTCGGTTAGTTCATGTAGATTTGGTACCAAGAATACCGCGGTTACTCAATGTATATACATAAGGGATACCCAGAGTACCTCGGTTAGTTCATGTAGATTTGGTACCAAGAATACCGCGGTTACTCAATGTATATACATAAGGGATGCCCAGAGTACCTCAGTTAGTTCATGTAGATTTGGTACCAAGAATACCGCGGTTACTCAATGTATATACATAAGTGATGTCCAGAGTACCTCGGTTAGTTCATGTAGATTTGGTAGCAAGGATACCGCGGCTACTCAATGTATATACACAAGTGATGCCCAGAGCACCTCGGTTAGTTCATGTAGATTTGGTACCAAGAATACCGCGGTTACTCAATCTATATACACAAGGGATGCCGAGAGTACCTCGGTTAGCTCATGTAGATTTGGTACCAAGAATACCGTGATTACTCAATGTATATACATAAGGGATGCCCAGAGTACCTCGGTTAGTTCATGTAGATTTGGTACCAAGAATACCGCTGTATCTCAATGTATATATATAAGGGATGCCCAGAGTACCTTGGTTAGTTCATGTAGATTTGGTACCAAGAATAATGCGGTATCTCAATGTATATACATAAGGGATGTCCAGAGTACCTCGGTTAGTTCATGTAGATTTGGTACCAAGAATACCGTGGTTACTCAATGTATATACATAAGGGATGCCCAGAGTACCTCGGTTAGTTCATGTAGATTTGGTACCAAGAATACCCCGGTTACTCAATGTATATACATAAGGTATGCCCAGAGTACCTTGGTTAGTTCATGTAGATTTGGTACCAAGAATACCGAGTTATTCAATGTATATACATAAGGGTTGCCAAGAGTACCTCGGTTAGTTCATGTAGATTTGGTACCAAGAATACAGCGGTTACTCAAAGTATACATATGGGATGCCCAGAGTAGCTTGGTTAGTTCATGTACATTTGGTACCAAGAATACCGAGTTACTCAATGTATTTACATATGGGTTGCCCAGAGTACCTCGGTTAGTTAATGTACATTTGGTACCAAGAATACCGCGGTTACTCAATGTATATACATATGGGTTGCCCAGAGTACCTCGGTTAGTTCATGTACATTTGGTACCAAGAATACCGAGTTACTCAATGTATATACATAAGGGATGCCCAGAGTACCTCGGTTAGTTCATGTACATTTGGTACCAAGAATACCGAGTTATTCAATGTATATACATAAGGGTTGCCAAGAGTATCTCGGTTAGTTCATGTAGATTTGGTACCAAGAATACCGCGGTTACTCAAAGTATACATATGGGATGCCCAGAGTAGCTTGGTTAGTTCATGTACATTTGGTACCAAGAATACCGCGGTTACTCAATGTATACATATGGGATGCCCAGAGTACCTCGGTTAGTTCATGTACATTTGGTACCAAGAATACCGAGTTACTCAATGTATATACATATTAGATTCCCAGAGTACCCTGGTTAGTTTATGTAGATTTGGTGCCAAGAATACCGAGTTACTCAATTTATATACATAAGGGATGCCTAGAGTACCACGAATACCGCGGTTACTCAATGTATATACATAAGGGATGCCCAGTGTACCTCGGTTAGTTCATGTAGATTTGGTACCAAGAATACCGTGGTTACTCAATGTATATACATAAGGGATACCCAGTGTACCTCGGTTAGTTCATGTAGATTTGGTACCAAGAATACCGCGGTTACTCAATGTATATACATAAGGGATACCCAGAGTACCTCGGTTAGTTCATGTAGATTTGGTACCAAGAATACCGCGGTTACTCAATGTATATACATAAGTGATGTCCAGAGTACCTCGGTTAGTTCATGTAGATTTGGTAGCAAGGATACCGCGGCTACTCAATGTATATACACAAGGCATGCCCAGAGTACCTTGGTTAGTTCATGTAGATTTGGTACCAAGAATACCGCGGTTACTCAATGTATATACATAAGTGATGTCCAGAGTACCTCGGTTAGTTCATGTAGATTTGGTACCAAGAATACCGCGGTTACTCAATGTATATACATAAGGGATACCCAGAGTACCTCGGTTAGTTCATGTAGATTTGGTACCAAGAATACCGCGGTTACTCAATGTATATACATAAGGGATGCCCAGAGTACCTCAGGTAGTTCATGTAGATTTGGTACCAAGAATACCGCGGTTACTCAATGTATATACATAAGTGATGTCCAGAGTACCTCGGTTAGTTCATGTAGATTTGGTAGCAAGGATACCGCGGCTACTCAATGTATATACACAAGGGATGCCCAGAGTACCTTGGTTAGTTCATGTAGATTTGGTACCAAGAATACAGCGGTTACTCAATGTATATACATAAGGGATACCCAGAGTACCTCGGTTAGTTCATGTAGATTTGGTACCAAGAATACCGCGGTTACTCAATGTATATATATATAAGTGATGTCCAGAGTACCTCGGTTAGTTCATGTAGATTTGGTACCAAGAATATCGCGGTTACTCAATGTATATACATAAGGGATGCACAGAGTACCTCGGTTAGTTCATGTAGATATGGTACCAAGAATACCGCGGTTACTCAATGTATATACATAAGGGATGTCCAGAGTACCTCGGTTAGTTCATGTAGATTTGGTACCAAGAATACCGTGGTTACTCAATGTATATACATAAGGGATACCCAGTGTACCTCGGTTAGTTCATGTAGATTTGGTACCAAGAATACCGCGGTTACTCAATGTATATACATAAGGGATACCCAGAGTACCTCGGTTAGTTCATGTAGATTTGGTACCAAGAATACCGCGGTTACTCAATGTATATACATAAGTGATGTCCAGAGTACCTCGGTTAGTTCATGTAGATTTGGTAGCAAGGATACCGCGGCTACTCAATGTATATACACAAGGGATGCCCAGAGTACCTTGGTTAGTTCATGTAGATTTGGTACCAAGAATACCGCGGTTACTCAATGTATATACATAAGGGATGCCGAGAGTACCTCGATTAGTTCATGTAGATTTGGTACCAAGAATACCGTGATTACTCAATGTATATACATAAGGGATGCCCAGAGTACCTCGGTTAGTTCATGTAGATTTGGTACCAAGAATACCGCGGTATCTCAATGTATATACATAAGGGATGTCCAGAGTACCTCGGTTAGTTCATGTAGATTTGGTAAAAAGAATACCGCGGTTACCCAATGTATATACATAAGTGATGTCCAGAGTACCTCGGTTAGTTCATGTAGATTTGGTAGCAAGGATACCGCGGCTACTCAATGTATATACACAAGGGATGCCCAGAGTACCTTGGTTAGTTCATGTAGATTTGGTACCAAGAATACCGCGGTTACTCAATGTATATACATAAGGGATACCCAGAGTACCTCGGTTAGTTCATGTAGATTTGGTACCAAGAATACCGCGGTTACTCAATGTATATATATATAAGTGATGTCCAGAGTACCTCGGTTAGTTCATGTAGATTTGGTACCAAGAATATCGCGGTTACTCAATGTATATACATAAGGGATGCACAGAGTACCTCGGTTAGTTCATGTAGATATGGTACCAAGAATACCGCGGTTACTCAATGTATATACATAAGTGATGTCCAGAGTACCTCGGTTAGTTCATGTAGATTTGGTAGCAAGGATACCGCGGCTACTCAATGTATATACACAAGGGATGCTCAGAGTACCTCGGTAAGTTCATGTAGATTTGGTACCAAGAAGACCGCGGTTACTCAATGTATATACATAATGGATACCCAATGTACCTCGGTTAGTTCATGTAGATTTGGTACGAAGAATACCGCGGTTACTCAATGTATATACATAAGTGATGTCCAGAGTACCTCGGTTAGTTCATGTAGATTTGGTAGCAAGGATACCGCGGCTACTCAATGTATATACACAAGGGATGCCCAGAGTACCTCGTTTAGTTCATGTAGATTTGGTACCAAGAATACCGCGGTTACTCAATGTATATACATAAGGGATGCCGAGAGTACCTCGGTTAGTTCATGTAGATTTGGTACCAAGAATACCGTGATTACTCAATGTATATACATAAGGGATGCCCAGAGTACCTCGGTTAGTTCATGTAGATTTGGTACCAAGAATACCGCGGTATCTCAATGTATATACATAAGGGATGTCCAGAGTACCTCGGTTAGTTCATGTAGATTTGGTAAAAAGAATACCGCGGTTACCCAATGTATATACATAAGTGATGTCCAGAGTACCTCGGTTAGTTCATGTAGATTTGGTAGCAAGGATACCGCGGCTACTCCATGTATATACACAAGGGATGCCCAGAGTACCTCGGTTAGTTCATGTAGATTTGGTACCAAGAATACCGCGGTTACTCAATGTATATACATAAGGGATGCCGAGAGCACCTCGGTTAGTTCATGTAGATTTGGTAGCAAGGATACCGCGGCTACTCAATGTATATACACAAGGGATGCCCAGAGTACCTCGGTTAGTTCATGTAGATTTGGTACCAAGAATACCGCGGTTACTCAATGTATATACATAAGGGATGCCGAGAGTACCTCAGTTAGTTCATGTAGATTTGGTACCAAGAATAATGCGGTATCTCAATGTATATATATAAGTGATGCCCAGAGCACCTCGGTTAGTTCATGTAGATTTGGTACCAAGAATACCGTGATTACTCAATGTATATACATAAGGGATGCCCAGAGTACCTCGGTTAGTTCATGTAGATTTGGTACCAAGAATACCGCGGTTACTCAATGTATATACATAAGGGATGCCGAGAGTACCTCAGTTAGTTCATGTAGATTTGGTACCAAGAATAATGCGGTATCTCAATGTATATACATAAGGGATGTCCAGAGTACCTCGGTTAGTTCATGTATATTTGGTACCAAGAATACCGCGGCTACTCAATGTATATACATAAGGGATGCCCAGAGTACCTCGGTTAGTTCATGTAGATTTGGTACCAAGAATACCGCGGTTACTCAATGTATATACATAAGGGATGCCGAGAGTACCTCGGTTAGCTCATGTAGATTTGGTAGCAAGAATACCGTGATTACTCAATGTATATACATAAGGGATGCCCAGAGTACCTCGGTTAGTTCATGTAGATTTGGTACCAAGAATACCGCGGTTACTCAATGTATATACATAAGGGATGCCCAGAGTACCTCAGTTAGTTCATGTAGATTTGGTACCAAGAATACCGCGGTTACTCAATGTATATACATAAGTGATGTCCAGAGTACCTCGGTTAGTTCATGTAGATTTGGTAGCAAGGATACCGCGGCTACTCAATGTATATACACAAGGGATGCCCAGAGTACCTTGGTTAGTTCATGTAGATTTGGTACCAAGAATACCGCGGTTACTCAATGTATATACATAAGGGATACCCAGAGTACCTCGGTTAGTTCATGTAGATTTGGTACCAAGAATACCGCGGTTACTCAATGTATATATATATAAGTGATGTCCAGAGTACCTCGGTTAGTTCATGTAGATTTGGTACCAAGAATATCGCGGTTACTCAATGTATATACATAAGGGATGCACAGAGTACCTCGGTTAGTTCATGTAGATATGGTACCAAGAATACCGCGGTTACTCAATGTATATACATAAGTGATGTCCAGAGTACCTCGGTTAGTTCATGTAGATTTGGTAGCAAGGATACCGCGGCTACTCAATGTATATACACAATGGATGCTCAGAGTACCTCGGTTAGTTCATGTAGATTTGGTACCAAGAAGACCGCGGTTAATCAATGTATATACATAATGGATACCCAATGTACCTCGGTTAGTTCATGTAGATTTGGTACCAAGAATACCGCGGTTACTCAATGTATATACATAAGTGATGTCCAGAGTACCTCGGTTAGTTCATGTAGATTTGGTAGCAAGGATACCGCGGCTACTCAATGTATATACACAAGGGATGCCCAGAGTACCTCGTTTAGTTCATGTAGATTTGGTACCAAGAATACCGCGGTTACTCAATGTATATACATAAGGGATGCCGAGAGCACCTCGGTTAGTTCATGTAGATTTGGTAGCAAGGATACCGCGGCTACTCAATGTATATACACAAGGGATGCCCAGAGTACCTCGGTTAGTTCATGTAGATTTGGTACCAAGAATACCGCGGTTACTCAATGTATATACATAAGGGATGCCGAGAGCACCTCGGTTAGTTCATGTAGATTTGGTAGCAAGGATACCGCGGCTACTCAATGTATATACACAAGGGATGCCCAGAGTACCTCGGTTAGTTCATGTAGATTTGGTACCAAGAATACCGCGGTTACTCAATGTATATACATAAGGGATGCCGAGAGTACCTCAGTTAGTTCATGTAGATTTGGTACCAAGAATAATGCGGTATCTCAATGTATATATATAAGTGATGCCCAGAGCACCTCGGTTAGTTCATGTAGATTTGGTACCAAGAATACCGTGATTACTCAATGTATATACATAAGGGATGCCCAGAGTACCTCGGTTAGTTCATGTAGATTTGGTACCAAGAATACCGCGGTTACTCAATGTATATACATAAGGGATGCCGAGAGTACCTCAGTTAGTTCATGTAGATTTGGTACCAAGAATAATGCGGTATCTCAATGTATATACATAAGGGATGTCCAGAGTACCTCGGTTAGTTCATGTATATTTGGTACCAAGAATACCGCGGCTACTCAATGTATATACATAAGGGATGCCCAGAGTACCTCGGTTAGTTCATGTAGATTTGGTACCAAGAATACCGCGGTTACTCAATGTATATACATAAGGGATGCCGAGAGTACCTCGGTTAGCTCATGTAGATTTGGTAGCAAGAATACCGTGATTACTCAATGTATATACATAAGGGATGCCCAGAGTACCTCGGTTAGTTCATGTAGATTTGGTACCAAGAATACCGCGGTTACTCAATGTATATACATAAGGGATGCCCAGAGTACCTCAGTTAGTTCATGTAGATTTGGTACCAAGAATACCGCGGTTACTCAATGTATATACATAAGTGATGTCCAGAGTACCTCGGTTAGTTCATGTAGATTTGGTAGCAAGGATACCGCGGCTACTCAATGTATATACACAAGGGATGCCCAGAGTACCTTGGTAAGTTCATGTAGATTTGGTACCAAGAATACCGCGGTTACTCAATGTATATACATAAGGGATACCCAGAGTACCTCGGTTAGTTCATGTAGATTTGGTACCAAGAATACCGCGGTTACTCAATGTATATATATATAAGTGATGTCCAGAGTACCTCGGTTAGTTCATGTAGATTTGGTACCAAGAATATCGCGGTTACTCAATGTATATACATAAGGGATGCACAGAGTACCTCGGTTAGTTCATGTAGATATGGTACCAAGAATACCGCGGTTACTCAATGTATATACATAAGTGATGTCCAGAGTACCTCGGTTAGTTCATGTAGATTTGGTAGCAAGGATACCGCGGCTACTCAATGTATATACACAATGGATGCTCAGAGTACCTCGGTTAGTTCATGTAGATTTGGTACCAAGAAGACCGCGGTTAATCAATGTATATACATAATGGATACCCAATGTACCTCGGTTAGTTCATGTAGATTTGGTACCAAGAATACCGCGGTTACTCAATGTATATACATAAGTGATGTCCAGAGTACCTCGGTTAGTTCATGTAGATTTGGTAGCAAGGATACCGCGGCTACTCAATGTATATACACAAGGGATGCCCAGAGTACCTCGTTTAGTTCATGTAGATTTGGTACCAAGAATACCGCGGTTACTCAATGTATATACATAAGGGATGCCGAGAGTACCTCGGTTAGTTCATGTAGATTTGGTACCAAGAATCCCGTGATTACTCAATGTATATACATAAGGGATGCCCAGAGTACCTCGGTTAGTTCATGTAGATTTGGTACCAAGAATACCGCGGTATCTCAATGTATATACATAAGGGATGTCCAGAGTACCTCGGTTAGTTCATGTAGATTTGGTACCAAGAATACCGCGGTTACTCAATGTATATACATAAGGGATGCCCAGAGTACCTCAGTTAGTTCATGTAGATTTGGTACCAAGAATACCGCGGTTACTCAATGTATATACATAAGTGATGTCCAGAGTACCTCGGTTAGTTCATGTAGATTTGGTAGCAAGGATACCGCGGCTACTCAATGTATATACACAAGGGATGCCCAGAGTACCTTGGTTAGTTCATGTAGATTTGGTACCAAGAATACCGCGGTTACTCAATGTATATACATAAGGGATACCCAGAGTACCTCGGTTAGTTCATGTAGATTTGGTACCAAGAATACCGCGGTTACTCAATGTAAATATATATAAGTGATGTCCAGAGTACCTCGGTTAGTTCATGTAGATTTGGTACCAAGAATATCGCGGTTACTCAATGTATATACATAAGGGATGCACAGAGTACCTCGGTTAGTTCATGTAGATATGGTACCAAGAATACCGCGGTTACTCAATGTATATACATAAGTGATGTCCAGAGTACCTCGGTTAGTTCATGTAGATTTGGTAGCAAGGATACCGCGGCTACTCAATGTATATACACAATGGATGCTCAGAGTACCTCGGTTAGTTCATGTAGATTTGGTACCAAGAAGACCGCGGTTAATCAATGTATATACATAATGGATACCCAATGTACCTCGGTTAGTTCATGTAGATTTGGTACCAAGAATACCGCGGTTACTCAATGTATATACATAAGTGATGTCCAGAGTACCTCGGTTAGTTCATGTAGATTTGGTAGCAAGGATACCGCGGCTACTCAATGTATATACACAAGGGATGCCCAGAGTACCTCGTTTAGTTCATGTAGATTTGGTACCAAGAATACCGCGGTTACTCAATGTATATACATAAGGGATGCCGAGAGTACCTCGGTTAGTTCATGTAGATTTGGTACCAAGAATACCGTGATTACTCAATGTATATACATAAGGGATGCCCAGAGTACCTCGGTTAGTTCATGTAGATTTGGTACCAAGAATACCGCGGTATCTCAAAGTATATACATAAGGGATGTCCAGAGTACCTCGGTTAGTTCATGTAGATTTGGTAAAAAGAATACCGCGGTTACCCAATGTATATACATAAGTGATGTCCAGAGTACCTCGGTTAGTTCATGTAGATTTGGTATCAAGGATACCGCGGCTACTCAATGTATATACACAAGGGATGCCCAGAGTACCTCGGTTAGTTCATGTAGATTTGGTACCAAGAATACCGCGGTTACTCAATGTATATACATAAGGGATGCCGAGAGTACCTCGGTTAGTTCATGTAGATTTGGTACCAAGAATAATGCGGTATCTCAATGTATATATATAAGTGATGCCCAGAGCACCTCGGTTAGTTCATGTAGATTTGGTACCAAGAATACCGTGATTACTCAATGTATATACATAAGGGATGCCCAGAGTACCTCGGTTAGTTCATGTAGATTTGGTACCAAGAATACCGCGGTTACTCAATGTATATACATAAGGGATGCCGAGAGTACCTCAGTTAGTTCATGTAGATTTGGTACCAAGAATAATGCGGTATCTCAATGTATATACATAAGGGATGTCCAGAGTACCTCGGTTAGTTCATGTATATTTGGTACCAAGATTACCGCGGCTACTCAATGTATATACATAAGGGATGTCCAGAGTACCTCGGTTAGTTCATGTATATTTGGTACCAAGAATACCGCGGTTACTCAATGTATATACATAAGGGATGCCGAGAGTACCTCGGTTAGCTCATGTAGATTTGGTAGCAAGAATACCGTGATTACTCAATGTATATACATAAGGGATGCCCAGAGTACCTCGGTTAGTTCATGTAGATTTGGTACCAAGAATACCGCGGTTACTCAATGTATATACATAAGGGATGCCCAGAGTACCTCAGTTAGTTCATGTAGATTTGGTACCAAGAATACCGCGGTTACTCAATGTATATACATAAGTGATGTCCAGAGTACCTCGGTTAGTTCATGTAGATTTGGTAGCAAGGATACCGCGGCTACTCAATGTATATACACAAGGGATGCCCAGAGTACCTTGGTAAGTTCATGTAGATTTGGTACCAAGAATACCGCGGTTACTCAATGTATATACATAAGGGATACCCAGAGTACCTCGGTTAGTTCATGTAGATTTGGTACCAAGAATACCGCGGTTACTCAATGTATATATATATAAGTGATGTCCAGAGTACCTCGGTTAGTTCATGTAGATTTGGTACCAAGAATATCGCGGTTACTCAATGTATATACATAAGGGATGCACAGAGTACCTCGGTTAGTTCATGTAGATATGGTACCAAGAATACCGCGGTTACTCAATGTATATACATAAGTGATGTCCAGAGTACCTCGGTTAGTTCATGTAGATTTGGTAGCAAGGATACCGCGGCTACTCAATGTATATACACAATGGATGCTCAGAGTACCTCGGTTAGTTCATGTAGATTTGGTACCAAGAAGACCGCGGTTAATCAATGTATATACATAATGGATACCCAATGTACCTCGGTTAGTTCATGTAGATTTGGTACCAAGAATACCGCGGTTACTCAATGTATATACATAAGTGATGTCCAGAGTACCTCGGTTAGTTCATGTAGATTTGGTAGCAAGGATACCGCGGCTACTCAATGTATATACACAAGGGATGCCCAGAGTACCTCGTTTAGTTCATGTAGATTTGGTACCAAGAATACCGCGGTTACTCAATGTATATACATAAGGGATGCCGAGAGTACCTCGGTTAGTTCATGTAGATTTGGTACCAAGAATACCGTGATTACTCAATGTATATACATAAGGGATGCCCAGAGTACCTCGGTTAGTTCATGTAGATTTGGTACCAAGAATACCGCGGTATCTCAAAGTATATACATAAGGGATGTCCAGAGTACCTCGGTTAGTTCATGTAGATTTGGTAAAAAGAATACCGCGGTTACCCAATGTATATACATAAGTGATGTCCAGAGTACCTCGGTTAGTTCATGTAGATTTGGTAGCAAGGATACCGCGGCTTCTCAATGTATATACACAAGGGATGCCCAGAGTACCTCGGTTAGTTCATGTAGATTTGGTACCAAGAATACCGCGGTTACTCAATGTATATACATAAGGGATGCCGAGAGTACCTCGGTTAGTTCATGTAGATTTGGTACCAAGAATAATGCGGTATCTCAATGTATATATATAAGTGATGCCCAGAGCACCTCGGTTAGTTCATGTAGATTTGGTACCAAGAATACCGTGATTACTCAATGTATATACATAAGGGATGCCCAGAGTACCTCGGTTAGTTCATGTAGATTTGGTACCAAGAATACCGCGGTTACTCAATGTATATACATAAGGGATGCCGAGAGTACCTCAGTTAGTTCATGTAGATTTGGTACCAAGAATAATGCGGTATCTCAATGTATATACATAAGGGATGTCCAGAGTACCTCGGTTAGTTCATGTATATTTGGTACCAAGAATACCGCGGCTACTCAATGTATATACATAAGGGATGTCCAGAGTACCTCGGTTAGTTCATGTATATTTGGTACCAAGAATACCGCGGTTACTCAATGTATATACATAAGGGATGCCGAGAGTACCTCGGTTAGCTCATGTAGATTTGGTACCAAGAATACCGTGATTACTCAATGTATATACATAAGGGATGCCCAGAGTACCTCGGTTAGTTCATGTAGATTTGGTACCAAGAATACCGCGGTATCTCAATGTATATATATAAGTGATGCCCAGAGTACCTTGGTTAGTTCATGTAGATTTGGTACCAAGAATAATGCAGTATCTCAATGTATATACATAAGGGATGTCCAGAGTACCTCGGTTAGTTCATGTATATTTGGTACCAAGAATACCGCGGCTACTCAATGTATATACATAAGGGATGTCCAGAGTACCTCGGTTAGTTCATGTATATTTGGTACCAAGAATACCGCGGCTACTCAATGTATATACATAAGGGATGTCCAGAGTACCTCGGTTAGGTCATGTAGATTTGGTACCAAGAATACCGTGGTTACTCAATGTATATACATAAGGGATGCCCAGAGTACCTCGGTTAGTTCATGTAGATTTGGTACCAAGAATACCGCGGTATCTCAATGTATATACATAAGGGATGTCCAGAGTACCTCGGTAAGTTCATGTAGATTTGGTACCAAGAATACCGCGGCTACTCAATGTATATACATAAGGGATGTCCAGAGTACCTCGGTTAGTTCATGTATATTTGGTACCAAGAATACCGCGGCTACTCAATGTATATACATAAGGGATGTCCAGAGTACCTCGGTTAGTTCATGTAGATTTGGTACCAAGAATACCGTGGTTACTCAATGTATATACATAAGGGATGCCCAGAGTACCTCGGTTAGTTCATGTAGATTTGGTACCAAGAATACCGCGGTATCTCAATGTATATACATAAGGGATGTCCAGAGTACCTCGGTTAGTTCATGTAGATTTGGTACCAAGAATGCCGCGGTTACTCAATGTATATACATAAGGGATACCCAGAGTACCTCGGTTAGTTCATGTAGATTTGGTACCAAGAATACCGCGGTATCTCAATGTATATACATAAGGGATGTCCAGAGTACCTCGGTTAGTTCATGTAGATTTGGTACCAAGAATACAGCGGTTACTCAAAGTATACATATGGGATGCCCAGAGTAGCTTGGTTAGTTCATGTACATTTGGTACCAAGAATACCGAGTTACTCAATGTATTTACATATGGGTTGCCCAGAGTACCTCGGTTAGTTCATGTACATTTGGTACCAAGAATACCGCGGTTACTCAATGTATATACATATGGGTTGCCCAGAGTACCTCGGTTAGTTCATGTACATTTGGTACCAAGAATACCGAGTTACTCAATGTATATACATAAGGGATGCCCAGAGTACCTCGGTTAGTTCATGTACATTTGGTACCAAGAATACCGAGTTATTCAATGTATATACATAAGGGTTGCCAAGAGTATCTCGGTTAGTTCATGTAGATTTGGTACCAAGAATACCGCGGTTATTCAAAGTATACATATGGGATGCCCAGAGTAGCTTGGTTAGTTCATGTACATTTGGTACCAAGAATACCGCGGTTACTCAATGTATACATATGGGATGCCCAGAGTACCTCGGTTAGTTCATGTACATTTGGTACCAAGAATACCGCGGTTACTCAATGTATACATATGGGATGCCCAGAGTACCTCGGTTAGTTCATGTACATTTGGTACCAAGAATACCGAGTTACTCAATGTATATACATATTAGATTCCCAGAGTACCCTGGTTAGTTTATGTAGATTTGGTGCCAAGAATACAGAGTTACTCAATGTATATACATAAGGGATGCCTAGAGTACCACGAATACCGCGGTTACTCAATGTATATACATAAGGGATGCCCAGTGTTCCTCGGTTAGTTCATGTAGATTTGGTACCAAGAATACCGTGGTTACTCAATGTATATACATAAGGGATACCCAGTGTACCTCGGTTAGTTCATGTAGATTTGGTACCAAAAATACCGCGGTTACTCAATGTATATACATAAGGGATACCCAGAGTACCTCGGTTAGTTCATGTAGATTTGGTACCAAGAATACCGCGGTTACTCAATGTATATACATAAGTGATGTCCAGAGTACCTCGGTTAGTTCATGTAGATTTGGTAGCAAGGATACCGCGGCTACTCAATGTATATACACAAGGGATGCCCAGAGTACCTTGGTTAGTTCATGTAGATTTGGTACCAAGAATATCGCGGTTACTCAATGTATATACATAAGGGATACCCAGAGTACCTCGGTTAGTTCATGTAGATTTGGTACCAAGAATACCGCGGTTACTCAATGTATATATATATAAGTGATGTCCAGAGTACCTCGGTTAGTTCATGTAGATTTGGTACCAAGAATATCACGGTTACTCAATGTATATACATAAGGGATGCACAGAGTACCTCGGTTAGTTCATGTAGATATGGTACCAAGAATACCGCGGTTACTCAATGTATATACATAAGTGATGTCCAGAGTACCTCGGTTAGTTCATGTAGATTTGGTAGCAAGGATACCGCGGCTACTCAATGTATATACACAAGGGATGCTCAGAGTACCTCGGTTAGTTCATGTAGATTTGGTACCAAGAAGACCGCGGTTACTCAATGTATATACATAATGGAAACCCAGTGTACCTCGGTTAGTTCATGTAGATTTGGTACCAAGAATACCGCGGTTACTCAATGTATATACATAAGTGATGTCCAGAGTACCTCGGTTAGTTCATGTAGATTTGGTAGCAAGGATACCGCGGCTACTCAATGTATATACACAAGGGATGCCCAGAGTACCTCGGTTAGTTCATGTAGATTTGGTACCAAGAATACCGCGGTTACTCAATGTATATACATAAGGGATGCCGAGAGTACCTCGGTTAGTTCATGTAGATTTGGTACCAAGAATACCGTGATTACTCAATGTATATACATAAGGGATGCCCAGAGTACCTCGGTTAGTTCATGTAGATTTGGTACCAAGAATACCGCGGTATCTCAATGTTTATACATAAGGGATGTCCAGAGTACCTCGGTTAGTTCATGTAGATTTGGTACCAAGAATACCGCGGTTACTCAATGTATATACATAAGTGATGTCCAGAGTACCTCGGTTAGTTCATGTAGATTTGGTAGCAAGGATACCGCGGCTACTCAATGTATATACACAAGGGATGCCCAGAGTACCTCGGTTAGTTCATGTAGATTTGGTACCAAGAATACCGCGGTTACTCAATGTATATACATAAGGGATACCCAGAGTACCTCGGTTAGTTCATGTAGATTTGGTACCAAGAATACCGCGGTTACTCAATGTATATACATAAGGGATGCCCAGAGTACCTCAGTTAGTTCATGTAGATTTGGTACCAAGAATACCGCGGTTACTCAATGTATATACATAAGTGATGTCCAGAGTACCTCGGTTAGTTCATGTAGATTTGGTAGCAAGGATACCGCGGCTACTCAATGTATATACACAAGGGATGCCCAGAGTACCTTGGTTAGTTCATGTAGATTTGGTACCAAGAATAATGCGGTATCTCAATGTATATATATAAGTGATGCCCAGAGCACCTCGGTTAGTTCATGTAGATTTGGTACCAAGAATACCGCGGTTACTCAATGTATATACATAAGGGATGCCGAGAGTACCTCGGTTAGCTCATGTAGATTTGGTACCAAGAATACCGTGATTACTCAATGTATATACATAAGGGATGCCCAGAGTACCTCGGTTAGTTCATGTAGATTTGGTACCAAGAATACCGCGGTATCTCAATGTATATATATAAGTGATGCCCAGAGTACCTTGGTTAGTTCATGTAGATTTGGTACCAAGAATAATGCGGTATCTCAATGTATATACATAAGGGATGTCCAGAGTACCTCGGTTAGTTCATGTAGATTTGGTACCAAGAATACCGTGGTTACTCAATGTATATACATAAGGGATGCCCAGAGTACCTCGGTTAGTTCATGTAGATTTGGTACCAAGAATACCGCGGTTACTCAATGTATATACATAAGGGATGCCCAGAGTACCTTGGTTAGTTCATGTAGATTTGGTACCAAGAATACCGAGTTATTCAATGTATATACATAAGGGTTGCCAAGAGTACCTCGGTTAGTTCATGTAGATTTGGTACCAAGAATACAGCGGTTACTCAAAGTATACATATGGGATGCCCAGAGTAGCTTGGTTAGTTCATGTACATTTGGTACCAAGAATACCGAGTTACTCAATGTATTTACATATGGGTTGCCCAGAGTACCTCGGTTAGTTAATGTACATTTGGTACCAAGAATACCGCGGTTACTCAATGTATATACATATGGGTTGCCCAGAGTACCTCGGTTAGTTCATGTACATTTGGTACCAAGAATACCGAGTTACTCAATGTATATACATAAGGGATGCCCAGAGTACCTCGGTTAGTTCATGTACATTTGGTACCAAGAATACCGAGTTATTCAATGTATATACATAAGGGTTGCCAAGAGTATCTCGGTTAGTTCATGTAGATTTGGTACCAAGAATACCGCGGTTACTCAAAGTATACATATGGGATGCCCAGAGTAGCTTGGTTAGTTCATGTACATTTGGTACCAAGAATACCGCGGTTACTCAATGTATACATATGGGATGCCCAGAGTACCTCGGTTAGTTCATGTACATTTGGTACCAAGAATACCGAGTTACTCAATGTATATACATATTAGATTCCCAGAGTACCCTGGTTAGTTTATGTAGATTTGGTGCCAAGAATACCGAGTTACTCAATTTATATACATAAGGGATGCCTAGAGTACCACGAATACCGCGGTTACTCAATGTATATACATAAGGGATGCCCAGTGTACCTTGGTTAGTTCATGTAGATTTGGTACCACGAATACCGTGGTTACTCAATGTATATACATAAGGGATACCCAGTGTACCTCGGTTAGTTCATGTAGATTTGGTACCAAGAATACCGCGGTTACTCAATGTATATACATAAGGGATACCCAGAGTACCTCGGTTAGTTCATGTAGATTTGGTACCAAGAATACCGCGGTTACTCAATGTATATACATAAGTGATGTCCAGAGTACCTCGGTTAGTTCATGTAGATTTGGTAGCAAGTATACCGCGGCTACTCAATGTATATACACAAGGCATGCCCAGAGTACCTTGGTTAGTTCATGTAGATTTGGTACCAAGAATACCGCGGTTACTCAATGTATATACATAAGTGATGTCCAAAGTACCTCGGTTAGTTCATGTAGATTTGGTACCAAGAATACCGCGGTTACTCAATGTATATACATAAGGGATACCCAGAGTACCTCGGTTAGTTCATGTAGATTTGGTACCAAGAATACCGCGGTTACTCAATGTATATACATAAGGGATGCCCAGAGTACCTCAGTTAGTTCATGTAGATTTGGTACCAAGAATACCGCGGTTACTCAATGTATATACATAAGTGATGTCCAGAGTACCTCGGTTAGTTCATGTAGATTTGGTAGCAAGGATACCGCGGCTACTCAATGTATATACACAAGGGATGCCCAGAGTACCTTGGTTAGTTCATGTAGATTTGGTACCAAGAATACCGCGGTTACTCAATGTATATACATAAGGGATACCCAGAGTACCTCGGTTAGTTCATGTAGATTTGGTACCAAGAATACCGCGGTTACTCAATGTATATATATATAAGTGATGTCCAGAGTACCTCGGTTAGTTCATGTAGATTTGGTACCAAGAATATCGTGGTTACTCAATGTATATACATAAGGGATGCACAGAGTACCTCGGTTAGTTCATGTAGATATGGTACCAAGAATACCGCGGTTACTCAATGTATATACATAAGTGATGTCCAGAGTACCTCGGTTAGTTCATGTAGATTTGGTAGCAAGGATACCGCGGCTACTCAATGTATATACACAAGGGATGCTCAGAGTACCTCGGTAAGTTCATGTAGATTTGGTACCAAGAAGACCGCGGTTACTCAATGTATATACATAATGGATACCCAATGTACCTCGGTTAGTTCATGTAGATTTGGTACCAAGAATACCGCGGTTACTCAATGTATATACATAAGTGATGTCCAGAGTACCTCGGTTAGTTCATGTAGATTTGGTAGCAAGGATACCGCGGCTACTCAATGTATATACACAAGGGATGCCCAGAGTACCTCGTTTAGTTCATGAAGATTTGGTACCAAGAATACCGCGGTTACTCAATGTATATACATAAGGGATGCCGAGAGTACCTCGGTTAGTTCATGTAGATTTGGTACCAAGAATACCGTGATTACTCAATGTATATACATAAGGGATGCCCAGAGTACCTCGGTTAGTTCATGTAGATTTGGTACCAAGAATACCGCGGTATCTCAATGTATATACATAAGGGATGTCCAGAGTACCTCGGTTAGTTCATGTAGATTTGGTAAAAAGAATACCGCGGTTACCCAATGTATATACATAAGTGATGTCCAGAGTACCTCGGTTAGTTCATGTAGATTTGGTAGCAAGGATACCGCGGCTACTCAATGTATATACACAAGGGATGCCCAGAGTACCTCGGTTAGTTCATGTAGATTTGGTACCAAGAATACCGCGGTTACTCAATGTATATACATAAGGGATGCCGAGAGCACCTCGGTTAGTTCATGTAGATTTGGTAGCAAGGATACCGCGGCTACTCAATGTATATACACAAGGGATGCCCAGAGTACCTCGGTTAGTTCATGTAGATTTGGTACCAAGAATACCGCGGTTACTCAATGTATATACATAAGGGATGCCGAGAGTACCTCAGTTAGTTCATGTAGATTTGGTACCAAGAATAATGCGGTATCTCAATGTATATATATAAGTGATGCCCAGAGCACCTCGGTTAGTTCATGTAGATTTGGTACCAAGAATACCGTGATTACTCAATGTATATACATAAGGGATGCCCAGAGTACCTCGGTTAGTTCATGTAGATTTGGTACCAAGAATACCGCGGTTACTCAATGTATATACATAAGGGATGCCGAGAGTACCTCAGTTAGTTCATGTAGATTTGGTACCAAGAATAATGCGGTATCTCAATGTATATACATAAGGGATGTCCAGAGTACCTCGGTTAGTTCATGTATATTTGGTACCAAGAATACCGCGGCTACTCAATGTATATACATAAGGGATGCCCAGAGTACCTCGGTTAGTTCATGTAGATTTGGTACCAAGAATACCGCGGTTACTCAATGTATATACATAAGGGATGCCGAGAGTACCTCGGTTAGCTCATGTAGATTTGGTACCAAGAATACCGTGATTACTCAATGTATATACATAAGGGATGCCCAGAGTACCTCGGTTAGTTCATGTAGATTTGGTACCAAGAATACCGCGGTTACTCAATGTATATACATAAGGGATGCCCAGAGTACCTCAGTTAGTTCATGTAGATTTGGTACCAAGAATACCGCGGTTACTCAATGTATATACATAAGTGATGTCCAGAGTACCTCGGTTAGTTCATGTAGATTTGGTAGCAAGGATACCGCGGCTACTCAATGTATATACACAAGGGATGCCCAGAGTACCTTGGTTAGTTCATGTAGATTTGGTACCAAGAATACCGCGGTTACTCAATGTATATACATAAGGGATACCCAGAGTACCTCGGTTAGTTCATGTAGATTTGGTACCAAGAATACCGCGGTTACTCAATGTATATATATATAAGTGATGTCCAGAGTACCTCGGTTAGTTCATGTAGATTTGGTACCAAGAATATCGCGGTTACTCAATGTATATACATAAGGGATGCACAGAGTACCTCGGTTAGTTCATGTAGATATGGTACCAAGAATACCGCGGTTACTCAATGTATATACATAAGTGATGTCCAGAGTACCTCGGTTAGTTCATGTAGATTTGGTAGCAAGGATACCGCGGCTACTCAATGTATATACACAAGGGATGCACAGAGTACCTCGGTTAGTTCATGTAGATTTGGTACCAAGAATACCGCGGTTACTCAATGTATATACATAAGGGATACCCAGAGTACCTCGGTTAGTTCATGTAGATTTGGTACCAAGAATACCGCGGTTACTCAATGTATATATATATAACTGATGTCCAGAGTACCTCGGTTAGTTCATGTAGATTTGGTACCAAGAATATCACGGTTACTCAATGTATATACATAAGGGATGCACAGAGTACCTCGGTTAGTTCATGTAGATATGGTACCAAGAATACCGCGGTTACTCAATGTATATACATAAGTGATGTCCAGAGTACCTCGGTTAGTTCATGTAAATTTGGTAGCAAGGATACCGCGGCTACTCAATGTATATACACAAGGGATGCTCAGAGTACCTCGGTTAGTTCATGTAGATTTGGTACCAAGAAGACCGCGGTTACTCAATGTATATACATAATGGAAACCCAGTGTACCTCGGTTAGTTCATGTAGATTTGGTACCAAGAATACCGCGGTTACTCAATGTATATACATAAGTGATGTCCAGAGTACCTCGGTTAGTTCATGTAGATTTGGTAGCAAGGATACCGCGGCTACTCAATGTATATACACAAGGGATGCCCAGAGTACCTCGGTTAGTTCATGTAGATTTGGTACCAAGAATACCGCGGTTACTCAATGTATATACATAAGGGATGCCGAGAGTACCTCGGTTAGTTCATGTAGATTTGGTACCAAGAATACCGTGATTACTCAATGTATATACATAAGGGATGCCCAGAGTACCTCGGTTAGTTCATGTAGATTTGGTACCAAGAATACCGCGGTATCTCAATGTATATACATAAGGGATGTCCAGAGTACCTCGTTTAGTTCATGTAGATTTGGTACCAAGAATACCGCGGTTACTCAATGTATATACATAAGTGATGTCCAGAGTACCTCGGTTAGTTCATGTAGATTTGGTAGCAAGGATACCGCGGCTACTCAATGTATATACACAAGGGATGCCCAGAGTACCTCGGTTAGTTCATGTAGATTTGGTACCAAGAATACCGCGGTTACTCAATGTATATACATAAGGGATACCCAGAGTACCTCGGTTAGTTCATGTAGATTTGGTACCAAGAATACCGCGGTTACTCAATGTATATACATAAGGGATGCCCAGAGTACCTCAGTTAGTTCATGTAGATTTGGTACCAAGAATACCGCGGTTACTCAATGTATATACATAAGTGATGTCCAGAGTACCTCGGTTAGTTCATGTAGATTTGGTAGCAAGGATACCGCGGCTACTCAATGTATATACACAAGGGATGCCCAGAGTACCTTGGTTAGTTCATGTAGATTTGGTACCAAGAATAATGCGGTATCTCAATGTATATATATAAATGATGCCCAGAGCACCTCGGTTAGTTCATGTAGATTTGGTACCAAGAATACCGCGGTTACTCAATGTATATACATAAGGGATGCCGAGAGTACCTCGGTTAGCTCATGTAGATTTGGTACCAAGAATACCGTGATTACTCAATGTATATACATAAGGGATGCCCAGAGTACCTCGGTTAGTTCATGTAGATTTGGTACCAAGAATACCGCGGTATCTCAATGTATATATATAAGTGATGCCCAGAGTACCTTGGTTAGTTCATGTAGATTTGGTACCAAGAATAATGCGGTATCTCAATGTATATACATAAGGGATGTCCAGAGTACCTCGGTTAGTTCATGTAGATTTGGTACCAAGAATACCGTGGTTACTCAATGTATATACATAAGGGATGCCCAGAGTACCTCGGTTAGTTCATGTAGATTTGGTACCAAGAATACCCCGGTTACTCAATGTATATACATAAGGTATGCCCAGAGTACCTTGGTTAGTTCATGTAGATTTGGTACCAAGAATACCGAGTTATTCAATGTATATACATAAGGGTTGCCAAGAGTACCTCGGTTAGTTCATGTAGATTTGGTACCAAGAATACAGCGGTTACTCAAAGTATACATATGGGATGCCCAGAGTAGCTTGGTTAGTTCATGTACATTTGGTACCAAGAATACCGAGTTACTCAATGTATTTACATATGGGTTGCCCAGAGTACCTCGGTTAGTTAATGTACATTTGGTACCAAGAATACCGCGGTTACTCAATGTATATACATATGGGTTGCCCAGAGTACCTCGGTTAGTTCATGTACATTTGGTACCAAGAATACCGAGTTACTCAATGTATATACATAAGGGATGCCCAGAGTACCTCGGTTAGTTCATGTACATTTGGTACCAAGAATACCAAGTTATTCAATGTATATACATAAGGGTTGCCAAGAGTATCTCGGTTAGTTCATGTAGATTTGGTACCAAGAATACCGCGGTTACTCAAAGTATACATATGGGATGCCCAGAGTAGCTTGGTTAGTTCATGTACATTTGGTACCAAGAATACCGCGGTTACTCAATGTATACATATGGGATGCCCAGAGTACCTCGGTTAGTTCATGTACATTTGGTACCAAGAATACCGAGTTACTCAATGTATATACATATTAGATTCCCAGAGTACCCTGGTTAGTTTATGTAGATTTGGTGCCAAGAATACCGAGTTACTCAATTTATATACATAAGGGATGCCTAGAGTACCACGAATACCGCGGTTACTCAATGTATATACATAAGGGATGCCCAGTGTACCTCGGTTAGTTCATGTAGATTTGGTACCAAGAATACCGTGGTTACTCAATGTATAAACATAAGGGATACCCAGTGTACCTCGGTTAGTTCATGTAGATTTGGTACCAAGAATACCGCGGTTACTCAATGTATATACATAAGGGATACCCAGAGTACCTCGGTTAGTTCATGTAGATTTGGTACCAAGAATACCGCGGTTACTCAATGTATATACATAAGTGATGTCCAGAGTACCTCGGTTAGTTCATGTAGATTTGGTAGCAAGGATACCGCGGCTACTCAATGTATATACACAAGGCATGCCCAGAGTACCTTGGTTAGTTCATGTAGATTTGGTACCAAGAATACCGCGGTTACTCAATGTATATACATAAGTGATGTCCAGAGTACCTCGGTTAGTTCATGTAGATTTGGTACCAAGAATACCGCGGTTACTCAATGTATATACATAAGGGATATCCAGAGTACCTCGGTTAGTTCATGTAGATTTGGTACCAAGAATACCGCGGTTACTCAATGTATATACATAAGGGATGCCCAGAGTACCTCAGTTAGTTCATGTAGATTTGGTACCAAGAATACCGCGGTTACTCAATGTATATACATAAGTGATGTCCAGAGTACCTCGGTTAGTTCATGTAGATTTGGTAGCAAGGATACCGCGGCTACTCAATGTATATACACAAGGGATGCCCAGAGTACCTTGGTTAGTTCATGTAGATTTGGTACCAAGAATACCGCGGTTACTCAATGTATATACATAAGGGATACCCAGAGTACCTCGGTTAGTTCATGTAGATTTGGTACCAAGAATACCGCGGTTACTCAATGTATATATATATAAGTGATGTCCAGAGTACCTCGGTTAGTTCATGTAGATTTGGTACCAATAATATCGCGGTTACTCAATGTATATACATAAGGGATGCACAGAGTACCTCGGTTAGTTCATGTAGATGTGGTACCAAGAATACCGCGGTTACTCAATGTATATACATAAGTGATGTCCAGAGTACCTCGGTTAGTTCATGTAGATTTGGTTACAAGGATACCGCGGCTACTCAATGTATATACACAAGGGATGCTCAGAGTACCTCGGTAAGTTCATGTAGATTTGGTACCAAGAAGACCGCGGTTACTCAATGTATATACATAATGGATACCCAATGTACCTCGGTTAGTTCATGTAGATTTGGTACCAAGAATACCGCGGTTACTCAATGTATATACATAAGTGATGTCCAGAGTACCTCGGTTAGTTCATGTAGATTTGGTAGCAAGGATACCGCGGATACTCAATGTATATACACAAGGGATGCCCAGAGTACCTCGTTTAGTTCATGTAGATTTGGTACCAAGAATACCGCGGTTACTCAATGTATATACATAAGGGATGCCGAGAGTACCTCGGTTAGTTCATGTAGATTTGGTACCAAGAATACCGTGATTACTCAATGTATATACATAAGTGATGTCCAGAGTACCTCGGTTAGTTCATGTAGATTTGGTAGCAAGGATACCGCGGCTACTCAATGTATATACACAAGGGATGCCCAGAGTACCTCGGTTAGTTCATGTAGATTTGGTACCAAGAATACCGCGGTTACTCAATGTATATATACATAAGGGATGCCGAGAGCACCTCGGTTAGTTCATGTAGATTTGGTAGCAAGGATACCGCGGCTACTCAATGTATATACACAAGGGATGCCCAGAGTACCTCGGTTAGTTCATGTAGATTTGGTACCAAGAATACCGCGGTTACTCAATGTATATACATAAGGGATGCCGAGAGTACCTCAGTTAGTTCATGTAGATTTGGTACCAAGAATAATGCGGTATCTCAATGTATATATATAAGTGATGCCCAGAGCACCTCGGTTAGTTCATGTAGATTTGGTACCAAGAATACCGTGATTACTCAATGTATATACATAAGGGATGCCCAGAGTACCTCGGTTAGTTCATGTAGATTTGGTACCAAGAATACCGCGGTTACTCAATGTATATACATAAGGGATGCCGAGAGTACCTCAGTTAGTTCATGTAGATTTGGTACCAAGAATAATGCGGTATCTCAATGTATATACATAAGGGATGTCCAGAGTACCTCGGTTAGTTCATGTATATTTGGTACCAAGAATACCGCGGCTACTCAATGTATATACATAAGGGATGCCCAGAGTACCTCGGTTAGTTCATGTAGATTTGGTACCAAGAATACCGCGGTTACTCAATGTATATACATAAGGGATGCCGAGAGTACCTGGTTAGCTCATGTAGATTTGGTACCAAGAATACCGTGATTACTCAATGTATATACATAAGGGATGCCCAGAGTACCTCGGTTAGTTCATGTAGATTTGGTACCAAGAATACCGCGGTTACTCAATGTATATACATAAGGGATGCCCAGAGTACCTCAGTTAGTTCATGTAGATTTGGTACCAAGAATACCGCGGTTACTCAATGTATATACATAAGTGATGTCCAGAGTACCTCGGTTAGTTCATGTAGATTTGGTAGCAAGGATACCGCGGCTACTCAATGTATATACACAAGGGATGCCCAGAGTACCTTGGTTAGTTCATGTAGATTTGGTACCAAGAATACCGCGGTTACTCAATGTATATACATAAGGGATACCCAGAGTACCTCGGTTAGTTCATGTAGATTTGGTACCAAGAATACCGCGGTTACTCAATGTATATATATATAAGTGATGTCCAGAGTACCTCGGTTAGTTCATGTAGATTTGGTACCAAGAATATCGCGGTTACTCAATGTATATACATAAGGGATGCACAGAGTACCTCGGTTAGTTCATGTAGATATGGTACCAAGAATACCGCGGTTACTCAATGTATATACATAAGTGATGTCCAGAGTACCTCGGTTAGTTCATGTAGATTTGGTAGCAAGGATACCGCGGCTACTCAATGTATATACACAAGGGATGCTCAGATTACCTCGGTTAGTTCATGTAGATTTGGTACCAAGAAGACCGCGGTTACTCAATGTATATACATAATGGATACCCAATGTACCTCGGGTAGTTCATGTAGATTTGGTACCAAGAATACCGCGGTTACTCAATGTATATACATAAGTGATGTCCAGAGTACCTCGGTTAGTTCATGTAGATTTGGTACCAAGAATACCGTGATTACTCAATGTATATACATAAGGGATGCCCAGAGCACCTCGGTTAGTTCATGTAGATTTGGTAGCAAGGATACCGCGGCTACTCAATGTATATACACAAGGGATGCCCAGAGTACCTCGTTTAGTTCATGTAGATTTGGTACCAAGAATACCGCGGTTACTCAATGTATATACATAAGGGATGCCGAGAGTACCTCGGTTAGTTCATGTAGATTTGGTACCAAGAATACCGTGATTACTCAATGTATATACATAAGGGATGCCCAGAGTACCTCGGTTAGTTCATGTAGATTTGGTACCAAGAATACCGCGGTATCTCAATGTATATACATAAGGGATATCCAGAGTACCTCGGTTAGTTCATGTAGATTTGGTAAAAAGAATACCGCGGTTACCCAATGTATATACATAAGTGATGTCCAGAGTACCTCGGTTAGTTCATGTAGATTTGGTAGCAAGGATACCGCGGCTACTCAATGTATATACACAAGGGATGCCCAGAGTACCTCGGTTAGTTCATGTAGATTTGGTACCAAGAATACCGCGGTTACTCAATGTATATACATAAGGGATGCCGAGAGTACCTCGGTTAGTTCATGTAGATTTGGTAGCAAGGATACCGCGGCTACTCAATGTATATACACAAGGGATGCCCAGAGTACCTCGGTTAGTTCATGTAGATTTGGTACCAAGAATACCGCGGTTACTCAATGTATATACATAAGGGATGCCGAGAGTACCTCAGTTAGTTCATGTAGATTTGGTACCAAGAATAATGCGGTATCTCAATGTATATATATAAGTGATGCCCAGAGCACCTCGGTTAGTTCATGTAGATTTGGTTGCAAGAATACCGTGATTACTCAATGTATATACATAAGGGATGCCCAGAGTACCTCGGTTAGTTCATGTAGATTTGGTACCAAGAATACCGCGGTTACTCAATGTATATACATAAGGGATGCCGAGAGTACCTCAGTTAGTTCATGTAGATTTGGTACCAAGAATAATGCAGTATCTCAATGTATATACATAAGGGATGTCCAGAGTACCTCGGTTAGTTCATGTATATTTGGTACCAAGAATACCGCGGCTACTCAATGTATATACATAAGTGATGCCCAGAGTACCTCGGTTAGTTCATGTAGATTTGGTACCAAGAATACCGCAGTTACTCAATGTATATGCATAAGGGATGCCGAGAGTACCTCGGTTAGTTCATGTAGATTTGGTAGCAAGGATACCGCGGCTACTCAATGTATATACACAAGGGATGCCCAGAGTACCTCGGTTAGTTCATGTAGATTTGGTACCAAGAATACCGCAGTTACTCAATGTATATACATAAGGGATGCCGAGAGTACCTCGGTTAGTTCATGTAGATTTGGTACCAAGAATACCGTGATTACTCAATGTATATACATAAGGGATGCCCAGAGTACCTCGGTTAGTTCATGTAGATTTGGTACCAAGAATACCGCGGTATCTCAATGTATATATATAAGTGATGCCCAGAGTACCTTGGTTAGTTCATGTAGATTTGGTACCAAGAATAATGCAGTATCTCAATGTATATACATAAGGGATGTCCAGAGTACCTCGGTTAGTTCATGTATATTTGGTACCAAGAATACCGCGGCTACTCAATGTATATACATAAGGGATGTCCAGAGTACCTCGGTTAGTTCATGTAGATTTGGTACCAAGAATACCGTGGTTACTCAATGTATATACATAAGGGACGTCCAGAGTACCTCGGTTAGTTCATGTATATTTGGTACCAAGAATACCGCGGCTACTCAATGTATATACATAAGGGATGTCCAGAGTACCTCGGTTAGTTCATGTAGATTTGGTACCAAGAATACCGTGGTTACTCAATGTATATACATAAGGGATGCCCAGAGTACCTCGGTTAGTTCATGTAGATTTGGTACCAAGAATACCGCGGTATCTCAATGTATATACATAAGGGATGTCCAGAGTACCTCGGTTAGTTCATGTAGATTTGGTACCAAGAATACCGCGGCTACTCAATGTATATACATAAGGGATGTCCAGAGTACCTCGGTTAGTTCATGTATATTTGGTACCAAGAATACCGCGGCTACTCAATGTATATACATAAGGGATGTCCAGAGTACCTCGGTTAGTTCATGTAGATTTGGTACCAAGAATACCGTGGTTACTCAATGTATATACATAAGGGATGCCCAGAGTACCTCGGTTAGTTCATGTAGATTTGGTACCAAGAATACCGCGGTATCTCAATGTATATACATAAGGGATGTCCAGAGTACCTCGGTTAGTTCATGTAGATTTGGTACCAAGAATACCGCGGTAACTCAATGTATATACACAAGGGATGCCCAGAGTACCTCGGTTAGTTCATGTAGATTTGGTACCAAGAATAATGGGGTATCTCAATGTATATACATAAGGGATGCCCAGAGTACCTCGGTTAGTTCATGTAGATTTGGTACCAAGAATACCGCGGTTACTCAATGCATATACACAAGGGATGTCCAGAGTACCTCGGATAGTTCATGTAGATTTGGTAAAAAGAATACCGCGGTTACCCATTGTATATACATAAGGGATACCCAGTGTACCTCGGTTAGTTCATGTAGATTTGGTACCAAGAATACCGCGGTAACTCAATGTATATACACAAGGGATGCCCAGAGTACCTCGGTTAGTTCATGTATATTTGGTACCAAGAATAATGCGGTATCTCAATGTATATATATAAGTGATGCCCAGAGTACCTTGGTTAGTTCATGTATATTTGGTACCAAGAATACCGCGGCTACTCAATGTATATACATAAGGGATGTCCAGAGTACCTCGGTTAGTTCATGTAGATTTGGTACCAAGAATACCGTGGTTACTCAATGTATATACATAAGGGATGCCCAGAGTACCTCGGTTAGTTCATGTAGATTTGGTACCAAGAATACCGCGGTATCTCAATGTATATACATAAGGGATGTCCAGAGTACCTCGGTTAGTTCATGTAGATTTGGTACCAAGAATACCGCGGTAACTCAATGTATATACACAAGGGATGCCCAGAGTACCTCGGTTAGTTCATGTAGATTTGGTACCAAGAATAATGGGGTATCTCAATGTATATACATAAGGGATGCCCAGAGTACCTCGGTTAGTTCATGTAGATTTGGTACCAATAATACCGCGGTTACTCAATGCATATACACAAGGGATGTCCAGAGTACCTCGGATAGTTCATGTAGATTTGGTAAAAAGAATACCGCGGTTACCCATTGTATATACATAAGGGATACCCAGTGTACCTCGGTTAGTTCATGTAGATTTGGTACCAAGAATAATGCGGTATCTCAATGTATATACACAAGGGATGCCCAGAGTACCTCGGTTAGTTCATGTAGATTTGGTACCAAGAATACCGCGGTTACTCAATGTATATGCATAAGGGATGTCCAGAGTACCTTGGTTAGTTCATGTAGATTTTGTACCAAGAATACCGCGGTTACTCAATGTATATACATAAGGGATGCACAGAGTACCTCGGTTAGTTCATGTAGATTTGGTACCAAGAATACCGCGGTTACTCAATGTATATACATAAGGGATACCCAGTGTACCTCGGTTAGTTCATGTAGATATGGTACCAAGAATACCGCGGTTACTCAATGTATATACATAAGTGATGTCCAGAGTACCTCAATTAGTTCATGTAGATTTGGTAGCAAGGATACCGCGGCTACTCAATGTATATACACAAGGGATGCCCAGAGTACCTCGGTTAGTTCATGTAGATTTGGTACCAAGAATACCGCGGTTACTCAATGTATATACATAAGGGATGCCGAGAGTACCTCGGTTAGTTCATGTAGATTTGGTACCAAGAATACCGTGATTACTCAATGTATATACATAAGGGATGCCCAGAGTACCTCGGTTAATTCATGTAGATTTGGTACCAAGAATACCGCGGTTACTCAATGTATATACATAAGGGATGTCCAGAGTACCTCGGTTAGTTCATGTAGATTTGGTAAAAAGAATACCGCGGTTACCCAATGTATATACATAAGTGATGTCCAGAGTACCTCGGTTAGTTCATGTAGATTTGGTAGCAAGGATACCGCGGCTACTCAATGTATATACACAAGGGATGCCCAGAGTACCTCGGTTAGTTCATGTAGATTTGGTACCAAGAATACCGCGGTTACTCAATGTATATACATAAGGGATGCCGAGAGTACCTCGGTTAGTTCATGTAGATTTGGTAGCAAGGATACCGCGGCTACTCAATGTATATACACAAGGGATGCCCAGAGTACCTCGGTTAGTTCATGTAGATTTGGTACCAAGAATACCGCGGTTACTCAATGTATATACATAAGGGATGCCGAGAGTACCTCAGTTGGTTCATGTAGATTTGGTACCAAGAATAATGTGGTATCTCAATGTATATATATAAGTGATGCCCAGAGCACCTCGGTTAGTTCATGTAGATTTGGTACCAAGAATACCGCGGTTACTCAATGTATATACATAAGGGATGCCGAGAGTACCTCGGTTAGCTCATGTAGATTTGGTACCAAGAATACCGTGATTACTCAATGTATATACATAAGGGATGCCCAGAGTACCTCGGTTAGTTCATGTAGATTTGGTACCAAGAATACCGCGGTATCTCAATGTATATATATAAGTGATGCCCAGAGTACCTTGGTTAGTTCATGTAGATTTGGTACCAAGAATAATGCGGTATCTCAATGTATATACATAAGGGATGTCCAGAGTACCTCGGTTAGTTCATGTAGATTTGGTACCAAGAATACCGCGGTAACTCAATGTATATACACAAGGGATGCCCAGAGTACCTCGGTTAGTTCATGTAGATTTGGTACCAAGAATAATGGGGTATCTCAATGTATATACATAAGGGATGCCCAGAGTACCTCGGTTAGTTCATGTAGATTTGGTACCAAGAAAACCGCGGTTACTCAATGCATATACACAAGGGATGTCCAGAGTACCTCGGATAGTTCATGTAGATTTGGTAAAAAGAATACCGCGGTTACCCATTGTATATACATAAGGGATACCCAGTGTACCTCGGTTAGTTCATGTAGATTTGGTACCAAGAATAATGCGGTATCTCAATGTATATATATAAGTGATGCCCAGAGCACCTCGGTTAGTTCATGTAGATTTGGTACCAAGAATACCGCGGTAACTCAATGTATATACACAAGGGATCCCCAGAGTACCTCGGTTAGTTCATGTAGATTTGGTACCAAGAATACCGCGGTTACTCAATGTATATGCATAAGGGATGTCCAGAGTACCTTGGTTAGTTCATGTAGATTTTGTACCAAGAATACCGCGGTTACTCAATGTATATACATAAGGGATGTCCAGAGTACCTCGGTTAGTTCATGTAGATTTGGTACCAAGAATACTGCGGTTACTCAATGTATATACATGAGGGATGCCCAGAGTACCTCGGTTAGTTCATGAAGATTTGGTACCAAGAATACCGCGGTTACTCAATGTATATATATAAGTGATGTCCAGAGTACCTCGGTTAGTTCATGTAGTTTTGGTACCAAGAATACCGTGGTTACTCAATGTATATATAAGTGATGCCCAGAGCACCTCGGTTAGTTCATGTAGATTTGGTACCAAGAATACCGCGGTAACTCAATGTATATACACAAGGGATGCCCAGAGTACCTCGGTTAGTTCATGTAGTTTTGGTACCAAGAATACCGCGGTAACTCAATGTATATATAAGTGATGCCCAGAGTACCTCGGTTAGTTCATGTAGATTTGGTACCAAGAATACCGCGGTTACTCAATGTATATATAAGTGATGCCCAGAGCACCTCTTTTAGTTCATGTAGATTTGGTACCAAGAATACCGCGGTAACTCAATGTATATATAAGTGATGCTCAGAGTACCTGGGTTAGTTCATGTAGATTTGCTACCAAGAATACCGCGGTAACTCAATGTATATACACAAGGGATGCCCAGAGTACCTCGGTTAGTTCATGTAGATTTGGTACCAAGAATACCGCGGTTACTCAATGTATATACATAAGGGATGCCCAGAGCACCTCTTTTAGTTCATGTAGATTTGGTACCAAGAATACCGGGATAACTCAATGTATATATAAGTGATGCCCAGAGTACCTCGGTTAGTTCATGTAGATTTGGTACCAAGAATACCGTGGTTACTCAATGTATATACATAAGGGATGCCCAGAGTACCTCGGTTAGTTCATGTAGATTTGGTACCAATAATACCGCGGTTACTCAATGTATATACATAAGGGATGTCCAGAGTACCTCGGTTAGTTCATTTAGATTTGGTACCAATAATACCGCGGTTACTCAATGTATATACATAAGGGATGTCCAGAGTACCTCGGTTAGTTCATGTAGATTTGGTACCAAGAATACTGCGGTTACTCAATGTATATACATGAGGGATGCCCAGAGTACCTCGGTTAGTTCATGTAGATTTGGTACCAAGAATACCGCGGTTACTCAATGTATATATATAAGTGATGTCCAGAGTACCTCGGTTAGTTCATGTAGTTTTGGTACCAAGAATACCGTGGTTACTCAATGTATATATAAGTGATGCCCAGAGCACCTCGGTTAGTTCATGTAGATTTGGTACCAAGAATACCGCGGTAACTCAATGTATATACACAAGGGATGCCCAGAGTACCTCGGTTAGTTCATGTAGTTTTGGTACCAAGAATACCGCGGTAACTCAATGTATATATAAGTGATGCCCAGAGTACCTCGGTTAGTTCATGTAGATTTGGTACCAAGAATACCGCGGTTACTCAATGTATATATAAGTGATGCCCAGAGCACCTCTTTTAGTTCATGTAGATTTGGTACCAAGAATACCGCGGTAACTCAATGTATATATAAGTGATGCTCAGAGTACCTGGGTTAGTTCATGTAGATTTGCTACCAAGAATACCGCGGTAACTCAATGTATATACACAAGGGATGCCCAGAGTACCTCGGTTAGTTCATGTAGATTTGGTACCAAGAATACCGCGGTTACTCAATGTATATACATAAGGGATGCCCAGAGCACCTCTTTTAGTTCATGTAGATTTGGTACCAAGAATACCGGGATAACTCAATGTATATATAAGTGATGCCCAGAGTACCTCGGTTAGTTCATGTAGATTTGGTACCAAGAATACCGTGGTTACTCAATGTATATACATAAGGGATGCCCAGAGTACCTCGGTTAGTTCATGTAGATTTGGTACCAATAATACCGCGGTTACTCAATGTATATACATAAGGGATGTCCAGAGTACCTCGGTTAGTTCATTTAGATTTGGTACCAATAATACCGCGGTTACTCAATGTATATACATAAGGGATGTCCAGAGTACCTCGGTTAGTTCATGTAGATTTGGTACCAAGAATACTGCGGTTACTCAATGTATATACATGAGGGATGCCCAGAGTACCTCGGTTAGTTCATGTAGATTTGGTACCAAGAATACCGCGGTTACTCAATGTATATATATAAGTGATGTCCAGAGTACCTCGGTTAGTTCATGTAGTTTTGGTACCAAGAATACCGTGGTTACTCAATGTATATATAAGTGATGCCCAGAGCACCTCGGTTAGTTCATGTAGATTTGGTACCAAGAATACCGCGGTAACTCAATGTATATACACAAGGGATGCCCAGAGTACCTCGGTTAGTTCATGTAGTTTTGGTACCAAGAATACCGGGATTACTCAATGTATATATAAGTGATGCCCAGAGTACCTCGGTTAGTTCATGTAGATTTGGTACCAAGAATACCGCGGTTACTCAATGCATATACACAAGGGATGTCCAGAGTACCTCGGATAGTTCATGTAGATTTGGTAAAAAGAATACCGCGGTTACCCATTGTATATACATAAGGGATACCCAGAGTACCTCGGTTAGTTCATGTAGATTTGGTACCAAGAATACCGCGGTTACTCAATGTATATATAAGTGATGCCCAGAGCACTTCTTTTAGTTCATGTAGATTTGGTACCAAGAATACCGCGGTAACTCAATGTATATATAAGTGATGCTCAGAGTACCTCGGTTAGTTCATGTAGATTTGCTACCAAGAATACCGCGGTAACTCAATGTATATACACAAGGGATGCCCAGAGTACCTCGGTTAGTTCATGTAGATTTGGTACCAAGAATACCGCGGTTACTCAATGTATATACATAAGGGATGCCCAGAGCACCTCTTTTAGTTCATGTAGATTTGGTACCAAGAATACCGGGATTACTCAATGTATATATAAGTGATGCCCAGAGTACGTCAGTTAGTTCATGTAGATTTGGTACCAAGAATACCGTGGTTACTCAATGTATATACATAAGGGATGCCCAGAGTACCTCGGTTAGTTCATGTAGATTTGGTACCAATAATACCGCGGTAACTCAATGTATATACACAAGGGATGCCCAGAGTACCTCGGTTAGTTCATGTAGATTTGGTACCAAGAATAATGGGGTATCTCAATGTATATACATAAGGGATGCCCAGAGTACCTCGGTTAGTTCATGTAGATTTGGTACCAAGAATACCGCGGTTACTCAATGCATATACACAAGGGATGTCCAGAGTACCTCGGATAGTTCATGTAGATTTGGTAAAAAGAATACCGCGGTTACCCATTGTATATACATAAGGGATACCCAGTGTACCTCGGTTAGTTCATGTAGATTTGGTACCAAGAATAATGCGGTATCTCAATGTATATATATAAGTGATGCCCAGAGCACCTCGGTTAGTTCATGTAGATTTGGTACCAAGAATACTGCGGTAACTCAATGTATATACACAAGGGATCCCCAGAGTACCTCGGTTAGTTCATGTAGATTTGGTACCAAGAATACCGCGGTTACTCAATGTATATGCATAAGGGATGTCCAGAGTACCTTGGTTAGTTCATGTAGATTTTGTACCAAGAATACCGCGGTTACTCAATGTATATACATAAGGGATGTCCAGAGTACCTCGGTTAGTTCATGTAGATTTGGTACCAAGAATACTGCGGTTACTCAATGTATATACATGAGGGATGCCCAGAGTACCTCGGTTAGTTCATGTAGATTTGGTACCAAGAATACCGCGGTTACTCAATGTATATATATAAGTGATGTCCAGAGTACCTCGGTTAGTTCATGTAGTTTTGGTACCAAGAATACCGTGGTTACTCAATGTATATATAAGTGATGCCCAGAGCACCTCGGTTAGTTCATGTAGATTTGGTACCAAGAATACCGCGGTAACTCAATGTATATACACAAGGGATGCCCAGAGTACCTCGGTTAGTTCATGTAGTTTTGGTACCAAGAATACCGCGGTAACTCAATGTATATATAAGTGATGCCCAGAGTACCTCGGTTAGTTCATGTAGATTTGGTACCAAGAATACCGCGGTTACTCAATGTATATATAAGTGATGCCCAGAGCACCTCTTTTAGTTCATGTAGATTTGGAACTAAGAATACCGCGGTAACTCAATGTATATATAAGTGATGCTCAGAGTACCTCGGTTAGTTCATGTAGATTTGCTACCAAGAATACCGCGGTAACTCAATGTATATACACAAGGGATGCCCAGAGTACCTCGGTTAGTTCATGTAGATTTGGTACCAAGAATACCGCGGTTACTCAATGTATATACATAAGGGATGCCGAGAGCACCTCTTTTAGTTCATGTAGATTTGGTACCAAGAATACCGGGATTACTTAATGTATATATAAGTGATGCCCAGAGTACCTCGGTTAGTTCATGTAGATTTGGTACCAAGAATACCGTGGTTACTCAATGTATATACATAAGGGATGCCCAGAGTACCTCGGTTAGTTCATGTAGATTTGGTACCAATAATACCGCGGTTACTCAATGTATATACATAAGGGATGTCCAGAGTACCTCGGTTAGTTCATTTAGATTTGGTACCAATAATACCGCGGTTACTCAATATATATACATAAGGGATGCCCCGAGTACCTTGGTTAGTTCATGTAGATTACGTACCAAGGATACCGTGGTTACTCAATGTATATACATAAGGGATGACCAGAGTACCTCGGTTAGTTCATGTAGATTTGGTACCAAGAATACCGTGGTTACTCAATGTATATATAAGTGATGCCCAGAGCACCTCGGTTAGTTCATGTAGATTTGGTACCAAGAATACCGCGGTAACTCAATGTATATACACAAGGGATGCCCAGAGTACCTCGGTTAGTTCATGTAGTTTTGGTACCAAGAATACCGCGGTAACTCAATGTATATATAAGTGATGCCCAGAGTAACTCGGTTAGTTCATGTAGATTTGGTACCAAGAATACCGCGGTTACTCAATGTATATATAAGTGATGCCCAGAGCACCTCTTTTAGTTCATGTAGATTTGGTACCAAGAATACCGCGGTAACTCAATGTATATATAAGTGATGCTCAGAGTACCTCGGTTAGTTCATGTAGATTTGCTACCAAGAATACCGCGGTAACTCAATGTATATACACAAGGGATGCCCAGAGTACCTCGGTTAGTTCATGTAGATTTGGTACCAAGAATACCGCGGTTACTCAATGTATATACATAAGGGATGCCCAGAGCACCTCTTTTAGTTCATGTAGATTTGGTACCAAGAATACCGGGATTACTCAATGTATATATAAGTGATGCCCAGAGTACCTCGGTTAGTTCATGTAGATTTGGTACCAATAATACCGCGGTTACTCAATGTATATACACAAGGGATGCCCCGAGTACCTCGGTTAGTTCATGTAGATTACGTACCAAGGATACCGTGGTTACTCAATGTATATACATAAGGGATGACCAGAGTACCTCGGTTAGTTCATGTAGATTTGGTACCAATAATACCGCGGTTACTCAATGTATATACATAAGGGATGTCCAGAGTACCTCGGTTAGTTCATTTAGATTTAGTACCAATTATACCGCGGTTACTCAATGTATATACACAAGGGATGCCCAGAGTACCTCGGTTAGTTCATGTAGATTTGGTACCAAGAATACCGCGGTTACTCAATGTATATACATAAGGGATGTCCAGAGTACCTCGGTTAGTTCATTTAGATTTGGTACCAATTATACCGCGGTTACTCAATGTATATACACAAGGGATGCCCAGAGTACCTCGGTTAGTTCATGTAGATTTGGTACCAAGAATACCGCGGTTACTCAATGTATATACATAAGGGATGCCCAGAGTACCTTGGTTAGTTCATGTAGATTTGGTACCAAGAATACCCCGGTTACTCAATGTATATACATAAGGGATGCCCAGAGTACCTTGGTTAGTTCATGTAGATTTGGTACCAAGAATACCGCGGCTACTCAATGTATATACATAAGGGATGCCCAGAGTACCTCGGTTAGTTCATGTAGATTTGGTACCAAGAATACCCCGGTTACTCAATGTATATACATAAGGGATGCCCAGTGTACCTCGGTTAGTTCATGTAGATTACGTACCAAGGATACCGTGGTTACTCAATGTATATACATAAGGGATGCCCAGAGTACCTCGGTTAGTTCATGTAGATTTGGTACCAAGAATACCGTGGTTACTCAATGTATATACACAAGGGATGCCCAGGGTACCTCGGTTAGTTCATGTAGATTTGGTACCAAGAATACCGAGTTACTCAATGTATATACACAAGGGATGCCCCGAGTACCTCGGTTAGTTCATGTAGATTTGGTACAAAGAATACCGCGGTTTCTCAATGTATATATAAATATAAGGGATGCCCAGGGTACCTTGGTTACTTAATGTAGCTTGGTTGCCCAGGGTACTTTGGTTACTCAATGTAGATTGGTTGCCCAGGGTACCTTGGATACTTGGCAGATTGGTAACCAAGGGTAGATCTGCTTGCCTAAGGTACCTCCGTTCCTGAATGTAGGTTTGGTACTTCAAGCGTCCTGCAGTTACTAATGTAAATTGGTTGCCAAGGCTACCAAGGTTTATTATACCCCTGACCAACGGTTGGGGGTATATAGTAATACCAACAATTCCGTCCGTCCGCCCGCCCGTCCTTCCGTCCGAAGACAATTTTTGTCCGATCGATTACAGAAAAACTATTCATCTCATCCTTTTCAAATTTGGTAATGTCTTCTTCACCACTAGGAGAGGTGCAGAGCGAAGTTTAAACCGAATTGGTGAATTTTTTAATTTTTGGCGAGTTTTTGTATTTTTTAACTTAGTCAAATTCTGAACATTTTTTGTCCGATCGATTACAGAAAAACTATTCATCTCATCCTTTTCAAATTTGGTACATGTCTTCTTCACCACTAGGAGAGGTGCAGTGCGAAGTTTAAACCGAATTGGTGATTTTTTGAATTTTTGGCGAATTTTTGTATTTTTTAACTTATTCAAATTCTGAAAATTTTGTGTCCGATCGATTACAGAAAAAATAATTTATCTCATCCTTTTCAAATTTGGCACATGTCTTCTTCACCACTAAGAGAGGTGCATTGCAAAATGTAACACGATTTGGTGAATTTTTGGCGATTATTTATATTTCGTACTTTATCATAGCTAGAATGAATGAAGCTACTTCTGTGTTGTGATTTGTTGATTTCATCATTTTCTTTTTCATTTAACTTTCATCAAAAGCTACTTCTGTGTTCTTGTTGATTTTACTATTTTATATTTCCACTGGTTATATTTTGGGAAAGGTTAAATTTTCTTTCCTTTCAGCCATAAAGTGCTTTATATCTCTCACTGTGCCTTCAGGGGTGTGCTTCCATGTACCTATTGTTTAAAGTCACTCGAATGAATCATTATGATGGATTAATTTCCAAAATAAAGTTGAACTCAGTGGTAATAGCAGTAGAGTATTATGTTACCAATACCTTTTCAAGTTACTTTTATTCCTATTTTGACTTAAACCTCCTTTTTTACATGAAGATTGAGACTTGTCCTACCATTTTCACAAACAGTTTAATCTTAGCAATTACATTGCATAGCTTATCAATCCTTAGGTGTGCAAACACCTCTCTCTTTAAGTAAAATAAAAATGTCAAACTTAAACAGTCGGGGGGGTATTAGTGAGCCACGCTCACTTTTTTGCTTGTTGATGTAGATTTGTCACCAAAGGTCCCATGTTCGTTCAGTGTTTATTAGTCAACAAAGCTACCTCGGTAATTAATTTCAAGTATGAAGTTACACGTGGTCTTGTTTTTCATGTTATGCAATAGCGAATGTTACATTAAAAGTTGTCGTCAATGACTAACATATTTTAAAATATTTTAGAACTCTGCAGTATAGATTTCATAATGTGTTTGTTCACTGGCTTATAAACGGTTTGAAAGGTGCAAGTTAAACTGGTACAAATGCCGGAGCTTTTAAAATCTCTGCAAAAAGTGTACAGTGCATGATAAAACAAATGTTAAGTATTGTCTAAGATCATGCGCTAAGCTCCGCCCACAATAATACCGCATCATTATGTGTCACCACGCGCAAAACGTAGTTCACAGGAAATATGATTAAAGTATTTAATTTTGGGTTATAATATGCTGTTTTAATCAAACGTTCAATCAAACTACAATTAGAATTCACTTTGTAAAGTTTTTTAAAAGTTTAATCAAGAAAAGAGCACGTGATAGCAGTGTAATACTCGCGCAATGATACAGTGATAAAGTAGTACCGCAGGTTATTTTTTGTAAACGTCAGGTTATGAAGGTTATCCTTTTCAGCTGTCAGGCTTGTGTTTATGAGAATGTAAACCGGTCACATGACCTTGTTTAATCCAATCAGCAGAGAGCATATCGCTTATATTTCAAAGTCTGAATTTATAAATCAAGTACAGCTATTATTTATAATGTAAGTACATTCCTACAAACAGCATCTAAAAATTATTGTCTATCGTCGTCCAGTTTGTAGTTATCTGTTTCATATCCACGTTTTGTAGAAATATTTACATTGATAGTTGATTTGTGATTCAGTTCGGCCACTTTGATGTTATTCCATTTTTTAACAAACCAAAAATGTTAAAAATAAGTTTAAAGTGTGAAGTTGTGGTCTTGTTTTTCATGTTATGCAATAGTGAATACAATGGTGATACTTTCCAACAGATCGTTTGTTTGTTACAGGGAGGAGAATAACACATTTTACTACCGCTTCACTGAACAAATTGTGATCAGTAACAGTCATTTCTGTGTTTAAATTTGTGAAATTGTTCTTAAAAAGTGATCAAAACATGTGTCAATGTATATTTGTTCTTAATGTTAGGTGAAAATAAAAATAATGAGAGCATTTTCAAACAAAAAACTGTAACTTTTACACACTCCAGTACATTCAACAATCTATCTTACAAGTCAGGTTTTACTGGGAAATCCAAAGAAAAAATATATAAACAATGTTTAAAAATATGAAGACGTGGACTTGTTTTTCACGTTATGTTTTGATAAATACAATGTTGATACTTTGAAGCAAATATTTGACAATTTTTAAACAAATCGTCTGTTTGAGACAAGGAGAACTTAACTGAACCAGATGTGATTACTGACAGACATTTTTAGAGTTCAGATTTGAGAATTTATCTTTTTAAAACTGATTAAAAAGTGTTCAAATGTGTATTTGTTATTCATATTAGGTCAAAAAATAAACACTGAGAGCATTTTCAATCTTATATCACCTACTTTTTTACACATCGGTTCATTTACAGTTCTATCTTATACAGATCAAGTTATAGCTAAAAATAGAACAACAGATCAGATCAAGTCATAGCTAAAAATAAAACAACACGTTATTCTGTCAAACTAAATCACTTAATTGTTTTTAAAATATTTACATATCAAAACAACATCAAAGTTTGTTTAATCAAACAAGGCCTGTTGAATAAGATCTATTTTCTGGTCAGTGATGGAAATCTCGCGTCCGCTGACCAGTCTCATTCTTGTAACACAGTCGTCGCTGAGTGGAGAAACGAAAAACATGGGGAAAACCCACTCGGTGAACTTGACGCTCTCTTTACACAACAGCTTCCCCCTCTCTACATCAATGAGGGCCACTCTCCCCCGTCTCACATCCAACAATAAACCAAACTTTAAGCTTAGTTTGTCACCAGATGTGGGACGGGAGAGAGTGACACACTCACCAACCTGATGTGCCCTGTCCTCCTGATCTCTCCTCCTCCACACCTGGATACAGAATCTGTCTGGGTGAAGGCGACAGTAGTCCGTCACACAGTTGTCCGTCACAGATACACAGAGAGAGTTGGGGAGAGCAGAAACACAGAACCCCTCGTCCAGATTCCCCCGTCCAACAACAACCCCCATCTCTAGCAGGGGCCACACGACTCTCTCCTTCCAAGTAGGCCTAAGTGTGTTGTGTGTCTCCCAGTAAGATGGGAGGGAGAAAGGGGAGGGGGAGGGAGGGACGGGGACCGGACGACTACAAGTCCCCCAGAACTCCAAGAAGCGTCCCGGTCTGTCTGTGACTCCACTCTCCTCCATGTTGTTCAGCTCAAGTCCGTCTACAACTTGTAGATCTCCGTGAACTCTCTTTGTGTCGAGAGTCATGGCGGGACCTGCAAATATACAACTTTGTTGTGATCAAAACATAAACAAATGACATCTTGAAATGTTTATTTTGTTCTTTTAGATACACTGATGATAAAATATTAAATAATTGTTACGATTTTTTAAAACTTTGATTGCTACTCAAAACCGACCATAAAACTGGATTATTTAGAGCTGATTGTTCTGTAAATAAACACTTTCTGTTTTCCAAAAATATACAAATGACATCTTGAAATGTTTATTTTAGTGTTTTAAACAATTTGATGATATAATATTTGATAATTGTGACAAAAAATAAAAACTTTGTTTGACTCTCTAATTGATAATACAGTTGATTTTTCCGACAGTCGGTTTTCAAATGAATCGGTTTTCATGGAACATAAAACAAATTGTTGTAACTTAAATATATACAAATGTCATCTTAAAACTTCTTTTTTACTATTTCAAACACTTTGATGTTAAAATATTTAATAATTGAGAACATTTTTTAAACTTTGTTTGCTGCTCAAACTGACAAATAATCCAGTTACTTTCTCAGGGCTGAGAGTCGCAGTCGGTGAATACAAACAATTGTGATCAAAATTTGTTGTTAAAACATATTAAAATGGCATCTTGAAATGTTTATTTTAATATAACAAATATTTTGATGATAAATATATTTATGATTCAGAAAAAATATAAAAAAATTTGTTTGCCACTCAAACTGACAAATAAGCTACAAATACACAAAATCTGAATTATTAGAGCGGATTGTTTTGTAAATAACCAAATTGTGTTATCCAAATATATGCAAATGACATCTTGAAATGTTTATTTCTATATTTAGATAATTTGATGAGAGAATTATTAATCATTGCCACAAAAAATATAAAGTTTGTTTCCAACTCTAATAGACAAACAGTTGATTTGCCGACAGTCGGTTTTATCAGAGCTGAGCGGTATTGCGAGAATTGTAGCTTCACAAACTTTTAATGTATAATATATGCACAAATGCCATCTTGAAATTATTATTTTAATATTTCAAAGACTTTAAAGATAAAATGTTCAATAAGTGTGTAAATGTTTAAAATCGACGTTTGCCTCTCAAACTAACAAATAAGTTAGAGTGTCCGAGCCGAGTGTGTCATGGCGGGATTTGTCGGATCAATACAAACACTTAAATCAAATACGCTGTTGATATATCCACCTGCAATGAAATATTAAGTTTTAGTTTTCAAATAATTTAAAGTTTGAGCTGAATTGTGTGCAAAAATAGTATATATATTCCCCTCTCGAATTGATTGAACTTGATAATGCCGACAGCAGATATCTCACGGTGATTGCCTAATTTACATTAAACATATAAACCAATTTGTTCTGATGATAATATACATACATTACACCTTCTGTAAAGTGGAACTGCACCCAAACCTTACTCCCTGTAGAACAGTTGACTACTGCAGACAAAGTTCCCTTGCCCCCGGCGGGATTCGAACCACATACCTCTTGATCCGAAGCCGAACGCACTAATAACCACTGCGCTATCTCGCCCCCGTTTGTGTTTAAATCTAAAATGGTTTTTTCTACAAATTTGTAGGAGGATATCACAAAAAGCTTTGAACGGACATTCACTGTGGTAATCATGTGTGTTTGAGATTTAGACAATGCTTCGCTGGTGATAATGGTCATTATAAGTGAATATATTTATATAGTGCAATATTCAGGAGCTAATTCCTGTTCGTAGCATAACAACATCTTTACTCTGGTATAAAGACAGACATCGTTCTTATTTCAGTTTAAGCTATCTGCATGAGAAGGCAGAAGAACTGCTGTATTTTACATGTTCTAATTTTACAAGTTTTTAATTTTGAAATTAGAAATTGATAAAATATCCAGGAAGTAACACATTTTTTATCACAAGACTGTCTTGTTATGCTTAGAGTCCCACATACGCATCGCCGGTGAGGTGAGGTGATATGGGGTTTGTCACCGCTTTCAAGAATATTTCCCTTATATCACGGCGGTAGTATTATTAAAACAACGCCATGATAGTTATGCATTGCGATGAAATCTGTGTGCATCGGCTGGAACTAGTGAACAATGGGTAGTTCTGCACTGAAATTCAGTGTAGTATTGCACATTAACGGTGCATCCATTGTGTTTCATAAACTTAAACGTGGTTTTAATACATTCCAACATACCATCGGTGCTGGTTACAGTACACATAATTTCACTCAATTTGCATATTCATCCCATATCGCCAAACATATCATCATTACTAGTTTCCAATTAAAGTAAAAAAACATAATTATGCATGTGCAGAAACCGAAACTACACGCCCCATTTACATGCATAGCAGTTATATGAACTATGTAACATTATCAACCCCAATTTGTCTTTTTGTCTGTTGCAAATAAGATTCCAAAATTAGTTTTAACTAATTGGCGCGTGTCAATCACGGTGCTTTGTCCGGTTTTCGATCAGAAATCACTACTTTTACATTCATATCTTCAATGTACTCAGCTGACTATCACCAACATGGTAGTGTTTGGTAACAGTCAGTACTTCTCTATTAAATAACACCATATAGCGTTTTGAAAATGTGACCCCTAACAACAAAATGGATGTACATTCAACCTTACTGCATGTGGAAAGGTTTCAACAGCAAAGTTGCAGAGTCCGTGGCGGGATTCGAACTCCAGACCTAGCTCCTGATACGCGAAATACGCAAACCACTGCGCCATTCCACCGTCAAAATGTTTCATTGTCTAGACGTTTAAATCAATGTGCAAATTGTCTAAATGTATCCGTTAATATTAAAACAAATGGCTGTTATTAACACGTATACATGTTGACATGTTTACAGTTGTATTTAATTAATCAAAAGGCCTGAATGGAGAGATTATTTATTTCCTCATGTATACACTGAAGATCAACAACACTGATACAAATACATCACTAAAATTAACAATTTACAAATTGGAGTATACGCACACTTATTTACAAAACGGTGTTAGACAAGAATGGTCGCCAGTTGACACTCAATTTGTATATACTAGCTCTATAATACAATTATGATGAGGTTTTGTTAACAAAATATATTCGCAATGACAAGCAATATACTAGTAGTATGCAGCATAGGTAACAAAGCAGATTAATCATTAAGTGTAATACTCTAACAGGTGGCGTCTTATTTTGAAAACCTATAGTGAAAAGTTTAGAACAATGGTTTCCCAAGTGTTGTGTTCAATATATCGATTACAATCAGTTGTGCATCCTAGAAGGAAAGCTAACATGTCTGTTTCGTCTTGTAATTCAAATGCAACATACGTTTCCCCCTCAAGAAAATCTATCATAAACGTAATTGTTCCTTACACAGTTAAAGGTACATCCATTGTGTTTCATAAAATTCTATTTGGCTTTAATACGTTCCAACTCATCACATGTGCTGTCTAAAATACAAATACATTCACTCGGCTTGCATATATCTATCCCCAATCGCCAAATTAAATATATCATAATTACTAGTATCCAATTAATATTGAGTAACATCATTACGCATGTGCAGAGATCGAAACTGTACGTCCCATTGGCCTTGACAGTAGTTATATGACCTATTAAACATTATCAACTCAAATTTGTCTTTTTGTCTGTTATAAATAAGATTCCAAAATTACGTTTGACTCATTGACGCGCGCCACACGCTGTGCATTGTCCGGTTTTCGATCAGAAATGTACCATTCTAATTGCCAGAGAATATAGTAGGTTAGTTTCTTGTGAACACGTTGGTATAGACACATATACATTTGCATTAAAGGATGTTCTCATAATCCATGAATGTTCCTCGTAACTATGTACAGATGTACTTACAATTCGTCGCCATTCATGTTTTGAGGTGGGGATACACCTGTTATATATTTTTCAACATGTAAATTTAGATTCTGTTTTGAGAGTATTGATAGCAGATCATTGCAGATTGCCGGGGATGTTGTGGATGTTGAAATTGCTGCACACAATATATTTTGGCAAAGTTGTTATAGGAAAGCTTGCATAGGCGTCCAAAATATATGAGTTTACATTTACCAGTATATCCAACAATAGTCAACAATCCCAAATAGCAATAGTAAAGTCTGTTGATTATCTGTTATCAAGCCCTTGTACAATACGAGCAAAATATCGCTGCGTAAGTTTAAGTGCGGCTGCTTGTTGACCATTAGTATAAGGTAATATTTCACAACCATCGAGACTTGTTGTAAGTATCATTCTCAACCAGATTTTAACACATATAAATGGGTGGAGTTGAGAATGATAAAGTCCCACTGATCTAAAAGCATTTACATTTTGTCTTGCTTTCTGACACTTATCAATTCGTGTTTTTGTTGATAATATATCAGTTAGAAGATCGCCACTGTTGATTCAGATTGAGAAAGAAGGTGTTTTTGTTTCTATTGAAGATAATTATTGAACTCTTTGAGGGATTGTAAGTCAACCGCCATATGATGCAACGAGGTCTAATGATGATTGTAAGCCTTTTGGTGATTCGCTCTTAAAGGTACATCCATTGTGTTGTTGGGGGTCAAATATGCCAAACGTTATAAATGGTCTTACTTTATCGAGAAGTACCAACTGTTATCGAAAAATACCATGTTGATGATATTCGACTTAGTATATTGACGATATGAAGGTAAAAGTGTCGATTTCTGATCGAAAACCGGACAATGCACTGCGTGTGGCGCGCGCCAATGAGTCAAACGTAATTTTGGAATCTTATTTAAACCAGATAAAATAAAACATTTGGGTTGATAATGTTTAATAGGTCATATAACTACTGTGCATATAAATAGGACATGCACTTTCGGTTTCTGCACATGCATAATGCTGTTACTCTGTTTTAATTGGAAACTAGTAATTATGATATATTTGGCGATTGAGGATGAATATGCAAGCTTAGTGAATTTTTTTTGTATTGTTAACAGCACATATGGTGTGTTCGAACGTATTAAAGCCAAATCAAATTTTATGAAACACAATGGATGCACCTTTAAGAGTAGTATCGTCAGCAAACAAGACAGCAGGAACAGCATACTATATATACACAAATGCCGCAATTAGCTTCTCTGAGAGAGGTGATTAGATCATTAATAAAAACAAGGAAGAACCAAGCAGAAATAACCCTTCTTTGACCAACACCTTGTTTGAGAATATATTTGTCTGATCTCTCACCTTGATATAAGACAAAGCATTCACTGTTAGTATAGCAGGGATGTAGGAGATCACATGTTTTACCTCTTATTCCAAATTTATATAATTTTAAGAATAGTCCATCGTGCCAAATGCGGTCAACAGCCCTTTCATTATCAAGAAACGAGGCAAAAACAGGCGATTCTCTATGCATATAAAATACATTCCATTAGTGTGAAAGCAGATATTACAGCCGGAAGCCGAACTTGTAGAGAGTCTGGGAAATCTGGTTTTGTTACAACTAATATTTGTTCAATTCTATTGAGAAATAGCGTTTCAAAGACATTTCCATAATATACTCAAAGGAAATCAAATATATATATACTCCCTTTTTCTAGAATGAAGTCAGTGCACCGTATCTCCTGAACATCACTGACCTCTTTGAGTGTATCTCTGAATCAAATACACACGTCAGTGTATTCAGATTGAAATAACAGTACTGGCGACAATACACAGACGTACTATTTAAATGGTTTATTGTTATAACCACACAGACTGCCCCTTGACAATATATACAATACTTAACAATGGTTTGGTATTTTAAGAGCGAAAGCGAGTTAAATACCGATGTCATTCACTCGTTTCATAAACATGTTATCAAATGGACCGTATTTTATTGTATGCCGCAGGGGAGAGCCATTGTGTGTTTGTTGTTTTATCTGGTGATAGATGTAGAGAGAAATGTAATTTACATCGGTTGAGCAGAGCGAATAATAAATAAATTAATTTCTCTCCGGGAGAGACAGATAAAAGGGAGGTTATCTAATGAGTGATCTCACCACGGTTGAGTAATAAACACACATATCCCAGATATATCCCGGCTTGCCTATCACTTCAAGTCAACATAAAACACAGAAATAATGATATAATACATAGAATATCTGCTTTTCCTTCACAAATGCCATGTTTATCTCATCAAGTGAGGTAGAAAAGTTATTATATTTTACCCGTGGCTGTGTCATTCGTGAAATAGCTACTTTTCTACCTCACTCGATGAGATAACATGGTATTTGTCAAAGAAAAACAGATATCCTCTCTATACTTTGGGTATTCATTAGACAGCAGTTTTGTTGCATTTGGGTATGGTTCGGGAAGAAGGGCTCAATACAACTAATGTTTGTCCATAAGTCATATCTTAAATGTGCACATAAGTAACAATCAGTTAAAGCATGGATTTCATCTTCAATTTGTTTAGCGTCAGCCATCGTACATACTATTGTTATAATTAAAGAAAGATAAGATTACAGCGAGGATATAAAATACAATGAGTTTTAACTTTATTGTTTAATCAAACAGACGCTCCACCACAGAACGTTGACTCCCTTGCTAATCAACCCTGTACAGGGCCATGTTCAATACACGTTTAAAAGTAATCGCTCAATGAGAGATTACTTTTAAACCTCTCTTGAACGTGATTGCTCAATGAAGCGCTACGTAGCAAAGCGAGCAAGCCGCGAGGCATCGATCCGTGTCGTACAGGAGGGAATGAGCGTTCATGAGTGCTCAATTCGCTCAATTGAGCTATTATAATCGCTCACTGTAATGGAACAGACGGCAGATGTCATACCTATGGCAAGTCGTTCCCAAATGATCGGAAACTGTCCAGTCATGTACAAGAACCCTGATTGTTTAAATATGTGTATGTGCATAGGTGATGTACGCGAGCGTGTCTCTTATACAACTATTTGGCGGCCTCTGCATGGAGACTCTTTTAAACCTTTGCAAATTCCCAAATTTGAGCCTGTCACTCAAACTGTCCTTGGGCTAGTGTAATATGAGCTGACCTGGGTGACCAAGATTGCAGTGGTTTATGGTAATCAGAGCTTCATGTTATGTAATGATATCATGTTCAACAGAGCACTGAAAAGCAGCTGGTCAGTACTGGCTCGTTAGACCAAACTTTATTAATGGCTCTTATTTTGCACACAGTCGTGGGGCAGGACTTCTAAGAGTCCCCCAGGGCTGTTTTGGGAGGAGGTTTGGTTTAACTTGTAGAGGGAATGGGTCAGGATATATTTTATGGTTTTGTGTGTTGCTTCTCTACATGTAGTCCGGACACCTTTAAGCATAGTAATTTTAGTAGAAAATATTTTTCCTCACCGATTTCTTTACTATTTTGTAACATGATTTGGTAAAGATGTCTCAGTGCTACCATTTGAATTGGTTAAAGATAATTTCAGTAATTGTGATACTTGGACAACCAATTTTCTTAAAAGTAGTGTTTTATGCACGGACACTGAAAAATTTTGGTGTCCATAGCTTTTTTAAAGGTCATGTCAATTGAACTTTATCTGGAGAATAATCTATTTCCGACTTGAACATAAAAAATATGTACCCTGATGAGCTACAGAGGCCATTGCTCTATTTTGTATTGTTCCCACAACTTACATGTAGTTAACGCAGCCTATCTCAACAATCAGATGGTAAAAAAAATGGTAACATGCAGTGAATATATATGAATTTTTCAACAGTAAATATATCTTTCAAATATTTAAGAAATTAGAAACTTTTGGAATTTTTTTCTTTAAGGAACATGTACAAATATATCTTTAAGCCGAAAAGAATATATGAAGTAGCAGTGAGTTGCTTTTTAACATTCCAAACCAGACTAAGGGTTTTGTTATTTCAAAAGTCTTTATGGTTTGGCTTATCCAGTTTTCAAGTTCTTTGTTCTTGTTTGGATTACATCATATTCAAAGTATATTTGACATAAACTTTCATTATTGACATTACAGAAATTACAAATGTCCTTGTCAACAAGTTTCATTTTTAATAGCGGGGTATATAGTATTCAGCTCCGTACGTACGTCAGTGCGCCTCGTTTCTTATTAGCGGGATATCTCATCACCACTGAACCACTGCACCTAGAGTCGACACCAGTCGTTCATAAACATTTTATGGACTAGTACTACTTGTACATTCAATGGGTCGTACGTTTTATTTGTTGATTGATTCTTGGGAACTGCCGCACCTACATGTAGGTCAAAGACAAGATTATTGACTTTGATATTTATATCAAAATCATTTCTTCAATACCCATTACTCAATTATACTCTTTAGTCGGAGTTCATTGATTCAATACCTACCGGATTTAATTATCAAACAACGATTTGATATAAGCTCATGAATGCAAGTGATATTATGTTTACTCATAAATAACATTAATCGGAGCACCCTGTCATGATCAAATACAATTTGGGGTGAAATTCAGGGAGATTTACTTTCAAACATCGATATTATATTGTGATTGGAATAAAGAGGGATACCAAACACAAATATCATTTCATATAATTCAACAATGTATAGTATGTAAGCCGAACAAACATTCTTTATCAATCATTAGAAATTCCTTAGTGAACAAACCCATTTAGATACATTTGAATAAATGACGATCAATGATAAACGTTCAATATACAGTCATATGGTTTACTTACCACTTACCACCACCGTGTAATTTCAGAACTTTTACTTTTCTAACCTGGAAGGGTTTATCACTTTGAATCAAAGATTACACCTTATGGAGGCTCATTGTTTGTATAATTACTGCCACGCTAGGTTGAATTTATGAAAATGTTGAAAATAATAAAACTTATGTAGTGTTAGAATGTTTACAGAGTAACAAATAACTTAAGATTAAGCTATTAAACAAGGTTTTGTTGTGCCGTAACAAAGCGTTCAGCACTCGTAGCGCCTATGTTTAACTTCACTTCTCACTTTTTGAATGAATGTGTAGTAGTCTTTGTCAAGTTTTCAAATATAAAGTCATACGAATATACCCATAAGTAATAAATATGTTTCACCTGGATTGTGCAATAAGCACATACAGTATTAATAATAAATGTGTGTAAACAGGAATGTCCTCTCGAGTTTCGTTTTCACCCAGATAGAATCCTCGCTTTAAATGGTTTTAATTAGATTGATGGAGATTAAGAATTTATGATTTAAGTGCAAACTCAACTCTTCTTTTTCTCTCCATCGGCGTTACATGAGATAATCAAGATATAAGCTTAATGAACAGATAAAACCTCTTTCCTAAATACATTAAATAAATGGCTGACAGAATGCTCTCTTTCAAATATCCACCATTTCCTTCTTTTGATCGACTTGTAACATGACGATATAGTGCCTTGTCGGATATATTAATATCACTGTCCATATATAACAAGTAACAACAAATGAATCGAGGTCAGAGGAAGATCAACTTCTTTTTGTTGCAATTTCGACCTTTCGGTAACACCAACTTCTGGAATGCCTCCATTATTTTTATTGGCAAAAGATAGTTGTATGAAATTATTCTTAATATTGTAAACCAGCATATTTCTCGAAATCAAATAACTGATAACATTATTCTCACAAGAAACACTTCGTAATACAGTTACATAAAATTTAGTTTGTACGCCCATTTTACACCTTATATTGATACAACATATTGCTGACTGATTTTTATGTTTTTAACATGTATGCATGAACATACAATATGAATATACACAATGTTTATGTGACAGGGACATACTATGTATGTCTTTGTGTAATTAGTTAATGTTAATTAGATTTTAAGTATTGTATATAATCATTTAATTATCTTTCATTATTTCAGCATCTAAGAGACGCTGAAAGAAACTGTGTAAATAATATTTTAATGTGTCGCTTTATTTCAGCTCAGGACAGCAGCTGAAATGATATAGTTAAGATTTCAAGTATTTTAATCAAGTTACTTTATTTCAGCTTCATATCGGCGTTGAAACTAAACAGAAAGCAATGTAATTAAGGCTCTTAAGTTTTAGTCATATAACAATAGTGTTTACCCAACCGTGACAGCACCCGACACGATTGGCTCATTCAAACCTGCACGCTTTTTCTATGCATGAACACCTCGCACCCTGACACGTCACTTCGTCACCAGACACGACAGACATACGATGTATTTAACCTAAGAGATAATTCTAATCAGGTTAGTTAATAAACTATCTTTATTAATCTTTATATATATCTAATGTAGCAATAACGCAATAAGCAATCATAAATATATAACATATATAAAATAAGGTAATTATAGCCGTCAGGGTAATTAGCGTGTGTTGTAATCACCACACGGGTAAATACTAAGTATCTCTTTTAAAATGTAACATAACTATTCTTTTAATCATCTATAACAATAAATAAGCATTAAAGCGAGGCATTGTAAGTATGCTTTGAGAGTGAATGTTGTTTAGCTCATCGTTTAGTATTTTGCACAAATAATGGCAAAGTAAATCTTCCTTTGGTTTTAGAATGTGTAGCATGTACCTTTCACTGTTTTATCATTTCCTGTATCATAGACTGTATTTATAATTATAATACTTATTTCCAGCCGATAGATTTATCGTCGTCTGCTACGGCAGTCGGGCTGGTACAGGGACCCTTGTGCCACACATAGGGTATGTAATCATTGTATATGTTTATATAACATAAGGAATCATAACCTTTTTATAGAAGCTGTTGTATTGTACTGTATTGTACTGCACTGTACGGTAATGGTGATTACCGTCATTAATATGTTCTATTGTAAAATGGTCACATCAGGAGTTATCTCCCCTGATCATGGTGAAGTTACTTTTTATATCATTTGGTAATGTTCTGATGCAAAGTAAATATCTTGCATTCGGTTGTATTTTTGCATATATTATGTAAATGTAAAATATGTCTATTATAAGATGCAGTTGTATGTTTTGTAAACATGCAGAACTTGTATATTTTATTGTTATTATATTATTGTCATAATTGTTTCAGGGTTTTATTGTACTTCGTTAACCACCAAGCCACTTGGAATAAACGAACTCGAACCAGCATTCACCTCGTGTTATCTGTGTGTGACCCTGCTACAAAATGGAGCCCCCAGTGATTTGTGGATTTTGGAACGGAACAGCGATGGACATAGCCCCTGCCTAGCAGAGATGCGCTACCCCCGGGATATGCGTCACGTGATGTCTTCACCCCCCAGGATTCGTCACTCGTGTTTGTGATTCTGGACATTCCTTTGATACTGCGGTATTGTGACTATTTGTTGCTAGACTTTAGTGGCGCCTTTTAGTAATATATATCATGAGCTCATAGTGTATTTGTCTACTTATTTACATTTATATTTGCCATATTGATTTACGTTATGTAAACTGAAACTTTGACATTGATACCTTGCGGCCATATTGTTTGTTTACATTTAAACTCTGTGTCGGCCATATTGTTTGTTTTCTAATTCATTACCACTTTGTGTAGGCCATATTGTTTGTCTACAATCGGCTTTGTTGAAATTTAACTTTGCATTTATGATTCATCAGTTTTGTGATTTAAATGTAAACATGTAATGTAATTAGCCTGTTAATATAATTATTTGCATCTTAGTATAACTTAGTATTTAAATTATTAATTATAAATAAAGTGTAGTTAGGACATATATTTTCTTAGTTAGTAATTAACGTATTAGTTGATAGTAGGTAGTTTACTTTAAGCTTTATCATTTGTCATTGTTGTGCATTTATGATGGATGTTTGACATGTGTGTTTGTGTTTCCTTTTATTATTAAGCCTCAAAAATATTTCTACTTAAATTATTTCTAATTAAAACTTAGCCAATAAATATATTAGTTATTAGCGACGAGTGACCTGACAATACATTGACTGTTCACTAATGCACACATACGCAACTGCACTGTGTTTGTTGTTTATTTCTTGAATTAATGAATCATTGATAAACATCCATAAATGTTTTCTTTCAGGTAATCAATAATACATATACTTTATCCAATATTAATTATTACTACTTACTTTTCTTTCAGGTTTTGTAAGTGATCGGTTTAAATTTAGCAATTAGTTTAATTTAAACTTAGTTGGTGATAAGTTAAGTTATCATATTTACAACTTTACTTTAGTATTAGTGTAATTAGTTTGCATCAACACTTGTAACCACACTAGTTACACAAGCGCTTGCGTACAGAAACATCCTTAGTTAGCAATCAAATATTAATAGTATAATTTCGCACATCTATTCATACTTCTAATTAGTTGTATACATCAGTGTTGTGTGATTTTCATCGTTGGATCTATATTCAAAATGCGTGTGTATTGCTTGTGTCATCGTTGGATTTCCAGTTTTGCTTGTTTCATCGGTGGATTAGAGTTGTAAATATTATTGGATTTGTGTTGTGAATAGATGTTCATGGATGAATAGTGTGTTAATAATTAATCGGTGGATCATTTCTTAGTTTTCGGAGTTGTGTATCAGTGTTTGATCTTTATAATTCCAAAGATGGATTTCACAAAGGAGGAGGTGGCGAATATGTTGGAAGTGTTTCGTAGGAAGAAGTTGAAACCTACCGCTGAGACGCCTGATCAGTTTGAGGCTTGGTTTGATTCCTACTCAGCTCTTAAACAGGAGGATGTTGAGGAAGAGGAACATCACACCCTTGATGTTGCATCTCACAGTGATTTGCCTTCAGCATCTCATTTGGAAGAGTCAGCGCTGGATTCACATGTTCCGCCTGTCCAAGCTACACCTGTTAGTCACACTACTCCACATACACCTGTTATTCACACTACCCTGGATACACCTGTTACCTCTAATTCCTCTGCTGCATCGGATCCAAGGTTGTTTTACCATCAGCTCCCCAAGATTTCCTTCTTTAGTGGCACTTCTGGTAAGGATGTGGATTATGAACAGTGGAGATATGAAGTGGCGTGTTTGATGAACAAGAAGACCAAGCTCTCTGAGGACGATCTTTACGAGATAATCCGACGGTCATTGAAGGGAGAAGCCGCCATGATTGCAAGAAACATTGGACCACAGGCCAACACTTCTACATTGCTAGCCAAGTTTCAGAGCATGTTTGGAGAGGTGGACAGAACAGAAAACCGGATGTCTAACTTCTACAGTGCTCGACAGAAGGATACAGAGTGTGTGTCATCGTGGTGTTGCAGATTGGAGCTTCTTCTATCCAGGGCATTGGAGAACAATGCCGAGAAGATCAGTGCAGCCAGGGAGGACGAGATGCTTCGAAACATGCTGTGGAGTGGGTTAAGACCTGAACTGAAGCAACAATCTGGATACAAGTTTGACAAGGCTTCCAATTTGAACGACCTCCTCAAGGCTCTCCGTGAAATTGAAGTTGATCAGGCCAAGGTGGATGACAGTAGCACTTCCAAGCAGAAAGCAACGGTCAAGATGGCAAAAGCAACAGAGCCTGAATGGAAGAAGGAGATGGGGAACCTCCAGGCCATGATCAAAGCACTGACTACTGAAGTCTCTGAGTTAAAGAAACACCAACAACCACAGGTTTCATTCCACCAGCCAAGACAAGCTCAAGGATACTCACGGAATAGAAGCAGGGGACCTCGCTTCTCTTGGAGAGGGGGAAGAGGACAAGTCGACATGGATTTCGGCAAAGGAGTTGGATACTTAGATCCACAAGGATACGCTCCTCAAGAGCCTGAAGCACCTACTGTGCCTTACGACTATACCTCCAACCCAGAGGCATCTCAGGACCCAGCCTACCAGGAACCTCAGTCGACGTACCCATACAGTGACAGTGCCTCACACCCATCTTACTGCCATGACCCACCACGCTACCGACAGAGACGGGAAGATGCTGTCTGCTGGAATTGTGGGTACAGAGGACACTTGCATTACTCGTGCACAGTTAGGACAGACCACAGACGAGGGTCTTTAAACTTACGCAGGCCTATGGGAAGGGGCCACCCATAGGTTTCCAGGATTGCCCCGCAACACAAGTACCAGATGGACTTGTTGGGCATTCAACAGAAGTGGACATTGTAGTGGAGGACGTACCAGTGCCAGCACTCTTGGATACAGGTGCCACAGTTTCAGTTATGTCGGAAGCATTCTACAGCAGTCAGCTTGGACACATCCCAATGCATCCGCTAGGAGACATCCTTAATATTGAATGTGCTGGAGGAGAGAACCTTCCTTACCTTGGATACGTGGATGTTATTGTGCAGACTGTGGGTTCATCTGTCTCTCCAAAGTCATGTCTACTTCTCGTTGTCCCTGACACTCAATACAACTCGAGAGTACCTGTTCTCTTAGGAACCAACATTCTCAAGCCACTACTCGAGGAGTGTAAGACAAGTTACGGCACCAAGTTCCTTCAGAAGGCAGACTTATTCACTCCTTACTACTTAGCGTTCCGGACCATAGTCCTACAGGAGAAGAACATTCGTCAGAACAATTGGAGACTTGCATATGTCAGGAGCTGTGAACCAACAGGAGTGTTGATTGGACCAAACAGTAGAGTGGTTGTCAAGGGTCAACTCACAAAGGCGCTGCAGTTCCCAAAGGTTTGTGCCCTTCTGCAACCAACTGAGGATAGCAGGATTTCGCCTGACATTGATATAGCTCCTATCATTGTGGATTATGATGCCAATTCGCCAGGAACAGTCGATGTCCACATCTCAAATGTGACCACCAAGACAGTTGTAGTACCACCAAGAGCCCTCATCTGCGAATTACAGCCTGTAAGTCTCCAAGAACCTGTAACAGGTTTGCCAGTTGACAAGAACACAATCTTTAATGACATCGAAGTGGACTTGGAAAATCTTACAGATGGAGAGATTGATCAAGGACTTGGACTTATCCTCAAGTTTCAGGACATCTTCTCCAAGGGTGATGACGACTTGGGACATTCATATGCTGTAAAGCACAGGATCAACCTCACAGATGATACACCATTCAAACAGAGGCACAGACGCATCCCACCTGCAATGTACGACGAAGTTCGAAGTCACCTGACCCAACTACTTAGTGCTGGAGTCATACGCAAGTCCCATAGTCCCTGGTCTTCCAATGTGGTATTGGCACGCAAGAAGGATGGCAAGCTGCGCATGTGCATTGATTTTCGCCAGCTCAACAATCGCAGTATCAAAGATTCGTACGCTCTCCCGAGAATAGAGGAACTTTTGGACCATCTAGGCGGTATGAAGTACTTCTCGGTGCTGGATATGAAAAGTGGTTACCACCAGGTGGAGTTGTACGAGGAGCATAAGGAGAGAACAGCCTTCACAGTCGGTCCTCTAGGCTTCTACGAGTATAACCGAATGCCCTTTGGCCTCTGCAACGCGCCAGCAACATACCAGCGTCTCATGGAAGAATGTCTCGAGGGTCTGAACCTGAACATCTGCCTCATATATCTGGATGACCTGATCATTTTCTCTAGGACATATGAAGAGCACATGGAAAGGCTTGAACTGGTATTCCATCGTCTTCGGGAGTCGGGACTTAAACTAGCACCGAAGAAGTGCAAGTTCTTCAAAAGACGAGTTAGGTATGTGGGATATGTCATCTCAGAGAATGGCATCGAGACGGACCCTGACAAGGTAAACAAGATCGTAGATTGGCCAACACCAGAGAATCCAGATCAAGTCAGGAAGTTCCTTGGATTCGCAGGGTATTACCGTAAATTTGTCAAGAACTTCTCCACGATTGCCCGACCACTTTCAATACTCATCCCTCAAGGAACGGCCAAGAAATCTAAGTCTCGTAAACCTCTTGAACAGAGCAATTGGACTTGGGGACCAGATCAGGAGTGTGCCTTCCAAGAACTAAAGAAACGTCTTACGTCACCACCTGTTCTAGGATATGCAGACTACAGGAAACCATTCGAACTGCACATTGACGCCAGTGGCCGTGGTTTAGGAGCTGTATTGTATCAGGAGCAGGATGGTTATCTCAAGGTTATTGCCTATGCCAGCAGGTCATTAAACAAGTCAGAAAGGAATTACTCTGCCCACAAGCTGGAGTTTCTTGGATTGAAATGGGCAGTCACTGAGAAGTTTCATGACTATTTGTATGGAAATAACTTTGAAGTGGTAACCGACAACAACCCATTGACATATGTGTTGACGACAGCAAAACTTGATGCCACTGGACACCGATGGCTTGCTGCTCTGTCAGGATACAACTTTACAATCAGGTATCGACTAGGAAAAACCAATATCGACGCAGATACACTGTCAAGACTCCCGGAAGTTTGCAAGTCGAAGGAGGATCAGATTCCCACAGAATCTGTACAAGCTATCTGTAACCTTGCAAGTGCTACGAATTTCGTGGAGAGTCTCTGTTTCTCGACCAATATCTCCAAAGAGGATGACAGCACATTGACCGATGATACATGTGAGATCAATGCCAGGGACTGGAGGAGAACACAAAGTAGAGACCCAGCCTTATCCACCATCATGGAATACGTCAGAACAGGAAAACGGTTGGAGAGAAGTCAGCATATTGGAGATCCTGAAGTTGCAAGCTATGCCAAAGTGTTTCAGAACTTGCGATTTAGGAGAGGAGTGTTGTTTCGTGTCACAACCATAGACGGCGAGGAACAGGAACAGCTTATTCTCCCAAAGAGATGTCGAACTTCAGCACTGCACAGCCTTCATGATGATGTTGGGCATCCGGGACGGGATAGAACACTATCCTTAATACGAGAACGGTTCTTCTGGCCAGGAATGACTAAGGAAATAGACAATCACATTCAGCAGTGTGACAGGTGTCTTAGGCGAAAAGCAACCACGACAAAAGCCCCTTTAGTTAGCATCGAGACGTCACAGCCGCTAGAGCTTGTGTGTATGGATTTCCTAACGCTGGAACCCTCTAAAGGTGGACAACAACATATCCTTGTTGTGACGGACCATTTCACCAAGTATGCCCAAGCCTACCCAACCAAGAATATGACAGCAAAGACAACTGCTGATGTCTTTTTCAACAACTTTGTCGTTCATTATGGCTTACCCAAAAGGATTCATTCAGATCAAGGCCAGAACTTCGTTGGGAAACTCATGACAGAGTTGTGTTCACTAACGGGAATGGACAAGTCCAGGACAACACCTTACCATCCAATGGGCAATGGAATAACAGAGCGATTCAACAGGACTCTGCTGAGCATGTTGGGCACTCTGGATCCAGACAAGAAAAAGGACTGGAAAAGCTACGTGGGACCATTGGTACATTCGTACAACTGTACCCGACATGAGACCACTGGACAGTCACCGTTTTTCCTTATGTTTGGACGCCATCCCCGTCTCCCCATTGATCTTGCATTTGGACTGGATATCACCAATACCAAGTCATCATCTGTATCCCAGTATACAAAGGCACTACAAGAACGCCTTAAATCCGCTTATGACCTCGCAGTAAGGCATACCAGCGCAGCTAGGGAACGACAGAAAACCAACTATGATCTTAAGACCAGATCTGCAACTTTGGAGGTCGGAGACAGAGTCCTAGTAAAAAAAAGTTGTGTTCGAGGGAAAGCATAAACTGGCGGATAAATGGGAGGAGGAAGTGTATACGGTGTTGTATCAGCCGAACTCATCGATACCAGTTTTCACTGTTGCTAAGGAGAGTGGTGAAGGACCTAAAAGAACACTCCATCGGAATCTTCTTCTTCCAATAGGATCCTTACCTCTCCAGGATCAGGTACCAGAACAAGCACCAGTAAAGAAGAAAGCCAAGCCTGCAGACCTCCCTAAGGTCACAGAGAGGGCATCTTCGGCATTACCTGAAGAAAGTGAAGAAGATGATTCAGGAGGTATCCTCATCTTCTCATCCAGACCTGCGGTTGCAACTGAAGACACAGTTGCTAGGCCAACCAAGGTTAGCGAACCAGTTGTTGAAGATGCTGCCATTACGATAGCTTCAGAACCTATGGATATGGAGTCGTCTTCAACGTTGACTGAGCCAGTATTGGAGCTGGAAGTTCATGTGGATGAAGAGGATAGCATGGATCAGCCTGGAGATGCTCCCGATTTTGAATATCAGGAGTCACTTCTACCAGAGATAGACGCAATCGAGGAGGTACCTCAGGAACCAGGGCAGGAGATAATGACAGATACAGAGATTGCTGCAGAGGAGATAATAGCAGAGACAGAGTCTACTGCAGTTCCATCACAGGATGTGATACGTTTGGAGGAGCAAGCTTTGAAGGAGGAAACAATTCCAAAGATATGTGATGTGCCCCCTGGAGATCCATCACCGGATTCTGATGGAACAGTCGCAGAGGAAACTTCTGTGTTGCAACCACCACCAAGACGGAGACGACGACTACTGCCACCGATCCCGGATCAAGCTTTGAGGAGATCGTCACGACAGAGAAGAGCACCTCAACGCTATGGTCACATTTTGATGTCAGCGTCTGCAACCAAAGCAGATTGGGCGGAGAGGGCCGATTATCTACGCTCTCTGTGCGACGACGGAACATTCCTAGGAATGCCACCTCATATCTCAAGAGCTATTGTGGATCTGGTGCAAGGCAGACACAAATGATGAGGACATCATTCCCCTGGGGAGGGAAGTGTGTGACAGGGACATACTATGTATGTCTTTGTGTAATTAGTTAATGTTAATTAGATTTTAAGTATTGTATATAATCATTTAATTATCTTTCATTATTTCAGCATCTAAGAGACGCTGAAAGAAACTGTGTAAATAATATTTTAATGTGTCGCTTTATTTCAGCTCAGGACAGCAGCTGAAATGATATAGTTAAGATTTCAAGTATTTTAATCAAGTTACTTTATTTCAGCTTCATATCGGCGTTGAAACTAAACAGAAAGCAATGTAATTAAGGCTCTTAAGTTTTAGTCATATAACAATAGTGTTTACCCAACCGTGACAGCACCCGACACGATTGGCTCATTCAAACCTGCACGCTTTTTCTATGCATGAACACCTCGCACCCTGACACGTCACTTCGTCACCAGACACGACAGACATACGATGTATTTAACCTAAGAGATAATTCTAATCAGGTTAGTTAATAAACTATCTTTATTAATCTTTATATATATCTAATGTAGCAATAACGCAATAAGCAATCATAAATATATAACATATATAAAATAAGGTAATTATAGCCGTCAGGGTAATTAGCGTGTGTTGTAATCACCACACGGGTAAATACTAAGTATCTCTTTTAAAATGTAACATAACTATTCTTTTAATCATCTATAACAATAAATAAGCATTAAAGCGAGGCATTGTAAGTATGCTTTGAGAGTGAATGTTGTTTAGCTCATCGTTTAGTATTTTGCACAAATAATGGCAAAGTAAATCTTCCTTTGGTTTTAGAATGTGTAGCATGTACCTTTCACTGTTTTATCATTTCCTGTATCATAGACTGTATTTATAATTATAATACTTATTTCCAGCCGATAGATTTATCGTCGTCTGCTACGGCAGTCGGGCTGGTACAGGGACCCTTGTGCCACACATAGGGTATGTAATCATTGTATATGTTTATATAACATAAGGAATCATAACCTTTTTATAGAAGCTGTTGTATTGTACTGTATTGTACTGCACTGTACGGTAATGGTGATTACCGTCATTAATATGTTCTATTGTAAAATGGTCACATCAGGAGTTATCTCCCCTGATCATGGTGAAGTTACTTTTTATATCATTTGGTAATGTTCTGATGCAAAGTAAATATATTGCATTCGGTTGTGTGACAGGGACATACTATGTATGTCTTTGTGTAATTAGTTAATGTTAATTAGATTTTAAGTATTGTATATAATCATTTAATGATCTTTCATTATTTCAGCATCTAAGAGACGCTGAAAGAAACTGTGTAAATAATATTTTAATGTGTCGCTTTATTTCAGCTCAGGACAGCAGCTGAAATGATATAGTTAAGATTTCAAGTATTTTAATCAAGTTACTTTATTTCAGCTTCATATCGGCGTTGAAACTAAACAGAAAGCAATGTAATTAAGGCTCTTAAGTTTTAGTCATATAACAATAGTGTTTACCCAACCGTGACAGCACCCGACACGATTGGCTCATTCAAACCTGCACGCTTTTTCTATGCATGAACACCTCGCACCCTGACACGTCACTTCGTCACCAGACACGACAGACATACGATGTATTTAACCTAAGAGATAATTCTAATCAGGTTAGTTAATAAACTATCTTTATTAATCTTTATATATATCTAATGTAGCAATAACGCAATAAGCAATCATAAATATATAACATATATAAAATAAGGTAATTATAGCCGTCAGGGTAATTAGCGTGTGTTGTAATCACCACACGGGTAAATACTAAGTATCTCTTTTAAAATGTAACATAACTATTCTTTTAATCATCTATAACAATAAATAAGCATTAAAGCGAGGCATTGTAAGTATGCTTTGAGAGTGAATGTTGTTTAGCTCATCGTTTAGTATTTTGCACAAATAATGGCAAAGTAAATCTTCCTTTGGTTTTAGAATGTGTAGCATGTACCTTTCACTGTTTTATCATTTCCTGTATCATAGACTGTATTTATAATTATAATACTTATTTCCAGCCGATAGATTTATCGTCGTCTGCTACGGCAGTCGGGCTGGTACAGGGACCCTTGTGCCACACATAGGGTATGTAATCATTGTATATGTTTATATAACATAAGGAATCATAACCTTTTTATAGAAGCTGTTGTATTGTACTGTATTGTACTGCACTGTACGGTAATGGTGATTACCGTCATTAATATGTTCTATTGTAAAATGGTCACATCAGGAGTTATCTCCCCTGATCATGGTGAAGTTACTTTTTATATCATTTGGTAATGTTCTGATGCAAAGTAAATATCTTGCATTCGGTTGTATTTTTGCATATATTATGTAAATGTAAAATATGTCTATTATAAGATGCAGTTGTATGTTTTGTAAACATGCAGAACTTGTATATTTTATTGTTATTATATTATTGTCATAATTGTTTCAGGGTTTTATTGTACTTCGTTAACCACCAAGCCACTTGGAATAAACGAACTCGAACCAGCATTCACCTCGTGTTATCTGTGTGTGACCCTGCTACATTTATGTTAAATAATGAGCATATTTAAAGTTCTGGGGACGAACTATGCACGTGCCATGAGCAGATAATTCAAGTTCTAGGACAAAATTAAATATTTAGACTCGTTTAAATGAGCTATCACACATGTCTGTACCTAATGCCGTTAGTGAGGGGAAAATTATTAAAGACGAACACCCTCAAAATCGTGAAATTTCAGTACATTATCAGTTTTTGTCAAATTATTACCAGGAGTCACTGTGACAAAAGCATTTCGGGTTCACTTATGAAATATGTATATTTCTATTCTTCTATGCGTTAGCTATGTTATGAAAAACATTACACGTCTTCAATGTGAGTATCCTAAGAGAAAATTTGCTTTAAATATGCACGAGGTCGTCACATTTTAAAGAAACGCTAAAATCAATGTTGGGCCGAAATCACGTGACCTACGATTTTACTATGAGTTACTTTTTTGTTCACCTTGTTAAAATGGGTCTTTTAAAAACAATTGCAAGTCTCAAGCTAAATTTTGCCAACGTTAAAAATCGAAATTTAGAATCGAACTGGACTTTTAATGGTAGGGCCGTTTGAGCCAAAAAGATGCGATATGAAACGCAGTAAGGGCTATCATCCTGCAAATTAAAGTCTGGTTGCACTAACTGCATTCCTTCTTATAGACGTGCTGCAGACAAAATCGCTGGTAGAGTAATACACCAATCTCAATAAGGATGAAGGATTTAGTACCGAAGTACAGGGAAGTTATAAATATATATTAATTACACACACTCGTTCCTACGTCTCTTGAATGACATGTAAATACCAAGGAAACTTTAAACAAGAGCCATCTTGAGAGATAGCGTATTCCTCCGGCCCATTATAAATTAAATACTCAATTTTAGCAGTGTATATATAACTTGAAGGTGTTTTTGCTCATAAAAAGTGATATGCCAAAATATAAATAGGGAAACCCCAATCATATCTTTTTTTGAAATAATGTTGAGATCTACCCTGAACTATTAAATTAATATCAGTTTATTAAATATAATCGTTCAGTGCAAACCTATACTGGAGTGCGTAACACTCTACTTCTAGAATACGAATATATAAAGACGCTCTATCACGTTTTTCTTACTGAAAACAATTATCTCACGAAAAGGTAAATTAGTTTTTTCAATGGCTAAATAATACTCCCGAATCCATAAAAAGAGTTATAAAACGAATGTAATTTTTTTGGTTTAGCCATGCGATACCTAGACACTCAAAGTAGAGTTTTGAATATGGAACCATGATAGAATGGTCAATTATCTTGTTGTCTGAACTCTCAAATTTGCATGAGACCTACAAATCTACCTCTCACACTGAAGAGTTCCACACCACTATCACTTTATACGTCGCACCATTTTATTTCAATAGCGATAACCTTTTTCTATGGATGCAGGCTTATCGGATCGTGTAATGCAATGTCTAACCCTCTTTCATAATAATACATTGTATCTTTGATGATAAATGGCAAATTTGAGAAAACAAAATACAGCTGCAGCGTCTTGAAAGCTTCTTAACGATCATATATACTACCATATATGTATACATCATATCATATACACGAAATCTGTGATGGGCATTCTAGAAGTTGAGGTGATGAAGAATGAAGAACAATTTTATGGATACACAACTTCTTTATTCTATGTCGAAACGTCGCCTACATAGAATAAAGAAGTTACATATTCAAAGACTCAAGAGTTTACTTACACTATATTACGTATACATGCGTTTAATACAATTGTGAAAAACGCCAGATATGATAAAGGGGTCCAGGCTTTACAGAAATTATCTCCTACGTGGGAGATACTAAGTCCTAAGTAGGAGATAGTATCACGATATTTTTCATCGTGACACTAATACGTTTCCGTATACATGATATTGGGAGGCAGTATACCAAATGTGGTGAGGATTAGCCAAGTAGTTTTAGAGATTTGCTCCGGAAACTAACCCTTCCCTCAAAATAGACAAAGTCCAAATTGTTACCATGGAATTTTTTTTAAAAGCTTCAACCCCCAAAAACCACATCTACATGATATGGGGAGGCTATATACCATATTTGTGAAAATTGGCCTAATAGTTTTCGAGTACTGCTCCGGAAACGATATGATCACGGATGGACGGACAGACGGGCGGACGAACGGACACACAGACGGAGCCAACGACTATATAACTTTATTTATCCTCCAGTTTGGAGAGCTTGTACAACAAAAATAAATCACAATATTACATCAGAAATAGAATGCTGCTCGGTCTTCAGTCTTCATTTCATCCTTCCATCAGTACTGATAGACAGTTTGTGTTTGATAGTACGTAGTAAACATCTTGTACACGTATCGTACAGCAGTCAGTGTGAAACTCAATTTGTCACTTGCATTTAACGAGAAGCTAGGCCGACAGGATAACAGATTTAAAGTCAGTTCACCTGCAGACAAAGTATGAAGAAACACACTGAAGTCAATTGGTCCAATATTTGCAAGATCACACCACAGATCATCCCTCTCTTCAGAGATATATTCACATGATGTGATAATGTGAGGCAGCGGATCTGAAAAGAATTCACCACAATGTTCACAAAGATAGTCCTCAGACTTTACCAGTTTGTAGACAGCTACGAGTTTCATGAAGTAGCCAACAGAATGCCTTAGGGTCGGGATCTTCTAAACCGCTATCCAAGATGGGTGCACAGTTAACGATGGGTGAATTTTTCCGAATTCATGTAGCTCTGGATCATTATGGATCCGCTCAGTCCATGATTTCGAGTGGAAGTCAAATACTGTAGATTTTACTTTCTTCTTCCATATGGTATAGCATGGGAAATTACCACAGTCGAGGAAAGTCCTGATATAATCCATGATGCCATACTTCTCACAAAGTCTATAGATATCCAGCACAAGACCTCGCTGATTTGGTGAGCACACATAATGGTAGCTGAGTAGTCGAGTGAGGAGTATCTTGTATGGAAGATATGTAGTGTCCATTGTCAGTTGTCTGCCGAAGAACAGTACTTTCTTGGAATCTATCACACCCTCAAGTGGCATGACACCAAGCAGACCTAAGCAGACGTCAGTTCGAGTAAGCTTCGGCAGTCCTTGAATACATTTGATTATATACCTGTATGCCCGCTCTAGCATTGTAATTTCAGTTTTTGTCAGGGCAGTCCATAACTCACAACCATACAGGGCTTTAGGAAGTGTGATGGCATCGACGAGTGCGAGACACGTTTGAGGACTAACAAACTTAGGACTAAACCCAGATCTGATCAGAATGTGTACACTGGCTCTCATCGTCGTACTTGCATCCAGGGTTCTATCTGTAGATAACATATTTGCATCCAGAGTGATTCCCACGTGCTTTATAGTGACAGTACGAGGCAAAATAGTGTCATAGAGTGTAAGTTCTGGGTCATCTCTGCATTTTTGTTTGGTGTATGGGAAAGTCATGATCAGTGATTTTGAAGCAGAGAATGTAAACCTCCATCGTCTACTGTAGTTCTCAGCTATCAGCAGTAATGCTTTTAGACCACTGTATGATGGGCTCACCAAGGCAAAATCATCTGCCTGTGTTGGACAGCATGTGTTCCAATCTAGGATAAAGGAGCCTCTCTTTGCATTAGTCAGCTCTGACAGGAGCTCATCAATGAATAGTAGGTAAAGTCTGGCAGACAGGATTCCGCCTTGGCGAACACCTTGTAGTAAACTGAACCATCTTGATTGGTAGTTTCCGGTTTTCACGGAGCTCCCTATACCAGAGTTTTCGAGTACTGCTTCGGAAACGATGTGATCACGGATGAACGGACAGACGGGCTGACGAACGGACACACAGACGGAGCCAACGACTATACCCCCCCCCCCCCCGCATTTATATGCCAGGGGGATAGTAATTTGAATGCATATATCTGTCAATGTATTGCCCATGACAAAAGCTAGCTTAATCACCATGTGTTTCGCTATATTATATTATATTTACCTAGCACAACGATCCACTTGTCCCCTTGATTCACCCTGCACATCACCAGGTCATCAGAGGACCTCGGCACCATACCGTCTCTCCAGGGGAGACTGTCACCTGACAAACATTCAATAGAATTTAAACACAAAGTGAATGAGATTTAAAACGCATTGCCAATATATAATAGTTAGAGAATAACCAACGAGGTACGAGTGATTACGGGAAATATCCATGAGTCTAAATAATGTTCAGCCACGAGCTTTAGCGAGTGGCTCTGAACATTATTGAGACGAGTGGATTTTTCCCGTAATCACTCTTACCGAGTTGGTTATTCTATACATTACCCATTATGCAATTAAATTTACCAAATTACGCCTGGTTATTACATTTTCATGTTGGGCGGCTGCTGTGAAGGACCCGTCGCCACAGTAACATTGTGACGTCATAAGATAAATCGTCGCGTCAGACCATTGTTTTATGACGTCATAGTCATTCTTTCTCCAGGTAACCGACCAATCAACGTTGAGAATCACTTGAAAGCACATGTGCAAATATCACAAACATAATCACCTGTGTCTTCTCATCCGTATGGGTAATATTGTGATTTATTTAACTCATTATAGCTCAAAGTGCTAATATGTTAGTATACTTATGATATTTAAAATATTGAAATGAGTATCACATTTTATGTGTGGTATATTCTCGTGGCACTATCAAAAGCGCAAAACTCTATATGGCCATATAATTTATGAATATACGACTCTGCTTTGTTTTGATTTGGGGCCTAAATACAATGTCTTAATGAATGATTCTAAACATACCGGAAAACTTAGAGAATACTAAATGACGTTTAATAACATATTTATAAAACGAGTGAGTGGTTTGGTATTTGACGAGCGAAAGCGAGCTAGATACTGATATCATTCACGAGTTTCATAAATATGTTATTAAATGGGACCAAGTTTAGTATTTTATTTATTACAAACTGATTTAAATGGTACGAGCTCATCAATAAATGGGACAAACTTTATTGCGCCACGGCGCTGATATTGTGATGTCATATTTTAACCATTATGACGTCACCTCAATCGAAAGCCCGCTATGTTATTACACTCATTTGTAATAACATTGCAGATTTATTAAACCGTGATATTTTCAACAGGTGAGTAATAAAATTATTATTACCCATATGGTTGAAAATAACCAAGTTAATATTATTGATATGAGTACATGTGCACAATTCACGTTTGCCTAGCAACCATTGTCTCACTGCGACGTCTGTGACGTCATAAAATGATTGCTACGTCACTATACTTTGCCGTCGCAATGGAAGTGGGCCGTTTCCTGACTATTTTAACGCGAATCAAAGGGAACACAATGTGTAATAAGGAAATTGTTACACTCGAAAGTGTGCCATATGACTTTTACGAAACTCGTGCAAATTTATCATATGACACACTTTTCGGGTAATAATCTCTATCTATTTGGCCAGATGAAACAACCAATGTACTAATGTCAGAGGTCAATATTGATTCATCAGCCAGCCTGCATGCCAGCTACGGTCGTGAAATATCTAGGAGTCTACATCTACTCTAACCTCTTTATGGATTCACAAATTAACAACCTCTGCAAAGTCTGTTAACTCAGATATTGGAAGCAGTCGCAAATTCATCACAAGAGAGGCTGCACACATCTTAGTCAGGTATCTGGTCCTCTCTCGTCTGCATTATTGTAACAGTAGATTGTATGGTCTCAGTACATCACAGCTCCACAGGTGAGAGATATACCCTACACTTTTCCCCGTGGGGCCCTCATGAGGCATAGCCGAGTAAGGCTCCACAGGGAAAAGTATAGGGTATCATTTTGTAGAGGTCAATAGCGTTCCTACTAGCTTGGACTAGTGGGATGTCCCTTTAGCTCAGTTGGTAGAGCGTCTGACTCTCACCCGGAGGTCCCGGGTTCGAATCCCCCTGGATGTTGAAATTTGTATTTTCACTCCTGCTACAAATGTGATACTCGAGGAAAAGTATGGGTATATTTGTTGTATACCCTACTTACGGTCGAGTGTAAACGGATATAATTTCATAATATTTCTAAACAAATATAGCTGTAAACAAGCTTGTGAAACACACAACCCAAATACGGCCTCATCTGTGATAACTCCCGGGTACGCTGAAATGTATAGCTAACGCATAAACGGCATGGCTAATGTCAACAAGGCCAAGGTTTAGAGAAAAAAACAGAAGCAACTTTCAGTAATGTTAAGACATTTTGCATCAAAAATTAAATAATATTCTTAAGAAATAGAGAGATTTGTGATATTATATCACGTATTATAATAACCTTATTCATTTGGTCATGAAAAAATGGTTAGTAATGGTTAGTTCGTTCGGCCAGAAAGCAACAGGACACAGGTTCGATCCCAGATTTAAAATGAAACATTTGTAAATTTCGTATATGTTCATATTTAATCTGACATTGTATAAAGTATCATCTCTAAGATTTGGAAATTTAGAAAACTTACTCAATTGATTTCTCAGTTGTTAAAATGTGTAGGTAAATCAGAAAAAAGTGTAGGTGTATCTGCTAATACACCTACACTTGTAACAAAATTAAACATAGCAACGAGACCGGAAGTGGGGTATACATATATTCAAGATCCTATGATTCGTGTACAAAAGTTTCAATAACCTGGCGCCTGAGTATCTCACAGAAATCATCACACCTTATATCCCTTCTCAAACCCTAAGATCCCAAAATCAGTGCTTGATCAAAGTGCAACCGTTCCAGCTATCATCCTGTGGAAAATATTCTTTCAATATGCCGCTGCTTTCTTTGGAACTCCCTTCCCATGGAAATCAAAAACTCTTACTCAAATGATGCCTTCAAGTCAAAATTGAGACTTTTTTCTTTAGACAGGCTTATGATTAAATGTTCAGACCTTCTTCAATCTTCATCTGTAAATACTCAACCTACTCTGTACATAAGTTAAATAATATTTGTCGCGCCTTGAGCATGTATCTGTATATGAAAATGGCGCTATATAAATATCCATTATTATTATATTATTAATTCTCGTTTACACAGAACTGTCAATCACAAATCGTCCATTTTCAATTAGGATGATTAAAGTTTTAGTAAATCACATTATTTAATGGCCTCTGAGGGTAATATACAACATGATGATGATTTTACCAGTGAAGAAACTCTCAATGAAATAATGTTATGTAAGATGAATTTTGGAAATGCATATATACATATGTCCTGTTGATATTTAACAAGTTATAATAATTTACTTTCAATAGTTATTTTGGGGATAATGACACGTTATTACTAAGATCATATATCCAGTATTGACATATTACACAGACTATTACCTTGGTCAGTAAGGTAGTCCAAGGGTGTGTGTCCGATGGAGTTTTGTTTCTTCATGTCTGTTTCAGGGATCTGCTTCAGCTGTTGTTGCAAGTTATCAGCATTGTTTCCTAGCATCCTACATAGGAAGTGGAGTGGTGTGTTCCTGTACATGTCGGCCTTGTCTCCCTGATGGATCAATGTCAGAATATCCTTTATCTGATGTGATCTTTTACACAGAACATGGAGCGGTGTTACTCCATTCTGATCCTTCTTGTTGATGTCTCCCTTTGCTGTGTTGACAATTTGGCGGATTACATCAAATTCAACCTGTACGTTGCCGCACAGATGATGGAGTGGTGTAGTTCCATGTTCATCAGCTTTATTGAAGTCACCTTTCCCTTTTCCGATCACTAGATCTACGTTGTCCAGTTGAAGGCCAGAGCATGCACATAAATAATGGAGTGGGGTACTCGTATTCTGCTCACATTGGTTCAGATCACCTTTACACTCAGTGATAATCCACTTAATTTCCTCTGTAGTAAATGTTCGACATTTGAATAGAAAGTGGAGAGGTGTATGTCCATAATAATCACAGATATTAACGTTCCCTCCTCTTTCAGTGATGATTTTTTGTATAGTTTCCATATCCACACGGTGTTCATCATCACCATCATCACCATCATCATCTTCACCATCATCAAAATCATCATCACCATCATCATCATCATCAAAATCATCATCATCATCATCAAAATCATCATCATCATCATCAAAATCATCATCATCATCATCATCATCATCATCATCATCATCATCATCATCATCATCAGCGTCAACATAATCAGCGGCAGAAGAAGGAGTAGGAACAAATGAGTGACACAGAAAGTGTAACGGTGTCTTCCCATTCTGATCAGGGATATTAACGTCCCCTCTTCCTTCAATGATGATCTCTCCTATAGTGTCCATGTTCACGCGGTGTTTATCATTATCATCACCACTACCAGAAGCAGCAGCATCAGCAGTAGTAGCAGTAGTAGCAGTGGTAGAGGCCTTGAGCTGACAGAGATAATGTACTGCTGTTCTCCCACTCTCGCCCTTCATGTTCACTTCAGCTCCAGTCTTCACTAAAGTTAACACAGCAGTCAAGTGTCTACTCTTTAGAGCTGTCCACAACATGGTTTTTCCATTCTGTCCTGGTTGGTTGATGAATCGTTTTGAATCATTCTGAAAAACAAACCAAATGTAGTTAAGGGATTTACCATGTGTTAAATGAATGAATGTGTTAATTGAATTGATTCTGAACAAAGCATGATAAAGAATTTCCTACTGCACTCTTTAAACCTAGGATTTGTTCTCGGGCACATTTACACTTATGTTTCTATGGTTACCTTAAATAATGTGAATGATTTTTAGATACAATTTTTATTGTTGATTGATAATTTGCTTGGCTATCCTAGTAACATACTAAACGACTAAAACGACATTTTTTAATGTTTATTTAGCGTTGCATACTATAACATGTGTTTTTATTTAATACTTGATTTTATAAATACTCTTTATGATTGATGAATCAATACTTGTTTTTATTCTGAATATTGAACTATATATAGGTTGACTAATATGTATTGATGCTATCCTTCTCACTATCAGGGTTGCTGTTTCTATGACTACAAAATATTGAGGATACCTTTATGTACAAAATAATACCAGATTTAACAATTTCTTTACATATCAGTATTAGTAAATGTCCTACATCTTCAATAGTTTTCCTGTTGATTATTTCTAAAATCACATGCTAAAATCCCTCTGATTGAAAGGTCAAATCAATGTCTTTGATTCTTGTTGATACATATTTTATTTTCAGAAAGTTATTTACAAATCACATTCACTTTTATTTCACAAGAAAATAATGACCATTTAGTGTAATTAAGGCGGTTTATCTACAATTTAGTAATAACTTTATCACTTACAAACAGAAGAAATCAAGGACAACGTGATGACAAATTACATTTCGCCTACGATTACTTCATTTTCCTTAAAATGAAAAATGAAATAATTCTTTAAATATAATTAATTGTAGTCTCCACGTTATGCTGAAACAATAATTAATATGAAAATCCATTGAAACTCTTTCATTCGAGTCAATAGCATTCATGAAAAAAACCCTCAATTAAGATCGCTATTTCCAGTTGATTCACTTGCACACCGTAACCACGTACATAATGCGTCATCACCACTTTAATGATAATGCGTGCCTTTATTGTTGCTCGTGGTTGTATGAAAATCGGTTTTATAAAAAAAGTTTTCTGATCTTGCACTGATCGAAAACTGATCATGCGACATGACAACTCCTGACATTGAACTATATTATGCAGAAATGGTGCACCTCCATAAGGCTATAATATTGCTAAACTATTCATTAAAGTTTTTATGAAATCTGATAAGATACCTGGTAGGCATTTCTTTTGGCCAACAGTGTACCATCTTGACAGCGATGTCATTATTTAACCATTACGGCAGTACATCTATGTTACTAGTGTGTGACCATAATAAATAAGTCATTCTGACTAAAGTGAACCTGATCTTTAATGTGTTAAATATATGATAGCATAGTCCAAGAAAATCTTTAACGTCCTTTTCTACCCTGGTGGAGCATTGATGTATTCAAAAGATTTACTGGGAGCGCTAATGTCAAAGTAACCAAAATCATATTTGTGAGATAGGAATATAATCTACTATACATTTCTTGGAAACTGATAAACACTTTGTTTTTCATTAACAAATTGGATTGGTTAACAAGCTGTAATAGCTTATCTGAATACAGCTCCCACAGTGTTGACATTAAAGTTCAAACGAACTTGTTGAACTATTCCAAAATAAACTGTGACCTTGAGAATTTGTCTCCCTCATTGGAGGCTATATTTAAGATATGAATAGAATCTAGTGGTTGATTGAGATATCAAACTGTCAAGAGTAAAATGACATCTAGTTGTGACCTCGAAATGAAGGTCAAGGTCCCTACACTCGATGGGATACTTCCTCTTACTGTGGTTAATTTGGAAATTATACAGTAAATAGTTTTTTAGTTATTCCATTCCATGTACGATATTTTATCATTTTCTTTGTGACAAACACTTTTATGACAACAATTTACAAATACGTCTAGTAAATAATTGATGAATATTTAGATAGTCAAAAGTACACAATACAGTAGTAAAGAGAGGTAAGTAATTCGATCAGTTTGATTTATCCATTGATTTTTCAAGGTGATTATTTATGTCAACGATAGCTTAGACCAAGTGTTTTTAAAGGCAGATTTCTATTCATGGATTTAAGGTACATAAAACACGAGATAACATATATTGAAACAAAACAATTGATGAACAGTAAGGTTAGTTAGTATTGTATTTACACATTTAAATAAGAAATTTAAGTATTTCAATCAAATACAAATATTTATTGGATTTAGCAAGAATGAAGATGATAGATACATATGTACAATTCAACACTGTTTACCTTTTTTTCATCTGTGTGGACACAGCAGGAGACAAGGGCTTCACATAATTCTCTATTCTGACAAAGTCTGTGTTTGAATACAGAGTAATCGCCCGTGAGTACTTCTCTTTGGAACCTCCTAGCTAAGGTCTCCAATACAGCTTGGATCGGCTTCACAATGATGTAACAAGGTGATCTTCTACTGTCATCTTCATCAGATGTGGAGATGATCATCTTCTGTCGTATAACAGAAAGAGTTGCATACTGAACACAGTATAGTGGGTCAATTTCATTGATGACATTCAGTACACTCTCATACACAGATGGGTGAGCAAAGTGACAGATCCCATTCCTCCAGATAGTGATATAGCTGCCTTCTTGTTCCTTCTCTACTTGAAGAAGTTTCTGTCTTAGGTCTTCATCCTTAACAGAGTAAACATTAAACTCCCCGTCATTTTTTATCATCATCTGGAACAGGTCCTTACAGTTGTCATTGTACAAAACCTTTGTGGTCATGTCCAGAAACTTCAGAGGAGATTCAAAGAATTCCTCAATATCCACATTAAATCCATTAGACCTAAGCTTTGAATACATCTTGCTGCAATGGGGGAACCCATGTGCTATGTCTTTGTTGGAAACTTTCTCCTTTAGTTCTTGTTTCACGTCAGTCACATTCTCATGGTTCAGATGGTATTTGAGGATGTCCAATCGTTCGTCTGTCACTTTTATTTTACTGAGGTCCACAACACATGTCGGGTCGAACATCTTGTCACTGAATTGTCCAAGATGCACCCTAGATTCATTCACGACGTTCTTTCTGCTTACAAAAATGACACAGGTTTTGAGTTTATCATTTTCATTGAACCATAATAATTTTCTAATTATGTCTAGCCAACCCTTTATCAGCTGATGATCTGCAAGAAATGCACCGAATCTATCATCGAACATGATGATCCTATCTTTTGTCATCTTTGATATCAGATCATACTCTTCAGGTTTGTCGACTGTAAAGACGTGAACATTCTTCTGCAGGAACTCCTTCAGCACCAGGTAGCCTAGAGTCGTCTTGCCGTCTCCAGCATTCCCTGTTATTGTGACCCATCGCTGCCCTGCCTTCAGTTTGTCCAGAACGATGTCCACAGCAGACACTCTTATCATTCCGCATGTTATCATCTCTATCTCCTCCCTGGTTCTAGCTAAAATATTGAAAATGAGGGAAAATTAAACTAAGTATATAAATAATTATATATGTCCATAAATATTTTGTGCACTGACATATTGATATAAAATGACTAAGTTGATACTATGTTGAGTGAACTCTTTCTTTTTCAAAATATTTTGAAAAATCATTGAGTCCATTTCAGTCAATTTGATTCCTGATTTATGATTTCAAGTGGTGCAAAATGGATGGTTTACAACAATAACAAATGCATCTATATTTATTGACAACCGTTTTGAATACACAGTGCTTCATAGGATACATCCCTTCTTAAATGAAATTTAGATTAGACAATATCTACATGTGATTCTTGATTTCTTTTACTTTTCAAGCAACAAGCAAGGTTAGGTTACAATCGAATTAATTATGTTATTATGACAAACACATAATTGAAGCAACATATATATTTTGAATATAAAACACACATGTTTAAGATGAATGTCATAAAAAACTTACTCTTCAGACGCTGTATTTGCTCCTCTGGCAGCAGCTGAAGCACATCCTCTGTAAACAATGCGAGTCGGATACAAAGTGTGAATCAGTGACAACACATTGAGTTACGTAATAATTTGTGTCAAATTAAATATACTGTGTCAAAACAGCTTCACAACAGTTTGAAACATTGCAGTAATTACATAAGAAATCAAAGGAATGTAACTATTTAATGTAATATACTTTGCACATACAATAATATTGTAACAATTTTGTTTTTAAAGTATAACTCTATGAACTCATTACAAACCACAGTCATCCGAATGATCTATCTCAGACAGTGAACTGCTATAAAAACATATATGCAAAAAGTAAACACAATTTTGCTTCATCGAAGTGCATAATTACAATCACATAAAAATTAGTCCAACTAAATTTAATTGTACGAGTATGTGTTTTTTTTTAGTTCTGCGCTTGAAAATACATTCAAAGATCCAAATTCTAAGGAACTTTTTAAAAATTGAATGTCGGAAAAAGGAGGAAACGCGATATAGCATATGTTCATTCATGGTGATTAGTTTGAAAATTGAAAATGATACACATCTGAAAATATCAACTAATAGGCCGTATGCTAACAGCCGGCTTTGTAAGCAATGCAGATTAAATGTACCAGAACAAATGTATATCTTGAGAGGTTATTGGGGATTAGTTGACTAAAAAAAGGACAGATATACAAGATAGAAGAATGAGAGGGGTTAATGAGAAGTGGGGATTAATGGACTAGAAGAAGGACGGAAATTCAAAAGGGAAGAATGACAGTGGTTAATGAGAAGTGGGGATTAGTGGACTAAAAGAAGGACGGAAATACAAGATGGAAGAATGACAGCGGTTAATGAGAAGTGGGGATTAGTGGACAAGAAGAAGGACGGATATACAAGATGGAAGTATGACAGTGCTTAATGAGAAGTGGGGAAGAGTGGACTAGAAGAAGGACGGAAATACAAGATGGAAACATGACAGGGGTTAATGAGAAGTGGGGATTAGTTCACTAGAAGAAGGACGGAGATACAAGATGGAAGAATGAAAGGGGTTAATGAAAAGTGGGGAAGAGTGGACTAGAAGAAGGGCGGAATTACAAAATGGAAGAATGACAGGGGTTATTGAGAAGTGGGGAAGAGTGGACTAGAAGAAGGACGGAAACACAAGATGGAAGAATGAAAGGGGTTAATGAGAAGTGGGGAAGAGTGGACTAGAAGAAGGACGGAATTACAAAATGGAAGAATGACAGGGGTTATTGAGAAGTGGGGATTAGTGGACTAGAAGAAGGACGGAAATACAAGATGGAAGAATGACAGCGGTTAATGAGAAGTGGGGAAGAGTGGACTAGAAGAAGGACGGAAATATAAGATGGAAGAATGACAGAGGTTAATGAGAAGTGGGGATTAGAGGACTAGAAGAAGGACGGAGATACAAGATGGAACCATGACAGCTGTTAATGAGAAGTGGGGAGTAGTGGACTAGAAGAAGGACGGAAATACAAAAGGGAAGAATGACAGAGGTTAATGAGAAGTGGGGATTAGTGGACTAGAAGAAGGACGGAGATACAAGATGGAATAATGACAGGGGTTAATGAGAAGTGGGGAAGAGTGGACTAGAAGAAGGACGGGGATACAAGATGGAAGAATGAAAGGGGTTAATGAGAAGTGGGGATTAGTGGACTAGAAGAAGAACGGAAATACAAGATGGAAGAATGACAGGGATTATTGAGAAGTTGGGAAGAGTGGACTAGAAGAAGGACGGGGATACAAGATGGAAGAGTGAAAGGGGTTAATGAGAAGTGGGGATTAGTGGACTAGAAGAAGAACGGAAAAACAAGATGGAAGACTGACAGGGGTTTATGAGAAGTGGGGAAGAGTGGACTAGAAGAAGAACGGAAATACAAGATGGAAGAATGGCAGAGGTTAATGAGAAGTGGGGATTAGTGGACTAAACGAAGGACGGAAATACAAGATGGAAGAATGACAGGGGTTAATGAGAAGTGGTGATTAGAGGACTAGAAGAAGAAGGAGATAAAGGCAAATATGCAAAGCCATTAGAGTGTCAGTTGAATAGCGAATCGTGTCATTGTGTTGTTTTTCTCACTCTCTCCTCACTCTGGTAGAGCAAACATATAAAATAAAAATGTATAGTCAAACGACCTGATAGTCAAACGAAAACTACAAAACCATTCCAATCCTGGTAAATATGTTTGATATATTTAGAAAATAAGCTAAGGCTTGTTCTTATTGTGCAAATATTTTATCAACTTTGCTTTTTAGAAAGAGTGGTTATATTACTAGGTTAGTGTTGTTTCCTCTTGTTTTTAAAACATAAATTGAAATTCACTTTCTATTATCTCTTGGTCCTTCTCAATATAGTCACTTATTCCAAATCTTAGTAATTTTGCAGGGGAGATACACATTTGGAAATGACTTCAGATGTTGATAACAACTACCCTAGTGATGTGACCTATGCATGTTAGCTGTTACGGATAAATAGAACCTAACGTTTTTTCTCCAAATATGGAGGTGCTTTAGAAAATATACACGGTTTTTAATGTATTTTTTAGCTCATTAGGCCGGCGTCCGTCCATTCGTCCATCCCTAAACATTTCACTTTTTCGACTTCTTCTCCAGAACCATTGACTCTAGAGGGCTCCAAATTGGGTCACTGGTCACGACCTTAAAAACCTATTTTCATCTTCTTCTCCAGTTCCAAAAGGTCTAGAGAGCCGAAATATTGTGTGCAGACTCCTTGGCCAATGGGGATTCTAAATGGTAGATTTCGTGATTCTGTGACCCTAGATAGGGTCACAGGAGTCACGGCATTAAAAACCCATTTTCATCTTCTTCTCAAGTTCTAAAAGATCTAGAGAGCTTAAATGTTGTGTGGAGATTCCTAGGCTAATTGGGATTCTATATAGTAGATTTGGTGACCCCGTGATCCCACATAGGGTCACAGGGGTCACGACCTCAAAACCTACTTTCATCTTCTTCGCCAGTACCTTTAGGTCTTGAGAGCTCAAATGTAAAAATTGTAGATTTGATGACCCTGTGACCATTGCACTCTGTCTACAGACCAATCTGTATAAACCCTAATGAGCTACAGAGCCCATGGCTCTATTTTTACTTTGAATGACAACGTTAGTTTAAACGTTGTGAAATCACTCACATCGATGAGTAACCTAAGGAAACCCATGACACTTCACAGACTGTGCTGTCTTACAGGCATAAACCTACGTATTCTTATGCAGGGTTTAAGATCCTGTGTGTTACTTCACATTGACATTGCAGTCACCTTGAGACTAAATAGGTCTTATATATGTTTAATAGATTACAGAAAGGACTATCACGCGGCTACTAACAAGCTAATTAAACGATATATTACATGCAACAGTTTGAGCATGACACTGTCAAGTGACACTGCCTAATGACACTACCTAATAACAGTGTCTAATGACAGTGTGTAATGACACTGTCTAATGACACTGTCTAATGACACTACATGTACCTAATGACACTGTCTAATGACACTGTCTAATGACACTGTCTAATGACACTATCTAATGACAATGTCTAATGACACTATCAAATGACACTGCCTTTAGAAACTGCCTAATGACCCTGCCTAATGACCCTGCCTAATGACACTACCTAATGACACTACCTAATGACAATGCCTTACGGCACTGCCTTAATACCATACCTAATGACACTGTCTAATGACACGGCCTAATTGCCTAATGACACTGACTAATGACACTGTCTAATGACACTGTGACTACTTAATGACACTACCTAATGACACTGTCTAATGAAACTACCTAATGACACTACCTAATGACACTGTCTAATGACATTGTCTAATGAAACTACCTAATGACACTCCTTGATGACACTACCTTAAGACACTACCTAATGGCACTGCCTTATGACACTGCCTTATGACATTGTCTAATGACACTGTCTAGTGGACAATGACAGTAGAATCAGTAATCTGTATATTGCCCTTGTTTGGATATCTTATTTCAAGCATTCAGTTTCATAGTGAAATAATGATGCTAATATGGTTACTTATATACACGTCGTACCTTCGTACAAGGATATCAATGTTTTAAAAATGATTGACCTGATCTGGTTTGTAATAAATTGATATAATGAAATAAGTTACCTGTCTTGTAGTGCAGGAGAGGCTGAGCAACATCCGCAGTACGGTTTGTTCCTGTAAAAATGTAAAAATGTGAATGTGATACTTAAGCTTAAACATTCTGATTTTTAGCTCATCAGGCCTGAAAGGCCCGATGGGCTTATGGCATGGCATGGTGTCCGGCGTCCGTCCATCCGTCCGTCCGTCCATCCGTCCATCCGTCCATCCGTCCGTAAACTTTTCGCTTTTTCGACTTCTTCTCCAGAACCAATGACTGCACAGAGCTGAAATTTTATGTGCAGACTCCTTGGCCAATGTGGATTCTAAATTGTAGATTTTGTGACCCCGTGACCCCAAATGGGGTCACAGGGGTCACATCCTTAAAAACCTATTTTCATCTTCTTCTCAAGTTCCAAAAGGTCTAGAGAGCTGAAAAGTTGTGTGCAGGCTCCTGGGCCCATGGGGATTCTAAATTGTAGATTTCGTGACCCCGTGACCCCAAATGGGGTCACAGGGGTCACATCCTTAAAAAACCTATTTTCATCTTCTTCTCAAGTTCCAAAAGGTCTAGAGAGCTGAAAAGTTGTGTGCATACTCCTTGGCCCATGGGGATTCTAAATTGTAGATTTTGTGACCCCGTGACCCCAAATGGGGTCACAGGGGTCACATCCTTAAAAACCTATTTTCATCTTCTTCTCCAGTTCAAAAGGGTCTAGAGAGCTGAAAAGTTGTGTGCAGAATCCTTGGCCCATGGGGATTCTAAATTGTAGATTTCGTGACCCTGTGACCCCAAATTGGGTCACCGGGGTCACATCCTTAAAACCCTATTATCATTTTCTTCTCAAATTCCAAAAGGTCTAGAGAGCTGAAAAATTTTGTGCAGACTACCTGGCCCATGGGGATTATAAATTGTAGATTTTGTGACCCCGTGACCCCAAATGGGGTCACAGGGGTCACATCTTCAAAAACCTGTTTTCATCTTCTTCTCCATTTCCAAAAGGTCTAGAGAGCTGAAAAGTTGTGTAGAGACTCTTTGGTCAAAGGTGATTCTTAATTGTAGGATTGGTGACCCTGTGACTCCAAATACAGGTCACAGGGGTCATGATCTAAAAACCTATTTTTTGCTTGTTAACAATGTATTACTTGAGATAACTTAGATATTCAACCTTAGATAATAAATAAAATCCTGATGAGCTACAGAGCCCATGGCTCTATTTTTATCTGATATGACAACAGAAACGTACTTACCCTTGTATTTAAAATTGTTTACAAAACTGTTTAGTAGTGTATTGTTGAATTATTTCAAAAGAAACGGAAGGTTCGTTTTACATTGCAAAGGTTCAAGGTGTATCCTTGGATAATCTGATTGTATACAAAACTGTATAGTTGTGTATTGTGTAGTTACTTCAAAAAGCAAACTAAAGGTTCCTTTTACATTGCTCACATTCAAGTTGTTCAAGTTGTGTCATTGAATAATTATCTGGAGTATATGCCTACTTGAATTTCTTTTTTCTCTCATTATCGTTTTAAAAAATAGATTGTGCTTTCTGATGAATATGGTTGTACTTACATTGTCGGCTGAACAACATAAATTGTAATTGTATATTGAGGGGTACAGTTTTCCCAACAAACCATGCAGTATAACTATTTAAAACCACGATTCGATGTTGAATTATTGTTATCTGCTCTGGATTTTAATCTGTAAGACAATACTCCTCTACATATACATACCGTTCTCATCTAGTTCTGTACCTGGTCTGTTGGACCTGCAATAAGATGGTATAGATATTATCCAAAAACACTATTTACCTTATAACAACATTGCAACATATGAGTATTTGCTCAAGGAAACATAGTTGAATCATACTTAGGCAATCAAATATCATTCATGCATACCTCGGTATGAAACAATCGAATAGAACTTACATAAAGCATACTTATAGATTCTCCAGATACCATATTAGGTTTTGAATCGTCACATTTATAATCTTTATTTCAATAATACTTATAATATTTAGCTTCTATTAGTCTCAATTTCAACAAGACTGTTCACGGGAGTTTGACAATCAACATTATCAAACTAAAAATTGCTAGGAGGAGGACAAAACCTTTACCAGAGTGACACCATAAGTCTTTCAACACCTCCAACACAACCTTTACCAGGTACCCATGTGTACTGCTGCATGTACATAGGTACATCTTTATGAGGTCACCTAAATTACGGGAGATTTTATTCCTACTTTTTATTGACTATTAAACGTGGATATTTTACACTATTATAAGATAATGTATTTGTCCAAAAGTCATTCAAGTTTATTTAAATAGACCACACAGACCCAAGTATAACAAAGTAATGCAGAAGATGTTCTCTCGGTGTAAGTTAGTAGTGGATGATACATCAAGGCTTCTACATCAACAAATGTTGTCAATGTTTTAACAAAACACAGCACATGTTTATTTATTACCTTCCAGCTCGACGTCGTCTCCAGATAACAGCAGCGGCTACCATCCCAGCAACAATGCTGAAACACAAAATCATTTAATTCAAATTATATCACAGACCTCAGATTATTCAATACTGTTACCAGCATCGCGAAATTTTGGATTATTTGACAGCAATATTGTAAAGTTAAGTTCATGTCATATTTGTTTGCGTTAAGGATATATTTCATTCTTTCTGACTATGCTTCAACCAGTTCAGTTATAGTTAATCATAAGTTCAAAAGCGAACTACTAGTTGGATCATCTACTTTAAAATGTCATGGATATATAGATGATTACACAAGCGGTTCATATTTACAAAACAGGTATGAATTTGAGTATTACTCGAGTGAGAGTGAGAGTAATGCACAGTTTTAGTTTAATAAGAGTCCTAAAGTACACTTCCTGAAGAGGAAATGACTCATTACTCATTGTTTCCATTTGATCAGCATCAGAAAACGACTCTGTTTTTGCGATCAGCTACAACGACACTACAAATAATTGATATAAATGTTATTATAAAGAATACGAAATAGAATCATGACTACTCAAGATGAACAAGGTTGTTAAGCAACATACTATGGTCATACCGAAAATATCAACTCGGTTATTATACCCCCGTCCTTCCGTCCGGTCAATTTTTTCAAAAACCGTCAAAGGTACATCAACCAAACTTTGTACACTTGTTAACCATGTTCTTCCGATCGCGCACAGACAATTTTCAATTTTAATTTTCTGAGATTTAAATTTGTTGTCGTTTCCATTAGTTTTATTGTGTTCAATGGGGACAAGTTTTCTCGGATACTGTTCAACCTAGGTGAATGAAAGTTCGGTTGTGAGTACTCATGACCATACTCTTTATCGAGTTCGAAAACCAGTTCCGAAATATTCCTTTTTACGGAGTTATGGCCCTTGAATCCGAAATTTAACTTAGTACCAAAAGAACTGTGATGCTCCAATGGGGACAAGTTTTCCTCGGAAACTATTACATCTAGGTGAATGAAATTTAATATGGAGGTAGTCCAGATGATACTCTTCATCGAGTTCACAGTCCAGTTCAGAAATATTATTTTTTACGAAGTTATGAAGCCCTTGAATCTGTAACTGAACTTGGTACAAATTACCGGTGTGATGCTCTAATGGGAAAATTAAGTTACCTGAAAAATAGTACATCTGGGTGAATGAAATTTTGTAATAACAGTCAGTTCCTAAAATTATTTTGAACAATATTATGATGCTTGAAGCTGTTTTTTAAACATAGTAATCTTCACATCTATAATTCTCAATGGACAGATAGCGGATGGCGGGGGTATGTGAGCCATGCTCACTTTTTTCTTGTTCTTAACCATATGGGTATTACAGATCATGATTATCAGATGAAATCAATCACACAACTCACCAGACTAGAGTGATAGGTACAACAATGGCAACATACGTGGGGGTTCCTGAAACAAAAAATAATCTGAACTTCTACTACAGGCATCACTTAATGACATACATAATGATGCATTTAATATCTATATTGAAATGAATGGAGCAGTTTAGTTTTTACAGGGGTGATCTAAACTATCGCATAGTATTAGTCTTATAAAGTAATTGAATTGAATTGAATTGAATTGTAATTGAATTTCAGACCATCCGCTGATATACAAAGATTTAAACTTTATATGTATCACAACACCTTCATCGGCATAATGCGTTAAGGATCGAGGATGGGACGATGAAATAAAATATTTTAGAATTCTATTATTTTTTCAAAATAGCAAGTTTATAATGTCCTTTATCCAAAAATGTAAGAAAATGTGGGGGTCACCGAACGATTTAAAGAGCTATCGGCATTAATAATAATACACCCGTCGGCAAATTACGTCATTTTTGACTGATTTGGTGTATTTAAATTAAGCGCTCGCTTTCAACGATTAAACTCCGAATCCTTTCAGATACATTTCAATCACATTCGGGGATGTATAGCAAATCTATATTTTGAAAATTAATGATGCTGGAAACAGAAACAAAATCAAATTAAGCACCTTTTAAAAAAAACGGCATTTTTATCACCGTGTTTCGCATATTCAACAGGATTTGTCACTACCACACACATTTTAGATATTGCTAAAACTTTAATATGATATGCGCAGTTAACTGAACAAGCGAATTCAGAAATAATAATAGGGGGTCACCGAACGTTTTTCATCACTTTAACGTTATTTTTTAAATTACCTACATAAACGTAAAAAGCTGACTTCACGGCAGTTTTGATGATTTCAAGTGTAACTTTGACGGCCTACTGTGTAATCATTATTGAACATACTATTAATCTAAGAGTGCACGGTGAAGGAATAACTATCAGTTGATTATACCAGGCTATTTAAATTCGTCACTAACTTAAGATACGAATGTAATTCGAATAACACACTTGGTAACATATTTACCGCGAATATAGGTGACGGTAACGTTATGCGGCATGTCGTAAAATGACCCTTATAAAGGCGTTACGGCAAATTTTAGCGCTCCCCGTTAGTGTACAGATAAGCCTTTGCCCAAAACAACGTAATCCATATATTTTGAGAATTATTCACAACAATAAATTGTTGTCGCTAATTGTTGCCGTAAGCGAGTTCGATTTCTGGGTCCCATCTCTCCTTAAAGGTTAATATAATTATCCAAAGCAGTGTATATTTTGTAAATTCTGTTCAAGGAATACTAAGAAGAGTCTTAGTAATGAAAATGAACAAATACGAGACTTAGATATCTACATAAAGGTCTCTTTATACAGTTTGTGTCCCCATTGATTTCAGTGTTGTTCGGTCTGTTAATCAAAAGGAAGCCGTGTCTATCACACTACTGCCATTAACCTAAAAAAGCGAAATCCTGACAACCAAAACTGAAATACTAAATCTTCACCTTGTCATTTTCGCGCCAAATCTGATTGAAAACATTCCAAACAGCATCGTTGTTCATATTGGTATATGAAAACTACCGTGTAAACTGTAACACGTATTCTCCTAGCCCATATTATCCTCAAGTTGGGAGATGCTTTCTCCTTGCTCTCTGTAGTGGGAGCTCTTGGTCTGTTTACAATGTAAACATTTTATAACCAACTTTCACAACTTGCTTTTCACGACCTTTCTTGTCAGTTGATGGTATATGATACATGTTTTGGTATGGAAACATTGCCTGAGTTGAGCATGTCAGTGTCATTCATCAAGGAAGCTTTACAGTCAGTTCACAGGTAAAATACTTATAGGATATCTAACTAGCTTCCCCTTTCATATCAAGTTTCTGTCCCTCGTGAAATAATTGTGCTTTGTCTCGAGCCTTGGCGAGAGACAAACCAAATTTATTTCACGAGGGACATAGACTTGATATGAAAGGGGAACCAGTTGTGTATCCTATTTATTATCAACATGTATTTAATATGATTTATTGTGTTTTAAAATATATTTCTGTTGTCCCATAACGTAACGGAACAGCGAAGTAATATCAACCCTGTCACAGCATCTATAAGTTCATAATATTGCGTCATTAAATATTCACACTTTTAAAATCAAATCGTTATATAATATAATCCGTGATGTTCGGTATGGCGAAACCAGTTGCACTAGTCACGCTGAAGGAAGCGTTCATAATTTAACATCTCCCTGCTCGAGAGCATGAGAGTTATCCGTCCGTTGAATGACGTCATGTCATGGCGGCCGCCATGCGCATGTTTCTCGTCGTCGGAATGTGTAAACAAGCTAAAACAACCTCATTAAATGTAAGTTTAAGATGAACATCGCTGTTGAAATGTCTTTCATTTCGGTTATTTGTGCCTTGTGATTAAAAATTCACTGTGCATCGTTACAAAAACGTTATTTTCACCGAGATACTGAGCGTTTGGTGCAATGTCCTTCCCAATGGTAAGATTGAGAGCAAAAACTATTGCAGCATTCTAAACGTTGTGTTTATTAGCTCTGCTCTAGTCATGGTGTGTTTGTTAATTATTCCATTAAAATCAATCATTGCGGTGAATACGAGTTCATGAATAAACTGAACAATGAGATAAATATGAATTATCTAAGTGTTGTCGTAAAAAAACTTGTAATTTCATGAATGAATTCACGTTCGTTTTATGAATGAATAAAGTAGTTCTGGCAGTGTCAAAGTGCATCGTTAGCCAATCAAATTACTTGAAGGTGTTATTTATGAAACCCCTTTACGAACTAACACGTGGGTAATAATTGCCAGTCCAAACTACACACACAATAACAAATAGAAGCAGGTTACAATGACACACTTGAACTAATATCGTTCACTTAGGTATAACCAAGAAGACAGGGAAAGGTAAGGACAGAGAAGCTAAATGTTGCCAATCTGTTATGGTTTAAGCAGTACGTCTAATGAACCACACACATTCAATGTAGGTGAGAAGAGATCATGATTTAATATTGTGATGCATAATAAACTAATCGTTTAAAGATCAATACCATTGAGCTATTATTTTATAGACTTAAACGCATGATTGTTCATGCTTACAGGTTGTTCTCGAAATGAGGTATGTTATCATAAGCAACTGTTTTATTAAGCTTCTCACATCCAAGCCATGATGAAATACAAGATTGGTATGAACATTCATTGAGCATGTGGTTGTTTAGCTGAGACACAGAAAGGCTTGGCATTTAGAAATCCATTGAAGGGGAAATACATTAAATTAGCTATTAATTAAAGTATTTGTCAAATTAATGTAATCAAACAATCGTGTTGATGACAGGGAAATTAACGCCATCTATGTGCACAATATATGAAAAGACAATAGGAAACGGTGCAAAGCAAATCTAGCTATAGAAGTATCACGGTATGAGCTAATATATACCTACCATCACTGGTGTGTTTTTCACACATGTCTACGTTGGGTGTGTAGCCACTGATGCATCCAGATGTACAGACTCCGTTGTGTTGGTTACAGATCCCGCCAACACAGAAGCCGTTACAAGTGTAGTTACAGGTCAGTCCGTGATATCTAGACACACACCCTACAGAACATTCTCCTGTTGCTCTGTTACATCTTCCAGACAGACAATGTTCACTACACGTGTAGTTACAGGTCGGTCCATGATATCCAGACACACACCCATCAGAACATTCTCCTGTTGCTCTGCCACATCTCCCAGACAGACAGTGTTCACTACACGTGTAGTTACAGGTCAGTCCATGATATCCAGACACACACCCATCAGAACATTCTCCTGTTGCTCTGTCACATATTCCAGACAGACAGTGTTCACTACACGTGTAGTTACAGGTCAGTCCATGATATCCAGACACACACCCATCAGAACATTCTCCTGTTGCTCTGTCACATCTCCCAGACAGACAGTGTTCACTACACATGTAGTTACAGGTCAGTCCATGATATCCAGACACACACCCAACAGAACATTCTCCAGTTGCTCTGTCACATCTCCTAGACAGACAGTGTTTTCCACACATGTAGTTACAGGTCAGTCCATGATATCCAGACACACATCCAGCAGAACATTCTCCTGTTGCTCTGTTACATCCAGGTCTAGAGGTATCACAGCCAGGTGAACATGGAAGTACACACGAGTCTCCATGGAAACCAGTCGGACATGTCCCTGTATCGAACAAAATACAAAACAACCTACTTATGATTTTGAATCATTATATTGTATATATTATATGGAGGATATTCTATAAGTGTCTATGTCATAATATGTTTACGACACAAGTGCCTGAAACTCCATTTGATTGCCTTCATAAGTAATGCTATGAATTTATTAAGAAAGACATATGCTAACCCACAGTTTACCTTAGTACTTACATTTATATATTAATAGGGTAAGGCCAATATACGCCATTGACTTGTTGAAATGACACTATTTCTCGGCGATGCTAGGCTAGAGAGTTAGCAAGTATTCATCCTCGGTTACCCATGGTTGTATATATGCTCCGTTACTCTCCACTATAGCACCCATGGGAAACCTTATCAGAAAAATCTGTACTCAAATTACCTGCCCTTTGCCGGCGTGAGCCAATCAAACTGCTACGCAGCTTGGACCTGCGAGCCAATGACAATTCATATCACTTCGCTTCAAAGCAAGCGAGGTCATTGTGTTAGCCATCCGTCACCGATTATCTCCCTTGACCATTTCCGTCTTATCCCATTGAGCATTTTCTTTGGTTACTGACTTCGTCACGCCGGTCAAGGGCGGGTAATTTGAGTACAGATTTTTCTGATAAGGTTTCCCATGGGTGATATAGTGGAGTGTAACGGAGCATATATAAAACCATGGGTAACCGAGGATGGCAAGTATTCAGATGATATGATTCGCCTTTTCAAATCAAAATGGTTTGTAAAGTTTTCAAAAAAAGGGAACCTTCATGTTAACACAATCGTAAAACACAGCCATGGGACGGATTGGGCGCATTTTGTGTAACTAAGAATCACGTTTTAAAAGTAGGAGGACTCGATACCGAAACAGTTGTAATTGTAGTACCTTTTGTTTGACAGATCTTACAACCAGCCAGACAGTTATGGTAAATGGTATCTGGTCGAGTGAAACAAGCCCTGCATTCCTGGTCACACTTGTTGCCGTAGTATCCTCGTCTGCATATGATGCACTCTCCAGTTTCTCTGTCACATTTCTCATACCGTGGACTACATAGCATACCGCAGTCAGCTCCATAACGACGCTCAGGACAGAGAGTCACATTGCAGGACCCACACTCTCTGTCACACGTCTCACAACCTCCTGGACACGGTAGATCACAGTTGATACCACAGTAACCTGGTTCACACCCATCTGTACAGGTGACAGTTCCATCTGATCTGGCCAAGTGACATACTTTGTTCAAGCACCCAGGTGGACAGTCCTCATCACAGTATTCACCCACAAACCCAGGTACACAGCCGATGATACACTCTCCATTGTCATAACATCGTTCTTCTAGACACGTTGAACACAGTCCAGATACCAGCGAGGAACTGACCAGCAGAATAAAACAACCTGTAACAAGGTGTTATTTGTGTATATAATTCATTATATTCCCTTCAAATCACTAAAATTCAAGACGAAAAAAAAATAGTTACATTCATTAAGTTATGTTATATTTCAGTCAACATTATGCCGAAACTCAGTCTTCACAGAAAAAAAGAGTATATCCACATACAAGTTATTAAACCGTCATTATCTTCTCATAACCGTACATATTTTTATTATAACTATTTGTTATTTGTCATCCATACCAATTAGATGTCCAGCATTAACCATATTCAGAATTCTAGCTGATCTGAAAATACAAAAAACAACATTATACGGCATTAACAATGACATCAAATTTAGCAGATATTATAATTTAAGTATTTGAACTGATGTAGTGACCATGCGGTTTCATAATTAGTCATTATGAGGAAACAATTGATTCGAAAACTCAGTTTGGCCCAGTCTCTCTCTGAACTCACAACCATGAGGTTATCTAGAGGAGATGTGTTCCTGCTTGTGTGGGTTATCTGTGGTAAGATATATATTTATATTCTTTACTTATATATACGTTTACGTGGTGATCTAGTGGCGTTGTGCTCCTGCTTGTATGGGTTTTCTGTGGTAAGATATATACTTGTACACTTTACTTATATATACGTTTATGTGGTTATCTAGAGGTGTTGTGTTCCTGCTTGTATGCGTTATCTGTTGTAAGATATATACTTGTATACTTTACTTACAATATACGTTTATGTGGTTATCTAGTGGCGTTGTGCTCCTGGTTGTGTGGGTTATCTGTGGAGAGATATATACTTGTTCACTTTGCTTATATATACGTTTATGTGGTTATCTAGAGGCGTTATGTTCCTGCTTGTATGGGTTTTCTGTGGTAAGATATATACTTATATACTTTACTTATATATATGTTTATGTGGTTATCTAGAGGCGTTATGTTCCTGCTTGTATGGGTTTTCTGTTGTAAGATATATACTTATATACTTTACTTATATATACGTTTATGTAGTTATCTAGAGGCGTTATGTTCCTGCTTGTATGGATTTTTGTGGTAAGATATATACTTATATACTTTACTTATATATACGTTTATGTGGTTATCTAGAGGCGTTATGTTCCTGCTTGTATGGGTTTTCTGTGGTAAGATATATACTTATATACTTTACTTATATATACGTTTATGTGGTTATCTAGAGGCGTGGTGTTCCTGCTTGTATGGGTTATCTGTTGTAAGATATATACATATATACTTTACTTACAATATACGTTTATGTGGTTATCTAGAGGGGCTGTGCTCCTGGTTGTGTGGGTTATCTGTGGTAAGTTATATACTTATTTACTTTACTTATATATACGCTTATGTGGTTATCTAGAAGCGTGGTGATCCTGCTTGTATGGGTTATTTCTGGTAAGATATATACTTGTATTCTTTACTTATATTTACGTCTACGTGGTTATCTAGAGGAGTTGTGCTCCTGCTTTTATGGGTTATCTGTTGTAAGATATATACTTATATACTGTACTTATATATATACGTTTATGTGGTTATCTAGAGGCGTTGTGTTCCTGCTTGTATGGGTTATCTGTTGTAAGATATATACTTATATATATTGCTTATATATACGTTTATGTTGTTATCTAGGGCTTTGTGTTCCTGCTTGTACGGGCTATCTGTTGTAATATATATACTTGTATACATTACTAATATATACGTTTATGTGGTTATCAAAAGGCGTTGTGTTCCTGCTTGTATGGGTTATCTGTTGTAAGATACATGTATATACTTATATAATTTACTTATATATACGTTAAAGTGGTTATCTAGAGGCGTTGTGTTCCTGCTTGTATGGGTTATCTGTGGTAAGATATATACTTATATACTTAACTTATATACACGTTTATGTGATTATCTAGATGCGTTGTGTTCCTGCTTGTATGGGTTATCTGTTGTAAAATATATACTTATATACTTTGCTTATATAAACGTTTATGTGGTTATCTAGAGGAGTTATGTGGGTTATCTGTGGTAAGTGATATAGGTGTATACATTACTTGTATACACGTTTATGTGATTATCTAGAGGAGTTGTGCTTCTGGTTGTGTGTGTTATCTATGGTAAGTGATATACGTGTATACATTACTTATATACACGTTTATGTGATTATCTTGAGAAATTGTGTTCCTGCTTGTGTGGGTTATCTGTGGTAAGTTATATACTTCTATTCTTGTGCTTATATTATTCACTTGTAAATACCTTTATGTACTCGTATATATACCTAATTTTATAGTATGTCAATGTATTTTGATACTTTACTTATCCATATGTTTAGGAACGAATATACCTGAATTACACATCACCATGGCTTTAAAGGGGCAGAAGCTTTTTGGAATTTGTTTTTTTTCTTCAAATTTCCCATTTATAATGAAAGTTTATGTCATTTATAGTAACTTTAAACCCAATACCAAAAGAAACTTTGCACCCATCTTCTTGTCTTAATAAATCACATAATAGGCAACGATTGAATTTGGGTTTTTAAGTATTGTAATAATTATTCGATTTTACATTCGATGTATGAAAATATTCATTTCAAAAGTTTATTTAAATAAAAAGTTTGGACGCATCAACATACGAGGCGTATCAAAATGTGTTTGATCAATTCGTCTGTGATTCGGTGGTCTTTGCTAATGGGTAATATCAACGGACTTTTAACATCAGAAACTGTTTCAGTAGTGCGTTAGTCGCTTAACATGTGTGTCTTGTCAAAATTAAAAGTTTGATTTTTAAATTTTTTTAAAATTTAATTTTTTGTAAAAAAAATTTAAAACTTCTGAAAAAATATTTGACTGATGACAATACGCCATTACTTTTCAGTTTTAGTGTACGATGTCCAAAACTTGAAATATTTATAATTGAAAAACATACATATGATAAAATCAACTGAGATGCAAAGTTTCTTTTGGTATTGGGTGTAGAGTGTAAAACAATTATTCGTAGTGGTACAATGACAATGTTTTGCTTGTAAACCAAAAAAAATCATGGCGGCCATTTTAATGTAAACACATTTTTTTCGAATTACAAAAACGATTCCAATGGATTTACCGAACCAGGTACATTAATTTTCAACTTTTCCGAATCTGGAAGGATGTTTTACCATTGTTGACATTATTTTTCAAATACATTTCATCGACCTATAATAGCGAAAAAACGTGCTACTGCCCCTTTAACATATTTACTTTTCAAACTTCTGATGCGAGACATTGGGTTTGCGTTGATTCAAGTTAATTTTACTATTCATTCACCAACGGCTACTTTGACATAAAGTTAAGAGTTAAATTGAGTTAAATGCGACATGAAATTGTGTGTTTCCTATTTGTTTCGACACTTGTCCTGTTACGAGAGAGTGTCTAATAATCGTATATTCATCATTTCTATATTTCATAAGTTGTTGTGTTTTCCGTGAAACGATTTAGATTTGATCTCTGCATATATCGAAAACAGTTAATTAATATTTATCTCTGAAATGTGACCCGGAATAGGTACAGTGACTAATGACTGAAACATATATTCATACAAACATAGACGAACCATAGAAACTATGTTACCAAGGAGCCACCACCATTATGGATCCATAAAAGAATGGCAGCTTAATGAAGCTAACTAAACACAATAATTGCATGTGGTGTATATGTGACGTTGCATATATACTACTATTGTAACAGTAAACATGATATAGTTGTCAATACGAATGTATTGGACATGGCATGCTTACATGTTGTAAATTAAGCTTTTCAATATATATCTTTATTTCAGTACTTAAAAGGCCTCAGGCCTATAGTACAAGATATACAGTGCACTGACATTTCATGAAATAATGAGATTTCTATGTACAAACGCATAAAAGATAAACATGGACAGGTTTTCAATTTCTTCTTTGTTTACACTGTTTAAAAGTATTGACAATTTTATCTTATTTGGATTTACATTGTATTTTTCTTTGATATATTTCTTTCGGATGATGCTGTACAAAGGACAAATCAGTAAAAAATGGTATTCATCTTCTATAATATTAGACTTACAAATTTGACAAAATCTTTGTTTTCTACTTATATTCTTATATCTACCCGTTTCAATATAAAGTTCATGAGACGAGCATCGGAATCGTGCTAGACTAGTTCTGTATTTCTTTACATTTAAACAAGATTAGTAATATTCGGTATGGATATTGCTTTTAAAGGTTAGGTACGTGTCACATTTACTTGAAAGTGATAATTTTTCCATCCAATTTTGAAAATATATATCTTTTAGTCTTTGTGTAAATTCACTCATGAATTCGGGATCTACATCTATTTCTTGATTTTGCCAAATATTCCCAAATCCCACAGAAAATAGTGTTGCTTTAACGTCGGTAACCCAATTCTTGTGACCATTCTTGTCGTATAAGAGCATCATTTCATAACATTTTTTAGGTAGGCGGTATGAGGGCATGTTTAGAAGCTTTATCCAATACCGAATAGCTTTACAATATGAGTGGATATATAAAGGGAATCTGCCACATTCTCCATAAATCATTAAGTTTGGAGTATTTTGTTTAACACCTAAGAACTTTTTACATGCATAAAGATGAACCATTTCTAGTTTTGCGAAAGAATTTAACCCCCAGATTTCTGCCCCGTATAAGAGAATGGGGTATATTTTGGCATCGAATATTTTGAAAAATGTGTTAATGCTTAGGTCACCTAGTATACTTATCTGTCTTATAATACCAACAAGTACTTTTTCCCCCCTGTATTGATGCATAGTTTGTATGCGTAGACCATGATAATTGATTAGTGAAAAATACTCCAAGATATTTGTAGGAATTTGTTATATCTAATTCACAATCTTTATAAAACCATTTTTCCTTCTTCGAAACAGCACCTTTGTTTTATCCAAGTTAACTGATAATTTTGAATTGTCACAAAAACTTTCAAGTTCATTAATTTGTTTTTGAAGACCTGAAATAGTACTTGAAATGATCACAATATCGTCTGCAAAGAGTAAAAGGAATATTTGGAAAACATCAGGATGTATATGTACACCATGTGAACAGTTATTCTCGAGCTTTTCATTCAGTAGGTCATCCTGAACATATCATGCATGTAATACTTCAGTTTCAGAACCCCAGCCCTGTCCAGTGAACTGTAAGGTAAAGAATGATTCCACATGTAACGCTAACACGGGGGTCTGTTCAGGAGGGTGTGTAGATGGTTACCATGGAAACATGTGTAACGCGACTTGTGACCTTAACTGTCAGCTAAAAACATGTCAGCAGCGAGACGGTTCCTGCACTTGTTTACCAGGCTACACCTTCAACTCTGGCTCCTGTAAATCCTACACAGGTAGGTATAATTATACATCTGGTCAAATGTTTCATTTGATTCTTCAACATGCATTATAATTTGCTCTCTTAGTAATATTTTCTTGAATTCAAAGTTTAGTCAAATATGTACTACTAACTGAATTTCAAATATTGAACATGATTCTATATTTCAAATTTATTTTACAGTTATAAATGGAAAATGTGATAGACATTTTACTTTGAAAAGTCAATATTCAGTATCATGTATGTATCCCCATTCTTCTCACATACAGTCTGGCATCGTCGTGGCATTCTGTCAATTTGGTTATGGATGACGTGCTTGAAAAAATTGTTCCAGGTTGTGTACTGTTAAGGGACGATTTCTCAATTTACACCACAAAAAGTCCCATAAATTTCGTCCTTCAGAAAAATGGGTCAAACAACAGGATTGAACTCAAAACATACTGTGGGCTTTATCTTCCATCGGTCCGAATGAGTGGTGTCCGGAGGCCGTAGAAAATCCTTCCTCACACCATTACCTATCCACCTTCAAAAACGTCAATTTCCTGAGTTGTTGCATCAATAAAACATCCATCACGTCGCCTCCAGGTTCTTGCTCAGCGTTCAGCACACTCCAGACAGAATTTCCACTAATTTCGACCAAAATGTTGTACTGCCCAATGTTTCAAGCCAAACAAATTCTTTTTAGTGGGTGTCGACACGTAAACCCACCTTCTTTAAAGCAATTTTAGACAGTTGCAATGTTTCTAGCACCGAGTCTTACACCAACAGTTCTAACTGCTTAATCGTACAGCTGTCTTGAAGCATTATCTTAAAGAGGGCAGTCCCAGGCTTTGATCCTTTGCAGCAGTGGTTTTCCTCCTTCTGTCACGCCCCCTTGCGACAAGAGACACTCTTGGTCGCCTTGAACAGCTGACAATCCCTGACTTCCCAAGTGGCCTTCAATTGCTCTTTTGGAGGAGCCAATGTTCTCAGCTTTGGTCAGGTACTGCCTAGGCATAATCATAATTCCACAGCATGCTTACCTCCGTTCCTTTTTATACACCTCCAACGACTATTTGACACGGTTTGCACATACATTTTGTGTGAAGTTTTAATCCCATTAGGAAGGTTAAAGAATGCGTTTTGTAAAACTTTTCTGTACACAATTGTTGCGTTGCAATGAATCAAATCCTGGTGTTCCTTTACTATTATCACTGAATATATACTTGTTTTTGCCAGATCATGCATGATAAGGAATTTTGAGGGTAAAGGTAGCTTAGATGATGACTGACGAATGATCGACATGGTCTCATATTGCCAGACTGAAACAAGACTTCCTTCATCAACATGGCATGAGTATGATGAACTAGCCTGCCTATATATAATTATTTGACAGACTTAAACCCCACTGGTCACTTTTTATGGGCGGGTTTGAAAGATGAAGTGTGTTGCGTCACATTGTCAGTTTTCACCTTGGTCTTGCACCAAGAATGGAGAAACATCCCTACGGCCACTATCACTCATCTATGTGACAATATGCCTCAACGTCTTAAACGCCAGGACTGGAGCTGATGAAGATCACTCGATATATTGACTACTCATGCAAATTTCCAGTCATAGACTGGATGAGCTGCTGGATATTTGCCTGGGAAATCCTCCGTTTGTGCTCAGATAAGAGGAACGAGACGGCTGGGGGAGCATAGATAAAGTGTTTGTGGAGAGAGAAAGATCTTTATGACACGTGCCGTGGAGAACCAAACATTGTCCTACTGGAATATCTACCGGAGACCACGAGGAATACGGTGATATAGTAGGGTCTCGTGGCTCTCAGTCCATCTTCTCTCAGCCTGTTTCTGGTCTGATATTTCCCCTCAGTCCGGGCACCCTGGCTGTTGTGCTCTCACCAGCTGCACTTAGGTTACACAAATGGAAGACGGGATGTATGGATGAAATTTGAAATGTTTTGGCGATTTGAGTTTTACTCATTCAAATAAAATCTAAAAAAAGTCCGCCTTTCCTGCAAAATCAATTTCTGAAATGGAAGTATGTAAATTGATACTGTTACCAATATAGATTCATATTTTTACGATGATATACATGCAACATGTATTATCTTTGTTTATGCATTTCTGTTTAATGGTTTATTTATTAATTTATGTTCATAATGACCATCGACCTTCCCACATGTATATAATAGTTGTTCAGATCAATGATACCGATCTTGCTTTGAGTAAACCTACCTGATTCCATAATGATAATATGTTTCAAACATAATTGCAGTAACTGTACAGTGAATTTGGCTAAGCATTAATGGACAATGTAACTTGTTGTTATTACCAGGGGTGAGATGCATATTCAACGACCATTGCTTGAACAACATGTGCCAATCAGCTGGCAGAAAGGATTGTTTGGAAGGCTGCACACATGGAAGGTATGGAGAGTTTTGTCAGCAAAGTTGCTCTCCTCGTTGTTTCTGTGACACAGAATCAGGGAACTGTACAAGCTGTATATCAGGACGGTATGGACCAGAATGTGGATCTCTCTGTAACCCGAGTTGTATGGACAAGAACTGTCACAGGAACGGTACCTGTGTTGATGGCTGTACACCTGGATCATATGGAGAGAGATGTGAGCTGAAGTGTTCTCCTCACTGTGTGTCTGATTGTGGTCAGCTGTCAGGAGAGTGTGTCCAGTGTGAAGCAGGTCGGTATGGTTCAACCTGTCAGTCCCAGTGCAGTGCTGGATGTGCAGGGGTTAACACAGACTGTGACAGAGACGGAAGATGCAGTGAGGGATGTACCAAAGGTTACTATGGTGAGAAGTGTGAGTCCAAGTGTCCAGACCAATGTCATGAATGTGACAGGGACACTGGGAAATGTAAAGGTAATCAGTATAATGTTATATCTTTTTTTAAATTATACAGATGTAAAACAAAACAATAAACCAATATGTTAAAGGGGCAGTAGCACGTTTTTTTGCAAGTTTCTCATTTATATTGATAGTTAATGTTATTATATTGACTTTAGAGGGTAAAACGTCTTATTACACAAACCAATTATCTGTAGTGGTAATAAATGTGTCGCTTATTAAGCAAAAATTGCATGGCAGCTGTTTTATTGTGAACACAATTTTTTATTTCGAATGACAAAAACTATTTCCATGGCTTTACGGAACCATGTGCACTCATTTTTTAACTTGATTTACCAAAGAGAGGGGGGTCTTTACTATTGGTGACATTATTTTTCAAATATATTTCATCGACTTATTTCAGCGAAAAACTTGATACTGCCCCTTTAAATGTTACACAGATTCTGTAGACGAAAATGTAAATATCCAGATAACAAATAGTCAATATTACATTTTCAGGAACACAGATGCCGTACATAATAGGAGGAGGTGTTGTATTCGTTGTCATTGTGCTTGCTGTCTTAATGGCCTGCTGCTTGAAAAGGTCAGTATATTAAAAGTTCAAGCAACTAGCAATGGCAGTGTGTATAAAGCCACATTTGAAAAACGTAGTTTTCTTTTTTAAATGAGTCGTTGTTTACATGTTTTTCTCTTTAAGAATGCGGGACATCATGAAAGATGGCGTGGCCACTATCGGTCAGAATACTGCAGTGCACTTTGTACCAGGCCATGGTTCTCAGCTGAGGTCGATAGATATAGGAAGCGCTGAAACCAACGCTTGTGGATCTAACCCTGATGACACCTACAACCACCTGTTCAACATCCAACCACTAGATGCTACCTTCTCCCTAGCTCATGATGATCTTGAAACAGCTTCCGGCTACTGTGCTGTGCTCCCCTTGTTCCGTGGCTTCTCTGATCAGTGTATCAATGAAAGTGATGACGGGAGCAGTGGAAAACATGATGGAGAGGGTGATACTGATAGTAGCTTGATCTCACTCTGTGATTTGAATGGAAGTGATCAGCAGAATATGAAGATGGAAAAAGCTAATGCCATTGATAAACAAAATCAACATCGAAAACAAGTCCAGATAGTGGTCTTACAGCATGTCAAAGAAGACTGTATTCCAGAACAAATCAAGATTGAGGCCTTAACTACTGACAAAGAACGACTTAATCAAGAACAGAATCAGATTGTGGCCTTACCTACTGATGACGAACAACTTGATCAAGGACCGATCCAGAATGTGGCTTTACCTACCGATGATGAAAGACTTAATCAAGAACCGATCAAGAATGTGGATTTACCTACTGATGATGAAATACTTAATCAAGAACCGAATCAGATTGTGACCTTAACCTCTGACGAAGAAGGAGCATGCGGTGGCGTGCAGTTGGAGGATGAAGATGAGACCACAGTGGGGAGTGCGGCATCAGACGGATGTCCAACTCTAAGTATTGCTAAACAAGAAACAGAGGAAGACGATCTGCCTGCAGCGAAGGACGGCAGAAATGTCCTTACTTCTGATGAGGAAGATTTGGTGAAGGAAGAAGCGATGGTGCAACTATCAGATAGAGGAAAACACGAGACACCAACAGAACAAAGCACCAAACAATATGTTGAGGTTAAAGTTCTGAAACAAGTTTGAATTATTATTCCCGTACCATTTATACGTATTGTATTTTCGTTGAACATTGATGTAAATACATGATCCTATCATGTAAAAACTTTCATGTTTTGATCAAGTATTTTCTTTGCAGATGTCATAGCATGTCTATCAAAGCATTGCACAATCACAAAAATGCAATGTTTACAACTATATAGATTGAAACTGTTAATGACAAAACCAGTTCGAAAACTTTCAGAGGTCTTTTTTTTATTAAACCTGCCTCAAAAGATGGTAGTTCGATCAACCTATCTGCATGTTACATGTATATACGAGTGACTTTCGTAACATGCAACTCGTGTAAATACAGTGTGTGATTCTTGTAATATTGATGATTTTAATCTACCATGATTGTTTTTGTCTTCCTGATATGATGCCTGGTTAATTTGATAATATTACAGAACAGTAGTTGCAATGTCAGTTTCCAATGCAGCCAAAAAATTTTCGAGAAGAACTCTAAACAGTGCAATGAGACAAACAACTTCTGAGAACACAGACGTGACTTTATTGTTGTATTGATAATTCATTTTAATTATTATGAATTTTGCATATGATTTGTAAACTTTGCTAATAAATAAATAAATAAAACGGACCATGTGAAACAAATTGTCAATTTACCAAGGCTGATATATTTTTATGCATGTTTACCAAGGCCCATATATATTTTATGCATGTTTACCAAGGCTGATATATATTTTATGCATGTTTGCCAAGGCTGATATATAGTTTTTGCATGTTTGCCAAGGTTGATATATATATATATATATATATATATATATATATATATATATATATATATTATATATATATATTATATATATATATCTATATATATATATATATATATATATATATATATATATATATTTGTATGCCAAATGAAACTTTAATATTAATAGTGATATTGTGTAGCTTGTATAACTGTGGTTATAGTTGTGTTGATAATATAATGCATTTTCATTATTATGAGTTTTTTGCATGATTTGTGAATTATGTTAATAAATAACTAACAAAAACCGACCATGTGAATCAAATTGCCAAATGCAAGTTAAATATTAATAGTGATATTGTGTAGCTTGTATAACTATGGTTATAGTTGTATTGATAATGCATTTTCATTATTATGAGTTTTTCTGCATGATTTGTGAATTTTGTTTATAAATAAATAACTAAAACCGACTACTTGAAACAAATTGTCATTTACCAGTGATTATGATAAACAAATAGTGACAGTTTTCATTTATCTTCATGAATCTGAACAATGCGAGAAGGAGAAGGTTACCAACGTTGAATAACTTGTTCCTAATCTCTTTCATCATTGAATACACTCTGTTTAGATGAATAAAAAATAAAGCCATGGGCTCTGTAGCTCATCAGGATTTGATTTATTATCTAAGGTTGAATATCTAAGTTATCTCAAGTAATACATTGTTAACAAACAAAAAAATAGGTTTTTAGATCATGACCCCTGTGACCTGTATTTGGAGTCACAGGGTCACCAATCCTACAATTAAGAATCACCTTTGACCAAATAGTCTCTACACAACTTTTCAGTTCTCTAGACCTTTTGGAACTGGAGAAGAAGACGAAAATAGGTTTTTGGGGTTGTGACCTCTGTGAACCAATTTGGGGTCATGGGGTCACAAAATTTACAATTTAGAATCCCCATTGGCCAAGGAGTCTGCACACAACTTTTCAGCTCTCTAGACCTTTTGGAACTGGAGAAGAAGATTAAAATAGGTTTTTTAAGGATGTGACCCCATTGACCCCATTTGGGGTCATGGGGTCATGGGGTCACGAGATCTACAATTTAGAATCCCCATGGGCCAAGGAGTCTGCACAAAATTGTTCAGCTCTCTAGACCTTTTAGAACTGGAGAAGAAGATGAAAATAGGTTTTTAAGAATGTGACCTCTGTGACCCTATTTGGGGTCATGGGGTCACAAAATCTTCAATTTAGAATCCACATTGGCCAAGGAGTCTGCACATAAAAGTTCAGCTCTGTGGAGTCATTGTTTCTGCAGAAGAAGTCGAAAAAGCGAAAAGTTTATGGATGGACGGACGGACGGATGGACGGATGGACGGACGCCGGACACCATGCCATGCCATAAGCCCATCGGGCCTTTCAGGCCTGATGAGCTAAAAAGGGATGAGTACTAGTTAATCCTAAGTAGACTATTTGATGACGTATGTAGGTAAACTTTAGAAAGCTGGACAAACACTTTCATTTACTTTAGGAGTGACATTGTGTGTAAAACGTCAGTGATTCATCAATTTTTTGTGTAATGAAAACTGCAACTTCCTTGGTTCTATCGCGTTGATGTATATTTTTTCTCTTTATTACGATGACACCCTTCAATTGGTGATACTTGAAATAATCCTTAAAACATGACGCAATCCGCATTTAGTTCAAGATGATAAGGAAATGAAAACTTGAAACTGATACATTTCCACATTTTTCATTTTCTGTTTAATAAAAAAAACATTCAAAAGTATTTAATTTGGATATTTTTTGGAATAACAATACTTTCAATAGTACAAATAATTCTACTTTTTCGAAACCACGTCGAGGCCCGGCGGTCGTGTATCTAGCTGTTGGTGCTGGCGATGTGTACCTCACAACTTCATAACAAAGTAATTCTACCGCTTGCTCCGTGCTCCAAGATACTTTGAAAACGTACATAAAAAATAGGTCTAACATGATACACCCAAGTTTTATTTTACTTAATAAATTATACAACATTAGATTAGCCAGTTTGGATATCTGTCCACTGGCATATCATCAGAAACACTATTTTTGTTGTGAGTTCAATTTAGCTGTGCAAAGCTGTAAATATTCTCAAAAACCGTTTAAGATAGTAAAACCATATTTTGTTGCAATATGACGTGTGGGAAATGTACAGACCGAGTCTGCAATGGTACAACAGGAGAATGCGTCAATGGATGCCAGCGAGGCTACTATGGATCCTTCTGTAGCCAGAAATGTGTTGACTTTAAAGATGGTGACTGTGACAGAGACACTGTTGATGTAAGTCGATGTACAATGTAATATCCTGACTACAAAAGCTCAATAAGTAAGGATTTAATAGTTGTAACACAAACATAATACATTTTCAGGAACACTGATGCCATACATAATAGAAGGAGGAGTGGTATTCGTTGTCATTGTGCTTGCTGTCTTAATGGCCTGCTGCTTGAAAAGGTCAGTATCTTAAATTTCAAGCAACTAGCAATGGTAGTGTGTATCAATCCACATTTGGTAAACGTAGTTTTTTTTGTTAAATGACTCGTTCTGTACATGTTTTCTCTTTAAGAATGCGGGACATTATGAAATATGGCGTGGCCACAATCGGTAAGAATACTGCAGTGCACTTTATACCAGGCCATGTTTCTCAGCTGAGGTCGATAGATATAGGAAGCGCTGAAACCAACGCTTGTGGATCTAACCCTGATGACACATACAACCACCTGTTCGACATCAAACTACCAGAGGCTACCTTCGCCCTAGCTCACGATGATCTTGAAACAGCTACTGGCTACTGTGCTGTGCTCCCCTTGTTCCGTGGTCTCTCTGGTCAGTGTATCAATGAAAGTGATGACGGGAGCAGTGGAGAACATGGTGGAGGGGGTGATACTGTTAGTAGCTTGATCTCACTCTGTGATGTGAATGGAAGTGATCAGCAGGATATGAAGATGGAAACAGCTAATGCCATTGATGAAAAAAACCATCATCGAAAACCATTCCAGATAATGGGCTTACATCCTGACGAAGATGAACATATTCGAGAGCCGATCCAGATTGTTGCCTTAACTTCTGATGATGACGCACAGGTGAACAGAGAGCCGAATCAGATTGTGGCCTCACCTACTGTTGAAGAACAACGTAATCGAGAACCGATCCAGATTATGACCTTAACCTCTGATGAAGGAGCATGTGGTGGCGTGCAGTTGGAGGAAGAAGACGAGACCACAGTGGGGGGAGAGGCATCAGACGGATGGCCAAATCGAAATGTTGGAAAACAAGAAGCAGAGGGAGACGATCTGTCTGCAGCGAAGGACGACAGCAATGTCCTTACTTCTGATGAGGAAGATCTTAGAAATGAAGAGGTGTTGTTGCAACAATCAGGTAGAAGAAAGCAAAAGACACTTAAAGCAAAAAGTACCAACCAATATGTCGAGGTTAAAGTTCTGAAACAATTTTGAATTATATTGCCGTACCATTTAAACGTTTTCGTTGAACATTGGTGTAAATACCTTACAAGATCGTACCAGGTATACAAGTTATCATGTGTGATGATCAAGTATATTCCATGTAGATGTCACAAGATGTCTATGATAGCATTGCAAAATCAAAATAATGTAATGCTTATCACTGTATAGAGTGAAACTGTTAATAGACTTATCCATGTCCAAACTTTCAGAGAACATTTACCGGAACAAGAATGTAGCACAGTGAGTCAATGCAGATCAAATCAACTTATCTGTATGTTACCTGTAGGTACGAATAACATATGCAATGAGTAAACCTAGTTAACAATGCATGATTCTTTTAATATTTGTTTATATTTTAGCATGTGTATTTTATTCTTTAAGATCAGATCCCTTGTTAATTTGAAAATATTACATACTAGTTATTACAATGTCATTACAATGTCATTTTCATTTCATTTTCGCCAAGGTTAAGGTTATATATATATATATTACGATAATATGTAGCTCGTACGTCATAAAACAATGGTCTCGCGCGGCGATTTGGCTTATGACGTCACAGTGTTACTGTGGTGACGGGCTCATCCTTGCCGTCGCTTGGCGTGAAAACGACCCTTTTCGGACGTAATTACATGGATAATATCATATAATAAATAGAATATCCGTCAATTCTTGACAAATACCATGTTTATCTCATCTCGTGAGGTATATAAAATATGACCTTTCTACCTCACTCGATGAGATAAACATGGTATTAGTCAAGAAAAGACATATATCCTCTATATATCTACACACTTGTTGATAATATTTTAGAAAAACAAAAAAATACTTTGTTACATAAGGTAAGATAATTCGTCTGCTAATGAGTTGCCGATGTAAACAAACATGGCGTCATCCGTATCGCCGATAAAAGTGAATGACCTCGTAAAGGTTGATGGAAGCATATTGGGAAGAGTGGTCAATATTGTTCAGCCACTGAACAGTTCAATGTTTATGTTGTAAGAAGTGAGCAAGGTGAGCTGCATGTGCCGAGATACTGCATACTTAAATTTGACAAATATCCTGTCATGCAGTAGGCCTTCCGGTCGATTTCACTGAACAATACACGGTATCACGGTTCCACGTTACTCCAATGCTTAGCGAAAGTCCCGCCAGAGTAACCTCCCTTCGCTTTGCGAGTAAGCGACTTCCGGTTTCCATAGCCTTTACATTACGTGATATATGTTTTGGTCAAAATATGTGATAAAAACGTCTAAATAAAAAAAAATTGCTACGAAAATGTCTTTGTGACCTCGTTGATGTCCAGTTTGTGCAGTTGTACTGCTTCTGGTTGCTCCAAATTTTAGTGATTACGAACTGCAAAAGTGCGTTGACAATCATTACAACTGTCACTGTCGGATGAAAACACCTATTAAAATTAGAATTTTCCAAAAATATCAAAATTATTAGTCGGACTCACTTCATATGGCGGTATATTAACCTATTAAAAAATAAAATTGAACGATAATATGCTGAAGTGAACTTGTAATCAAGATATAAGTAGGAGATGATAGCCTACCGTTATTTGACATTTAAAAATATTTTTCAACCGAGTGTCTTAAATTGTGTGAACTCATGGTAAATTCATGTAAACTAAAGATAACTTGCACTATCACAGCTTGAAATTAATTCAATATAATATTAAATAATTTACAGACTCGTAGGCCTGTTCTATACAATCTTGGAAGAAAAAATATCTTAAGATTTGGCCTATACCATCTTGGAATATTTTTATATTCCAAGATGGTATAACAAATCTTAAGATATGTACGGAAATCTTAAGATATGATCTAAACCTGAAACCTCCTGTTCAATCTTGGAATATTTAAATATCTTAAGATTATTTTGTTCAATCTTGAGATATTGTAATAAAATGACTTTGAAAATTGTTTACATAAATTTATTTTAATGAAAAAATTACTTTGATGGGGAAAATGTCTTTGATAAGAAAAAAGTGACTTTGGTGAAAAAATGACTTTGATGAAAAAAATGTCTTTGATGATAAAATGACTTTGATGGAAATATTGACTTTGATTTTAAAAAATTGACTTTGGTGGAAAAATTACTTTGACGAAAATGTTGCCTTTGATGAAAAGAAATGACTTTGATGGAAAAAGTTACGTTGAAGAAAACAAATAAATTTGATGAATAATATTTTTTTGATAATGATGTTGACTTTGATTAAAAAAGTGTCTTTGCTGAAATAAGGATTTAGTAACAAAATAACTTTGATGAAAGAAAATAACTTTGAAAAAAACTTGACTATGATGAAAAAAGTGATATGGTGAAAATAAGATTTCATGAAAATATAACTCTGATGAAAAAAAATGACTTTGATGAAAATATTTCTGTGATGAAAAAGAATAATGAAAATTTCGACTTTGATGAAAAAAATGATTTTGGTGAAAAAAATGATTTAATGAAAGTTTTGACTTCGTTTAAAAAAATATTGACTTTGGTGAAAACTGAAAATATTGACTTTGATGAAAAAAGTGATTTTGGTGAAAAAATGATTTAATGAAATGTTTGATTTCGATTAAAAAAATATTGACTTTGGTGAAAAATGAATTTGATGAAAATATTGACTTTAATTAAAATATTGACTTTAATTAAAATATTGACTTTCCTGAAAAAAAGTGCCTTTGATGGGGAAAAAAAGACTTTGGTGAATTCAATTTTTAAAAAGTGATTTTGGTGAATAAATTATTTGATGAAAATATTGACTTTGATGAAAAAATTAACTTTGATGGAAAAGAATTACTCTGATGAAAATATTGACTTTGATGAAAAAAGTGATTTGGTGAAAAGAAATGACTTTGATGGAAAAAGTTACTTTGAAGAAAACAAATAAATTTGATGAATAATATTTCTTTAATAAAGATATTGACTTTGATTAAAAAAGTGTCTTTGCTGAAAAATTTATTTGGTGAAAACAATAACTTTGATGAAAATCTTGACTTTGATAAACAAAATCTTGACTTTGATGAAATAAGTGATTTGGTGAAAAAATGATTTAATGAAATATTGACTTTGATTAAAATAATGACTTGCTGAAAAAAGTGACTTTCATGAAAATAATTACTTTGATGAAAAAAAATGCCTAATGAAAAAAAATGCCTTTAATGAAAATATCGACTTTGATGAAAATAATGATTTTGGTGAAAAAATTATTTGATGAATATAATGACTTTGATAAGAAAGTGACTTTAACCGAAAAAAAATACTTTGATAAAAAAAAATACTTTGGTGAAAAAATGATTTAATGAAAATATTGACTTTGCTGAAAAAAGTGATTTTGATGAAATAAAATGACTTTGGATAAAAAATGACTTTGATTAAAATAATGACTTTGATGAAAATGTTATTTGTATGAAGAAAATTACCTTCAATACAAACTGTGACCTTAGTTTAAATATATTACCTTGATGAACTGTAAATTTGAATTTAACAGACATAAAGATGAAGATATTGCTATAGATACATAAGTACTTGTTTATGGACGAGTTTGTCATTTGATGAAGAAATTATTGCCATAACGGCAGAGTTACATTGGAAACACAAGTTTGTATGGACAATTTTGGGAATGACAGGTTATTAAACATATACATGTACATAAACAATACATACAAATACGTGAACATAAACACTTGATACATATTGATACACATTGCTAAACAGATATATAAATACATATTAAGTTTTAAAAAGTTAGATTATCAAGTTCCTTTGTTAGGGGATTAATTAACTATTAACGAGACAACAAGAGGGATTAATTAGGATTAATTAAGGGACTGCCAGGGGATTAAAATAGTTTAAGACAGTTCACTGAAAGAGAGTTCGATTCAATATTTTATTCTGTTTCACATCGACACATACCATAACACAAAAATACATTTCTTCATAATATACGACTAGAATCAGTAATTATTGTAAGCTCTACTAAACATTTTCCTATAAAATATACAACATTTTCAGTCATTTTATCATAGAATGTACAAGTCATCATCAAAATATTGGTCTATGGTCAGTCTTCACAAGATCCTTCAAATTCGCTAGGGACTTGTCTCTCCTTTCCTGGACCTGATTCTAAAAGTTATGTCATCTACACACTAAATTCTTACATTTTGTATCATGTTGAGGCGATACTTGAATAAAAAATTTTTTTCTTTCTTTCTGTCTGTCAACTAAGCAATGAAACTGGCCCACTCGATCAAGCCTATTAGGGTCGTTAATTATAATCCGATATTCGTTAACTGTCCAGGGATTAGAAACTGGCATATCGGGGCGACTCCCTGCAGCACATGTTGCAATTTTATTTTAACTGCATGTGTTTTAGTCGATAGTCCCTTACCTAGTTTCTTCTGCTTCTTTTCCCATTTACTTATAACTTTTTATGTTGTTTATATGTCGATATCTTTTAACAGTGTTTCATAAGACAAACAGGTTGTTAGCATACTTAAATTATTCTGTCATATTTACATTCATTTCAATCATAATTTATGACACATTTGACAGTCCTGTCTCTTAATCGTAAATACTTCAGGATTCCGTTATTTCATTCATGTGGCAGATAGAATAAGAGCAGGAAACGAATTTATTTAAGTTGCTATGAGAAAATTAGACCACTGACGACAGATATATACTTCATATGTCAAGATTTGCCAATCAGTGAAAGGCGACAACTATGTAATGTCACCCTGTCTAACAGGATGCAACTGTGATTACAACAATTAGCGTGGTGACAGGACAATACTGTCCCAACGTAATCACTTCATGATTCATTATGGCATTTCACAAAGCTGTTATTTCAGCATATCCATATAAATTAATGAGGCATAGCGTTATAATGTGGGAAGAGGTGATTCAAATGTGGCATTTGATGATTAAACCTTTCACAAACTAGATGCACTTGATATGCCAAGATTGAATGGCCTTTTCAGAGAAAAGCGACAATTATGAAACTGCCATTCTGTCTGACAAGAGGCAACTATGATAACAATGGGATGTACAACAATATGCATTGGGACGGGATTCTATTTTCCTGGCGTAATCACTTAGTGATTCGTTATGGTATTTTACAAAAAAAGCTGTGATTTTAACATTTATTTCCAAAATATTTCTATTTGATTATTACATCATTTGCGACAGATATTCACTGCATATTCCAAAACTGTATGGCCATTTCTTGGAGGGAGGTTTGTCCACATAACAAACTGGTCATATACTCGGTTGTGATCTTAAGATACATATTCAAAATATTTAACATGTAGTGTACAAATATCTTCAGACTTTATATGAGTTTCGTATTTGACTATAACACCATATGCGACAGATATTCCAAGATTTGTATAGGTCATTTCTTGGAGGGAAGTTTATTCATGTATCATAGCATAGAGTTCATATGCGACAGATACTCACAATATATTCCAAGATTGTATAGGTCTTTTCTTGGAGGGAAGTTTATTCATATATCTTAGCATAGAGGTCATATGCGACAGGTATTCACTAGATATTCCAAGATTGTATAGGTCATTTTTTGGAGGGAAGTGTATTCACATATAGTAAAGTTCATATGCGACAGGTAATCACAATATATTCCAAGATTGTTTAGGTCATTTCTTGGAGGGAGGTTTATTCATATATCATAGCATAGAGTTCATATGCGACAGGTATTAAATTAATATTCCAAGATTGTATAGGTCTTTTCTTGGAGGGAAGTTTATTCACATATAGTACAGTTCATATGAGACAGATATTCACTAGATATTCCAAGATTGTATAAGTCATTTCTTGGAGGGAAGTGTATTCACATATAGTAAAGTTCATATGCGACAGGTAATCACAATATATTCCAAGATTGTTTAGGTCATTTCTTGGAGGGAAGTTTATTCATATATCTTAGCATAGAGGTCATATGCGACAGGTATTCACTAGATATTCCAAGATTGTATAGGTCATTTCTTGGAGGGAAGTATATTCACATATAGTAAAGTTCATATGCGACAGGTAATCACAATATATTCCAAGATTGTTTAGGTCATTTCTTGGAGGGAGGTTTATTCATATATCATAGCATAGAGTTCATATGCGACAGGTATTAAATTAATATTCCAAGATTGTATAGGTCTTTTCTTGGAGGGAAGTTTATTCACATATAGTAAAGTTCATATGCGACAGGTATTAAATTGATATTCCAAGATTGTATAGGTCTTTTCTTGGAGGGAAGTTTATTTCATATATCATAGCATAGAGTTCACAGCAACAGGTATTCACTAGATATTCCAAGATTGTATAGGTCATTTCTTGGAGGGAATTTTATTCACATATAGTAAAGTTCATATGCGACAGGTATTCACTAGATATTCCAAGATTTTATAAACCTAGGTCGGATTCTGTCTGTTGTTTTGTAGGTATCTTCTTTTCTTGGAATAACCTCTAATGAGGTCTTACTTCCGAGAATAACCCGGTATGAGGTTTTACTTTTGAAAGTAAGACCTGAACCTAAGGTTTTTTTGAAAGTAAGACCTGGAAATGCACTTAGAATAATTTTTCAGACTTGCAACGCAATAGCCAACAAGCAGCAATTATTATCGAAAATTATACAAAGTTAAAAATGTCCAAGCTGAAATAGCCGGATTCGAACCTGGCACCCTTCGCTCTCTAAACTGGCGCCTTAGACCGCTCGGCTATGCAGACCGAGATGATGAGTGGAGTTGAATTACTCCATTTATAGTCATACTTTCTTTGCCTCGATATAACGCAACCGAGGGCGACATACCCTTTATAAAAACACGATTTGGGAATCAAAAATTATAAAATGTAAATTTTTACATTTGACGTTTATAAATAGGAAGAAAACATTCCTCCTTCGTCTTCTGCTTTTAAAATGGTCTAAGCGGAGGAATTAGGCCCTTTGAGCGTCCGAAATTATAACTCGTAAATTTTGATAGTTGACGGTTTATAAGCTGGAGAAAACACTCCTCCTCGGTCTTCTGCTCTGAGAATAACCTCAAGGTCGGGATAGCCCCTCGGGCTAACGCCCTCGGGGCTTTATCCCTCCCTTCAGGTTATTCTCAGAGCAGAAGACCTCGGAGTCATGTTTTCTCCTTAACGTATAGGTCATTTCTTGGAGGGAAGTTTATTCACATATAGTAAAGATCATATGCGACAGGTATTCACTACATATTCCAAGATTGTATAGGTCATTTCTTGGAGGGAGGTTTATTCATATATTATAGCATATAGTTCATATACTACAGGTATTCACTAGATATTCCAAGATTGTATAGGTCATTTCTTGGAGGGAGGTTTATTCATATATCATAGCATATAGTTCATATGCTACAGGTATTCACGAGATATTCCAAGATTGTATATATAGGTCATTTCTTGGAGGGAAGTTTATTCACATATAGTAAAGTTCATATGCGACAGGTATTCACTAGATATTCCAAGATTGTATAGGCCATTTCTTGGAGGGAAGTTGATTCACATATAGTAAAGTTCATATGCGACAGGTATTCACTAGATATTCCAAGATTGTATGGCCATTTCTTGGAGGGAAGTTTATTCACATATAGTAAAGTTCATATGCGACAGGTATTAAATTGATATTCCAAGATTGTATAGGTCTTTTCTTGGAGGGAAGTTTATTTCATATATCATAGCATAGAGTTCACAGCAACAGGTATTCACTAGATATTCCAAGATTGTATAGGTCATTTCTTGGAGGGAGGTTCATTCATATATCATAGCATATAGTTCATATGCGACAGGTATTCACTAGATATTCCAAGATTGTATAGGTCATTTCTTGGAGGGAAGTTTATTCACATATAGTAAAGTTCATATGCGACAGGTATTAAATTGATATTCCAAGATTGTATAGGTCTTTTCTTGGAGGGAAGTTTATTTCATATATCATAGCATAGAGTTCACAGCAACAGGTATTCACTAGATATTCCAAGATTGTATAGGTCATTTCTTGGAGGGAATTTTATTCACATATAGTAAAGTTCATATGCGACAGGTATTCACTAGATATTCCAAGATTGTATAGGACATTTCTTGGAGGGAAGTTTATTCACATATAGTAAAGATCATATGCGACAGGTATTCACTAGATATTCCAAGATTGTATAGGTCATTTCTTGGAGGGAGGTTTATTCATATATCATAGCATATAGTTCATATACTACAGGTATTCACTAGATATTCCAAGATTGTATAGGTCATTTCTTGGAGGGAGGTTTATTCATATATCATAGCATATAGTTCATATGCTACAGGTATTCACGAGATATTCCAAGATTGTATATATAGGTCATTTCTTGGAGGGAAGTTTATTCACATATAGTAAAGTTCATATGCGACAGGTATTCACTAGATATTCCAAGATTGTATAGGCCATTTCTTGGAGGGAAGTTTATTCACATATAGTAAAGATCATATGCGACAGGTATTCACTACATATTCCAAGATTGTATAGGTCATTTCTTGGAGGGAGGTTTATTCATATATCATATCATATAGTTCATATACTACAGGTATTCACTAGATATTCCAAGATTGTATAGGTCATTTCTTGGAGGGAGGTTTATTCATATATCATAGCATATAGTTCATATGCTACAGGTATTCACGCGATATTCCAAGATTGTATATATAGTTCATTTCTTGGAGGGAAGTTTATTCACATATAGTAAAGTTCATATGCGACAGGTATTCACTAGATATTCCAAGATTGTATGGCCATTTCTTGGAGGGAAGTTTATTCACATATAGTAAAGTTCATATGCGACAGGTATTAAATTGATATTCCAAGATTGTATAGGTCTTTTCTTGGAGGGAAGTTTATTTCATATATCATAGCATAGAGTTCACAGCAACAGGTATTCACTAGATATTCCAAGATTGTATAGGTCATTTCTTGGAGGGAATTTTATTCACATATAGTAAAGTTCATATGCGACAGGTATTCACTAGATATTCCAAGATTGTATAGGTCATTTCTTGGAGGGAAGTTTATTCACATATAGTAAAGATCATATGCGACAGGTATTCACTAGATATTCCAAGATTGTATAGGTCATTTCTTGGAGGGAGGTTTATTCATATATCATAGCATATAGTTCATATACTACAGGTATTCACTAGATATTCCAAGATTGTATAGGTCATTTCTTGGAGGGAGGTTTATTCATATATCATAGCATATAGTTCATATGCTACAGGTATTCACGAGATATTCCAAGATTGTATATATAGGTCATTTCTTGGAGGGAAGTTTATTCACATATATTTAAGTTCATCTGCGACAGGTATTCACTAGATATTCCAAGATTGTATAGGCCATTTCTTGGAGGGAAGTTTATTCACATATAGTAAAGTTCATATGCGACAGGTATTCACTAGATATTCCAAGATTGTATGGCCATTTCTTGGAGGGAAGTTTATTCACATATAATAAAGTTCATATGCGACAGGTATTAAATTGATATTCCAAGATTGTATAGGTCTTTTCTTGGAGGGAAGTTTATTTCATATATCATAGCATAGAGTTCACAGCAACAGGTATTCACCAGATATTCCAAGATTGTATAGGTCATTTCTTGGAGGGAGGTTTATTCATATATCATAGCATATAGTTCATATGCGACAGGTATTCACTAGATATTCCAAGATTGTATAGGTCATTTCTTGGAGGGAAGTTTATTCACATATAGTAAAGTTCATATGCGACAGGTATTAAATTGATATTCCAAGATTGTATAGGTCTTTTCTTGGAGGGAGGTTTATTTCATATATCATAGCATAGAGTTCACAGCAACAGGTATTCACTAGATATTCCAAGATTGTATAGGTCATTTCTTGGAGGGAATTTTATTCACATATAGTAAAGTTCATATGCGACAGGTATTCACTAGATATTCCAAGATTGTATAGGTCATTTCTTGGAGGGAAGTTTATTCACATATAGTAAAGATCATATGCGACAGGTATTCACTAGATATTCCAAGATTGTATAGGTCATTTCTTGGAGGGAGGTTTATTCATATATCATAGCATATAGTTCATATGCTACAGGTATTCACGAGATATTCCAAGATTGTATATATAGGTCATTTCTTGGAGGGAAGTTTATTCACATATAGTAAAGTTCACATGCGACAGGTATTCACTAGATATTCCAAGATTGTATAGGCCATTTCTTGGAGGGAAGTTGATTCACATATAGTAAAGTTCATATGCGACAGGTATTCACTAGATATTCCAAGATTGTATGGCCATTTCTTGGAGGGAAGTTTATTCACATATAATAAAGTTCATATGCGACAGGTATTAAATTGATATTCCAAGATTGTATAGGTCTTTTCTTGGAGGGAAGTTTATTTCATATATCATAGCATAGAGTTCACAGCAACAGGTATTCACTAGATATTCCAAGATTGTATAGGTCATTTCTTGGAGGGAGGTTTATTCATATATCATAGCATATAGTTCATATGCGACAGGTATTCACTAGATATTCCAAGATTGTATAGGTCATTTCTTGGAGGGAAGTTTATTCACATATATTAAAGTTCATATGCGACAGGTATTAAATTGATATTCCAAGATTGTATAGGTCTTTTCTTGGAGGGAAGTTTATTTCATATATCATAGCATAGAGTTCACAGCAACAGGTATTCACTAGATATTCCAAGATTGTATAGGTCATTTCTTGGAGGGAATTTTATTCACATATAGTAAAGTTCATATGCGACAGGTATTCACTAGATATTCCAAGATTGTATAGGTCATTTCTTGGAGGGAGGTTTATTCATATATCATAGCATATAGTTCATATACTACAGGTATTCACTAGATATTCCAAGATTGTATAGGTCATTTCTTGGAGGGAGGTTTATTCATATATCATAGCATATAGTTCATATGCTACAGGTATTCACGAGATATTCCAAGATTGTATATATAGGTCATTTCTTGGAAGGAAGTTTATTCACATATATTTAAGTTCATATGCGACAGGTATTCACTAGATATTCCAAGATTGTATAGGCCATTTCTTGGAGGGAAGTTTATTCACATATAGTAAAGTTCATATGCGACAGGTATTCACTAGATATTCCAAGATTGTATGGCCATTTCTTGGAGGGAAGTTTATTCACATATAATAAAGTTCATATGCGACAGGTATTAAATTGATATTCCAAGATTGTATAGGTCTTTTCTTGGAGGGAAGTTTATTTCATATATCATAGCATAGAGTTCACAGCAACAGGTATTCACTAGATATTCCAAGATTGTATAGGTCATTTCTTGGAGGGAGGTTTATTCATATATCATAGCATATAGTTCATATGCGACAGGTATTCACTAGATATTCCAAGATTGTATAGGTCATTTCTTGGAGGGAGGTTTATTCATATATCATAGCATATAGTTCATATGCTACAGGTATTCACTAGATATTCCAAGATTGTATAGGTCATTTCTTGGAGGGAAGTTTATTCATATATCATAGCATATAGTTCATATGCTACAGGTATTCACTAGATATTCCAAGATTGTATAGGTCATTTCTTGGAGGGAAGTTTATTCATATATCATAGCATATAGTTCATATGCTACAGGTATTCACTAGATATTCCAAGATTGTATAGGTCATTTCTTGGAGGGAAGTTTATTCACATATAGTAAAGTTCATATGCGACAGGTATTCACTAGATATTCCAAGATTGTATAGGTCATTTCTTGGAGGGAGGTTTATTCATATATCATAGCATATAGTTCATATGCGACAGGTATTCACTAGATTTTCCAAGATTGTATAGGTCATGTCTTCGAGGAAGGTTTGTTCACATAACACAGAGTTCACATACTAGGTTGTCATCTTAACATACATATTCAAAATATGTTATATACAGTGTAAGAATATCTTAAGAATTAATATAAGTATCCTATTTGAGTATTACACCATTTGCGACAGATATTCACTGGATATTCTAAGATTGTATTTTTGGCAATATCCATCTGAACACAATTTTATTAAACTGTTGCATCCTACTGACAATTATACCGTTCTGTATTTTGCGTAATTTAACAAACATTGTATGCATAGGAAATACTCCATGTCCTGCCTCATTCACTCATGTACACGTTAATTATATATTAATGTAATGTAGATGAGGGGTTCAAATCTGAAAAAATTCTGATCTGTTCTAATAATTTACTGGTGTTCATTTTTCGCAGGTCAGTTCCACTATAACTAAAACCCAAAGTTAATCCATAAAGACAACACATTATAACAACAAACTAAATCAAAAGTATTTTACCGATTCTAATTCCGGAAAGACACCATCTCCATTGTGCTATGTGTTTTAAGGCATTAATCTCAAATACAAAAATAAAATGTATAGAACAGACATGTAAACATCATGAACATATCATAGGGGACCATAAAGGAGGGGCAACTATTATCAATTTTGTACAACTGTTATATATGTATTCATTCTATGCACATATGGTGAGACGCTACTAAACAATCATTCTGGCTGTCTGTCTGTCTGCAATTAGCTGTTCAATTAGCTTGTAATAAAATTATGGTAAGTAGTAAGTATTTCTGTCTGAATGATGTCTTCACTTGATACCAAGCTTGGTTAATCCGTGTGATAAACTGATAAATTCGAAATGTCATTGTGTGTTATAATTACGGTAATATGGCATTAACGAAATATAGTATGCAGTCTCAATGAAATTTAAACTGAAATCAGCAGTATCAGAGGTTGAGAGATTCAATTATTAAATGGTGCCTTAATGTTCATTTATATTTTCCTTCTAACGCTTAAGAACCTTTAAAGCACGGTGGCTTGCGTCTAACTTTACTTCATTTTAGATAAATTACGACTTATTTTAACTCTCCCTTACGTTGTGTAATGTGACAAAAAGCTGCGTAAAAGATAAGTATCACACTGTACGTGCTAAACATGAACAACGAAAGCTTCATAACCGAAATACCATATACCATTGACACAGCGCAGTGCACAGAGCGCGCCGAGAAATAGTCCGAGTACCGAGATAATGGCGAGACGCATGACGATTGATTAATTATCCCACTTGCTTGAAATTCTAAAACGCTATACACGACAGCCTCTACACACAGATAGTTAATTAAGGGCGCTCCAGCAAAATTCATATTTGCCATCACGGTAATTATCAATAGTAATGCTATGCCTACACAGTGCAGTGTGAACGCCAACCATGAGGCTAATTAGAAACCTTAGAGCCGTACATATCTTAAGATTTGTTATACCATCTTGGAATATAAAAATAGTCCAAGATGGTATAGGCCAAATCTTAAGATATTTTTTCTTCCAAGATTGTATAGAACAGGCCTACCCGTTATAGAAGTAATAGAAGTTCTGAATTGATCAATGTAAAACTTTTAGCTTGATTTGAAATCATCTGCACTTGAAGTACATACTTTTTAAGAATTAAGTTTTCTGGGGACAATTTAACTTATGTCGTCCGATTTACCTACATGTGTATATTGAATAAAAATATTTCCCATATCAATCGCCATGTTTTCACAACTATGTAGGCCTATATATGTATATACGTTGATCAAATTACTGTCATTTCCTAGATAAATAATAGATAATTAAATATCATGCGACTGTAACCAAGATTATTCCTCACAAATTTGATAAATGTGAATAGGATCAGAATTGTTTAAAGAAAATGTATTTATTATATAAGTGTCGCCGTTTTCCCATAAGATCCCATGTTATTGTAGTGCAGCATAAACATTTTCATGTAATTCAATTTGTAATTTATAACATCTTATTATTATGTTTATAAATTTCGATTTAATTTTTAGCATGGTTTTGAAAAAAGGCAAAATAATGACTGGGTATTTTTACAGTAACGTCACTTCCCCATTGCTACCATTCAATATGTAAGCAGACGTATAGGGTTGAAAAAGGACATATCTCAGTAATCATTTAGTTCAGTAACGTTCTATCCAAAATAAGAAAGTTGGTACGTGTTGCGGAGTAGATACTAGATTTCCTGTTTCCATGTCAATTATCAGTAAAATATTTTGAAAATTGAGATAATTAAAATTATCCATGCTACACTGAAATAACATGGGATCTTATGGGAAACGGCGATTCTTGCAACACTTTTGGCACATTGCTGGCACAAGTTTGTATATTGATTTGCTTCTAACAAGACCGAAACTTACTGGTATGTCGCTCGAAAGTTCAGTGCCGCACAGAGGAAGCGAGCCACAGTTACCTGGTCAATATTGTTTTAAATTTTTAATTTGATTCCAAATTTGATGGGCCTATATTCCAAGTTTTCAAACTAAAATTAAGCAGCCCCTGACTTTATTCAAGTGTCATGGTTACGTTTTCGATGAACGTCGGCAACGGATTATTTTCAAATCTGCATTGATATGACGGACAAAATAATTTTTTTGAAGATTGTTCTTTATTCAAGTTTCAACCATTATGCTCAAGTGTTGATCATTTATTCTTTGTGAAAGTAACATTTATTACCGTACTTAGTTGAAATTAATAAACTCACAGACATAAACCCGTAATCGCGACTATTATTTAGCGAATATAGAAATTGGAATAGTTATTGGTTATTATTAATCCTTGGAAGATTCTTATATCATCAAACGGAAATTCAGGTCCAACAATAACGGTAATATTTTGTTAATAAGTTGGTTAGCACAGACGAAACAGAAAGTATACAAACGTGTATTGCCGTAATATCTAAGGTATCTGTTACGATAGCACAGGAAAATAAAAAAATAAAAACATCGATGCACAATTTAAAAAAATATCATTTACTGCATGGTTCTCAAATCTTATAACTGTTATTGAATCATATCTATAATTTTAAATAAAAATGGATATTCAGCGTGAGCCGGAATCAGTCCACAGTGCTCTTTCTTACAGTTTTTGCAGTGGAGCTTTTATTCGACACACAATTTATGACATGTGGTTGTGCAGTCAATATTTTAGTTTCTTGATTCTGGACTTTACTTTTGTTTTTGGAAGCGATACTCAAACTGAGTGAATTATATAGTCCAGACTAAAGATATAGTAACAAAATAAAGTAAATAAATGATGCAAACAGTATTCGGACGGTGACGTTATTTCCATAGACTTGCATGTTAATTTAGTCTTGGATAAATAATTTTCAAAACAAATTAACAAATTTCCAAAAAGCACTTATTCGTCATGGCAGAATGTAATATAATAATACAAACTCTCCGCCACAATATCCCGTTGACATGCTATCATAATCGTAATCTATATCCCCAAATCCTTTTTTAAGTAACTTTCACTGAATTATTCGAGCATATGATTGATTGATATTAATATTGATTACATATTTAACGATTTCAATAGTCTGTAACTGTAAAAAAAATACCCATCCCCATTAATATTTCTACGGTTTCATTCTTTAATCCCTTTAGACGGCTTTAGTAATCGTTTTCAACGCAATGATTCAGTTTTAAAAATATTCCGGACTTTGAAATGTTAATACAAAGAAAAAAAATCATTAATATTAACTCCTTCAAAACTAAGTTACAGTTGTGATAAAATATTTCATTGACGAAATCATATAGTCAAAACAATATAAGTCGATCTGAACGGTCGGAAATGTACCTGTTATTGTAGAATTTAGAATGAAATTTTAAAATATCAAATATTTCTGAATAAAAAGAATAAATTCCCCTGATTTAAGACAACGTAAATTATTAGATGATTTTATCTTAAAAGTGTGATATGGACACGAAACGCCTACTTTTCAATCGGGCACCTGCACGATTTAAATTGTTTGTTTCGTGTGTATTGTTTGCAACTGAATTCTTCAAATAAAAACAGTTAGGGATTGATATTTTAATTAACGAACAAAACTGTTTTAAATAATAGTTAATAAGTCATTTTTTAAAACTAAGCGATAACAACATGATATAGACATAGTAATGCCAGTTACTGACAAGTCGCCGTCGTTCTAGCCCTTAATTAGGCTAATATTATTTAACACAAAAGAAAATTTAGTTCTTGAATTGCATTATAAGACATGTCTCCATATTTAATATCGGTAAAAACATCTTAACTATTTAATATACTTTTTAAAATCAAAGACATTGCTTCCGCAGTGCAAACTGCCCATGCTAAACGCCTCTAACCGGAAGGCTCTTACTAGCATTGTGCGCACGCAGATCGCCGCCATTACAATTTTTCCAAACCGTGATAGCGTGTATATTCAAATGTTCGCGGTGTTCTTCACCTTGTGTTTCTTGTTAAAAAGTTGACAGTCAAATAAAACCACTGTCTGAGTTGATTTTAAAAATGTGTTGTAGATTAAGAAAGAGTAGTTCGTTGTCTAGTCCTATATTTTCAATCTTGACGAAGTTGATGGTCTCGCAATGTGACGCGACTGTCACACGTAACGTCTCGCCTTCAAATGGAACACCCGACTGTACCCCTCACATGGTTCGACAAATTACATTTTAATTGAAATTATGAGTAAAAAAGGCAGGAAGTTAGGTTCAGTAAACCGATTTAATGTACAATTACATGTATACATGATCTAACAATAATATAAGGATAAGAATAACACATTATACTAAGGAACTTTTTGTTCTCGCGTAATGCATTTGTTTAAAAAGGTAGTGACGCGATGAAATTCCTGGAAATTTAGTCTCATCACACGCGTAGGGATACGGGGATTCCCCAACTACGGAGGAACAGCTGATTTCTTTTTAGGGACTTTTAGAATGAAAACGGATATGGGTAAGATAAACAATAACCAACTCGTGACGGGGAATGACAGATTATCTTTCCCTCGTCATATCAATAAAGTAATTGATATGACTCGGGAAAGATAATCTGTCATTCCCCGTAACGAGTTAGTTATTGTCTAAATCTAATTCAATTACATATCTTACAATAACGAAAGTCACGTGGAATACCATCTCGTCTACCATTACATTTATAGATATGTAGCTTATCAGTTCCTAACAAAGTAATTCTACGCTTTGCTTCTTTAGATTTAACAGTTACATGCAAGGTTTCCAAATCGTACGTAAATAAAATAGTTCAAACATGACACACCCAAGCTATATGTCCAGCTGTATACAACATTATATAAGCTTGTTTTGATACCGTTTACTGGCATTTCCAACATTTCCAACATTTCCAAACTATAATTACGCTCATCTCTCTCATATAGGACACTGATTTGATATTTAGCATGAGACTTTACACTTGCAAAATCATCTAATTCGACTATTATTTATATGTCATGTTAATTCCTCACAGGAAGTATGTCTCATTACGCGTAGAATAGATTTTAACTTGTAATCGTATAACTTATTGCTTCAATTAATGTATACCTCTGGAGAAATTATAACATTTTAACAACGTTGCTTTATTTGGTCAGAGGCAACATACTTTGGAAGGTCACTGTGAAACGTATTAGGAGATAAGAAACTTGTCATTTCGCAATATATAGCGTCAAGACCACGTGACCTACGAATTTGCCATTATACTAAACATATGATAATACATGTTATCAGTTATTACAAGAACATAATAATGTTTATAGTCAATATGATTATTATATGCTACGAAATGAATTAGTAATATTACTAACCCATTTAGTAAACTTACTAAATCAGCTGAATAAGTAAGCTTACTCAATGAATTAGTAAGCTTACTAAATGAATTAGTCAGCTTACTAAATGAATAAGTAAGCTTAGTAAATCATTTAGTAAGCTTATTAATTCCTTTAGTAAGCTTATTAATTCATTTAGTAAGCTTACTAATTCATTCAGTAGGCTTACTAATTCAAAACGAATAAGTAAGCTTACTACTTCGATTTAGTAAGCTTACTACTTCGAATTAGTAAGCTTACTACTTCGATTTAGTAAGCTTACTACTTCGATTTAGTAAGCTTACTAATTCGATTTAGTAAGCTTACTTAATAGCGATTAAAGTCCCGTTTGGCACCTCATACGTTTCAAGATCTTGTCAGAGAGGCAGAAGGTTAACTGGTAATATAAGATATAGCTACCCAATCTCATGTCAGATCCTAAAACTAGAGTAAAACTTATCTGTGAGAAAATGATACAAAGAATGATTATTCTGGTACATATCTAACACAATTCATACCGCATCGCTCAAAGCATTCCATCTTCAACCAAGTTAAAACAGTTAGAACTGTAACAATATCTTTCAGAAAGATGGACATTTTGTAATCTCCCTATCTCAACTCGGAGTGCTACACCTACAACTTAACTAGAGCGCCTCTGTGACCCCTGGGGAGAAGCTAATACGTAGAGTTCGGTAATTAAGTTTGCTGGAATTGAGATTCGTTGATAACTGAATAGATTTGGTGTACACTGTACTTAACAAGTGTATGACCATTACCATCAATTTGAACAGTGTGTTCACAGGGAAAATGAAAGAACAAACATGTGTGTAAACCCTGGGTATAGGGAAATCTCGTTTAACTGTAAATGTTAGCTGTACAATATTGTATTTCAACAAACTCTTTCAGACTGGTTTTCATATTCCCGGTACGTTTTGTAACGTAAATCAAAAGTTGAAACAGATGACATGTATCAACAACAAGATCATAAATAAACCCGTCAGGACGTATTTCAGTTTCAACTCCTTGTAATAACTCTATCCAGCTTGAAAATCAGTTGTATCGTGTTCAGCAGTGAGACCTCGTCTTGGTATGTCCTTGAGTCAGTTTTATTGCTCTGAAGTGCAACAGTGTATGGATTTGCTTAGCATTACTTAACGGGACACGATAGGGTTGTAGATGTTAGACACAATCTACCAGAGATAAACCCAGTTAAGACACCGCCCTTATTAAAGTAACCTGTTCCTACTTTTTGTTTTAATAACAAAATTCCAGCTGTTAAATACATTAAACATAAGTCCGGCCATTAGAAGATGCAAATATGACTTCGTTTCCATGACGTTGATTATAATCCTTTAGATTCAATGCTGCTTCTCTATGGAATCCACTGCCTCATGAACTCAAATGTGCTTCATCTCTTACTGTTTCCAAGTCCTACCTTAAAACTCATCTTTTCAAACGCTAGTATTAAACTTATATTAATCTCTTGCTGTGTGTATATATAGAGATTATTACCCGAGGAAGTGTGTCATATGACTTTTACGAAAAGAGTGTGAATTTTTTGTATTGCCCGAGCGAGAGCAATGGGTTATACATAAATTTGCACGAGTTTCGTTAAAGCCATATGACATACTTTCGAGTGTAATAATATATTTATTACCCATTTTATTCCATCTGATTCACGTAAAATTAGCCATGAAACGACCCACTTCCCTTGCGACAGCAAGCTACAGTGACGTTACGAACAATCGTTTTATGACGTCACTGATTTACTGACTATTTACTGATAGAGGTCATCACTCACATACATTTCTGCTTCGACCTCTGTTTAATGTTTCGAAACGGGTGCTTAGGTTTGCTTTATGATATTTATTTAGAACATGGAACAATTTAGCTGAATTAACATAGTAGTAACAGTCCAAAGCACAATACCAAACTTCAGTTAAATCTACTTGTTGAAAGTCTCTTTCTTCAACAACACGTGTCATAGAGAGTGTGTATCCTACACACACAATTAAGAGCTTGATAAACGAGATACCTTGAGTATGTGTAAATATGTGTCATTGTTACTGATTGCAACTTAAGGAAATATTTCATTTTTATGTTCGGAAATTTATAATGTAAATCAGAAAATTTAAAACAAGATTGAAAGGAAACTTAGTACATTAACTAATATTTCATATTTGTAATATTACAATATTTCATTAACATGTTTTCACCCTTTGACATGGCATAAATCAGGACAATTGTTTTACACTGGTCTGTCAACGTTCAATGATTGTAGAATCAACAAGGGATATTGTGGTTCTGTAAAGACATAAAGTCTTGTTTTTGTATTTGTTGCAACAAGATAATAACAATGACGATAATCTATGAAAAAACAAAACTTAATAAATTCTGTGCATCAAAACTTGTTTCTAGCCTAATATATTAGACTTGTGCTTTTAAAGATTTTTAAACCAAAAAATGCTTTGCTTTTTTTTCTCTAGACGAATATTACACTAGACTAAAAAAACAATGTGCTTCTTAACTTTTCACGGTACAAATGTACCACTAAATTTAATAAATAAGGGGTTTCTAAGTTTTTCTCCAAACAAATAAATCACTTCACAAATAAATAATGTGCTTCTTAACATTCATTGATTTGAATATATCACACAACTGAATAGGTAATGTTACGAAAAATCATCTGACTTCATAAATAACTAATTTATAATTAGGCTGAATGAATTAAGTGCTTCTTAACTTTTCTCAATAATGACTTATCACTAGACTTACTTACTAATTTGCTTCTTAACTTTACTCTAGACGAATACATCATTACACTTTCAACTGTCAACTTTCTCGATACAAATATGTCAATAGCCTTAATGAAAAATGTGCTGTTAACATTTCTCTGGAAGAATATATCACTAGACTTTATTAGTAATGTACGGAAGCATCCTAGTGCCACAGTGAGAATTGTTTTACTATCACCTAATTAGGAGATACTAACTCCTAATTAGGACTTAGTTATCGCCTAATTAGAACATAACTAAGTCCTAATTAGGAAATAAGTAAGTCCTAATTACGAGTTAGTATCTCCTAATTAGGTGATACTAACTCCTAATTAGGAGATACTTACTCCTAATTAGGAGATACTAACTCCTAATTAGGACTTAGTTATTTCCTAATAGGACTTGGTTAAGTCCTAATTAGGCGATAACTAAGTCCTAATTAGGAGATAACTAAGTCCTAATTAGGAGATATTAACTCCTAATTAGGAGATACTAACTCCTAATTAGGAGTTACCTATGTCCTAATTAGGTGATAGTTATGTCCCAATTAGGCGATAATTAAGTCCTAATTAGGAGATAACTAAGTCCTTATTAGGAAAACTTATCTCCTAATTAGGTGATACTTTCTCCTAATTAGGATATACTTACTCCTAATTAGGAGATACTAATTTCCTAATTAGGACTTAGTTAAGTCCTAATTAGGTGATAACTAACTCCTAATTAGGAGATACTTACTCCTAATTAGGAGTTACCTATGTCCTAATTAGGTGATAGTTATGTCCTAATTAGGCGATAACTAAGGCCTGTTTAGGAGATAACTCAGTCCTAATTAGGAGATAGCTAAGTCCTAATGAGGAAATAGTATCTCCTAATTAGGTCATAGTAAAACAATTCTCACTGTGGCACTAGGATGCTTCCTTAATGTTCTTGTTAAATGTTCTTGGATGGATATAGTACTAAACTAAATACATAATGTGCTGTTAACAATTAGGTGCATGTCAAAGCAGACACACACACACACACAAATACATTGGAAGCAGAATAAAATAGTTCTCTTCTTAACATTTCTCTACATATATAAATTCAAAATAGTAAAAACAGAAAAATATATAATGTGATTCTTGACTATTTATCTATGTTCACATGTAAATATAACGTTCGTCCATGTTGTTGATAATTCATCGAGAACGTAAGGAGATGATGCAACTATTGTACCCTGTCAAAGTCATTTACAATACTATATGTAGAGTGTTGGTTGAATATGTACATAGTGTCCAGTTAACATATTATTGGTAATATTCCATCATATTTGACATAATGCACCTCCTAGGAAAGACAAAGGGCTGATTAGATTTTGGTGACCTTGACATTTTTCTCAAGGTCACAGTGGAGCGTTGACTTTTTCGACATGTTTGACAGTCGATTTTGCTGATCTTGACATTATTTTTAAATTCCGAAGTATTAATTTGCGGCGGGGGATCATGTCACTTTAGTGACAACTACTTGTTTATATTGAAATAATAATTAAAAACAAGATTGTTGAACAAATACCACAGGTCAAAGTTTTGAAGCGACAGCAGACTTTCATTCTGGTCGCCGGGGCTAAATTAGGCAGTTTTTAAAAAAGCCGTATTTAAGTAATCCATCGACTGATTCTAGAAATTTAAAATCGAGCAATTGTCAAATTGACATCCCATTTTAATGAATCCGATTTTGACCATATGTCATTTCATCTATCCTTAAAGTTATAACAGATTACATGTTTAGTGAACATGGTCCTACATAAAACCACCACGAGCTGCTGCAGAGTAAATCAATTTCTGATATACAGTTTCAGTAGCTAATATTCACCTTTTGATTTCCCTGTGTGTCATCAGTTGAGTCAAGTCACTCCTAGATTTGTTAGACTTAAAGAGTAACGGTGAATTCATTTTCTGATCCCTACTTAAAGGGGCAATAGACTGTTCTAGAGATTGATGGGCTGACGAGGAGATAACTATAAAACGTGTCCTCTATGAAATACGTATTGACAAAAGTTAAGAAACCCTACGTTTTTTCACCAGAAAAAGTTGTCAGATATGAAAGAAGAAAAATGTGTCAGTAAACGTAACCATGGGATAATCATAATATAGAGGAAACATTCATTCAGATGACTTAGCACTTCTGTTAGATATTTCCATTTTAGAAAGGTGTTTTGGTCTTAAGAATGTGTTACGTAATACTGAGAAAAGCAAGTGAATATCGGTTGTCAAGTCAACTGGTCAAACTTTAGTATCCGCCTTGCAGTCAAAAGTCACCAGCAACAACACTTTGAACCTTCAAAACCTTAAATTGTGAAAAAGACAATTTCAATCAAAGTGGGCTCCTGACGAAATATTGTAAATTTCCCATCAGATCTAACTGCGATGTGCACGGTTATGCGCAGAAGACGTTTTTTATGCGTAGGGTATGTGCTTAAATATATATTATATTAAGTAAAATCCCCATTTATTATTACCTAAAGGGATAATCTTTGAAAAGAATAGTTATATTTCATCATGAAATTTATTGCAAGCTGCAAAGTGCAAAATAAATGTTTGTAATTTACCTTATTCCAGGACTAAACACTTTGTGTGGACACTCACACAAGCACCATGAATCGTATATTCCCCTCCTGACTCTCGACCAGGTATTATTCAGGTGAACAATGCAACACCGAGACAAGCACAATGAAGTCTATATTCCCCTCCTGACTCTCGACCAGGTATTATTCAGGTGAACAATGCAACACCGAGACAAGCACAATGAAGTCTATATTCCCACCTGACTCTCGACCAGGTATAATCCAGGTAACACAGGTTGCAATTAGACACTTCACAATGCGTCCTTTACGAGTACAAAGTATGTTGTGTCCTCATATTACATACAGGTAATTTACATGTATTGATACCAATAGCATACTCAGGTTCGTCTCTTTGCAGATATAAACAAGATCCGGTGAATTCTATGATTTAAATTTGGGGACGCGTCATTACTGTAGGACGTCACGAAACAAGCCAAAACTGGCTTTTTGAGGCTTCTATCTCGTCTAGTTAAGGAGATTCCAAAACGACCATTTCTTAAAACTTATGTTTCTCAGAGTTCATATATACCAGCAACTGAAACGTCACCAATAAAATAACCTGTAACAATCAATGTTGAACTCCATATAACAGAATAGTTTGGCTATGACTGTGTAAACTTGTACTTGGTAACGCTTATAATTTCACTGGTTTGAGTTATAGTGGTATCGATGGTTATAGTAAATATTAATCTGTTATTAGTTGAATGAAATTGCTGAATTATCTAAAATGTATACGTAATAGCGAGCGAGCCCCTTCTTAATCACTAAGATTTCTCTTCATGGGTTCTAACTGACTCAGAACTCCACCTACTTCTGATTGACAGGTTCAATGACATCACTGTTTGCTTGATTTCCTACGTAATCGTTTGATATGACGAGATGTCACTAAGCTGCATGCACGTGTTTTTATGAACTCTCACTTTTCGAAAAACTTATTTGATCGTAACATTTGTTATCGTAAAACTAGAGATAATCTGTCTTTCAGGTGAGCTCACTTTCCTTTGTTCTTTGTATTCGGAAATATGTCTAAATCAAATTGTTAAATGTGCAAGTTATTCAAATTATCATTGTTGTTTGATAATTTAATGTAACTGATACTAAATATATATTTAGTTATTAGTACTTAGTGTTTAGAGTATAGAATATAATTAAAAATTTATAATAATATTAAAGTTGGATTTTGTTGGTTGTAGTTCGTTAAAAGACTGAAAGTTTTTGTTTGTAAAACGAGTTTAATAAGGCTGAAGTATACACTAAAGTATGTAACTAAATTATACACTAATTATGCTGAATAAAAAATGCTCGTATACAAAACCTTTTTTATACTGCCCCTGTAGCGTAGTGTTGAGGTCGCGTTTACTTCGAGTCACGCGGGGCAGATGTCAATAAAAAGTTGTAAAACATTGTTGTCATTTGTTTTTTATCAATCAGGCAGAGAGAGGGAGTGTCATGAAGAGTGGTTTAGCTTTGAGTTCTTAACCAAAAAGAGTCTATTTTGTCAGGAAAATACGACCGTCTGATTGGCTGAAAAAGTAGGTTGACTTCTAACAAATGTTTCAAATTTGTACACAATTATATTATATTATATTATATTATATTATATTATATTATATTATATTATATTATATTATATTATATTATATTATATTATATTATATTATATTATATTATACTTTTTAAACGATACATAACTCTATCAAAGTTGTACACGGTGGTTCAGCTGGTGTTAAGTTGCTGTTAATCTTAACATAGTGGTTCAGCTGGTGTTAAGTTACTGTTAATCCTGGTGTTGAGAGGAAGACAACACTCGGAGACAGACACAGAGGCTGATGTTACCTCATCTGCATTTTGACTTAAGACTTACGTATATCTGTTTCTAATCTGGTGGTGGATTTCAGCCGATCATGACTGCATTTACAAATTGAAGACATGCATTTTCACAAACGTATCTAGTTGACAGCGACCCGTCACCCAATTTGCCACTGATTTAAAGAATTACAGACTCAACTGGCTGAATTATTGTATAATTATGTATTTAGTTTAAAGAACTGAAACTTTGAGGTGATGTTTTGGAGGAAATACAATTGCTCACTTGTTTGTTGAATATATTAGTATATATTAATGTATTAACCAAAAGTGTAACCATTGTATTGTTCTCAGTGTCGGCGGGTGGTGCCTGACTCTTAGGGTGTGCTATTCAAAGTAAAGGGAGAAGATATGTTACAACACAATACGGCATAACGTAAGTTTATAGGTTGTTGGGACATTCGGTGCTCAGTGTTGGTGGTTGGTGTCTGACTCTGAGGGTGTTCTAGTCTCAGGAAGGGAAGAAGACGTGTTTTAACATAAGACAACAAAACGTTAGTTCATAAGTTGTTTGAACATTCACTGCACAATATGGTGGTTGTTGGTGCCAGATTCTGAGGGTGTGCTACTATAAGGAAGGGAAGAAGATGTGTTATAACATGTAGTTTAAACATATTTATTTCCATAATTATACAGAAATGGATCGGCAAACAAGCCAATGGCTTATGTTAATGCCTCTCCATAAGAAAACATTTCATCTTGTAATTACAAAAGTACATATAATAACCAATAATTTGCACACACATGAATATAATAATTCATACATACAACGTACATTAGTTCAGCAATGGACCAAATAAAAGAAAATATGATATATATAAACTTAAAATGGAGTAAATCGTTTTGATGTGGTAATGAAGTCATGTACCGATTTGATTATATAATGATTTACAGATACTGATAAGTTGAGGTTGCCATACAGAACGTCATTTATGTTATACCCATGTTTGTAATAAAATGAAGTGTTTCTAATGGCAGTATAGTTAGGACATACAAAGAGATAATGAATAGTGTCTTCATATGCAGCACCACAACAGCATGATGGATTTTCTGATATAAATCTCTTAACTTTATAGCCACTTAAATCACTGCATTCTAGTCTCAATTTGCAGTGAATAATTTGACAAAACCTGTTTCCAATGTTGATATCAAACCCAAAAGGAGTTTTACAAGTTGGTGTAATTCTATTTTTGAATTCATTTACTGAATGTATTTGTCTAACTTCCTCAGATAGAGAATTCCAAAGTTCAATAGTATTTGGCAAAAATGATTTTGCATATGAAGATGTTCTAACAAAATTTTGTTGTAAATTTGAGGAATTTCTTAAGTTATACAGGTTTCTCTCAGAAACAGATTCTGGCACAAGGCTGTTTAAGTAATCTGGTGTTTTCTTATTTATCATTTTATGAAATAGAGTCAGTTTCTGGATTTTTCTTCTTTCTACAAGGGGAAGAAGATTAGTTTCTGAGTATAGTTTATTATGATCTGTTCCCCGTGTAGCCCCACATATTGTTCTAAGTGCATCAAGCTGTAAATGTTCAAGCTTTGATGCCTGAGTTAGTGTACAATTATCCCAAATACAGCTACAATAATCAAATAATGGCAGTATAAAGGATGCATACATTTTTAATAGCGTTTTTCTAGATAAACGGTATTTAAAACTTCTTAAACAATTTATCATTGGTGAAACTTTATCAGATATAGAACGTATCTGCACATTCCAATTGGCATCTTTTTGAAACCAGAGGCCTAAATGTTTATGTTCAGAAACTTCATTTACAGGAGTATCTTGCATTGATAATCTTGGAATAGGATCTATGGAACGTCTTTTAGTAAACTGTATAGTTTCAGTCTTCGAAGGATTAAATTTCACTTGCCATTTCTGAGCCCAATGAGAAGTCAAGTCTAAATCATTATTAAGGCGCATCGCGTCTTGGATAGGATCATCTATGATAACATAAAGTGAAGTATCATCTGCAAAAAGTCTTATATTACAGTCTATATGTTCTACAAGATCGTTTATATAAACAAGAAATAATAATGGCCCAAGCACCGACCCTTGGGGAACGCCTGCTAATACAGATCTATACTCTGAATTATAACCATTTACTTTCTGAACTCTCCCTTTGAGATAACTGTCAAACCAATCAAGTAATTTACCACCTATTCCAAATGATTGTAATTTGTAGAGAAGTCCTTTATGCCAAACTTTATCAAAAGCCTTACTAATATCACAAAACACTGCTCTTACTTCTTTACCTTTGTCCATGGCACTTGAAATGAAATTATATAGATCTAATAGCTGGTAAGTAGTTGAATCTCCCGGAATAAAACCAGATTGTAATTTGCTTATGAGATTATTGTCTCTGAAGAAATTAAAGACATACTTATGGACACATTTTTCAAACACCTTAGACAAACAGCAGGTAAGAGAAACTGGTCTATAATTACTACAGTCATTGACACTCTCTTTCTTATGAATGGGTATAACAGAAGCGCGTTTCCATACTTCGTGAAATATTGCTAGGTTTAAACATTTATTAAATACTAAAGCGAGAGGACAAGATACAACTCTAGCAGAAAGCTTAAGGAATTTATTACCAATACCATCCGGACCTGTTGCTTTGCGTGTATCTAATGAAATAAGTAAATCTTGAACATCGCTCTGTGTTATTTCAATACTATCTAAACAGTTCGATATTTGACTACATAGGGGCGGCAGAAGGCGTTCTGGGACTCAACTGTTGATTGATTTACGAAAAAGTCATTGAATATATTAGCTATGGATGTAGGGTCATCATAAATTACATTTTCATGGGAGATAGATGGAAAAGATGATGATCTATCTCTTTTCTTAAGATAGTATTTAATTAGCTGCCACCATTTTTTATTATGACACTGTTCATTTATCATGTTGTCTACTTTCATAAAGTACATTTCTTTTGCCTTTCTAATTTCTGATATTACCTTATTTCTTGTAGTTCTAAACAATTCCCAGTCACGGGATAAATTACGTGTCTTAGCAAGTCTGTGTTTAAGATTGCGTTTTCTGATAAGTCTACGTATTGTTGAGTTCATCCACGGCTTGTCTTCATTTCTAACAGTAATGATTTTATTTGGAATACATTTGTCACATACACTTACAAGAGCATCCGTAAACTCATAAACTAGCGTGTCAATATCGTCAGAATTTAGAAAATCTTCCCAGTTAGCTTCACGGAGATACGTATTTAAACCTTCAATGTCTAACAAAGAATAATTATATATCTTCCTTTTAAATTTAAAATTATAAGGTTTTGGATGTTTCATGCTAAGATAGACTGGACAGTGGTCACTACACACAGGGTCTAGAACTCCCGATGAGCTCACACTTGCATAATTAGAAACAAATATCAAATCTATCAATGTCCGAGAGTGCTCGGTTATTCTTGTAGGTTCACTTATAATTTGTCTAAGGCCATATTTTGCTTGAAGATCATCTAAGCGCTGTTTTTGATAACTAAGATAATCAATGTTAAAATCACCTACAATTACCATATCTAAATCTAGATCTGATGCATTTCCTATTGACATATCAATAAGATCCCAGTAGCGATTACTTTTATCAGCGCGGTAGAAAGTTCCGATCAAAGAATGGTTATTACTGCAAGTAAGTTTTACCCAAATTGATTCTAAGCCAATTATAGAAAGATCTTCCACAGGACCAAAACCAGTGGAAGCCAATTTCCGGATACCTGTCGGATTCTCCCGTATCCTTACCCATTTGGTATCCGGGAATCCGGAAATTTATTCTCTCCCGTATACCAGATCCGCCCATATTCTCCCGGAAATTTTTCCGGAAAGTATGTTTCTAAGAATACTGGAATCCGGAGATTATACTTTTCCATATCCCAGATCCGTGTGTCTTCTCCTGGAAATATTTCCGGAAAGTATGATTCTAAGAATACTGGAATCCGGACAGAATATCTTATCCGGATACCCTTCTATTATTAGGAATAGACAAGTTATTGGGTAATATTACCGTCCTATGTTGAAAAAGTGTTCACATTATTTTATGATAATTATAATGATAATAATAATTTATTACTATGTCATGCTGTTGCAATAAACTATATATACACAGCTTTACGCTACACATATAATAAAAACATTGGCTACTAGAGTCTATGAGACACAACTTTTACCTTATTGAACAACAGAAATACATAAATTAAAATGTTATATGGATATACATACATAAAGGCTAATACTTCTTGCATACCTTTCACCCAACTCACTCAATCTGATGCAGTGACTCATAGAGACTGTCACATTGATTCACCCTAAAAGATGTTAACTGATTCACCGACCTTCATACACACTCATAATAAACTCTCCAAAAGATTCAAACACACAATCTGACACTCCCTCATACATATCTCCACTCAGACCGACACACACAGACTCACCAACATATGATATTGTGCAAGGTACAAAAACCAATCAAATTTATGAAACAAAGTCCATTTTATAATGAAACTGCTTTCAGGGACATCAAGTATCATACACTGACACATACAGAATGACATACCTTTAGAATAAATTAAGGGAGACAACTCTGTCCCCGCACCTCACTGCATGCTGCTGATGTTTTTGTTCACAAACTTGTCTCATGTGTTTACATTAAACAGCATTTATATATATCAACATTTCATATCAATGTTTGTTACAATAGAATAGAGGGAGTATCTTTATAATTGTTAAGTTTGTTCTTGCGTTATTTACCGTACAAGGTATGTGCAATATTCTGGTCATCACCTATCGGCTAATTAACACCTTGACTAATTGGATGTAAACAATTAATGTCTCGCTGTGGCAACAGGTGGGAGCAACTTCTGTTGCTTTAAATAGCTTATTTCCTTTTATCATTTACTTTCACATGTTGTATATATATGCGATAAATTTTTAACAGTGTCTTATTGGCCAACTAATGGCTGTTTGTTAACCATATTTTAGTTTGTTTATGCATTTTACAATATAATATGTCTCAATGATAGAAGACTAGGATGATGACACAACGAGTAGAAATGAACAAATCACAAACATAGATGTAATGTAAAAAATATTGATTTTATTAAAATACATATTTAAAAAAATACACCATAAACTGGAAATTGTTTATATTAATCATCAAATCAATAACAAATTGATATAAATAGAGCATTTCATTCAGTATTTATATATGGTATATCAATATACAATAGAGGCATTGCCAATTTATTATGACACAATGCGACACACGTCCATAACTTCACATCTCACACTCTCACATCTAATTTGGACATTGGTATTAGACTCGTGAACAAATTCTGCGTAGAGGTCATGAGGCAATATGGCAAAGAATTCATCACACCCAACATGCACCTGCATTGCCACATACAGGAATCTATTGAGAACTTTGGCTCAGTTTATGGCTTTTGGCTGTTTAGTTTTGAGAGATACAACGGACTGCTTTCAGAACATAAATGATTTGCCAGTGAAGCTGATGCGAAAATTTAATATGTTTTCGACTTTCCATTTAGATTCAGTTAATGAACTATTTCAAGATAAATATCTCAAACTTTCAGAAATGAGGTCAAAGAGCTCTTAATCATCTACACACGTGTCAAAGTATTCAGATTGAACTAACAGTATTTGCGACAATACACAGAGGTGCTTATTTTTAATTGATTTTATTAATTTAATGAATTTGCCCACTTGCATTAAACACATATCCCAGATATTACCTGGCTTAATTACATATTTTATTTAGTTGAAACTGAACAACACTGTAATGTGTAAATATTTGCTCCAAGACAGCTTGAATTTCAAATTCTTTCAGATAGGCAGTTGTCATAACTTTGGTCATTACATTTAACGATTAACAACATCTATTATCGTTAAACTAATTTGTACGGTTATTGGAAGTGTCGTTATATCTAAATATCCACGCAGTTACAAAAACAGTGTGTACTACACGTTTGTATTTCGTATTCATATCCTAATACGTGGTTTGTAAGCACGTGTCTTATCATGAATACATGTATCATACAATACGGAGACATCAAATTCTACGTTCCATAACTCTCTCAAACTCTCTTCAATAATGTGTATTCATGTTTATAGAATATGATCATTAAGTATTGCATCGATTCATATATTATTCAATAACTATACTTCATTTTGAATATTCATTCATTCGTCTCACAGTTCAGATTATATTTAGATTGTAGCAAACTAATATGGCTTATGTTCGATTTGTGAAGACAAGATATATGTTATGATAAATACTATGTTTAATTAATGTGTTTTATGGTTAAATTGCTACTGTTTACAACAATCAAACTAATAGCATATGTGTTGGATCACTGCAAACACATATCCGAAGTGTATATTCATTATGTACAATACAATTTAATACTCATGGAAATAAAATATACAGCGGATATTTTTTCGTTAATACCATGATTATCTCATCGAGGGAGGTTGAACAATTTTGTAGCAGCCACGAGTGAGAATATATTACTCTTCTATCTCATGAGATGAGATCAGATAAACATGGTTTTTGTCAATGATTGTCAATCATTCTATTTATTATATCGATATTCCTCTGAGTTTTAGTTTTGAGGAGATTATACATCTTAACAGTACAACATTAAATGTAGAGGTGATAAATAACTTTTTTGACAGCAAATGCATGTGTTTTCAGTGTTTATCCATGCGGAAACAAACTAAGATAATTAGTTTATGATTGCGTGTTTACATGGATACGATATTCGACTGAGTCTTTACTTTACACAGTCTGTTAATGTACGTGATCATTGAAGCTTGTTGAAATACACAAATAGTTCAGTGAGGGTCGGTACTGCCTTCCTCATCACATGTTATATAATACGTGTGCGTTAGATCAATAAGAACATATGAAGGTGTCAAAATGTTTATCTCCCCCTACTAGTCTGGTAGCTAGTGGTATGTCGAAATACACAGAAGCTTAAGTGACGGTCGGGACAAGATAATTAATTTATGATCACCGCTGCAATTGTTCCTGGGATATGTTTATACTGAACGAAATGCGATGTTTGTTCGATATTTCAGTATGCATGCATACACATGAGAGCTCATCACTAGTTCACTGTCAAGGCTATTATTTTGTTATATTTTCGATCTCTCGTGGAATGCACTACCATCAACCTAGTTGTTATTTTCATGAGAGAGAGAGAGAGTGAGAGAGAGAGAGAGAGAGAGAGAGAGAGAGAGAGAGAGAGAGAGAGAGAGAGAGAGAGAGAGAGAGATTCAAATACATACTGTTATAGGGTAGGGAAGGGGATGACGGAAGGGGAAGGGGATGACGTAAGGGGAAGGGAGAGGGGGAGGGAGAGGGAGAACGTTAGAGAGAGGGCAAACATACTCTTCTACATTAAAATGCATACATATACGAATATATCTGTCCATAAACACTCACACGTTACAATAAGATAAACGAGGCAACACAGGCATACCTACAAACTGTCATACTTTCGCACAGGATTCATATATACTTTCAAACTGAATATGCAGGTTTGCGTTTTCTACAAAAATAAGAAAAAGAAAGATTAGATTAGAGTGACGATTTAAAAAACAAGGAGTTTAAACTTCAGTGTTTAATTACGCATTATCAGGAAGTTAGAGACGCTGCATGCGTACGACAGAACGTTGGATCACCTGCTAATCACCCTCATCACACTAGAACATCATGTATAAGATTAGATTGACCATATAAAAACGAAAGAATTTAAACTTCACTGTTTAATTACGCAGTATCATGAAGTTAGAGACGCTCCACGATCCTCCACGACAGTGCTGTGAATACCCTGCTAATCACACTTGTACAGGTGTCATCAATACCTATGCAAAGTGGTTCCCAATGACCGGAAACTGTCCAGTCATGTACAACAGCCCTAATTGTTTAATCACTTGTATGCGCATACGTCTATATACAATACGTTGCAGAATTGATTTACACACGCCTCTCTTATACAGCTCTTTGGCGGCCTCCGCAATTGTGTTTTATGAGTTCACGCAAAAGAGCGCCGACATATTTATACATTACAATTACGCAAGCTTATTTCCCGGCTCCATTGATCTATTGGTTCCAGGACAAAATTGCCAATAGCCCCACTAAAGTTGAAAAGACTTTTAAAAATATACTAATTTAGTATGGACATGTATTTCAAAATGTTTATAAACATTTTACGGACTGGTACTAAATGTGCATTCAATGGGTCTTATGTTTTATTTGTCGAATGATTCTTGAGAACTGCCGCACCATATTATTGACTTGGATATTTGTATCAAAATCATTTCTTAAATGCCCAATATCAACTGAATTTTAATTCATTAAACGGAGTTAACTGATCCAATACTTACTGTAGTTTATTAATTATCAAATAAATGCAAATGACTTTAGGTCTACTCAATAAATAACTTTAACCGAAGCCCCCTATCATGATGAAATACATTTGGTGGATGAGATAAGATTTGATATAATTCAACAATGTATAGTATGTAAGCCGAACAAACAAATTCTTAGCCGATCATAGGAACTTCCTAGTGAACAAACTCATGTAAATTCTAAGTACTTCACAAACACAATGATAAACTTTCAGTATACAATCATATGATTTACTTCCCATTTACCACGGCCGTGTAATTTCAGAACTTTTACTTGTCTAACCTGACAGGGTTAATAACTTTGTATCAACGACTACACCTTATTTAAGCTAATTTTCATTGCCACGCTAGGTTAAATTCGTGTATTTTCATACATTTCAACGGTTACAAATAATAACACATATGTAGTGTTGGAATATTTACAGAGTAAGAAATAATTTATCATTAAGTTAATAAACAATGTTATGTTGTTCGGTAACAAAGAGTTCATAACTCGTAGCGCCGATGCATAGCTTTCCATTGTTTTTATTTTATTTTGAATGATTGTGTAGTAGTCTTTATCAAGTTGTCAAGTAACAAATCATACGAATATTCCCCTCATTAATGTTACACCTGAATTGTGCAATAAGCACGTACACTATTAATAACAAATGTGTGTAAACAGGCATGTCTTCTCGATTTTTGTTCCATAAAAATTATCTAGCTAGAACCATTTCTTTAAGTGGTTCGAAATAGATGATTGATGGACATTTAGAATTAGATTTAGAAACTAAATGTTTAATCTCTCCGTCGGCGTTACATGAGATAAGCAAGATATTAGCTTATTGAACGGATAAAAATTCTGTCCTAAATACATTAAGTAAATGACTGACAGGATACCCTTTTTCAAATATACACAATTTCCGTCTTTTAATCGGCTTGCATAATCCATGACATATCTGTGCCTTTTCGGATATATTAATATCACTGTCCATATGTCATAAACAAATAACTGATTAACATTAATATCACAAGAAACACTTCGTTATTTCAAAATTTCAAAATAAACGCAGGAAATCAGTGTCTCACATTGTAAACACAAGTACATTTACATAAAATTTGTGAATACGCTCATTTTTCACCTTATATGGATACAACATCAATATAGATATTACAGACTGACCTTTATGTTTTTAACATTTATGTATGAACATAAATTATACACAATGTTTTCGTTTAATAATGGGCGTATTTCACGTACTGGGGACGAACTATGCACATGCATTGTTAAGAAAAACATTTTAATGTAGCAAACACTGTCAAAAATATATTTAGGGATCTAAATTTATGTTGGGATCTTTATGTTTATTTCGGGTTATATGTTTTCATTCAGGTGTCCCCATTATTATATGGATGATAAATTGTAGCAAGACAGTTGATGTAACACCTGGGCTCCTGAACGACACGGTGCAAATTCCGCGAAATTTGCTCGCCTTGTTACGTAGCGCTACATTGAGCAATCGCGTTCAAGAGAGGTTTAAAAGTCTTGAAACCTCTATTGAACATAGCCCAGTCATGTGAAGATATTTCACACGGGTGCGTATGTTATGTAATCAAGTGATGTATATTCATTGATAAACCAATAATGTCCTCTTCAAACACACATCCCATCCCTTGATCAGCTTGCATGATCTGCTTTATTGTATATTTCCGGATTTTTAAAACTTGGCCGACTTTATAAACCGAAAACTCTCTTATAACAGCGTATATGATATCATTATAAGTTTCCATTGTTGAGAACGAGACGCATTTACACCAGGTCGTTTATATTCCTAATTGAGAGTCACCTTTTTTAATCTCGTCTATGCTTATATTTTAATTTGTAATTGTTTATTATGTATTATGTCGCCGACTTGCAGACAATATACAGTGCATTAGTTTGTAGCCTTATATAATTTGTTTTTGAAGCCATGCCGAATTGTGAGTGTGGGGAGGGGGGGGGGGGGGGGGGGGGGGGCTGGGGGGGGGGGGGGGGGGGGGGGGGGGGGGGGGGGGCTGGGGGGGGGGGTTAGATATAGGAGGAGGGAATAGATTTAAGTTTAAGCTTTGTATGTTGTTGGTTTTTTATATACAGGACAGGAGGGTCGATTTCTTGGAATATGCGCCTATAATGTTAAAAAGATGGCTGAGTTTGTTCTAGGCTCGAGGCAGCACCTGAGATCTTAGATGCCTCTTCATATCAGTTGGTATCGGTGAACTTGTTTTTCACAATAAACAAGAAAAAGCAATAACATGTTTTATCGCCATATCTATGAATGAATTAAAGTACAGTCGTCCTGGATTGCATGTGTTTTATGCCATCCTTCATTGTCGATATTGCTGTACGTTATGCATAATATGATAAAGTCGTTTCCTTTCTCCGCTGATGAAGGCATTGATATGATGTAATGAAGATACCATTTTATCAGTGTACACATCTATAACATTCTAAATAATCGCCATAGGGAGAAAGCCAATAATGATAAAAAAAAAAATAAACACATAAGAAAAACAGCTTAATATCAAAACTAATAAGAGGACATTTAATTGCATAATTCGGAGCATGCTGATGTTTGTTTAATAAAAGACCCTGTATATTATTTATTAAGATAGGGAAAGTGGCATAGTTACTCCACATACTTTACAAAAATACGTTAATCAGTTGTTTGATGAAAAACAGTGTTGGATGATGATATAGCAATGAAACTATTAAATGTTGTGTGAAATTGGTAACATTGATCGTAATGTTGTCACAATTTGATTGAATGTAAGTTGTATATGATAATTGTAAACCGATAATACGATATTAATGCGATCTTATTTAAAAGCTTATACATTGTTTTAAATAAGTCTGAATTCTAATATATTCTAATGAATCAACATATTTCATGTTATAGTCGATGACTATCTTTCATTAATCTACTCACAAGCTGCAACAGTAGCAGTATAGCGAGAGGCTAAATAGCGACTTATGTAATTAGACTGTCCACTGAGCAGTTCCGCGAGGCGTTTTATAACGAGGAGACCATGGAACTAAAAAAAATGCTGTTCTAGTTGAGTTACATTGTTGAAATTTTCGAAAATATACCAAAGTTAATATGCAGTTTCAGAATATCTAAAAATTGTGTGAATATCTCGCAAAAATTAAAAAGTAGAAAGTTTCTAGATACGCACTATAGAGTTTCTAGATACGTTCTAGAAAGGTTCTAAATATCTAGAAAGTTTCTAGTGCGTATTTAGAAACTTTCTAGATACGTACAAGAAACTTTCTACATACGGAGTATTTATTTATTGGACTGCTGTATGTGGTGCTCTGTATATATTCATTCAACTAAAATATAGTATGTAATTGTAAATAAATATATGAATGGACTGACTTTACTTGGTGTCTTTGTGTTATTATTCATGGAGACATGAGAGATTGGTTAACAAGAGTGCAAAACAACACTTGTATTTACTGGATCTATGATAGCTTAGCACATCAATATTTGTCATTGAAAGATACCAGCATCTGTTAACATTGAAAAGTGGGTTTTGTTTTCAATATACCCCTCTAAAATAGTGAAAATGAGAGACGGAAGCTACATGTCACACAACTTATCTTATTAGCCACTTACTGTACATTAGTTATATAAATCCTGATACAAGCACATCCTCATATCATTAAATTAATCAGAGCCATATTTGTGATTTTGAGGTGAGGTGAGGTGAGGTGAGGTGATTTGGGGTTTAACGCCGCTTTCAAGAGCATTTCAGTATATCGCGGCTGCTAGTATTATGGCAGGGAGAAATCCCGCAACGCCATGTGGCTATGCATTGCGGTGAAACCTGCGAGCATCGGCTGGAACTAGCGAACCATGGGTGGTTCTACGCTGAAATTCAGTGTAGCATTGCACTCAAACCTTACTGCGTGTAGAACAGTTCTCTACTGCAGACAAAGTTGCCTTTTGATCCGAAGTCGAACGCGCTATCCCGCCCCCTGTGATTTTGAAGTTAATTGGCTAATCTATGCTGACTATAAAAGGTTAGATGGGCTACTGACATAGGCTGACGTCCCTCGTCATCAATAATATATTTTATAAAGACTACTTTGTCAATACCATATTATTGCATTTATATTTATATACTTATAACCTTGGATGTAATCGAATAATGCAATACCTAGTGAATTACAGACCGCATGGCTCGATTTTAGTAATTTGAACACAGCTAGTGAACACATCGCTTTGAATCTCATTTAAAAGTAATTGTCTTTCTGCATCCAAGTATGTCTTAAAGGTGCATCCATTGTTTTTCATAAAATTTTATTAATTAAATTAAATTTTATTTTCACCACATGTACTGTCTACAATACAACTAAGTTAACTCAACTTGCATATTTATCCCCAATCGCTAAATATATCATAATTACTAGCTTCCAATTAAAATTGAGTAATATCAATTTGCATGTGCAGAAACCGAAACTGCACGTCCAATTTACATGCACAGTAGTTATGTGACCTATGAAACATTATCAACTCAAAGTTATGTTCTTGTCTGTTATTTATAAATAAGATTCCAAAATTACGTGCGCCACACGCTGTGCATTGCGCGGTTTTCGATCAACAATCACTACTTTTACCTTAATATCGTCAATTTTCCAAGTATAATCAAAATGCTAGTTTTCGGTAACAGTCGGTACTTCTCGATAAAGTAACACCATTTATAACGTTTGGAATATTTGACCCCCAACAACACAATGGATGGACCTTTAATTAAATTATGATGAGCATGCATAGAGCCACTGTTTACTGCAGAACAGACATTCACAATTGTAGACAAAATCCAATATAGTGACAAAAACAAACAGCATATAGCTGATATTTTCAATATTTAACAAATATGGCAAATTTTGAGAATGATCAATCACAAATCATTAGATGCACACATTTATCAATAGTTGGATATGTACAGAAATACTGCTCAAGCACTTACATACTTTCACTTGCTACAGACACTTAGTCAAGGTGTTAATTTGCCGACAGGTGATGTGTAATCAAGCATGACCAGAATATTGCACATACCTTGTATGGAAAAAATTAATAAATTAACAAACTTTATTTTAATATATAAATGTAGGATTCTAAAACGACCAGCTTTTACAACTAGCTAAACGTCAACAAATGTGAAATCACCCTCAAACACTGCATAAGCATGCTCTCACCTGTTACTACAGCGAGACACTAATTGTTTATATCCAATTAGTCAAGGTGTTAATTAGCCGAGAGGTGATGTGCGGTCAAGCATGACTGCCAGAATGTTCTTTGTGTGGCAAATGTCAATGCAAATTTTGAGAAGGTTCAATCACATGTCATGAGATGCACAAATTTATCAATTGTTGGAAGTGTACCGAAATATAGCTGAAGCACTTATATTCCCACCTGTTCCAAATTTCAAAATTTCCAAATTGCCTCCACCTTTCGGCCGTGGCTTCAAAATTATCCATTTTCTCGAACTTTCGGAACTTTATTAAAGGTCCTTGTGACCCGAGTGGGAGAACAGCCCCGCTGAAAACCGCTCGTTAAATCCCCGTAATCATCATCATACAGACACTTAGTCAAGGTGTTAATTAGCCTGCCAATTAGTCAAGGTGTTAATTAGCCGACAGGTGATATGTGGTCAAGCATGATGACCAGCATATTGCACTTACTTTGTGGCAAATAAAGCAAGAAAAAACTTTACAATTATAAAGATACTCCCTCTATTTTATTGTAACAAAACATTGATATAAAATGTTAATATATATTAATGCTGTTAGTGTATGATACTTGATGTCCCTGAAAGCAGTTTCATTATAAAAGTTAAATGGACTTTGTTTCATAAATTTGATTGGTTTTAATACCTTGGACAATATCATATGTGGGTGAGTCTGTGTGTGTCGGTCTGAGTGGAGATATGTATGAGGGAGTGTCAGATTGTGTGTTTGAATCTTTTGGAGAGTTTATTATGAGTGTGTATGAAGGTCGGTGAATCAGTTAACATCTTTTAGGCCGAATCAATGTGACAGTCTCTATGAGTCACTGCATCAGCTTGAGTGAGTTGGGTGAAAGGTATGCAAGAAGTATTAGCCTTTATGTATGTATATCCATATAACATTTTAATTTATGTATTTCTGTTGTTCAATAAGGTAAAAGTTGTGTCTCATAGACTCTAGTAGCCAATGTTTTTATTATATTTGTAGCGTAAAGCTGTGTATATATAGTTTATTGCAACAGCATGACATAGTAATAAATTATTATTATCATTATAATTATCATAAAATAATGTGAACACTTTTTCAACATAGGACGGTAATATTACCCAATAACTTGTCTATTCCTAATAATAGAAGGGTATCCGGATAAGATATTCTGTCCGGATTCAAGTATTCTTAGAAACTTACTTTCCGGGAATATTTCCAGGAGAAGACACACGGATCTGGGATATGGAAAAGTATAATCTCCGGATTCCAGTATTCTTAGAAACATACTTTCCGGAAAAATTTCCAGGAGAATATGGGCGGATCTGGTATACGGGAGAGAATAAATTTCCGGATTCCCGGATACCAAATGGGTAAGGATACGGGAGAATCCGACAGGTATCCGGAATTGGATTCCACTGGTTTTGGTCCTGTGTTCCATACGTTTTACATAAATGTTTTCACGTACATAAACTGCTACCCCTCCGCCTCGAGTAGGTCTATCCTGTCTAAAAGGTTTGTGAAATCCAGGTATCATAATATCATCATCTAGGATATTTGAATGTAACCATGTTTCTGTTATGCAAATAACTTCATAATCCTTAAATTCATGACTAATGATATCAATCTTGTCCCTTAATCTTCGCACATTTATATGAATTATATTAAACTTTGATGTATCGTTTGGTATAATGGGCCCAGGGTTTGGATGAACATCCCCACAGCATATCAACAAAATAAGAAACACATGAATACCCTGGATACCCATAGTAGTGAAGAATAATATAAAGAAATATGTATTGAGGTCAATCTTGGCCCTTGAAGAACTAAAGACTTTACCATGAAACACCCCAATTCTCTGTTGATATAATTCTATTTCAACTCCCATCAAATAAATTTACAAATATAACTGAGGCAGAAAAATGGGGTATCATTGCCAACTGAATGAATAAAAATACATACAAGGTTAAGTAGTTATGAATCTCAGGAAAAACGTTCCTTCTTGGAAATTATTTTCAAATTCTTTTGTGAATCTAAATGTCGCACACAATGTAAAATAGGAGTCTTTGTTTTTAACTAGCCCCAACAAGTTGTTGGAGAATGCAAATAAAACAATAAGTAAATAAATCAAACAGTAACCCACCATAAGTGGTAGTCTGATTAATAAAATGAAAAATAAAGGCTTCAACTAATTTGTAATTCCTTTTAAGTATGAAAAGAAAAACACATGGGAAAAGTGATTCCAGAGTCAGTGTTGACTGATCAAGCGTCATGAAATACATGTGAGAGGTTCATTTCATTTCAAAGAAATAGTTCATAAACAAAGTATTACATTAGTCGATTCTGACTGTTCATGTTTGTGTGAGTTCGATAACTGGGTCACATTAGTACAACAGTTTCAAACACAAGCATCCCTAGCGGTACATGTGCACCACGAGGCAGCGTCGACGCTCTAGTCATTAAGTTTGTCTTCTAATTCAATAACTCTCTTTTCCAAACAATCTGTCTTCTCCTTATTTTCATGTAGCACTTCCAGCATAGATTTAAGCTTACTGTGATAACATGTGACAGCAGTACGTAAGTAGAAACGTTGTTGAGACATTCAGTGCTCAGTGCTGGAGGCTGGTGTCTGACTCTGAGGGTGTGCTACTATAACAATTGGAAGACTTGTTACAACACAAGACAGCATGACGTTAGTTGATAAGTTGTTGGAACATTCAGTGCTCAGTGCTGGAGGCTGGTGTCATACTCTGAGGGTGTGCTACTATAACAATGGGAAGCAGATTTTATAGCATATTACGGCAGAATGCTGGTTGATAAGTAGTTGAGACATTCTGTGCTAAGTGCAGTTGTTGGTGTCTGACTTTGAGGGTGTGCTACTCTAAGTAAGGGAAGAAGTTGTGTTATAACAGTTTGTTATTATTTGGTCCTGACCACTCTCAAATCTGGATGTGACAAAATTGTTGTTTGCATCTACAAATTATGCAATATAAACTAAGAATTAGGAAATGCCTAACAACAGAGTCAACGAATCTATAAAAAGTTCATAAAACTCGCCAGTCTCTGTATGACGGTTGGTGTTTACGTTATGTAACCAGACGAGAAGAGCACGAGCTAGTTTAGCGAGACGGGACAGTTTTATAGAACACTTTACTGTCAGTTTTATAACCAAGAAGGGATTTGGAAAATAAATTGTAAAATAAATTTTGATCTTGTTTTACCGAATGTATTATTACTAATTTATTTATCAATTATTTACTCAACAGACATATTGTAAATGTATATGTGTGGTTCATTACATACAAATAAATAAAATCTGAAGTAATGTAAATAAAGAACAACTGTAGAGATGTAATTATTAGTGCAAATGTGGTTCAAATATGGAGAGAGTTCAGGAACGTGTCTGTCTGTTTGTCATATAGTGTGTCCGTCCGACTGTGTACATGTCTGTCCATAGCTTGGAGTGACATGTTTGAATTAGAGAATTTTCTCATTATGAAATTATTTGTAAATGGTGTAGTTTAAGCATAACTATCTCCCGCCACAATGAAGTTGTCGGCGACATAGAGGTGGGTGAGGTGAGTTGGGGTTTAACGCCGCTTTCAAGAGTATTTCACTTATATCGCGGCTGCTAGTATTACGGCAGGGAGAAAGCCCGCAACGCCATGTGGCTATGCATTGCGGTGAAACCTGCGAGCAACGGCTGGAACTAGCGAACCATGGGTGGTACTACTCTGAAATTCAGTGTAGCATTGCACCCAAACCTTACTGCGTGTAGAACAGTTCTCTACTGCAGACAAAGTTGCCGTGCCCCTGGCGGGATTCGAACCCCGGACCTCTTGATCCGAAGCCGAACGCGCTAACCACTGCGCTATCCCGCCCCTCGGCGACATAGAAATGACCTGCGTCCGTCTGTTCGTCTGTCCATCCATCCGTGCGTCCGGACCAAAACTCAAATAAAAAGTAAATCCTAGCTCAATGAAACTTGGTATATGGAACAATCAGCATGTGAAGATGTGCCTTTTGGGGTTTTCAACTTCTTTGGAATTTTATTTTTACCAGTTTCCATGGAAACATACACTTTAAAATTTGTTTCCGGGCCATAACTCAAGATCTGTAAGAACTAGGTTAATGAAATTTGGTATGTGGAACAATCATCATGTGGAGATTACCTTTTTGGCAGTAAAACAACCGCCGGCCGAACGCCCAAGACGGGATAATTTTGTACCGGCTCTCAAATATCATTCTTACCAGGCCAGGCTTGGACTCATATTTTAAGTGAACTCTTATCTTTGACGGAATTCTACAGCTAACGCATACAAACTACATGTGACTAAGGATTAACAATTCACCTCATGGGTCATGGAATATATGTTTCAACTATAAATATATGAATCTGACATGGAAAATACCAATCTATTGTTGAATGGTCATATAGAAATAGTATGGAAAGTTAAGGATTCTATCAAATTTCAAAGGCAAAGACACTAGTAGCTATATATGTTGTCGAAATACGTTTATGATATATTTAAACATGAATAATTACAATGTACTTGACTGACAAAAGTAATGTTGGAAAAGGGGAAAAAACAGTTACTCGTGATATTTATTTCTAAGCTGGATATTTATATAGGACAGATTTTGAAATAATTCTTATACGATGAACAATACATGAACAATTAACAATGAAAATGACATGAATCAAATGTGTATCCATTGTGTTTCATAAACTTTTATTTTGCTTTAATACGTTCCATCACACCATATGTGTTGTTTACAGTACAGATACATTCACTCAGCTTGCATATTCATCCCCAATCGCCAAATGTATCACAATTTCTAGTTTTCAATCAAGTAAACATCATATGCATGTGCAGAAACCGAAATTGCACGACCCATTCACATGCACAGTAGTTATATGACCTATAAAACATTATAAACCCTAATTTGTCATTTTGGTTGTTATTAAAACATTCCGAAATTACGTTTGACTCATTTGCGCGCGTCAATCGCGATGCATTGTCCGGTTTTCGATCAGAAATCACTACTTTTACCTTCATATCGTCAATATACTGAGTCGACTATCATTAGGTCTTCAACACGAAAGTCAGAAGACCTATTGTTATTATCGTGTTTTTTCTTATTATTCTTCTTCTTATTATTATTCCGTCGTATCTTGTGAACACGATTCAGCAAAAACGGCTGAATCAATCTGCTTGAAATTCTCAGGCATGATAGACATTGTCGAGATCTCGCTCTGTACGAAGCCCGAATTTCGAAATTCATTATTAGGTCTTCAAGACTACGTCTGGAAGACCTATTGTTCTTATCCTGATAATTTCCTTTTTAGGTCTTCAAGACTACGTCTGGAAGACCTATTGTTCTTATCCTGATTTTTTCCTTATTATTTCCTTTTTAGGTCTTCAAGACTACGTCTGGAAGACCTATTGTTCTTATCCTGATTTTTTCCTTATTATTTTTTTTTAGGTCTTCAAGACGTATGTCGTGAAGACCTATTGTTCTTATCCTGGTTTTTTTTTTCCTTATTAGGTCTTCAAGACGAATGTCTGAAGACCTATTGTTTTTATCCTGATTATTATTATTATTAAGGATTCTGCCCTTTGGGGCAGAATCCTTATTGTTATTGGCGTGTTTTTTTGTTGTTTTTTTTTTTTTTTTTTTATTATTAGCACCGATCTTGTGGCAGCGTTTCAGCCAAAACGGCTGCAGATAATTCAACCAAACTTTGCAGTCTGACAGCTCTTGCTAAGGACACGACAAAATAAGCTTTTGGGCCCAATCGTTTCAGCCATTAAAGGTCCAGTTCGATTCGAAATTTCGATTTTTAACATGGGAAAAATTGCACTTAGAGACTTGCAACTTGTTGCAAAAGATGCGCAATGACCATGCGAGCAAAAAAGTAAATCATGGCGAATTCGTAAGTCACGTGGTTTTTCCACCATTTGATTTTAGACGCATTTTACAATTTTCCGACCCCATGCACCTTTGGCAATCTTCTCCTCTGAAGATACTAGCATCAAAGAGCTCAAACTTGCATATATGTGTAGCTAAAGGGTTGGTGATTAAACGATACTCCAAACCATTAGCGTACCTCTTATACTTTTTTCACAGTGACCTTTCAAAGTCCGACAATTTTTTAAAATCGCAAACTTCAAAGGGCCATAATTCAAAAACCTATTAATGGAATTGAACGATTTTTTCAGGAGAGTAAGACAGGACTATGGTCTTTATGAATCAATAATAAAATCGCTCGCGAACAGTCATTTCCGGTCATAATAAAGAAAAACTTTAACATGGGGAAAATCTTTAAAATCCACATAGAGACTCGAAACTTGTTTCAAAAGATGCGCAGGAACAATACAAGCAAAAAAGTATATCATGACCAAATCGTAGGTCACGTGGTTAAGCCGCCATTTTGATTTTCTTAAAATTTGTCTGATTTTGACATGTTTAATTTGGGTCTAAATAATCCCAGTGACATACTAGAGACTCGCAACTCGTTTTCAAAGATGCTTAATAACTAGACAAGCAAAATATGTTACCATTGCGAGGTCGTAGGTCACGTGGTTTCGACGCCATATTGAATTTTAACCTTTTTTGATCATGCACTTTTGCGGAAACACCACTTTGAAGACAGTTGCATCTAAGCGCTGAATATTAGATTTATATGCAGCTGAAGCATTCGAGAATAACAAGTTTGTTATATTTTGAGTAAACTCCTAATACTTGTTTCACAATCACCTTTCAAAGTATGGTCATTTTGAATATTTAAATAAGTTTGATTTGAACTGACTTGATGAAGATTTTATTGAAGCGTCACTAGACAATAGACCACTCCTAATTTGATTTTCAGTAATTTCTATTGTAGAGGCATCGGACATAGCTACGAACTTTCACTTCAACCCGGAAGCAATTCAGAGACAATACAGTCCATTTCATTTTGATGTGTAAACAGAGGAAATTCCTACTTTCGTTTTGACATACATTGTGTTGCTGGGGAGTCAGTCATGCTAAACATTATATATTGATGGTGTTATTGTATCGAGAATTACTGACTGTTGCCTGAAATTACCAATTTGAAGATAATCGACTCAGGATAATGACAATATGTTTAAGTAGTTCTGATCGAAAACCGGACACTGCACCACGATTAACGCAAATCTATTAGACGATCGAATTTGATATGGGAAACCTATTTAAAACACAAACACGACAGTGTATGTTTATATTGTTTTAAAGGCCTGTGCATGTCAATGGGACGTGTAGTTTCGGTTCTGAATATTTATAATGATGTTAATTGTCGCTCATGCTGAAATAACCTACACGTTTGCTGTACAGTGTATGTTGACGTAGTTGCATCAATGCATAATGATTCTCCAAAGAGCAAAGAAATGATCTTGGACAAAATATCAACAAAAGCTACATAAATTCCCTTAATTTCGATAAATATTATCCGAACAAAACAGTGTCTTATAGATGTATAAAATATAGTCACTAATTTACCCAAGCTGTCATAGAAGTACTGGTGGCTCTGTGGTAAAATGTAGGATTTCTATTCCAGCTGCCTGAGTTCGAGTCCACCAGAAAAAAACTTTTTTGACTTAGATATAATTTCAAATGTTCAAAACTTATTTTATTTTGTATGTTAAATTGTTTTGAATTGTTTTTGAACTTTTATTCATCTAAACATTCATATTGGCAACACTGTCAACATTAGTGTAGTGGCTACTTTTTTGGGTTGTATTTTTTAATAGTTCTTTACATGTAACCAATGAGATGATGTCATGAAATATTTTGGTACGTTTGTCGTTTTGCCGATTTTGGATTTTCGACTTCTTTAATGAGATTTGGGTCCAATAAGTTAAAAATTCAAATCTCAAAGAAAATCAACTTTCTCAGTTTTTAGGGTACGTGTCTTCACAAATCTTCCCCTAAATTACAACAATACATACAAAATAAACTTCCCAATGCACGGCATAACTCTTGCCAGTCTTCATTATTGGATGATTTAGGCCTTGCAGTATTTACTTAAGATATCTGTGTTTAGAAATCCAGGCCCACTATGCATTTTTGGTACAGCGATTCACAATCTTGGCAAAACAAAGCGAGGAGAAATACTGCAAGGGTTAAATCAGGCAGTAATGTTTTGTCTGCGTTGTAGACTACACATTGTCAATGGGGGTGGTTCCCGATGGCAGGTGGGATGAGGATGTAGTGTCTTCATGTACATGTTGGTTTATGTCTTCCAAGTCAGATTTCGTATGCCAAATGGATTTGTCTGTACTGGTTGTTGTACTCCCGGCAAAGGTTCATTTTAAATGGGAGAATCAAAATTATTTCGCTAATCGGCCTATACTTTCTGGATTTCTGGATAACAACTTCTTTAATGTGAAAATACACGACGTTTCGGAGTACATACTCACTCATTCATCATTTGGAATGTAAGGAAATAACAAAATATGGTACATTTATATAGGCCTGTACTTATACAAATCGTTACACCACTTTGAAGATATTTGCATCTAAGCGATACAACTTAGATTTATATGCCGCTGAAGCATTGGGGAATAACAAGTAACATTAAATCACTCAAAATGTCCTTTTAAGGTATGGTGACGTTGTGAACAAGTTGGGGATTTTATTGAAGCGTCATGTGGAAGAGTTACTTCCCCTTGACCACCCTACGATGCTGTTAGCATGCACACTGACAACAACTTCCTCACTACATACAATACCTAACTGGAAAAAGTGCCATTAGCACGATAATTTATATGACTGATGAGTTTTAAATAGAAGTTCATCAAAATTGACTTTATTTTGATGTGTGAACAGGAAATTCACACTTTCGTTTTGGCTCGCATTGTGTTGTTTGGGGTCATGTCTGTTATATATGGTGCTATTGTATGTAGAAGTACTGATTGTTGCCGGAAATTACCAATTTGAAGATACTCGACACAGGATAATGACAATATTATCGAAACAAAACGATGTCTAAAAGATGTATAAAATATTATCAGTAATTGTCTGAAATCCTATCAGCTGTTAGTTTGGTCGAAAGGTAAAGCGTCTGACTTCTATTCAAGCAGGCTTAGTGCAGAAGTTCAAGTCTTCACAAGAAAAAACTTTTTCAACTTAAATATAATTTTAAATATTCAAAACTTATTTTTGTTTGTATGTTAACTTGTTTTCACTTGTTTTAGCGCTTTTGTTTATGCAAAAATTCATATTGGCAACACTAACCAGATTAGTGTACTGGCTACTTTTTTATGTTATATTTTTGAATATTTCTTCACATGTAACCAATAAGCTGCTGTCATGGAACATTTTGGTACGTTTGCCCATATCCAAATTAATCTATGACCTCGGCCGATTTTGGATTTTCGACTTCTTAAATGAAATTTCTGTCCAATAAGTTAAAAATTCCATCTCAATTTCTGGAAAACTGTATCAGACAGTTTCACAAAACCTTCACCAAACTAAGTACAACAAGAACAGGTTGACATGGCGACTGTACAGCAGGCTGAAAAAGGATTTTTGACAAAGAGATTAAAAAAAAAATAACATAAAGACTTCAAACTTTTTTAAATAGATGTGCAATACCAGGGACCTCTATATAATGTCACTGGCAATACTAATACAAACAAAAAAGCAACAGTCACGTGGTTTAGCCACCTCTGATTTTCTTTGAAGTTGTTCGATTTTGACGTGTAAAATCTCAAAGCTCCTAGAGACATCCTAGAGATTTGAAACTTATTAACAAATAAATGCAATTACATTTGGAAGATGTTCTATTTCATTATCTTTGAATTAAATAAAACATTTAAGCGCAGAATCCGCTTGTCGTCGCTTGCGACTATATTTAAGGATTCTGCCCTTTGGGGCAGAATCCTTATTGTTATTGGCGTGTTTTTTTTTTTTTTTATTATTATTATTTGCACCGATCTTGTGAACGCGATTCAGCCAAAACGGCTGCAGATAATTCAACCAAACTCGGCAGTCTGATAGCTCTTTCTAAGGACACGGCACAATAAGCTTTTGGGCCCAATCGTTTCAGCCATTAAAGGTCCAGTTCGATTCCAAATTTCGATTTTTAACATGGGAAAAATTTTCAAAATGCACTTAGAGACTTAGAACTTTTTGCAAAAGATGCGCAATGACCATGCGAGCAAAAAAGTAAATCATGGCGAATTCGTCAGTCACGTGGTTTTTCCGCCATTTTGATTTTAGACGCATTTTACAATTTTCCGACCCCATGCACCTTTGGCAATCTTCTCCTCTGAAGATACTAGCATCTAAGAGCTCAAACTTGCATGTATGTGTAGCTAAAGGGTTGGTGATTAAACGATAGTCCCAAGCATTAGCGTACCTCTTATATTTTTTTCACAGTGACCTTTCAAAGTCCGACAATTTCTGAAAATTGCAAACTTCAAAGGGAGATAACTCAATTACCTACCCATCGAATTTTATGATTTTTTCAGGAGAGTAAGATTGGACGATGGTCTTTATGAATCAATAATAAAATCGGTCGCGAACAGTCATTTCCGGTCATAATAAAGAAAAACTTTAACATGGGGAAAATCTTCAAAATCCACTTAGAGACTCGACACTTGTTTCAGAAGATGCGCTGGAACAATACAAGCAAAAAAGTAAATCATGACCAAATCGTAGGTCACGTGGTTAAGCCGCCATTTTGATTTTCTTAAAATTGTTAAAAATGTTTCCTCTTCCAGCAGATGAAAAACTTTTTTGACTTGAATATAATTTTAAATGTTCAAAACTTATTTTCTTTTGTATGTTAAATTGTTTTGACTTGTTTTTGAACTTTTATTCATCTAATTTATTCAATTCGTCTGATTTCGACATGTTAAATTTGGGTCTAAATAATCCCAGTGACATACTGGAGACTCGCAACTTGTTTAAAAAGATGCTTAATAACTAGACAAGCAAAATATGTTACCATTGCGGAGTCGTAGGTCAAGTGGTTTCGACGCCATATCTAAATTTTAATGTTTTCAAATGTTTTGACCCTGTGCATTTTTGCGGAAACACCACGCCGAAGATATTTGCATCTGAGAGCTGAAACTTAGATGTATAAGCAGCTGAAGCATTGGGGAACAACAAGTTTCATATCTTATTAGCGAAATCCTATCAACTTTTTCACAATTATCTTTCAAAGTATGATAACTTTGAATGTTTACCTAGGTTTTTAAACAAATCGAATTTTCTTATTTCTCCAAGGATATACAATTTACAGAGCAATAAGTCATACCAGTTCGAGTTAAAATCTATTCTACGCGTATTGTGAGGTAAAACCTGTTCGAAATTCATATGATATTTATACAATAGTCGATTTAGAAGATTTTGCTAGTGTAAAGAATCATGCTAAGACACGAATAACCGGACACCAGTCTCAACACTGTCTGGTTCATCGTGGCATTACTGGAATTCTTTAAAATGCTTGTTACTCCAAAGATACACATGCTATTAAGCTTTAAGTCATGCCAGTTCGAGTGGAAATGTATTCTACGCGAACTGAGATATACATACTGGAAGGAATTCATATGATATTTACACACTAGTTGAATTAGATGATTTTCAAGTGAAAAGACTCTTACTTAAACTCGAATAACCGGACAACAGTATTAACAATGTCCGGTTCATCGTGGCCTCCCGGAAACCTTTAAAATTCTAATTTCTCCACAGATATACGTGCTACTATGTACTAAATCATACCAGTTCGAGTCAAAAGCTATTCTGCGCGAACTGAGAGATACATCCTGGGAAAAAACTCATACGATATTTACACTGTAGTCGATTTAGATGCACCAAGTCACAAGTCAAGCTCAGAAACCGGCTCCAGATCCGACCTTTTCAGTTAAGCTAAACTGTGACGTCAGTAATACGGCTCGAAACATCAAAGTTTTCCTTAAGTGAAATTGGTGGTTTTGGATCCGCTTTTTGAGTGTTTTTCCATGTTTCAGTTGAAGCCGTGGGGCCTTCTGTTTGGGGTATACCCCCACCCCCCAGTCACCACCCCGAACCCCCAAGCCATGTCTCTTAATTTCTTATCTTTACTATAATTTATTATTAAAAAATTCTTGCTGTCTTTTGGACTCAAACATTTTATTTACCCACCACCTTTTTATATTTTATTATGGAGGTGTACTTACACTTTGAAATTATCTGTTTTTATGTTTTATAGCTTTCAGCTTAAGTAGGTACAACTTCCCAATGCAAGGCATAACTCTTGCCAGTCTCCATTACTGGCTGATTAAGGCCTTGCAGTATTTCCTTAAGAAATCTATGTTTAGAAATTCAGGCCCGCTATGCATTTCTGGTGCAGCTATTCACTGTCTTGACACAACAAAGCGAGGGAAATACCGCAAGGGTTAAATCAGCCAGTAATGCAGACTGGCAAGAGTTATGCCTTGCGTTTGGAAGTTGAAGTAAGTATAACTTCCTGTCGGCGAAATCACCAATGGTGGAAGCAGACGTTAAACTCCTATCCAACAGTGTTTTTGCGTTGTACCCTACACATTGTCAATGGGGGTGGTTCCCGATGGCAGGTGCGATGAGGATGTAGTGTCTCAATGTACACGTAAGTCTATATCTTCCAAGTCAGACTACGTAAGCCAAATGGATTTGTCTGTACTGGTTGAGTGAATGGTACATTCCATACGGGTAGTTGTTGTTCACTCTAAATTGGAGAATCATAATTATTACGCTAATAGGCCAATACTTAAACAAATCGTTACACCACTTTGAAGATATTTGCATCTAAGCGCTACAACTTAGATTCATCTGCAGCAGAAGCATTGGGGAATAACAAGTAACATTAAATAACTCCTAATGTCCTGTTCACAAGTACCTTTCAAGGTATGGTGGCGTTGAACATTGAACACGTTGGATATGAGGATTTTATTGAAGCTTCATGTGGAAGAGTTGTTTCCCCTTGACCAACCTACGATGCTGTGAGCAGCAACTTGACACTCATCAGAGAGACGCAATACCACCCTAACTGGAAAAGGGGCCATTAACACGATAATTTATATGACTAATGAGTTTTAAATATAAGTTCATCAAATTTGACTTTCATTTTGATGTGTGAACAGGAAATGCACACTTTGGTTTTGGCTTACATTGTGTTGTTTGGGGTCTGGACTGTTGTATATGGTGCTTTTGTATCGAGAAGTACTGAATATTGCCGAAAATGACAAATTTGAAGACAGTCGATTCAGTATAGTGACGATATATATGTAAAAGTAGTTCTGGTCGAAAACCCGACACTGCATCACGATTAACGCACATCTATCAGCCAACGAAAAAGACAAATGTAGGTTGATTATGCTTGAAAGATCTGTGCATGTAAATCGGACTGTAGTTTCAGTTCTTCAAATATTTTATATGATTCACATTGAGTGTAATGCACACAGACATTGGTATGCAATTTGTTATTTGTACATAATAGAGAATTATTAAGGAACGTAGCACGAGTCAACACATTAACACTTCATTCATTCATAAACAAGATTTTACTATTGTCATAGTAAGCTACTTCCATATAAGGCAAGGTGGTATTTTACTGCGCCAAAAGAGTGCAGCTTCAATAATTCATACATTACGCATGTGACAATTGACTGACAAACTCATCAATGAAACTAACCTTGTTTTAAGCCAGTCTCTCCCACAATATAATAACTATAACCATTCAATGCGTATTCTAAAACCAGCCAAGGGTAACGGATTTGAGACATCATTGTCTCGTATTCACAGACATCTATTCTGCCCCTTCTAACAGTTTAATGCCGTGTTGTACATATTCATTGTCGTTGCAATTCTAAACTGTTTCAATTCCATTCGTTCTCTATTCCTTTTATTCAAACATTGTTATCAAATCAAATTCTACCTAACCAGTACGCCAATTGCTCCCTTTTGAAAATAGGTCTGAAACAACCACTTCCGGTCCATTCATTTACGTAAGTAAACAATCACATCATTGTATATTGTCCCACAACTGTTCGATTTTAACATGTAAACGTTGGGTCTCAATAATCCTACAGACAAGCTAGAGACATGCACATGCTTGCAATTACATCAGAATGATGGCAGAATCCGCTTGTTGTCGCTTGCGACTATATTTAGGTCTTCAAGACTACGTCTGGAAGACCTATTGTTCTTATCCTGATTTTTTCCTTTTTTTTTTTTTTTATTATTATTTGTACTTTTCTTGTGCGCCGGGTACAGCAAAATTGACTGCACCGATATCAATGAAACTAGCACAATTGATGGGCATAGGTGTAAGCTCGTGGCGTACGAAGCCCGATTTTTGATTTTCGCCCTCTAAAGGGGGAGGTAACTCAAAACGACAAAAAAATTCAAATTGCAATATCTCGAAAACTTATTAACTTGTTTGCAAACAAATTGCACCAAAACGTAGGCGACAACTTGTTTCATCGAATGATGTCATAGCGAATTTCGGCCGTAATAATAGATTTTTTGCTATTTTGAAAAAACTGCATTTTTTTGAATTTTTTGCAGTTTGAGGGTTCACGTCTTCAACAATCTTCTTCTCCAGATCGGCAATACATAGAAACTCATACAATAGCTCATTTGAAAGCTGAAATACTGCTGTTTATATGAATCTATCAACCTCGGCTCTAGATCAAACCGTTTTCTGGTTACAGCATTTTGAAAAATGACCTTTTTGAAAATGCAGATTTCTGGGCAATAAATTTGCAGAGACCTAACTCTGTTTGTGTCTCGTTTACAACGAAATTGACTACACCTACATCAATGAAATTGATAGAAGTAATGGGCCTAGGTATAAGCTTGTGGCGTACGTCTGGAAGACCTATTGTTCTTATCCTGATTTGTTCCTTTTTTTTTTTTTTTTATTATTATTATTTGTACTTTTCTTGTGCGCCGGGTACAGCAAAATTGACTGCACCGATATCAATGAAACTAGCACAATTGATGGGCATAGGTGTAAGCTCGTGGCGTACGAAGCCCGATTTTTGATTTTCGCCCTCTAAAGGGGGAGGTAACTCAAAACGTCAAAAAAATTCAAATTGCAATATCTCGAAAACTTATTAACTTGTTTGCAAACAAATTGCACCAAAACGTAGGCGACAACTTGTTTCATCGAATGATGTCATAGCGAATTTCGGCCGTAATAATAGATTTTTTGCTATTTTGAAAAAACTGCATTTTTTTGAATTTTTTGCAGTTTGAGGGTTCACGTCTTCAACAATCTTCTTCTCCAGATCGGCAATACATAGAAACTCATACAATAGCTCATTTGAAAGCTGAAATACTGCTGTTTATATGAATCTATCAACCTCGGCTCTAGATCAAACCGTTTTCTGGTTACAGCATTTTGAAAAATGACCTTTTTGAAAATGCAGATTTCTGGGCAATAAATTTGCAGAGACCTAACTCTGTTTGTGTCTCGTTTACAACGAAATTGACTACACCTACATCAATGAAATTGATAGAAGTAATGGGCCTAGGTATAAGCTTGTGGCGTACGTCTGGAAGACCTATTGTTCTTATCCTGATTTGTTCCTTTTTTTTTTTTTTTTTATTATTATTATTTGTACTTTTCTTGTGCGCCGGGTACAGCAAAATTGACTGCACCGATATCAATGAAACTAGCACAATTGATGGGCATAGGTGTAAGCTCGTGGCGTACGAAGCCCGATTTTTGATTTTCGCCCTCTAAAGGGGGAGGTAACTCAAAACGTCAAAAAAATTCAAATTGCAATATCTCGAAAACTTATTAACTTGTTTGCAAACAAATTGCACCAAAACGTAGGCGACAACTTGTTTCATCGAATGATGTCATAGCGAATTTCGGCCGTAATAATAGATTTTTTGCTATTTTGAAAAAACTGCATTTTTTTGAATTTTTTGCAGTTTGAGGGTTCACGTCTTCAACAATCTTCTTCTCCAGATCGGCAATACATAGAAACTCATACAATAGCTCATTTGAAAGCTGAAATACTGCTGTTTATTTGAATCTATCAACCTCGGCTCTAGATCAAACCGTTTTCTGGTTACAGCATTTTGAAAAATGACCTTTTTGAAAATGCAGATTTCTGGGCAATAAATTTGCAGAGACCTAACTCTGTTTGTGTCTCGTTTACAACGAAATTGACTACACCTACATCAATGAAATTGATAGAAGTAATGGGCCTAGGTATAAGCTTGTGGCGTACGTCTGGAAGACCTATTGTTCTTATCCTGATTTTTTCCTTTTTTTTTTTTAGGTCTTCAAGACGTATGTCTGAAGACCTATTGTTCTTATCCTGATTTTTTTCCTTATTATTATTTTTATTATTATTTGTACTTTTCTTGTGCGCGATGTACAGCAACATTGACTGGACCAATATCTATGAAACTTGCAGAGGTGATGGGCCCAGGTGTAAACTCGCCCTGTACGTCGCCCGATTTTTCATTTTCGGCCTCTTAAAGGGGAGGTAAGTCAAAACGTGAAAAAAATTCAAATTGCAATATTTCAAAAACTAGTAAAGTTATTTGGAAAAAAATTGCACCACTACGTAGGCGACAACTTGTTGCATCGAATGATGTCATAGCGGATTTCGGCCGTAATAATAGATTTTTCGCTATTTTGAAAAAACTGCATTTTTTGGAATTTTTTGCAGTTTGAGGGTTCACGTCTTCAACAATCTTCTTCTCCAGATCGGCAATACATAGAAACTCATACAATAGCTCATTTGGAAGCTGAAATACTGCTGTTTATATGAATCTATCAACCTAACCTCTAGATCAAACCGTTTCCGGGTTACAGCATTTTGAAAAATGACCTTTTTGAAAATGCAGATTTCTGGGCAATGAATTTGCAGCGACCTAACTCTGTTTGTGTCTCATTTACAACAAAATTGACTACACCTACATCAATGAAATTGGTAAAAGTAATGGGCCTAGGTATAAGCTTGTGGCGTACGAAATCCGATTTTTAATTTTCGGCCTCTAAAAGGGGAGGTAACTCAAAACGTGAAAAAAATTTAAATTGAATATCTCGAAAGCTTATCAAGATAATTGCACAAAACTACCACCAAAATGTAGGCGACAACTTGTTTAATCGAATGATGTCATAGCGAATTTCGGCCGTAATAATAGATTTTTCGCTATTTTAGAAAAACTGTAAATTTCTCGACTTTTCGGGTTTTGATGGTACACGTCTTCAAAAATCTTCTTCTCGAGATTGGCAATACATAGAGACTCATACATTAGCTCATTTGGTAGCTGAAAGAATGTTCTTTATATGAATCTATCAACCTCATCTCTAGATAAAAACTTGTCCATGTTACAGAATTTTTAAAATGTAACTTTTACATCATGTAGGGGTCCATTAATGAGTGAGGGTTTCAAAGGGTCATTGTCTTTGGAGATTTTTTGTAAAATTACTATTGAAGATAGAGACATGTTTGATAGCTCATTTTAAAGCAGAGAAACTGGTGAATAATCGAGAGTCCAATATGGAGTTCAAGGTCAAGCAGAAGTCTTGAAGACCTAAGTATTGCCTGTGGCAATCCTAGTTTTTTATTATTATTATTTGTACTTTTCTTGTGCGCCGGGTACAGCAAAATTGACTGCACCGATATCAATGAAACTAGCACAATTGATGGGCATAGGTGTAAGCTCGTGGCGTACGAAGCCCGATTTTTGATTTTCGCCCTCTAAAGGGGGAGGTAACTCAAAACGTCAAAAAAATTCAAATTGCAATATCTCGAAAACTTATTAACTTGTTTGCAAACAAATTGCACCAAAACGTAGGCGACAACTTGTTTCATCGAATGATGTCATAGCGAATTTCGGCCGTAATAATAGATTTTTTGCTATTTTGAAAAAACTGCATTTTTTTGAATTTTTTGCAGTTTGAGGGTTCACGTCTTCAACAATCTTCTTCTCCAGATCGGCAATACATAGAAACTCATACAATAGCTCATTTGAAAGCTGAAATACTGCTGTTTATATGAATCTATCAACCTCGGCTCTAGATCAAACCGTTTTCTGGTTACAGCATTTTGAAAAATGACCTTTTTGAAAATGCAGATTTCTGGGCAATAAATTTGCAGAGACCTAACTCTGTTTGTGTCTCGTTTACAACGAAATTGACTACACCTACATCAATGAAATTGATAGAAGTAATGGGCCTAGGTATAAGCTTGTGGCGTACGAAATCCGATTTTTAATTGTCGGCCTCTAAAAGGGGAGGTAACTCAAAACGTCAAAAAAATTCAAATTGCAATATCTCGAAAACTTATTAACTTGTTTGCAAACAAATTGCACCAAAATGTAGGCGACAACTTGTTTCATCGAATGATGTCATAGCGAATTTCGGCCGTAATAATAGATTTTTTGTCTATTTTAGAAAAACTGTAAATTTGTTGACTTTTCGGGTTTTGAGGGTACACTTCTTCAAAAATCTTCTTCTCGAGATTGGCAATACATAGAGACTCATACATTAGCTCATTTGGTAGCTGAAAGAATGTTCTTTATATGAATCTATCAACCTCAGCTCTAGATCAAAACTTTTCCATGTTACAGCATTTTAAAAATGTAACTTTAAGAACATGAGGGTCATTGTCTTTGGAGAATTTTTGTAAAATAACTATTGACGATAGAGACAAGTTTGATAGCTCATTTTAAAGCAGAGAAAGTGGCGAATAACCGAGAGTCAAACATGGAGTTCAAGGTCAAGCAGAAGTCTTGAAGACCTAAGTATTGCCTGTGGCAATCCTAGTTAGGTCTTCAAGACTACGTCTGGAAGACCTATTGTTCTTATCCTGATTTTTTCCTTTTTTTTTTTTTTATTATTATTTGTACTTTTCTTGTGCGCCGGGTACAGCAAAATTGACTGCACTGATATCAATGAAACTAGCACAATTGATGGGCATAGGTGTAAGCTCGTGGCGTACGAAGCCCGATTTTTGATTTTCGCCCTCTAAAGGGGGAGGTAACTCAAAACGTCAAAAAAATTCAAATTGCAATATCTCGAAAACTTATTAACTTATTTGCAAACAAATTGCACCAAAACGTAGGCGACAACTTGTTTCATCGAATGATGTCATAGCGAATTTCGGCCGTAATAATAGATTTTTTGCTATTTTGAAAAAACTGCATTTTTTTGAATTTTTTGCAGTTTGAGGGTTCACGTCTTCAACAATCTTCTTCTCCAGATCGGCAATACATAGAAACTCATACAATAGCTCATTTGAAAGCTGAAATACTGCTGTTTATATGAATCTATCAACCTCGGCTCTAGATCAAACCGTTTTCTGGTTACAGCATTTTGAAAAATGACCTTTTTGAAAATGCAGATTTCTGGGCAATAAATTTGCAGAGACCTAACTCTGTTTGTGTCTCGTTTACAACGAAATTGACTACACCTACATCAATGAAATTGATAGAAGTAATGGACCTAGGTATAAGCTTGTGGCGTACGAAATCCGATTTTTAATTGTCGGCCTCTAAAAGGGGAGGTAACTCAAAACGTCAAAAAAATTCAAATTGCAATATCTCGAAAACTTATTAACTTGTTTGCAAACAAATTGCACCAAAATGTAGGCGACAACTTGTTTCATCGAATGATGTCATAGCGAATTTCGGCCGTAATAATAGATTTTTTGCTATTTTAGAAAAACTGTAAATTTGTTGACTTTTCGGGTTTTGAGGGTACACTTCTTCAAAAATCTTCTTCTCGAGATTGGCAATACATAGAGACTCAAACATTAGCTCATTTGGTAGCTGAAAGAATGTTATTTATATGAATCTATCAACCTCAGCTCTAGATCAAAACTTTTCCATGTTACAGCATTTTTAAAATGTAACTTTAAGAACATGAGGGTCATTGTCTTTGGAGAATTTTTGTAAAATAACTATTGACGATAGAGACAAGTTTGATAGCTCATTTTAAAGCAGAGAAAGTGGCGAATAACCGAGAGTCAAACATGGAGTTCAAGGTCAAGCAGAAGTCTTGAAGACCTAAGTATTGCCTGTGGCAATCCTAGTTATTATTATTATTACTTATACCGATTTTGTGCCACGGATTCAGAACTAACGGCCGGACCAAATTTTCTGAAACTTTCAGGGATGATAGTCTGTGACCCAACTTAGATGATAACGAGCCGGATTTTGGATTTTCGACTTCTTTCTTGAGTTATCTCCCCTTGAAGTCAAAACTTCAAACCTCAATAGCTCGAAAAGTTATCATGATATTTTAAAAAAACTTTCACCAAAATGTGGGCAACAACATTCCCCATCGATTAGGCCCATAGCGGTTTTCGGCCGTAATAATAGATTTTTTGCTATTTCGAAAAAACTGACAATTTTGTTAACTTCCGCGATTTTGAGGGTACGCGTCTTTAAAAATCTTCCCATAAATAACTGGAACACATACAGCTATGTGTGATAGCTCATTTGAAAGCTAACTGAATTTAGAAAAAAAGTATTGTGGCCGAATTTTTAATTTGGACCTTGAATTCGAGTAATCTGCCCTTGATTATGGTCCATTTTAAAATGGGCGTGTTTCGGCTCCATGTTAAAAAGGGGTATAACTCTGTTACGAATAAAGTTATGTCGATGTTACTTATTGTAGTCGCTTTCTTATAACTAGTGCAACAATTCCATAACATATCAATATCATATAAAAGATGATAGTTTCGGCACAATTTGGACATATTCCCCAAAAAGCAAAATTTTGTGATTTTGAGACTTTTCGAGGGGTACTTTCTTTGTAGAATTTTCGATTGTAAACCACTAAAGATACAATTATGTTTAATATATCATCGTGAAGTAGAGATGTCCTTTATTAAGGGGAATACATTTCAAACAATTTTCTGTCATAGTTTTTGTGTAACAAGTCATGGAAGATTGCCATTTTTCAGAACTCGCCATTTTCAGCAAAGTTTAATGGATCGTAACTGCCTTACTAATTAAGATATTGAAATTGTATTTACACCTTCGGATGCACAACTTCAAGAAGAACAACTCATTTATTGAACTCTTTCATCAAAAAGTTGATAGTTAAGCTCCGAACATCGCAAATGTTGTCTAGGGGTCCAAATTAACGCATTTTTGAGTATTTTCTTGAATATTACAAACAACATAACGCATTAATTATACATGCAAACGTAATGATGATTACATCTACTTAGGTGGAAATTAAAGCACAATATTTTCTATGTTGCACCTTAGTATCAAAATATCAACCATTTTGTCTTAATCGTGAGAAAGGTCATGTAGGGGTTCATTAATAACCGATTGTTCCATTTTTAGAGGGTCATTGTCTTTGGAGATTTTTTGTAAAATAACTACTTAAGATAGAGACATGTTTGATAGCTCATTTTAAAGCAGAGAAACTGATGAATAACCGAGAGTCCAACATGGAGTTCAAGGTCAAGCAGAAGTCTTGAAGACCTAAGTATTGACGCGTCAATCCTAGTTATTATTATTATTACTTATACCGATTTTGTGCCACGGATTCAGAACTAACGGCCGGACCAAATTTTCTGAAACTTTCAGGGATGATAGTCTGTGACCCAACTTAGATGATAACGAGCCGGATTTTGGATTTTCGACTTCTTTCTTGAGTTATCTCCCCTTGAAGTCAAAACTTCAAACCTCAATAGCTCGAAAAGTTATCATGATATTTTCAAAAAACTTTCACCAAAATGTGGGCAACAACATTCCCCATCGATTAGGCCGATAGCGGTTTTCGGCCGTTATAATAGATTTTTTGCTATTTCGAAAAAACTGACAATTTTGTTAACTTCCGCGATTTTGAGGGTACGCGTCTTTAAAAATCTTCCCATAAATAACTGGAACACATACAGCTATGTGTGATAGCTCATTTGAAAGCTAACTGAATTTAGAAAAAAAGTATTGTGGCCGAATTTTGAATTTGGACCTTGAATTCGAGTAATCTGCCCTTGATTATGGTCCATTTTAAAATGGGCGTGTTTCGGCTCCATGTTAAAAAGGGGTATAACTCTGTTACGAATAAAGTTATGTCGATGTTACTTATTGTAGTCGCTTTCTTATAACTAGTGCAACAATTCCATAACATATCAATATCATATAAAAGATGATAGTTTCGGCACAATTTGGACATATTCCCCAAAAAGCAAAATTTTGTGATTTTGAGACTTTTCGAGGGGTACTTTCTTTGTAGAATTTTCGATTGTAAACCACTAAAGATACAATTATGTTTAATATATCATCGTGAAGTAGAGATGTCCTTTATTAAGGGGAATACATTTCAAACAATTTTCTGTCATAGTTTTTGTGTAACAAGTCATGGAAGATTGCCATTTTTCAGAACTCGCCATTTTCAGCAAAGTTTAATGGATCGTAACTGCCTTACTAATTAAGATATTGAAATTGTATTTACACCTTCGGATGCACAACTTCAAGAAGAACAACTCATTTATTGAACTCTTTCATCAAAAAGTTGATAGTTAAGCTCCGAACATCGCAAATGTTGTCTAGGGGTCCAAATTAACGCATTTTTGAGTATTTTCTTGAATATTACAAACAACATAACGCATTAATTATACATGCAAACGTAATGATGATTACATCTACTTAGGTGGAAATTAAAGCACAATATTTTCTATGTTGCACCTTAGTATCAAAATATCAACCATTTTGTCTTAATCGTGAGAAAGGTCATGTAGGGGTTCATTAATAACCGATTGTTCCATTTTTAGAGGGTCATTGTCTTTGGAGATTTTTTGTAAAATAACTACTTAAGATAGAGACATGTTTGATAGCTCATTTTAAAGCAGAGAAACTGATGAATAACCGAGAGTCCAACATGGAGTTCAAGGTCAAGCAGAAGTCTTGAAGACCTAAGTATTGACGCGTCAATCCTAGTTATTATTATTTGTACTTTTTTAGTGCAACGTGTACAGCAAAATTGACTGCATCGATAACAATGAAACTAGCACAATTGATGGGCATAGGTGTAAACTCGTGGCATACGGAGCCCGATTTTTGATTTTCGGCCTCTAAAAGGGGAGGTAACTCAAAACGTGAAAAAAATTCAAATTGCAATATCTCGAAAACTTATTAACTTACTTCCAAAATAATTGCACCAAAACGTAGGCGACATCTTGTTCCATCGAATGATGTCATAGCGGATTTCGGCCGTAACAATAGATTTTTCGCTATTTTGAAAAAACTGCATTTTTTTGAATATTTTGCAGTTTGAGGGTTCACGTCTTCAACAATCTTCTTCTCCAGATCGGCAATACATAGAAACTCATACAATAGCTCATTTGGAAGCTGAAATACTGCTGTTTATATGAATCTATCAACCTCACCTCTAGATCAAACCGTTTCCGGGTTACAGCATTTTGAAAAATGACCTTTTTGAAAATGCAGATTTCTGGGCAATGAATTTTCAGCGACCTTACTCTGTTTGTGTCTCGTTTACAACGAAATTGACTACACCTATATCAATGAAATTAGTAGAAGTAATGGGCCTAGATGTAAGCTCGTGGCGTACGGAGTCCGATTTTTTATTTTCTGCCTCTAAAAGGGGAGGTTACTCAAAACGTGAAAAAAAAATCAAATTGAAGATAGAGACATGTTTGATAGCTCATTTTAAAGCAGAGAAACTGGTGAATAATCGAGAGTCAAATATGGAGTTCAAGGTCAAGCAGAAGTCTTGAAGACCTAAGTATTGCCTGGGCAATCCTAGCTCTTCTTCTTATTATTATTCCGTCGTATCTTGTGAACACGATTCAGCAAAAACGGCTAAATCAATCTGCTTGAAATTCTCAGGCATGATAGACATTGTCGAGATCTCGCTCTGAATTTCGAAATTCGACCTGGTTCTTGAGTTATCTCCCCTTGAAGTTGAAATTTCAAACCTCAATAGCTCGAAAACTATTCAAGATAATTTCACAAAACCTTCACCAAAATGTGCGCAACAACATTCCCCATCGATTAGGCCTATAGCGGTTCTCGGCCGTAATAATAGATTTTTTGCTATTTCGAAAAAACTGAAAATTTTGTGAACTTTTGAGAGTTTGAGGGTACGCGTCTTCAAAAATCTTCTCGTAAATAACGGCAATACATACAGCATCATGCGATAGCTCATTGGAAAGCTCAGTGAATGTAGTTCAAACGTATTCCCCAAACCATTGCTCTATTTTTAACGGTTAGTGAGCTACAGCAATTTGAAAATTGAACTTTTTAAAAAACTTATTTTTAGGGCTCACCCTGAAAGGGACATAACTCTGTTACAAATGAAGTTATGTCAAAGTTGCTGACTGGAATCTCTTTCTTATAACTAGGTTAACAATTCCATAACACATCATTATGATATAAAAGTTGATGGTTTCGGCGTAATTTGGACATAGACCCCCAAAAGTAATTTTGTCTGATTTTGAGCATTTTCGAGTGGTACTTTCTTTTTAGAATTTTCGATCGTAAATCATTGAAGATACAATTATGTTTTATAACTCATATTGAAGCAGAGATCTCCTTTATTAAGAACAATAAATTTCAATCATGTATCTGTCATACTTTACATATGGCAAGACATAGAAGATTGTTAATTTTCGAAAATCCACATTTTCAACAAAGTTCAAATGATCATAACTGCTTAACTAATTAAGATAATGAAACAGTATTTACACCTTCGGATGCACAATTTCAAGAACAACAACCTTTCTGTTGAACTTTTTCATCAAAAAGTTGATAGTTAAGCTCCGAACATCGCAAATGTTGTCTAGGGGTCCAAATTAACGCATTTTTGAGTATTTTCTTGAATATTCAAAACAACATAACGCATTACTTATACATGCAAACTTAATGATGATTGCATCTACTTAGGTGGAAATTAAAGCACAATAGTTTCTATGTTGCACCTTAATATGAAAATATTAACCATTTTGTCTTAATCATGAGAAAGGTCACATAGGGGTCCATTAATAAGCGATTGTTCCATTTCTAGAGGGTCATTGTCTTTGGAGATTTTTTGTAAAATAAGTACTGAAGATAGAGACAAGTTTGATAACTCATTTTAAAGCAGAGAAACTGGTGAATAACCGAGAGTCCAACACGGAGTTCAAGGTCAAGCAGAAGTCTTGAAGACCTAAGTATTGACGCGTCAATCCTAGTTAAAATTGTAGTTATTGGTAACAGTCGGTACTTTTCGATAAAGTAACACCATTTATAACGTTTGAAATATGTGAATATGGTGAAAACCAAGGGAGTTATTATCGTGGTCTGTGCGTCCGTCCCAAAAACAATATCTGTGTTCTGAAATCAACTTCTCCAACAGTTTTTGACCAGTCTTTCTGAAACTTTACATATGCTTTGGATAAACATCGGCCATACGCATGTGCTTCTTTGGCACCGATCGGATTGATATTTTCAGAGTTATGTCCGTTGACTTAATTCGTCAGCATTTGAATGGTTTGTGTTTCCGATGTAATACACTTGGATTATAACATTTGGCCTTGACCTTTGATGTAGGATCTATTTTGTGAGAAACTTAACCATGGCCATAACGTGTGATGGTTGGTGATATCCCTTCCATATTTGAAATGCTTATACATTCTTGATAGCTCATTAAATTACCCTTAAATATAAACTGCTTATTTGGAGCATAAGGAACCCGGGGCTAGAGCACTCATGTTTTTATTTTCTATCAATGATTACTTTACTGAACTGCAGTAGACACGATTATGTTATCGATTTACAAAAGTTTGTAAAATTTGTTTTACGTTTGAATATTTCTCAACAAACAGAAGAATCAGAGAGAATATGAATAATGTTACATATTAACAAATATGGTTAGATTAATGAGCAACTTTTTTGGAGGGCTGGTCAGTTTTTTCAAATTATCAGCCCTGCTGCTTGGTAGATGTCTGAGTACAATGTTGCCTCAAATAGGAGCCGGGCTTCTAATAACAACCGGGGGTAACGGTACCTTAAGGTGAATAAGAGCCGGGCCTCCAATAAGGGCCACACGTCTTATATGAGTCTGATTTATATTGCATCAATGATTAATCCCTGTCTATCGCGGTGTCTGTCTAACCCAGTGTATGTCTTGCCTGGTGGCTGTCAGTGCTTTCTGATCCAGGCTGTCTGTCTGGTCTGGTGTCTGTCTGTGCTGTCTGGCTCGTAGTCTGTTTTGCCGGGTGTCTGTCTGTGCTGTCCCACTCGTAGTCTGTTTTGCCGAGTGTCTGTCTATGCTGTCCGTCTCGTAGTCTGTGTTGCCGGTTGTCTGGCTGTGCTGTCCGGCTCGTAGTCTGTTTTGCCGGGTGTTTGTCTGTGCTGTCCGGCTCGTAGTCTGTTTTGCCGGGTGTCTGTCTGTACTGTCCGGCATTTAGTCTGTTTTGCCGGGTGTCTGTCTGTGCTGTCTGACTCGTAGTCTATTTGCCGGGTGTCTGTCTGTGCTGTCCGGCTCGTAGTCTGTTTTGCCGGGTGTGTGTCTGTGCTGTCCGGCTCGAAGTCTGTTTTTGCCCGGTGTCTGTCTGTACTGTCCGGCTCTTAGTCTGTTTTGCCGGGTGTCTGTCTGTGCTGTCCGGCTCGTAGTCTGTTTTGCCGGGTGTCTGTCTGTGCTGTCCGGCTCTTAGTCTGTTTTGCTGGGTGTCTATCTCTACTGTCCGGCTCGTAGTCTGTTTTGCCGGATGTCTGTCTGTGCTGTCCGGCTCGTATTCTGTTTTGCCGGATGTCTGTCTGTGCTGTCCAGCTCGTAGTCTGTTTTGCCGGGTGTCTGTCTGTACTGTCCGGCTCGTAGTCTGTTTTGCCGGGTGTCTGTCTGTGCTGTCCGGCTCGTATTCTGTTTTGCCGGATGTCTGTCTGTGCTGTGCGGCTCGTAGTCTGTTTTGCCGGGAGTCTGTCTGTGCTGTCCGGCTCGTAGTCTGTTTTGCCGGGCGTCTATCTGTGCTGTCCGGCTCGTAGTCTGTTTTGCTGGGTGTCTGTCTGTGCTGTCCGGCTCGTAGTCTGTTTTGCCGGGTGTCTGTATTACTGCCCGGCTCGTAGTCTGTTTTGCCGGATGTCTGTCTGTGCGGTCCAGCTCGTAGTCTGTTTTGCCGAGTGTCTGTCTGTGCTGTCCGGCTCGTAGTCTGTTTTGCCGGGTGTCTGTCTGTACTGTCCGGTTCGTAGTCTGTTTTGCCGGGTGTCTGTCTGTACTGTCCGGCTCGTAGTCTGTTTTGCCGGGTGTTTGTCTGTACTGTTCGGCTCATAGTCTGTTTTGCCGGATGTCTGTCTGTGCTGTCCGGCTCGTAGTCTGTTTTGCCGGGTGTCTGTCTGTGCTGTCCGGCTCGTAGTCTGTTTTGCCGGGTGTTTGTCTGTGCTGTCCGGCTCGTAGTCTGTTTTGCCGGGTGTCTGTCTGTACTGTCCGGCTCGTAGTCTGTTTTGGCGGGTGTTTGTCTGTACTGTTCGGCTCATAGTCTGTTTTGCCGGATGTCTGTCTGTGCTGTCCGGCTCGTAGTCTGTTTTGCTGGGTGTCTGTCTGTGCTGTCCGGCTCGTAGTCTGTTTTGCCGGGTGTCTATCTGTGCTATCCGGCTCGTAGTCTGTTTTGCCGGGTGTCTCTCTGTGCTGTCCGGCTCGTATTCTGTTTTGCCGGATGTCTGTCTGTACTGTCCGGCTCGTAGTCTGTTTTGCCGGATGTCTGTCTGTACTGTCCGGCTCGTAGTCTGTTTTGCCGGGTGTTTGTCTGTACTGTTCGGCTCATAGTCTGTTTTGTCGGGTGTCTCTCTGTGCTGTCCGGCTCGTATTCTGTTTTGCCGGATGTCTGTCTGTGCTGTCCAGCTCGTAGTCTGTTTTGCCGGGTGTCTGTCTGTACTGTCCGGCTCGTAGTCTGTTTTGCCGGGTGTCTGTCTGTGCTGTCCGGTTCATAGTCTGTTTTGCCGGGTGTCTGTCTGTACTGTCCGGCTCGTAGTCTGTTTTGCCGGGTGTCTGTCTGTACTGTCCGGCTCGTAGTCTGTTTTGCCGGGTGTCTGTCTGTGCTGTCCGGTTCGTAGTCTGTTTTGCCGGGTGTCTGTCTGTACTGTCCGGCTCGTAGTCTGTTTTGCCGGGTGTTTGTCTGTACTGTTCGGCTCATAGTCTGTTTTGCCGGATGTCTGTCTGTGCTGTCCGGCTCGTAGTCTGTTTTGCCGGGTGTCTGTCTGTGCTGTCCGGCTCGTAGTCTGTTTTGCCGGGTGTCTATCTGTGCTATCCGGCTCGTAGTCTGTTTTGCCGGGTGTCTCTCTGTGCTGTCCGGCTCGTATTCTGTTTTGCCGGATGTCTGTCTGTACTGTCCGGCTCGTAGTCTGTTTTGCCGGATGTCTGTCTGTGCTGTCCGGCTCGTATTCTGTTTTGCCGGATGTCTGTCTGTGCTGTCCAGCTCGTATTCTGTTTTGCCGGATGTCTGTCTGTGCTGTCCGGCTCGTAGTCTGTTTTGCTGGGTGTATGTCTGTGCTGTCCGGCTCGTAGTCTGTTTTGCCGGGTGTCTGTCTGTGCTGTCCAGCTCCCAGTCTGTTTTGCCGAGTTTATATCTGTGCTGTCCGGCTCGTAGTCTGTTTTGCCGGGTGTCTGTCTGTGCTGTCCGGCTCGTAGTCTGTTTTGCCGGGCGTCTATCTGTACTGTCCGGCTCGTAGTCTGTTTTGCCGGGTGTCTGTCTGTGCTGTCCAGCTCTCAGTCTGTTTTGCCGAGTGTCTGTCTGTGCTGTCCGGCTCGTAGTCTTTTTTGCCGGGCGTCTATCTGTACTGTCCGGCTCGTAGTCTGTTTTGCTGGGTGTATGTCTGTGCTGTCCGGCTCGTAGTCTGTTTTGCCGGGTGTCTGTCTGTGCTGTCCGGCTCGTAGTCTGTTTTGCCGGGTGTCTGTCTGTACTGTCCGGCTCGTAGTCTGTTTTGCCGGTTGTTTGTCTGTACTGTTCGGCTCATAGTCTGTTTTGCCGGATGTCTGTCTGTGCTGTCCGGCTCGTAGTCTGTTTTGCCGGGTGTCTATCTGTGCTGTCCGGCTCGTAGTGTGTTTTGCCGGGTGTCTGTCTGTGCTGTCCGGGTCGTAGTCTGTTTTGCCGGATGTCTGTCTGTGCTGTCCGGCTCGTATTCTGTTTTACCGGATGTCTGTCTGTACTGTCCAGCTCGTATTCTGTTTTGCCGGATGTCTGTCTGTGCTGTCCGGCTCGTAGTCTGTTTTGCCGGGTGTCTGTCTGTGCTGTCTGGCTCGTAGTCTGTTTTGCCGGGCGTCTATCTGTACTGTCCGGCTCGTAGTCTGTTTTGTTGGGTGTATGTATGTGCTGTCCGGCTCGTAGTCTGTTTTGCCGGGTGTCTCTATTACTGCTCGGCTCGTAGTCTGTTTTGCCGGGTGTCTGTCTGTGCTGTCCAGCTCGTAGTCTGTTTTGCCGGGCGTCTATCTGCACTGTCCGGCTCGTAGTCTGTTTTGCTGGGTGTCTGTCTGTGCTGTCCGGCTCGTAGTCTGTTTTGCCGGGTGTCTGGTTTACTGCCCGGCTCGTAGTCTGTTTTGCCGGGTGTCTGTCTATGCTGTCCGATCCGTAGTCTGTTTTGCCGGGTGTCTGTCTGTACTGTCCGGCTCGTAGTCTGTTTTGCCGAGTGTCTGTCTGTGCTGTCCGGCTCGTAGTCTGTTTTGCCGGGTGTCTGTCTGTACTGTCCGGTCCGTAGTCTGTTTTGCCGAGTGTCTGTCTGTGCTGTCCGGCTCGTAGTCTGTTTTGCCGGGTGTCTGTCTGTGCTGTCCGGTTCATAGTCTGTTTTGCCGGGTGTCTGTCTGTACTGTCCGGCTCGTAGTCTGTTTTGCCGGGTGTCTGTCTGTACTGTCCGGCTCTTAGTCTGTTTTGCCGGGTGTCTGTCTGTGCTGTCCGGCTCGTAGTCTGTTTTGTCGGGTGTCTGTCTGTACTGTCCGGCTCATAGTCTGTTTTGCCGGGTGTCTGTCTGTACTGTCCGACTCGTAGTCTGTTTTGCCGGATGTCTGTCTGTGCTGTCCGGCTCGTAGTCTGTTTTGCCGGGTGTCTGTCTGTGCTGTCCGGTTCGTAGTCTGTTTTGGCGGGTGTCTGTCTGTGCTGTCCGGCTCGTAGTCTGTTTTGCCGGATGTCTGTCTGTGCTGTCCGGCTCGTATTCTGTTTTGCCGGATGTCTGTCTGTACTGTCCGGCTCGTAGTGTGTTTTGCCGGGTGTCTGTCTGTACTGCCCGGCTCTTAGTCTGTTTTGCCGGGTGTCTGTCTGTGCTGTCCGGCTCGTAGTCTGTTTTGCCGGGTGTCTGTCTGTGCTGTCCGGCTCGTAGTCTGTTTTGCCGGGTGTCTGTCTGTGCTGTCCGGCTCGTAGTCTGTTTTGCCGGGTGTCTGTCTGTGCTGTCCGGCTCGTAGTCTGTTTTGCCGGGCGTCTATCTGTACTGTCCGGCTCGTAGTCTGTTTTGCTGGGTGTCTGTCTGTGCTGTCCGGCTCGTAGTCTGTTTTGCCGGGTGTCTGTCTGTACTGTCCGGCTCGTAGTCTGTTTTGCCGGGTGTCTGTCTGTGCTGTCCGGCTCGTCGTCTGTTTTGCCGGGCGTCTATCTGTACTGTCCGGCTCGTAGTCTGTTTTGCTGGGTGTATGTCTGTGCTGTCCGGCTCGTAGTCTGTTTTGCCGGGTGTCTGTCTGTGCTGTCCGGCTCGTAGTCGGTTTTGCCGGGTGTCTGTCTGTGCTGTCCGGTTCATAGTCTGTTTTGCCGGGTGTCTGTCTGTACTGTCCGGCTCGTAGTCTGTTTTGCCGGGTGTCTGTCTGTGCTGTCCGGTTCATAGTCTGTTTTGCCGGGTGTCTGTCTGTACTGTCCGGCTCGTTGTCTGTTTTGCCGAGTGTCTGTCTGTGCTGTCCGGCTCGTAGTCTGTTTTGCCGGGTGTCTGTCTGTGCTGTCTGACTCGTAGTCTGTTTTGCCGGGTGTCTGTCTGTGCTGTCCGGCATGATGTATTTCTGGTTGTTTCTTCAGAAATTCAATCAAACATAAGTGCAACCAATAGCGCTTGCAGCAGTCAGACGATTAATAAGATACAACATTAAGAAGACGACCACAGCAGCAGTTGTTGTATTAATCAAGAACAATGTTGTACATTTAAGTGCTTTGTTTTGTTTTGTTGTCCCAATGTGTGTGTGTGTGTGTGTGTGTGTGTGTGTGTGTGTGTAAGTTTTTAAAACATCATTCTTGGTTGACTGAACTATTATAATCCAAGGCTGAATGGTTAAGCTACTTGGATATTGAGTGTTGACTTCCAAGAGTTATGTTTCCCGTTTTACTGCTTCTGGTTGACACGATTATCAACCAGATTTGTTTACAACTTCAAATGCGAGTCATAACACGAACCAGATGGATCTATAGCTTACCTTTGTATTGCTGCATTCCTTTACTTTTCTGTGCTAGAACATCAGAGCACAATATGAAGTTAAGGAGCGGCGCGTCACTACACTAGCACAGAAACTGATAAGGAAATGCAGCAAGCCTTAAATAAGCTATTGGTGGAAAATGGTGCGAGGTTTGAGGGAGCGGACATTATTTATGTGTCATGTTAAACAATGTACTTACTTACGTAAGTGTTATTGAGCTTATGTTGTTATTAAACAGCTGGGTGAACTAAGTGCAATGTAGATGAAGTGTCTTACCCAGGGACACAATGCAATATGAGATCAAGGTCACACATGTCTGGATTCTCCATTGGGATTCGGAATCGTCCATTGTTTTTTGGGAGACAAGAATGTGAACAAGACTGCTCCATATACCCTTCCCATTCAAAATGCAGAATGTTCACCAGAGGGATAAATTTATGTTTAGCAACATGTACTTTTGGTTTTATGATCAAAGATATGGAATGAAAAACCTTCTATACATCGTCTATAGTTTAAGGTTGTGTCTGTGGAAGCTGATTCTCAATATCCAACCCAAAGATGAGACATCGGTATATCTCCAGTACTGGACAGAGATTCTGATTCAATCCCGTCAGTTAGTCACACTTATACACATGTCTTGAATATACCCCACTCCAATTTGCGCCTTTTGCCATCATTGAGTAATATAAGCCTTGCTGCACTGAACAACTTTTCTGTGCGAGTGTGGTACGGCGCAATGTTCAGGCGCAGCATGCACTTAAATAAGCACAGGAAAATTAAGGAAATAAGGATTAAATCAGCCAGGACGTAGGCTGGCGCAAGTTATGCCTCTTACGGATGAAAGTTTGAGATACACCAGACCGTACAAGGATACAATGTCTTCCAGGTATTAGTAATCATGCATACCCACATATTTGGAATATACCAAACAATACCAGGATGACAATAAGCCGCGTTAAGCACTTGGTTGTCTTGAAAACATACATCTATGATATTGGCGCCAGTGTTGTCGACATTGCATCTAGGTATTTGCATGTAAGCTTTGTAAGTAATGATTTCACCACCTAAATTGTATCTATCACAGTATAATGTTCGAGCTACATATACGAATTATCAACAGTTCTCAGTATATGTGTAACTTATTAAATGTGTTGTTTAACAGTCTCTGAAAGATCTTCTGTTCATGTGTGAACTCGGAAATATATTCATGGTACAAATGGTTGACACCCCCTAATAGTTACAGGAATGAAATTTTATATAAACAACGTAACGTGCCAGTTTCGATTAGTTTTTTGGTAAAATATGTAACTACATGATGTCTTTTGTGAATAGTGTCCTTGAGCATTTGCTATTTCTCCACTTGTACTTAAAAATACAAAAGAAAGGGAAATATCAGAAAAATTAAATTTAGTCAAAAAAGTTCATTCCTTGTGTCTTGAGATCTTGGAATTGGTACATTGTTACAGTGTTTGAGTGTTCTCATTTTGGTTCTTATGGAGTTGTCTAAACCTATTTAGCTTAATTTACCTTCATCTCATAATACATACGTCTTCACCAGTTGGGAACATATATAAATGTCGTAGCCCTGTGTGTCCCAGTTTAATTTTGATATATCATGAATAGAAGTAGACCAGCGTAGAAACAGCAGTGTACTTATTGGATACTAACACTGTGAGTGTGTTTGTGAAGAAAAAACTATAACCTTCATTTCTATAAATGTATTTCAAATTTAGTAGTCTTTATTGGAGAGTTCTACACTTATTGAGCTTTACCTTCATCTCACAATACATACATCAGGCATCACAATTTGGGAATATATATAAATGGTGTGTACACAGGAAGCTTGCCTCTATCCGTTCCTGTCTGCCCCAGTTTTATTCTGATTTATCATGAATACTTCCTGAATAGTAAATAATTAGTTGGAGAAGACCCGCCTTCAAACAGAACTGCGTGTATTGTATACGGCAACGGTGAGAGTTCATGTGCACAGAATGAAAAGCAATCTTAAACGTTCATTCTAAAAACTTAGGAGTGCATACCGATTTCTGTATTACGGAACATCTCAAGATGCAAATTACAAAAAGTCGAGACACAAACTACTAGAAGGTGGAGTCCTGAATTGTATGATGCCAGGGGTTGATAGAATGGCATGAACCAATATTATTTCCAACTGCAAAAGGAAGCAATGATAATACTAGCCAATCATATAGTATATACAAGTGCATTTCATTTCTAATCGATGGCTGACATATTGTTAACGTGTACAGAACATTCCCGAGGAAAATATAACTGTTCACCTGTCAGGCGCTCAAGGGTCAAATTCTGTATAGTGGACTGCACCTAGTTATTAAAATCTCTTAGTATCAAGGACAAATAGCCAGAGGAGGGGAAAAGATGTCTGAAAGCAAACAAAAACTGTGATTAGCACAAGTATTATTATTATTATTATCATTATGGTTTGTCAGGGAAGAAGTGGTACAGCTGTGAGCTGCAAGTAACACCTCAAGCAGTTTATCTCCACTAACCATTGGTTCTAACTAGCTGTTTCCAAATGTTTGAATGACCTCCCCTTGATCAATCTGTACACAAATGAGATTGAGTAAACTCGATCATTGCCCAAATGTTATAATTGTCTTTCAGAGTACATCCAAAAATAACCGACCCGACAGTGTAACTCCGGCATTGGCAAACTGAAAGAAAGCTCAAAGTTTGCATTCTAATAAATTCTGTCAAGTTTATGATCAGCCCATGTTCTTGTAGATATTTAGCTCGGCTTAGATGGGACACCACAGTGCTTAACATACACCAACAGGGATTATATTGTCGATTTCGTTGCGGTGTTACGCTCAATTTAAAGTGAATTCATGTCAAAGTATCAGAATATAACTAACACAATGATAACATGAAGTTGACTTGCTGATATATCTCTAGGTCTACAGTTAAACCTCGTTAGGCAAACGGATTAGACTGCAGAGAGTCGGTGACTTCTAAACTGGGACGTACTGTAGGAATGTTAAGCGCACAGTTCTCCATTATAGCGCAAAGAGGCGAGAATTGCCTTGGGCAGACGTGCTTTTAACACGAGGCCTGGTATAGCGAGGAAGGGAAGGAATGACGGCCTACTTTGAGTTGTTATTATACATGCGACGTGGGACTCTTTAAAACGGGAACAGTTCATGATGTAATCATATTATAGAGTTTCATGTTATGTCGTGTATGTCAGTGATTTCCTTTAAGATGAACTAGAATTCTGCTAACAGAAATATAAATAAATGAGATAATTAAGTTGTTTGAATTGAACTGATATTGACATGTATTTTTAGCTCATCAGGCCTGAAAGGCCCGATGGGCTTATGGCATGGCACGGTGTCCGGCGTCCGTCCATCCGTCCGTCCGTCCATCCGTAAACTTTTCGCTTTTTCGTCGTCTTCTCCAGAACCAATGACTCCAAAGAGCTGAAATTTTATGAGCAGACTCCTTGGCCAATGGGGATTCTAAATTGTTGATTTCGTGACCCCATGACCCCAAATGGGGTCACAGGGGTCACATCCTTAAAAACCTATTTTCATCTTCATCTCCAGTTCCAAAAGGTCTAGAGAGCTGAAAAGTTGTGTGCAGACTCCTTGGCCCATGGGGATTCTAAATTGTAGATGTCGTGACCCCATGACCCCAAATGGGGTCACAGGGGTCACATCCTTAAAAACCTATTTTCATCATCTTCTCCAGTTCTAAAAGGTCTTGAGAGCTGAAAAGTTGTGTGCAGACTCCTTGACCAATGGGGATTCTAAATAATTGTAGATTTCGTGACCCCATGACCCCAAATCGGGTTACAGGGGTCACATCCTTAGAAACCTATTATCATCTTCTTCTCAAGTTCCAAAAGGTCTAGAGAGCTGAAAAGTTGTGTGCAGAGTCCTTGGCCAATGGGGATTCTAAATTGTAGATTTCGTGACACTGTTACCCCATTTGGGGTCAATGGGGTCACATCCTTAAAAAAATATTTTCATCTTCTTCTCCAGTTCCAAAAGGTCCAGAGAGCTGAAAAGTTGCGTGCAGACTCCTTGGCCCATGGGGATTCTAAATTGTAGATTTCGTGACCCCATGACCCCAAATGGGGTCACAGGGGTCACATCCTTATAAAACCTATTATCATCTTCTTCTCAAGTTCCAAAAGGTCTAGAGAGCTGAAAAGTTGTGTGCAGACTCCTTGGCCAATGGGGATTCTAAATTGTAGATTTCGTGACCCCATGACCCCAAATGGGGTCACAGAGGTCACAACTCAAAAAACCTATTTTCGTCTTCTTCTCCAGTTCCAAAAGGTCTAGAGAGCTGAAAAGTTGTGTAGAGACTCTTTGGTCGAAGGTGATTCTTAATTGTAGGATTGGTGACCCTGTGACTCCAAATACAGGTCACGGGTCATGATCTAAAAACCTATTTTTTGCTTGTTAACATTGTATTACTTGAGATAACTTAGATATACAACCTTAGATAATAAAGAAGATCCTGATGAGCTACAGAGCCCATGGCTCTATTTTTCATGTGTTCCTTTTAATAAACTACTGGGCAAAATAAATTACACACCTCAGTTGGTTTCTATCCATTCACTTTAAATTATCAAAAGAAATGAGATGCATTTGAGGAGGGGATCGCTTACTGATTCATTTAGTAAGCTTACTAAATAATGATTAATGTAACGTTTGGCATCCCATACTATTGTCAGTATTTCTATGCTTCTAATAAAACAAACTTGATAAAGTCAGTAATATCCGTAGTTATAATACGAATGCTTGATTATGACAGTATTAAAAGTGCTTCTGATACGAATGCTAAATTCAGTCAGTATTTCTTTCAATAGTATTAAGTATAGGCATAGGAACCAAACTCTCCAAGATTTACTCTCTCAAAGGAAAGGATGTAGAACTTTCTATGATAACCTTATATCTGATAACACTCCACTTAAACTTTGTCAGAAATGGGAAAGACAACTAAATTTTGACATCTCATGGACTGTTGTCTTTAAGAAATATAGAAATTGTACTAAGGATGTTAAACTTTTAGACTTTCAATACAGATTCATTAATAGAGCAATTTATTGTTGTTGCAAATGAAAATTACAATTACAAATATATGCTCCTTTTGTAGAAGTGAACCTGAAAACCTTGAGCATGTTTTTATTAAATGTACACATGTACATGAATTTTGGAGAAAGTTGAACACTTTCTGACTCCTCATATTCCAAACATAATTATCTCTAACCTTGATATATTTTTTTGCAACAGCCCTTTCAGCCTTTTGGCATCACAAATCATTCTATTAGCCAAAAAATACATTCACATCACCAGTATAAAACAGAATGAATTATTGATTGACAGTTTTATAAAAAAAATTTAAGGATGTTATTAAAGTTGAAAACATTATGGCAAGAAAAAATAATACTTTGCCATCATTTCATGCCAAATGGAAATTTCTGACCAGTATGTTGTAATTATATCTGCTGTACTTGTTGAGCTGGCCTGTGTATTTTATGGGCACTTCATGTAAATGTTATATTATATTGATACTGTACAATGTTTTATTGTTTTCAAATGCATATGCCTATGCCTACTGAATTGAATTGAATAAAAATATTTAAAAAAAAAAAGTATAGGCATAGGCATAGGTATTAGCATAAAGGCAGCATTACCAACATTATCCTTACTATGAAATGCAATATAGGCAATACGATGCACAGTAAACACTGTATAAATATCATATACTTATATTGTTACAAGTCAATCTCAAATCCTTTCTCAATCAATATGGCGAAATGACAATATAAAAATAGATAAAAAGGTTATAAATAACATAAATATGTCAATATCCGGTATTTATTTTATCAATGATATCATAAACTCTGACGGCACCTTTTTCAAATATGAGGAACTAATTAAAAAATATCAATGTAAATTAAATGTTCTCGACTATGGTGGTATACTACATTCAATAAAATAATATACAAAGGAAAAACACATTGTCACAAATAGTAAGCTAGAATCCCCATTCATTCCATATTTAATTGAAGATATTATAAACAAGAAAAAGGGATGTCGAGTTTTCTATGATATATCGCAAAAACACCAAGTCACGAAAATCAAAATAAATATAAACGGAAATGGGAAAGAGATCTGCAATGTTCACTAGACGAAGATGAATGGAGAATTATACATAAGATGCCTTTTGCATCTAATCTAAACTCAAAACTTATGTGGTTCCAATACTCTGTTTTACATAGAATCCTACCGACAAATGATCTCTTACATAAGATAAAATTAAAAGATACAAATATATGCAATTTCTGTGAGAAAGAAATAGAAACAATACCCCATTTAGTATTTGATTGTCAATATGTAACAAGTATTTGGATAAAGATCAAAGAGTGGTTAGAGGAAAAAACAAATGCAAAACTTAAATTCACAAAAAGAAACATTTGTCTCGGGTATCCGGAAAACAAAAATAAGGTACTTAACATGATAATAACCATCACGAAATATAATATCTCCAAATCAAGCCATATTGGAATTAAACCTTCCTTTGATTGCATAAAACAAGATCTCAAAACCGCATACAATGTTGATAAATACAACTCATACTCAACCTGTAATTACACCAAATTTATGAAATGTTGGTCAAGTTGTCTTTTACTGTTTTAATTGATTAGATCTTGTCCCTAATACTGATAACTCCTTTTTGCTAATGAGGAGAACAAATGAAAACAAATGATAATGCTTACAATATCCAATACCAGCTTCTGTCAAATGTATAGAACAAAAACCAAATTGTCCTTAATAATGTCTGTGTATATATTGATCTATGTTATGTAAATATTTCATGCCATGTACATGTACAACAAAAAATAAAGAAGTTAAAAAATATATACTTATTAAACATAAAAGAGCCCTGAGAAAGTCTGGATCAGTCAGATTCAGTCAGTATTTCCGTATTTTTAAAACGAAAGCTTGATCAATAAGTCGGTATTCCCATGCTTTTAATACGAATGCTTGATTAATAAGTCAGTTTTCCCGTGCTTCTAATACAAAAGCTTGGTTAAGTCAGTATTTTACGAGTCCTAATACGATATTATTGATAAAGTCAGTATTTTTAAAAAGAATGTTTGATTAAGTCAGCATTACAAATTATCAGACTAATTATTCTATAATTGGTTTTCTATTAAATAACTCTAAGTGTAAACTACATGAGAAAAATCACACCCATCCAAATGTCATACATTTAACATAAAAGAGCCCTGAGAAAATCTGGATCTCCAAGTCCTCAACTCAAGTGATGTTACTTCCGTCCTGGTGACACACTTTCAGAAAATGTTAACAACTTGTAGTGTTGTGTTTGTAAGGAACATTGTCTGTTTGCACGTGTCTAATTTGGGTATTCTGGATTGCTTTTGTGTAAAGAACTCAACGTTTATTATTTGTATATTATTATTTTAGTCTGTAGTAATAGTGTTCCAGTCGGGGGTTGAAAGACTGAGAGGTGGGACGGGTTGTCAGCTGGACGATCATGGTGTCAAGGAGCCTGTTTTGTATTATGGTTAATGGTTTTGGGAATATAATTGATTTGTAAATGTAACTTTGAGAATATTTTCTAGATCATTGCATGAATTTTATTATTTAGACAACCATGTGATGAAGTCATGCACTGACACTCATTAGTTTTTGACGTTTTTGTTTTAAAACCATGGTCATGTATTGTGCTTTATCTCAACTATTTAAAACAAATCTACTACATCAATCACTATAAAGCAGATAGCTACAGAGCCCATGGTTCTGCTTAAATCTTGTGTTGACATATATTATGAAGACGTTACAGAATATAAATTTCCTATTCTGATTTAAGCAGTTGTTAAACAATTCATTAAATCTCCAACCTGTGATATCAAATCATGCAATTTCTGACAGAGCCCATGACCCTTTTTTTATTAAATAATTTGATCTGAATTAAGATGAGATGTGCATGTATATATTTATGTCTATATGACGTCACCAGTGTGCCAGAATGAGGCTCAATTGACACAAATCTTCTCCTTGTCTGCATCTTAGTTTTCGCGCGGATTATTGGAGTTATACACGACTGGTGAGTCATTATTGATTAATTCTTATATTGAATTTCAATACATTACCATATTGATATCAAACAACAAACACTTAATACCACTCTTATCAGTCAGGGAAATACAAACTCGGTTTCAATATCAATTAAAAGCGACTAAATTTAGGTCATCGTTCTAGTGTTAATTTACTTCCTTATCCTCATCACTTCTAGCTGTTGTAGTCTAAACTCTGTCATTGAATTGAACCTTTTTGGAAAAAATCGAGAATTTATCAATCAAGAAGAATTCATATCCTTTCATCCTCCACTCCCTCCTCTTTATTATCATTACCATCTTCGTTATCATGACTATCATCTTTATTTCAAGCGTATAGGGCGGGAGACCGAAATAGAGGAAAACGTAATTCACATGCATATATAGAACATCATACTTGTGCATTTGGATCGTTTGTAATGCACGAGAAAATGTCATGGAAGTGGATGAACAACTCGTTATTACATACCCTCTGTTATTAGCAAATTGTTAAACAAATAAAGTTGCATAACTTCACTGGGACGACATGCTGTGCATTGATACACGGACGACATGGATAGGCTACATGCAGGACTCATGATTTGATATCCTATAAGATAAGATATTAATAACACTTGTATTTTCTCATTTGTCAGCCCAGTAGAGATTTAAAGGGGCAGTAGCACGTTTTTTCACTCAAATCGAGGAAATGTTTTTGAAAAATTATGTCACTAATAGAAAAAACATCCTTTTCTCGTTGGAAAATCAAGTTAAAAAATGATTGTAGCTGGTTCAGTAAAGCCATGGGAATCGTTTTTGTCATTCGAAATAATAAAATGTGTTCACAATAAAATGGCCGCCATACAATTTTTGTTTTATACGCAACAACGTTATTAACTCTACGGATAAATGGTTTGTGTAATAAGATGTTTAACTCTTTTATGTAAATATAAATGACATAAACTATCATTATAAATGGGAAATTTGAAACAATAAAATTTGCAAAAAACGTGCTACTGCCCCTTTAAGTGATATTTTCTCAAGTGTGTTAACATGATTACAACATAAAATTTGCTTTAGAATAATTCAATTACAAAGAACTGAAAATTAGAAACAACATTCAGTCTTCCATAGGTTATGCTTCTTTCGAATGATGGTTACCATAGTTATGACTAAACGTAGTAAACGTCTGTGATGCACAATGACGCAGCATCGCTAGCGAAGCTTTCGACAATGCTTTTAATTTCCCTTATACTTTGCACTTTTCTGCCTTGTTAATGATAATTTTGGTGCAATTTTCCCTGTTTGTGTTGTTAATATGAGGCCTGAATCCAAGCTGGTGCTTTAATCAATTGCAAAATTACTAGCAGTATTATTGAAACATAAATATCGAAGATTGAATTTGGAAAACATTTGATGAGTATGGACAATTCCGAGAAGTGCCGAGTAGAACCGTCAGCCGTGAAATACGGAATTCACCGTGCACGCCTGCACTGCTTAGAATTCAGGAGACTGGTGTGTTGGTTGTTGAAATTGAATGCCTACAAGTCAGGGGCTGTTGCAATTGTATGCCTACAAGACAGAACCTGTTGAAATGTGATACCTAAAAGACAGGGGCTGTTGAAACTGGATGCCTACAAGTCAGGGAATGTTGAAATTGGATGCCTACAAGTCAGAGGCTGTTGAAATTGGATGCCTAGAAGACAGGGGCTGTTGAAATTTGATGCCAACAAGACATAGGCTGTCGAAAGTGGATGCCTAGAAGACAGAAGCTGTTCAAATCGGATGCCTACAAGGCAGGGGCTGTTGGATGTGGATGCCTACAAGGCAGGGGCTGTTTGGTTTGGATGCTATTGAAAGTTGATGCCTACAAGTCAGGGGCTGTTGGAATCGAATGCCTTCAAGTCAGGGGCTGTTGAAATTGGATGCCTAGAAGACAGGGGCTGTTGAAATTGGATGCCTACAAGTCAGGGGCTGTTCAAATCGGATGCCTACAAGTCAGGGGCTGTTGGAATCGGATGCCTTCAAGTCAGGGGCTGTTGAAATTGGATGCCTAGAAGACAGGGCCTGTTGGAATTGGATGCCTACAAGTAAGGGGCTGTTCAAATCGGATGCCTACAAGTCAGGGGCTGTTGAAATTGGATGCCTAAAAGACAGGGGCTGTTGAAATTGGATGCCTAGAAGAAAGGGACTGTTGAAATTAAATGCCTACAAGTCAGTGGCTGTTAAAATGTGATGCCTACACGTCAGGAGCTGTTGAAATCGGATGCATACAAGACAGGAGCTGTTGAAATTGGATGCCTACAAGTCAGGGGCTGCTGAAATTGGATGCCTACAAGTCAGGGGCTGTTGGAATCGGATGCCTACAAGTCTGGGGCTGTTAAAATTGGATGCCTACAAGTCAGAGGCTGTTGAAATTGGATGCCTAGAAGACAGGGGCTGTTGAAATTTGATGCCTACAAGTCAGGGGATGTTCACATCGGATGCCTACAAGTCAGGGGCTGTTGAAATTGGATGCCTACAAGTCAGGGGCTGTTGAAATTGGATGCTTACAAGTCAGGGGCTGTTGAAATTGGATGCCTACAAGTCAGGGGCTGTTGAAATTGGATGCCTACAAGTCAGGGGCTGTTGAAATTGGACGCCTACAAGTCAGGGGCTGTTGGAATCGGATGCCTACAAGTCTGGGGCTGTTGAAATTGGATGCCTACAAGTCAGAGGCTGTTGAAATTGGATGCCTAGAAGACAGGGGCTGTTGAAATGTGATGCCTACAAGTAAGGGACTGTTGAAATTGGATGCTTATAAGACAGGGGATGTTGAAATTGGATGCCTACAAGTCAGGGGCTGTTCACATAGGATGCCTACAAGTCAGGGGCTGTTGAAATTGGATGCCTACAAGACAGGGGCTGTTGAAATTGGATGCCTACAAGACAGGGGCTGTTGAAACTGGATGCATACAAGACAGGAGCTGTTGAAATTGGATGCATACAAGACAGGAGCTGTTGAAATTGGATGCCTACAAGTCAGGGGCTGTTGGAATCGGATGCCTACAAGTCAGGGGCTGTTTAAATTGGATGCCTAGAAGACAGGGGCTGTTGAAATTGGATGCCTACATATCAGGGGCTGTTGAAATTGGATGCCTACAAGTCAGGGGCTGTTGAAATTGGATGCCTACAAGTCAGGGGCTGTTGAAACTGGATGCATACAAGACAGGAGCTGTTGAAATTGGATGCATACAAGACAGGAGCTGTTGAAATTGGATGCCTACAAGTCAGGGGCTGTTGGAATCGGATGCCTACAAGTCAGGGGCTGTTTAAATTGGATGCCTAGAAGACAGGGGCTGTTGAAATTGGATGCCTACATATCAGGGGCTGTTGAAATTGGATGCCTACAAGTCAGAGGCTGTTGAAATTGGATGCCTACAAGTCAGGGGCTGTTGGAATCTGATGCCTACAAATCTGGGGCTGTTGAAATCGGATGCCTAGAAGACAGGGGCTGTTGAAATTTGATGCCTACAAGTCAGGGGCTGTTGAAATTGAATGCCCACAAGGTAAGAGGCTGTTGGAATCGGATGCCTACACGTCATGGGCTGTCGAAATTGGATGCCTACAAGACAGGGGCTGTTGAAATTGGATGACTACAAGACGGGGGTTGTCGAAATTGGATGCCTACAAGTCAAAGGCTGTTGAAATTGGATGCCTAGAAGACAGCGGCTGTTGAAATTTGATGCCAACAAGACAGAGGCTGTCGAAAGTGGATGCCTAGAAGTGAGGGGCTGTTCACATCGGATGCCAACAAGGCAGGGGCTGTTGGAATTGGATGCCTACAAGTCAGGGGCTGTTGAAATTGGATGCCTACATGTCAGGGGCTGTTGAAATTGGATGACTACAAGACGGGGGTGTTGAAAATGGATGCCTACAAGTCATGGACTGTCGAAATTGGATGCCTACAAGACAGGGGCTGTTGAAATTGTATGACTACAAGACGGGGGTGTTGAAATTGGATGCCTACAAGTCAGAGGCTGTTGAAATTGGATGCCTAGAAGACAGGGGCTGTTGAAAGTTGATGCCTAGAAGACAGAGGCTGTTCAAATCGGATGCCTACAACGCAGGGGCTGTTCAAATCGGATGCCTACAAGTCAGGGGCTGTTGAAATTGGATGCCTACAAGTCAGAGGCTGTTGAAATTGGATGCCTAGAAGACAGAGGCTGTTGAAATTGCATGCCTAGAAGACAGGGGCTGTTAAAATTGGATACCTACAAGTCAGGGGCTGTTGAAATTGGATGCCATGAAGACAGGGGCTGTTGGAATCGGATGCCTACAATTTAGAGGCTGTTGAAATTGGATGCCTAGAAGACAGGGGCAGTTGAAATTGGATGCCTACAAGTCAGGGGATGTTGAAAGTGGATGCCTACAAGTCAGGGGCTGTTGAAATTGGATGCCTACAAGTCAGGGGATGTTCACATCGGATGCCTACAAGTCTGGGGCTGTTGAAATTGGATGCCTAGAAGACAGGGGCTGTTGCAATTGTATGCCTACAAGACAGAGGCTGTTGAAATGCGATGCCTAAAAGACAGGGGCTGTTGAAATTGGATGCCTACAAGTCAGGGGCTGTTGAAATTGGATGACTACAAGACGGGGGTGTTGAAATTGGAGGCCTACAAGTCATGGACTGTCGAAATTGGATGCCTACAAGACAGTGGCTGTTGAAATTGTATGAATACACGACGGGGGTGTTGAAATTGGATGCCTACAAGTCAGAGGCTGTTGAAATTGGATGCCTAGAAGACAGAGGCTGTTGAAAGTGGATGCCTAGAAGACAGAGGCTGTTGAAATCGGATGCCTACAACGCAGGGGCTGTTTGGTTTGGATGCCTACAAGGCAGGGGCTATTGAAATTGGATGCCTACAAGTCAGGGGCTGTTGGAATCGGATGCCTTTAAGTCAGGGGCTGTTGAAATTGGATGCCTAGAAGACAGGGGCTGTTGAAATTTGATGCCTACAAGTCAGGGGCTGTTCAAATTGGATGCCTACAAGACAGGGGCTGTTGAAATTGGATGCCTAGAAGAAAGGGGCTGTTGAAATTGGATGCCTACAAGTCAGTGGCTGTTAAAATTGGATGCCTACACGTCAGGAGCTGTTTCAATCGGATGCATACAAGACAGGAGCTGTTGAAATTGGATGCCTAAAAGTCAGGGGCTGTTGAAATTGGATGCCTAGAAGACAGGGGCTGTTGAAATTGGATGCCTACAAGTCAGAGGCTGTTGAAATTGGATGCCTAGAAGACAGGGGCTGTTGAAATTGGCATGCCTACAAGTCAGGGGCTGTTGGAATCGGATGCCTACAAGTCAGGGGCTGTTGAAATTGGATGCCTAGAAAACAGGGGCTGTTGAAATTGGATGCCTACAAGTCAGGGGCTGTTGAAATTGGATGCCTACAAGTAAGGGACTGTTGAAATTGGATGCTTATAAGACAGGGGCTGTTGAAATTGGATGCCTACAAGTCAGGGACTGTTGAAATTGGATGCCTACAAGTCAGGGGTTGTTGAAATTGGATGCCTACAAGTCAGGGGCTGTTGAAATTGGATGCCTATAAGACAGGGGCTGTTGAAATTGGATGCCTACAAGTCAGGGGCTGTTGAAATTTGATGTCTACAAGACAGGCTGTTGAAATTGGATGCCTACAAATCAGAGGCTGTTGAAATTGGATTTCTACAAGATAGGGGCTGTTGAAATTGGATGCTTTCAAGTCAAGGGCTGTTGAAATTTGATGTTTACAAGTCAGAGCACTGCTGTATGTGTTTGTTCAAATATGACATTCTATTGACCCTTTTCGCATCAGGTAACAGTTGCATTGGCTTGTTACAGGAACTTTAATCAAATGTGTACACGTTGGTCTCTATATACACTTCGAAGTACTGTTGACGGCCTACAGTTTCGAAGACGGTTGCTTTCACTCAAGGTTAAATCGATACAGCACTTATGTTTAACTGACTAGATAAAAGAACCTGTTTCATGTTTTATTGTTATGTTTTGTAAAAAAATCATACACAATTTCATCAGGGTATTATGCTTTAACTGTTCAAACGCACGTGGTGTGCTAAAAATCATATTGGATTAATTGACCTTTAAGTTACACATTGATAAGATATGGACAGTCGATTAAAGTCGACATAATTTGTCTTCTTGTACATAAATTCGTTGGTGCATCATTGCCGCGTCACAAAACAAGTAAACATGCCATATTTCACTCTCCTATCTTGTGAGGTGAGTTGGGGTTTAACATAAGTATTTCACTTATATCACGACTGCTAGAATTATTGCAGGGAGAAACCCGAAAAGCTATCATGGCTTTGGATTGCGATGAAATCTGCGACCATCTGCAGGAATTAGCAAACCACTGGTGGTACTGCGCTAAACGTAAATGTGGCATTGCTCCCCAACCTTACTACATATAGAATATGAATAGTTCTCTACGACTCGCGGGATTCCAACCACAGGCGGGCTAACTTGATAAGTTTTAGAATAGTTCTCTACACCTCACGGGATTTGAACCACAGGCGGACTAACTTGATAAGTTTTAGAATAGTTATCTACACCTCACTGGATTCGAACCACAGGCGGGCTAACATGATAAGTTTTAGAATAGTTCTCTACACCTCACGGGATTCGAACCACAGACGGGCTAACTTGATAAGTTTTAGAATAGTTATCTACACCTCACGGGATTCGAACCACAGGCGGGCTAACTTGATAAGTTTTAGAATAGTTCTCAACACCCCGCGGGATTCGAACCACATACGGGCTAACTTGATAAGTTTTAGAATAGTTCTCTACACCTCAAGGGATTCGAACCACAGGCGGGCTAACTTGATAAGTTTTAGAAACATGCTGCAAATATTTTATTTCCTCACATTCCAACTGCTGAAGGAGTGAGTATATACTCCGTTACGTCGTGTATGTTCACATTGAAGAGGTTGTGTTCCAGAAAATATTCCTGTTCTTATGTATACCACTTCTAAATGCCATTCAAAGACCTGGGTTCTCTTCTAGTGTAAATTACTCTATTTATAAATCTATACTGAAAATCTAAAAGTTTCATATCCTTAGTACAGTTTCTGTACTTTTGAAACACATTTATCCATGATATATGTGTATTAAGTTCATTTAGTGGAGTGGCATTAGCTATGAGTTTATCATAGAAGACTCTACTTCCTTTCTTTTGAGAAAGTAGTTGTTGAAGAATTTAGAGAGGTTTTGTGTACAATTTGGATGGGATAAGATATTTGTTTCACATTTTGGAGATGTTTAGAATGATTCCGTTGTATTCAAGAATTGTTTCTTTGATGCGAAAAAGTGTGTTTATTTCACTTAAAGGCAACAAACTATTATCCCTAATTGTATGAATACCTCAATTCAAACAACTTTCAATGAAGAAATTACTATTTCTAAACTGATGATTCAACCACTCTTGTTTATAATATTAAGGCAAAAAGTCTAGACTTCACTCCAAAAAAGATTATCAATCGGTATGTGTTTATCAAAATGTGCACCCAAAAGAAACATCTTATTAAAAGGGAATAAACTTGGATTGTGAATTGTGTTTTTATTTACATCCCTCTTGAGGCATGATAGTTTTAGTGCAATAATAAAGGATCTGACATATGTCATTCTCAATCCACCTTCTTCATATTTTCTATATAAAGTAGCTCACTTTATCTTATCCTTTTTACAATCCCACATGAAATTATACATAATATTGGTCATTTGGTTCATAACTTCTTTTGATGGTGATCGCTATACAGAAATAATATGAACTAAAGTTGATATTTGGGCGTTTTTGAGAATGTAATTTTTGCCTTGTAAAGTTAGTTTTCTGTTTTGTTCATCCAGCAAGAAGTCTTTTGATTGTTTGTAGTCTTTTCCTAGTATTAATTACCAATAAATCCTCCAATTAGGGTTGAGATGTATCCCAAGGATGTTAAAGTGACGTTCTGCCAATCTAAACTACTCTGTGAGCACAATCTCACTTTGCTTCGAATCACTGACCCACTCCAGATAGCTTTAGTTTATTCAAGGTTATTTTAGAGACTTGACATTTTATAATAAAAAAGTATGCATTTATTTCAATACCTTTAATATCTTTATTATTTCTAATCATTGTTCCAAGAATTTCAGCCACGAAAATGAATAAATATGGAGAAAGTGGGTCCTCCTGACTACGGTCGCGTTCATTAGGAAATAACGTAGAAAGATGCCCATTTTGGGCAATACGTGAAGTTGCATTTGTACTCAATATATTATCCATTCAATAATATTGGGGCCAAAGCCAAATATGTCAAGAACGTCTATAATAAAATCGTTAGAAAATGTGCCAAATGCTTTCTCAAAGTCGATTAGAATCAAAAGTGCTGGTTTGTTTTTCTTTTTAAGTTCATACACAATATCATAAATTAATCTGTCAGGTGTAAATCCTGTCTGATCCGGATGTATCAATGTGTCTAACGTCTTTTTAAAAAATCTATTTGCAATGCAAGGGCTAATAATTTTGTACAAAGTATTTTTTTTAGAATGAAATTTGGTGCCAATTTTTCGTATATCTTCTATCTTTATTTTGTTTTGGAATACAGGTCATTACACCCCTATTGATTGTATTAGATAACCCATCTTTATCAAATACTTCTTGAACATATCTATAAATCCATTGCTAAAGATCTTTTACCTAAACCATTTTAAAATTCAATTTGAAAACCGTCTAGGTCTGGACTTTTAGTCTTTTTTTTTTGGATCGCCTTGACCATTTTAGATAACTCTTTTATATCTATTGGTTCATCTAACTTATATTTGCAAATTCAGTGAAGGAGTATTAATAGTGTTTAAAATCTCTTATGTTTCACATTCAATGTCATCGACAGTGTGTAGCTTATGCTAAAATGTATCTCATCATTAGGTGTCCTTTCCATCAGTCCAAATTTCCTCCTTATCATTAAACAGAGACTTAATAAGTTAACTTGAATAATTTCTATTTCCTAAGTATCCAGTTGGCTGTTCCCCTCTTCATACCATTGGATTCGATTTCTAATTTGTCTACTTTTCTTCTTCTTCTTTTATTTAGTTCTAACATAGTTGTAGAAAAGTTCGCAAGCATTTCTTCATTAACACTTAACTTAATTTTCTCTAATATCATCCTCTAAAATTCTTTAAAACTCGTTTTCGAGTCTTTCAGTTTTTTCATTATTTTTCATTTTCTTTAAATATGATGAGAATGAAATTGATTTTCCCAAAGTTTCATGAGAAAAGTTTCCAAAAATAATTCAACAGAAATGCTTAATTTCAGATTGAGAACATCAACATTTCTCGTATTGCTGTTTTCAATGGCGTATTTATCTTTCATGTTTTCTAAAATGTCTTACACCAGTTTATTGTAGTCTGCATTGTAAAGAAGAGAACAATCTAATTTCCAATATCTTTTCCCCCTTTCATTACTAAGAACATTGGAAAATGTTAATGAAATAGCGGAGTGATCTTATTTGTATCCTGGCAATATTGAAGTTTATATAGATACATTTGAAATATCATCAGACACTAGCAACAAATTTAATCTGGCTTGTTGTCTGGGTATGTTTTCCCGTCAAGTGAACTTTCTACTTCTCCAAATATATGTCAAGTTGTTTGAGTCTTTGTTTTCGAGAACAACACTTTTGGGTTGCTTATATTTTTTTAATTCTCCAAATCAACAGCGGGGTTGAGGAGAAGGTTCCAAACTCACAAATAATCAATGATTAATTTTCATACTCATTTATGATATCAAATAGGGAGATATGTCACCTGGGTCATCTAATACTTTCAACAGTAATATCAGCTATAATAATTTCCATTCGGATCTGTTTTACATTTATGAATATCTATATTATCTTTTAATAAAATGCTACCGCCTCCACCATTAGAAGCGTACGTAGCAATAATATTACTTACCCCCCATACATTTTCATTAAATTCTCATCCTCTTTCTTGATATGTAATCAAATATTGTTTTCGCCATAAATTCATTACTTCTTTTTGTTTTGATTTATTGGTTAATCCTCTACAGTTAGCAGAAAACACATTGATTTTTTTGACATGTTGGGAAACAAATGAACTAAGGTTTCTGTCAGCTGGGATTAAATGCATGATCATGGAGGAAGTAGCACCTACTGAAGAAAAACATGTTTAAGAATATATGAAATTGAAATTATTGCTAAAAACAATTAACAGACTTAGAGGTGGCATTATCTTTTGCAATCTTACAACCATATATATATATAAAATTCGGCCAGTAGAATATACATACATACTGCAATTCTTCAATAAAGAAAGTCATAATTGGCAACAAAGGGAAGTAACTCTCGTTACAAAACTAATGCATGTGATACAGAGATTCTCCAAGTGCTGTCCTGCTGATACAGTGAATAATGAAAACAAGCACTGTAATAAGTAATAAGTAGTAACATGGTTGATAATTGATGTTTACTAGTTCATTGTAAAAGGAAATTCAATTTATCTGTGTCATTTATGTATACCATTTCTGCCGAATTGGGAGTAAACGTTATGTCAAGGATCGTGAATTCATCAGGGGCAGTAGCACTTTTTTTCGCTCAAACAAGTCGATGAAATGTATTTGAAAAATAATTTCACCAATCGTAAAATACCATTTTCTTTTCGTAAAATCAAAATATAAATGAGTGTACATGGCTAAGAAAAGCCATTGGAATCATTTTTGTCATTTGAAATAATAAAATGTGTTCACAATAAAATGGCCGCCATGCAATTTTTACTTTATACGCAACATCGTCATTACTACTACGGATAATTGCTTTGTGTAATAAGATGTTATACCCCCTTTAAATGGCACAAACTATCATTATAAATAAGAAATTTGAAAAAATAAATTTTGCAAAAAACGTGCTAAGACCATATTTTGGGTGATATTTTGTTTGAATGTTTCAAAGAACCTATCCAAGTAACTTCTTTTTTGCTTGTGTTTATTTTCAAGCCGGAAAAAGAAGCGTATTGTGCTAATGTTTGTAGTGTACTCTGTAGGTGTGGTTCTGATCCATATAATGTTAGCAAGTCGTACGCGAACTGTGAAATAAGATATTCACTATTGCTCATCTCTATACCTTTAATTGTCTATATTGTTATCAGAAAGAACCTCTTATCATGATAAGTAATGTTTCGACGAACAGCTGATCATCGATATCGAATAGTAAGTTCAATGATGAAATTATATTTCCATTATGTTAATCACTTAAATGGTTTAAACATTTTTGCATTTTTTCAAGGTAATGTTAATTGCTGTACATGGCATTCGGGTTGCGAATACACATATCAGTCCATTAGAAAATCAATAAAATCTATAGAGATCCCGATTAATGAATAATACAGCTTGCTCATGAATAGGCAGTGTTGTCAGAAAGATTGCGACATTAATAGCTCTTTCAATCGCCTCAATTTGTCAAGTTTTAGAGAAGAATGCAAACATGTAGATAGTAACCTATTATTTGTGAGCCTTAGTCACGGATTAGTCCTATTTAAGAACTTACTCACTTCATTGGAGTAACTGTGACACATTTATATTAAACAACCAATAACCCTATTAGAGGTTAGCAGCAAGATATCTGACAAGGACTGAACAGATGGCCTGAAGATGAAGACAAGGACTGAACAGATTTGTATTTAACACGCAGATTTTCGTAAAGGGTATCAGACCATGGATCATATATTCATTATTTTTTCCAAGCACTTGGCTCTGCAAAAAGGCACGCAGTATTGTGTTTTCGTTGATTTCGGGTAGAGCTTGATGTGTAAACTCTGGATAGACAATTTTAAAGGCAATATGTTTCATCTACTCAGGAACAGATGCACGAAGAATTGTGACTCTTTAGAGGGTGGTAGTAATGTTTGTTTTGAGTGCTTATTTGAAGTTAAAACCAGGTTGTCAATTATCACCATTTCTTTTCTCTTGTTTTCGAACATGATATTGTTGATTATCTGTATGTAGATAAGAAAGGGTATATTGATATATTCTTTGCTGATGATATTAATTGTTATCTTTGCCAGTACGGTTAGTGGTCTCCAGAAGATTATTGTGGTAAATGGCGACTTAAGAATGACGTTGATTGTCAAAAAGGTGGTAAACATAGAAGATAAGAAAAATTCACATTTAATGGAAATCCTATTGATATTGTTTCATCGTATAAATTCAACAGTTCATTATTCATCCCGGGTTCGTGTTTTTTTACTCAAAAGATGTTGTCAAAACAGGCTATAAAAGATTAATCTATACTTTGTTGAAGAATTCATAACTTTGTTAATCTATCCTCTCATCCCATATTGTTCCTGTTCTGGTGTGCGGCAGTAAAGTCTGGGATTTCCACCATAGTGATATCAGAGAGCATGACCAGTAGACAATGGTTTTACTGAGGTATTTTTTATATTATTAGTATGTGATTTTATTCCCTTACATTTGACATTTCTAAGAGATCATTAGTATACAGTGTTAATCGTTGATCAATTTCATGGCATAACGTATGTTTTGGTTAGCAAACATTACTAGTTGTGTTTTCTCAATTTTCACCCATAGAGTTTTTTGATTGTTTTATTTTAGAGTGAAAACTACAGTCCGACACATTACCGATGGGTTTCTGTACTTACCCTTGAATCACGGATAATGCTGCATTTCTTTCTTGTAAAAGGATGTATTTTCTTCCCTTACGTGTATCATTTTGTATCAAGTTGGATACGTTTTCTACAAATTGAAGTATTTCCTACCTAAAGGGAGCCTGACTTAAGATATGGAACAAACTAGTTCGAGTCTCACATAAGTATTTAACAATTTAATCCCTTAAGTATTGGAAATAAAAGGTATACTTTCAGTAACCAAGGTTTGAATTGAAATTCAAATATTTATTGATAAAAACCCTCTAAATAAGGTACATTTAAATTCAGGGGAATAAAAACTTAACAAAAGACAAGATACTGCGGTATAATACTTATGTTACCTAAGTTCACGTTACACAAACTTCAAAATGTGCAATGGAACACTCATATGTCTCTAATTCTTACATGCATTGTAAGTGGAAATTTTGAAATTGAAAATTGTAACAATGGAAAGTATAAATGGAATATTTATCATAAACATGCATTTCTTGACAAGTTTCAAAATAATAAATACATTCTCCATTCTCTGGATTGATAGCAACTTTACCATCTGATGATGAAATTGCTCTCTCATCATTTGTGGGGTGCATTTAAGAAGCAGCTGATTGTATGAAGCTAGAAACTGAAAACTGTGACAAATAGTCACATACGTTGCTCAAGAAATGGGTAAAGAAGTCAACGAAGACTGAGGAGAACGAAGGCATAGCGAAGTACTAAGTAATAGTAATAACGGATTATTACAAGTTAAAGAACTTTGTAAACAAATATACTTAGCGAAAAATGGTATTATCATTTTAAAATATTAATCATAGATCCTAGCATAAGGTTGTTGATAACACAGAGTTTAAAAGTAGATGTGAAGGTCAAGATAAATTATTTTGAAAAGTAGATATTAGAGTTTCCCGATATTGACATCGAAGTATGAAAACGTCTTAATGGAATTAATAATGGATAATGTCCAGCTATTGACAGTATTTGAATTGAATTAATAAAATGTTCAGAATTCTGTTAAAGTTTTCATGTTGTCCCTATAGTTAAAGGCTTTTTAGCTATGGTACTTTCCAAGGTCCATGGATAAAGGCAATCATTTATCCCTTATCATAAAAAAGGTAACCTAGAAACAAATCCAGATAATGTTCAAGTTCTTTATCCATAGGCCAAAAACAACTACAAGAATAACAATATACAGCATTTGTGGATGGATAGTTGGTTTCACACTATTGTTCAAAGTTAAATCAATGTCTTACACAATAGAGAAGCCTAAATATACATGATGACAGAATAATTTTAAAGTTACATTTTGTTTATAAACTATCATGATGTGATAAACACATTTCAATAAATTTAGAATAATGTCTCGGCATGGATTATTCATCACTTGGCTATATCTTACCATACTTGGAGGTGTATAATAATACATTGGCAAATAGCGTTTGCGATGAATTAGATAGAGTGAACATACCAATAACACATGGTATTCATTTTCAACAGTCACCTTCAAAAATGTATTTTCACTCATTCGCCCTCTTTCTATCATAAATGTTTATCTCGATATAAAATCAGTAAGTCCTCTCAACTCAACTCAACTCTTGAGACATACATTATAAAATATTGCTAACAAAATAAGATGGCATTCCACCTGAATCTCTCCTCGTTCTCTTGGAACGCGCTTTATGCGATGAAAAACATGTATATCCATCTAAATCAATTGTACTTTATTATTTGTCCATGTTTCACTAAGACGAATAATATCACATCCTCGCAGTGTGTGAAAGAATTATCATGTTTAAGTTACCATAACGTTCAATGCCACAGTCCGGACTAACTTAGGCTGTTTATGCTAGTTTTCCACATCACTGCACAGAGGTACTTCCTTGACGACTTTACCGTCCACTATCAGCTTCGCTGGGTACATGAAGGTGCACTTTTTACCTTGGCTCCGGTAGTTCTTGATGTCAGAGGTCAGTTGTTGTCATGCTTTCATACTCCTTGTGGGAGGTCGTCGCTCACGCTGTAGGACTTTGCCACTTTTCTTCACCTTCCCCTTGATGTCAAAATTTACTTTTACTGGGCAGCTTTTTCCGGGGGTGCCTGCTGTCTGCTCTAGTTATCTATATTCTTTACCTTCTCTAGTTGATAACTCATCGTAGCAATCGAGTCTCTCTCAATTAATCACTCGATCAAATATAACACAGTTAAAATGAATAGAGTCACCTCCCTATACCCTTGGTCCCCCCTAGGTGGCTTACCCAGTGACTTCACTTCCCCCTTTGTCGTGAGCAAGACTGGACGTCCATTTTGCTAGCTCTCAGACTTTTTGCAATAATTGATTAAATTACCCTCGACCGAGGTCTTCTTGTTCTTGTTCTTGTTCTTGTTCTTGTTTTTGATGTGTATTGATGTTTTCATCCCCCGCAACATCTTGTCAACATGTCTGCCGTTATTACTTCTACAGATAATGATTGGTTTGTGTCATAAGATGTTTTACCCTTTAAAGTAAATGACATAAACTATCATTGTAAATCGGAAATTTGAAAAAAATAAATTTGAAAAAAAAACCTTGCTACAGCCCCTATAAATATGCCACCATGATTGAAAGGTTAACACTCTTGCTGTCTAAACTCTCAAAATGGCATCTTTAGATTCCACTTATTGGAAATGACATATTTTACGCTCAAACTTTACAATATACATGTATCATATATAATTTACAGAAATAAAGATACAAGCGACGACAAGCTGATTAAACTTATAAAAGATAACAATTTAAAAAAATGTAATGAATTAAACAATCTTTCCAATGTTATTCCGCATCTTTTAAAACAAGTTGCAAGTTTCTAGCATGTCCCTAGGAGTTGTGATACCCAGTTTGTGCATGTCAAATCAAATAATTGTAAAGAAAATCAAAATGGAGGCTTAACCACGTGAGCTACAATTTCGTCATGATTTACCTATTCCCTCGTATTGTTATTGCGTATCATTTGAAAACAGTTTCAAGTCTCTATGTGGATTTTAAAAATGTTCCACATGTTAAAATTTGTCATCTTTAATCATCATCATCTTTTTTAAGACCGGAAATTCCTGGTAACTCTACTGTAAAAACAAAACCTTTATTGATTCACTGAAAATTCCTTGCTTAAAGAGATATGCTTCAAAACCAAAACTGTATAGTCTAGCGGGTTTCCCTATAAAGCATGTCCTTATATTAGGTGCTAATATTACAAAAAAATATAAACTTATAAACCAATTTTGGAAGGACACCTTGGATGCCTTGCATAGATATATTAAGGTTATGTTATAAATGATGTAAATATTAACGAAGTACTTATGCAACCCCTTTGGTTAAATCACCAAAGTTCAAATCCAGATTTGATAATCAATGACTGGCTCAAACAGGGTGTAACCAATGTGGAAGACATTTGCAAAGATAATGAATTTTTAACTTTTGCAGAAGTTAAAGCAAAATACGATATTAAAGGAACAGTACTCGATCTACATCGTGTCATCCTTAGTATACCTAAAACTATACCTATTAAAGAGAGTAACTGCTCAACCATGAGACATATGCCAACCTATTTTCCCTGGACAGATATAATTTAAATCTGCAAAAGGATCAAGACTATTTTACGATAATCTTATATCGCAAATTTCAGGTAATTTTCCAAAAGTCTGCAATAAATGGGAAAGTGAAACCAACTATGACGTTATAAATTGGAGTTCCACATTTTTAGATATAGACAATGTACCAAAGATACCAAGCTTCTCGAATTCCAATATAAGTTTATTCTTAGAATTATTTATACTAAAAGAGAATTATTTAGAATGAAACTAATTGATAACGACTTATGTCCTTCATGCGGTTTAAGTGAGATTATTTATCATGTTTATATTGAATGTCCAGTTGTTAGACTTTTCTGGAAAGAATTCACTGCCTTTGTCAATAGATTCCATATTGAAACCGTCAACATACAAAATCAAGATATATTATTTTGTGCGAATGATGACCACTTGCTTAATCATATGCTGTTATTAGCTAAACGACACATGTTCGTAATGAACATTAAGGGTTATAAGCCTTCTTTCTCGGTATTCGTAAATATACTAACGGATATCTTTGGCATTGAGAAATACATCGCCAGGAGAAATGATAACATTAATTCTTTTGAGAAAAAATGGAAAGTACTTGAGAATGTCATTTAATTCCTGTCAATCACTAGTTTAAGATTCAATGCTGAATTTCTCTGTGAAGATGAAGAATTGTTTTCTCCCAATATTTGAACGAAATAATTATGCCTTCTGTCATGTTGTATCAAGGCATATATATATACATTTCAATACGATGTATTGCTATGTAAATGTACCCTCGTGGAGTGAATAAAAACATTCAACAAAAAAAACTCTTCTGAAAAAATCATGAAATTCGCTAAGTAGGTTTTTGCTTTTTCTCTCATGTAAGTTTTGCTTGAAATTGCTTAACTTTGAAAGGTCATTTTAAAAAAGTATGAGAGTTCGCTAATGAAACGAACAAACTTTAATGAACATAATGTGAAAAATTCAGGTCTTAAATCTGGTATCTTCAGAGGAGATGTTCTTTAAAGATGGTGATTGGGTCCAAAAGCTTTGCAGTTATATTCCCCATTAAGGGCTATCAGCATGTAAAAATAATAATAATAAACATGTCAATCTCAATGAAGATTCAGCCAATTAAAGAAAAAGTAATATGAAAAAAGGGGCTACAGTGCCCCTAAGAAATTCTGTTTGTCTGATCTATGTTTTACAACGATAACATATTTTTTTTATGGAAATGCTAACGCCGATTACGTCTAGTGTCTGGTGTGTAAAACACTAAACTTATCCTTTTGCATGTAATTCACAGTTATATTTTTTCCAGAGAGATGTCAAAACTACGTGCCCATGGCGAGTTTTTCGGCGTCAGGAGAAGGGGTACGTTTATTGTATTTTGTATGGTGTTAGTAGTTAAAGGTGGGTCATTTCATGGTCCGAAGGGAGACATTAATTATATGGTGCAACTCCTTAATATGCAGATATAAGCATGACATAACAGGTCAAAAGTTAACGAAGAAATAAGGATTCACACGCACTCATACTGCAGGCGGCAAATTATGCCATATTTGACCAATTTGGTCCACTTATATTAAACGGGCCCTTTCAATGAATAAACTCAGAGTCCTTCAAGATACATTTTCATCACATACGGGGTTGTATAATAAACAATTAAGGACACTGTTCGGAGAAGCACAGTAAAAGTAAACACATTTTGAAAGAAAAAAGGCAAGTTTATAATCAGTTTCGAACATTAAAAAAGAGTTTTACTGACAATCATATTTTAGACATTGCTTAAAATGTAGTATGATATGCGTACAAACGTTTTTCATCACTTAAGCATAAATTTTTAAGTTAACTTCTTTAACGTAAAAACGAAAGTCACAGCAGTTTTAATCAATTCATGGGTACTTTTGACGGTCAATTGTGTAATTGCTTGTGGTAATCTAAACAGTCAATCTAAGAGTTCATCGAGAAAGAACAACTGTCAGGAAATCATACAAGGCAATTTTAATCTACCACTTGCTTGACATATGTATGTATGTAATTGGAATAACATGCATAGAAATATAGATACCGCAAAAAAAGGTGATAGTAACATCATACGGCATGTCGTAAAATGACGTTAAAATGTGTTACGGTAATTCTAAGCAGTTTCCGTGTATGTACGGGTGAGCATATACCCCTATAATGGTAATGGTATTTTGAAACTTATTCACACCTTACCATTGTTGTTGCAAAATGTTACCGTAAGTGATTTCGAATTCTGGGTTCTATCTCAAATTATCGCAATGCTCCTAAAGCATCACAGTTCAGTGTATAATGTTGGGGCAGCTTAACTTTTTAAATATGTATGTTTTTAGATACACACTCATTTGTGTTTAATTCGGAAATCTCTTTTCCCCTTAAAATTCACTGAATTTCCTTCCACTAATAACTCATAACTCGTAACTCATTAATGTAGATTTTATTTTCGTATGTATAATGTAAGTTAATATTCGTAGATATCCAACTCATTTCTTTGTAAATAAAACACTCATAACATATTGAATTACCCGTGACTCTATCAGGGAGTCTGTTCAATATCTGTATCTGAAGCTTATATTACTAATGTACTAATGTACAGAAGTATAAAACTGTGACTTATATCGGTTATTAATTAGTTCATAATTTAATGAGAGTCGCACCGAAAATAGCTTTAGATATTTTATTATCCATATGGCTGAAATTAGCTGAGTAAATATTATTGACATGAGCACATTTGCACATATAACGTTGCCTAGCAACCACTGTTTGATTGTTTGTGAGGTCACTTAAGCTTGCCGTCAGAAGAGATGTGGGTCGTTTCCTGACTAATTGTATTCGAATACAATTGAATAGAACGGGTAATAAGGAAATTATTACACTCGGAAGTGTGTCATATAACTTCGTGCAATTATTTATAATAATCGGTCTCACTTGGGCAATAAAAAACACTATTTTTAAAAGTCATATGACACGCTTCCTCCGGTAATAATCTCTGTACGTCAGATATGCACTACTTGATTAAGTAAATAGATTAGCCTGAATTTGCTAAACTCAAAAACATAAGAAAACAGTATTTTGATATCCTCTTTAAAATAATTAACCTCTTATTTCAGGTCAAGAGCTTCAAGAACCGAGGATGCAAGCAAACTTGGACAGTGTGTATACAAACAATAATTTGCTTTCTGAACTGGTTCAGTTAAATGTTTAAATGATGTTCATGTTAATCAGGCAATTGCAAAAGCCTTATCCCTAATGTTATTAATCGCGCCTTACCCCTCAACAATTATAATAACAAGACAGATTTAGCATTTACATCCTGTGCTGGTCAATCCACAGTGCCTGTTTTTCTTTTGTAAATTATCTAACTGATAAAATATGAACTGACGGGCAAAAGGAACTACATCACTCAGTGGTATTTATCACATGTATAATTTTCAATGTCAAATTTCGCACGCTGTCGATATTATGTTAAAAAACTGAATAGTTAAGGAAATTAGTCCCAAAATATAAATTTGTCAAAGAATACTTATGCGTGTTTAAAATCCCCCACAATTAATTTTGATAAAAACACAACTGTTCATCGACATATAACACATACTCTATGTGAAAATCAATAAATGTGCCTTCTCCAGCAGACATTTACACCATTTTAAACATGGTAGGGGCCATGTTGGTGTAAATTTCATTTCTTACCCTTGTCAACTTTAAAACATGATATTTTGATTAATTAAATAAAACAGTCACCAATTTAGTCATTTAAACTGCTGCCAAAAGGTGTAAATGTATGGTTCAATAACCAAATGCATTTAATTTTTGAAGTAATCAAAATCAATGAAGTGTATACATTCTTTTTCCCGGTATGTGCATTAGAAAACGAAGGCTACAGCAGTGTATCATTGTAGGTGACAATAGCTGCTGTGCTGTGACAAAGAGGAAATACTAAATGTTATAAGAAAAGTGGTGTTATTGTAAATTAACTATTCAGCAATGGTGGCTGGACTGTAGGTGAAACGGCCATCACCACAATAAGACAATAACTCATACAAAGCTTAAACAACTTTTAAAATGAAAGAATATCAACCCTATAAAGGTTTACAGCAGTTGCAATATGGAAATATAGTCACAAGTGACGATAAAAGGATTCAGCGCATAAATAAATTAAATGTAATTAACGGAGTCATCCTTCTAGTGTAATTGCGCATCTTTATTATTGAGAGCAAGATTTAAATGTTAAGAACTGCATATTTTTTAACTCATGGATAACAGCCCAAATTGTTCCATAACTATCAACTTTTATATGATAATGATGTGAACTTGAATTGTTAAGCAAGTATCTGGGAACAAATTGCAATAAAGAACTGAGATATAAGACTATATGAGTTATGTCCCTTTGAATATTGGCAGATAATTCAAGTTCTAGGACGAAATTAATTTTTTTGTATTACATACTTTGTGAAGAATTTATTCAGCTTTAACAAGAGCAATCACACATGTCTGTAAGTATTGCGGATAGTGAGAAGAAGATCTTCAAAGACGCACACCCTCAAAATATTGAAATGTTCATACAGTTTCAGTTTTTATCAAATTGTGACCAGGTATGACTGCTCGCGAGCGATTTTATTTTTTATTTATAACGACCATACTATTGTCTTACTCTCCTGAAAAAAATCATGAAATTAGACGAGTAGGTATTTGAGTTATGTCCCTTTGAAGATTGGGCTTTTTCCAAAATCCACCAACTTTGAGTGTTCACTGTGTACATTATATTGGGTGTTCACTCTTGAAAAGACACAACATGCATTCACCAATGCCTAAGCTGCAAACATATATACGTTTCAGCTTCGTGGTGCAAGTATCTTCGGAGAAGAATATTGTCAAAGGTGCATGTGGTCGGGAAATTTTCGAAATTGGGAAAAAACAATATGGCGGCTAAACCACGTGACCTTCGAATTCGTCATGATTTACTTTTTTCTCGTATTGTAATTGCGCATCTTTTAAAAAAGGGTGCAAGTCTCTAGCTGCATTTTGAAAAAAAACTGCCCATGTTCAAAATCGAAATTTAGATTCGAACTGGACCTTTAATGGCTTGGCCGATTGGTTTCAGAAGCTTTGGCATGAAACTACGCAGTATGGGCGATCAAGTTGCAATGTTTGGTTTCATTACCTGCATTCCTTCTGGTAGAAGTGCTGTCCACAAAATCCATGGAAGAAAAATAGTAATAATTACAAAACACGCCAATAACAATAAGGATTCAGCACTTTAGTGGTGAATCCTAAATTAAGATGAGCCGCATCAAATAAATTGAAAATGTTCGACCTTATTGACTGTTAAACAAAATAATGATTAAATACCTTAGTAACTTGGCTGGTTCTTTAGTAAAAAAACCTATTATACATTTTGAAAGAGAAAAATACTATGACAGAGAATAGTACTATCTTGCAAATTACGCAGGACTGTTTCGTCTAGGATATACATACTTTAATATATGCTTGTTATAATTTGTCCTATTGCATATGCATGTACATAGTATAACGATAATGTATTTCATTATATGACGACCGATGAACTACTGGGATTTATCAGTGAAATAAACTCTCTATCAAGCTACAGTGAAAATAACTTCTATTTTTACTGTGACCAGTGACTGATATAATTTGATGTCATAAAACAATAGTCTGACGCAGGGAATTGGAGAGGAATTGGCTTATGACATTACAGTGTTACTGTGGTGACGGGCTCTTCCAAGCGGCCGCTCAGGGTAAAAAACGACCCTTTTCGGACGCAATTACAAGGATAACATCATATTATAAATAGAATATCCGCCAGTTCTTGACAAATACCATGTTTATCTTATCTCATCTCGTGAGGTAGAAAAGTAATATATATTTTCACTCGTGGCTGCACCACTCGAAAAAATATAACCTTTCTACCTGACTCGATGAGATAAACATGGTATTAGTAAGAAATGACAGATTTCCTCTAGTATTGTTCTCTGGCCTTTAAATACCGGAAATAAACAATAATGATATTATTTTGAATGTACCCCGATCACATTGTGTTTTGCAGCAATGTAGAGATCTACCCTGAACTATTACATTCATATCAGTTTATCAAATATAATCGTTCAGTGCACTGGAGTGCTTAACACATGATGGCTAAATCTAATCTACTTCTAGAAAACCAATATACAAAGTACTTAAATGCGCTGTAGCACGCTGTTCCTACTGAAATAAAGTGACGTTTTCAACATGACTTTACATGCTATATCACACTTTCAGTGGATTTGGAAATTACTTTTTAGTTCAATAACCACAGTGAAATATATCAGTAGAAATGATCTTGATCATGTTTCTGTTGACCTTTGATTCTACTGTGCCTTTACTTTCTTTTATTTTAAGTTTTAAATTAAGTGATAATTTGGGGCTTTGGATTTTGTCATCTTAGCCAAGTCAGATTCTGCTGTGTTTGTCGTAAGTTGTTCCATATGTGTTAAGGGGCATAATACTCTTCATAAATATGATCATTGTATCATTTTTGTTCTTGTCACTTATAGCTGACAGGAGATCCACATTCCACCAAACCTTATCCAAATAGTGCAACTAGTTACCAAATAGTGCAACTAACAGGATACAAACTCATGCCTTTTGGAGATTTCCTCACCAAACCGTCTAATGACAACTTCTAGACTCGCATGTTCTGACTTTATTTCAGAAGCCAATAAATAAAAGAACGTCCAAGAAATATTTCAGTACGAGAAGCATGGGCCAAGTAACTCCAAACAATCATACTTTCGTCTGTTTCTGTAACATGTGAAACACCAATGATGCCAAATGCTTTCAAACAGCAACCGTTAAAAAACATTATGTGATTGATCTGCTGTGAGAATGGATTTTGACTGCAATAAATGGTACAGAACACTCGCCTTTACAGGTTGTTATCAGACATAATATTGTGGAAAGGAATTTACAGAACCTGGTCGCATCCCGGTAGATGCATTTTTTGGGAAATTGTATTCCCCCTAAACAAGACCAATTTTTAATAAGACTTAACCCCAATCCATTTGGGTTATTTTATTGAGATTGGTCAAAGGGTTTTTTTAAGTGAAGGGTTTGTAGTGAAGGGTATTATCTTAGAAGGATATTATCTAACTTACTATGGTAGTCTTCTCGGTTATTTAATGATCCTTCATAGGTTGGTGGCAACAGTTGTTTTACAAGTCTGCCATTGATAGACTAGTTGTGTCGGACAATCGAGCATTATATATGTCGATAAGTTCCAACCTGCTTGCTGCTGATTGTCGCCCCCCAGCCATATAATTAAATTGTGATAAAATTATCAAGAATTCTTATCATTTTACACCTTTTGTCACATCTGATTGAAAGGTTATTTTTTTCGGGAATCTGTGACTACCATGAATTTTATGCAGTTCCTGTTTTGTTGTACCAATTCAGTTTTTTTGTGTGTCTTATATCAAAGACTGTTTACCTATTACTTGCAAGGGCCGATGGGCTTATGGTATGGCATGGCGTCCATCGTCCGTCCGTCTATCTGTCCGTCCGTAAACTTTTCACTTTTTCGACTTCTTCTCCAGACCCAATGAATCTAGAGAGCTGAAATTTTACGTGCAGCCTCCTGGATAATGGGGATTTTAAATTGTAAATATTGTGACCCAGTGACCATATATTGGTCAAAAACCTTTAAAACCTATTTTCATATTCTCCTCCATTTCTAAAAGGTCTAGATAGCTGAAAAGTTGTGTGCAGACTCCTTAGCTAATGGGACTTCTAATTTGGGTCAATGGTCACAACCTTATCATGTTTTTATTTATTTCTCATGTACTTACAATTTGTTTTATCTGTGATAAATTCTCCTGTAAAATTTACGTTTTGTAATGTATTTAGTTTATTGTTTAAAACCTGCCCTTTTCTATTCTTGTCTTTGTATGGCTGGTAGTGATTGTAAATGAAGATGATGAGTAAGCCCTTTTTTATATTATTACCTATTGTAGGGGCCATATCTTTAAATAATAAATGTAAAAGTTGAGCAGTGCAATACAGGACACATTTAAAATTTATAAAACCTCGGATTGATTTATTTTCTGGTTCAGGATCACTTTTATTTTATAATATAATCATTCTAGATTAAGAATTTTGAAGTCATATTAAAAAAAGTGAAATAAAAGATAAAACAACCTTTTCCTCTTTACAATAATTATTTTCAGCTCGGAAGCTTAAAAAACCCGATTTGCCAGAAGACATGAATGGTGGGTATATCTTTATGTGTTTTAGTTTTGTAAAATGGTGTAAACTGTTTTATTGATATAACCATTTTTGATCTTACTCAAAAGTTTCCTGCAGAAGGGTCAGTAGACATATTGAGAATCTCACTGATGATTCTTCTGATATCAGATATATCAACATTGTTGAGATAAAGAAGTATATCAGAAGACACAAGGATGAAATTATATTTATCATCATCCAACATCATTCTGAAAAATGTACATCCCTGAACACAACAATGCCATTAAACTTCCGTTGAGATGATGTCTTAATGTCATTTTTACGTCATAGCATTGCGAATCATTCATTGGTGATGTAAAAGCATGGTGATGTCATGCAGGTTTATAGTGACAGGGCATTGTGCAAAATTCACTGTCACAACAAAATCTCTGAGGAGATATCCTCGATCTTACAGCAGCGATATCTCCTGTGCAACGTTAAGTTTCCTTTGGCGACCAAGCTGCCATTGTTTAAGGAACATAACTGTAAAACAACTTGATCAATCTTGACTAAAGCTGGTAAGTCGGACCCTGTATATCCGCACAATTTGGTTACAGTTGAAAATCGTCCAGATAGTAAGACATGTGGTTTGAAATTTATAATACTACCGTCAGGGATGACCACGTTTGCAGATATACGTGGTCCGTTAAACGAGGTCTCACTATATACTGACTCTGCATATCTAGAGATGTGCATTTTCAAATTATAATTATCTGTTTTGATGGTAACATATTGGACTTTATTTGTTTTCTATGTATAATTAGAATGATAAATATCTATATAATATTGAGAATAACTATTGGACCCATCTTCACCAAAATTGTCTCTTTCTATCATGTAGGGGTGTCTTTGGGGATTTGAGCTTTTTTGTTCGTATTTCTATGTATTTTGTTTCCATTGTAAAAATTTGAATTGTATGAGTTTATGTAGGTTAATTTGGGAAAGAGGAGACATCTGTTTTAACGATTGAAACATCTTCTACTTATATTCTGTCCGAAATGTAAAACATGTATAGGTGCCTATACCTATAGAGTAAAAATGATGGTAAAATTCTTCACTTTTTCAGTTTTGCATTATAGTTTTATTTATTGTTTACACAGATGTTGTTTTTTTGTTGCAGGAAAAATGAAGGTTTTGGATCTTTGGGGTATGTGTAAAAACCAAACATCCCTTATATACACTTACTCTTCACTTGCATCAATCAACATCTGTCTTTCTTTTTTGAGTTCTTTGATCAATTATTGTAGCTTATAGTGCCTCAGCTATTATCATAAGTTGTTAGAATAAAGCATATCAACAACTGTTTCATTCTTCCCGTTTCTAAATGTACAATGTATTCATTATGTGTCCAATTTCCTTTTGCAGAGAAAACCAAAAATGAAATAGATTCCTTGACCTTGATTCTATTTTAATCAGCTTGACTTCATTTATGATAATCTATACACTACGTTTTGTTGCAGAAAGAACTCAAAAGGAAATTGATTCCCTGACCTCTGGTATGATCCATGTATCCGCTGTAGACACAGTGGTTGGTATGCTGCAGAGTGGGGTGAACTGGGTGACTATAACAGGTAATGCTGGGGATGGAAAGACAACTTTGGCGTACCTGGTGCTGAAAGTACTTCAGAAAAACGTGAGTGTTTACATTATTGAAGAGCCAAAGCAGTACAAACTACTTGAAAAATTCAAGGAAAAACGTATTATAATGTTGGATGACAGATTCGGTGCTTTCACCTCTGACCAGGTCCTGATTGATGAATGGAAAAATGTGATAAAAGATATCCACAAACATTTTGATCATAACAGGCCACAAACTAAAGTATTATTTGTGAGCAGGAAAAATGTGGTGAATGAAGCTCGGGACTATCTGGGACATTTTCAAGACACAATCCTGGATCCTGATAACGTTGTTGATCTGAGTTCACTAAAAATCAAGGGTGAAAGACTCAAAATACTTGATCTCTATCTGAAACAAGCTAAACTGAAAGTAAGTTCAGAAGTGAAATGCAGAGTTGCTGAAATGACAATAGCCCATGGATACCCACACTGCAGCAAGATGTATCCAAAACTGAAAGCTAAGAAGCTAGACCTTGACATTGAGGAATTCTTTAAGGCACCATTGAAGTTTCTTGATATCACAACAGCGTGTTTGTATAATGAGAACTGCAAAGATCTTTTTGAACTCATGATAAAGAACAATGGAAAATTTAATGCCTACTCACTGGCAGATCATGAAAGACGAAGCTCTTTGTTGAAAGTGGAACGTGAGCAAGAAGGCAGCTACATCACTGTGTGGAAGAATGGAGTTTGTGAGTTTGCCCATCCATCTATCTACGAGAGTGTACTGAGTGTCATCTGTAATACAGACCCGTTGTTTTGTGTGCAACATGCAACTCTCTCTGTGATTAGACAGAAATTGACTCTGACATCAGATGAAAAACAGAAGTCGCCTACACGAATCAATGTGAAACCTGTACTCCCAGTACTTAGTGCTCTAGCTGAAAGGTTTCGCCAAGAGCTTCTGAAGAGAGACTACAGCGTATTCAATCACACATTCTGTGAGAACGAGGACTTCTGTGAGGAACTGTTGGCTGCCTGTGTGTATATAGGTGCTGTTGCACTTGGACAGGTGGGCTGAATCTTAAAAGTTTATATTAATAACAATAAACATTATTAATGATTTTATTTTTTAGAAAAAATATATTATAAACTATAAACAGGAGAAAATTTTGTTAAAAGTTATTTTCAAAGATTAAATTATAATATTCATGATAAATGCGACAAGTCATATCAATATATTTGTATAATATAATTATCAATAACTGTTGTTTCTGTTCTTACTCCACGTCAGCAATTGTTGTTGATTTTGTTGACTTTGTAACCATGGGCAGAAATTAAACTGAACGCCCAGAGTAACCTAAACAAAAATTATAAAAAAAACAAAAGAAGAAAAACATTTAAAGTTGCTGACAATTCCTCTTTACAGAGTACAAGTGATGAAGCTGATGCTAGTTGCCTGGGAGAAGCTACCTCTGTATCAGTACAGAACCCATCTCAACAGTCAAATACCAGGGCTATCACAGGTCAATATCAAATATTTTACTGAAGTTATTATGTAGCTAAATGTCTGTCAGAAGTGACCTCTGTATTAGTTCAGAAATCATCTCAACGGTACGACATTGGTCAAGGGCTATTCTAACATCAATTTTGTAAAGTATTACACAAAAACACAATGTTGCAAATTCCCGGCATATCTGTTTGAAATAGACATAGGGCTTTATGTGTTAATTTGTTACAATTGTAATTATTGTTCTAGAAAAACTGTGTTGTGCTAATCAAACAAAAACTTTCTCTGTTTAGAATGTACTGTTTTTTTTTGTATGTGTCAAACTAGACCCTGTTACAATGGCACAGCAGATTCTGCATCAGTTTGACTTCACACCCAGTACCCATGGGACAGTAACATCTTCGGAAAGTGTACAAACTGGGCAACAACTTGTTTCCACACAAGGGACAGCAGTGTCTACAGGAAGTGCACACACCGAACACCAACTGGTCTCGACACCAGCGACAGCAACGTCTACAGGAAGTGCACTTACAAAGCAACGACTGGTCTCCACACCAGGGACGACAATGTCTACAGGAAGTGCACGTACTGAGCAACAGCTGGTATCGACACCAGGCACAGCAATGTCTTCAGGAAGTTCACAGACCGAGCAACTACTGGTCTCCACACGAGGGACAACAATGTCCACAGGAAGTGCACGTACAGAGCAACAACTGGTCTCCACATCAGGGACAGCAGAGTCTTCAGGAAGTGCACACACCGAGCAACCACTGGTCTCCACAACAGGGACAGAGGTGTCTTCCAGAGGTACAGGTATAGTATGACATTTATGATGAGGAAATGAATGGACATCATAACATAAAATTGCATAGTACCATTTACATTTATAAGGTGTAATATTTTATGCTCAGACCATTATAGATGGTTTTCTTCATATATAGATTGATGGATTCTAGTCCATGAATGTGCATCTAGGGATCTTGAGTTAGTCCTTTCTCTCTATCAAGTTTCTGTACCGAGGCCCATTTTGTTTCTCATTTATGTCAACAACCTACAGTGTGTCATAATCCTTCATGGTTTGGGATGATACTCAAACTGCTGAACTTGATTAACCCTAATAGTTATCTGCAGTTATCTACAGATGCAGATGATGAATCTATGTACAACACATATCAAACTTTGACCAGCCCAATGTTGAACCTGAATGAAGATACATGTATTACTTCAGTTCTTATTCTCGGAACTAGCAGAGGTTGGACAAACATTAATGTTAATAATGCCTCGATTAAAAGCTATATTTTCTGAAAAAATAACATCAAAGTGCATTTGTCTTTTTGGTCCACTTTCACTTTGACAGTTGACATTCACAGATGATATTTGGCATTCCAGTTAAAAACATGACTAGAAGTAAGAACTGAAATTGACAAGCTCACCTTTGAATTTGTAGTACTTTTAAACTACTATTAAATATGATATACTAATATGTAAGGGGAGGTCAATAAACTATTAGAAGTGAATATAAAGGAGAAGCCAATGGTTGTGATGTAGATTGGTTCCTCCTGCCGCAACACGGAACGGGGGACTATGTATTCAGCGGCGTCCGTACATCCATAAGTCCATAAGTCCATACTTCACATTTCTTGTTAACGCGATATCACATGAAGCGTTGAATCCAAAGTCTTCAGATTTGGTGACGGTCTACATTGTGGGAAGACGCAGACGCCAGTCGATTTTGGTGACCTTGACCTCATTTTCAAGGTCACCACAACACTTTGACCACTGTTTGAACTCTTGTTAACGCGATATATCATGACGGGTTGGACACAAAGTCTTCAAATTTGGTGCCAGGCTACATTGGGGGATGACGAAGACACCAGTCGATATTATTAACTAAGCTAAATTGTAAATTTCAAAACATTATCTGTTCATATTTCTGAGAAACATGTGTTTAATGGAATCATCGTTTTGAATCTCCTTAACTAGACGTAATAGGGGAGTCCAAAAGAGCTTCTTTGACTCCTTTTATGACATCCTATGATAAACATGTGAAAACTATTTTAAGTCCAAGAAGGTTATTTATCTTTTGATAATGAGATATCTACGTTTTATGATTTTGTTGTGTTAAATGGCAAACATTCTGACCAAAAAGCGATATGTACTTGAACAGACATAACACAAATATAAGTATTCCACTCTGATGTATGCAATTACGGGTACCTTTTAACAAATCATGTCTCAATAAAAAGCATTCAATGTATTCTATGATCAGACATTAATGAGACCTGGACCCGTGCAGCCATATCATCTGCAATGGCTTCAAAAAGGAGCTGCACCCCGCCTTAATTCAGCTGACCATTTTCGAACAGATGAATATTGAGGGGTTTCTTTCTGTAATACGTTTATATATTTCGGTCGCATTCACCTCTTTTTTCGTGAGGAACTGCATGATGCTCAGTTTTGGCACTTTCTATGATTGCAGAAGGGTACCTGTGTTCAACAGACTGTAAATCTCGGGAAATGATAAGGAAGGGATGTTTATGTCTGTAATGACATCAACGATGATGTCTTCAGGGGTGTATGAACACTCACTTTGATGAACTTATTGACTTCCTCTCGTAAAATATCACTAAATGATAATTAAATATTACTTGTTATTATCATTTTTTTTGGAATATTGAAGACGTAAATGTAAAGCAAACCTATAAAAAATTGTTTCAGATATCACTAAAGTCCTACTTAATTTGAAAAAACGACAAACAACACTAAAATATAAAATATCCATGGGACACAACAACAGATACATCATGAAACCTGGAAGAATACCACATTCAAACACTCGGAATTAACCACAGAATAATTACACTGACAAGTATTTGTCTTAAATAGTATAGTTTTGGCACATAAACAACACTTGTTTCAAATAACCAAAATTATCTCATAAAGATATTCAGAACACGTATGTAATAAAACATCATATTACACAAACCTATTATCCGTAGTGGTATAACAGAGTTGCATATAAAGCAAATCTTGCATGGCGGTAATTTTAGTGTGAACAGATTTTATTATTTAGAATTACAAAAACTATTCCCATGGCTTTATGGAACCATGTACACTAATTTTTTAAAACTTGATTTTCCAATGAGAGAAGGGTGTTTTACATTGGTGACATTATTTTTCATATACATTTCATCGACTTATTTGAGCATGTGCTACTGTCCCTTTAAATAACAACAGTAAAGCTATTTGTTTCTAAAAAAACTGTAACTGTTAAATTATAACTATTTCCAGTGTATCAGATGACAGTGAACATGAATATAACTCAACACCAGTTTGGGGATGTATCTGTGGAGAGTGCAGACACCGTGAACATGTCTGTTGGAGGAACTATACACAACACAACAAACTTCTTTCAGACGAGGGAAGACAGAAAACAAGGTAGAATTGATCTCCCCTTGATGTATGGTTTGAATGGAATAATTGGTTATGGAGATTATTTTGCAACTCATTGAAAGCAGAATGAATACATAAATCTTAATGAGGAAAAACACAACTCACATTGAGATATCTGTGTGCAATGTAGATATTTGTATTTTATGGACGCCTCAATCACTAATATCCCTAAACTTGATATAAACATACAAGTCCGAGCTCATTGTACTGACATATCTGTCAATGCAACTTTTTGCTTAGAATTAAGATGACGATGTAAACGCCATTTTTTATCAATTTGTTGAATAATTCCCAAAATGTAACGATTATGGATTGAACAAGATGGTCTTACTACAAAAGAGCTTTTTTTTCTTTGCAGGTGAAATCGAGAGAAGTGATCCAGACCCTCATTCCCTCAAGGTATTACCAACAATTTATAACAATCAGTCTACCATAACTTTGCGAAATAGACGTTTCCGATTGGCTACTGTGAAAAAACAGAGATGGTATAATTTGGTTATACAGTGCTCTGTTTACTTTGTCTTTTGCACAAGAATACGCTTGTTGCCAGGCAACAATAGCGAATACATTAATTCTCATGCTCGAATATTTTGAAATGTTCTTTGCTGTGTACACAATGACTAAATGATAATTTTGATAATAAATATGAAATGAAATAAAAACAAGTAATTGTCACAAACGTGACCCGCCGCAATTAAGAAATGAGCTAAAAGGATGTGCCGAGTAAAGACCATTACATTTTGATTCAATTATTATTATGTCAGGCTAAGATTCTTAGTAAGAACATTTTAAAAAGTAATCAAAGTCGCGTAGTGACCTTGACAATGAGATCAAGGTCACCAAAATAGACTGTTGTCTGCGTACTTCCGAAACGAAGACTGGTTCTAAATCTGAAGACTCTAGGTGCAGCATTTCATGAGTTATTGTGTTAAAAACATTAGACAAACAGTCAAAGTATCGTAGTTACCCTGGAAATGATATCAAGGTCACCCAAATTGACTGGTGTCTGCGTATACACCACATGAAACTGGTACCAAATTAGAAGTCTCTAGATGCAGCCGTTCATGAGATATCGTGGAACAAGATTTTATCCTAAAACAATTCAAAGTCTTATATTGATCTTGAAAATGAGTTGAAGGTCAACCAAATCGACTGGTGTTTGCGTATTATCCTAATGAAGAGTGGTACCAATTTGAAGACTCTAGCGGCAGCGGTTCATGAGATATCATGCTAACAAGAAACGGTACGGACGGACGGATGGACGTACGGAGCTGAATACTATATCCCCTACTCCGTGCTTCGCGGCGGAGGGGGACAAGAACAGGCGAAAGCTAACAATGCAGTTCGAAAATCTGTTATACAACAGCTTGGCATTGCAGAAACGTTCCTGAATAAACTCAATAAGGATGACAAGGTATATCACCCAGAAACTGTCTGAATATAGAATAAACTTACCTAAAACTTTATTTACAAAACTGACGCAATACTACCTATGTCAATTTTGAAAATACTGCAGAAATTATCCCCAACGCTGACAAATCACTACCGACTGTAAATAGTTCAATACTAAATTGTGTATATGTCAGGATGGAGATGAACATCCTGTGTTTGAAAATCAGTGGCATATAACTGAATTATTACAGCTCTAAATTTAATTTAAAGTCCAACGTGCAGCGTGAGGCTTAAAATGGATAATTTATCTCCTAATTAAAATATATTCTTACCTACCCTTCTGTAGCCCTTATACCTAAGAAGACGAAACACCAATCTATATAAATTAATTTAAGGTAATTCTGGAGGTAAATGTTGATATTTTAATACTAGTTCAAAACGACATTGCCTCAGACACGATTACATGTTCAATTAAGTCAGCAAATACAACTGTTAATTTTCACAATGTGCTTTGAAATGAGAGGGTACCACGGTGGTTAGTGCATTCGCCTCTTGATCATGAGCTTCTGAGTTCGAATTCCACCAGGAGCCGGGCAACTGTGGAGAACTGTTCTACATTCAGAAAGGTTTGGGTGCCATTCTACATTAAATTTCAGCGCAGTAATGGTTCACTAGTTCCAGCCGATGTTTGCTGGTTTCAACGCAATGGATAGCCCACATGGCGTTGCGGACTTTCTCCCTGCAATAATACTATCAGCCGAGATATAAGTAAAGTACTCTTTAAAACGGGATAAAACCAAATCTCACGTATTGTCTGAGCCTCCGGCACATTTACAGTCTCCTTATCCCCTGACTATCACACTGCCTGCTCTACTCACAATATCTCTCTCTACCTACCGTCTCCCAGACTCTCTCACAACCTCCCCTTCTCCAAGACTCTCACACTACCTCCCCTTCTCCAAGACTCTCTCATTACCTCCCCTCCTCCAAGACTCTCTCACTACCTCCCCTCCTCCAAAACTCTCTCTCTCTCACTACTTCCTCCCACACTCTCTTACTACCTCCTCTCCTCAAAGACTATCTCACTACCTCGCCTCCTGCAAGACTCTCTCACTACCTCACCTCCTCCAAGAGTATCTCACTACCTCCCCTCCTCCAAAACTCTCTCTCTCACTACCTCCTCCCACACTCTCTTACTACCTCCTCTCCTCCAAGACTATCTCACTACCTCCCCTCCTCCAAAACTCTCTCTCTCTCACTATCTCCCCCCCCCCTCCAATATTCTCTCACTTCCTCCCCTCCTCTAAGACCCTTTCTCTCTATCTCCCCTCCTCCCAGACTTTCACACTACCTCCCCTCCTCCCAGACTCTCTCACTACCTCCCCTCCTCAATGATTCTCTCACTATCTCCCCTCCTCTAAGACTCTCTCTCTCTATCTCCCCTCCTCCAAGACTCTCTCTCTACCTACCTTCTCCCATACTCTCACACTACCTACCCTCCTGCAAGACTCTCTCACTACCTCCCCTCCTCCAAGACTCTCTCACTACCTCCCCTCCTCCAAGACTCTCTCACTACAACCCCTCCTCCAAGACTCTCTCTCTACCTACCTCATGCCAAACTCTCACACTACCTCGCCTCCTGCAAGACTCTCTCACTACCTCCCCTCCTCAGAGATTCTCTCACTACCTCCCCTCCTCCAAGACTCTCTCTCTATCTCCCCTCCTCCACGACTCTCTCACTACCTCCCCTCCTCCAAGACTCTCTCTCTACCTACCTCCTCCCAGACTCTCACACTACCTCCCCTCCTCCAAGACTCTCTCTCTCTCTCTCTCTCTCTCTCTCTCTCTCTCTCTCTCTCTCTCTCTCTCTCTCTCTCTCTCTCTCTACCTTCCCTCCTCCAAGAACCTCTCACTACCTCTCCTCATGCAAGACTCTCACACTACCTCCCCACCTGCAAGACTCTCTCACTACCACCCCTCCTGCAAGACTCTCTCACTGCCTCCCCTCCTCCAAGACTCTCTCACGACCTCCCCTCCTCAAAGACACTCTCTACCTACCTCCTCCCAGACTCTCACACTACCTCCCCTCCTCCAAGACTCTCTCACTACCTCGCCTCCTGCAAGACTCTCTCACTACCTCCCCTCCTCAACGATTCTCTCACTACCTCCCCTCCTCAAAGACTCTCTCACTACCTCCCCTCCTCCAAGACTCTCTCACTACCTCCCCTCCTCAGAGATTCTCTCACTTCCTCCCCTCCTCCAAGACTCTCTCTCTATCTCCCCTCCTCCACGACTCTCTCACTACCTCCCCTCCTCCAAGACTCTCTCTCTACCTACCTCCTCCCAGACTCTCACACTACCTCCCCTCCTCCAAGACTCTCTCTCTCTCACTACCTTCGCTCCTCCAAGAACCTCTCTCTACCTACCTCATGCCAAACTCTCTCACTACCTCTCCTCATGCAAGACTCTCACACTATCTCCCAACCTGCAAGACTCTCTCACTACCTCCCCTCCTGCAAGACTCTCTCACTACCTCCCCTCATCCAAGACTCTCTCACTACCACCCCTCCTCCAAGACTCTCTCTCTACCTACCTCATGCCAAACTCTCACACTACCTCGCCTCCTGCAAGACTCTCTCACTACCTCCCCTCCTCAGAGATTCTCTCACTTCCTCCCCTCCTCCAAGACTCTCTCTCTATCTCCCCTCCTCCACGACTCTCACTACCTCCCCTCCTCCAAGACTCTCTCTCTACCTACCTCCTCCCAGACTCTCACACTACCTCCCCTCCTCCAAGACTCTCCTCTCTCTCTCTCCTCTCTCTCTCCTCCTCTCTCCTCCTCTCTCTCTCTCTCTCTCTCTCTCTCTCTCTCTCTCCTCCCCTCCTCCAAGAACCTCTCACTACCTCTCCTCATGCAAGACTCTCACACTACCTCCCCACCTGCAAGACTCTCTCACTACCTCCCCTCCTGCAAGACTCTCTCACTACCTCCCCTCCTCCAAGACTCTCTCACGACCTCCCCTCCTCAAAGACACTCTCTACCTACCTCCTCCCAGACTCTCACACTACCTCCCCTCCTGCAAGACTCTCTCACTACCTCCCCTCCTCCCAGACTCTCACACTACCTCCCCTCCTCCAAGAATCTCTCACTACCTCCCCTCCTCCAAGATTCTCTCACTACCTCCCCTCCTCCCAGACTCTCTCACTACCTTCCATCCTTCCAGACTCTCTCACTATCCCCTCCTTCCAGACTCTCACTACCTCCCCTCCTCAAAGACTCTCTCACTTCCTCCCCTCCTCCAAGACTCTCTCTCTATCTCCCCTCCTCCAAGGCCCTCTCATTATCTCCCCTCCTCCCACTACCTTTCCTCATGCAAGACTCTCACACTACCTCCCCACCTGCAAGACTCTCTCACTACCTCCCCTCTTGCAAGACTCTCTCACTACCTCCCCTCCTCCAAGACTCTCTCACGACCTCCCCTCCTCCAAGACACTCTCTACCTACCTCCTACCAGACTCTCTCTCTATCTCCCCTCCTCCACGACTCTCTCACTACCTCCCCTCCTCCAAGACTCTCTCTCTACCTACCTCCTCCCAGACTCTCACACTACCTCCCCTCCTCCAAGACTCTCTCTCTCTCTCACTACCTTCGCTCCTCCAAGAACCTCTCACTACCTCTCCTCATGCAAGACTCTCACACTATCTCCCCACCTGCAAGACTCTCTCACTACCTCCCCTCCTGCAAGACTCTCTCACTACCTCCCCTCATCCAAGACTCTCTCACTACCACCACTCCTCCAAGACTCTCTCTCTACCTACCTCATGCCAAACTCTCACACTACCTCGCCTCCTGCAAGACTCTCTCACTACCTCCCCTCCTCAGAGATTCTCTCACTTCCTCCCCTCCTCCAAGACTCTCTCTCTATCTCCCCTCCTCCACGACTCTCTCACGACCTCCCCTCCTCCAAGACTCTCTCTCTACCTACCTCCTCCCAGACTCTCACACTACCTCCCCTCCTCCAAGACTCTCTCACTACCTCGCCTCCTGCAAGACTCTCTCACTACCTCCCCTCCTCAACGATTCTCTCACTACCTCCCCTCCTCAAAGACTCTCTCACTACCTCCCCTCCTCCAAGACTCTATCTCTACCTCCCCTCCTCAGAGATTCTCTCACTTCCTCCCCTCCTCCAAGACTCTCTCTCTATCTCCCCTCCTCCACGACTCTCTCACTACCTCCCCTCCTCCAAGACTCTCTCTCTACCTACCTCCTCCCAGACTCTCACACTACCTCCCCTCCTCCAAGACTCTCTCTCTCTCACTACCTTCGCTCCTCCAAGAACCTCTCACTACCTCTCCTCATGCAAGACTCTCACACTATCTCCCAACCTGCAAGACTCTCTCACTACCTCCCCTCCTGCAAGACTCTCTCACTACCTCCCCTCATCCAAGACTCTCTCACTACCACCCCTCCTCCAAGACTCTCTCTCTACCTACCTCATGCCAAACTCTCACACTACCTCGCCTCCTGCAAGACTCTCTCACTACCTCCCCTCCTCAGAGATTCTCTCACTTCCTCCCCTCCTCCAAGACTCTCTCTCTATCTCCCCTCCTCCACGACTCTCTCACTACCTCCCCTCCTCCAAGACTCTCTCTCTACCTACCTCCTCCCAGACTCTCACACTACCTCCCCTCCTCCAAGACTCTCTCTCTCTCTCTCTCTCTCTCTCTCTCTCTCTCTCTCTCTCTCTCTCTCTCTCTCTCTCTCTCTCTCTCTCTCTCTCTCTCTCTCTCTCTCTCACTACCTTCCCTCCTCCAAGAACCTCTCACTACCTCTCCTCATGCAAGACTCTCACACTACCTCTCCACCTGCAAGACTCTCTCACTACCTCCCCTCCTGCAAGACTCTCTCACTACCTCCCCTCCTCCAAGACTCTCTCACGACCTCCCCTCCTCAAAGACACTCTCTACCTACCTCCTCCCAGACTCTCACACTACCTCCCCTCCTGCAAGACTCTCTCACTACCTCCCCTCCTCCCAGACTCTCACACTACCTCCCCTCCTCCAAGAATCTCTCACTACCTCCCCTCCTCCAAGATTCTCTCACTACCTCCCCTCCTCCCAGACTCTCTCACTACCTTCCATCCTTCCAGACTCTCTCACTATCCCCTCCTTCCAGACTCTCACTACCTCCCCTCCTCAAAGACTCTCTCACTTCCTCCCCTCCTCCAAGACTCTCTCTCTATCTCCCCTCCTCCAAGGCCCTCTCATTATCTCCCCTCCTCCCACTACCTTTCCTCATGCAAGACTCTCACACTACCTCCCCACCTGCAAGACTCTCTCACTACCTCCCCTCTTGCAAGACTCTCTCACTACCTCCCCTCCTCCAAGACTCTCTCACGACCTCCCCTCCTCCAAGACACTCTCTACCTACCTCCTACCAGACTCTCTCTCTATCTCCCCTCCTCCACGACTCTCTCACTACCTCCCCTCCTCCAAGACTCTCTCTCTACCTACCTCCTCCCAGACTCTCACACTACCTCCCCTCCTCCAAGACTCTCTCTCTCTCTCACTACCTTCGCTCCTCCAAGAACCTCTCACTACCTCTCCTCATGCAAGACTCTCACACTATCTCCCCACCTGCAAGACTCTCTCACTACCTCCCCTCCTGCAAGACTCTCTCACTACCTCCCCTCATCCAAGACTCTCTCACTACCACCACTCCTCCAAGACTCTCTCTCTACCTACCTCATGCCAAACTCTCACACTACCTCGCCTCCTGCAAGACTCTCTCACTACCTCCCCTCCTCAGAGATTCTCTCACTTCCTCCCCTCCTCCAAGACTCTCTCTCTATCTCCCCTCCTCCACGACTCTCTCACGACCTCCCCTCCTCCAAGACTCTCTCTCTACCTACCTCCTCCCAGACTCTCACACTACCTCCCCTCCTCCAAGACTCTCTCTCTCTCACTACCTTCGCTCCTCCAAGAACCTCTCACTACCTCTCCTCATGCAAGACTCTCACACTATCTCCCAACCTGCAAGACTCTCTCACTACCTCCCCTCCTGCAAGACTCTCTCACTACCTCCCCTCATCCAAGACTCTCTCACTACCTCCCCTCCTCCAAGGCCCTCTCATTATCTCCCCTCCTCCCACTACCTTTCCTCATGCAAGACTCTCACACTACCTCCCCACCTGCAAGACTCTCTCACTACCTCCCCTCTTGCAAGACTCTCTCACTACCTCCCCTCCTCCAAGACTCTCTCACGACCTCCCCTCCTCCAAGACACTCTCTACCTACCTCCTACCAGACTCTCTCTCTATCTCCCCTCCTCCACGACTCTCTCACTACCTCCCCTCCTCCAAGACTCTCTCTCTACCTACCTCCTCCCAGACTCTCACACTACCTCCCCTCCTCCAAGACTCTCTCTCTCTCTCACTACCTTCGCTCCTCCAAGAACCTCTCACTACCTCTCCTCATGCAAGACTCTCACACTATCTCCCCACCTGCAAGACTCTCTCACTACCTCCCCTCCTGCAAGACTCTCTCACTACCTCCCCTCATCCAAGACTCTCTCACTACCACCACTCCTCCAAGACTCTCTCTCTACCTACCTCATGCCAAACTCTCACACTACCTCGCCTCCTGCAAGACTCTCTCACTACCTCCCCTCCTCAGAGATTCTCTCACTTCCTCCCCTCCTCCAAGACTCTCTCTCTATCTCCCCTCCTCCACGACTCTCTCACGACCTCCCCTCCTCCAAGACTCTCTCTCTACCTACCTCCTCCCAGACTCTCACACTACCTCCCCTCCTCCAAGACTCTCTCTCTCTCTCTCTCTCTCTCTCTCTCTCTCTCTCTCTCTCTCTCTCTCTCTCTCTCTCTCTCACTACCTTCCCTCCTCCAAGAACCTCTCACTACCTCTCCTCATGCAAGACTCTCACACTACCTCCCCACCTGCAAGACTCTCTCACTACCTCCCCTCCTGCAAGACTCTCTCAATACCTCCCCTCCTCCAAGACTCTCTCACGACCTCCCCTCCTCCAAGACACTCTCTACCTACCTCCTACCAGACTCTCACACTACCTCCCCTCCTGCAAGACTCTCTCACTAACTCCCCTCCTCCCAGACTCTCACACTACCTCCCCTCCTCCAAGAATCTCTCACTACCTCCCCTCCTCCAAGATTCTCTCACTACCTCCCCTCCTCCTAGACTCTCTCACTACCTTCCATCCTTCCAGACTATCTCACTATCCCCTCCTTCCAGACTCTCACTACCTCCCCTCCTCAAAGACTCTCTCACTTCCTCCCCTCCTCCAAGACTCTCTCTCTATCTCCCCTCCTCCAAGGCTCTCTCATTATCTCCCCTCCTCCCACTACCTCTCCTCATGCAAGACTCTCACACTACCTCTCCACCTGCAAGACTCTCTCACTACCTCCCCTCTTGCAAGACTCTCTCACTACCTCCCCTCCTCCAAGACTCTCTCACGACCTCCCCTCCTCCAAGACTCTCTCACTACCTCCTACCAGACTCTATCTCTATCTCCCCTCCTCCACGACTCTCTCACTACCTCCCCTCCTCCAAGACTCTCTCTCTACCTACCTCCTCCCAGACTCTCACACTACCTCCCCTCCTCCAAGACTCTCTCTCTCTCTCTCACTACCTTCGCTCCTCCAAGAACCTCTCACTACCTCTCCTCATGCAAGACTCTCACACTATCTCCCCACCTGCAATACTCTCTCACTACCTCCCCTCCTGCAAAACTCTCTCACTACCTCCCCTCATCCAAGACTCTCTCACTACCACCACTCCTCCAAGACTCTCTCTCTACCTACCTCATGCCAAACTCTCACACTACCTCGCCTCCTGCAAGATTCTCTCACTACCTCCCCTCCTCAGAGATTCTCTCACTTCCTCCCCTCCTCCAAGACTCTCTCTCTATCTCCCCTCCTCCACGACTCTCTCACTACCTCCCCTCCTCCAAGACTCTCTCTCTACCTACCTCCTCCCAGACTCTCACACTACCTCCCCTCCTCCAAGACTCTCTCTCTCTCTCTCTCACTACCTTCCCTCCTCCAAGAACCTCTCACTACCTCTCCTCATGCAAGACTCTCACACTACCTCCCCACCTGCAAGACTCTCTCACTACCTCCCCTCCTGCAAGACTCTCGCACTACCTAGCCTCCTCCAAGACTCTCTCACGACCTCCCCTCCTCAAAGACACTCTCTACCTACCTCCTCCCAGACTCTCACACTACCTCCCCTCCTCCAAGACTCTCTCACTACCTCGCCTCCTGCAAGACTCTCTCACTACCTCCCCTCCTCAACGATTCTCTCACTACCTCCCCTCCTCAAAGACTCTCTCACTACCTTCCATCCTTCCAGACTCTCTCACTATCCCCTCCTTCCAGACTCTCACTACCACCCCTCCTCCAAGACTCTCTCTCTACCTACCTCATGCCAAACTCTCACACTACCTCGCCTCCTGCAAGATTCTCTCACTACCTCCCCTCCTCAGAGATTCTCTCACTTCCTCCCCTCCTCCAAGACTCTCTCTCTATCTCCCCTCCTCCACGACTCTCTCACTACCTCCCCTCTTCCAAGACTCTCTCTCTACCTACCTCCTCCCAGACTCTCACACTACCTCCCCTCCTCCAAGACTCTCTCTCTCTCTCTCTCTCTCACTACCTTCCCTCCTCCAAGAACCTCTCACTACCTCTCCTCATGCAAGACTCTCACACTACCTCCCCACCTGCAAGACTCTCTCACTACCTCCCCTCCTGCAAGACTCTCGCACTACCTAGCCTCCTCCAAGACTCTCTCACGACCTCCCCTCCTCAAAGACACTCTCTACCTACCTCTTCCCAGACTCTCACACTACCTCCCCTCCTCCAAGACTCTCTCACTACCTCGCCTCCTGCAAGACTCTCTCACTACCTCCCCTCCTCAACGATTCTCTCACTACCTCCCCTCCTCAAAGACTCTCTCACTACCTTCCATCCTTCCAGACTCTCTCACTATCCCCTCCTCAAAGACTCTCTCACTTCCTCCCCTCCTCCAAGACTCTCTCTCTATCTCCCCTCCTCCAAGGCTCTCTCATTATCTCCCCTCCTCCCACTACCTCTCCACATGCAAGACTCTCACACTACCTCCCCACCTCAAAGATTCTCTCACTACCTCCCCTCCTTCAATACTCTCTCACTACCTCGCCTCCTGCAAGACTCTCTCACTACCTCCCCTCCTGCAAGACTCTCTCATTACCTCCCCTCCTGCAAGACTCTCTCACTACCTCCCCTCCTGCAAGACTCTCTCACTACCTCCCCTCCTGCAATACTCTCTCACTACCTCCCCTCCTCAAAGATTCTCTCACTACCTCCCCTCCTCCCAGACTCTCACACTACCTCGCCTCCTGCAAGACTCTCTCACTACCTCCCCTCCTCAAAGATTCTTTCACTACCTCCCCTCCTTCAAGATTCTCTCACTACCTCCCCTCCTCCCAGACTCTCACACTACCTCGCCTCCTGCAAGACTCTCTCACTACCTCCCCTCCTCAAAGATTCTCTCACTACCTCTCTCCTCCAAGACTCTCTCTCACTACCTCCCCTCCTCCCAGACTCTCTCACTACCTACCCTCCTCCAAGACTATCACCCTACCTCATCTCCTGCCTGACTCTATCACTTCCTCCATTCTCCAATCACTCTCACTATCTCCCCTCCTCCCCGACTCTCTCACTGTCTTTCGTCCTCCTAGACTCTCAAACTAGCTACCCTCCCCCCTATTATCACCTCTCTGACTCTGATATGACCTTCACTTATACAATGTACATGTAACGATAGCGTTTTTTTTGGCAAATATTTATTTGGTGATTTGTTAATGCATTTAGAAATGCGAAATTCTGTTTATTTCAAAGCAAGTACAATATTGTTTTGTATTTATCAGGCCAGGAAGAGGCAACACATCGATGAATTGGACAAAAATAACAACACGATGTTGTTAATGGCTGTTCTTGGAATGAGAAATTATGCTGTACTTGCATTGGTTAAACATGGTGCCGATGTCAACATACCAGACGCTAAGGGAAATACGGCACTTTTGCACTTGTGTAAACGAGATGAAGTTGACTTTCAACTTATCACAGAACTTATCACCATTGGAAAAGCTGATGTTAACATACCAGAGGGGAATACTCCACTCCTTTATCTGAGTAAACAGGATGAAGTTGACTTCAAGCTTATAAGACAACTTATCACCACAGGAAATGTGGATTGCAATGTTAAGGATGAAGGAGGAATATTGCCGATCATCTACCTCTGCTTCAGGAAGAGTGTTGATATCAAAACCATTGTGCTGATGGTCACTGAAGGTGGACTTGACATCAACCAAACGGATGAGATTGGATCCACGCTTCTTCACTGGCTGTGTGGAAACTCTAATGTTTCTGCAGGTGACATCAAACAGTTGATCGTAGAAGGACACGCAAACATCAACAAACAGGATGGTTTCGGCTTTACACCCCTACACTATATGTGTGCAAGGGGCGTTGAACTTAAGGAACTTGTGAGCCTGGTGCAGGAGGTAGGGGGCGATGTCAATCAGGGTGACCAGCATTTGAACACGCCTCTACACTACCTGTGCATGGCAAAGAAAAAGAGTACTGGCAATCTCCTGAAGAAAATCCCTGGGGCAGATGGTAACAAAGTAAATGCGGTCGGACTTTCGGCAAAGGATTACATGCGTGGGAAAGGTAATTTTAAGATGAAGTCAGACGCTTTAAGATTTCAAACGCTTTTAAAAGACCACAACCTCATGAAAATACACATGAAATATCTTCTTAATGGTAATTTTAGAAAAAAATACAAAACTGGTGCAGCTGCGTTGCAAAAGGTAGATGACGAAGCCCTGAATCAGTGCCAAAACACATTAATTGTGTGCAAACACTTTACTTACAGGTAAGCCTACTCAAGGTAGGAATCACATGTTCATATAATGTCCATTTATATAAGGGAATTGGGAATCAACAAACTAAGGTTTAGTTTAATTTAGCTAGATAGTAATCATGCTTGTATTTTTCGGATGGTAAATAGTACAAGTTTATAGTGTTTACCTTGCCTAGGCTTAAAAAATACAATGTTTATTCCTAAATAGAGATAATTACCCGAGGGAGTCTGTCATATGACTTTTACGAAACGAGTGGGAAATTTTGTATTGGCCGAGTGAAAGCGAGGGGTATATATACACATAAATTTGCACGAGTTTCGTAAAAGTCATATGAGACACTTTCGAGTGTTAAAATGTATTTATTTATTTTATTTGTATTATTTCTATTCAATTTAATTCGTGTCAAATTAGCTAGAAAACGACCCACTTCTCTTGCGACGACAAGCTACAGTGACGTCACCGACGACGAAATACCGGAAGTCGCAGTGAAACAATGGTTGCTCGACATATATTATATGTGCACATGTGCTCATATCAATGGCATAAACTCGGTTATTTTCAAACTTGCGGTTAATAATAAACAACTATTGACTTCAAGTATTACGGTAGGGAGAAAGCCCGCAACACCATGTGACTATGCATTGCGATGAAACCTGCGAGCATCGGCTGGAACTAGCGAACCATGGGTGGTACCATGCTGAAATTCAGTGTACCATTGCACCCAAACCTTACTGCGTGTAGTTCTCTACTGCAGACAAAGTTGCAGTGCCCCTGGCGGGATTCGAACCCCGGACGAAGCCTAAGTTGATTTCCTCATTAGAAACAGTGGCGAATCTTTACGTAGAAGTTTATTTCTTTGACATTGTATCATTTTACCGTCGCCTGCCATAGTCTTGATACGAAAGGGACGAAACTCTAATTCAGCACGGTCACAGAGATGAAACAATGCCTATTGCTTGATTTACAGTACTACACGGAGGTGTCGGGTGTCCGGATTGTTTTATCAACCTCTCGCTCTTCAGACAGGTTGACATCGCTTGACGTCAGTGCTGTCATGTGACCTAGTAGACCAATCAGAAAGGCGGAAAGAATCCATTCATATAATAATGCAGGATATTGACTCACATGATAACCTCTCAGTTTTAACTGAATTCATTTCTTTTTACTTGAAGACGTTCCAATTAATGACATATTTATCAACATACATTTATGTGTACTTTTCTGATATCAGGAACTCTTTTAAATCATAAATGAACTTTTAAATTATAAATGATTTTAAAAATTAAAATCATAATATAAATTATTGAGAAATCTGGTTTATCACATGAATATTTATCACAGTTGTTGTTTTTATTAAGTTGTTCATATCAAAATGTAGATTTTATTATGGAACTTATTTTGAAATTTATCCTGTGAATATCCATCGGCATATTGTTGAAAACGTGACTTTAGGTCTTAACATATAACTTGAGCAATTAAGCAATTATGAAATATTATTAATCCTGTTTCTGATATCTACCTTCTAAACACACGCCTGGTTCGGATTCTCGTTCTAAACAGTGTCTTAGTGGCCTAGTTTGCATACCCATTCTCTTAAAGGGGCTGTGGCACGTTTGTTTTGTAAGATTTATTTTGTCAAATTTACCATTTGTAATGATAGTTTATGTCATATACGTTAACGTTAGAGGATAAAACATCTTATTACACAATTATCACATTATCCGTGGTGGCAATAACGGTGTTGCATATAAAGCAAAACATGTATGGAGGCGATTTGAATGTGAACACATATTATTATTTCGAATTACATAAACGATGGCTTTACCGAACCATGTAAACTCATTTTTAACTGGATTTTTCAGAGCGAAGGGTGTTTTACTTTTGGTGAGATTATTCATCAATTACATTTTAACAACTTATTTGAGCGAGAAAACGTGCAACTGCCCCTTTAATATCATACACATTTGATTCTTCAATCTATCTACAATCCCATGAACGAATATGTATATGGTACAAATAATTAGATAAAAAATACCTAATGTATTTGATGTAACCTTTAACATACCTTTGAAATCTGATACATTTACAAGTAACCATACGTGTGTCATTAAGCATTCTTTGAATCATTGTATATGCTGTTTGATAATGGTTATAAGACCATGATGCTTTCAAAATCTCACCATATATACTTAGGCGTTACCTTCGTATATATAAGTTACATTAACATTGACAAAATTATTAAAAACCTGCAATAAAAAGTGGTAAATATATATGCAATAATATTATTGTTTATTAATTTTCAGAAAACCCATTGCAGATGTTTGTAGTTCCACCAACTAACAGAGAGGCTCAAGATCTCATGATCAAACTCAGACGTGGGACGATGTGGATTCCTGTGCTAGGTAATGTAGATATGAAAAGGTCTTAATTGTTGTTCTCCATAATGGGAATTGATGGATTCCTTATCAAGGTAGTGTAGTCATGTGTCATTCTCGTTGATAAATATGTTGTCATAAACACGTTTTGGTTAATTGATGTGAGCATAGTAAAAGCTTATTTTAAATCCTCAACACATATTATCACACAGAAGCAAGACGCCAATAATCCGGTGAGATTACCAGAAGATCTATTTGTAATAACAACTTGAGGTACCACGTTTTCCTTTTATTTATATCTGTACATGGAATGTATGAACTATTGTAAAGCAAGGAATGGATATCTACCTCGAAAATGCTCGCGAAAGTTATTGCAAAGGCAGGAAATGGAACATTATTTAAAAGACCATATATAAATTACTGGAGGGAAGGGGGGTGTGTGTGCGGGGGATCACGAGGCGGTTGGGTTAGATCTAAACAGGCGTCTGGTATGTTAAGAGGAACATTCCCTCAAATATGTGGTGTCGTCGTGGTCAGAGACCCGAAGCTGCTCCTTGAGGTATTTGACTTTGGAGTTTTTAACAGTCTTGACATTTGACCCAAGAGGTGCCGCGAAGTTGTAATGGCGCTGTTTACATAAATGATAAATAAAGGGATTGCTTTGGACCAAGCAATTTACTGGCAGTGAAGGTAAACTAAATCGCTGAAGACTTTTATCAGGATTCTGTTTTATTTGTCACTATGAGCATGGTCTGTGTGAACCAAGCACGCACCAGGTACCAGGTAACGAAATACAGCAAAGTTTGAATTACGAGAATTGAAGAAGAATGGCACGATTTTTTTCAAAATTATCAAACGTATAAAAATGTAACTATGTCATGTGTAAATATTTTGTTTACAAAACAATCTTTGCAGGTCCCAATATGACTCTGGACTCGTCAAGGGTACACCAGTTGGTACAAGTCTTGGACGAGCAGAGGGAGTTGACGAACATAACTGAGAGTGCAGACAGACACACCCCCGATCAATTCTCCGAGTTCATTGGAACTTGCACCAATCCTGTTGCCTTCCCTTCCTCCTCCTCCCCGTTCACAGCCCCCGTATACTGGGAGACGAACTCTCGCCTAGCACGGAAGGGGAAAGGTTGGATCCTGCTGCAGATGGGGTTGGTTCAGGGGGAGGACAGTTTGGACAAGAAGTCCTGTATCTCTTCTCTACCAGGATCGGTATGTGTGTCAGTGAGGGACAGATGTCTCCGTCATCGCAACCAGTTCTGTATCCAGGTTTTGTGGAGAGATCAGGAGGGCAGGGGAGGTCAAGTTGGTGATTGTATAGCTTTACCTCACCCCGCATCTGGTACAGAGCAGAACTTTACTTTTGGACTTGTCCTGGATGTGAGGCAGGGCAGAGTTGGGTTCGTAGATGTGGAGAGGGGGGATGTCTTGGCCAAACTGGATGTGAAGTTCACGAAAGAGGTTTTCCCCATGTTCTACGTTGATCCAGTCAACTACTTGTGTACTACAAAAATGCGACTGGTCAGCGGCCGCAAGATCTCGGTTACCGACAAGAAAATACAACTCATTCAGGAGGCCTTGTCAAATTAATTTGGAATGTTTCATCGAGAGGATATGGAAACGATTTGTTGATTTATAGTTGCATATGATAAAAAAGACGACCCTTTGTGACTGCAGATCGCTCTCGCTCGGGAAATACAAAAATTTGCACTCGTTTCGTAAACGTCATATGACACACTTCCTCGGGTAATAATCTCTAATTGACCAAAATACCTTCTAAGTACTTCCAACAAAATCTATATTACATGATAGTTACCCTTAGATACACACGAATGTATCTGTCGTGATCAAGCTGTATTATGTAGCTCGCTATTCTGTAGAACATAACATAACAAATGTGTTTATTAATACATGTTTGGATCACGTTTTAAGAATATATCACGAAATGAAACACTGAGAATTGCAAATTGTTCAGTGGAGCTGTCTTAACATGTGTCAATCACTTTTGTTCAAAAACATGACTTGTTGAAAAATTACATATATATAATTAATCGACAAAATGGAATCAATGGCTCTGTCGCTTCTTAGAATGTGTAGTGTTTTATGTTATATAATGATAAAGCACAATCTCTTGCCAAGATTTTGAATTTTTTTTCATAAAACACGTTAGTGTCTCTGCACAGTTCCCAGTAATGAAAATCATTTCATCCCTAAATATTTGTCACAGTGGACATGACCTCAACAGCTAGTTTCATTTTCTTCTCTTATACAAAATGCTGTATATGGATGAAATATTGTTTGCATACTCCTTGGCCAATTGGGATTCTAAATTCTAGATTGTGTGACCCTGTGACCCCAAATATATGTCATAGGGGTCATGACCTTAAAAACCTTTTTTTTTCTCCTCGAGTACATAACTGTCTTAAAAGCTGAAATGTTGTGTACAGACTCCTTGGCAATTGGGGATATTAATTGTAAATTGGGTGACCCTGTGACCCAAATGTTGGTCACAGTGGTCATGTCCTAAAACACTTTTTTCATCCTCTTCTTCTTCGGTACAAAAAGCTCTAGCAAGTTGAAATATGTGTACAGATTCCTTAGACAATATGGATTTCGTGAACGAACTATGAGTGACAGGCGTCACGATCCAAAAATCCGTATTATTTGTTCCCCCATTACATAAAGAAAGTTGAGGACATTTTGAAACTGATTAATTTGATAGATTTCAACTTAATGAGCTACAGGGGCAAATGGCATTATTTTCTCTGATACTGACAGACGGTATAAAATAATAAGAGGCTAATAAGAGGTAAATGAACATTCATTAAGTTTGTTTGTTTATTTAAAAACATCCTTAGGATTAAATCAATATATAAATTAAAAAAATAGAGCCATGGGCTCTGAAGCTCATCACGGTTTTATTGATTTATTATCAAAGGTTGAATATCTAAGTTATCTCAAGTAATACAAGCAAAATAATATTGGTTTTAGATCATGACCCCTGAGACCCACATTTGGAGTCACACGGTCACTAATCCAACAATTAAGAATCACCTTTGACCAAAGAATCTCTACACAACATTTCACCTTTCTAGAGCTTTACATATAAACTGGAGAAGAAGATGAAAATAGGTTTTTGGGTCATGACCCGTGACCTAGATTGGGGTCACAGGGTCACAAAATCTACAATTTAGAATCCCCATTGGCCAAAGAGTCTGCACACAACTTTTCAGCTCTCAAGACCTTTTGCAACTGGAGAAGAAGATGAAAATAGGTTTTTAAGGATGTGACCCCTGTGACCCCATTTGGGGTCATGGGGTCACAAAATCTTCAATTTAGAATCCCCATTAGCCAAGGAGTCTGCACACAACATTTCAGCTCTCTAGACCTTTAGGAACTGGAGAAGAAGATGAAAATAGGTTTTTAAGGATGTGACCCCTGTGATCCCATTTGGGGTCATGGGGTCATGAAATCTACAATTTAGAATCCCCATTAGCCAAGGAGTCTGCACACAACTTTTCAGCTCTCTAGACCTTTTGGAACTGGAGAAGAAGACGAAAATAGGTTTTTAAGGATGTGATCCCTATGACCCCATTTGGGGTCATGGGGTCACAAAATCTACAATTTGGAATCCCCATTAGCCAAGGAGTCTGCACACAACTTTTCAGCTCTCTAGACCTTTTGCAACTGGAGAAGAAGATGAAAATAGGTTTTTAAGGATGTGACCCCTGTGACCCCATTTGGGGTCATGGGGTCACAAAATCTTCAATTTAGAATCCCCATTAGCCAAGGAGTCTGCACACAACTTTTCAGCTCTCTAGACCTTTTGGAACTGGAGAAGAAGATGAAAATAGGTTTTTAAGGATGTGACCCCTGTGACCCCATTTGGGGTCATGGGGTCATGAAATCTACAATTTAGAATCCCCATTAGCCAAGGAGTCTGCACACAACTTTTCAGCTCTCTAGACCTTTTGGAACTGGAGAAGAAGATGAAAATAGGTTTTTAAGGTTGTGACCCCTATGACCCCATTTGGGGTCATGGGGTCACAAAATCTACAATTTGGAATCCCCATTAGCCAAGGAGTCTGCACACAACTTTTCAGCTCTCTAGACCTTTTGCAACTGGAGAAGAAGATGAAAATAGGTTTTTAAGGATGTGACCCCTGTGACCCCATTTGGGGTCATGGGGTCACAAAATCTTCAATTTAGAATCCCCATTAGCCAAGGAGTCTGCACACAACTTTTCAGCTCTCTAGACCTTTTGGAACTGGAGAAGAAGATGAAAATAGGTTTTTAAGGATGTGACCCCTGTGACCCCATTTGGGGTCACGGGGTCACGAAATCTACAATTTAGAATCCACATTGGCCAAGTAGTCTGCACACAACATTTCAGCTCTCTAGACCTTTTGGAACTGGAGAAGAAGATGAAAATAGGTTTTTAAGGTTGTGACCCCTGTGACCCCATTTGTGGTCATGGGGTCACGAAATCTACAATTTAGAATCCCCATTAGCCAAGGAGTCTGCACACAACTTTTCAGCTCTCTAGACCTTTTGGAACTGGAGAAGAAGACGAAAATAGGTTTTTAAGGATGTGATCCCTATGACCCCATTTGGGGTCATGGGGTCACAAAATCTACAATTTGGAATCCCCATTAGCCAAGGAGTCTGCACACAACTTTTCAGCTCTCTAGACCTTTTGGAACTTGAGAAGAAGATGAAAATAGGTTTTTAAGGATGTGACCCCTGTGACCCCATTTGGGGTCATGGGGTCACGAACTCTACAATTTAGAATCCCCATTAGCCAAGGAGTCTGCACATAAAATTTCAGCTCTGTGGAGTTATTGGCTCTGGAGAAGAAGTCGAAAAAGCGAAAAGTTTACGGACGGATGGACGGATGGACGGACGGACGGACGGACGCCGGACACCATGCCATGCCATAAGCCCATCGGGCCTTTCAGGCCTGATGAGCTAAAAATAAATAGGAAGTGGCACATAAGTATGAATAAGAATTGATTAAAATATGAAGTCTTTTGGGTTATATTTTGAGGATTTTGGAATACATGAAAAAGAGATAATGTAGATACAGTGAATACTTATAAGGTCTTATAACTGTAAGTCAGTTGACTGATTTCCTTTTGTTAATATTGTTTTGAATACATTAAACTAACAAATAACCAAACAATTTTTCAACGAAAAATGACTCAAAGGCCAGATTGGTTTATTGCACGGGGTGTCCTGGAACGTCTGTCGTCCTTCATCACTAAAATTTCATACAGACCAAATATCATGTCTGTGGCACCATACATGTAAGTAAGGATATTCAAGGGGAAGTAGCACGCTTTTCCGCTAAAATAAGTTGATGAAATGTATTTGAAAATTAATGTCGCTAGTAGTAAAAGACGGTACACGGTTCGGTAGAGCCATGGGAATAGTTTTTTAATTCAATATTTAAAAAAATGTGTTCACATTTAAATTGCTGTGATGCAAATTTTGCTTTATATGCAACGCCGTTATAATCACTACAGATACTTGGTTTGTGTAATAAGATGTTTTACCCCCTAAAATTAATATAAGTGACATAAAATTTGCCAAAAAACGAGCTACAGTCACATTATGATTAGATTATAACCATACAAGTCCTGATAAGCTACAAAGTCAATGCCTCTTTTAAAAATAAATATTCATATATGCACAGTAAGTGATACTACTTAAAACATAATTACTCGGTAAATAATTGTGTCATATAATGTTGGATTTATAGAAATATTTTGATGATTTTTATGAACAGAAAGTGAAATATCTATCATAATAATGTATGTACTTCAATAGGTAAAATCATTATTTCACTCACCTGTCCGAAATCTTTGGTTTAAATGTAAACCCAGGTTAGCAGAGGTGTGACGCATTTTATTGAACCCACCTATCCGAAATAACATGTCTGTATATAAACCCATGTTAGCAGAGAAGTGTCACATTAAATTCAACTCACCTGTCCGAAAAAACATGTCTGTATATAAACCCATGTTAGCAGAGGAGTGTCACATTTTATTCAACTTACCTGTCAAAAATCCCCTGTCTCCATATAAAACCACGTTAGCAGTGGAGCGTCATATTTTATTCAACTCATCTGTCCTAAAACACCTGTCTGCATATAAATCAAAATTAGCCTTGAAGATATTCATGATCCTGCCATTTTTCGGATTTCACATATATCGAAATCTTTGAGAATGAGAATGATGTCTTCTTATTGACAATCTGTGAATGATTGCTTACTTACTTAAAAGTTTGACTCAGGATAATATCAAACTAAGCATTTGTCAATGAAATAACTGTTTACACGTCCGTCGTCCTTAAACATCTACACTTTCTACTCCTCCTCCAAAACCACTGCATCCCCAAAGAAATGACCTATCGCTGACCTTTAAAACATATGGTAAAGGTTTAAGCTTTCACAAAAGTCAAAGTCAGGGTCTCGTCACAACGGATGAACATGTTCAGTATCAAAAGTCTATCACTGACCAATCAAATAGTAAAGCCAAATTTTGTGCGGACAAACATACAGGCTACGATTCGGGGACAATAATAAAACATGTTATCACCCATGCCCATTGTGTGTTTTCCTTTCCTCGAAATGAGAGAGTAGACATTGATTCCTGACTTGCTGTGATCCTAGTTTTTAAGTCAAACGTATGACCAGTTAGTAATAGTGTGTCACTTAATTAGGTTCCAGGGGTATATATTGTAATTGCCTCATTTTCAGAAGTAGTAAATAATGATGCATAAATAACATAGTGTATAAACAATACAGATATATGTTATATGTGTGTAACTACTTTCAAGCCCTACAACGTGTCCTTCATAGTTTCATATAGTTATACATATGCCTTTTTGATTAAGAGGTTTTCGTTGCGCTGTCCACCATCATACACTAATTTGAAATAAGCTGTTGTCATACTCATGTTATTGATAAACATATGTTTATGTATACTTTCATTGTATTAAATATCGTGTTCAGCAAGATCTCGTTGTGTTACCATCAACCACTGATTGATTGTTGACTAAATATTCTGACGTTCTGTCTGTTTTCAAGAGTTTTTTTTATGTTGATGTATTGTACACTGACCACTGAAGCAACGATCACTAAGGTGAGATGATCTCGTTCACGTATATACATGTTCATGACACCATTATTCTGGGAGATAATGCTTTAGGCAAGAGTCGTTGTTCACGAAAGTTTAAGGCACATCTAGGGTTCAGAGATGACATGGTGGCACATTTGGTGAAACTAGCATGTCCTCAGAGGCACTTACATATTTTATGATGTATTAGTATTGCAAGAAAATATAGCAAATGAAGGTACAAACAACATACACATTATTAATCTACACATCATTTGTATCGAGTTTTGTTACATTGGAAAAATACTGTCGGAGTTAATATTTGAACAAAAACGTGTTGACAGATGGCCTCACTGAGCACGATATAACCCAGACTAGTTTATAGTGGGGATATAATATCAAGAAAATACATCAAAATGTTAAAATGTTTATCATTGTATAAGCTAGCTGGTGTCTTTCTCAGGAGAACTAAAGCTATGTGTAAGATTTGAAGAGAATCAAGTGAAGGAGCTGCAAAGAGTAGTAGAGTGCTAAACAGGCAAGCAAAAAGTGTTAGAGTTGATATTGGAACAGACGGACGCACTGACCGCTGTATAACCCCGACTACTTTAGAGTAGGGTATGATATGAACATAATACAACACATCACTGCAACACTACAGCGAGAGGTTTATCATAATATTAGCCTGATGTCTTAGGAGAACTAAAGCTATGTATAAAATATGAGGAGAATTCAGTGAACTGTTCTTGAGATTATCCGCTGGTTGTGACTGGGCGATGAAGGTCATGTATAGTCAAATTGTATGAACACAATTCAGTGAAAAGTTTTTGAGTTATTCGATTTCGTACGTATGCATATGTTCGTAACAACTAACACCGCCAGATACCTAATGAAAGGTACTTGCCCTTCTGACTGCTACAAATGTTAATTTCAAACACTGATTGTTATCATACACACCATAACCAGTGCCTAAACGAAGCCTTGAATATATAAATAATTAGAAAATGTTTAGATATATAAAGGAACTTCATTGTGCAGCTTGGGTCATTTTTCATTTTTTAAGTAGACATTTAGTTTCTGCATCCTTTATAGGCTTTTCATATCTCAATCCCATGGTTACAGGAACAGTCTGATTAATATCTCCACATCAATCAGGTGAAGGAATCGTTGGAATTGATATTCATAATAGGTGTGAACTCTATTAGTTTGTTTCTATTAGAGATTTGTACAATAGGTAATGGAGAATGCATGGGGAGCTGTGGTTTCGTTAAAAATAATCAGCGAGCCCTGAAGGGGTGAGTTGATTATTGTCCCCCGCCGCAACGCGGAACGGGGGACTATGTATTCAGCGGCGTCCGTACGTCCGTCCGTACGTACGTACGTCACATTTCTTGTTTACGCGATATTTTATGAAGCGTTGCATCCAAAGTCTTCAAATTTCATGTCTGCCTACATTGTGGGAAGACGTAGACACCAGTCAATTTTGGACACCAGTCAATTTTGGTGACCTTGGTCTTATTTTCAAGGTCACCACGACACTTTGACCACTTTTTGAACTCTTGTTTACGCGATATCTCATGAAGCGTTGCATCCAAAGTCTTCAAATTTGCTTTCTGCCTACATTGTGGGAAGACGCAGACACCAGTCACTTTTGGTGACCTTGGCCTTATTTTCAAGGTCACCATGACACTTTGACCACTCTTTGAACTCTTGTTAAGGCGATATCTCATGAAACATTGCATCCAAAGTCTTCAAATTAGTTGTCAGCCTACATTCGGGAAAGACACAGACCCCAGTTTATTTTGGTGACCTTGACCTTATTTTCAAGGTCACCGCAACACGTTGAGCCCTTTTCTAACTCTTGTTAACGCGATATATTTCTTTACCAGTTGGACTCAAAGTCTTCAAATTTGGTGTCAGTCTACACTGGGGGATAACGCAGATACCAGGGGATTTTGGTGTCCTTGACCTTATTTTCAAAGTCACTACAACACTTTGACCACTTTTCGAACTCTTGTTATCACCATTTATTATGATCTGTTGGACCAAATGTTTTCAAATTTGGTGTCAGTCTACATTGGAGGATGACGCGGACGCCAGTCGATTTTGGTGACCTTTACCTTATTTTCAAGGTCACCACAACACTTTGACCACTTGTTGAACTCTTGTTTACGCGATATCTCATGAAGCGTTGCATCCAAAGTCTTCAAATTTGGTTTCTGTCTATATTGTGGTAAGACGACACCAGTAACTTTTGGTGACCTTTGCCTTATTTTCAAGGTCACCATGACACTTTGACCACTCTTTGAACTCTTGTTAAGGCGATATCTCATGAAACATTGCATCCAAAGTCTTCAAATTAGTTGTCAGCCTACATTCGGGAAAGACACAGACCCCAGTTTATTTTGGTGACCTTGACCTTATTTTCAAGGTCACCGCAACACTTTGAGCACTTTTCTAACTCTTGTTAACGCGATATATATCTTTACCAGTTGGACTCAAAATCTTCAAATTTGGTGTCAGTCTACACTGGGGGATGACGCAGATACCAGGGGATTTTGGTGACCTTGACCTTATTTTCAAAGTCACTACAACACTTTGACCACTTTTCGAACACTTGTTATCACCATTTATTATGATCGGTTGGACCAAATGTTTTCAAATTTGGTGTCAGTCTACATTGGAGGATGACGCGGACGCCAGTCGATTTGGTGACCTTGACCTTATTTTCAAGGTCACCACAACACTTTGACCACTTTTAGAACTCTTATTAACACGATATATCATGAACCCAAGTAGCTCCAATGATGTGTCTTACTAGCTCAATGTCACCGGCGGGGGACATTGCCATGTTAGTGGCAAACACTTGTTTTTAACGAATCCACTGCTCCGAATGCATTCTCCATCTTAATCCATGTATGACGTCACGAAATAAACATATGTGATTATTTTACATTCAAAACAATAAATTTCAATTATGGGACACCACAATCAATTATTTTGCAAATGTCGAATCTCATTCATCGGATATGGTACAAGTAGCACCGACCCTCATGAAATGGATTCTTCCACGCACGTGCAGCGCAAAACTTCCACGCGAAGCGATGTGATTGATTTGGCTTCGGATCAAGAGGTCCGGGGTTCGAATCCCGCCAGTAAGGTTAGGGTGCAATGCTACACTGAATGTCAACGTAATACCACTCATGGTTTGCTAGTTCCAGCCGATGCTCGCAGGTTTCACCGCACTGCATAGCCACATGGCGTTGCTGGCTTTCTCCCTGTCATAATACTAGCAGCCGTGATATAAGTGAAATAATCTTGAAAGCGGCGTTAAACCCCAACTCACCTCACCTCACCTCCATCATCCTGGCATGACCCTTCTCCGCCCTTCCCCTTCTGCCTTCCATATGACTCAATATCAACCTCTATATGATGCATTTAGCACTTACCACTGTATAGTTTATTACGTAAGACCCATGGATAGTGTAGTTTAGTTTGAATGAGAGGGCTGTGTCTGGGCACTGGCAAGGAGAAAGAATTTGTTTATTTTTGGTGCTACAGGCATAAAATTAGGTGCGTTTGAAAGGTCATGAACAGAACTTACCGTCAACATTTATCATAGCACTAACATTTTTGGTAAACCACTTTATTTGGAACTCTTGTCACGAGCTTATTTATAAGGGACCACCCGGACAACCACCTATGACAGAAATATAGCAAATTTTCCTTATATACACTTGGAAATTTATTAAGCAACACCCATTTTTTAAACAGGTAAAAATCGTTCCGATTTGAAAGAAGACAATATGTCAGGACAACCGTTAGTGATTTTAGGTAGAACAATCATTTAGCAGTGTTGAAACGAAAGGTCACTCAAATAACAGTTCACTGTTTTTTGGATAACGGCTGTTACAATAAGTTGGTGTCAAAATTCAAGTTCCATTAGAACATGAAATGAAAGTCAATATTTGTTGATGTAATGTGATTAGTGTCATTCTTTCAAATGGCATGATTACACTTTACCAACTGACTTTTTAACAAAAGTCACGTGTTAAAGCAGTATGCACCTCATGAAACTGTCAATTTCAATAAACTTGTCTCAATGAACAAATACGGTCATCGGTATTGGCTTATCTAAGACAAGAAATGTTTAATAAACATATTGAACATAGTAATCTCAAATTTATTCACAGATCACATGGTTGTAGGCATTTTCTAGGGCGGGGCATTTTCATGGTTGTAGGCATTTTTCCCCAGCCCCCCCCCCCCCCCCCCCCCCCCCCCCCCCCCCCCCCCATCCCCCCTCCTCTAAATCCGCCCCTGAGTTTTGGTTAAAATTCAGTACCTTCACATTTTCATAAATTGGCAAATGATGGATGTTTATTTTAGTGAATGGGTCGCTAAATAACCAATTGTTATGTCTGGGTGATAAAATCGTTCAATATATCCTAATAATCCCAGAACACCACATTTCAGTTTACAAAATAGGGTGTTCCTTACTTAAATTCTAAGTGTACATAGTTCAAATATCAACAATGGAATTCATATACAACTATGCGGTTAAAGTATGCCTGTAGTACATAAAAAGGAACTTATAAATGGTTTTATTAGGTTTCCTTTCAAGTCTTTGAAAGGCATTTAGAAGTGGTATACATAAGAACACGAAGATAACAACTTCTTTAATGTGAAAATACACGACCTTTCGGAGTTTATACTCACTCCTTCATCAGGTGGAATGTAAGGAAATAAAAAAGTGATACATTTATATCGCAAACAAAACGATGGTGAGGAAACTCAATCAGGGAGATATAAGGTACGCTGCATCCGTTGTGTTGTTTGGGTCACATATTCCAAACGTTATAAATGGTGTTACTTTATCGAGAAGTACGGATTGTTACCGAAAACTACCATTTTCGATGACAGTCGACTTAGTATATCGACGATATGAAGGTAAAAGAAGTGATTTCTGATCGAAAAACGGACAATGCATTGCGATAGACGCGCGCCAGTGAGTCAAACGTAATTTTGGAATCTTATTTTAAACAGACAAAATAACAAATTTTGTTTGATCATGTTTAATAGGACCTATATAACTACTGTGCATGTAAATGCAGGGTTCGATTTAGCCATTAACAGCTTGCACCTGTGCAAGTTGTTTTGAGCAATTGCAGGTAACATTTACAAGCAGGTTGCACCCAGTGCAAGTAACAATTCACTTCATATATGAGGAAAATATCCTTTTTGGGAGTTTAAATAATCTAGAAAAAATGTTTTTGATAAAAACAAATGACCTACGTAAAATCAAGCTGTTGACCTAATTCCATGTTAGGTCATGTGACTTGGCTGGTACACTATACTGTAGGGGTGTCAAGATTGTTGCCTGGGGCATTACAGTTTTAGTTAGACTTAGAGCTCCAAATTGTATTATGTTTAATCAAATAAAGACAGTTGTAGTATCTTTCTTTGATAAATATGGGGATAACAAATAAAGGAAACACAAATTATATGGTTTTCCCAGTTGTGACATTACCACACCCCTACATTGAAATGGATTGGCTCAACCCCTGGATTTCCCAGTTCCAAACAGACTAGACTATTAAGGAATAGGGGAGGCAGGTTGTTAGTGCATTTCTTAGTACTCTGTCAAAATTCGTTTGCTTGAGTTTTTAAATTATTTCATGATGAATCACACAAAAAATAACTTTATTTCACAAGTATTGCCCCTAATCCTGAAATAAACTAAGCTCATGGGAACTTTTATTTTAGGCAAAAGTTTGATAACCTATCATCCCTCAAGCAAAATAGATCGGCCCTATCAATATGCCATCATCATTTGTGTACGTCTGCAGTGAGCATTGGGATATTTATAAAAGATTTTTCAAGCAAAGGTTATGTAGAATGTTTCCAAATTTGTAGCCTATTGTTAGTCAAAATAATGACTTTCTTGAAACTTATTATTTAAAAATACTTGCTAACAATTCTTCTGTTGACTCAAAGAGACAGTTCTAAAAATAGATATCTGGGAAGGCCGTAAATGTACTGTCAAAGCACTCAGTTTGTCCAGATGCAAGATTTTATTAGTTGAAATATGTCCTATTGGTATAAATGGAAAGGTTGTGTCAGTATATTGTATTTATATTTATTCAGTATTTTATAAATATGGTCGGCGGTAATTAATTTAAAAAGGGCAAATTTGAATTTATTTTTTTTTCACTTCAGCAAAATTTAGGGTCGGTGGATCCGTAAACCAAGTAAACAAAAGTGTGGCCTTAGATACACAGATATTTAGAGCACATCAGATAAATAATGTCTTTAATATTGAAAGAATAGACATCAAAATCATTATATATATTTGGTGCAACTAATTTTGTAAAAGTGCAACTCAGGCAATCAATCAGGCTGCACCTGGTGCAATCTGTTTTAGGCACACTAAATCGAACCCTGAAATGGGATGTGCAGTGATGATGATGTTACTCTTTACATGTAAAGCATGAGTATGGTATATACAATGAGGATTTGCTATACAAACATGAGGGGAGTAAGTATTGAGTGGTGGATAAAACAAAATAATGGCCTGTATAACCACAATTGATAAAACGAGGGAGGCCAATGGGCTTTATTGAAATTGTAAACCAAACAATAATTACAGTTGATTGGAAGAGAAGGCAATGGCTGATGTGTGGCTTTGAAGTCTCTACAAATCAACAGCTATCAGCTCCAATCACATCCAACAACTTCAAGCAAAGAAGTTGTTAGCCAGAAAATCTTCCTGTTATTAGGTTTCCTTTGTTCCATATATGTAACAGTATCATTGAGATAGGCTTAATAGGTTTATTGTATTCATTCATCCGAATGTCCGACATCGAGTTCCTGTGTCACCCAACTGCAGCTCTATGTTTCGTCATTCCGCATTATCTCGGTTCGTGTCCGGTTAAAAGAACTGGCTATGCTTGATTCGGGACCCGGAAGCAGCGTAACCGGCGAATCACTTGATTGGAACCCGGCGCACGCCTTGGGCGTACTCCGGATGCGCCGGTTTCAAATGACCGGCCAAGGCGGCGTGTAATAGCGGACAAATGTTAACCTTGCGACATTCAAAAACCATTTTGTTTATGAAGTTGATTGATTTATTTTAAAATGTTACTGCTTATTTTAAACAATTTATTACAAGCTTATAAAATATTTTTCAATGTTTTGAAATAATTTTCAAAAATACTTATATAATATAAATGACAAATTTATTGAAGCTAGTTTGAGGAATGATGACGTCTTCCTTATACACATGTGAGCCTGGTCAAGGAACTGCGTACGCCGGACACGTGTCCGGTGTATACGCCGCCAAAACGAACCAAGCATAGCCGCTGTGTGTCCTTTTCCGGTTTTCCGGATTTTAACTGGCAACATGGCGACTGTCACTGAAAATGTTTCTCTCAGCGATGTCGAATGGCTCGTTATGCGAGCTCGTAGCTTTTCCAAGTCGGATATTTATGCTGCAAAAGCTTGGTTGATAACTGCGAGATCGCTCTTTCCTAGATGTTTTCTTATACAGGTTCGAAACAGTCTATGAGACACTATCCACTAACAATAACATTGGCGACAATAATCTAAAATGATTAAGGTGCTGTCGGGTAAAGCTACGCACCTAAGCGATAACGGACTGTTGATAACAATAAAATATTTCTCATGTCAAAAATATATCTCAAAATGAAAGTGTAGGCTTTTAGTATTAACATTAATCTAGAAGTTTGAAGTTGAAATGCTTAATGAATTGACGCAGAAAGTAACTATCATCCAATCGTAACGTGTAAGGTGCGCGAATATTGATTACGCCAGGATATTAGATGAGTACTGAGACTGAGAGAGCAAAATTTCTTGTTTTCTTGTTCATTAAATCGTTCGAGAAACAGTACGTTTTGAGGGTCGAATACACTGCTTAGCAGCCATGTGCCGATTTTACCTCATGCAGCAATAGCCTCCTTTGGAGTTGGGTTGAATTTTGACGACTATTGGTATTGGCAGAAACCATAAGTCTACTGCTTCACCTGCTCTACCATTTTTGTCAATTTCAATAATTTGCAACTATTTTGGCCAATTAACATTCTAAAAATGTTCACCTGCTGGCTGCTAAAAACAATGTAAGATCTTCTAAAATTTCCAAAAGAATGAAGTAACTCCACTCTCTATGTTGTATTTTTGGCGGTGCATATCTTTACCCAACATAGCTGCAACATACAGCTTGAATCAAAGTACCCAGTCATATTATTGTCAGAATTTGTCAAAAATAGTGTTGAAACTTCTGAATAAGATTTATCTAAGGTAGAAAATATAATGATTATAAAGTTGTAATTATGTTCGTTTGAATTTACATGCAAATATAAGATAAAATAGTGAAGGCCTAGTATAATATTGATCATATCAAACAATGTCATAATTCATAAAATGATTTTTAAAAGTAAATTACATCAAGGGCTATTGATGCACGTTATTTCTAACTTCAAATGCACAGAATAGACAGAACTTTTATTAAGAAAAATCAAAAATCAAATTTCATACTTAAGAATGACACTTTAGTGGTAAGTTGAGCTTTTTGGAATTTGTTTGTGCATGTCCAATTAATATTTTTGTTTCAGTTTGAATCCTATCAACTGGAAAAAACGTCCAAAAATGTCAAAGATGCAGCCAAACATCTGGAAGATATGTGAGTTTATAAGTTGATCTGTAACAATACATGGTAGTATCACGATATTTACATTGTGACCCTCACAATATTAAGTAGCGATACAAAATATTTCTAGACAATATATCGTGATACAAGTATTGGGAAGGTTGGCAATACATTAATGTATCGCCGTCAATGACGATTTACCCCAATACCATTTTCTTACTATTAATCATAAATTTTCTTTCAAAATTATTTGTACTCAGGTAAAACAAAATCCAAGCAAATGTCTTCTTCAGAGTTGAATATCTTAAAAAGACAAATGTTTGCATAAGCTACTCCAGTTTTCCATTAATAACATTAAATTAATAGCACATTCTATGTTAGTTTTTACCTTTGAGGTGACTTCACGTGTGGTTCAAAGTAATAAACAGGTATCAGGATATGTATTGTATCACCACCCATCCAAAGTGATAATAATAATACTTGCTCAATATATCATATCGCTTGGTAAAATTGATAATCGTGATATATCATATTGCCACATTAACCACAATACATAGAGGATATCTGTCTTTTCTTGACTAATACCATTTTTATCTCATCGAGCGCCACTCGTGAAACTACCCGGTATATAACTTTTCTACCTCACGAGATGAGATAAACATGGTATTTGTCAAGAATTGACAGATATTCTATTTGTTTTATGATGTTATCCTTCTATTTACGTCTGAACAGGGTCGTTTTCACGCAGAGCGGCCACTAGGAACAGCCCGTCACCACAGTAACACTTTGACGTCATAAACCAATTCCCTGCGTCAGACCATTGTTTTATGACGTCAAATTATATCAGTCACTGGTCGCAGTGAAAATATAAGTTATTTTCACTGTAGCTTGATAGACAGTTTATTTCACTGATAAATCCTGGTATTTCATTGCTTGTCATATAATAAACAGCTCTAATTATAGAACATATATCAGAACATATACTGGCTGGCGACCAATTATTGCCGCATACCAAATATCGCCAACACATAGCTACATAGTTAAATACTTAAGTTGAATTGAACTTTTGATGGTTATCAGTTTGGTGATATCTTAATGTGTGAAATAATAGGGAACCATAGGATAAAGTTGTCTGCGCAAGCGCTGTAGCTATGTGTTGGCGATAATTGGTATGCGGTGATAATTGGTCGCCAGCCAGTATAGCTTCATATACATAATTTCCATGGCATTTTCCGTTGAGTGTCAAGAAAATTGTCTTCATATAAGCAATACATATACACTATACGTCAAGAGTTTAACATGTCGGCCAATGGGACATTGGTTCATGAACATGATATACGTTCTTCAGTCGGATGTCATTTGATGATCGATCAACATAAAGATGAACGAAATTATAGATGCACATAATTTCAAAGATGTTTGTTAAAATCTACAGCAATTTGACTCAAACTTAACTTATGAAAAAAAATATTCTTGCAATGGTTAATTAACATGTAAGTCTATGGGAAATCCAAGTGTGGGGAAATACTTTTGACCCTAGACTGTAATAGTGCTGAGAAACAGAAATTTGTTAAAATCAGAAAAGTTACATGCAAACAGCACCTAGTTTAACCCAATTTATTATTTTTTTAAACCAGGTTAAAAAGTTTTCCAAATGAGTCGAGGTTGTGGGAAGAGGTTCACACCATACTGGACGCCTTACAATCAGAAGCCACAGACCAGAAAAGCAACTTTCACACAGGTATAAATAAACAGGTGCTTTTCATTCGTGATTGTGCCAGTGTTGTTCCTTGTTGAAACCCTCAGAGGGTTGTTTGGCCTATTCTGAAACAGCATCCTGCGCCATTAAGAACATGCTACAGCGCCTTTAATATCTAAATGACTCAACATTCCTAAATATGTAATTTTGTTGCGGCCTGTAAGGCGAGGTGATATCCTTTTATGGGAACATCCATTGTGTTGTTTGGGGTCACATACGCTAAATGTTATAAATTGTGTTTTGTTATCGGGAAGTACTGACTGTTGCCGAAAATTGCCATTTTGATCTTAGTCTACTTAGTATATTGATGATATGAAGGTAAAAGTAGTGATTTCTGATCGAAAACTGGACAATGTACCGCTTGTGACCGCCAATGAGTCAAACGTAATTTTGGAATCTTATTTATAACAGACAAACTGATAAATTTGGGTTGATCATGTTTAATAGGTTATATAACTAACGTGCATGTAAATGAGACGTGCAGTTTTGGTTTTTGCACATGCATAATGATGTTACTCTTTTTTAATTGGAAACTAGTAATTATGATATATTTGGTGATTCGGGATGAATATGCAATCCGAGTGAATGTATTTGCACTATAAACAGCACATATGGTGAGTCAGAACATATTAAACCCTAATAAAAAAAATTATGAACCACAATGGATGCACCTTTAAATTTTAAGGGACACAAAGCCACAAGGGTTGGCAAATTTTCTTCTCTAGGAACAAGGGGGCGGGATAGCCCAGTGGTTAGTGCGTTCGGCTTCTGATCAAGAGGTCCAGGGTTTGAATCCTGCCAGGGACACGGCAACTGTGTCTGCAGTAGAGAACTGTTCTACACGCAGTAAGGTTTGGGTGCAATGCAACACTGAATTTCAGTGCAGTACCACCCATGGTTCGCTAGTTCCAGCCGTTGCTCGCAGGTTTCATCGCAATGCATAGCCACGTGGCGTTGCGGGCTTTCTCCCTGCCATAATACTAGCAGCCGTGATACAAGTGAAATAATCTTGAAAGCAGCGTTAAACCCCAACTCACTCACTCACTCCTTCATAAATAAGTAACCATTACCAAGTGCACTGATATCTATTGACATCCATTGTTTATCTAATTTATTTTCAGTTAAGTGTCAAATAAGGTGATTTATTCGCATTTTGTAACTTCATTTACTTCATAATAATGCAGGGTTAGAAACTAACTTCAAACATATGGTAGCCACAGGGCTAGTAGTTTTGATTTCTACTAGCCCAATACAAGTATCACTAGCCCGTATCTCCTAGTAATCCAACAACTATAAAATGTTATGTTTGAACTACAATGGCAAGTATTTTCCCTACTTCAATCATTCACATCCGATACTTTTGTTGCTGATAAAAACAAGAAACTCTACTCATACTTTGAGTATTTCACAATGATTCAGAAATTTTAAAGGCCAACAGTGCTAGTAGAAGCTAACATTTACTAGCCCGGTGTCATTTTTACTAGCCTCGGTCCGAAGGACTAGTCTTAATTTCTAGCCATGTAACGTCCCTTGACATACAAGTCCTCAGCATCTCATAACCTAAATATCACCTGCCTTACAATATTGTTTTTATGCCCCGGAATCGGAGATTCCGGGGGTATATTGTTTTTCACCTGTCCGTCTGTAGGTCTGTCCGTCCGTCTGTCTGTCTGTCTGTCTGTGTGTTTGTCCACAAAAACTTTAACCTTGGCCATAATTTTGGATTGCTCAGAGCTAGGGCTTTCATACTTGGCATGTGCATACCTTGTGATGAGACCTTTCAGATGAGGTCATCATATTTGACCTTGTGACCTTGACCTTGCCACAATGGACATTTTCAGAAAACTTTAACCTTGGCCATAACTTAAGATTGCTCAGAGCTAGGGCTTTCATACTTGGCATGTGCATACCTTGTTATGAAACCTTTCAGATGAGGTCATCATATTTGACCTTGTGACCTTCACCTTGCCGCAATGGACAATATTCAGAATATTGTTTTTTTTCAAGCATCTGACTATTATTCTGAGGCTCTCATTGCACTGTTTTTCAGAAATATTTGCCGCCATTCCGACCCATGTCCAGTGCCAAATGCTCCTGAATGTTGCGGAAAAAATCTCCGATATCCTGGAGAGATGCAGACTGCTCCTGCTGGCCATGAGAAAGTTCCCAAATTTGGTTGTTGAACATGGGGTAAGTTCTAAGCGAACACTTTCTAGGTCTGGGTTTGAATCTCGCCATTAACGTTATGTCCATAGGGAACTGTAGTAAAGTCGGAAAATAATGGCACAGATTTCCCAGATTTACCTGAAACGATCGTTACTCGATGTGATAACTGAGGAAAAACATTTTTCCTGTAGCTCTAAATTTGTGCAAATGGGCAGTACCATCTGTGGATACAATTTCTTTGAGCACACAATTCCTTTTATTGATACAATTCATTTGAGGATACAATTCATTGCACATTGAAAATGAACTTTATGACTCAACTAATGCTATTAAATGGTAAGTCAAACTAACTCGACTTTTTTCATCGAGGGTGTATTATAAGTACTTTGGATTCACATTTTATTTCTTGCAATGAGTGTAATGTTTCGGTACTGACACCATAATCATGCAAGGGACAACAAGTTATGATCTTGCTCAATAACGGTGAAAGTTTCTACATCGAATCATAACATTCATTGCAAAAGCAGATTGTAAATCTTTAAAACTTGCCGTTTCTCACAAACCTCTAATGGAAGAAGCTCATTTGGTAGAGTGTTTGCTCATCACCAAGGAGACAGGAGTTCAGTTCCCGACCACGTCATATATAATATGGTGAGAGTTGTAGCTTCCTTGCTTGACAGGGAACAGGATAGCGCAGTGTTTGGCGTGGGATCATGAGGTCCTGGGTTCGAATCCCGCCAGGGGCACGACAACTTTGTCTGCAGTAGAGAACAGTTCTACACGCAGTAAGGTTTGGGTGCAATGCTACACTGAATTTCAGTGTAGTACCACCCATGGTTCGCTAGTTCCAGCCGTTGCTCGCAGGTTTCACCGCAGTACATAGCCACATGGGCTTTCCCCCCTGAAATAATACTAGCAGCCGCGATGCAAGTAAACTACTCATGAAAGCGGCGTTAAACCCCAACTCACCTCTTTTACCTCATTGCTCGACACTCAAAATCTTTAGGACAGACCGTGCTTTAACTGGTGCTCTACTATGGCACAAGATGAATTCCAATGTACATTTATTGCGAACATTAACGAATTATTACTATTATATTACAGCTGAAGCTGGTAGAGTTGTTGATGCTGGAGGAGAGACAGAGCGGGACGTCCTCACCCGTCAACTGCTACAGGAAACTGATCGGTATGTTGGATTCATCCTCGGTTACCCATGGTTTTATATATGCTCCGTTACCCTCCACTAAATCAACCATGGGAAACCTTATCAGAGAAATCTGTACTCAAATTACCGGCCCGGTTTGATTAGGCCAATACATTTTCCTTGTATGTAAGTGGGTCAACCCTTAAAGATCACCTAGTGAGGGCTTCCCTCATCTACCCAAAAACATTACCACAAATCGGTGGTAAAATTGTCAAATTTATTGACAAAGTGTGTGAAAAACACAACTGCTAAATTTGCAAAATGATCAATGCCACAGACAAATTCACCAGCTCTGTCACGGACCAAATAATCCGCAAACGCAACTACAGCTGTCAATGTAGTATACCTACTCACAATAATGAGAATGTGGGTGAAACCAAAAGATGCTCCACCATTAGACTCTCTAAACACTTTGCCGACATCGGTCACAAGAGAGACAAACCAGTCGCTCTACACTGCAACTCTGATCTACTCTATGAGATCATTGCACAACTCAGGGAAGATGCTGAAGTTGCTGCCAGCACCACAAGGCGAAGAGCCTTAGAACTCAGGTGGATCTTTAAGCTCCATATCGCCGCTAATGGCTGCGATACTGCCGAAGCGGCGTTAAGCAATAACTCACTCACTCACTCAAGCTCCATTCCTTCCAACCGCAAAGTATCAATGATAAAATTATAGGCTGTATCCATCTTGGTCTTCCCCATTTCTATAATAATTCATATATTACTGCATTGGTATAAACAGGGTTAAAGGCGATGTAGCACATTGTTTTTCCTGAAATATCAATGGGTGAATAATACTCTTTGGTCAATAAATAGATGTACATGGTTTGGTCAAACCATGCGAGTCCATTTCCCTTTGAGCAGCCATTTTAATGTGTTCACATTAAAATGGCTGCTTGAAGGCAGTTCAAGTGATCTGACTGATGTAGCGATACTTAAACACTCCGAATACAGTTTTATTTATGACGCTGGAATGGGCAACCATCTTGCTGTATGAACTCTCAAAATCACCCGAAACCTACTAATCTATGTTTCACACTGACGAGTTCCACAAAATTGTCGATATACAAGACGCACCTTTTTCTTCCATTTCGGAAAACTGTTTGCAATGGATTAAAAACTAAACCATAACAATTCACATGTTTTTCTTCAAAATAAGTTTGTAGGGTGTGGAAATAATTTAGTTTTAAAATTGTGAAATCGAAAATATAATTACATCTGAGTTGATAATACATAATTGCTTTATTTAGTTATATATTCAGTATATACTCAAAAATCAAGTTGATGTACCGTGTACCGAAACAAAAGTAAAATACCACGGTTCAACCACTGTTTCACCCCTACTCGAAAATTCATACCTTTCAGCCTCTTTGATGCATTCCCAAGATTAAGCTTTAAACATTTGGGTCGTCACTCATCCAAGATCTGGCGGAATCCCGTGAAGCCCGTGTCCGCTTTCAGAAATCTGAAAGCATGCATTATCAGCAGGATAGTTCCAACTTGCGGCGAACACGGAGCTCTACGGGGTTCCGTCAGATCTTGGATGAGTGACAAATCAATTATGTCTAGCCTTATAGGAACGAATCTAATATATGTTCTTTTTAAGAAGGGATCCTCCTTGGGGTACATATAGCATAAAAATCCTTATTTTTAACTTGATGACAGATTGTAACTTAATTTTTAAAAATAACAGTAAAAATAAGTACAAAAAACACAAAATAAGTGTTTTCCGAACGTGTGACCACCCTGTGTAGAGCCCCATCCCAGTGCAGAGCAAGGGACGTAACTCTATTCTCACCACTTATCAATCTGTCATTGACCAGGCAAGACGTGTTTTTGCTGTGACTGTTTTGACTTGAGTTTTCCCTTTTTCCCAAGAAAATGGACAAGACGAAGAATTCTGTATGTGTGGTAACCCCTTTTATTCGTAGAGGCGAATGTTTAGGTTACTTATATGGTTTTTTTCGCGTTGTAACTTCGTTTTGCAATTCTCACGTGCTTCGACTTCACCGAATAATGGCGGATGGAAATCGCTCAAAATGGCGGGTGGTCAAACAAAATGCAATGTGTTACTTTGTACTTTGCTATTTTGTATTGAGATCTGGTTGTTTTGGAGATTCTTTATCGTGCTTCACATTTTAGGGCAGCACTTTACTGACGAGGATTTCTCCCTTTTTGAATTTCACTCATTCTCGGGGTTCTCATTTTCAGTACTAGGTATTTCATGCTTTATTTCTTTCAGTGGCTTACTTCTATTACTTGCCTAGTGCTTAGTTAATATAGTATCGCCTCTGCGTTTCTTGTTGTATGTGGCACTTTTATGAAACATAAACATTGCACTTACATACATGCACTCCCCTGAACATTCTGTGTTTGACTTTGCAGTCTTTCACCGAATGTGTGGGGTGTAAGGCCCGTATCCCGCTGGCCTATAAACATGACCGATGTTTGGCCTGTCTGGTCAAGGATGAGCACGACGACCGGGAGTGTGACCTTTGTCTTAAGAGTGGCGGTGCACGGGGCCTACCTGGCTGCTATGCAGACTAAGGACCTGGCAGAAATGCAGGAACTCGGCACTAAGGTGACCGTGTTCCAGAAGCAGTTGGTGGAGGTGTCAAGCTATCTGGCCCGGGACTCAATTAGGAGTGCCGCGAGTCAGATAATGGGCGCAGTCATGGGGATGCGCCGGCTGTGGCTAGCGACGTCGAAGTACTCTCAGTCCACACGCCTCACTCTGCAGAACCTGCCTTTCAGGTTGGGGTCCACCCTCTTCCCTGGTTCGCAGGCTGTAGTCAAAGAAGCCGCTGAGCAGAAGGTTGCCTTCGAGGACCTAAAAGTGCTTCTCGAGGAACCAGCTCCGCAGGAAAAGCGAGCGCGGCCTTCCCCCCTTGAGGGCTTATACCCCACGCCGGGGGATTCGAGCCAATCTTCTTGGAACTCTCCAATGGCTTACAAGAAGAAGTACAAGGGGAAGGGAAAGAAAGGGCAATTCCGTAGGGGCAATCAGGGCCAGCGGAATTTTCGGAGCCGAGGGAAGCCAAACAAGCAATCCTAGGTCCTCCACTGCCCGTGTCACCACCCAAAATTTCAGCAGCTCGAACGCTGCCGGAGACGGGGGTACACTGTCTTTCCAGAGATCTTCCAGTGGGGGCAGACTATCTCACTTTATATCAGAGTGGGAGAAAGTCACCTCCAATACCTGGGTCCTGTCCACGCTCAGGGAGGGCCACTTACCACTTTGGAAGTACGACCCACCGACTTTCTCCGGGATACGGCACACGAAGGTGCCTGAGTTGCCCGAGAAGGCGGAAGTCCTTCTTGCCGAGGTGCAGGCTTTGCTAGACAAAGCAGCCATCGAGGTAGTACCACAGGGTCAGGAACAGAGAGGTTATTTCTCAACCTACTTTCTGGTACCCAAGAAGGACGGAGGGTTCAGACCAATTCTGAATTTGAAATATCTCAATCGCAGTCTTCAGGTTCCAACGTTCAAGATGGAAACCCTGAGGACGGTGATAGCATCAGTAGAGAGGGGGGATTGGCTGTCGTCAATAGACCTCAAGGATGCTTATCTACATGTTCCAATGCACCCCGACTTCAAGGAGTTTCTTCGGTTCTCCTTCGACGGGACGTGCTACCAGTTCCAGGTGTTACCCTTTGGCATTTCAACTGCTCTGAGGGTGTTCACCAAGCTGATGTTGGTACCGGCGCAGGCCGTCAGATTGCAGGGCAGGTGTTGTCACCCCTACCTAGACGACTGGCTGATCCGAGCCTTGTCTCAAGAGCTAAATCAGGAAGCCACCCAGCAGGTGCTAGACATCTTGCTCAAGCTGGGTTGGATCATCAACCTGAAGAAGTCAGACATCGCCCCCAGACAGGACCTGGTCTTTCTGGGCGCAAGGTTCGATACGGCCTCCGGTTCTTCATCCCTGGCCCCGGAGAGGGTGTCCAGAGTGATCGGGGCAGTCCACTTGTTCCTTCAGTCGCCCACCCACACGGCCAGGACTTGGCTTCAGCTTCAGCTTCCAACGCCTGCGGTCACCGTCCAGACAGACGCCTCCCTATCAGGCTGGGGGGAGTCCTGGAGGACCTGACAGCCTCGGGCCTTTGGTCTCAGGAGGAGTCGAAATTGCACATCAACGTGCTAGAGCTCAGAGCAGCTCGACGTGCTAGAGCTCAGAGCAGTTCGATGTGTGTTCGAGTGCTTCAAGGAGCGGATCATGGGGCTTGTCGTTCTTCTAGAAATGGACAACCAGACAGCCCTATCATACATTCTGAAACAGGGCGGCACATCTCTCCTTCAGGAGTCGTGGCAGTTCCTACTGTGATGCGACCAGTTCAGCATTCAGGTGGTTCCTGTTTATCTCCCGGGAGTGGACAACGTCCGTGCGGACGCATTGTCTTGGCGCATCCTAACACCTAGACAAGTCGATATTCGGAACTATCTCCCTGTTGTTCGGGTCGTTCCAGGTGGATCTTATTGCGTCAGGAATGACGAATCAGATACCTGTGTTCTGCTCAAGAATACCAGATCCAAGGGCTCTATCCAGAGATGCCTTCGCGATCGACTGGACGGTGCTGTGGGCGTTCCCTCCAGTTCCTCTGATCCCAAGGGTTCTTTCCCAGTTGACCAATCAACCAGCCCGCCTCTTGGTGCTTATCGCACCGCTTTGGACGGCGCAGAGTTGGTTCCCGTCCGTTCTCAGGTTTCTAGTGCAGCCTCCTGTACTGTTACCCTCGAGACAAGACATACTATTTCAGGAAGGGGCACCACACCCGAATCCCAGGATTCAGTGGGTGGCTTGGCCACTGTCCGGAATCGCCTCCAGGAGAGCGGTATTCCTGCACGAGTTGCAGATACAATACTGGCTTCGAGGAGGGATTCGACAAACCTTCAGTATGAAGATCGATGGGCCTGTTATGGGCGCTGGTGTGGCGATAGAGGGCTACTCGATCCCTTTTCTACAGATCTAGTCGCTGTTTTGGAGTTCCTCCAATCCAGGTTGGATGATGGCTTGGCCGCATCAACCGTCAGGGGATACTCAACGGCTATTTCTGCTTTCCACATACCAGTGGACTGTGCTCTTTTGGGATCGCATCCACTGGTGCAGCGTTTCTTAGCAGGTGTGGACAGGATACGTCCGGTTGTGCGGCGTATCAGCCCCACTTGGGACCTTTCAATTGTTTTGGATTGGCTCTCAGGTCCGGGGTTCAAAGACTTGAACGCATCATCACTTCAGCTTCTGACGTGGAAGACCGCCTTTTTGGTGGCTCTGGCGTCGGGCAGGCGGTAGGCGATATTCACGCAATGTCAGCTAATCCCGAACTGACTGTCTTTCACAAGGACAGGGTCAGTACCAGACTGCCCGACAGCTATCGTCCCAAGGTTGACCACTCATTCCATGTGACGGCTCCTATCGAACTGCCGACTCTTATGCAGCCACCCTCTTCGGAGTCCACTGGAAACCATGCTCACATTTTGGATATGCGCAAGGTGTTAAAGACCTATATTAAACGTACCCGTAGTATCTGTAAAGACCAGCAGTTGTTCTGCTGTTAATGGGGTAGAAAGCCAGGCCTGCCGGCATCGAAGCAGTCGATCTCAAGATGGATCGTGTCTGCTATTGTCATGGGCTATGTTCATAAGGGCTTAGAGGCCCCAGGTCAGCTGACAGCTCACTCGGTTAGGGCGGTAGCGACGTCTAAGGCGTTCGCGGCGGCCCTGCCCATCGAAGAGATCTGCTCCACCGCTATTTGGAGCCGGCCGAGCACGTCCATTACCAACTAGACAGGCACTCTAGAGAGCGCGCTCGGTTTGGTCAGTCGGTTCTCTCCGGTGGGCAGAGTTGAAACTTTCTAGCCGATTGAGCTTTCGAGTTACTTGTTACTGCAAGTTGTTGTTCAGTTTGGTTCAGTTCAGTTTCTTAAATCAGGCTGGTTAGCCTATCAGTTATGTCCTGGGAGGTCACGTGATCTGGTAAGTGTGACACCTTTCTTGGATTGAGTAGAGCACTTTTTAGGGTATTTAGTGTACAGACAGAATCCACATCCTAAGCCTTCTTAGGGAGTCTGCCTTATACTATATGTACCCCAACATAGGCGTAGGAACAGGGGGGGCCCGGGGGGGCCGGGCCCCCCCACTTCTGAAACTGGTGGGGCACGGCCCCCCCACTTTTCACCCACGAAAAAAAAAAATTCATTAGCGCTTTCTAGGAGCAAATAGTACGTGTGAATTTTGAAGAAAATTTCTTTTCTCATACTATTTTTTCAGAAACAGATAATATGACGAGTCCTCACCCTATTTTTAACACTAATATGGATGAAAATTTTGATCCTACAGCATCTTCTAGTGAAAATACGACATGGCAACCCCAATTTTCAGACGAAATTGAAAAGAATGTTGTTCCTATAGCTGTGTTTGGTGGGAGGGGGGGTGTGCTTTGATACGTTTTTAATACGTTTCAAAATTCGGAAAGGTTTTTTTTTAAAATTTAAAGCGTTTCCTGGGAGCAAATGGTACTTTTCACACCAAATTTGGAAAGGAGAACAGGCTTGAATGGCATGGCATTGCGTCAGGCGTCAGGCGTCTGTCCGTCCGTCTATAAACTTTTCCCTTCTTCGACTGAAATTGTAGGTACAGGCACCATCGTCATTAGGGGTCTTAAATCATAGATTTGGTGACCCCGTGGCCCCGTAATATCTCTTTTCATCTTCTCAAGAACGAAAAGGCCAAGAAAGCTGAAATCGTGTGTACATACTCCTTAGCAAATGGGGATCTTAACTTGCAGAGTTTGTGCCCTGCTAGTCCTCAGATGCCATGGCCCAAAAAACCTATTTTATGATTTTTCTCCAGAAGTAAGAGCTAGAAAGTTCAAATATCGACTCCTAAGACATTTGGGATTGAAATTGTACATTTGGTGACCATGTGACCCCTAGTAAGGGCAACATTGGCCACTCCTGAAAACGGTTTTAGCTCATCAGACCTGACCTCAAAAACCTATTTCGTCTTTCTTCTCTAGAACCAGCTCTGTAGTGACTACAGACAGTTGGCATCTCGTGTACATACTCCTACTGTCACTCCTTAGATCATGGATATCTTGATTAATAAGGGCCCAAGGAACCACAGCATTAAAACCTATTTTCGTCTTATTCTCCAGAACCACTGATTCCAGAGAACTGGAATCATTAGTACAGTTAACTTGGCAAGCGGAGATTCTGATTCATATATTTGGTGACCATTTGATCCCTAATAAGGTCCTCAGGTTCCACAAACTCAAGGACTATATTTGTCTTTTTAGCTCATCAGGCCTGAAAGGCCCGATGGGCTTATGGCATGGCATGGCGTCCGGCGTCCGTCCGTCCATCCGTCCGTCCATCCGTCCGTAAACTTTGCACATTTTCGACTTCTTCTCCAGAACCAATGACTCCACAGAGCTTAAATTTTATGTGCAGACTCCTTGGCCAATGGGGATTCTAAATTGTAGATTTCGTGACCCCATGACCCCAAATGGGGTCACAGGGGTCACATCCTTAAAAACCTATTTTCATCTTCTTCTCCAGTTCCAAAAGGTCAAGAGAGCTGAAAAGTTGTGTACAGACTCCTTGGCCAATGGGGATTCTAAATTGTAGATTTCGTGACCCCATGACCCCAAATGGGGTCACCGGGGTCACATCCTTAAAAACCTATTTTCATCTTCTTCTCCAGTTCAAAAAGGTCTAGAGAGCTGAAAAGTTGTGTACAGACTCCTTGGCCAATGGGGATTCTAAATTGTACATTTCGTGACCCCATGACCCCAAATGGGGTCACAGGGGTCACATCCTTAAAAACCTATTTTCATCTTCTTCTGCAGTTCCAAAAGGTCTAGAGAGCTGAAAAGTTGTGTACAGACTCCTTGGCCAACAGGGATACTAAATTGTAGATTTCGTGACCCCATGACCCCAAATGGGGTCACAGGGGTCACATCCTTAAAAACCTATTTTCATCTTCTTCTCCAGTTCCGAAAGGTCAAGAGAGCTGAAAAGTTGTGTACAGACTCCTTGGCCAATGGGGATTCTAAATTGTAGATTTCGTGACCCCATGACCCCAAATGGGGTTACCGGGGTCACAGCCTTAAAAACCTATTTACATCTTCTTCTCCAGTTCCAAAAGGTCTAGAGAGCTGAAAAGTTGTGTACACACCTGGCCAATGGGGATACTAAATTGTACATTTTGTGACCCCATGACCCCAAATGGGGTCACAGGGGTCACATCCTTAAAAACCTATTTTCATCTTCTTCTCCGGTTCCAAAAGGTCAAGAGAGCTGAAAAGTTGTGTGCAGACTCCTTGGCCAATGGGAATACTAAATTGTACATTTCGTGACCCCATGACCCCAAATGGGGTCACAGGGGTCACATCCTTAAAAACCTATTTTCATCTTCTTCTCCAGTTCAAAAAGGTCTAGAGAGCTGAAAAGTTGTGTGCAGACTCCTTGGCCAATGGGGATTCTAAATTGTAGATTTCGTGACCCCATGACCCCAAATGGGGTCACAGGGGTCACATCCTTAAAAACCTTTTTTCATCTTCTTCTCCAGTTCCAAAAAGTCAAGAGACTTGAAAAGGTGTGTGCAGACTCCTTGGCCAATGGGGATTCTAAATTGTAGATTTCGTGACCCCATGACCCCAAATGGGGTCACAGGGGTCACATCCTTAAAAACCTTTTTTCATCTTCTTCTCCAGTTCCAAAAAGTCAAGAGACTTGAAAAGGTGTGTGCAGACTCCTTGGCCAATGGGGATTCTAAATTGTAGATTTCGTGACCCCTTGACCCCAAATGGGGTCACAGGGGTCACATCCTTAAAAACCTTTTTTCATCTACCTCTCCCGTTCCAAAAGGTCTAGAGAGCTGAAAAGTTGTGTGCAGACTCCTTGTCTAATGGGGATTCAAAATTGTAGATTTTGTGACCCTGTGACCATAATCTAGGTCACGGGTCATGGATCAAATATTTTCATCTTTATCTTAAGTACGTAAAGCTATAGAAAGGTGAAATTGTAATTGTAGGATTGGTGACCCTGTGACTCCAAAGTTGGGTCACAGGAGTCATGGTCTAAAAAACCTATTTTTTTCTTGATAACAATGTATTACTTGATATAACTTAGATAGTCAACCTTAGATAATAATCAATGAAATCTTGATGAGCTACAGAGCCCATGGCTCTATTTTATTCTCCAGAACCAGTAACTCTAGAGAGTTGAAGTTCTGTGTACAGGCACCTTGGCAAGTGGGGATTATAATTTATAGATTTGGTAACTTTTCGGTGTCATGGTTTTATGATCTTCTACAGAATGAAAAGTCTTTGTATTGGTCTCTTGGATTATGAATTGTAATTTTTCAAACAATATGTCTAGTGTTAATTTAAAACCTGATTTTCGACATCATTTTCGATGCTATTTCAGGATTAATTCTGATCGAACTGAGATATGAATGTTTTTTCTCAGGCTCTGGAACAAGTCAAACTTGTCGACTTTATTTCAATCCTATTTTATTTCCATTTTATCGTGACTTCCGTTGTCTTGTCTGCAAATATTGAAGCTCATACAGATCCCTTGCAATTACAACTATATGGTCCTGAGTACCCTAACACACGCACTCAAAAATTCCAAATTGTTGCCATTATGGACTAATCGTGGCCTAGTGTAAACGCAGCATATGCAGATTAAACAATTGTAATGATTATTATCCGAAATATTAAGAACAAAAGCACTAGGAATATGATACATGCTAACTTTCAACTTTCTCGCGAGTATAGGTCTCTGTCCCTTTCACAGCTAGGACATACTGTCCTTTCTCTCAAAATGAATGATTTCTATTATAATTTTTTTAAATTTCCGCTGTTTTTGTTAACGGTGCTTATTCTATTCAGGTGCATGTTTCAGTTCAAACACATTTTCAAGTGTTCGTTTCTGATTTGATCTGGGTACAATTTGGTGTATTTTCTTGACATAAATAGATTTTTTACAGCCACACCTGTGTCAAGTGACTTTTTTTGGCCTCAAAAGCAAGGTCACATGACATTTTTGGCTTCCAAAGCAAGGTCACGTGACTTTTTTTGCCCCAAAGTAAGGTCACGTGACTTTTTTTTTGCCCCAAAAGTAAGGTCACGTGACTTTTTTGGGTCCCAAAGTAAGGTCACGTGACTTTTTTTGGGCCAAAAGTTAGGTCACGTGACTTTTTTTGGGCCCAAAACAAGGTCTCAAGAAAAAAAATTGGGCCCCCCCACCCCAAAAACCGTTCCTACGCCTATGCCCAAGGAGGATCCCTTCTGAAAAAGAATCGAACCAACCTGCAGAGGTTGCAGATTCTTTATTGGGATCCCCCTTGGGGTACGGCCACCCACCTCCCCCTATTCTGTCTGAGGTGGTCGGATTGATAAGTGGTGAGAATAGAGTTACGTCCCTTGCTCAGCACTGGGATGGGGCTCTACCCAGGGTGGTCACACGTTCGGAAAACACTTATTTTGTGGTTTTTTAACTTATTTTTACTGTTATTTTTAAAAATTAAGTTACAATCTGTCATCAAGTTAAAAATAAGGATTTTTATGCTATATGTACCCCAAGGAGGATCCCTTCAAAGAATCTGCAACCTCTGCAGGTTGGTTCGAATTTTAATGAGATTAACCTTTCAGCTGAAAAGCAGTCTGATTAAAATAGACGGTTTTCCGTGGAATAAAAATTGCAAAATAGTGCATCTACCGGAATACGAACTCATTTCAGTTGTAAGTTCCATGCCAAACCGTCTGATAATAGCCCGTAGACTCGCGACAAATGCTTTCGGTGTGAGAAGCTAGGGGCAGATAACTCCAAACAGCCATCCTTTTCTCTGTTCCGAATGCTTTCAAAACAGCGACCGTTTAAATACTATGATGTGATTGGTCAGTTACTTGACTGGGCTTTGGCTGCGCTAAACTGGTTCGGAACACACGGCTATACAGGATGTTCTCAGAGTTTGTCGCGAGGAATCTACATAACCTGTTCGTATACCGGTAGATATATTATTTTGCAAATATTATTCCTCGGAACAAGGTAAATTTTAATCAGCATAACTACCCCAAACCCAACTGACCTTGCCATGTTTCAGTGTGTGACGTGCTCCCCCTGGTTCTCCACAAGGCTCACCACATGCCGGTTACAGACGTGCAGCTCTACACCTGGCTCCAGAGATCTGTCGAGTTCTACATCAGTTACACCACACAGCCAACCTCCCAGGAGATGTCGCAGTCCCCAGGTATGTGACAGTAACCAAGGGCGTTCAAGCAAAGAGAGGTCTTTGCCCTAGGGACGACCCGAGGGTCTTCACGTAGACAAAGGCCTCTCTTTGCTAGAACACCCGAGGATGAGGGTGTTATCTATTTTATATACCAAAAAAAACCTAATGTGTGGCCACAGTGGGTGAAATTGTCTAAATGTTTTAACTGCAGTACAAGTGATTCAAGTCAAACAAAGTGCACATAAAATATCATTGACAGCAAAGTAGGGACCAACAATCGACCCTTCCAAATCACCAATCCCCTGTTGTCTAGTGGTAAGGTGTTGGGCTACAAAGCGAAAGGTTGCGGGTTTGATTCCCACATTGTCAGCTTTGAAAATTTTAAACTTGGCAATTTTGTAGATAGATTATCTTACTCAATGGGACATAGAATTTATTGAGTGCAAGGAATCCTATTTCGAAGGCCTTCTACTGTATAATACCCTGATGTCATAGTCAGGTAGGTGTCAGTAACTAGTCAATTGTTTCCTTTATCTTACATCCCTTGGGAAGTTATTTCTTGTGTTTAAGTCGCAAGTTTTATTATATAACTAGCAATGGAATATGTGATTATATGATGAAAATATAATCCATATTTGCACATAAGCAGTAGAAAATATAACTCATATTTTCACTGCAGTGACTAACGTGTGGCCAGAATTACTTTTCATGATTGTCTCCCTTTGAAATGAAATTATCTCCCTTTGTAAAGTGATTATTGTCCCCCGCCACAACGCGGAACGGGGGACTATGTATTCAGCAGCGTCCGTACGTACGTACGTCTGTCCGTATGTCACATATCTTGTATCCCTTGCTTTCCACGTCTGACAGTGAACGACGCTGTTGTGATGTTTCAGTCAATGAATGTTGACCTTTTGAGGTAGAAATGATATTCGGCAAAAACAATGAAATAGTCTCTATATATGCCATAACCACCATCTGCGCAGGTTGGTTATCTCATAATCACCATGGTCGGTTATGAGATATTCAACCTCCGGAAACAAAGGGATTTTAATTAAATTAGAAATGAAACGAAAGCGGGATACGAACCCTGGACCTCTAAATCTTCGAGCAACACCTTTACCAATGGAGCTACCGAGGATCCATAACAATGACTGTTCATTCTGTTATGTCATGGCTGTATTGATGTATTTACAGATTTATGTCTGCTTTGTGTAATGATTAAGTTTGAAACCTTCCTTTCCTGTCGGTCATGAGTGTATTGGGAATATTTCACTGATTATATTTTGGTCATGTCATATAAATCAACAAAATACCCCTTTAGAAGGAATATCTAAAATTATTTTTTAAATAGAGTGTTCAACTGGAGTGTACGGTGTGTGTATTATTTACTACGTATCTCAGGATATCTCAGTACATTGTGAGGTAACTGCATTTCTTGTAATCACCTTTGAGTAGGTTTTACCACAAATTTTAAGGTTTTACTCCGACTGGAGATTTTACCAACCTTTGAAAGTTAATATGTACGTCGGATAGGGTTTTGGTAGACATTTAAAAACCCTCATGTCGCGGAATAAAAACCTCGGTTTTGCTTTTAATTCCCAGCCAGCTGCAGGTTTTTTAAATGTCTGCCAAAATCCCACCGTCGTGTTACTCCCTGACTTAGTAGACATAGATGGATCATGGTTGTTGTTGGTGAGGAGGGGGTGGGGGATGGGGGAATGTGCATCCTAGTTGATGGTGGAGGGGGGTTTAGTTGGTTGATGTTGGTTGACGGGAGGTGGTATGTGTTGGAAATATGGATCCTGTTTGTTTTTGGGTTGAAGAGGTGGGGGGGGGGGGGGGGGGGGGGGGGGGGGGGGGGGGGGGGGGGAGACAGGTTAGAGTGAGGTCTCTTCACAGTGTTTTGAAAGGGGTGTGGGTTGATATAAGGCCGTTGTAAATTGACCATCTCCTTTATGTGCACCCTGCACACCCTTTCAAAGAGACATTAAATTTTGTGTTGCAAACTTCTAACTTCAAGATGACAAGGGAGGGAGATAGCAGTGTGGTTAGGTTCTTGAGCTCAAATCTCGCCTGAGCTTGGCACCTTTGTACGCTGATTTGTGTGCAACGCTACACTGAATTCCAGTACAGTACCACTCATAGTGCTTGAGGTTACACCACAATGCATAGCTACAATGGTGTTGCGGTCATTTTTCCTGCAATAATACCAGCAGCCGTTATATACTATATAATACTATGAAATGCTCTTGAAAGTGGAGTTAAATCTGAAAGCACCTCAGCTCACCTCAAGATGCAATGTCACTACTAACTCAAACCTGTATAAACCTCTATTCTCTATTCCCAGACCTGTTGTCCCCAACAAAGACAAGTGGAAGAAAGTTCCCGAGTATCCCAGGTCTGCTTGACCGAGAGAGTCAAGTTCTTGATCCCTGGGGGAGTCTTTTTAAACTTCTCCAACTTGTGGGCAGTCATCTTGAATGGGAGATGGAAGCTGACATCTTCAACAAAGGGAGGTAAGAAAGTTTCAGTAACACTACAGTAATCCTCTGCTAAACAAACATGGCTTCTCATCAAACCGACAAAAGTAAGTGATCCAAAGCGGTGCTAGTTTAGAGAGACCTTTGTATATATTTTTAAAAATATTTGTAAATGTAAAGCAGGGATCTACCGCAGGGTTGTGTTCTATTTCTAGTCGTATTATTAGCAATTCATTTTATTTGGGTACTTGGTCTCACGATACTGTTTACGGACAGGTATGTAATCAAATACTCCTCAATAATTTAGACTAATTGATTGGAATGATGTCACTGTGTGTCTTTCATCAGCTAAGACATATTCGGCATTTACCTTTATGTGTGATTTACATTTGGCCATAGGAGATATCGCTTGTGTGAGATCAAGCGTTTTTGCAGTAGATTTTACACAATGCCTGCCACCGTCAACTACATGACATCACAATGCTTTTACATCATCGAGTAATGACATCACAATGCCATGACATCATAAACATGATGACGTCACAATGCTATGACATCATTGCATTGCAAGTCAAATGGCAAATATGTGCTCAGAGGTGTTCACTCACTTTCATCGAAATTAATAAGAATAATTTTGGGTGATAAATAGAATCTCACCCAAGTGTCTTATGATAACTAATATATCAACACTCGTTGATAAAAGTACAAATATCCTCGGATATTTGTAACTTTTATCAACTCGTGTTGATATATTTGATATCAGAAGACACTTTGGTGAGATTCTCTATTTATAAATATTTTTAGTCTGATGTTCGCCTATGTTACAGAGATTATCAATGGCAATATTTACTGGGTATTTTCAACCACATCAAGCAAGCCCCTTCAGAACGAGGGCAGAAACAGGTGTTGTATCTCTCCGTCGTCCTCTTCCTGCAGTGTCTCTACCTGTACGTCAGTCACGTCGACACGGAGAATCTGGCAGGTGAGAATGTATACAGTCAGTGACATATATAGAGGATATCTGTCTTTTCTTGACTAATACCAGGGGGCGGGATAACGCAGTGGTTAGCGCCTTCAGCTTCGGATCAAGAGGTCCGGGGTTCGAATTCCGCCAGGGGCACGGCAACTTTGACTGCAGTAGAGAACTGTTCTACATGCAGTAAGGTTTGGGTGCAATGCTTCACTGAATTTCAGCTTAGTACCACCCATGGTTCGCTAGTTCCAGCCGCTGCTCGCAGGTTTCACCCCAATGCATAGCCACATGGCATTGCGGGCTTCCTCCCTGCCATAATACTAGCAGGCGCGATATAAGTGAAATACTCTTGAAATCGGCGTTACACCCCAACTCACTCACTCACTCACTTGACTAATACCAAGTTTATCTCATCTCAGTGAGATAGAATGGTTATATTTACATGAGTGGCGCAGTCATGAGTGAAAATATATAACTTTTCTACCTCACGAGATGAGATAAACATGGTATTTGTCAAGAATTGATGGATATTCTATTTATTATATGATATTATCCATGTAATTACGTCCGAAAAGGGTCATTTTCACGCCATGCGGCCACTAGAAGCAGCCCGTCACCACAGTTACACTGTGACGTCATAAGCCAATTTGCTGCGTGAGACCATTGTTTTATGACGTCAAATTATATCAGTCACCGTTCACAGTATTTCACTGCTCGCCATATAATAAACCCACAGGAACTCGATATTGTAAGAAAAACGTAGGTAAAACATAGGTAAAACAAACTTACCCCATATATAACATAGAGTAAAGGAGCAAGGGCATCCATTTTGCCGATCTAAAGCCCTGTTTATACGGGGAGCGTTTGCATATGAGTAAAGCATTACACATATGCAAATTTGCTCATATGAGCAAACTTTGCCGTATGGACGCATTTGCACATATGTATAATTTACTATCGTAAGCAAATTTTTCACTACCGTAAGCAAATTTGCACCTAGTCAGGGGCAGGTGCAAATTTTTACTACCGTGAGTAAATATGGTAATTTCACTTTTCTAGTAAAAGTTTGTCGTATACAGACATAGTGACTTCACACAGGTTGAGAAAATATATAAGATAACTTTAGAAACTCTCAATATTGTTTTTCAAATTCTATATATATATATATAGCATTATCTCCTTCTTGCAAGCGATGACCATGAAATCCATCTCACTATCCGATTTTCATTATATAATTAGGGCGAAATAGTCAAAACAATGTTGACAGATATAAATTAATGTCATTTATTTAGTCATTTATTTAGTATGTTTTAGGAATTCTCTATTCATATATTAAAGAAGTTGGAAGCCCATTTGCATAGGCAGACATTAAACACATATGAACGCATAGCAAATTTACTTTTACTCACGTGTGTATATAACTACCATAAGCAATTTTGCATATGTGCAAAGTTTGCCGTATAAACAGGGCTTAAGGGTCCATTATACATTAAGTCAAAAGTTATGCTAAGAATTGGTGACATACACAAATGAACGCCCATACTTATCAATTATACATTTCTCCGCAAAACCCGGCTGATTTTCACCATTTGTCACCCCTAGAATAACTTTAATGACTCTCCAAACTCGAAAATTGACCACAAAAACCTCTCCCGTGAACGTTAATCCGCAGTCGCTACCCATTCGAACGATCTGATTGGTCTGTTGAGTTGAACTATTAATATAGTATCCGCAAACAAACACGACGGCGTCGCGAAATGACATAATATTTCGAAAATTACTTCACCATGAATTCAACACCTGATCAGAGGGAAGCTTTGAAATGTGAACAACAGAGCCAGTTCAACGGACCAATCAGATCGTACGAAGTGTTTCGACCGCGGTCTAACGTTCACGGCAGAGGTTTTTGTGGTGTATTTTCGAGTTTGAAGAGCTATTAAACTTATCGTAGGGGTGACATATGGTGGAAATCAGCCGGGTTTTGCCGAGAAATGTATAGGTGATAGGTACGTACGTTCATTTGGGAATGTCTCAATTTTTTAGCGTAACTTTGGACCTAATGTTAAATGGACCCTTAGATCGGCAAATTGGCTGCCCTTGCTCCTTTACTGTATGTTATATAGGGCGTAGGTTTATTAAACCTACGTTTTACCTATGTTTTACTTACGATATCGAGTTCCTGTGAATAAACAATATTCTCACAGTGCCTGGCAAACACATGTCTTGAAAGTACCTAAGATAAAATGAAGCTGTCAATATAAGAAAGCTGAACACAAAACAAGATCATAACATGACAAATCCAACTTTATTATGTCCAAGAAATGAAATCTATGCATGGTTTCAGACTTTGTTGGACCGACGGAACATCTGGCAAAATTGGGCTTTAACCAAAGAATAACTCCCAACCAACACACCCTCCTTATTTTGTTTTATCTCTTGACCAGTGGTAAATCACAGATAAACCAGCTGAAACTAGAAGACCAGACTATAACATTATATTAAAATACTTACCTTTTTTCACCGAAAGGAAATTGAACCCCAGCTGTCCTTGACGTGTGGAATAATCATATACAGTACTCAAAATTGTTGTTATCATAGAATTATCTTAACCCTTTTTGCAGCCTCCAATCAGTCGGGTTCCCACATTCCTGTCGTGATATTGGAGAAATTCCGTACAGAGAGTGGTGATCCACAGACACAGTAAGTAATAATAATAATGGGTGTCTATATGTCATACTTTTCCATCCACATCCACTCACGGAGCTATCAACTTTATTACCTCGGGCATAGGCATATCACCTGTTTGTGTGCGCTTGACAGGTTTTGTTGTCATTTTTGAAAATTAATTAAGAATTTGCCGCATCATTTTTGCATAACCCCTAAATTTTTGTCCACCAAATATACATCCTCGATTACCCAGGGTTTTATATATGCTCCGTTACTCTCCACTATAAGGGCGGGTAATTTTAGTACAGATTTCTCCGATAGAGTTTCCCATGAGTGATAAAGTGTAGAGTAACGGAGCATATATAAAACCCTGGGTAACCGAGGATGCCAAATATATGGTTCTGCAGGAACAGCTGTGCTTCAGTTTTGTACCACATCCAGGTTCTATTTTGATGGAAAAAAGTAAAATGTACTCCTCCCACATTATTATTTTTTCAAACAAAATATAAAAAGAAAGTCCTACTTTGCTCGTCACTTTTGAAAAAAATGTGTACACCTGAGAGACATTTAACTTTATAACTTTTTTGGTAAATTCGGGATCCCCCAATGTAAATTACAGGGGCGGGATAGCGCAGTGGTTAGTGCGTTTGGCTTCGGATCAAGAGGTTTGGTTTGAATCCCACCAGGGGCACGGCAACTTTGTCTGCAGTAGAGAACTGTTCTACATGCAGTAAGGTTTGGGTGCAATGCTACACTGAATTTCAGCGTAGTACTACCCATGGTTCGCTAGTTCCAGCCGATGCTCGCAGGTTTCACCGCAATGCATAGCCACCTGGTGTTGCGGGCTTTCTCCCTGCCATAATACAAGCAGCCGCGATACAAGTGAAATACTCTTAAAAGTGGCATTAAAACACCAACTCACTAACTCTCTCACCCCTGTAAATTACAACTTGAGTTCTATGGCTCTTCTTTCAGACCGAAGATAAAGCGGTTACGACAAGACAACTCACACCTCCCCCAGCTCGTTGCTTCGTCAAACATTAGCAACTCCCAACTCATCACACAGAACTTTATCATGGCCATGAGGTGCTTTGAGTTGCTTCATTCATCTGAGGAGCTGCGTAGAGGTGCGTTAACACTCTGATAGGGCTTAAAGGAGAATTAAGTAATGAATGTTGCTGAAAATTACCATTTTAAAGCTAGTTCATTGAGCATAGCGACAATAAAAGGCTAGAGTCGTGATATTTTATCGAAACCGGACAATGTACAGCGCAAGTGTCTTCTGACATCAAATATACTGGACCAAAAGAGTTAGAGATATATGTAAATTTTAAAATATGAATACTGATTAAATCATTCATTGATCCACTGATGAAATATCAATTATAAACATGCCAATATCATTGACTTATTTTGTCCAGGATGTATCAACACAGCTGCACATTGTAGAAAAGTACAAACATGGTAATTTGATGAATTTGGCAATGGCAGTGCATTTTGCCAAATCTGCTGTGAAACACTTGATCTTACATAAGCGATATTTCCTGTGGAACACTGTTTTGGATGATAAATTGTAATCTGTACAATCTAAGCAGTATCTGTGAGCTGTCTATAGTTTAGCTTGTTAAGAATTCATAAGTGCGGTACATTATTAGTTGTATGCTTCTCACGAGGGTAATACGGTCTCATGTACCATCTTTGTACCAGTGTCGCCCTATCTTTCTGTCATGTCAATAAAATTAGTACTATTATAGTTATTGCGTTTTGTCTGCCGATGCCTGATCAGCTGATATTGCTTGAATGACCTTGACCCTAAACGTAAACAAAATGGCGTCACCCTTCTCGACTGAAATGTTAAAAGTCGTATAACGTATTACTACAAGCTTTTAAATGCCTTAAAACGAGTTATTATTTGTTGAATTGAATATGCAAGCAATGCAAAATAAGATTTGCATCCAAACAAAGCAGCAACTATTGGAAAAATAAGTCTGTAATTGAGAGACCCGTAAACAGCTGATCGAACTGTTCAAAACTCCCTACACCGCATGCGTCATTTTATAACGTCATCTGACCATAATGTGACACCTTCTCTTAGCTAGGAGCTGTTACTATGGCAGCGGGGTACATGAAATTTTTACACCGTGAGACTGGCGGGGCACATAAAGAAAAATGTAACAGCCGTTAGCCAATCAGAAACCAGTATTTTACAGTAAGGAAAGATAATCTTCAATACAAGTTGACTATTTTTCGGAATTCATCTTCCTTATGTTTGTTGTTCAGAGTTCATCGTCATGTGTTTTGTTTGTTGTTCAGAGTTCATCGTCATATGTTTTGTTTGTTGTTCAGAGTTCATCGTCATGTGTTTTGTTTGTTGTTCAGAGTTCATCGTCATATGTTTTGTTTGTTGTTCAGAGTTCATCGTCATGTGTTTTGTTTGTTGTTCAGAGTTCATCGTCATGTGTTTTGTTTGTTGTTCAGAGTTCATCGTCATGTGTTTTGTTTGTTGTTCAGAGTTCATCGTCATGTGTTTTGTTTGTTGTTCAGAGTTCATCGTCATATGTTTTGTTTGTTGTTCAGAGTTCATCGTCATATGTTTTGTTTGTTGTTCAGAGTTCATCGTCATGTGTTTTGTTTGTTGTTCAGAGTTCATCGTCATATGTTTTGTTTGTTGTTCAGAGTTCATCGTCATATGTTTTGTTTGTTGTTCAGAGTTCATCGTCATATGTTTTGTTTGTTGTTCAGAGTTCATCGTCATATGTTTTGTTTGTTGTTCAGAGTTCATCAACATGTGTTTTGTTTGTTGTTCAGAGTTCATCGTCATGTGTCAGACGTGGAGGATGGAGCTGTGGTCATGGATGGGTCTCTTCCAGACAGACATGTGTCTCTACCAGGTTCGTCCTCTCTCCCATCCAGATGACCACGAATATTTTGATTTTGACAATCTGTTCATAACTGTTGACTTCCTCATTACTAACCAATCAGAGAGATTTAGACACATCCTATTCCCTAATGCCCCTATTTCACTACGAGCCGAACTGTCACGAATCATCAAGAATGAGAGTATTTTCACATTCGTGAACATTCGTAGACAATTCGTAATTAATTCTTGGAATTCGTAAATGATTCGCAGTTGATTCGGCACATTTCCTCCAATTCGTGGCATTCGTGAACAAATTTTGATTTGTTCAAACATTTTCACGAATCAACTACGAATTTTTAATTCATAGTTGCTTCGTAAACTATTTGGAACTAACTTGTGTAGTTCGTAACAAGTTCGTGTACAGTTCAGTTCGTGGTTGATAATTTTGATGGTATCACCCTGAATTACTTACGAATCATCTACGAATCTTTTATGAATTTAAGGACGGAAATTTGTACTGTATTCACAACTGTTTCTTAATTATTTCGCACAATTCGTACATAATTGGTAAACAATTCGTAAATAATTTGTATCTGTTTCGTACAGTGTCAGCATGAAAATCTATGAATTTTTGTACATGAGAAATTGCTTTTCACAAATTTTGCCGAATGTTTACGAATTTATACAATTACCTATTCGTGGCTATTCGTAATAATTCGTCTCGTTGTGAAATAGAAGCATTACTCTATTTATCAGAAATGGACTCAGAAACACCCTATCATTATCTTATTCAGAGAGATTAATTTATTTCCTTACTCTCCTCTTTAGAGAGACTGAACACCCATATGTTCTTGACCTAATCTAAAGCTGTGTCTCATGTCATTATTCCACCAACTCCATAACTTGCCAATTTGCTGTTGGAATGAAGGCTGTGTTCAGTTATTTCTAGCCCTAAGCTAAGTTATGTGCAAATGTTGGAAATGACACAAAAGTCTGTGGCCCATCAAAATATAATTCCTAATTTCTGAAAGATAATTAATAAATTAATGTCCTTTTTTCAAATTATTTCTATGCATATACAGTCAGGCCTCGATAATCCGAACAATTCCGTTTTTTATCTCATCAGGCCTGAAAGGCCCAATTGGCTTATGGCATGGCATGGCGTCCGTCCGTCCGTCCGTCCATCTGTCCGTTTACTTGTCCGTAAACAGGGGTCACATCCTTAAAAACCTATTTTCTATGTCCAGGTCCAAAAGGTCTAGAGAGCTGAAAAGTTGTGTCTAGGCTCCTTGGCTAATGGGGATTCTAAATTGTAGATTTCGTGACCCCATGACCCCAAATGGGGTCACATGTTTAAAAACCTATTTTCATCTTCTTCTCCAGTTCCAAAAGTTCTAGAGAGCTGGAAAGTTGTATGCAGATTCCTTGGCCAATGGGGATTCTAAATTGTAGATTTGGTGACCCTGTGACCCCAATCTAGGTCACGGGTCATGACCCAAAGACCTATTTTCATCATCTTCTCCAGTGTATGTGTAAAACTCTAAAAAAATGAAATGTTGTGTATAGATTCTTTGGTCAAAGGTGATTCTTAATTGTAGGATTGGTGACCCAGGCCTGTGACTCCAAATGTTGGTCACAGGGGTCATAATCTAAAACCAGTATTATTTTGCTTGTTAACAATGTATTACTTGAGATAACTTAGATATACAGCATTAGATAATAAATCAATGAAATGCTGATGAGCTACAGAGCCCATGGCTCTATTTTTCATAAAAAAGTTCTGATAGTGAAATGTTCAGGCTATTGAAATGAACCAAACAAGATCCCCCTTTGAATCTACAGACAGATGAGAATGTATTTAGAATATCAAATGAGTTTGACATGCTGGATATTTAAAACTATCACACCAAATGAGAATTTCAATTTATTAAAATCACAAACTACTTACACGCTCAACTCCCATGTTCACTGTCATGGAAGTTTACCGATCCAATCAGTGTGATGATCGCTTGTCGAGGGGATTACCCGAACACTTTTGATGAACCACCGGTACAATGAAGCAGAAATAGTTGTAATTAACTAATCTGTTACGGTTAATTGGCGTTTGGATTTGGAACAGAAGAAACGGATTAATGAATCAACATTTAATGAGTTTATATAGAGATGAGTTTGGTTACAGCTTGCTACCGTTCAGACACTGCAAGATTCGGATTATCGATGACTGGGCTATCGCGGCTTGACTGTATTGGCTATGACGTGAAGGTTAAAGTTATCTAATTTGAGTTGAATAAGTCCTGAAACATTATAGATAAACTCTATGTTCTGTTTCAATAGGGAGCCTTCCAAGAGGCGGTCGCACAACTACAGAGCTACTATATGGGGGCAAAGGGCAAAATGAAAGTGAGTATCTAAAACCATATAGAGGATATCTGTCTTTTCTTGACTTATACCATGTTTATCTCATTGAGTTAGGTAGAAAGGTTATATTTTCGCTTGTTAAAATACCGAACCATTCACTCGTTTCATAAAAGGTTAGTATTTTATATGTATTAGTTGTTTTCTCCTCTTACAATGATTTTTTGTCCATTACCTGTCATGTCTCTTTGTAAAAATGTAACTCACTTGTACATATTCCAAGGAATAAATATATGGGCATTCATTGAATAAAGCAAGAACTTGCATGGCATTCCAATCTGTTGCTTTAGAGGCGGGATAGCGCAGTGGTTAGCGTGTTCGACTTCAGATCAAGAGATTGTGGTTTCGAATCCCGCAAGTGGCACAGCAACTTTGTCTGCTGTGGAGAACTGTCTTACATGCAGTAAGGTTTGGGTGCAATGCTGTACTGAATTTTAATGCAGTACCACCCATGGTTCGCTTGTTTCAGTTCCAGCATAGCTATCATGGCATTGCAGGCTTGCTCCCTGGAGTAATACTGGCAGCCGTGATATAAGCGAAATATTCTTGAAAGCATCGTTTAACCCCAAACACTTTAACTTCCGTTGAACTATTTAACTATAATGCAGGATCTATGAATCACAAGCAAGACAAATATTTGTTCGTTGTTTCAGATACGTCTGTCATTGCAACTGGCTTCCTGTTTCTTCTGTCTGCGGAATTATGCGGTGAGTATTTAAACTGCTACTCGGGCTGATTTAAGGATTCTAGTTTTATGGAGATTTGCAGATTTGCGCTATTTGTGTATATAGTATACAGTCCGTAAGCTGGTAACATTTTAGCTAATCAGACATGGCTTATGGCATGGACTGGCATTCATATGTTGGGTGTCGTCCGCAAGGTTTTCACATTTTCGAATTCAAGAGGACAGTTTTGTTGCATAGATGTTATAAATGATTATAACACAATCCAGTTGAAACATTATGGAGAGAAATAATTTTTACGACTTTAAATTTGACAATTTGACAGAAAATCATGCCCACTCATTCTGAATTGAAGCTATTCATGGGCTCTTCAAACGTAGAAAGCTTTGCAGCATTAAACAATTGTTGACTTCAGTTGAGGTGAATCAAATGGTTTATCGACCTCGGAACAGTTATGTTCACCGAGGCGATAGCGTATAAAGGAAAAATTGCATGGCGGCGATTTTATTGTGAACACATTTTATTATTTCGTACGATTAAAGCGATCCCATGGCTTTACGGAACCATGTACACTTATTTGTAACTTGATTTTCGGAAGAGAGAAGGGTGTTTTACTATTGGTAACATTATTTTTCAAATACATTTCGTCGACTTATTTGAGCGATAAAACGTGCTACAGCGCCTTTAAGGTAAGATAACATAAATATAATAATCCTGCCATGTATTCACAGAAAGCGTGCGAGCTGGTGCTGGATGGGTGGGCTACCCGCCTCATTGCTGGATAAAAACTGAGAGTTTGAAGGGTGATTCCCTGCCCCACACTGAGACATGAGTTGAGAGGCTCGTAGTGTCATCTTGGGCAAGGGACTTTATTCGAAATGTGTCTCTGTTCACTCAGCAGTACAATTGAGTACCTGGTTTGGAAGTGAAGATGTGACAGATAACCTTCGAGAGCTTTAATTGGTAGCTCAGGTTGCATACTCCAAGGGGAGTTGAGAATGAAAAAGGAACGATGTTGGTCCTTACACCAGGGTAATAATGTGTGTAGCGCTTTGAGCATGGTCCTTTGTGTTGTGGATTTAGCACGATATAAGTATCCTCATTATTATGTATTCACAGAAAGCGTGCGAGCTGGTGCTGGATGTTGTTGCGTGTTTACCTGAACTGTCCCCGAGTAACATAGACAGTTCCCCGTCGGCGTTTAAGTCCCTGTCTACATCGGGCCCAGTGCGACATCTTGTCCTCATGCAGTGCAGCGAGACTGAGATCATCCCCTACTGTGTCCATATGCTCATTACCTGTCTTAAGGTGAGTTCTTAGTACTTACAAACAAATTCTAATGATATTGTGCCAAAATTTGATACCAGACAAATGTAGTGTTGTGTACAGATTATTCCATAGTAGCTGTATTTGTTTTAAAGCAGTGTATTAAAGGTACATCCATTGTGTTGTTGGGGGCCACATATTGTAAACGTTATAAATGGTGTTACTTTATCGAGAAGTACCGACTGTTACCGAAAACTACCATTTTGATGATAGTAGACTTAGCATATTGACGATATGAAGGTAAAAGTAGTGATTTCTGATCAAACATCGGACAATGCACAGCTTGTGGCACGTGTCAATGAGTCAAACGTAATTTTGGAATCTTATTTATAACAGCCAAAAAGACCAATTTGAGTTGATAATGTTTAATAGGTCACATAACTACTATGCATGTAAATGGGACGTGCAGTTTCGGTTTCTGCACATGCATAATGATGTTACTCAATTTTAATTGGAAACTAGTAATTATGATATATTTGGCGATTTGGGATAAATATGCAAGCTGAGTGAATTTATTTGTATTGTAGACAGCACATGTGGTGAGTCAACTTCCCAATGCAAGGCATAACTCTTGCCATTCTCCATTACTGGTTGATTTAGGCCTTGCAGTATTTCGTTAAGAAATCTGTGTTTGGAAATCCAGAACCGCTATGCATTTCTGGTGCAGCGATTCACTGTCTTGACACAAGAAAGCGAGGGAAATACCGCAAGGGATAAATCAGCCAGTAATGCAGACTGGCAAGAGTTATGCCTTGCGTTTGGAAGTTGGTGGTGAGTTGGAACATTGTAAAGCCAAATAAAATTTTATGAAACACAATGGATGCACCTTTAAATAAGGTCCATCCGCCATCATGGAATCCGATAACTTCTGCCTCGGGATGGTAACTTTAATTTAAGAGTTAAGGTTTTTCTTTAATTTAACCATTTAGATTGACAAATAACACTTTTGGACTGGCTACTTTTTAAGCTCATTTCAAACACTGCTTCAGGTGAGTTACCCCGGTAACTGTTTTATCGTTAGTTCAGTGTTAGATATCATGAATGTGGTGTCGTGTAATTTTGCCGCACTTCGTGTATGTTCTGGTTAAATTTATCTCAAACAGCGGATAAATCAAGAACTTGGTGCCAGAAACATACTTTGACATAGATATTTCTCCATGTGGTTGTTCATGATCCTATACAGAGCTCAGTCAACACGTATGTCTACCCACTGGAAAGTGTGCTTTTTCAGGTTTAGACGGATTTCTGAATTTCATTTTTGGCGGTTTCTATGGAAACATGACCAAGACAGTGACTCTGTAAGGAAGTCATTTTGTGCGGAGAATATTCCTCAAACTATACTTGCTAGCTTCACCAAACTTGCTACACATGTTAGCCATTACCTCTAGTTTTCCATTGTAAACAGACTTAACAGTTATCTCTAGAACTGTACATTCCATCTTCATTCAACTTTACACAGAGGTTAGTCATTCCCATAGATATGCCTTCTGTCTTATTTTCAATTATGTCAAACTTTATCTGAATCGGGGGGGGGGGGGGGGGGGGGGGGGGGGGAGGAGCTGTGCTCGCTTCTACACTTGTTACAATGACACTAAACTCATCTATTAGAGAAAAAGTAATTCTAAGCTACAGAATATATTTAACTTCTTTCCTTTTTGCAGGAAAGGATAGCCAGCCATGCATGTGATCTCAGTTATGGTCACTTGATTGTCTTGCTTCAATTTGATTGGCCGAGATACGAGAGCCTCTTTCTGGACGTGATACAGAAGATTCAAAAGCAAGGCAGTTTCACCTACAACATCTTCTTCACATATGTCTTCAGTATCCTCAAACAAGGTCAAATGAATTTGTTACCTGACATTTTTGTATGGTTGAGACTGTTCGTAGACAGGTGAAAGTTGTGACTCTCAACTAATGCAGTTTGCCTTGTTAAAGGGAAGGTTCTATCATCGATTTATCAGCAGCATCCGCCATCTTGGTTTCTTGGCATTTCGTAAATTGAACATACACTATATTCAACCCAATTTTAATTTTTTGTAATAATAAAACATATACACTGATAGAATATTCACATAGCGACACATAACTTATCATAAAACTAATAAACAATATGCTATTAGGCCGTAACAAACTTTTCCCCACTCGCAGCGCCGATGAATGGCTTCAATTCTCATTGTTTTTTTTATTTTTCAACAAATGTGCGCTTGTCTTTATCAAGTTGTGCAATGTAAAGTCATCAAAGTATTAACTTCATTGATATATTTCAATTTGCCTGCGTTTTAATCATGTATTAAAAGCATTTATGTGTAAACTAGAATATCCTCTTGAATTTCGTTTCCACAAAAAATACACCGAAAGAACCCTCCTTTTAAAGGGAGAGGTGTGTCGCCATCTTGGATATTTTTGCATTACGTGAAATGAAAACACGTTATATTGTACCTAATTTTGCAACTTTTTAATAACTAAAGACACACACTGATAGAATATTTACATAGTAACACATAAAACTAATTAACACTCTGCTGTTATGCTATAGCAAAGTTTTCCCCACTCGCAGCGCCCATGAATGGCTTCAGCATTGTTTTTATTTTTCAACAAATGTGTGCTTAATTTTATCAAGTTGTGAAGCATAAATTCATCAAAATATTACCTCCATTACTATCTTTCAGTTTTACTGTGTTTTAATCACAAATTTCTTTCCACAAAAATTACACCGATAGAACCCTCCTTTTAAAGTAAGAGACAAGTGTGGGTTGATAGCCGGTAATGATTTGTTTAAATTGATACCAGAAACTATTGTATGGTTGAGAATATACAGAAAGTAAGTGTACCCTTAGCAAGGTAGGGAAGGAAGTTGTAATCCGATGAACACAGTTTGCCCTGAGTGAGAAGTTCAACTGTATGTAGACAATATTGTACATAGGTGAGGGGGGTTACCCATGCACAATGTTTCAAAAGGGGAGGTATCTAGATATAGAGAATCTTACCCAAGTGCCTTCTGATATCAAATATATCAACACGAGTTGATAAAAGTTATTTTTACTTTTATCAACAAGTGTTGATATATTTGATATCAGAACGCACGAGGGTGGGATTCTATTTATCATCCCAAATCATTCTTATTACGTTTAAGTGAAAATAGTGTACATCTCTGAGCACATCTCTGCCATTTGACTTCCAGTGTGGTGAGGTCCTAGCATTGTGACGTCATCATGTTTATGACGTCATAGCATTGGAACATCACTACTCGATGATGTAAAAGCAATGTGATGTCATGTAGTGGACGGTGACAGGGCATTCTGCAAAATTTACTGCCAAAATGATATCTTCTAGGAGATATCGCTTAATCTCACACAAGCAAATTCACCCGTGGAACACAGTTTTGGATTATAAATAGAGGATATCTGTCTTTTCTTGACTAATACCATGTTTATCTCATCGAATGAGGTAGAAAGGTTATATTTTCATGAGTGGCACAGCCACGAGTGAAAATATATAACTTTTCTCTCTCAGATGAGATAAACATGGTATTAGTCAAGAATTGACGGATATTATTTTTATTATATGAAATTATCCATGTAATTACATCCGAAAAGTGTCGTTTTCACGCCTAGCAGCAGCAAGGTACAATCCATCACCACAGTAACACTGTGACGGCATAAGCCAAATCGCTGCGCGAGACTATTGTTTTATGACGTCAAATTATATCAGTCACTGTTCGCAGTGAAAATATAAGTTATTTTCACTGTAGCTTGATAGACAGTTTATTTCACTGATAAATCCCAGTATTTCAGTGCTCGTCATATAATAAAAATAGCACTATAATCACACGATATTCACTGTAAACTCTGACTATCAGTTACAATATTTCCATGTGAAATAGGGGCGGCGCCAGGATAGCATATAGTGGTTAACGGGTTTTTAACAGTTCATCTTTTGTTCGAATCCCGCCAGGTGTACAGCAATTTTGTCCGCAGTAGTTCTACACACAGTAAAATTTGGGTGCAATGCTATATACACTGAAATTCAGTGCAGTTCCACCCACGGTTCGTTAGTTCCAGCCGTTACTCGCAGGTTTCACCACAATGCATAGCCACAAGTCTTTGCGGACTTTCTCCCTGCAATAATACTAGTGATATAGGTGAAATAATCTTGAAAGCGGCGTTAAACCCTAATTCTACCATGACATTTTAAAATCCTTGTTTTTGATTGGTTTATTTGATGGTCGAACGGAGGTTCGAACACGATTTTTGTGAACGGCGATTTTCCGCGTTTGGATACATGATGACGTAAGATTCTAGGCCAAACTATGCCATTGAAATAACATGTCACCATGTTGTTAGTACATAGTATGAAAGACACTTCAGGAGAAGTGTGAGTTCCTTGACCAATGACCAGATATGGATATACTGGAGGAGTTGGCCTTTCTGGACACTATGGAGGGGGGACGAGTCAACCTGGACATCATGCCGGTCAGCACACGTGCTCTCGCCCAGTGAGTATACGCATGCTTCTCACTCCTGTTACTTGACTACTGCTCCATCAGTCTATGTCAGTCTGATTAAAATCGACAGTTTTCCATGGAATAAAAATTGCAGAAAAGTGCATCTACCGGGATACGAACTCATTGCAGTCGTAGGTTCCACGGCAAACCGTCCCGTAGACTCGCGTTTTCAAGGGCAATTCATGTAGCCAATCAAAAGACGCCCAACAAATGCTTTCGGTGCGAGAAGCTAGGGGCCGATAACTCCAAACAGCTATCCTTTGGTATGTTCTGAATGCTTTCAAAACAGTGACCGTTCAAATACTACGTTGTGATTTGTCAGCTATTTGACTGGGCTTTGGCTGCGCTAAACTGCTTCGGAACATGCGCTTACTGTCAAAACCAGTAAGTAAATAAATAAATATGGCAGTGCGCATGATTTTTCAATTATCCATTCGTAATAATTCTGTTATACCGAGTTTGTCTCGAAGCAACGAAACGAAAGCCCCAAATCGAAACAAGTGAGATTTGATATTTGAATTTATCTGTTATAATTACTGTAGTGCTCATAAAATAGTTACCTTACTATTAATTTGCTGAAATTACTATTTTTTAAAGTCCCTGATTATCATAGGTGAGTGATGACATTTCCCGCAAAACATCCTCGTCAGAAAGTATGCTGGACGCCAAAAATGAAAAGGAGGAACGTGCCTTATCCTAAATATGGAAATGATGCAGCCCATTTACCATTAATAGTCCAGCGGATAATGGTATAATTATGCATTTTGATGTTACAAGCTTGAAATTTGGTACATTTGTTGTCCATACTATAGAAATAAGATACAGATAGGGAGGCACTCAAAATTCAAGATGGCCGCCATTTCATGCTCAAATTTACACTTTCAGGGACTTATTTATGCAGTTCATTTGACAATTTTTACTCAATATGCATAAAATTAGGCACAGATGTTGTCCATACTATAGACAAAATATACAGATAGGGAGGCACTCACAATTCAAGATGGCCGACATTTTTCAAGATGGCCACCATTCCATACAAAATTTCACTTTCACTTATTTTCACCCTCATTTCTACTACTGTCCAAACAACAAACAACAATGACTGCATATTGAACAGGATTTTTTTTGAGCTTAATACAAAAATTACAACATATTTTTGAGTGCCTCCCTATCTGATGCCATTATCCGCTGGACTATAAGTTCAGGGGAGATAACTGATTCTAATATGGTAAAGTGACCATTTGCAACCCACAAAAAAAATTATCTCAAAAAATCATAATGTGTAGGTTGTCTACTTACTACCCCAAGCCATTCAATTGCTTAGCTGGCAGTACCCTCTACTAAAGCAAAGTGTGATAATCATTAGTTAACATCAGTTGATTAATTAACTATTAATTCAAGACAGCGGACGGTGACACGTGGAGTCAACAAGGGGGTGAAGGAAGATTTCCGGGCGAGTCTGGAGAAACAGGTGAAGACCGTGAGAGAACCAACAAACAAAATAATTCTCGCCTTCCTCCAGGAAGAGAAGGATCTGCTGCTACAGGCACTTTAACCTGGATTCTTTGTAAATAAATGTAAATAGGATTCTCAGCATTGTGTTTTCTATTCTCTTGAATGTCCAGTGTACACATTAATTATGTCTCCCCCAGAAGGGTCGGGAGACATATTGTTTTTGGCTGAGTTCACATCACTGCATCTACCACTACCACTGATATAGAATGTACGGGAGAACACCACTGATATAGAATGTATGGGAGAACACCACTGATATAGAATGTACGGGAGAACACCACTGATATAGAATGATCGGGAGAACACCACTGATATAGAATGTACGAGAGAACACCACTGATATAGAATGTACGGGAGAACACCACTGATATAGAATGTACGGGAGAACACCACTGATATAGAATGTACGGGAGAACACCACTGATATAGAATGTACGGGAGAACACCACTGATATAGAATGTACGGGAGAACACCACTGATATAGAATGTACGGGAGAACACCACTGATATAGAATGTACGGGAGAACACCACTGATATAGAATGTACGGGAGAACACCACTGATACAGAATGTACAGGAGAACACCTCTGATATAGAATGTACGGGAGAACACCTCTGATATAGAATGTACGGGAGAACACCACTGATATAGAATGTACGGGAGAACACCACTGATATAGAATGTACGGGAGAACACCACTGATATAGAATGTACGGGAGAACACCACTGATATAGAATGTATGGGAGAACACCACTGATATAGAATGTACGGGAGAACACCACTGATATAGAATGTATGGGAGAACACCACTGATATAGAATGTACGGGAGAACACCACTGATATAGAATGTACGGGAGAACACCACTGATATAGAATGTACGGGAGAACACCACTGATATAGAATGTACGGGAGAACACCACTGATATAGAATGTATGGGAGAACACCACTGATATAGAATGTATGGGAGAACACCTCTGATATAGAATGTACGGGAGAACACCACTGATATAGAATGTACGGGAGAACACCACTGATATAGAATGTATGGGAGAACACCACTGATATAGAATGTACGGGAGGACACCACTGATATAGAATGTACGGGAGAACACCACTGATATAGAATGTACGGGAGAACACCACTGATATAGAATGTACGGGAGAACACCACTGATATAGAATGTACGGGAGAACACCACTGATATAGAATGTACGGGAGAACACCACTGATATAGAATGTACGGGAGAACACCTCTGATATAGAATGTACGGGAGAACACCACTGATATAGAATGTATGGGAGAACACCACTGATATAGAATGTACTGGAGAACACCACTGATATAGAATGTACAGGAGAACACCTCTAATGATTGCTGTATATAGTGGTTGGATAAATATTGTGAAGTTTTTAAAGGACAGAGAGGCCAGTGTCGATAAAGTAGACGACATGAACAATAACATACTTCATGCTGCAAGTTTCGGTGGCCATGTTGATATGGTGGAGTACGTTCTGTCTCTTAAAGGGGCAGTAGCACGTTTTTTTGCTAAAAAATATTGATGAAATGTATTTAAAAAATAATGTCGTTAATAGTAAAACACCCTTCTCTTTGGAAAATCAAGTTAAACAATGAGTCTACATGGTTCCGTAAAGTCATGGGAATAATTTTTGTCATTCGAAATAATAAAATGTTTTCACAATAAAATTGCCGCCATGCAATTTTTGCTTTATAAGCAACATCGTTATTACCACTACGGGTAATTGGTTTGTGTAATAAGATGTTTTACCCTCCAAAGTAAATGTAAATGACATAAACTATCTTTATAAATGGGAAATTTGAAAAAATAAAATTTGCAAAAAACGTGCTACTGCCCCTTTAATATTGGTGAACCATATAGCCGGGGATATGTTGGGAGAACCCCTTTGTTGCAGGCTGCAGAGAAGGGTCACAAACCAGTTGTCGAACTGTTGAGGCAGAGAGGAGCGGATATAAACACAGCGGATAGTGTTAACAATACCATAATGCATCTGGCCTGTACGAGTGATCACATAGACTTGGTTAAGAACGTTCTGTCACTAAATACACGTGATGTAGACTATCGAGGGAAGTTGGGTAGAACTCTGTTGATGGTTGCAGTTGAACATGGTCACATCAACGTTGTCCGATATCTCATCAAGCAAAAGAAAGCTCATCTAACATCAGTTGATAAGAATGGTCTGACTGTACTCCACGTTGCAGGTTTGGCTGGAGATTTAGACATGGTCAAATACTTAAGCCATGGTAATTATATCCACTCTTGTGACCATGAGGCAAAAATACCCCTGTGGTCAATTTTGCCACCCCGGGTCAATGTTAAATCATACAGATCGTTTACAAGCCAACATTATTTGAGGATATGTGCAGTTCTTCTCAGAATTTGAAAAGATATTCAGTCTCGTCATAACCCCATGAATTGCCCCTCAATCGCTTCTTGGTGTCATTAGCAGCTCCGACTTAGTCCGAGCTGCTATCAGTTTTTGCGCAGTTTCCGTCGTCGTCGCCGGCACGTTTTGTATTGGCTATAACTTTTTTCCTAGAAGGTTTTGAGAACTCATATACATAACTTCTTACTTATACCCCTGGGGAATTTTTTTGACATTTTCACATTCAAGGTCAAAGGTCAAGGTCACGAGTTCTGAAATCGCTAAAACAAATCCTTGTAAACATGATAACTTGAAAAATATTTGTGCTATCAGGCTCTTCTCTGGTGTATATCAACTATGCAGAAAGGCCAAGATTTGAAAAGGTTTTCGGTAAGGTCCGTCAAAGGTCAAGGTCACAACGAGGTAACAACTTAAGCATGCATTTGCGAACATGCCTTATTTCAACTATTAACACTTTGAATCATTACATGATTGTTACAGACAATGAAAAGTTGTCATTGACTGTGTGACCTTGAAGATCACAGCTAGGTCACAACTTAAACATGCTTTTGTGAATATGCTGTATTTTAACTATGAACACTTTGAGTCTTTGAATGATTATTATACACGATGAAAAGTGATCTTTGATGGTGTGACCTTGAAGGTCAAAGGTCAAGTTCATGAGATATTGGTAAAGGCCATGTTAATCCTTTGATCAAATTTTGAAATAAGAAATAGGTTTCAAGAACAAACTTGTGAAAAGTGACCCCAGTGATGATTAGTAATAACTCGAATAATGAACAAATTTTTGTTAAAAAGAATTCCCATTTTATTGATGCTGACGAGAAGGCGGAACAGAGAAAGGCGAGACCCTAAGTTTCGGAGCTGCTCTGCTTTTGCGGTGTCCCGCAAACGCTCATCTAGTTTTACATAGATTACTTTACAAAAGCGAGGTGGAAACGGCGAGAAACTATTGCATGTGATCTGTTTGTAGATGGGAGGCGCCAATATTTGGAACGGGTATTCAGGTAAATATTTCAGCAGGGGGTCAAATCTCTATAAAGTGTTTATATGCAGCATTTGCCCATGGGGGTAGATTTGACCCTGGGGTAAAATGAATTTGACCCACCTCTCGAGGTGGATCAAAATTGACCATGGGACAAATGATGTTTATATGACAAAATTTGCTTCCGGGGGTTAAATTTGACCCCATGTGGTCACATCCTTAATAACCTATTTTCATCTTCTTCTCCAGTTCCAAAAGCTCTAGAGAGCTGAAAAGTTGTGTGCAGACTCTTTGGCCAATGGGGATTCTAAAGTGTAGATTTCGTGACCCTGTGACCCCATATGGGGTCACAGGGGTCACATGCTTAAAAATCTATTTTCATCTTTTTCTCCAGTTCCAAAAGGTCTAGAGAGTTGAAAAGTTGTGTGCAGACTCCGTCCATGGGGATTCTAAAAATTATAGATTTCGTGACCCCGTGACCCCAAATGGGGTCACAGAGGTCACATCCTTTAATAACCTATTTTCATCTTCTTCTCCAGTTCCAAAAGGTCTAGAGAGCTGAAAAGTTGTGTGCAGACTCCTTGGCCAATGGGGATTCTAAATTGTAGATTTCGTGACCCCATGGGGTCACAGGGGTCACATCCTTAAAAAGCTATTTTCATCTTAATTTCTAATTTATTTTGATTGGCCTATGCTATAAGCCCATCCGGCATTTCGGGGATCGCATTGTAAAACACCAAAATATGACCTGTTTTTAAATCATTGGTAAAACTATAATAATACCCTTAAATATTACACCTTGATGTTTCTATAACACGCCAAACTATAAATAGTTTCAATAACGCGGTGGAAACAATCACAAAAATATTCGTTTGACGGCCTCTTTTCTTGTGTTGCTGTATGGAGTTTTAACGTAAATCCACAGGAACTCGATATCGTACTTACAACGAAGATAAAAACGTAGGTAAAAAAAACTACCCCTACTCTATGTAATATAGGGTGTAGGTTTTATTTACCTACGTTTTATCTACGTTGTAAGTACGATATCGAGTTCCTGTGACTAGAATATAACAGTAACAGGAGATTTATGGATATTACTTTATTTTAGATCTATAAACATTATCACAGCCCTCATTTATATATATCAATTATATAAATAACACATATTACTAAAAGATTTATGTAACTGTTGGTGCTAAGGAGATAATATACGTACATGTAGATTAAATGACTTGTTACAAACTCCTTCAACAAATGAAAACAACAAAGACATCTCAAATGAACCTACCTTACAAAGTCTTGGTTGGAACCATAGTTGTGTCGATCAGGAAACATAGAGACCTATATTTGCAGTAGCATCACATTTTGGCTTCATGTGCAGTTCGAATAACCAGGAACTTGTGCATGGTCTAATAAATCAACGTGAAAATAGGCGCGAGGATGTTCAAAACATGGCGGAATTTCATACACCGGACCCATGAGGCGACGTACAGCACATTTCTATTGGTAATTAACTCTCCCGCCTAAACTGACCAATGCAGTCCGATATGGATATCATGATGCCAAATGTTTTTTTTTATATTTTATAACAAATATATTGAAAATCATAAATGGTAGTAACTGGGCCAATACAAAAAACCTTAATAAATAGCATTATAATATATCCAAGAACTGTACAATATACATGGTTAACACCTGCAGGTTTCCATAATATAAGTAAAACACCTTTGAAAGTTAACTTATGAGGCATCCTCGGTTACCCAGGGTTTTATATATGCTCCGTTACGGACTTCATTTTCGGAACTCCAGGCGGAAGGCAATCCAAATTGGTATTAAAAGGAAGTCATTTTACATGTAAGTACACAATATTTTATCTTTGCGGAAGTTGGTTGATGATTATTAACTATAAATTTATAGTTACCATTATATAATTATATAGATACGTCTGCAGTTGTTTCATTTCGTATTGATTGACAAGTTATTACTTTCATATACTTTTTACATTGTACAATATTTGGCATTGTTACTTACGTGATATTTGTTGTATATCATAATACTTTATACAGTAGTATTTTCAAATTTGCAAATTCCTTCCATTCTTACTGGGTATCCCTTACTGTTTTAGATAATGTATAGGCCAACTCCTAGGCACAGAATGCCCCATTCTGAAAGTGTCGTAATTTTGGGCCATTCTTTTGTAAAGAGGCTTGAGAAGGATATCGGCTTTGGTAATGGTAAACTACATTACCAGTTTGGCTTTGGGACCGAAGTGTAAAATTTATTGGGATTGGCTGGCTCACTTTAGATAAGCTGAAAAGGGATGTCATGGGTGATTTTGATTACCACATGTCTAGGTTAAACCCCAAAATTTTGGTGGTACAATTAGGGGGGAATGATTTGTGTTGTGCGAACGCTGACCCGGTGAAGATCGCCGGCGAGTTCGTAGATTTTTTCTTTCTCATGAAACAGAAGTACAACGTGGTGAAACTGGTTGTTTGCGAGGAATTCCCCAGGTTTACTAGTAGGACATCAGCTAGTGGGTATGAGGAGAAAAGGCGGCAGTTCAATCAGTACCTAAAGGTAATGTTGCCAGAGCGGGGAATGATTTTCTGGCAACATAAAAAGATGTCTAATTCTTCCCTTTCTCTGTTTCGTCCCGATGGCGTACATTTGTCCCAGGAGGGTACCTACAAGTTTTACCGCAGATGGCGGGGGTGTATTGTCAATGTTTCCGATTTGCCCAGTTGTGATCTCCCTTCTAAATAATTGACCAAGCGGAGCTCACACTACTATAATACCTGTATTCATGTTTACCTATAACTTATCAAGCAGCGCTCGCTTTACTTTGTAATGTCGGCTAAATGTTACCACAAGCCTAGTATTAACTGTGAAGGTATACATATATGTTTCAATACTCAGGTGATTGAAAGTTAATCAGTGAATCTAATGTGCCGTGATAAAATCTTGAACATATTTTCTATCGGTGATGGTAGGCGGTATGAATAAATTTTATAACATATCGTAATTTTATTGGGCGCACTTTTTTTTTAATTAATATTTTTATTCACTTCATTAGGATACAGTCAAGTGATAACATGTTCTAGGTGAAACAGGATACTCGATATCTAGAACAGCTTACATGGATAGGCCCCACAACAATCACATTGAGAATTGGGAATAATAATAAAACAACATGGACATGACATACATAGATAAGATAAAAAAAATATCTCAGTTCCGATGAAATAACATTCCATTTTCTATTAAAGGAAATCGAATTGATGGTTTTTGAACCAATAAATTTTTCAATGTAATAGACATCTTTTAAAAGTTGATTTATACCCAGTAAAATTTGGTTTTAAACCTTTTATATTCATTACAAATATATGGCGTTTGGCCAGTAAAATCATGTGGTTGAGTAGATTGTTTTTGGTGCAACAAAATAGAATATCTATAGTGGAGGGTTCATATGTTATATTGAGTAATCTACTAACGAAGTTGTTAAAATCTTTCCAAAACAGTTTGATAGTTGGGCATTCAATGTATACATGATATATGTTCTCACTAACCGATCCACATGCCAAGCAAAGATCATTATCAACAAGTTTCATTTTAAGTAACTCTCTTTTTGTGTAAATGGCCTTATGTATGAATTTATATTGGAATTCAAGGAGTTTTGTGCCTCTATTATCTTGTCTATATTGTAAAAATATAGTCTCCCAATCTAAGTTCTCATTTAATTCGTGGTCCCATTTATCACAGACTTTGGGAAAAGTGTGTTCTGGCTTGATATTGTCGTTAAAATGTCGAGAACCTTTGCTAGGCCTCTGCAAATCATTCCAGGGGGAACATATTGATAAGTTCGCATCATTTGGGGTTTTTGTATTTTTTATAACATTTTTCCATATTTTAGGAATACTGAGAATGACGCGATTTAAATCAAGTACTGTACCCTTGATATCAAATTTTGCTTTTAGTTCTGAAAATGTGAGGAAATCTTTGTCTTTACAGATGTCTTTAATGTGAACTATTCCTTTTTTAAACCAGTTAAGTATAATTAAGTTAGGTTGGTTACAGAAATGATTTAGCCAAATAGATTGCATGAGAATTTCATTTATAACATTATTACTATCAAAACCCTTAGTTTATCTAGCCCATGCATCCAATGTATCTTTCCAGAACGGGTTTTCAGGTTTATACTGTTTAGTAATGTTTGATCCTAAGAGAAGAGTGTCTCTTATCGGAAAACCTGCTAAACTATAGCCCTTAAGGTTATTGATATAGCCTTTCAGACAAGAAAGTTTTAGCGAATCGATGAAATTGTTGATATTAACCATTCTTAAACCCCCATCTTCATATTTTCGCATTAAATTTAACCGCTTTATTTTGTCTTTCTTATCGTTCCAGATAAACTTGAAAAATAATTTATTCAAATTGTTTATGAATTCTTTAGGAGGATTTGGCAGAGATGTGAGGATGTGAACAATAGTAGATAAAGCTTAAGTTTTTATAACTGTTATTTTGCCAATCAAGGTTAGGTTCCGTTTTTTTCCAATTCAACATAATTCTTTTAATATGTTCAAGTCTCTTCTTCGTATTGATCACCCATAGGTCATCGAGATTAGCATTTAGTGTTATTCCCAAAACATCAAAAGTGCCTTTATGCCAATCCAGCTTAAAATCATTGGATAAAGTTACATCGCTGCCGGCCATTGAACCGATCCATACAGCTTTTGTTTTGTCGATATTTATCTTCAAACCTGACATTTTATAGAAGGTGTTGATCGTGCTTATTGCTTCATTAAGAGAAAGTTCAGAACCGTCTAAGAACAATTCGGTATCGTCAGCATATTGGGCAATGAGATGTTCGATTTCATTAAGGATAATTCCCTTTATTTTGTTATTGTCTCTGATCATAATACCTAGAATTTCGGCTACAAATAAAAACAAATATGGAGAGATTGGATCACCTTGTCTACAACCCCTTTCGTTGTTGAAAAACGAAGACAAATGTCCGTTCTGTACAACACATGATGATGCGTTTGAGATTAAGATGTCAACCCATTTCTGTATGTTAGTACCAAATCCGAATTTATCCAGGACCATCATAATGAATTTCTTTGATACGGTGTCGAAGGCTTTCTCAAAATCTATTAAGATTAACAGGCCTTTTTTGTTTTGTCTTTTTGTTTCAAACATAATATCATATAGGAGTCGAATATTTTCTGAAACGCATCTTCCGGGAATAAATCCTGTTTGGTCTTCATTTATCAGTAAATCTAAGGTCTTTTTAATTCTGATAGTTACACATGTACTTATGATCTTATATAGTGCATTTAAGAGTGAGATAGGACGCCAGTTTTTCAGAAATCGTCTGTCTTTGCCTGGTTTCGGAATACATGTAATCACTCCTCTATTCATTGTCATAGTCATAGCATTGCGGAGAAAAGTATCATTTACATACCTTAAAACCCATATTTTAAGATATTTCCAGAAAAATTTAAAGAATTCAATGGGAAAGCCAACTAGTCCAGGACTTTTGTTATTTTTCATTGATTTAACAGCGTGTGCAAGTTCATCAAGAGTAATGTCACGTTCCAGTTGATCTGATTGATCTTTAGTCAATGACGGAGTAACTATCTTTATGAAAAGGTTTTTAATTTCGTCATCGATATCGTCATTTGCTTTGCATAAGTTCTGGTAAAATTGTTTTTGTTCATGTAATATCGTCTTTCCATCTGTTATTTCTTGACCATTATTAGTAATGATCGAATTAATAAGCTTATTTGTGTAATTTCTATTTTCCAAGTGACAGAAATAATTTGTAGGTTTCTCACCTTCTTCATACCATTGTATTCTATTACGGATTTGTATTCCCTTCATTTCTTCTTCTTTTATTTTTTCTAGTTCGATTTTACTTTTTGACAATTTCGTAAGCAGGGTTTCATAAACACTTTGGAAGTTTTCTCTTATTTTATCCCCCGAGCTACGTATTATTTCTTCTAATTCTTCACATTTTTTGTTTTTGCTTTTCTTTATATATGAGGAGTAAGATATGGATTTGCCTCTAACTTTCATCAAAAAGGTTTCTAAGAAGAGACTATTGTTGATTGTTAAGAGTAAGTCTTCTTCATTAGCCTCTATGGCTTCATCTTTAGTATATTTAGAATCTGCATATTCGAGTTTGGTAGCTTTTAGTAAATCGGTAACTATAGCTATGTATTCCTCACGTCTTAGAAGTGATGTGTTAAATTTCCAGTAGCCACGTCCTTTTTCTTTATTTTTCTGCGTCGAGAGAGATAAAGTTACAGCTGAATGATCACTCTTATAGCCTGGTATAATAGAAACATCAGTACTGATATTAGAAAGGTCTTCAGTTACTAAGAAGAAGTCTAACCTGGCTTGTTGGCGAGGATTTTTCTTCCACCAAGAAAATTTTCGTGTGTTAGGGTTAATCTCTCTCCATGCATCTATAAGGTTAAGCGTTTCTAATTGTTCCAAAACAATACCACGAGATTGTGGGTTGTTTATATTTTTATAATTTTCTAAATCTATGGAAGGGTCAATGACTAGGTTCCAATCTCCACATATTGCTATCGAGTCATTATCCATGTGTATAATCTTTGTAAACAATTCGGTGTAAAAATTTGCATTATCTACATTGGGGCCATAGAGGTTAGTCAAAGTAAATCTTACACCTTCAATTGTTATATCTAGAATTATGTAATTTCCATTTTCATCTTTAGATATATTGTGTATTTCGTGTTCAAAGGTATTATTCAGAAGTATGGCTACTCCTCTCGAGTTTGACTTAAACGGAGCTATGACACATGTTAAACCCCATTCGTTTTTCATAGTATTCTCATTTTCAGGCGAAATATGAGCTATCTTGTAAGAATATAATGGAATATTGGGCGCACTTATATATCTCACTCTTTATGTTGGCGGGCACATTACTTATTGCTAGGTGGGTAGTGTAAATCATGTTCATGCCATTAGTATGCCTTGTTTTGTAAATCCCGCTTCATGTTTTTCTTTCATATAGTGTTCGATATCATTTACGCTAGGTGCTATCTACGGTATGGCACATTGTGGGGTTTAATCGTAATTTAAGGCGGCGTTGTAATGTGTGAAATCATGTTTGATGCCAATGTTACCTTGTTATTTATGTCCTATCAGTACTGGTCTCCAGTGTTTTGACCCACAATCGTGCAAATTCAGTCACGCATGCCCCAAATGCGGAAGCAGCCATAGTGCAATCAAATGTGGCCAAAAAGGCAAAGACCTTCCCCCTCAAAACAGAAAAAATGTCTCCCTACCCCAATAAACGCCGATAAATTGGAATACTGGCTAGAAGGTTATGATCCCCAGTTAGCTGAGTACCTAGTTAAGGGTGTTAAATTAGACTATGCTGGAGGGCCGTTAATTTCTTCTGAGTCTACTCTCCAAAGTGCTAAAAACGACCCCCAGGCTGTTGAGACAAAGCTGAATAAAGCATTGATAGCAGGTAGGATAGCAGGACCGTTTAAACACGCCCCCTTAAAAAACCTACACTTGTCTCCATTAGGGCTGTGTCCTAAGAAAGTTCCAGGCCAATACAGAATGATTCATAACTTATCCTACCCTGCGGGGAATTCAATTAATGATGGTATACCTCAAGTTGCTAGCAGGGTTCAATATACCTCGTTAGATAAGGCTATGGACATTATTGTAAAATTAGGCTCGGGGTGTCAAATGGCAAAAACAGATATACAATCAGCGTTTAGAATTATGCCCATCCACCCTGATGATTATCACCTGCTGGGATTTAAGTGGAATGGGGAATATATCTATTACAGGTGCCTGCCTATGGGGGGGGGGGGGGGGGGGGGGGGGGGGATCTTCTTCGTGTCTAATTTTTGAGAAATTCAGTACGGCCATGAATTGGATTGCTACTCAGAAACTAGGTATCGAGAATATGCTCCATATTTTGGACGATTTTCTGATAGTTGCAAGGAATGGGGAAAGTTGTCAGATACAACTAAGTTCATTTTTGGAATTGTGCGAGGATATCGGGGTGCCTATGGCGCAGGATAAGACTTTCAGAACTAGATAGCTTGGCAATGGAGGCACGACTTCCTGGGGATAACCTGTGTAACTTGCGGGATGCGTAAGTCTCATCGTCGAATACGGCTAAACAAAGAAGCAAGAGCTGACTTGAGGTTATGGTTGAATTTCATAAGCAAACATAATGGAAAATCTTTATCGCTAAAACGAATGTGGCAATCCAACACCTCCCTCCATTTGTTTACCGATGCCGCGGCATCCACTGGTTTTGGCGTGGTATTCAAATCAAATTGGTCTTTTGGCATTTGGCCTGAGATATGGAAATCATTTAACATAACTCTCTTAGAACTTTTTCCGATCATGTTGGCCGTAAATCTTTGGAGTGCTGAATTGAAGGATAGGTGCATCGTATTCACAGGAACTCGATATCGTAAGTAAAACATAAGTAAAACGTAGGTAAAACAAACTTACCCCCTATATAATATAGAGTAAAGGAGCAAGGGCGGCCATGTTGCCGATCTAAGGGTCCATTCAACATTAGGTCAAAAGTTACGCTAAAAAATTGTGACATCCCCAAATGAACGTACGTATCTATCACCTATACATTTCTCCGCAAATCCCGCCTGATTTCCACCATATGTCACCCCTACGATAAGTATAATAGCTCTTCAAACTCGAAAATCCACCACAAAAACCTCTGCCGTGAACGTTAGACCGCGGTCGAAACACTTCGTACGATCTGATTGGTCCGTTGAGCTGGCTCTGTTGTTCACATTTCAAAGCTTCCCTCTGATCAGGTGTTGAATTTATAGTGAAGCATTTTTCGAAATATCCTGTCGTCTCGCCACGCCGTGGTGTTTGTTTACGGATACTATATTAATAGTTCAACTCAACAGACCAATCAGATCGTTCGAATATTATAATTATAATATATCCAATGAACTGTACAATATACATGGTTAACACCTGCAGGTTTCCATAAAATAAGTAAAACACCTTTGAAAGTTAACTTATGAGGCATCCTCGGTAACCCAGGGTTTAATATATGCTCCGTTACTCTTCACTATATCACCCCTGGGAAAGTCTATCAGAGAAATCTGTACTAAAATTACCCGCCCTTGGCCGGCGTGAGCCAATCAAACTGCTGCGCAGCTTGGACCTGCGAGCCAATGACAATTCATATCACTTCGTTGCAAAGCATGCGCGGTCATTTTGTTAGCCATCCGTCACCGGTTATCTCTCTTGACCATTTCCATCTTATCCTATTGAGTATTTTCTTTGGTTACTGACTTCGTCACGCCGGTGATTTTAGTACATATTTCTCTGATAGACTTTCCCAGGGGTGATATAGTGGAGAGTAACGAAGCATATATAAAACCCTGGGTAACCGAGGATGCTTATCGGGTTACTACCGTATTCCTCGAATACATTCCTGGCCTCGGGGAAAAAACGGGTGGGTTCTGAACGAAATAGAAACCCGGGGTTGCATTCGAGGAATTACGGCATGTGAGCATGCTTTGTTTCCCATACAATGCAGCAACGCCGAAGTTCACGCGTCCCACATTTAGACAACATAATTATGTAATTGAAATATATGGTCCCCCCCCCCCCCCCCCTTAACAACCTTGTGTGGCTTGTTTTTCTGGCCAGGTAAGGCTTCAAAACTTTGTTTGAATCCCCAAATAAATAATTTAAAGATTTGTAGATGTGAGCATTATTTAATGAAGAATGCATGAGGAACTGTGGATTCGTTAAAAATAATCAACGAGCCCCGAAGGGGCGAATTGATTTTTTTAACGAATTCTCTGCTCCGAAAGCATTCTCCATCTTAATCAATGTATGACGTCACGAAACATGCATATGTGATAATTTTGCCTTTGAAACAATAAATTTCAATTATGGGACATCAAAGTCAATTATTTTGCAAATGTTGGTGCTCATTCATCGAATATGGTACAAGTTGTTTCGACCCTAATGAAATGGATTCTTCCACGCGCGCGCCTGCCACGCGAGGCGAAGTGATTGACAGCTAAAACTGTGCCTTTCCATGCCTTCAGCGTGCGTTGCAAGACTTGAATAGAACGCGAGTTTCTCACTGACAAACAATCCTAAGGTTCCTAACAGCGTCGTGTGGCCGAGTGGTTAGAAGCGCTGACCACCAAGCGAAGGGTTGCATGTTCGAATCCAGGTTCATGCATCACAAAAATTCATTTGTCTTGTTGAGAGATATTTTAAGATCTTAATCAGATACACCAAGACAAAATACATCGATTAGCCATTACTGAAAATGTCTAAACCCAACACCCCTCCTGATTGGGACAGTCAATGACCAGTAGATTCCAAAATAATAATCAACTGATAACACAATAGAGTGACGTCATGACCATGGATTAAATATAATGAAGCAACGCCAAAGTTCACGCGTCCCACATTTAGACAACATAATTATGTAACTGTATATATATATATATATGGTCCCTAAGCTTACCAACCCAGTGTGGCTTGTTTTTCTGGCCAGGTAAGGCTTCAAAACTTTGTTTGAATCCCCAATTAAATAATTTAAAGATTTGTAGATGTGAGCATTATGTCCCTAAAAAACCCATTGAAATTACTACACCAATCTTAAGAGTAAAGTATACCGTATTTACTTTTAATACTCTTACCCCGGGCGATTATTGGAGGCCATGTCCTTCTTTTCTTGATTTGACCAATGCACTTGATAACCTCTGATAACTGAGAAATAATGCGAACTCCTCACTATTTGATAACAACCAGATTTAGCATGTAAGTTCCGCCTGATTACAAATCGAAATTGTTGCAAGGAATGTTATTTGTAAAAGATGCCTATACAGGGATACGAACAGTTTCTGTTGATTGCTCTTTACAAGATCACCCCGTATAGGCGTGTGTTCTGTATAGTATAGTTCATCAGCCCGTATAGGCGTGTGTTCTGTATAAGTATAGTTCATCAGCCCGTATAGGCGTGTGTTCTGTATAAGTATAGTTCATCACCCCGTACAGGCGTGTGTTCTGTATAAGTATAGTTCATCACCCCGTATAGGTGTGTGTTCTGTATAAGTATAGTTCATCACCCCGTATAGGCTTGTGTTCTGTATAAGTATAGTTCATCACCCCGTACAGGCGTGTGTTCTGTATAAGTATAGTTCATCAACCCGTATAGGTGTGTGTTCTGTATAAGTATAGTTCATCACCCCGTATAGGTGTGTGTTCTGTATAGTATAGTTCATCACCCCGTATAGGTGTGTGTTCTGTATAAGTATAGTTCATCACCCCGTATAGGCGAGTGTTCTGTATAAGTATAGTTCATCACCCCGTATAGGCGTGTGTTCTGTATAAGTATAGTTCATCACCCCGTATAGGCGTGTGTTCTGTATAAGTATAGTTCATCATCCCGTATAGGCATGTGTTCTGTATAAGTATAGTTCATCACCCCGTATAGGCGTGTGTTCTGTATAAGTATAGTTCATCACCCCGTATAGGCGTGTGTTCTGTATAAGTATAGTTCATCACCCCGTTAAGGCGTGTGTTCTGTATAAGTATAGTTCATCACCCCGTATAGGCGTGTGTTCTGTATAAGTATAGTTCATCACCCCGTATAGGCTTGTGTTCTGTATAAGTAAAGTTCATCACCCCGTATAGGCGTGTGTTCTGTATAAGTATAGTTCATCACCCCGTATAGACGTGTGTTCTTTATAAGTATAGTTCATCACCCCGTATAGGCGTGTGTTCTGTATAAGTATAGTTCATCACCCCGTATAGGTGTGTGTTCTGTATAAGTATAGTTCATCACCCCGTATAGGTGTATGTTCTGTATAAGTATAGTTCATCACCCTGTATAGGCGTGTGTTCTGTATAAGTATAGTTCATCACCCCGTATAGGCGTGTGTTCTGTATAAGTATAGTTCATCACCCCGTATAGGTGTGTGTTCTGTATAAGTATAGTTCATCACCCCGTATAGGTGTGTGTTCTGTATAAGTATAGTTCATCACCCCGTATAGGCGTGTGTTCTGTATAAGTATAGTTCATCACCCCGTATAGGCGTGTGTTCTGTATAAGTAAAGTTCATCACCCCGTATAGGCGTGTGTTCTGTATAAGTATAGTTCATCACCCCGTATAGGCGTGTGTTCTGTATAAGTATAGTTCATCACCCCGTATAGGCTTGTGTTCTGTATAAGTATAGTTCATCACCCCGTATAGGCGTGTGTTCTGTATAAGTATAGTTCATCACCCCGTATAGGCGTGTGTTCTTTATAAGTATAGTTCATCACCCCGTATAGGCGTGTGTTCTGTAAAGGTATAGTTCATCACCCCGTATAGGTGTGTGTTCTGTATAAGTATAGTTCATCACCCCGTATAGGTGTGTGTTCTGTATAAGTATAGTTCATCACCCCGTATAGGCGTGTGTTCTGTATAAGTATAGTTCATCACCCCGTATAGGCGTGTGTTCTGTATAAGTATAGTTCATCACCCCGTATAGGTGTGTGTTCTGTATAAGTATAGTTCATCACCCCGTATAGGTGTGTGTTCTGTATAAGTATAGTTCATCACCCCGTATAGGTGTGTGTTCTGTATAGTATAGTTCATCACCCCGTATAGGTGTGTGTTCTGTATAAGTATAGTTCATCACCCCGTATAGGTGTGTGTTCTGTATAAGTATAGTTCATAACCCCGTATTGGCGTGTATTCTGTATAAGTATAGTTCATCACCCCGTATAGGTGTGTGTTCTGTATAAGTATAGTTCATCACCCCGTATAGGCGAGTGTTCTGTATAAGTATAGTTCATCACCCCGTATAGGCGTGTGTTCTGTATAAGTATAGTTCATCACCCCGTATAGGCGTGTGTTCTGTATAAGTATAGTTCATCAGCCCGTATAGGCGCGTGTTCTGTATAAGTATAGTTCATCACCCCGTATAGGTGTGTGTTCTGTATAAGTATAGTTCATCACCCCGTATAGGTGTGTGTTCTGTATAAGTATAGTTCATCACAACGTATAGGCGTGTGTTCTGTATAAGTATAGTTCATCACCCCGTATAGGTGTGTGTTCTGTATAGTATAGTTCATCACCCCGTATAGGTGTGTGTTCTGTATAAGTATAGTTCATCACCCCGTACAGGCGTGTGTTCTGTATAAGTATAGTTCATCACCCCGTATAGGCGTGTGTTCTGTATAAGTATAGTTCATCACCCCGTATAGGTGTGTGTTCTGTATAAGTATAGTTCATCACCCCGTATAGGTGTGTGTTCTGTATAGTATAGTTCATCACCCCGTATAGGTGTGTGTTCTGTATAAGTATAGTTCATCACCCCGTATAGGTGTGTGTTCTGTATAAGTATAGTTCATCACCCCGTATAGGTGTGTGTTCTGTATAAGTATAGTTCATCACCCCGTAAAGGCGTGTGTTCTGTATAAGTATAGTTCATCACCCCGTATAGGCGTGTGTTCTGTATAAGTATAGTTCATCACCCCGTATAGGCGAGTGTTCTGTATAAGTATAGTTCATCACCCCTTATAGGCGTGTGTTCTGTATAAGTATAGTTCATCACCCCGTATAGGCGTGTGTTCTGTATAAGTATAGTTCATCAGCCCGTATAGGCGTGGGTTCTGTATAAGTATAGTTCATCAGCCCGTATAGGCGTGTGTTCTGTATAAGTATAGTTCATCACCCCGTATAGGCGTGTGTTCTGTATAAGTATAGTTCATCACCCCGTATAGGTGTGTGTTCTGTATAGTATAGTTCATCACCCCGTATAGGCGTGTGTTCTGTATAAGTATAGTTCATCACCCCGTACAGGCGTGTGTTCTGTATAAGTATAGTTCATCACCCCGTATAGGTGTGTGTTCTGTATAAGTATAGTTCATCACCCCGTATAGGCGTGTGTTCTGTATAAGTATAGTTCATCACCCCGTATAGGTGTGTGTTCTGTATAAGTATAGTTCATCACCCCGTATAGGCGTGTGTTCTGTATAAGTATAGTTCATCAGCCCGTATAGGCGTGTGTTCTGTATAAGTATAGTTCATCACCCCGTATAGGCGTGTGTTCTGTATAAGTATAGTTCATCAGCCCGTATAGGCGTGTGTTCTGTATAAGTATAGTTCATCACCCGTATAGGTGTGTGTTCTGTATAGTATAGTTCATCACCCCGTATAGGTGTGTGTTCTGTATAAGTATAGTTCATCACCCCGTATATGCGTGTGTTCTCTATAAGTATAGTTCATCACCCCGTATAGGCGTGTGTTCTGTATAAGTATAGTTCATCACCCCGTATAGGCAGGTGTTCTGTATAAGTATAGTTCCTCACCCCGTATAGTTGTGTGTTCTGTATAGTATAGTTCATCACCCCGTATAGGTGTGTGTTCTGTATAAGTATAGTTCATCACCCCGTACAGGCGTGTGTTCTGTATAAGTATAGTTCATCACCCCGTATAGGTGTGTGTTCTGTATAAGTATAGTTCATCACCCCGTATAGGTGTGTGTTCTGTTTAGTATAGTTCATCACCCCGTATAGGTGTGTGTTCTGTATAAGTATAGTTCATCACCCCGTATAGGTGTGTGTTCTGTATAAGTATAGTTCATCACCCCGTTTAGGTGTGTGTTCTGTATAAGTATAGTTCATCACCCCGTATAGGCGTGTGTTCTGTATAAGTATAGTTCATCACCCCGTATAGGCGTGTGTTCTGTATAAGTATAGTTCATCACCCCGTATAGGCGTGTGTTCTGTATAAGTATAGTTCATCACCCCGTATAGGCGTGTGTTCTGTATAAGTATAGTTCATCACCCCGTATAGGTGTGTGTTCTGTATAAGTATAGTTAATCACCCCGTATAGGTGTGTGTTCTGTATAAGTATAGTTCATCACCCCGTATAGGTGTGTGTTCTGTATAAGTATAGTTCATCACCCCGTATAGGCGTGTGTTCTGTATAAGTATAGTTCATCACCCCGTATAGGCGTGTGTTCTGTATAAGTATAGTTCATCACCCCGTATAGGCGAGTGTTCTGTATAAGTATAGTTCATCACCCCGTATAGGCGTGTGTTCTGTATAAGTATAGTTCATCACCCCGTATAGGCGTGTGTTCTGTATAAGTATAGTTCATCAGCCCGTATAGGCGTGTGTTCTGTATAAGTATAGTTCATCAGCCCGTATAGGCGTGTGTTCTGTATAAGTATAGTTCATCACCCCGTATAGGCGTGTGTTCTGTATAAGTATAGTTCATCACCCCGTATAGGTGTGTGTTCTGTATAGTATAGTTCATCACCCCGTATAGGCGTGTGTTCTGTATAAGTATAGTTCATCACCCCGTACAGGCGTGTGTTCTGTATAAGTATAGTTCATCACCCCGTATAGGTGTGTGTTCTGTATAAGTATAGTTCATCACCCCGTATAGGTGTGTGTTCTGTATAAGTATAGTTCATCACCCTGTATAGGCGTGTGTTCTGTATAAGTATAGTTCATCACCCCGTATAGGTGTGTGTTCTGTATAAGTATAGTTCATCACCCCGTATAGGTGTGTGTTCTGTATAAGTATAGTTCATCACCCCGTATAGGCGTGTGTTCTGTATAAGTATAGTTCATCACCCCGTATAGGCGTGTGTTCTGTATAAGTATAGTTCATCACCCAGTATAGGTGTGTGTTCTGTATAAGTATAGTTCATCACCCCGTATAGGTGTGTGTTCTGTATAAGTATAGTTCATCACCCCGTATAGGTGTGTGTTCTGTATAAGTATAGTTCATCACCCCGTATAGGTGTGTGTTCTGTATAAGTATAGTTCATAACCCCGTATAGGCGTGTGTTCTGTATAAGTATAGTTCATCACCCCGTATAGGTGTGTGTTCTGTATAAGTATAGTTCATCACCCCGTATAGGTGTGTGTTCTGTATAAGTATAGTTCATCACCCCGTATAGGTGTGTGTTCTGTATAAGTATAGTTCATCACAACGTATAGGCGTGTGTTCTGTATAAGTATAGTTCATCACCCCGTATAGGTGTGTGTTCTGTATAGTATAGTTCATCACCCCGTATAGGTGTGTGTTCTGTATAAGTATAGTTCATCACCCCGTACAGGCGTGTGTTCTGTATAAGTATAGTTCATCACCCCGTATAGGCGTGTGTTCTGTATAAGTATAGTTCATCACCCCGTATAGGCGTGTGTTCTGTATAAGTATAGTTCATCACCCCGTATAGGCGTGTGTTCTGTATAAGTATAGTTCATCACCCCGTATAGGTGTGTGTTCTGTATAGTATAGTTCATCACCCCGTATAGGCGTGTGTTCTGTATAAGTATAGTTCATCACCCCGTACAGGCGTGTGTTCTGTATAAGTATAGTTCATCACCCCGTATAGGTGTGTGTTCTGTATAAGTATAGTTCATCACCCCGTATAGGCGTGTGTTCTGTATAAGTATAGTTCATCACCCCGTATAGGTGTGTGTTCTGTATAAGTATAGTTCATCACCCCGTATAGGCGTGTGTTCTGTATAAGTATAGTTCATCACCCCGTATAGGCGTGTGTTCTGTATAAGTATAGTTCATCACCCCGTATAGGCGTGTGTTCTGTATAAGTATAGTTCATCAGCCCGTATAGGCGTGTGTTCTGTATAAGTATAGTTCATCACCCGTATAGGTGTGTGTTCTGTATAGTATAGTTCATCACCCCGTATAGGTGTGTGTTCTGTATAAGTATAGTTCATCACCCCGTATAGGCGTGTGTTCTCTATAAGTATAGTTCATCACCCCGTATAGGCGTGTGTTCTGTATAAGTATAGTTCATCACCCCGTATAGGCGTGTGTTCTGTATAAGTATAGTTCCTCACCCCGTATAGTTGTGTGTTCTGTATAGTATAGTTCATCACCCCGTATAGGTGTGTGTTCTGTATAAGTATAGTTCATCACCCCGTACAGGCGTGTGTTACGTATAAGTATAGTTCATCACCCCGTATAGGCGTGTGTTCTGTATAAGTATAGTTCATCACCCCGTATAGGTGTGTGTTCTGTATAAGTATAGTTCATCACCCCGTATAGGTGTGTGTTCTGTTTAGTATAGTTCATCACCCCGTATAGGTGTGTGTTCTGTATAAGTATAGTTCATCACCCCGTATAGGTGTGTGTTCTGTATAAGTATAGTTCATCACCCCGTATAGGTGTGTGTTCTGTATAAGTATAGTTCATCACCCCGTATAGGCGTGTGTTCTGTATAAGTATAGTTCATCACCCCGTATAGGCGTGTGTTCTGTATAAGTATAGTTCATCACCCCGTATAGGCGTGTGTTCTGTATAAGTATAGTTCATCACCCCGTATAGGCGTGTGTTCTGTATAAGTATAGTTCATCACCCCGTATAGGTGTGTGTTCTGTATAAGTATAGATCATCAGCCCCTATAGGTGTGTGTTCTGTATAAGTATAGTTCATCACCCCGTATAGGTGTGTGTTCTGTATAAGTATAGTTCATCACCCCGTATAGGCGTGTGTTCTGTATAAGTATAGTTCATCACCCCGTATAGGCGTGTGTTCTGTATAAGTATAGTTCATCACCCCGTATAGGCGAGTGTTCTGTATAAGTATAGTTCATCACCCCGTATAGGCGTGTGTTCTGTATAAGTATAGTTCATCACCCCGTATAGGCGTGTGTTCTGTATAAGTATAGTTCATCAGCCCGTATAGGCGTGTGTTCTGTATAAGTATAGTTCATCAGCCCGTATAGGCGTGTGTTCTGTATAAGTATAGTTCATCACCCCGTATAGGCGTGTGTTCTGTATAAGTATAGTTCATCACCCCGTATAGGTGTGTGTTCTGTATAGTATAGTTCATCACCCCGTATAGGCGTGTGTTCTGTATAAGTATAGTTCATCACCCCGTACAGGCGTGTGTTCTGTATAAGTATAGTTCATCACCCCGTATAGGCGTGTGTTCTGTATAAGTATAGTTCATCACCCCGTATAGGCGTGTGTTCTGTTTAGTATAGTTCATCACCCCGTATAGGTGTGTGTTCTGTATAAGTATAGTTCATCACCCCGTATAGGTGTGTGTTCTGTATAAGTATAGTTCATCACCCCGTATAGGTGTGTGTTCTGTATAAGTATAGTTCATCACCCCGTATAGGCGTGTGTTCTGTATAAGTATAGTTCATCACCCCGTATAGGCGTGTGTTCTGTATAAGTATAGTTCATCACCCCGTATAGGCGTGTGTTCTGTATAAGTATAGTTCATCACCCCGTATAGGCGTGTGTTCTGTATAAGTATAGTTCATCACCCCGTATAGGTGTGTGTTCTGTATAAGTATAGATCATCAGCCCCTATAGGTGTGTGTTCTGTATAAGTATAGTTCATCACCCCGTATAGGTGTGTGTTCTGTATAAGTATAGTTCATCACCCCGTATAGGCGTGTGTTCTGTATAAGTATAGTTCATCACCTCGTATAGGCGTGTGTTCTGTATAAGTATAGTTCATCACCCCGTATAGGCGAGTGTTCTGTATAAGTATAGTTCATCACCCCGTATAGGCGTGTGTTCTGTATAAGTATAGTTCATCACCCCGTATAGGCGTGTGTTCTGTATAAGTATAGTTCATCAGCCCGTATAGGCGTGTGTTCTGTATAAGTATAGTTCATCAGCCCGTATAGGCGTGTGTTCTGTATAAGTATAGTTCATCACCCCGTATAGGCGTGTGTTCTGTATAAGTATAGTTCATCACCCCGTATAGGTGTGTGTTCTGTATAGTATAGTTCATCACCCCGTATAGGCGTGTGTTCTGTATAAGTATAGTTCATCACCCCGTACAGGCGTGTGTTCTGTATAAGTATAGTTCATCACCCCGTATAGGCGTGTGTTCTGTATAAGTATAGTTCATCACCCCGTATAGGCGTGTGTTCTGTATAAGTATAGTTCATCACCCCGTATAGGCGTGTGTTCTGTATAAGTATAGTTCATCACCCCGTATAGGCGTGTGTTCTGTATAAGTATAGTTCATCACCCCGTATAGGCGTGTGTTCTCTATAAGTATAGTTCATCACCCCGTATAGGGTGTGTTCTGTATAAGTATAGTTCATCACCCCGTATAGGCGTGTGTTCTGTATAAGTATAGTTCATCACCCCGTATAGGCGTGTGTTCTGTATAAGTATAGTTCATCACCCCGTATAGGCGTGTGTTCTGTATAAGTATAGTTCACCACCCCGTATAGGCGTGTGTTCTGTATAAGTATAGTTTATCACTCCGTATAGGCGTGTGTTCTGTATAAGTACAGTTCATCACCCCGTATAGGCGTGTGTTCTGTATAAGTATAGTTCATCACCCCGTATAAGCGTGTGTTCTGTATCAGTATAGTTCAACACCCCGTATAGGCGAGTGTTCTGTATAAGTATAGTTCATCACCCCGTATAGGCGAGTGTTCTGTATAAGTATAGTTCATCACCCCTTATAGGCGTGTGTTCTGTATAAGTATAGTTCATCACCCCGTATAGGCGTGTGTTCTGTATAAGTATAGTTCATCACCCCGTATAGGCGTGTGTTCTGTATAAGTATAGTTCATCACCCCGTATAGGCGTGTGTTCTGTATAAGTATAGTTCATCACCCCGTATAGGCGTGTGTTCTGTATAAGTATAGTTCATCACCCCGTATAGGCGTGTGTTCTGTATAAGTATAGTTCATCACCCCGTATAGGCGTGTGTTCTGTATAAGTATAGTTCATCACCCCGTATAGGCGTGTGTTCTGTATAAGTATAGTTCATCACCCCGTATAGGCGTGTGTTATGTATAAGTATAGTTCATCACCCCGTATAGGCGTGTGTTCTGTATAAGTATAGTTCATCACCCCGTATAGGCGTGTGTTCTGTATAAGTATAGTTCATCACCCCGTATAGGCGTGTGTTCTGTATAAGTATAGTTCATCACCCCGTACAGGCGTGTGTTCTGTATAAGTATAGTTCATCACCCCGTACAGGCGTGTGTTCTGTATAAGTATAGTTCATCCCCCCGTATAGGCGTGTGTTCTGTATAAGTATAGTTCATCACCCCGTATAGGCGTGTGTTCTGTATAAGTATAGTTCATCACCCCGTATAGGCGTGTGTTCTGTTTAAGTATAGTTCATCACCCTGTATAGGCGTGTGTTCTGTATAAGTATAGTTCATCACCCCGTATAGGCGTGTGTTCTGTATAAGTATAGTTCATCACCCCGTATAGGCGTGTGTTCTGTATAAGTATAGTTCATCACCCGTATAGGTGTGTGTTCTGTATAGTATAGTTCATCACCCCGTATAGGCGTGTGTTCTGTATAAGTATAGTTCATCACCCCGTATAGGCGTGTGTTCTGTATAAGTATAGTTCATCACCCCGTATAGGCGTGTGTTCTGTATAAGTATAGTTCATCACCCCGTATAGGCGTGTGTTCTGTATAAGTATAGTTCATCACCCCGTATAGGCGTGTGTTCTGTATAAGTATAGTTCATCACCCCGTATAGGCGTGTGTTCTGTATAAGTATAGTTCATCACCCCGTATAGGCGTGTGTTCTGTATAAGTATAGTTCATCACCCCGTATAGGCGTGTGTTATGTATAAGTATAGTTCATCACCCCGTATAGGCGTGTGTTCTGTATAAGTATAGTTCATCACCCCGTATAGGCGTGTGTTCTGTATAAGTATAGTTCATCACCCCGTATAGGCGTGTGTTCTGTATAAGTATAGTTCATCACCCCGTACAGGCGTGTGTTCTGTATAAGTATAGTTCATCACCCCGTACAGGCGTGTGTTCTGTATAAGTATAGTTCATCCCCCCGTATAGGCGTGTGTTCTGTATAAGTATAGTTCATCACCCCGTATAGGCGTGTGTTCTGTATAAGTATAGTTCATCACCCCGTATAGGCGTGTGTTCTGTTTAAGTATAGTTCATCACCCTGTATAGGCGTGTGTTCTGTATAAGTATAGTTCATCACCCCGTATAGGCGTGTGTTCTGTATAAGTATAGTTCATCACCCCGTATAGGCGTGTGTTCTGTATAAGTATAGTTCATCACCCCGTATAGGCGTGTGTTCTGTATAAGTATAGTTCATCACCCCGTATAGGCGTGTGTTCTGTATAAGTATAGTTCATCACCCCGTATAGGCGTGTGTTCTGTATAAGTATAGTTCATCACCCCGTACAGGCGTGTGTTCTGTATAAGTATAGTTCATCACCCCGTACAGGCGTGTGTTCTGTATAAGTATAGTTCATCCCCCCGTATAGGCGTGTGTTCTGTATAAGTATAGTTCATCACCCCGTATAGGCGTGTGTTCTGTATAAGTATAGTTCATCACCCCGTATAGGCGTGTGTTCTGTTTAAGTATAGTTCATCACCCCGTATAGGCGTGTGTTCTGTATAAGTATAGTTCATCACCCCGTATAGGCGTGTGTTCTGTATAAGTATAGTTCATCACCCCGTATAGGCGTGTGTTCTGTATAAGTATAGTTCATCACCCGTATAGGTGTGTGTTCTGTATAGTATAGTTCATCACCCCGTATAGGCGTGTGTTCTCTATAAGTATAGTTCATCACCCCGTATAGGCGTGTGTTCTGTATAAGTATAGTTCATCACCCCGTATAGGCGTGTGTTCTGTATAAGTATAGTTCATCACCCCGTATAGGCGTGTGTTCTGTATAAGTATAGTTCATCACCCCGTATAGGCGTGTGTTCTGTATAAGTATAGTTTATCACCCCGTATAGGCGTGTGTTCTGTATAAGTATAGTTCATCACCCCGTATAGGCGTGTGTTCTGTATAAGTATAGTTCATCACCCCGTATAGGCGTGTGTTATGTATAAGTATAGTTCATCACCCCGTATAGGCGTGTGTTCTGTATAAGTATAGTTCATCACCCCGTATAGGCGTGTGTTCTGTATAAGTATAGTTCATCACCCCGTATAGGCGTGTGTTCTGTATAAGTATAGTTCATCACCCCGTACAGGCGTGTGTTCTGTATAAGTATAGTTCATCACCCCGTACAGGCGTGTGTTCTGTATAAGTATAGTTCATCCCCCCGTATAGGCGTGTGTTCTGTATAAGTATAGTTCATCACCCCGTATAGGCGTGTGTTCTGTATAAGTATAGTTCATCACCCCGTATAGGCGTGTGTTCTGTTTAAGTATAGTTCATCACCCTGTATAGGCGTGTGTTCTGTATAAGTATAGTTCATCACCCCGTATAGGCGTGTGTTCTGTATAAGTATAGTTCATCACCCCGTATAGGCGTGTGTTCTGTATAAGTATAGTTCATCACCCGTATAGGTGTGTGTTCTGTATAGGTATAGTTCATCACCCCGTATAGGCGTGTGTTCTCTATAAGTATAGTTCATCACCCCGTATAGGCGTGTGTTCTGTATAAGTATAGTTCATCACCCCGTATAGGCGTGTGTTCTGTATAAGTATAGTTCATCACCCCGTATAGGCGTGTGTTATGTATAAGTATAGTTCATCACCCCGTATAGGCGTGTGTTCTGTATAAGTATAGTTCATCACCCCGTATAGGCGTGTGTTCTGTATAAGTATAGTTCATCACCCCGTATAGGCGTGTGTTCTGTATAAGTATAGTTCATCACCCCGTACAGGCGTGTGTTCTGTATAAGTATAGTTCATCACCCCGTACAGGCGTGTGTTCTGTATAATTATAGTTCATCCCCCCGTATAGGCGTGTGTTCTGTATAAGTATAGTTCATCACCCCGTATAGGCGTGTGTTCTGTATAAGTATAGTTCATCACCCCGTATAGGCGTGTGTTCTGTTTAAGTATAGTTCATCACCCTGTATAGGCGTGTGTTCTGTATAAGTATAGTTCATCACCCCGTATAGGCGTGTGTTCTGTATAAGTATAGTTCATCACCCCGTATAGGCGTGTGTTCTGTATAAGTATAGTTCATCACCCCGTATAGGCGTGTGTTCTGTATAAGTATAGTTCATCACCCCGTATAGGCGTGTGTTCTGTATAAGTATAGTTCATCACCCCGTATAGGCGTGTGTTCTGTATAAGTATAGTTCATCACCCGTATAGGTGTGTGTTCTGTATAGTATAGTTCATCACCCCGTATAGGTGTGTGTTCTGTATAAGTATAGTTCATCACCCCGTATAGGCGTGTGTTCTGTATAAGTATAGTTCATCACCCCGTATAGGCGTGTGTTCTCTATAAGTATAGTTCATCACCCCGTATAGGTGTGTGTTCTGTATAAGTATAGTTCATCACCCCGTATAGGCGTGTGTTCTGTATAAGAATAGTTCATCACCCCGTATAGGCGTGTGTTCTGTATAAGTATAGTTCATCACCCCGTATAGGAGTGTGTTCTGTATAAGTAAAGTTCATCACCCCGTATAGGCGTGTGTTCTGTATAAGTATAGTTCATCACCCCGTATAGGCGTGTGTTCTGTATAAGTATAGTTCATTACCCCGTATAGGCGTGTGTTCTGTATAAGTATAGTTCATCACCCCGTACAGGCGTGTGTTCTGTATAAGTATAGTTCATCACCCCGTACAGGTGTGTGTTCTGTATAAGTATAGTTCATCACCCCGTACAGGCGTGTGTTCTGTATAAGTATAGTTCATCCCCCCGTATAGGCGTGTGTTCTGTATAAGTATAGTTCATCACCCCGTATAGGCGTGTGTTCTGTATAAGTATAGTTCATCACCCCGTATAGGCGTGTGTTCTGTATAAGTATAGTTCATCACCCCGTATAGGCGTGTGTTCTGTATAAGTATAGTTCATCAGCCCGTATAGGCGTGTGTTCTGTATAAGTATAGTTCATCACCCCGTATAGGCGTGTGTTCTGTATAAGTATAGTTCATCAGCCCGTATAGGCGTGTGTTCTGTATAAGTATAGTTCATCACCCGTATAGGTGTGTGTTCTGTATAATATAGTTCATCACCCCGTATAGGTGTGTGTTCTGTATAAGTATAGTTCATCACCCCGTATAGGCGTGTGTTCTCTATAAGTATAGTTCATCACCCCGTATAGGTGTGTGTTCTGTATAAGTATAGTTCATCACCCCGTATAGGCGTGTGTTCTGTATAAGTATAGTTCATCACCCGTATAGGTGTGTGTTCTGTATAGTATAGTTCATCACCCCGTATAGGTGTGTGTTCGGTATAAGTATAGTTCATCACCCCGTATAGGCGTGTGTTCTGTTTAAGCATAGTTCATCACCCCGTATAGGCGTGTGTTCTGTATAAGTATAGTTCATCACCCCGTATAGGCGTGTGTTCTGTATAAGTATAGTTCATCACCCCGTATAGGTGTGTGTTCTGTATAAGTATAGTTCATCAGCCCGTATAGGCGTGTGTTCTGTATAAGTATAGTTCATCACCCCGTATAGGCGTGTGTTCTGTATAAGTATAGTTCATCAGCCCGTATAGGCGTGTGTTCTCTATAAGTATAGTTCATCACCCCGTATAGGTGTGTGTTCTGTATAAGTATAGTTCATCACCCCGTATAGGCGTGTGTTCTGTATAAGTATAGTTCATCACCCGTATAGGTGTGTGTTCTGTATAGTATAGTTCATCACCCCGTATAGGTGTGTGTTCTGTATAAGTATAGTTCATCACCCCGTATAGGCGAGGGTTCTGTATAAGAATAGTTCATCACCCCGTATAGGCGTGTGTTCTGTATAAGTATAGTTCATCACCCCGTATAGGCGAGTGTTCTGTATAAGTATAGTTCATCACCCCGTATAGGCGTGTGTTCTGTATAAGTATAGTTCACCACCCCGTATAGGCGTGTGTTCTGTATAAGTATAGTTCATCACTCCGTATAGGCGTGTGTTCTGTATAAGTATAGTTCATCACCCCGTATAGGCGTGTGTTCTGTATAAGTATAGTTCATCACCCCGTATAAGCGTGTGTTCTGTATCAGTATAGTTCATCACCCCGTATAGGCGAGTGTTCTGTATAAGTATAGTTCATCACCCCGTATAGGCGTGTGTTCTGTATAAGTATAGTTCATCACCCCGTATAGGCGTGTGTTCTGTATAAGTATAGTTCATCACCCCGTATAGGCGTGTGTTCTGTATAAGTATAGTTCATCACCCCGTATAGGCGTGTGTTATGTATAAGTATAGTTCATCACCCCGTATAGGCGTGTGTTCTGTATAAGTATAGTTCACAACCCGTATAGGCGTGTGTTCTGTATAAGTATAGTTCATCACCCCGTAAAGGCGTGTGTTCTGTATAAGTATAGTTCATCACCCCGTACAGGCGTGTGTTCTGTATAAGTATAGTTCATCAGCCCGTATAGGCGTATGTTCTGTATAAGTATAGTTCATCACCCCGTAAAGGCGTGTGTTCTGTATAAGTATAGTTCATCAGCCCGTATAGGCGTGTGTTCTGTATAAGTATAGTTCATCACCCGTATAGGTGTGTGTTCTGTATAGTATAGTTCATCACCCCGTATAGGTGTGTGTTCTGTATAAGTATTTTTCATCACCCCGTATAGGCGTGTGTTCTCTATAAGTATAGTTCATCACCCCGTATAGGCGTGTGTTCTGTATAAGTATAGTTCATCACCCCGTATAGGCGTGTGTTCTGTATAAGTATAGTTCATCACCCGTATAGGTGTGTGTTCTGTATAGTATAGTTCATCACCCCGTATAGGTGTGTGTTCTGTATAAGTATAGTTCATCACCCCGTATAGGCGTGTGTTCTCTATAAGTATAGTTCATCACCCCGTATAGGCGTGTGTTCTGTATAAGTATAGTTCATCACCCCGTACAGGCGTGTGTTCTGTATAAGTATAGTTCATCAGCCCGTATAGGCGTGTGTTCTGTATAAGTATAGTTCATCACCCCGTAAAGGCGTGTGTTCTGTATAAGTATAGTTCATCAGCCCGTATAGGCGTGTGTTCTGTATAAGTATAGTTCATCACCCGTATAGGTGTGTGTTCTGTATAGTATAGTTCATCACCCCGTATAGGTGTGTGTTCTGTATAAGTATAGTTCATCACCCCGTATAGGCGAGGGTTCTGTATAAGAATAGTTCATCACCCCGTATAGGCGTGTGTTCTGTATAAGTATAGTTCATCACCCCGTATAGGCGAGTGTTCTGTATAAGTATAGTTCATCACCCCGTATAGGCGTGTGTTCTGTATAAGTATAGTTCACCACCCCGTATAGGCGTGTGTTCTGTATAAGTATAGTTCATCACTCCGTATAGGCGTGTGTTCTGTATAAGTATAGTTCATCACCCCGTATAGGCGTGTGTTCTGTATAAGTATAGTTCATCACCCCGTATAAGCGTGTGTTCTGTATCAGTATAGTTCATCACCCCGTATAGGCGAGTGTTCTGTATAAGTATAGTTCATCACCCCGTATAGGCGAGTGTTCTGTATAAGTATAGTTCATCACCCCGTATAGGCGTGTGTTCTGTATAAGTATAGTTCATCACCCCGTATAGGCGTGTGTTCTGTATAAGTATAGTTCATCACCCCGTATAGGCGTGTGTTCTGTATAAGTATAGTTCATCACCCCGTATAGGCGTGTGTTCTGTATAAGTATAGTTCATCACCCCGTATAGGCGTGTGTTCTGTATAAGTATAGTTCATCACCCCGTATAGGCGTGTGTTCTGTATAAGTATAGTTCATCACCCCGTATAGGCGTGTGTTCTGTATAAGTATAGTTCATCACCCTGTATAGGCGTGTGTTATGTATAAGTATAGTTCATCACCCCGTATAGGCGTGTGTTCTGTATAAGTATAGTTCACAACCCGTATAGGCGTGTGTTCTGTATAAGTATAGTTCATCACCCCGTAAAGGCGTGTGTTCTGTATAAGTATAGTTCATCACCCCGTACAGGCGTGTGTTCTGTATAAGTATAGTTCATCAGCCCGTATAGGCGTATGTTCTGTATAAGTATAGTTCATCACCCCGTAAAGGCGTGTGTTCTGTATAAGTATAGTTCATCAGCCCGTATAGGCGTGTGTTCTGTATAAGTATAGTTCATCACCCGTATAGGTGTGTGTTCTGTATAGTATAGTTCATCACCCCGTATAGGTGTGTGTTCTGTATAAGTATAGTTCATCACCCCGTATAGGCGTGTGTTCTCTATAAGTATAGTTCATCACCCCGTATAGGCGTGTGTTCTGTATAAGTATAGTTCATCACCCCGTATAGGCGTGTGTTCTGTATAAGTATAGTTCATCACCCGTATAGGTGTGTGTTCTGTATAGTATAGTTCATCACCCCGTATAGGTGTGTGTTCTGTATAAGTATAGTTCATCACCCCGTATAGGCGTGTGTTCTCTATAAGTATAGTTCATCACCCCGTATAGGCGTGTGTTCTGTATAAGTATAGTTGATCACCCCGTACAGGCGTGTGTTCTGTATAAGTATAGTTCATCAGCCCGTATAGGCGTGTGTTCTGTATAAGTATAGTTCATCACCCCGTAAAGGCGTGTGTTCTGTATAAGTATAGTTCATCAGCCCGTATAGGCGTGTGTTCTGTATAAGTATAGTTCATCACCCGTATAGGTGTGTGTTCTGTATAGTATAGTTCATCACCCCGTATAGGTGTGTGTTCTGTATAAGTATAGTTCATCACCCCGTATAGGCGTGTGTTCTCTATAAGTATAGTTCATCACCCCGTATAGGCGTGTGTTCTGTATAAGTATAGTTCATCACCCCGTATAGGCGTGTGTTCTGTATAAGTATAGTTCATCACCCCGTATAGGCGTGTGTTCTGTAAAAGTATAGTTCATCAGCCCGTATAGGCGTGTGTTCTGTATAAGTATAGTTCATCACCCCGTATAGGCGTGTGTTCTGTATAAGTATAGTTCATCAGCCCGTATAGGCGTGTGTTCTCTATAAGTATAGTTCATCACCCCGTATAGGTGTGTGTTCTGTATAAGTATAGTTCATCACCCCGTATAGGCGTGTGTTCTGTATAAGTATAGTTCATCACCCGTATAGGCGTGTGTTCTGTATAGTATAGTTCATCACCCCGTATAGGTGTGTGTTCTGTATAAGTATAGTTCATCACCCCGTATAGGCGTGTGTTCTGTATAAGTATAGTTCATCACCCCGTATAGGCGTGTGTTCTGTATAAGTATAGTTCATCACCCCGTATAGGCGTGTGTTCTGTATAAGTATAGTTCACCACCCCGTATAGGCGTGTGTTCTGTATAAGTATAGTTCATCACTCCGTATAGGCGTGTGTTCTGTATAAGTATAGTTCATCACCCCGTATAGGCGTGTGTTCTGTATAAGTATAGTTCATCACCCCGTATAAGCGTGTGTTCTGTATCAGTATAGTTCATCAACCCGTATAGGCGAGTGTTCTGTATAAGTATAGTTCATCACCCCGTATAGGCGAGTGTTCTGTATAAGTATAGTTCATCACCCCGTATAGGCGTGTGTTCTGTATAAGTATAGTTCATCACCCCGTATAGGCGTGTGTTCTGTATAAGTATAGTTCATCACCCCGTATAGGCGTGTGTTCTGTATAAGTATAGTTCATCACCCCGTATAGGCGTGTGTTCTGTATAAGTATAGTTCATCACCCCGTATAGGCGTGTGTTCTGTATAAGTATAGTTCATCACCCCGTATAGGCGTGTGTTCTGTATAAGTATAGTTCATCACCCCGTATAGGCGTGTGTTCTGTATAAGTATAGTTCATCACCCCGTATAGGCGTGTGTTCTGTATAAGTATAGTTCATCACCCGGTATAGGCGTGTGTTCTGTATAAGTATAGTTCATCACCCCGTATAGACGTGTGTTATGTATAAGTATAGTTCATCACCCCGTATAGGCGTGTGTTCTGTATAAGTATAGTTCATCACCCCGTATAGGCGTGTGTTCTGTATAAGTATAGTTCATCACCCCGTATAGGCGTGTGTTCTGTATAAGTATAGTTCATCACCCCGTACAGGCGTGTGTTCTGTATAAGTATAGTTCCTCACCCCGTACAGGCGTGTGTTCTGTATAAGTATAGTTCATCCCCCCGTATAGGCGTGTGTTCTGTATAAGTATAGTTCATCACCCCGTCCAGGCGTGTGTTCTGTATAAGTATAGTTCATCACCCCGTATAGGCGTGTGTTCTGTATAAGTATAGTTCATCACCCCGTATAGGCGTGTGTTCTGTATAAGTATAGTTCATCACCCCGTATAGGCGTGTGTTCTGTATAAGTATAGTTCATCACCCCGTATAGGCGTGTGTTCTGTATAAGTATAGTTCATCACCCCGTATAGGCGTGTGTTCTGTATAAGTATAGTTCATCACCCCGTATAGGCGTGTGTTCTGTATAAGTATAGTTCATCACCCCGTATAGGCGTGTGTTCTGTATAAGTATAGTTCATCACCCCGTATAGGCGTGTGTTCTGTATAAGTATAGTTCATCACCCCGTATAGGCGTGTGTTATGTATAAGTATAGTTCATCACCCCGTATAGGCGTGTGTTCTGTATAAGTATAGTTCATCACCCGTATAGGCGTGTGTTCTGTATAAGTATAGTTCATCACCCCGTATAGGCGTGTGTTCTGTATAAGTATAGTTCATCACCCCGTATAGGCGTGTGTTCTGTATAAGTATAGTTCATCACCCCGTATAGGCGTGTGTTATGTATAAGTATAGTTCATCACCCCGTATAGGCGTGTGTTCTGTATAAGTATAGTTCATCACCCCGTATAGGCGTGTGTTCTGTATAAGTATAGTTCATCACCCCGTATAGGCGTGTGTTCTGTATAAGTATAGTTCATCACCCCGTATAGGCGTGTGTTCTGTATAAGTATAGTTCATCATCCCGTATAGGCGTGTGTTCTGTATAAGTATAGTTCATCACCCCGTATAGGCGTGTGTTATGTATAAGTATAGTTCATCACCCCGTATAGGCGTGTGTTCTGTATAAGTATAGTTCATCACCCCGTATAGGCGTGTGTTCTGTATAAGTATAGTTCATCACCCCGTATAGGCGTGTGTTCTGTATAAGTATAGTTCATCACCCCGTATAGGCGTGTATTCTGTATAAGTATAGTTCATCACCCCGTATAGGCGTGTGTTCTGTATAAGTATAGTTCATCACCCCGTATAGGCGTGTGTTCTGTATAAGTATAGTTCATCACCACGTATAGGCGTGTGTTCTGTATAAGTATAGTTCATCACCCCGTATAGGCGTGTGTTCTGTATAAGTATAGTTCATCACCACGTATAGGCGTGTGTTCTGTATAAGTATAGTTCATCACCCCGTATAGGCGTGTGTTCTGTATAAGTATAGTTCATCACCCGGTATAGGCGTGGGTTCTGTATAAGTATAGTTCAGAAGAAAACCTAGTCACAAAGCTGACCACATGATGTTTTATAATGAACGCCGTTTTAAAAGCATTCGGCTTCATTCGTCAACACCCTCTTCATGTTAACAAACCCCACGAAAGTATGACTGTTGGGAGATAATTAAGGTGAGGTGAGGTGAGGTGAGTTGGGGTTTAATGCCGCTTTCAAGATTATTTCACTTATATCGCGGCTGCTAGTATTATGGCAGGGAGAAAGCCCGCAACGCCATGTGGCTATGCATTGCGGTGAAACCTGCGAGTAACCGCTGGAACTAGGGAGAAAATTAAGCCATGCAAGTCAACTTCCCATCGAGCTGCCATTTTAATGTATTAAAATGGCAGCTCGAAAGTAATTCAAGTGATCGGACTGAAGTTATACCCTTACACTAAAAGTAGAGTTTAAAATATGGTACAAAGATGAAATGGTCTACCATCTTGCTGTCTGAACTCTCAAAATCTCATCTGAGCAACACAACTCTCTCTCACACCGATAACAGTTTTTCTATATTTAAGGTTTATCGCGTTGTGTAATGAGATCTTTACCCTCAAACATGACACTATTTTGTATAAACTTAAATAATAAATGACAAATTTGCGAGAAAAGAAAATGCTACTGCGCCTTTAAATGCATAGGATAAGAACATGTTGAAATACACAAGCATCGTCCAATCAAATTTTGTGGTATGCTTTTGCATTGCAGAAGCCGGAATATTGAAAGATTTATTTTAATGAAAATCCTTCGAAAACGGCTAACGTATTTGAATCAAGCACAAGTAATGCACGGCGTTCACCACTTACGGCGAATATACTTGGTTCACGAATCAAGCACATTTTCCGTACGCTGAGACGAAAATTAATACTCCTCGAAAGTTCATTGGATGATATTATCAATGCTAAAAATAGAAGAAATTAAAAGAGGATTGAAATATGGTTTAAAACCATGAAAGAATTGTGACTGGAAAATCTTTCTCAACTGTCCCTATTGTGCAAGGCCGAGACTGTGCCTACCACATGCATTTTCTAACATCACGAGTACACCCCCGGTATTGCAGTACCTCCAAGGCCTGCAAACCTCATATTCAAATCAAAATTAGAATTTTTTTCCATTTCTTCCGTCGCGAAATGTGCCTTTAAGAGTTGCCTTGTACTGAATCAAAGTTCTAATAAATTAAGGGCTCTTACCCCCGGCGGTTATTGGAGGCCCGGCTCTTATTTGAGGCCCGGCCCTTATTTCATTATTAGGTTTGACCAATGCACGTGATAATATCTGATAACTGATGAAAATGTCTTAGAATAACAAAAACTCCTCGCCATTTGACGTAAACCTAATTTAGAATGGTAGTTTAACCCTCTTAGTACCTGGGAACATATATGGGGAATATTTTCTATTAGGTAGTAATTAATAATGCGATATAAATCGGACCCCTATAAGAGACCAGGCCTTTATTGGAGGCCCGGCTCTTATTCACCTTTAGATACCTTTACCCCCCGGCTGCTATTAGAGGCCCGGCTCCTATTTGAGACCCGGCCCCTATTAGAGGAAATACGGTACTACAACGTGACCTCGGCGAAATTGTCGTCATTCATGTAATAACCCAATTTTGTACCCCTTTCCCGTTCTGATTAAACCACAAACCCGACGTCATTGTGTGATGGGAAGATGCGCTCTTGAATAAGCTTTCGTTTGATACCAGTTTCACATCGCTACCCCCATTAGTTACCATTTTAGCCCATTTTTCGCTTTCAATGACGGTATCGTGACCTTTCACTGTTTCAAGGGTCAAGTCGTGACGTAACAGAAGGCACCCATAGTAACCTAATGGCTGAAACTCGGGCAGCACGGGCTTTGCGTTAATTAGCACCTAGAAAACGGCGATTTCGATGAAATCGGCGGTGTCGCCCCCCTAAAAATGATTGAAAAGGTTAGTTCAGACCTTAAGCTAACTTATGTATAGCTTTTTATGTGCATTTTTATTTTGAAAACATACTTTGTAAGTGTTTTTAATTGATTGCAACAATAGGGAAATTTGCAAGGGTGCGTTTCTTCAACTCCACAGTGTACTTATGCATTTTCTAACATGGCTATGTATTTTACAAGTCCTGCAGGGCAGTTTATTACATATTTTATGTACTTTTCACGTAGTTCTTATAGTGTTTTAATTGTGTTTTTTGGTGAAAACCCCTTAGCAACGCTGGAAAGATATTATGCAATTAAATGTTTTGCGGCCAAAGGGTCATTTTACAATGTTATGACATTGACAACCAGGAAATGAAATGAAATTAACATGGCACGAGTTTATTTGATCAAAACTGTAAAGGTCACAATGTTCCACGGTTACCTTTTGAAATACCTTTACCTAATACAATTTGATTGGATTCATTGAATTAAGAATATTGGTGTTTTCTCATTGTAGGCATTTACAATGACATCTTGTGTGCAGTGTTTGGAAAATGATGGGAAATGATACGAAATCTTCTGTCTATAGAAACCGTCGTCCTTGATGTTCTTCCTATATAGATTAGTTTGAGGGGGAATCTGAAGACACCACATGTCATTCAACTCCGTGTGGGGGCAGGGAATGACCCTTCAAACTCTCAGTTTAACCAAAAATGAAGCGGGTCACTCACCATGTGTCGAGCCGCGCCCATTGTTGCTGAACTTCACTAATAGCGGCCGACTGAGCTATTCACAGGAACACGTGTCACGTGGGTTGATAACGTTTATAGATCCTTTAACTACTGTACATATATATGGGAGGTTTCTACACATGTAAAAGGCTGTTACTGATTTTAATTGAAACAAGTAATATCATATATTTGCCGATAAGGTAAGAATATGTATGTCACATCATACTAATTGAACTTAAATCAGCAGATGTGGTCTTCGGGCACATATAAAAGCTAAATAAAATATTATGAAAAGTTCTGAATGGCCTTTTCAAATTTGAAACTATAAAAGTAGATTCCAGATGTCTTGATCACTGACTATAGCACACTGCGAATATCATAAACAGTATAAACATATCGCAGTTTATGCTTACTCCTTCATCAGGAGAAATTGAGATAGCATACATTCCGAAATAACGGTTCTGTTCACAATAAAGAAGTCATTATCCAGAAAAATGTGATTTCTTATGTATTCGACTTGATATGATGTGATATTAATTTGTTATTCCAGTTTTGGTGCAGTAGAAAACTAGAGTAAGAAGAAAACGTGAACACAGTTTACACAATCTGCAATTTACAAGTTACAGACAGACAGACACACAACGTCCAGATTAAACATTTTCAACTTAGAACTTCGAAATAAATTTACACCCCAAAACTGCTAACATAAATGCTGCCACGGAATTGTATTAATCTCTACTTGTTCAGGTTGCCATTTAAGCAAAAAACACATACAAATTCTTGGTTGTTTTGTATGGAAATGTCCTCATGAAATAAAGCACATAAGTTCGAAAATCGAAAAAAGTATATATATATATGATTAATGTTAAAAAGAACACATTTGTTTGAGCTAGGCCATACAGTATTTTTCTATAATCTAAACTATCCATATTTGCCTTTCCATACACAGGCCAAAATAATATAAAGTTGAAAACCCCAAAACCATACATCCACACATAATGACTGCTTCATCGAGCTGGGCCTTATTGTTTTTGAGTTCTGACCCTAAAACGAACTTGTGTGTTGTGCTTTTATGGAAACAGTCACAAATACAAATCCCCAAAAAGTTGAAAATCCCTCAAAATCATATATACTCTGCTTGCTTTGCATAGTGACAAACTGTTTTTTAAATATGAATTTCAAGTTTTCTAATTCTGGTTTAAAACTAGTAGTTAGCATCTCAGAGATGCACGGACGCATCTCACATTATACACAGCCATAAAGCAGGTCACCCATCTAGGTTGTGGCGCCAATCAATGTTGCTGAAAATTACTGAGGAGAAGTGATGTCATGCTTATAAGGCCGCTTTCAACTTTTCACGATTATTTTACTTCTATTGCAGTGGCTAAAATCAGCATAATGTAGGGAGTAAGCCCACAACACCAATGTGGATATGCATTGCAGTAAAACCTGCACGCAGCGGCTAGAACCAGCGTTCTATAGGCTGATCTTCCCTGAAATTTAGTGTAGTGCTCGTTGTCCTCAAACCTTTCTCCACAGCAGACAAAGTTCACAAGTCCCTGGCGAGAATCGAACCCCAGACCTCTTGGTCAGAAGCAGAACACACTGACCACTTTACTAACCCGCCCCTGAATGTTGCTGAGAGAGGTCAACTGAGCTGGGTACACGGCCAGTTGCCGCCATTGTTAACGGCTGCTATTATTTATATGGGATAATACACGACCAGCCATTTAAAACCACTTTTATTAAACGAGTTACTCATCTGGTATAAAATGAGCAAAAGCGAGTGTAATGTCATCTCCTTCACGAGTTTCATAGAAACGGTAATATATGGAAGGCAGTTTAGTATTCGGTTCATTACTTACAATTGTAATCAAGCCGACAGTGTGCTGTGCCCACTGGTGCGCACAACGACTTCCATTATTTCACATCCGGGAGCTACTTCAGGGCCAGTAGGTCCACGTTTTTTTACAAATTTTATTTTTTCCAAATTTCCCATTATTAATGATAGTATATGTCATATGTATTTACTTTAGAGGGTAAAACATTTTATTACACAAACCAATTATCTGTAGTGGTAATAACGGTGTTGCCTATAAAGCAAAAATTGCATGGCGGTCATTTTATTGTTAACACATTTTATTGTTTTGGATGACAAAAACTAATCTCATGGAAGACAGAAGGGTGTTTTACTATTCGTAAGATTATTTTTCAAATACATTTCATTGACTTATTTTAGCGAAAAAAACGTGCCACTGCCCCTTTAAAAAATCTGCCATTCATGCCGTGATGGCGTAAAACTATTGTGACGTCACAGCAAAACACTGTTATGACGTCACACTTTCATTGGATTTTTCCTCTTTTTTTATCCCCTATCTTTGTCCTGAAGTGTTCATTCCCCTGTTACTCCCATGTCTTTTAATTTAGCGTTGATGGTGAGATTTCCACTAACAGTCCATCCAGTCATTTTATAAACAGGATGTATTCGCTCAAATGTTCACATTTGTTCGTGAAAGTAATCAGCTTCAAGTACATAATATCAAAGCGTTTTCAAAATGACAATTCACCAAACGAAAATGGCTAAATTGCAATCCAAATGTATTCCAAATCCCCCAAATTAGACTTCGTGGTTGTAATAATTTGGCAAATCAAGAATGATCTGTTTTTAAAACGATGGCCTGAAACAGCTCACAAGAACACACCTTTCCAGGAAATGCAGTACCAAGAAATCAGCGTAGGGCTCGTCTCCGAATTTGTTTTGTTTAGAATTCTCTGTGACACAACTCGTCATTTTAAAATTAGAATAATCAGATCAGCACTAAAATTGTTGTTTGGTTACTCAGCAGCTACTTTTTAAAATATCAGAATCGATTTTGAAAGAGTTTTGCATTTTTTAATGTAACTATCATTTAAATTTTGAAACGACCCCTACTGTCGGGCTAGACCGAAACCTCTGTCGTCCGAATGCTCTACCTCACACAGCGAGCCGCATACTAATACATATCCAGTGGGGTTGCAGGTAGAGCCTCTCGACCTACTGTCGGGCCAGCTCTTCCCTTTGCCGGATGTTGTTTTCGCTTGGACATGGGCGCCTTGTCACAGTGTTTTGGATTGTGTTGACACGAGTTTTGCACCAGTGGATATCTTATGTGCAAGATCTAAGACTTGGATACCTATATCTACTCGTGACATTCTCTTGGACTAGACTACAAGCATCAGACGTCGCCCGTGTTCGCCAAGAACTCCTAGAGTCGAGAGAGATGTGCATGTCCGCTGGCTGAGAGGAGACGGGAATCGGCTATGGTAGATCTAAGACATTTTGTTTTTCTATACATGTGTAACTTTGTTGATATAATTGTCTTCAATTTACCCAATATCGGACATCACCCGTCTGTAGAGATACTCTTTGCTTTGACTTGTGACGGTAACAGGTGATTGTAAAAATAACCATCAAATCAGGCGATGACAGCCGTTTAGCTACTGAGTTCATTTGTTAATACGATGATTTATCGAAACACCCAAGCCGTGATCAGGATTTGCATTTATATTTTGTGCATTTTTATGAATAAGTGTCGACAAGAAAAAGAGACAAGGACATAACTGTATTTAAAAAGACGTGCGAATAATATGAGTCTTTTGCAGGAGTTGGGGCTGGACTCAGTAATGTGTTCCTACACCAAAAGTAGTCAAAATATTCAAGAATATAGTGCGATCTTTAAAAAGAAAAAAAAGATTTTTCTTAAGAAAGAAGTCTGTTTAAAATAAAGAATCTGTTTTTCAGTTCGTAAGATACATTAGAGCTCGTTTTGGTGAGAAATCTTTACTATGAGTTTTTCAACTTTTCTTCAATTTTCGAAAGCAAACACTTTTTCAACTTCTGTCTTCAGACTGCTGAATTCTTGCTTTGTCATCGTCGCACTGTTGCCCCGGAACTAACTTTTGTTTTAAGTTAAAACCCACTGAGGCCTATATATTTGAAACAGACACCTTTTTGGTCCTTTTTTATGAATAATATTACCTCCAATAAATGTTGACAAATTTAGCTGTACATTTAAAGTTTTAAATGTTTTAAGCAGTAAATGATTTTGGACATGTGTATTCAGGGGCGAGGCTGCAGCACTGCCATGTTTGTATACAAAATAATGCTTTTTTTTCATCTTAAAGAACGCTTTGCAGATATCTGTTAGAAGCAATACTATATTTAATCTGTTATTCAGCTTTTACTGCACAAATTGGAGAATTTAGGCGGCAAATCTTGACATTGAAATTTTGAAGTTTTCTGACTTTTCAAGAATTTCTGCCGCGAGATTGCTGCCAGCTCGGCTGTCGGCAGTGAACGTGGTCACGTGATTTCTGACCTTGACCTTTGTTCAAACAACTGATTGACACCTTTTAAATCCCTCACCAAAAAATTATTCTCTGAACAGTGCATCTATTCTCTATCCATTGAACTTGTTTCTCCTGCATATATCTAGACTAACACTTTTCATATTTTTTTAGCTCATCAGGCCTGAAAGGCCCGATGGGCTTATAGAGAGCTCCGTCCTTTTCACTAAAATATCCCACAATGCATTGCCGGCGGCCATTTTGGAAGGCTTTGTTATCGAGTCAACACACACGCTAGCACTGAATTCAAAGTAAACATCGACTTTTGTAGCATGGTGAGATACTTAGAATCACTAGACAAGAAAGCTTTTGTTCGTTATAAGGAGAAATTAGCTGTAATCGGAGGTGAGGATCCTTACCAGATTGAAAAATCTCATTTTAGTGGCGATCACAATAACTTCCCCGAAGTTTCATACCCAGATTTGGTGAACTACTTGATATTTCAACCGAGTCCGTTTTACACTTTGAAGGACTTTCAAAATTATAAGAGTCTCGAAAGTTATGACAGATTTGTTTGTGGGTGGGTTCGTGACGTTTGTGTTTATCTGCATAAACCCAGTGGACATCATGTAATCAAGGCGAGAGTCATGCATTCTCAGAAGTTATCAGACCCAAGTTTGACACCGTGGATTATCACAGACAAGTCTAAGATAATATCAGCTCACTGTGACTGTAAGGCAGGTTTGGGAGAAAGCTGTTCTCATGTTGCTTCAGTTTTGTTTTATGTGGAGGCTTCAGTTCGTATGAGGGAAGTGAGTACAGTAACTCAGAAACCCGCTTATTGGATGCTGCCTACCTCGAAGACAGGTGTGTCATATGGTGCACTACGAGAGATTGAGTTTACATCTGTAAGGACACTAAAAAAACAACTGGATCAACAGATTGATTGTAGAAACGAGAGAGAAAACAAGAATGAATCTCAAGCGAAAAAAACAACTACTAGCGTTTCTCAGACCAGGTATGACAGTTTTTTCAAGGCTATGCAAGGAGATAAATCAGTTTGCTTATCTGTCATGAAGAAATACAATGCAGACTATGTGCCAAATAGTCTTCAATCTCAGTACCCTAAAGTTTTAAGTGAATTGAGAGATGACAATTGTCAAGGAATGCCTCGTGACAAACTTTTGGAACATTGTTTGAAAATCCCTCCAAGTATCGCAGTTACTGATGAAGAAGCTGTCAATGTTGAGGTAGCTACAAGGCAACAAGCTGAGTGCAAACTGTGGTTCAGGTTTAGGACTGGACGCATAACATCTTCACGGATAAAAGCAGCCTGTTCAACATCATGTGAAGAACCATCATATAGTCTCATCAAACAGATTTGTTATCCAGACGAGTACAGATTTTCAAATGATGCCATACAGTGGGGATGTGACCATGAAGATGTTGCAATAAAACACTATACAGAAGTCACCATGGACAACCACCAAAATTTCAAGACTGAAACTTGTGGCTTATTTCTGCACAAGAACTATCCCCATCTTGGTGCCTCTCCGGACGGCATAGTTGAATGTGATTGTTGTGGAAGAGGCTGCCTTGAAGTCAAGTGCCTGTATTGCATGAGAGATGAGAACGTCAAAGCAAAGAAAGGATCATGTCTTGAGGAAACTAGTACAGGACTCAAACTAAAGGAAAGTCATGCATATTATTGTCAAGTTCAGACTCACATCCATATGGCTGAAGTTGACTACTGTGACTTTGTTGTATGGACTCCAAAAGACATCTTTATACAGCGGATCGAGGCCAATTCAGATGCTTGGAAGAAGTTAGTTGACCAATCAACTAAGTTTTTTGCGACCGTCATTCTTCCAGAACTTGTTGGGAAATTCTACAGTTCCAGTGAAGTGAATTCTGCTGAAAAGAAGTCTGTCAGGAAGAAGCCCCTTAAACAGTCAGCAAACAGTAAGCCGACTGTATCAAAAACTGCCACAAAAAAGAAGTTGTCCAAGTCCAAGAAGAAGGCAACTGCATCAACCAAACCTTCATCTGATGCCACAAGACTCGACTCGTCTGAGGAAAATTTTGAACTGTACTGCATGTGCAATGGTGCAAGAGATGGGGTCATGGTCTGTTGTGACTCAGAGGACTGTCCCAACAAGCCCTTCGAGTGGTTTCACTTGGCATGTGTCAACCTTAAAGCTGAACCCAAGGGTGACTGGTTTTGTCCGGATTGCTTGGAGGGCAAATTCTTGAAGAGTATCAGAAAGAAATAAATCAATATATGTAGAACTTACATTCCACAAGGGACTTGATTGATAGATATTGACATTGGTGTGTTTTGATCCCTAACAACCCATTATCATAGTGCCTCCCTGTAGAAAATTTAAAAAAAAAACAAAAAAAACATGTCTGCAGTTTTCTCAATTTATTTATTGGGAGACCCTAGCTGCACTGATGAGCCTTGGGAAGGCGAAACATGTTAAGTTTTGAAGGTGTGTTTTCTATTAGGAAAACAATCACAAGATGACGAGAGTTTCATCAAGTTTTCTCACAATACATAACTCATTATATATAATACATGTTAAAAACAAAAACTGATCAAGCAGGTTTGTGGTCAAGAATGAACATATTTCAGTACTTGAAAAATATTCAATGCTTATTGAAGTAATAAATGATGATGAGTTTTCAGATGGACGTATGCTATGCAATCAGCCAAGATAATCAAAGAATTTAAACATGTTTCGCCCTCCCAGGGCTCATCAGTGCAGCTTGGGTTATCCACTATTGAGATGAAACCAATCTAAAAGAATGGATAAACTGCAGACATGTTTGGTTTTTTTTGGGTTTTTTTTATATAAATTTTATATAAACAGCACTTCACCAAAGATTGAACTGAATCACAAATTAACTCTGACAATATTCCATGGAAATATAATTTTATGTTATTGTCAGTCATATGGTACAAGAGAGGGCATTGATACTGAATATTGAAAGTCAGAAATCTTGCACATCATAGGGACAACAAGGAGAACTTTGATACATGACAGTTTCAATCAAATGGCACGACAGAGGGACACATGTTGGTAAGCGCACAGCATACAAACACAATTTTATCAAGAATTACACAGTTGTCACCAGGTTTTGAAATCAAGTAATCAATAGGACATGTTGCTCCTAGAATCATGAACTTTTGCCGTACAGTTCCTATGACCCTTTCAACATGAATTCTCACATTAGCAATTTTTCTTGTGTACTCAACCTCTGTAGCACTCAACTGCGTCTTTCCTCTCATAAAGGTTGGAAATTTTACCTCAGCTCCCACCAAGGCAACTACTTCTTCAATGTTGAATCCTCGATCAGCTAATATCAAATCCCCATTCATGAGTTTGTCCAAGAACTTACAATTAGCTGTTAGGTGTTTGTCACTGACTCGTCCTCCCCAGCCCTCTGATATGAAGCTAACACTACCCTGAGGAGTAATGCCAATTAAAAACTTGGCTGTATTGTGGTGCTTGTAGTTGGACCAGGTCTGTGCCCTTGCTGTCATGTTGGATGGACGATCCGTAAAAATTTCGAAACAGTCAATTATGCAGGTAACTTTCCTACCAAAGTACTTACGAAATACCATAGGCATTGTCTCCCTTAGTTCATCACGATCAGGCCAACGCACAAGAGGTTGTAAGACAAGATACATTATGTTCAAAGTATCTAAGAAGCATTTAGATAAAGTAGTTCTTGATACACCAAAGCGATAACTCAAGTCTGCAATTGGTAAATTCAGTCGCAGTCGCATTAAGGTAACAATCAACTTCTGAAATTTGCTGAGAGTTGAATTCCTATTTTCAGTCATCTCAGGGGCCAAAAGCTGGAAAAGTGCCATAAGTGTTACAAAACTTGGTAATCCTGTGTAATACCTCACTTTGTCATTGTCATTTTCAAAGTCCTCTGGTGAATTAGCTCTCATCTTGAGTACAATGTTTTTTAAACTTTCATTCTGTTCTTTCAGTTGCCTAATTTCCTCTTTAAGTCCTCTTATTTCCTGATGAGCAAACTCCAACTTTTCGTTGACAGAAGGTTCCTCTTCAGTAGTTTCCTCAGGGATGGTATCAGCTACATCTGTGCATGATTCATCTGCAAAGTATGAACTAAGTTCAAGTAAACTAAAAGCAGCCTGTGATTTCTTTGCTGATTCCTTTCGGTTTTTCAATCTTTCATGCCGTACAGATGCTTTAGTCGGTGACTGTTTCCCATCATAACCGAGGTGCTTGCTAGGAGCCCAGTCTGGATGTGATTCATCATAAGAATGAGGTTTTCCTGAAAAAGACAAATGTTAAAGCATATTAGTTTATGTGAACTTTAAATTCCTTAATACAACACAATGGGATGTATGATGGTGGTTTCAATTATCATCAGTCTAATTATTTCCCTCAAAGATGACAGAAACATAACCAATGTTGATATGTTAAGAATTATTCAATAATGTTATAAAATGTTATATTTAACTCAAATACTGTATGTGGAAAAGCATGCATGTATAATAATATACCTATCCCTATCATCTAGGTAATCAGAATCATGATTGAATGTTATTAAACTTTGCAAATAAAGTTAAAATAATAATTAAATATTCGATGAAGATAAAGGAAAAACTACAATAATAATATACAGTGTGCACAATGCAATTAACATGTTATAATATAAATTATTCGGATTCCCTTAGACTTACATGTTATTATGATATATAATGGTAAGACTAATGCTTCTATTTTGGGTCCAAATTGGAAATCATTACCCACATGGTTTTTTTCATACAAAAGGCATAATCAAACCAATGAATAGTTTTTGTGCTTTAGTAAAATATAATGTAAGTCTATGGAAAGTAAGTCCAAGATTTCATAATGCTAAACTACTCCTCTTTTCTCATAAAAGTTTTCCTAAATTAATATATACCTGAAATGAAATGGTGCGAACAAACACGGAAATGTTCGTAGCACGTCACATCGGATCGGTTGATAGCAGCAATCCATGCTCGCCTTCGTCGTTCACTTTTCTGTTTAGCGGCTTCCCCCTCTCCAAAAATAACCTTCGGTATGCGATAAAAACTCTTTTCATCTCGCCCAGCTCGACTGTGACAATTGACAATAGCACACGTAGTCGGCATTATCACTGGATGAATGATCAACAACAATAGCTTGGTAAACAATGTAGAGTATCGGTAAACAAAGCCTTCCAATATGGCCGACGGCAATGCATTGTGGGTAATGTAAAAAAGGACGGAGCTCTCTATAGGCCAGTAGGAATTTCCCCAAATTTAAATGAACCCGGACATTTTCGATAACAGACAAATAACTGTAAAAAATGAAAGAATGCATGTCCCTTACTCTCAGAAAAAAAACCCAACCAAAATCAACCCTTGGCAGAAAAAGTTATGACCACTTGAAAATGTCACAGAAAGGTGTGCTGAGATTTCCTGATGTAAAATCAGTTGTATGACAAATACTGTCTGAGTTATCTCCCTTCGTAGCAACTGCTAAAATGGCTGACATTGTTGTTGACAACAGAAGTTTGAAAGCGGTGAAATATGATATTAAAGGTAAAAACAGTGAGTATTCTATAGTGAAATACATGAAGACATTCATATAAAAGTATTAGACTTCACAAGATTCCTTAAAATTTTCAGATTTTCAGTGTTAGAGCAATACAAATTTTAACATGATAAATTTATTATTTTGACTCCAAAGTCATTCAGAAACTCGCAAAATATGCCTTTTCAACTATGATTTGTAATATAATAGTAATGTAACTGATGAGTAGAAGGTTTAAGGAGATGAATTAAAATAAATGTCAAGTGAAACATTGTGTAAATAAATTGTAAAAAATGATTTAATCAGCTGGGCATGCAATAATACTGATACTACTTTCACGTTGACTTATTTCATATATGAAAAATGCGTCTGTTGATCAGTCCATTTAAGGAGAGATGGGACGATGAAACAAAATATTTTAGAATTCGTTTATTTTTTCAAAATAGCAGGTTTATTGTGTCTTTTATCCAAAAATGTAAGGAAATTTGGGGGTCACCGAACGATTTAAAGAGTTATCGGCATCAATAATAATACTCCCGTCGGCAAATTACGTCATTTTTGACTGATTTGATGTATTTAGATGAAGCGCTCTCTTTCAACGAGTAAGCTCAGAATCATTTCAAATACATTTCAGTTACATACGGGGATGCATGGCAAGTCTATATTTTGAAAATTAATGACACTGAAAAGAGAAAGAAAATTAAATTAAGCACTTTTTAATTAAAAACGGCATTTTTCTCAACGTTTTTCGCATATTTAACAGGTTTTCTAGCGCACACACATATTTTAGATATTGCTAAAACTGCAATATAATGTGCACATTTGAATAAACAAACGAATTCAGAAATAAAAATAGGGGGTCACCGGAGGTTTTTCATCACTTTAACATCATTTTTTAAATTACCTTCATAAACGTAAAAACCTAAGGTCACGGAAATTTTGATGGTTTCAAGTGTAACTTTGACGGCCTACCGTGTAATCATTATTGAACGTACTATCAATCTAGGAGTGGATGATGGAAGAATAACTATCAGTTGATTATACTAGGCGATTTAGATTCGTCAGTAACTAAAGATACGTATGTAATTCGAATAACTCACACAGTAACATATTTACCGCGAATATAGGTGACGATAACGTTATGCGGCATGTCGTAAAATGACCGTTAACAAGGCGTTACGGAAAATTTAAGCACTTCCCGTTAGTGTATGGATAAGCGTTTGCTCCAAACAACGTAATCCATATATTTTTTAGACTTATTCACTACAATAATTTGTTGTCGCAAAATGTTACCGTAAGTGAGTTCGATTTCTGGGTCCCATCTCTCCTTAAGGGTGATTTTAGGTTAATAATAAATAATATTTCAAGAAAACTATAAGAAGTTTTTCAATGCAAAAACAAGAGATACCGGTAGTCTTTACCACACAATACATCATTGGTCTGTAAAGATTAAAAGATCATCAATTCATGATCTTGATCTATTAGTATATCAATTTATTTTATTTAAAATAGTCGAACGAATAAAGAACGAATTAAAATTTATCAATTTACGAAGACCAAAATAAAATCACTTAATTATATAATAGCTAAATATTAATTAAAAACAAAATTATATATGTCCTTAGTTGTGGGAAAATCATATGACAGAATGCTATTTGTCACTTTATTTTATTCAATTACACAAAAGCATTAAATTTGTTCGTGTCATGCTTGTCATTAATGTAAAAAAATGCACAAATTTAGTTAAAACTTTCAACATGCTAAAAGACAAACAAAAAATGTTTACATCATAAAAAATTGCATATTATTTACATAGAAAATACACAATACTATTAAAATTTGATTGAGCCAATATTACTCAAATTCCTATTTCTTTACAGAAACATGAGTCTCAAATAGTTCTCCAAAAATGAGTTGCCAATCACATAAGATAACAAACAGAAAACAAATGCCAACAATAATATTACCTAGTTGATTCTATACTTGATAATTGATAATTTGTATCATTAATCAATTTGTTTTTCAATTCTACAGGTAGCTATCTGTGTCAATTGTGAATCTAACCACAGGGGCGTTTATTGCTAAGAAATAGCGTTTGAAAGACATAGACCCTACCCTATTACTATATAATTTGGGTAGGGTCTATATAGGTATGTCTTTCAAACGCTGTTTCTAAGCGATACACGCCCCTGTGAATCTAACAACCAAAGAAACCTTGTGCTGTGCTGAGTCTGTCGGATCTTAGAGAGCTCTTGAACAATTATCATAGTCTTAAACATTGTAATTATAATAATAGTGGCATTTATATTGCACAGTATCCACGCCATAAAGGTATGCTCAAAGCGCATGGTTGTCACATTATTACCCTGGTCTAACCTAAGCTGCCGCAAAGCGCTTAAAGGTCACCTCCTCCACATCTTACACCAGGTACCCACTTACTGCTTGGTGAACAGAGGCACACGTTGAATAAAGTCACTTATCCAGGGTGACACCTTAAGTCTTTCCACTCATGTCTCAGTGTGGGGCAGGGAGTCACCCTTCAAACTCTCAGTTATTTCAGCAAGTAACCCACCCATGCGGTAAGCCGCGCCCATTGTTGCTGAACTTCACTGATAGTGGTCGACTGAGCTATGCACAGGACCACGTGCCACCACGTATACGGTTTTGAGGTGTGGTGAGGTGAGTTGGGGTTTAACGCCGCTTTCAAGAGTATTTCACTTATATCACTGCTGCTAGTATTATGGCAGGGACTCGAGAAAGCCCGCAACGCCATGTGGCTATGCCTTGTGGTGAAACCTTAGAGCATCGGTTGGAACTAGCGAACCATGGGTGGTACTACGCTGAAATTCAGTGTAGCATTGCACCCAAACCTTCATGCATGTAGAACAGTTCTCTACTGCAGACAAAGTTGCCGTGCCCCTGGCGGTATTCGGTATTCAAACTCGGGACCTCTTTTTCCGAGGCCTATAAAGTTTTGATGGATCCCGGGAAAGAAGTTACACTATTTCAAACTTGAAAAACATTTCCCCACCATAATGATACTAACCTTGAAATAATAAATAATCTGTACTTGAAGAAACACACTTAGACAAATCCACCGTCAAGGGTTTTTAGCCTGGTGAAGATAATACAAGCAGTTGCAGTCAGATACCATAAATAATTTCTTCGGGTATTTACAATCCCTAACGATACCAAAACAAGAGTCAAATTCAGGACAATCCCTAGAACACTGAACAGTAAAACTGCTAATGGCTTAAAAACAATAATCACATTTGTCAGCAACTCACTCTCCATGCAGTATGTGCATATGAATCTCTTCCGTCCTATCTTTCACCACAAACTGAACCACTTTTGATAAAATATCTACAGGGGACAGTGACCCCGATACAACTGTAGATCAGACAAAATTTCCCTACCAATTTTTAAGAGATTTTTTATTTGTCCCCTATATCTGGCGTCTTCAGAACAGGTATGATGCTCTGACAGGCGATACAGCATCTTAGTTTATAATGTCAGTTAGTCCTAAATTATAAATGTTAAAGAAATAAGTTCATTAAAAACACTTAACTATTTTTTAATATCTTTTTTTAGTACTTTTACTTAAATATTATAATTTTCTCAAGGTTTTGGCTTGGTAATCCACCGTTAATAAGTATCCTTCTGGCATTCACTTATCCATAAAATGGACTTGTTCTAAATGTAATTCTTCAACAAAATATTTAACAATTCTCTCACTTTTGAGTTTATTTTGTAAGGTTTCAATGGTGAATAAGTGCCCCATGCAGGTTCATATATCGCAAAATGTTCTTGATGTGCTAAAAATATTTCTGTTCACAAAATATTTTACGATATTCTCATAATTTTTGGGATTTTACCCCAAACTGACAAGTTTCCTAAGATTGATTTTGGTTGGATTTTCTTCAGTGAAAAAGTATCTATTTGAGGTTCATTTAGTGATAAAATTGTCTTGTACTACATGGAATTATTTTCGAAAAATATTTTGCTATTTTGTCCTCTTTTTTTAAGTTTTACCCCAAAATAAAAAAAATCCCAATGATTTTGATGGAAAAGTAACACATTTGGGGTCTTTTGGTCATACATTTGGCTTGTTATCCTAAACATTCCATTCTAATCACCACAACAGTGTATTAGGCAACACATATATTTTTAAAGAAAATATTCAATTTTCTTTTATTTTTCAAGGCTTTTGACGAAAAAAACCAACATGTTGTTCAGCTAAGAGCATTAATTACCATGAGAAATATGTAATGGTGCAATATCTTTCATTTTAATTACCCCAAAAGTGTGTTATGCAACAGATGTACTTTTTTAAAAATTATTCCAATTTTCTTTCATTTTTTAAGGTTTTTGACCTCAAAACAGACATTTTGTTCATCTAATACCATCATTGACCAAAAGAAGTATGTAATGGTGTATGATCTATTGTTTTAATCACTAGAAAAGTATTTAATGCAGCAGATACATTTTTAAATAAATTAATCCAATTTTCTTTCATTTTTTAAGGTTTTTGCCCCGAAAATGCATTTTGCCAATGGTTGATTTTGGTTGGGTTTTTTATGGTTCATCAGCACTGTCATAGGGACCATTTAAAAACAAAATTTGTCTGTTATCGAAAATGTCCGGGTTTTTCATAATTTCTACTGGACTATTATGGCATGGCATGGTGTCCAGCGTCCGTCCATCCGTCCGTCCGTCCATCCATAAACTTTTTGCTTTTTCGACTTCTTCTACAGAACCAATGACTCCACAGAGCTGAAATTTTATGTGCAGACTCCTTGGCCAATGGGGATTCTAAATTGTAGATTTCGTGACCCCATGACCCCAAATGGGGTCACAGGGGTCACATCCATAAAAACCTATTTTCATCTTCTTATCCAGTTCCAAAAGGTCTAGAGAGCTGAAAAGTTGTGTGCAGACTCCTTGGGTAATGGGGATTCTAAATTGTAGATTTCGTGACCCCATGACCCCAAATGGGGTCACAGGGGTCACATCCTTAAAAACCTATTTTCATCTTCTTCTCCAGTTCCAAAAGGTCTAGAGAGCTGAAATATTGTGTGCAGACTCCTTGGCCCATGGGGATTCTAAATTGTAGATGTCGTGACCCCTTGACCCCAAATGGGGTCACAGAGGTCACAACCCCAAAAACCTATTTTCATCTTCTTCTCCAGTTCCAAAAGGTCTAGAGAGCTGAAAAGTTGTGTAGAGACTCTTTGGTCAAAGGTGATTCTTAGTTGTAGGATTGGTGACCCTGTGACTCCAAATACAGGTCACAGGGGTCATGATCTAAAAACCTATTTTTTGCTTGTTAACAATGTATTACTTGAGATAACTTAGATATTCAACCTTAGATAATAAATCAAATCCTGATGAGCTACAGAGCCCATGGCTCTATTTTTTTAAAATACCCTGACTTATGAGAGTTTTTTTTGTGCCTTTTGAACAAATCAATCATCTTTAGGCAAATTTATTATTTACTTACCTTTGCATCTACTAATTTTTTATTTGAAATTTTGAGTTTTCAAGTTTTATGCCAAGAATGTATGTCATTGTGCCTATTGATGAAATTTATAATCTATGACCTAATTTTCATATTATTCAGAATCACTTTTAAAAATTTATTTGTCTACATTGTATCTCTCAAAAACTTTTCAGAGACTGAAATAGATTTGGTACAAAGAATAAAATAACTTGATGCTCTGGTCATGTCTTTTGCAGCCATTAATAATTGATGACTTATGTTGAAATGAATGCCTTTCTCCAGCTCATTAGGTCTATATAAGGCACTGGGTCACTGATTTAAACATATTTTATTCACATAGAGAGAAATGAAGTTAGAATACCCTCTCCTTGAATATAAGTAATTGGGTCACTCCAGGATCTTCCTTCTCCATCTGTAATTTTTTTACATTTTCAACTTCTCTTCAAGAACCACTGTACACCGAAGCTGTGAAGAGGCCTCTCTTTGTCCAGTTAGTTACAACCCAAGCCATAACCTTGCATAGCTGCCAAGTCAAGTTAATGTTCAAGTGCTCAGGTACAAATTATAAGCATATTTAAATAATTTTGGGACAAAATCTCCAATTGACAAAACCCAAAGATATTGATGACAATGAACTTAATTTTAACTATACCCCCGGCCCTGCCTTACAGTGTAAGCATGACATGACATGGCCAAAACAGTGACTCTGGAAGGAAGTGATTTTGTGCGGAGCATATCTCTCAAACTAAACATGCTATGATGCTAGCTCACCAAACTTGCTACATATGTTAGCCATGATCTCTAGTTGTGCCGGTTCAGGTTTAGACAGATTTCTGAATTTTACTTTGGCGTTTTCCATGGAAACATAACCAAAATAGTGACTCTGTAAGGAAGTCATATTGTGTGGAACTTATCTCCCAAACTACAAATTATAGTTAAACCAAACCTCATATACATGTCAACCATGGTGTCTAGATTGTGCCTAGATGTGCTTTTTGAGGTTTAGACCTATTTCGGAATTTTATTTTTTGTGGTTTCGATGGAAACATGACCAGAATAGAGATTCTTTGAGGAAGTCATTTTGTGTGGAACTTATCTCCCAAACTATATATTCTAGCTGCACCAAACTTCATACACATGTCAACCATGGTTTCGAGATGGCGCTAGGATGGTGCCTAGATGTGCCTTTTGAGGGTTAGACCTATTTCTGAATTTTATTTTTTGTGGTTTCCATGGAAACATGACTGAACTGTGAGAGTAGAACCCTGTATTGTTCCGGCAGCTGGTCTGTCTGCTGGCACCATTCCAGAAATTACACATGGACATTAAGGCGGGCGGATTTGGATTGTGCATTTCTCCAGTTTTTGTAGGGCTGCATGAGGTCAGCCGGAAGTTGAACTGCTTTGGCCTCATCGGTGCCGGCTGTGGTTGTATCAAAGTCTAAGTCGATTTTGCGTCGCTTTGAGTTTGGGGGGTGAGCCCGCTAGTGCATGAAGAAACCGGCGGACAGACAGACAGACGAGTCCAAACACGTGGACGAAACTAGTTACTCTAGCAATCAAACTCCTTGCCCCCATAGACGTTACTAGGCCAAACTTGTCCTTTTAACCTATGTATGGATATAATTTTTTATGAATATTGTAAATCCTCACTGAACTTCTTAATAGAACATGTCATTCTGATCAAGAGTGCTATATCGCAGTATTGCATGTCTAGCATCCCCTCCTAGATTTGATATTGCCGCTGTGCATTCAAGGATTAAGATAAAAAAATATGTCAATGACCGGTCCCTGCAAGCAACTGCACTGTGTCAGTAACTCTACAGTAGATTCTTTTTCAGAAGGGATCCTCCTTGGGGTACATATAGCATAACAATCCTATTTTTTGAGTTATGACAGTTAGAATTTAATATTTTTAATAAAATAACCGTAAAAATAATAAATTACTAAAAAATAAACATTTGGACCACCCTAAGTGGGCCCCCACCCTGGCGGTTGCTAGTGACGCCAAGGGCAGATAACTCTAACTCACCACTTATAAATCTGTCATTTGAGAGAGAAGACGTGTTTCAGAATTTGTTCAGTGTCGCAGATTTTCTTAAGAAATGGACCAAGATCTCAATACTGTAGGAGTGGTAACCTTTTCTTATATTGTCTCGGCAGAGTTTCTCCATTTATTGTCGCATTCTTTACCTCGTAATTACGTTTTTTACCTTGTCTACGTGGTCAGTTTGACAACGTGGCGGGAAAAAACGACCATCATGGCGGCCCTTTTGTATTTTTCGTTTCTCTTTCCCCAGAGTTCGAAAGTGTTTTTGGGTCGATTATGTTGGTGTATGATAGGTTTATGTAGGATGCACGGCAGTTTCCATCCCTTTCTGGTCAGTTTTGACTTTCCGATCGGGATTGGCACTTAGTCGTTTTTTCATGTCAGCCATGTTTGTTTACATGTTTTTCATTCAGGCATCAGGTACGTATCAATGGCTTGCATTTATTATTATTACTATGCAGGACTAATATAACTACCTCTGCCGGGGGTCTTTTGCATTTGTTATGTTTACATATGCACTTTCCTACCCCAACCCCCATTGGCCTCACACTCTGACTGTTGGATTTTCAGTCCTTCACTCAGTGTTCGGGGTGTAGCGTCAGACTACCTCCTGCTGACAAACACGACAAGTGTCTCAAGTGTCTAGCGGAGGATGGGCACGACGACAGCAGATGTAATGTCTGCCTTGACTTCACCCCCAAGACCAGGAAGTCCAGACACCAGGACTTCCAGTACTTTTTCAAGTTGATTAAGGAGGGTGCCGATGTTGCAGCAGTCGATCCCCCCTCTAAAGTTAAAAGGAAGTCGGGCAAGGGTAAGGGCTCTGGTAAGGCCCGTCCCTCAGATAAAGCTCTCTCTTCTCCTCCTCCTACACTCGTTAGAGAATCAGAGGAGGAGATTGAGTTGCAGCCCCCTGTCTTAGAAAGACAGGTTCCCTTCCCAACTGCACCTTTTGATATCAATCAATTTTCACAATTATTGCATGAGCAAATGAAGGGAATGCTGGCTGAGGCGGTCTCGGGGCTCTGTAAGGAGTTCCAGGCCCCGAGGTTGGCAGACCCGGATGCACCAGCGCAGCCCGGAGTCCCTAGTGGCTCCGGTGGCGCCGGGGGTGGCGGCAACCAAGGCTCCGACCTTGCTATGCCGTCCATCCCCAAGCTCCAGGCTACCGAGCTCGCTCGGAGCCTTCGGAGCCAATCCAGGGTGCCTTTGGCTACGCCGAGCAACCCTGAAGCCTCTCGGCACCAGGAGACCCGAGCCACGGAGCCGGGCTCCGCCCATCGTTTGCATCAGGTCTTCCTCTCCCATCGATTCAGTCGTCGATTCCTCTTTGGAGGTCTCCGACGTCTTGGATCGGGGGGATGGGGAAGACATCGACGACCTCATGGAGGTCGATGTCGATGCGGATGATGTGGTGGAAGCTAGGGATGTCCTCCTAACACCGACTTTCGCACTGAGGCAGATGCGCGATAGAATCGCTGTTGCTCTGCCTCAGGTGGTGATACCGCCCCCGGCCCTGATCTCTAGTGGATTTCGCCTTCCGGGGGATACTTTCTCCGCCCCGAAGGCACCACAGGTGCAGCTTAGCCTGCTCCCTTCCCTCGAGGCTGAGAGCATTACTCCTCAACTGGTCGGCACCAGGGTACGGGTTGATTGCCCCTGGTGAAGAGGTACCAGATCGGTGAGGAGGGTTTGTTCGATGTCCCGGGGGTCGGTGAGTACGTGCTTGCCCTCACCTCCCTTGCTGGGTCTGGGACCCAATCCCTTCTGGGGAAGCAAGGCCGCCGTGTACCTCCCTTCACCCAGCAGGCCTCACACTTGCGCTCGGCGTTTAGGTCCTTCGAGGACTCTTTCCGCAACGCGGCGCAGCAAGTGCGAGTGTCCGTGCATGGGGCCTATCTCTCGGCGCTTCAGTCGGAGATAGTAGGGAGGTTGGGAGACCCCGAGTCCGACTCGCTGGTTCTCCTTTCACAATCGGTGGGGGTCGGGACCCATCTGGCTCGTGACGCTCTGCGTAGCGCATCTAGCCAGATGATGGTCGCCGTGATGGGTATGAGGCGTCTCTGGCTGTCGACTGTGTCGGCGGGTCAGGACACTCATGCGCGGCTCCTGGCTCTGCCTTTCCGGTTGGGGGACTCCCTCTTCCCGGGGGCACAGCAGGTGCTCAAGGACGCGGTGGAGGTGGCGACGGTTTGCAAGGACACTGAGCTCCTTACAAAACTGCCACCTACCAAAAAGAGCAAGCGTCCTTTCCCCAAGGTTTCCATCGGCGGGAGAGGCTCCGGAGTGGATCAAACCGCTCCACTACCAGGGCCAGAAACCAAGGGGCGGCAAGCAGGCACGTGGGGGAAAGCTTTCCAACAAGCCTTTTCAGGGGGGCCGGAATCCCAATCAGGGTTCCTAACCCCTCCGGTGCCCGAGGTGTCTCCCAAAATTCCGGCAGCCCGAGAGCTGCCGGAGACGGGGGTTCACTGCCTGCAACCAAACATCCCAGTAGGTGGGCGTCTGTCGAGGTTCCTTCCGGCTTGGTCCAAGGTAACCGACAACCCCTGGGTCCTGTCCACTGTCTAACTGTCATAACTCAAAAAATAGGATTTTTATGCTATATGTACCCCAAGGAGGATCCTCTTCAAAGAATCTGCAACCACTGCGACTTCCCGTATATTGTCGTCTATGATGTCATAAAATGATTGTTTGTGACGTCACTGTAGCTTGTGGTCGCAAGGGAGGTGGGCCTTTTCCTGGCTTATTTTATGCGAATTAAATGAAGTAGAATTGGCATTACAGAAACTTGTGCAAATTTGTGTATAACCCTCGGTCTCACTTTGGCAATAAAAATATTCACATGTCGTACGACACACTTCCTCGGGTAATAATCTCTATGTCTGCAGCATTTCAAATCAAACAAATTTAGAGTGCAAAAATGACTTAATCACTGTATCTTATTGTGACAGATGTTTTCTTATTGCGAACATATATTAACATTTTATTATGTTGTTGTCATCACGCATAAACAGATGATGATCTTTAAAATCATTAAAGTTTGTCCTATGATAAATACAGTTACTTATTCATCAATTGTCATAGGGTAAAAATTTCAAATATTTCGATGTAGATATCTATTTTCTGGAATTTACAAGATTATCAATATCTTTTTTTTCAGGCATTGATTTTATTTTTTTTGAAGATTGTAAGCATTGTTAGTCATTAAAAAAAATATCAATTTTCCAAAAACATATAAATCAACAATGGTGTTGACATCATTGCTTGGTTGGTTGGTGCATGTTTATGACGTGTGGGATCAGGTCAGGTATTGTAATAATTCCTGTTGATTTCAATGATACTGAAACCTTGTGTTTAATATGGGGCTGAACAGAAGTTTGCAAGATTTAGATGTTTTCAGGGGTGCGTTCCATGCATTTAAAGTCTATCCTAACTCCTCTGATGACTTCATTGGGTGCGTTCCATTCAGTTGATAATTCTACTCAGAGTACTCCAAACGAAAGGAGCGTGATCAGACCGTGCTCGGAGTTTGCTCTGAGCTGCTCCTCGTAATCAGGTGGAGTAGACGGAGCAGCTAAGGTGTCGATCTATGAATGAACCCCCCAAAATAGTGACAATTTTATTTGTCTTACCAGGGGTGTATAAAATCATGAAAACAGCTTTATCTTCATGAATAATATTTTGTCAATCATTGTAATATATATAAAAGTAATTAATTTCACCAAATGACATCACTCTAGAATTTATTTCGTGTTATTCCTTTCAACGAGAGCAGAGCAGAGCGCACCCCTCGATTCCTGTGCCAATCAATATTAATTGGTGTTTGTTTATCAAGAAGTATTTACTTTTGCTGAAAATTTACATTTTAATGGTAATTAATATAATAAATATAATAATATTGGATATTTGGTATGCGCCATTCCATACACTAACGCATGCTCATGGCGCTACATGAGTAAGATATACAATAGGAATAAATATATGAATAAAATATATACATTGAGGGATTAGAGAATGCTTGAAAAGAGATACACAGCTGTACATGGAAACTAAGGGAAAACGGAGTTGAATAGATATGTCTTGAGGTAAGATTTAAAAGAGTCTAGGGAGGTAGCCGGTTTGATTTCTGTGGGGAGTGGATTCCACAGGTGAGCAGCTGCAAATTCAAATGATCTTCTCCCTTGTGATGCTAGTCTAAAGCGAGGAACTGTCTGCAGATGCTGGGACTGTGATCGAAGGGCACGAGGAGGAGTGTAGACAGACAGAAGGGTGGATAGATAGTCTGGAGCAAGTCCATTTAAACATTTGTTCACTATACACCATATATTGAAATCTATGCAACACTTAACAGGGAGCCCATGTAGTTATTTAAGAGTTGGTGAAATGTGATCACATTTGGACTTGAGGCATATAATACGGGCAGAACAGTTTGGGAGTTTTTTGAGTTTCGTGAGATGTTTTAGTTTTAGACCAAAAAGTACACTATTGCAATAATCCATCCATGATATCACTAGTGCCTGGACGAGCCTGTGTGCACACTCCATTGTGATGTATTTGCGAAGACTGCCAATAACCCTCAGATGGTGATAGCAGGTCTTACAAATAGGATTTACTTGTGCGTCTATAGACAGCTCATTAGCAGCTCCAACTTAGTCGGAGCTGGTATAAGTTTTTGCGCAGTTTCCGTCGCCGCCGCCGCCGCCGCCGCGTTTTGTATTCGCTATAACTTTTTTCCTAGAAGGTTTTGAGAACTCATATGTACATTACTTCTTACTTATGCCCCTGGGGAATTTGTTTTACATGTTCACAAATATTTTTTTTCCATGAAGGTATCAACACCTCATGTATATAGCTTCTTTCTTGTACACCTGGGGAATTATTTTGACATGCTCACATTCAAGGTGAAGGGTCAAGGTCATGAGTTCTGAAATCACTACAAAAATCCTTGTAAACACGATAACTTCAACAACTTCTGTGTTACTTGGTTTATATCAACTATGGAGAAAGACTGAGATTTGAAAAGGTTTTCGCTAAAATATGTCCAAGGTCAAGGTCAAAGAGAGGTCACACTATAAGCATGCAGTTGCGAACATGCCTTATTTTAACTATTAACACTTTGAATCATTACATGATTGTTATACACAATGAAAAGTGATCATTGACTGTGTGACCTTGAAGGTCAAAGGTCAAAGTCATGAGATATTGGTTAAGGCCATGTTAATCCTTTGATTCAATTTTGAAATCAGAAATAGGTTTTAAGAACAAACTTGTGAAAAGTGGCCCCAGTGATGATTCAACTTGTTAGAATGTCTTGAATAATGAACAAATTTTTGTCCAAAAAAGTCCCATTTTATTAATGCTGAAGGAAGGCGGAACAGTGAAAGGCGAAACCCAAAGTTTCAGAGCTGCTCTGCTTTTGCGGTGTCCTGCAAACGCTCATCTAGTTGTCTATGAAAATCCCAAGATCTTCACAAAAGCAGATGTTTGAATAACAGCTGATCCAATACGGACAATGTCCAACATTAGCCTCCCTGGTCTGTTTTAGACTACCACATATGTAGTCTCAGTCTATATCTCAGTCTTATCATCATTCAGCTTCAACATTCTAGCTGTCATCCACTGTTTCACATCAGTGACACAAGTGTCAACTGTCTGTAGATCAGTGGGTAGTGTAGAAGGAGATGTAGGGTTTATGATTTGAATGTCGTCTGCATAGGAAACCTCACCCCAAGACTGAACCTTGAGGAACACCGCATGTCAATTCAACACGGTTCGAAGAATGCGAGTTGATTATAACTGCCTAGGTTCGCTTGTGTAAGTATGAGAAAAACCACTTCAAGGCCGTTCCTTCAATCCCAGTATGTTCCTGTAATGTAGTTAAAAGTGTGTCATGGTCTACCGTGTCAAAGGCAGCGCTCAGATCTATAAGAGCTAAAGCTGCCATACCGCCAGAATCCAGAATTCTCCGAAGATCATTCATTACACGCAGCAGAAGAGTCTCTGTAGAATGTGCGGGCGGTAAGCTGACTGGAACGGGTTTAAGATGCCATTAGAAGATAAATGATTCATAAACTGTTTTGTTGCAGCCAGCTCTATAACTTTTGAAAGAAAACTGAGGTTAGAGACTGGTCTGTAATTTTTCAGCATAGACCCATCAAGACTAGGATTCTTGAGAAGAGGCCTTATAACAGCTACCTTCAGGGAATCAGGAAACACACCTGTACTTAGACTTGTGTTAACAATGTTAGTTATTGTGGGGAGTAACACATCTAGATGTTCTGTCACCACCTGAGTGTGTACAGGGTCTAACTGACAAGTGGTCTTGTTTGAAGACTTTATAATGACCTCAACTTCAGTCTGAGTGACTGCTTTAAATGCGTCCATTGGAGTACCTTCGAACGACGGTTCATCTGGCGTTGATTCCTGTGTGTATTGTGTATAATGTATGAAGATGTGCCCGAATAGCACCAATATTTTCTAAGAAAAACTTGTTAAAGTCATCCACTAACATGTCATGACCATCAGACTGAGTGGGAGCTTTATTAGTGCTTGTCTCCTGCAACTGTCTTAGAAACAAGTTTAGTTGTCTCGGTATATACTGAAGATCCTTTATCTTCTGCTTGTAGTATGATCTCGTAGATTCTGCCAGAACTTTTGATACATGATTCCTTGATGATCCATACACCTGACGATGTACCTAACTGCGATTTCCGCCATCTGCGCTCAGCCTGCCGCAGATCGCGTTTAGCTTGATGGATATCCTCGGAATACCAGGAACAACCTGGTTTTAGAGTAACTGTTCTCTCGTGTGATGGTGCATGGTGATTCAATACATCCTTGAGAGCAGTGTTGTACGTGTCTGTAAGAACTGAAACATCAGATATGTCCTTTGTTCTTGAAAGAGAATCCTGTAGATCTCTTGAAACGGTAACTCTATTGACATTGTTTAGATTGTGACATACTTTGGTGTTTTTTTCTAGTCCAGGTCTCTGCATGTTAACCTCAGCAACAATTACTGAGTTACAATTACATAAGTTTGTCTTCTACAGAAACTGACTTTATAAGATTGTCTTCATAAGATATAAGCCAGTCAATGGTATGGCCTGATTTATGAGTAGCATCACACACATATTGTTCAAGATTGTGTTCAGTTAATAGTTCCTTGACCTTGCAAACATCTGGTTTACTGCAGTCATCAAAATGGACATTGAAATCTCCAAGAATCACAGCATTTTGTTTGTTGCACAATGAAAACAAATTTCCAATGTCCACTAGGAAGTCAGAGTTGGTACGATTGTTTCAAGGGAATGGGAGTTGTTGATATATGCATATAAATCTTATTGTGCTATTGGAAGTAGATACTGAACGATTTATGTGCTCAAACGATTTGTACACGACGTTCGAGTTGCGGCAATTGACTTTCAGGCTAGCTTTGTACAAAATGGCAACCCCTCCACCTCTGCCTTGTCGTTGAATATGACTGCACCGGTATCCATAGGGTGTTATATCAGCTGCAAGCGCCTCATCACCTTTCTCATGTAGCCATGTCTCTGTGAGAAAAAACATTTCTATCTATCTTATTTCTGACAGACTGGCAGTTCCACACAGCAGTTTTCATATGTCTTGAAGGCGGTACAGGATGAACAGTTATAATATTATCCCAGTTGACACCGTTACGATATGGAGAGCATGATAACTGATTACACCAGGTTGAAGGGATAACAGTTATTCTGCGCTGTATCTTAAAGCCTCCTCTTCTGCCCCTTGTAGTCTTTTTGGTAACAGCCAAGCCTAGTCGTTGGATAACGTCACATACAGACTGTGAGGATCTTGTGTAAGACTTGTGCCCTGGCTGTAGATCATTCAGCTTGTCTTTGGTCCGTGGTAGCTTGGTATCAATTGTTTCACACTGGCTGTTGTCGCTGATGTGAATGAAGTAAGCTTGGGTCAACTCACACTGACCTTTTTCCAAATGTCCAAATTGTGTTTTTCATATTTTTCATATTTTGAGTAGACAGAAAGGTTCCTTGTTTTTATAAGTATTATAAGTATATCCAAAAATCTTCAGTATGGAATCTGTATGAAGAGGTTTAAATTGGGAATTTTTGTGAGAGCTAAGTCACATGCTTCTTATCACTGACAAACCACACAGCATTAACAAAAATAATAATAATAAAAAACAAACAATTATACCCCTGCTACAAAGTAGGTGATGTATGTATATGACATTCATTCTGTTCGTCATTCCGTCTGTCCTTCCATCAACTCAATTTTCTCAAAAAATATCAGGTGTACATTAACTAAACTTTGTACAGTTGTTAAGCATGTTCTTACCATAATGAGTGGCCAGTTTGCAGTTTCCAGAGATTTTAAAATGTTGTTCATTTCCATGGAAATGTCACTTTTTTAGCCAATCAGCATGATCAGACATCGAAAAGCCAAATTGGTTTATGGCATGGGCTGTCCTCTGTAAGGTGTCGTCAGTTGTCTGTCATGAGTCGTCAGTAAAATTTTCGACATCTTCTAAAAAACCTCTGCACCCCTACCCCCAAAGCTGAAATTATGTGGAGAGGTACCTTTCACGTAGGGGATAAAAGTTTGTACATTTGGTCCTGACCCCCTCAAATATTGGCACGGCAGGCATTATCTGAAAACCAGTTTGCATATGAAGCTGAAATATTCAAATTTACAACTGTTCGTCACAGGAAAGTCAAATCTGCAATTATGTGTATTGAATACAGGTGCAGAACTCTTTGGAATGTGATGTGTGTATTTGATCGGGGGAGTGATATGGTTAAGTTGATCATTTGGCCGGCTGGAGTCCAGTTTGTTGAGTAACAGCCGGGCCCAGTTAGTTATGAGAAGATAAGAGCGAGGAATTAGATACAACTGTCCTTCAAACTTTGAGGAGGATTATTGTTACCCCCGCCAACTATGTTGAGGGGGAGGGGGAGGGGGAGGGGGAAGATATTGAAATGAGCTCTGTCCGCCTGTCCATCCTAAAATCTTTTCCCAAGCAGAACTTTAAAAAAAAGTAAGGCGCAGATCAATGAAACTTTATTTCCAATGGCTTAGGATGTTGATGATATCGCCTGTCTGCTGTTTTTTCCTTTTATTGAATGAGTTGCAGTCATAGAATGACATATGGATTAAAATTCGTATAACATATACATATTCTTTCAGCAGATGTGCACGACAAAATGAATTCCATGCCACAAACAATCCTTACACAGTGAACTGGAAATCAAAGAACTCTTCAATGTGGAGGAAATAACCCAGTCATGATGGAGGCAGGCATCGATTATCTTCCTTGTTCTCATTGTCCTCTCATCCACCATCTCTTGTCAAGGGGAAGTAATCTAGCAACACTGCGTAGGAACCAAGGGGAGAGAACTGTACGACACAGATGAGCGGTGGACGTGACTGCAGACAATATGCACGTAGAGTCGGGGGAAGGGTATTACATCAAGATGATGACCGGGACACCTCCACAACAGGTACTTGTGATATGGGATGATGGATCAGCCACTATATAATGTTTTCAAAACTTTGTTAAATGTCATATATATTTTAACTCTCTTAAACAAGGCAAAAGTGAGCGCAGCTCACATACCCCCGCCTGTAGTTTGACCGCCTTTCTTTAAACTATGTAATCATAAATCATATATTATGATAAGGCTTAGGAATGTGGTTTGGTCAGCACATAACATAGAAAACAACAGGAAATGTAATTGTTTGCATAGGTGTGAACTGGACGAGATAACTAAATGTTTTACATCAGAATCTCACCTTCCAATCAGTTGCTTGAAGGTCAATATATATTCCTATGTATAAACTGTAGTTATAATCTTTATAAATAATTTATTTTTCATGAATTCAAAAAAGTTTAAAGAAGTGAAAGATTTTAAAGATGATTATCATTTTCTGAAATATGTTGCCACCATGAGTGAAAATAAAATTCTAGTATAATAACTTACCTATTGATGAAATGGAAATGTCCCACTCTCACAGTAAATGTGTGAAATGTTCAACATGTCAGCTCCATGAACAAAGCAATGTGACAATAATCAAACAAAACACAAATGGGAAATCACCTCGTATTCATGATTTCCAACCATATAGACAAGTGAAATCAAACTAGGATTGAAGTTTACACATACAAAATTTTTAAATTATAAAATCGGACCGTTTTTGGGTAAAAAACCCAAAATTATATGAACCATGGAGTTGAAACCCCTAAAAGGCATAACAGCAACATGTAGGTTATCGCTATACCAAATCTGAAGTTTCCAAAGGGTATAGTTTCCGAGATAAGCTCCGGAAACGACACAAAGTCCAAAAATGGGACCGTTTTTGGTCAAAATGTCCAAAATTATTTGAACCATGGAGTTGAAACCCCTAAAAGGCACAACAGCATCATGTAGGTTATCGCTATACCAAATTTGAAGTTTCCAAAGGGTATAGTTTCCGAGATAAGCTCCGGAAACGACACAAAGTCCAAAAATGGGACCGTTTTTGGTCAAAATGTCCAAAATTATTTGAACCATGGAGTTGAAACCCCTAAAAGGCACAACAGCATCATGTAGGTTATCGCTATACCAAATTTGAAGTTTCCAAAGGGTATAGTTTCCGAGATAAGCTCCGGAAACGACACAAAGTCCAAAAATGGGACCGTTTTTGGTCAAAATGTCCAAAATTATTAGAACCATGGAGTTGAAACCCCTAAAAGGCACAACAGCAACATGTAGGTTATCGCTATACCAAATTTGAAGTTTCCAAGGGGTATAGTTTCCGAGATAAGCTCCGGAAACGACACAAAGTCCAAAAATGGGACCGTTTTTGGTCAAAATGTCCAAAATTATTTGAACCATGGAATTGAAACCCCTAAAAGGCACAACAGCATCATGTAGGTTATCGCTATACCAAATTTGAAGTTTCCAGGTGGTATAGTTTCCGAGATAAGCTCCGGAAAAGATTTCGGACGGACGGACGCATGGACGGACGGACACGCGGAGCGCTATATACCCCCGACTACGTCGTAGCGGGGGTATAATGAACACTAGCATTGTCTGAAGACATATGGTATATATGCTATATGGTACTTATAACTGTCTTCCCTCAGCTTTCTTTATGCTAAGATTATACTAAGAGTACTTTGAAAACTTGTAGTCATCAGAAATAGATCCAAGATTTTCGTTTGGGTGACCCTTTTTAACATTGCTGATGATAATTGGGACTCCTCCACAACAGGTTAATACCTGCCTGTATTATGATACACGTGGTAGACAGAACAGTAGATATACCAGTCTGTATTATATGTGATGATGATGTTTTATTCATAATAATGATTTCAATTAATCCCTTTTGTACATCAAGGCATAACACAGGACACAGCCATTACTCTGTGTATTGCGTATTACGCCATATATCACCAACTTTGTGTGTACGTCTTACTGTAAAGTCACTTTCATTATATCAATCTCCCTTCTTTACAATTTGAAGAGGTGTCATTGTTGTCATCATTAAGGGAATACACACAGTGTTTAAATGTTTAAATGTTATGGCAGAAGTTGTAACTTGAATCATCAACTATAAACAAATTATATATAATATTCATTATCATTTCTGATAGAGCAACTTTCTTCAAAGTCAATGAATATTCTTTAACTTTAAATGTTCAAAAATAAGCTGAATTTCCACAACAACTTCTTCAAACCCTGAAAGGAAAAATATGCTTTCTGGCACTAAAAACTTTGAATTCAACTTTTAACACTGTTCACAGCTTTTCATGAAGCCCTTCATGATTTTTCAACAGTTCTTGATATCATTCTTGATATCGATTAGGCATACTGACTTTCAGTCCAGATCTTGTTGTTTGATTACAGATAGTGTCTGTAGTTTCAGATTCATCTGTATCACAGTTCATTGCCTCATCTCTGTCTTCAGTTGATTGAGATATGGGATTCTCAGTAGTTGCCCAAAGATGACGGCGATTCCTTCGGAACTGTCTTCCATCTTGCGTTGTTACGTTGTAGGATCTTGGCAAGTCATCAATTGATTTGACAATTGCAGGCTTCCATGACTGCTTATCTTGAATCCTTCACTACTACTTCTGTCATAGTAGTACTTTTGTTGGTCTTGTCGTGCTTTCAGCTGGTCATATATTGTTTCTGGTTTCAGCAAAACTTCAGACACAGGTAAGCGACTCTTCAGGCGCCTGCTCATAAGCATTTGAGCTGGTGATAGGTTGACCTTGTCTACATGTGAGTTTCTGTACTCAAGTAGACCTAAGTAGATGTCTCGTCCACTAGCTTCTGTTTTCTGGAGCAGATTTTTAGCTCATCAGGCCTGAAAGGCCCGATGGTCTTATGGCATGGCATGACATGGCGTCCGTCCGTCAATCCGTCCGTCCGTCCGTTCGTAAACTTTTCACATTTTCGTCTTCTTCGCTTCTTCTCCAGAACCACTTGGTCTAGGGAGCTGAAATTCTGTGTGCAGACTCCTTGGCTAATGGGGATTCTAAACTGTGGCCCCAAATAAGGTCTCAGGGGTCACAACCCTAAAAACCTATTTTCATCTTCTGCAGTAAGAAAAGCTCTTGAACAAGCTGATAACATTTATTATAAGAATACAATCCCTGATTAGCTACAGAGCCCAAGGCTCTATTGTTCACGGTCTGAACTGTCCGCTCAGCTTGTCCATTTGATTGTGGGTATGTCAGACTTGATGTGGGTGTGTAGTCCCATTTGTCATGTATTCGCTCTTTAGGGTATTGGATGGCATTTGATTAAGCAGAACACACACATTGAAACCCGCCATGTTTATTGCAGCATTTCGTCACAACACACGATTCTGTGACGTCATGACATATTACGTCATGGGTTTAGGAGATGTGCTATTTATAGATAGCTGTTGACATTAAGGATATTACTCTCCTCCCCTCTAAATGTTTAGTTTTAAAGTTGTTTATCGGCTTTACCTCAAAGGTTATAAAATCAGTTGTTTCCATTAATAACTATGTTAAGATAACTTGGCATTGTAAGGCTTCATGATTGAATAAAACAACTTTAACTTGTGAAGTAACTTTAGAGTCCATCAACTTGAAAACTAGAACTTGGAAACACACACTTTACTGAATTGATAGTTAACGCGAACTTTAAGTGTCTCTCTAAATTTTAGAACTGAAATAATATTTTCACTTTGCCATTTTGGCTTAATACATTTACAGTCATATTATTTTCACAATCAGCTTCACAAGTCCAGTCTCTGAATCGGTTTTCAGGATTCTCTCTGGATAGCATCTCGGTGCACAAGTCTGAGTTGTCTCCCTTGAGACACTGGGTTGGGCTGAAGTAGTCGCTTGTCTCTGCAGCAGCGTCTCCTCCCCTCTTGTCGATAGTGACATCTCTTTCCCTGTGCTGAACGACGGCAGCGGCAGCGTTGTCTCAGCAAGTGGGCAGCTTCCAGTGGTCACTGGCAGCTGCGGGATCTGCTCATCTCTCTGTTGTGTTAAAGTCTCTGCATGGCCTACAGAATGTACCATTTGATTGACATGTGTGTACCTAGTGCGAGCCCCTATCTGAACCAAGTAGCGTTGAGGTCCCATTCTGCAGATAACTCGTCCCGGTATCCACCGTTCCGTTGTTCCATCTCTGTAGTTCGGACTCGACAGGGTTCGTTGGTCTGGAATTCTCTACGAGAAATCTGATTATCATGGAATTCCTTCTGTTTCTGTTGAACTCCTTCCACTTTCTTGTTGAGATCAGGCTTCAGTAGAGAGAGTCTTGTGCGTACTTGTCGTCAGAAATAACTCGGCTGGAGTTCTCCCGGTTACCGAATGCGGTGTTGATCTGTACGTCAAGAGGAAGTTGGATAAATGTTTCTTCACTTAGGTATCATCGCTTTCTATCTTCTGCGATATGAATTGTTTCTTCAGTGCAGATTTTATTATTTGAACTGAGCGTTCTGTGGCTCCGTTTGACACTGGGTGGTATGGCGGAGTGAGTGACTGTTTTACTCCATTTTTGGTTAAGAAAGTCTCGAACACTTCAGCTGTAAACTGTGGCCCATTATCTGACACTAATTCTTCTGGTAAGCCGTAGCTTGAGAATAGTGTGCTGAGCGTCTCTACTGTCTTTTCTGCTGTTGTAGACTTCATTTCAGTGACTTCGATAAATTTTGACCGACTGTCGACCAGTACAGAGTAGTTGTGTCCTTTATATTCTGCGAAGTCCACATGTATTCTTTCCCATACTCTCTGTGGATAACTCCATGGCTGCAATGGTGCTGTTGGTGAATATCTCTGTGTAGTTTCACATACTGTGCAACTCTTCACTGTCATCTCAATATCTTTATCCATCCCAGGATACCATACATAGCTTCTAGCTCTAGCCTTCATTTTTACCATTCCTGGGTGATCAGATTGTAGCTCTTGGAGAACATTATCTTGTAGTGATGGAGGAATCACAACTCTCATTCCCCATAACAGGAAATCTTGATCCACCGAGATTTCATGTCTTCTCTTGAAATATGGTTTTAGTCCTTCATCTGTAATGTAGTTCGGCAACCCTCGCAAGGTATGGTCCAAGACTCTTGATAGCACCGGATACTTTGCTGTTTCTCTTTCGACTTCAATGGCTGTAACAGGTAGGTTATCTACATTTGTGAAATGTTTGACCTGACCTTCGATTGTTTCTGGGTCCTCGATAGTCCATCTGCATTCCTATGGTCCTTCTTCTGTATCTGATCTCATAGGTGTGCGCCATCAGGATTAATGCCCAACGTTGTAACCTGGCTGTGGCTAGAGTTGGTACTCCTGTCTTCGGGCCTAGAATTGTTGTCAATGGTTTGTGGTCGGTTATCAAAATAAATTTCCGTCCATAGAGGTACTTGTGAAGTTTATTGGTTCCGTATATGATGGATAATGCTTTCTTTTCTAGCTGTGCGTAGTTCTTTTCACTAGGAGACAACGTTCTGGAGGCAAAGGCTATTAGTCGCTCGGATATGTCTTCCATCTGATGAGATAGGACACATCCAACTCCGTAAGCGGATGCATCGCATGCTAATATCAAGGGTTTGTTCATGTCATAATGAACAAGAACACACTCCCTTGACAACAATGTCTTGCATTTCTTGAAAACCTTCTCTTGCTCGGCTGTTCATTTCAAAGGAGTGTCTGCCTTCAGCAGGTGATACAGTGGTGTCAACAGGGTAGACATATTCCCTTAAAACCGACTGTAGTAGTTGAGCATTCCTAAAAATGCTCTATAACTCTGTGACATTCTTTGGACATGGTGCATCAGTGATTGGTTGGATTTTCTCTTTCATTGGGTGTAGACCATTTCCATCAATCTGGTGTCCCAGCTAATCAACACTGGGAACCTTAAACTTGCATTTGTCCAAGTTAACCTTGATTCCGTAAGTGTCCAGACGCTTGAGTACTTCATGAAGGATTTGTTCATGTTGTTTCTCACTTCCTGTGCCTATGAGTATGTCGTCCAGTAGACATTCAACATGGGGAATTCCTTGGAGAACTTGATCCATAACGGACTGAAAAATGGATGGTGCTGTGGATATCCCAAAACATAGTCTCTGAAATTCATACAGTCCCTTGTGAATGTTGATCACCAGCAGAGGTTTTGACCTTTTGGTAAGTTCTAGTTGAAGATAAGCGCTTGACAAGTCCAATTTTTAGAACAATGTTGCTCCTCCCATCTTCGCGAATAGATCTTCTGCTGTATAATGGGTATATGTTTTCTTCTATGACCTGAATCACATCTCCACACGTTTATTGGCTTTGGGTACTACGACAATCGGTGTTGCCCAGTCAGACTTCTCCACTTTCTTTATTATTCCTTCCTTCTCCAATCGGTCAAGCTCTGTTTCTACCGCTTCTCTCAATGCATATGGTACAGGACGTGACTTGCAAAATTACGGGTTGACATTTGGTTGCACCTTGATATCCGCTTTGAAGGTATTTTTGAGTCCCTTTCCTTCAAATACTGTTGGATATGATCCCTTCAATTCATCACTGAGTGATTTCTCTGATATGGAACACAATCTTCCCCAATTCAACTGTACCTTTGCAATCCAGTTTCTCCCAAACAATGGCACTCTATTTCCCTCTGCAACCAAGACTGTACTTTCTATCCTCTAACTTCACATCGACAATAACTTCACCCAGTAAAGGAATGATATTGTCTGAATAATCCAACAAGGAAACTTTGGTTGGTTTCAGTTCCAATGTCTTTAAATGTTTTCTGAACATTTTCTCTCCTATCACTGAGTGGCTGGCAGCTGTATCCAAGAAGAATTCAAAACTCATCCCTCTATCTCTAATGGAACTCTGAATCCATCTTCCTTTCCACTCTGAGTAGAGTAAATAGCAAACAATCTATCATATTCTTCCTCTTCATCTATTTCCTGATCATTGTCTTCTTCAGTTACCAGATGGGCTCTTCAATTACCAGATGAACTGTTTCTTGAAAGTCTGTTTCTTATGCTGTGTTTGACTCTGTGTACTCTGTCTGTCTTGAAATGCCTTTACTATGTGACCCACTTTTCCACATTTGAGACAAGTTTTCTTTCGGAAATAACAATCATCAGAGTAATGGTTAGTTTAAGTTTATCTGAAACAAGGTTTATAACTTCGATGTTTGTCTTGTCTTCTAACCTGGTTCACTTTACCTGATTGTTCATCTGCCTTGAAAGCTAACACATCTTTCTATGCTTTCTCCATTGCAATTACTATCTCACATGCTTTCTCAAATGATATGTCTTTCTCTGACAATAACTTCCTTTGCAAGGCCACTCCCCTCACACCACCGACACAGCTGTCTCACAAACGGTCCCGTAATGTCATCCCAAACTCACAATGTTTAGTGAGACATTTGAGTTCAATGATGTAATCAAGTACAGACTCGTCTGCCTTTTGTTTCTGATCTGTAAATACTTGTCGTTCCCAAATAACATTTCTCACAGGCTTATAGTATTTCGAAAATTCTCTGGTCAAAACATCGTAGGGCACATCACTAATATCGTCAGGTGCAAATAATGATATTAACAGTTCAAATACTACTGGCCCTACTGTAGCAAGAAAAACAGTTGCTCTATCTTCTTTCTTTACTTTGTTTGCCTGCATCCATATTTGTAAACGTTTCTGATAGCTTGACCAGTCTTCTTTACCTTGTGAAAATTCACCGATTGTTCCAATCATGGGCGCAGCCATATGTGTTTGGTCACATGACTCTCAACTTCAGCTTCACAACTGAACTTCAAAGTTCGTTTCCTACAATTTGTTTACTAACAAAATTGCTTTACAATCTTTGCTGTCACTCTAAAGTTCACTTTCACTTTATTATTTTACATTTCACGATGAGAAGTGTCTCATTTCCAATACCGTATCACACAGCAATCTTTCATTATAGACGCTAAGCCCTCTTGTGACTGATGTGATAGTTATGTCGTTAATAACAGTCAATATTCTTACTTAAATGAGTCATTTTCACGAAGAGTGTAAATTTCTGTCCGGAATAGAAAATGTATATTTGTTGTTATTATTTTTACTATTTTAAGTATTGATGATAAAAAACACTATTGAATGTACATATGAGAGTAAAGAAATTAAAATTTTCATTGATATTTTATTTTTTTGAGATGTTTTAAGGTGCCATTTTCATGAAAATTGCTTGTCCCAAGGTAAATTTTCAAGTTTTGACATCGTTTTGAAATGATAAATTGACAGTAAATGTTTGAAAAAAGGTGTTCCCATTAGTGATTAAGAATCCATCAAGTGAAACCTATCTTGAAACAAAAAATATTTTTTTTACTTTTAAATATTTTACCCCATTTATGTGTGTCCCACGAAAAAGTGTCCCTACTGTTACCAGAAGTAAAAATATTTTTAAATGATACCTCCCTTGGTCAGAGAGATGAGTCACTTCCTGCCTTGAACCTCCTACTTTCTGTCCTGACTATGGTGTGCAGCATATTTTTTTATAACTGAACTTTAAGTCATAACTTGATTTCAAGTAAGTGGAAAGTTGATTGTAGGAAATTTTGATGTCCCTACTGTTACCATGTTGAAGGGTATTTAAAATATTTTTTCTTTAAAAAGTAGGTTTGCATGTAAATTGACTTGTTTATCTATGACTGAAAACATGTGCTTTTTAAGAGTTGAAGGGAGCATTAAGTAAATATTGAATATTTTCATTAGATTCGTCCTTACTGTTACTGTCCTTACTGTTACCTTATAAAAAGTAACAGTAAAGACAATTCCAGTAACAGTATGGAATTTTTATTCTTCAAAACGGATCTTAAAGGCTTAGTTATCAATGTGTCTTAAAATCCTTCATTTATTTTCTGGAGAAAAACATATGAAAACATTTCAGAGATGACTAAGAAAAAAAAAGCGTTTCACAAAAGATTGTTGTTGATTTTCTTCACCGCTTGGTAACAGTATGGACAAATTTGGTAACAGTAGAGACAATATTCTACAATAAATGTTAAAATGAATGCTATTTGCTATTATTTAAATTTCATGCTAAATATAACCTTTAAAATATAAGTTTTGTTTGTCATAGGATAATTCTATTAAACATAAACAAACATAAAAAGGTCATCAATGTTTTCAGTTTTGGTAACGGTATGGACATAAAAAGTAACAGTATGGACAAACATATTTACAATCAATGAACATTTTTATTTGTCATAATCTTTTAAAAATATTTACTTTTTATTTACTTTTAATGATTAACATATTGAAAAGTTTATTCTTTGCTGAAAAATATCAACTTGAATCTTAATTGTCAATGAAACATGTGTTTATGGTAACAGTATGGACATTAAACGGTAACAGTATGGACAATTCTTTTCAAAACAGTTTTTTTCATAATTGCGATTACCTATTGACCTACCTACCGCTTTTGTTTCCTTTATGCATGTTGTGTATTGCTAAGCAATTTAAAATTTAAGTCACCATTGGTAAAAATCAAGTTTAATCCTAATTTTCAATGAAACTTTAATCTTGGTAACAGTATGTACATTACAAGATAACAGTATGGACAAACTCTATTCAAAACAAATAAGTATTGATAATGACGTTATCTATTAATATAATGAATGTTTATTCAAATTGCTTTTGTTTACGGAAATTTAAATCTATTGTCAATGGTCGAAAATATCTGCTCTAAATTATTTTTTAAACATTAAACTGATTTCAGGTAACAGTATGGACATCAATAGGTAACAGTATGGACAATTATTTTCAAAACAAGTTTTTTTCATAATTCGATTATCTATTATTGCTTTTGTTTCCTTAATGGATGTTTAGTGTTGCTAAGTAAATTAAGATTTAAGTCACCATTGGTAAAAATCAAGTTTAATCCTAATTTTCGATGAAACTTTAATTTTGGTAACAGTATGGATATTACGAAGTGACAGTATGGACAATTATATTTAAAACAAGTTAACTTCTATGCTCAAATTACTAAATATTTCTATACTCCTAATTTATTGGTACTATCATACTAAAGTTTAGAAACTGTAATTATTGATGGAAAAAATAAAGTTTGATCCACATTATCAATGAAGCTTAATTTGTGGTAACAGTATAGACAATAGAAGGCAACAGTATGGTGAGTTGGTGACAAAAAAACCTTTGTCAAGTTCTGTTTTTGCCCTGGATCAATACATGCAAGCATTCAGGTAGCTTAGTTTTTAGCACATAAGGTAGGAAAGACCCTATGGCATTGTGACCGGGCGTCCATTGTCTGTAAACTTTTTTCAATATTTCAACTTAATTCAAGAACCACTGGCTCCAGTGAATTAAATCTTGTGTACGGCCACCTTTATCAATTGAGATTATAAATTGTAGATTTGCTGATTCTGTGGCTTTAAATAAGGGCCTCACAGGTCATGACCTTAAATCTATTTTCATCTTCTCAAAAGACCTAGATAATCTGAAATGTTGTGTGCAATCCTTTTAGCCAATGGGGATGATAAATTGTAGATTTGGTGACCTGGTCCCAAATAAGGGTCACAAGGACCCCCTACAAAAAAAAATCCCTTGAAAACATATTACTGCACCATTGCCACAAGCAAAATTTTACCATCGCCACAACCAATCCGCAAGCTGTTCCAGAACATATCCAGAAAGACTAAATTGTAAAATGAGTTGCGGATATGGTTTGGTAATATATCCATAGGGATCCCCACCCTATCCAATAAAGCCATTAACCATCCACAGGTACCACAACCTTAAAACCTACTTTCAACAAAACAAAAAGCCCTAAGAAACTCAAATGCTGTGCAAAGACTCGTTAGCCATTACGGCCAATGGATCTTGTGACTCTTTGCCCGAAAAAAGGGCCTCACCGGTCGTGACATAAAAACATATTTTCAACCTTTTCTCTTGAATGAAAAGACCTAGAAAATTTAAATGTCCTAGGGCACTGGGGATTATTAACTATAGATTTGGTGACCATTTGAGCCTCAAGGGACATGACCTAAAAAAAGTATGGTTTTGTCTTCTTCTCCAGAACAAAAAGCCCTTCGAATATTGAAATGTTATGTACAGACTCTTTGGCTCATGGGGTTATAAATTGTAGATATGCTGCACTGTGGCCCCAAATAAAAGGCCTCACAGGCCACAATCTAAAAAGCCATTTTCAACTTCTTCTCCAGAATGAAAAGGCCTAGATGAGCTGAAATGTTGTGTACAGACCTTTCAGCCAACAGGGATTATAAGTAAAGTAGCGAAGACAACAGGATCAACAGGACCACCAGCCACCAGGAAAGCAAGCTAGCTTTAAATTTTGGATCCCTTACTGGGAAGGCTGGTGTCACACCAGATTCCAAAGCAGTTAACCTACTTGAGGCAATCCTTCCCTCATATAGGACACTCCGTAACGCTTGTACCAAACAAGCCCGCCTAAAAGTTCAAACGGACTTTCTCAAGAGTTGTTTGAAAGCAAATGTGCTTCCAGATCAGTACCTGGTGTCAACACCACTCCAGGCAACTTTTACTAGTGAAATTGCGGCCGAACATTGCACACTTCTGAGTAATTGTTCTATGCATACTCACAGCAGAATTCTCGCGTGATCATGTCGCATCCCTAGACATGTGGGTCAACCAGAATAGAGAATCTCACAAATTGGAACACGCTCTCTATTGCAAACCCACAGATACAAACTCTTATCTGTTGTATACTTCCTGTCACCAAGACTAAAGGTCCATTTAGTCAATTCCTCAGACTTTAACGCATCTGTTCGTCTGCCGCTGAGTATGAGAAACATAGTCCAAATCTCAACAAATACTACCTAATACGAGGCTACCCCAGGAAGCAAATACAACAAAACAAACTCAGGGCTGATGGTAAAGACAGGAAATCTCTCCTGACCCCTAACACCTCCAAACCTGTCCCGGTTAGAAAAATAGTGTTAGTGAGCGATTACAATCCTCTTTGTATGGAGCTTAACGCCATTATCAGACGCCGATGGCACTTGCTCACAGGCTCTGACACTTGCAAACAAGTGTTCAACACCCCACATGTTGCCACATACCAGAGGAACAAAACCCTCAAAGATCACCTGGTTAGTTCGACCTTGACCTACCCAGTAAAACACCCACAAATTAGTGGAAAATGTGTTCAATTCATTGACACATCGTGTGAAAAACCTAATTGCAAAATCTGCAAAATGATCAATGCCACAGACAAATTATCTAGCTCTGTAACACACCAGGTTTTCCGTAAACGGAACTACACCAGTCAATCTTGCAATGTAGTATACCTGCTCAAAGTGCACAATTTGTCACAAACAATATGTGGGAGAAACTAAGAGATGTTTTCATGTTAGACTCTCAGAACACTTTGCCGACATTAGTCACAACAGGGACAAACCTGTTGCTATGGATTTCAACTGTGACGGCCATGGCAAGAATGATCTCAAATATGAGATCATTGCACAACTCAGAGAAGACCCTGATGTTGTTGCTAAAACCACCAAGAGAAGATCTCTTAAACTCATGTGGATTTTCAAGCTCCATTCCTTTCAACCGCAAGGAATCAATGACAAGATTGTAGGCTGAAGTATCCACTCTGGTCTTCCTACTTACAGGGATTATAAGTAGTAGATTTAGTGAACTGGCCCCAAATAAGGGTCATAAGGCTCACACCCTGAAAACCTATTTTCAACTTCTCACTTGCACAGATTCCTTGGTCAACAGAGATAATCAATTGTAGATTAGGTGACCCTGTGATCCCAAATAAGTGCCACAACCTAAAACTTCCCTTGTCTTCTCTATATAAGGGCATCAGGGACAATGACCTATAAACCTCCTTTGGTCCTCTTCTCGTAAACAAAAAATCTCTCAAAAGCTGAAATGTGGTTTAGCCTCCTTGTCCAATGGAGAGAATGAATTGAATTGTAATAGAACTAAAATCCGATAAACTGAAATTTTGTATACACCTTGACCAAAGTTGCTAAAAGCTTATAAACTGAAGTCTTGTATACACCTTGACCAAAGTTGATAAAAGCTTATAAACTGAAATCTTGAATACACCTTGATCAGTGTATATTATTTGACCCTCTGACACATAAATCCTATTGAGCTACAGAGCCAATTGCTCTATATTTTAAAAGTTATTTTGTTAATTGCTGATACTTTTTGTAAAAAACATAATATCTGTTCTTGTTGAAATAAGGGGTTTCAAACAAGGTGTCAATTTATTAAAGGTTATGTTCTTTTTTTTTATTTTCTCTAGGTTAATTAATTAATTAACCTTAATTAATGTTTAAGTTGCAATATTAAGTGTTTTAAAATTTGACGCAAATTAAATTATATATTCAGAACCACATACCCTAATAAATGTGATGGATATCAATCAGAATATAACTTTTGTCCATACTGTTACCTTGAAATTTTAGAACTTTCTTAAGTTTTTTTTTATCAATTTTTCTTTGACAAAATGTCTTTGTATGTGTTTATTCATATTAACTGGGCACAACAAACTAGTATTTTGCTCTTCTTTAAGTTTACATTTAAATAAATGAAATAAGTTTTACTCCCTGTCCATACTGTTACCATTGTTGTCCTTACTGTTACCCTCAATATCCTTCACTATAAACTGGAGAAATATTTAATATTTTGAAAACTTGTGTGAAATATTTTCTAAAATAGGTCTATTTCTATATCTGAATACAACTTAAAGATGTTCAAATTTGAAGGAGCTTGGAAAATAAGTTTTTCTTTGAAAAAATAGTAACTTTGCTGGTTGTTCGCCATTATTTTCCGTGAGATAATTTTTTTAAAATTTTGAATTTCAAAAGTTTCTTATCAGTCCAATTTTTTTTTTCATTTAAAAGAATATATAAAGACTTATTAATCTTTTTGCAACAGTATATTTCTTAAAATTAAATGGAACATCTTTTTTTCACAGTTTTTGTTAGTGGTAACAGTATGGACAATTATGACGTAATAATGTTTTAAAACCTTCTATTAAAAAAATTCTATAAAAGGTTAAGCTTGCATTTTTTAAATTCATTACCCTGAGTTAATGTATATTCACAAGCAATAACAAATTCATCATTACCAATCATTTGGATTTTCTGTTTTTCATCTTTCTAAATTTACACTCTTCGTGAAAATGACTCAAATAGTCCCAAACATTCTCACAGTTCTTGATCGCATCCTCGTCGCCAAAATTGTCATGTATTCGCTCTTAAGAATATTGGATGGCATTTGATTAAGTAGAACACACACATTGAAACCCGCCATGTTACAAAACACGACACACTTATAAAATCAAAGTTTTTCTATTTATATTTGTTCTTAAATATCTGAATTTGCGTTTCAAACTCGATTTTGGTCCCACAAAAAAAAATTCAGGCTGTGAACAAGTTGGGGTTACTATGGTTCCCCGGTTCCTACGGTTCCTCGGTTCCTACGCCTATGCTGTTTTCTGGCCACTTAGAATCACAAATTTCAGCTGTTGTAGTTCATTGTGGCAATATTTAATTCATTAAATTTTCCTGAGGTCATCGGCACTTGTGATATAAGGTTAACATCACACTCGGTTTCATCAAACCAATAATTATCGGCTTGAAGATATGCCCTACTCAAGGCATCTGCAACTATCAGTTCTTTGCCGGGTCTGCAGGTATCTTGAAGATCATATTTCTGTGGCTGCAGCAACATTCTCTGTAACCTCTGAGGAGCTCTACACAGAGTTTCTGAAATATGATTTCAAGGGGCTTGTGATCTGACCTGAACTGTTTTCCCATATTTTACTGGTGAAACTTCTCACATCCATGTAGAATTCCCAGCATCTCTTTCTCTATCTGCGCATATTTCTTTTGCGCACTTGTCAGTGATCTCGATACAAATGCTACAGGTTTGTCAGCTTGCATCAACACTGCTCATAGCCCTTCAGAACTGTTGTCATGATCAGCATTGTGTCACAAAGAACAATTAACATGTCAATTGGCATGCCGGTCACCGAGATGCCATTTGTTGTGTAATTGAACCGGTCCAGTAAACTTGTTATCTGTAAAAACATAATAATTACACTCGAGGCTCCTCCTTCCTTCTCACCTACTCAGCTTATTTGACTTTGTTCAGCTTAATTACTTAAACTAATTTGCTGTAACAACACTTATCTCTCCTTTGATTTTGAAAAAACATCTATATTGTACGCTAAACTGATCATTTGTATTTGAGCGGCAAGTAAATTCTATCAGCGTATTTACCAATCCGTGTCATTTTCATTTACGAGATGTACAGTAAGTTGCGTTTGGTCAAAAATGTATTTCATTTGATCTTGTTCGTTGTCTATAAATTTGTATAATCACAATGTAGTTTAAATGTATTTTATTCAATAAGAAGAAATGAATTGGCAAAAAAGTCTAGATGACTTATGTAAATGCCACTCAACAAAGCATGTTTGGTTCACATTTATCCATGATGTTTAAATGATGATACATTTATGAACACAATAATCATAATATATATGTGTGCGTATACAGTGCAACAATCTTCATGTAAATTTCAGTGAGCTTGTTCAGTTGTTGACCAATCCAGTTCATGTATTTATACATGAAATAAATCTTGTAACTCATATAGCAAGTGAAAATGGTTTGCATTACATTACATCATATAGGGTCCTATTCAATATGTTGATCAACAAACTTGAACTATAGTAACCTTTTATGTTTGATACACAGTGTTACTTACACTTTACTTTGTCACTGATATCAAACGTGACAGCAACAAAGAAACGTTGAATGAAATGTGAGTCGTAACTATGATATTTTCACCAAACACGCACACATCTTTCCAGGAAATTGATGTCACAACATTACCTCTCATGCATTCTATGAAACCATTCAGTAGCATTTAAATTACGTTATTGGTATTTAGAAGTTTAGTAAACTATGACTTTCTCTATGAAATATTGTAACAAACTTGTTGAAATCACAATCCTGGACAAACATTACATGCAGTATAGCAATGATAAATTACTTACCGGGCTGGTTAGCGGCGGTCAATTTGGGATGAGACTCGTGCAAATAGTCCCCCTTTAATAGACAGTTTATTTCACTGATAAATCTCACTATTTCATTGTTCGTCATATAATAAAATGCTTAACTCAGAGTGTGAATAATATTCTTTGTTTGTGCGTGTAGATCTAGCAGTTACGAGGACAGCGGATCTTCTGTCTACGTTCCCTACACACAGGGGGATGGATTGGTGAACACGGGACAGACATTGTCCAAATCGCATCCCTCCCTAATGTGAGCGTCACGCCGAACATTGCATTCTTCACCGGCTCGTCTTACTTCTTCCTCAACACCTCCAACTGACAGGGGATCATTGGTTTTGTCTACCAGGAAATATCAAGGGTAGGTAACTCGTACCTGTACTGTGCACTCCCTTTAAACTTACAGCGGACCAGTAAGGAAAGTCAGTTAGAGCTATGTCGAATTAGAGGAATTATTCCGTATGATATGAATATACATTTTAGTATACAGAGAGTGTTGGATGTCAGGGATGTAGACTTTGAGCAAGTACTGTTCTTGTTCAAATTCTTGTGAGGGTTTTGTCTTGTGCTAAAACACAGTGGATGTGTTAGGTTTCTGAGTGAGAGGTTCAGAGCTGTTATATCCAGGGGCAGGATAGCCCAGTGTTTAGCGCGTTTGGGGCTCGGCAACATTGTCTGCTGTAGAGAACTGTTCTACATGCAGTTAGAAAGCATCACTTAATTTCATTGCAATACCACCCATGGTTCGCTAGTTTCAGTCAATGCTTGCAGGTTTCACCGCAGTACATAGGCACAATGGTGTTGCAGGCTTTCTTTCTGCAAAAATACCATTAGCCAGAGATATAATCTTGGAAAGGGCGTAAAACCTCAACCTAAAGTTCCTTTTGATTTTTAGCTCATCAGGCCTGAAAGGCCCGGTGGGCTTATGGCATGGCGTCCGTCCGTCCGTAAGCGTTTAGCTTTTTCAACATCTGTTCCAGAACCAATGACTCTAGAGAGCCAACATTTTATGGGTGACGAGGATTCTAAATTGTAGATTTGGTGACCCTGGGGCCCCAGATAAGGGCCTCACAGGCCATGTCCTAAAAACCTATTTTCATCTTCTTCTCCGGAACAAAAAAAAACTAAAAGGCTGTAATAATGTGTACAGACTCTTTAGCAAGTGGAGATTCCAAATTGTAGATTTGGTGACTGTGTGACCCCAAATAAGAGCCTCACAGGCCATGGACTTAAACATCTATTTTCATCTTCTTCTCCGGAACAAAAAGACCTAAAAGGCTGTAATATTGTGTGTAGACTCTTTAGTGTTGGGGCTCGAATATTCACTAAGGTCATGAAACTAGTATTTTCCTCATTAAGAACTGCAGGAATAACATGTTTAGGGTACATACCGTAGATAGATTCATTAACGAGAGTGCTGATATGCTTAGAGAACACAGTCAGTTTAGTGTCAAGCTTGGATTTACAGTAAATCGCAGTTAAACCCAACACAATATATGAAATTGCTTGGATTCTGGTTGAATTCTATAAGCATGTCTGTTATTATGGATGATAACAAATCTGTTGGGATACAGAACTTTGGAAGAGACTTAATCTCAAAGAGTCATCAAGGATGTTGATGAACATATCGAAAATGTTCCAAAAATCTATCTCCGTGAAATAAATACACTTAATTTTTCCAAATTTTTTCAACCTAAAATAAGATGAGAAATTGCATTAATTAGTAAAGGTGTTTTCCTGTCTAAATGTAGATCCAGTCTATTATTTTCAAGAGCAAAGCATTATGGTCTAGCTCACACACAGTAAACAAAGACACGAAGGAATAACAAAAATTATGAGCAATGAAAGTAATCGAAATATATAATTTTTTGGCGGTTATATATTTATCATTTCATTTAATTATGTATTTGCTACAGATATTGGAATAATTGTTTTACCCAACTAGGTATTTTTCTTGGATTTTATAATTAATGAGAGTAACAATTTGTCATAATTTGCTGGTCTTATCTCAATAAAAAGTACATTAAACAGGAAATAATTTGTATATTCACATTGTTTGTAAAGCAATCGTCACATTCAGTAATGTGTGACAAGGGTAACTTGCAAGAGAGACACGTGCATCACGTGCAGCACATTGGTTGTTATAGCGACTTGCGCTAGAGCCTTCACGCTTCGGAAGCGCTAACTGTTTGTGTAGTACGTTATATGCAAAAAAGGGGATTCTGTTTATATGACTTCAGAAACCCTTAACCCCCGCTACTGGAAGAGGTACTTCTCTTTGAAACCAAATTGCATTACATTTTCGTGATATGAAAATTATTTAACATATGCCATGTTGTAGATAAAAAAAATTCTCTGGCGATTGACGTTATAAGTATATTTTCCAAAAATTATTTTAATTTGAAACACTAACATCCTTGATGGCTCTTTGAGGCTGTTCAGATCAGAAAAGTAGCACAGTTCATTGGACTGGTAGTCGCATCTTTGCCAGCAGTTAAGTTTAGGAAACTGCATTACAGAAAATTAGAAAGAGAAAAAATTGCTGCATTACAAACACATAATTGGGATTTTGACAAAAAGACGTATTTGTCTAGACATGCCATTCTTGAAATTCAGTGGTGGATTGCACATATACATAACAGTTCTAGGGATATTCTGCCAGCTTTACCAGACATTCAGATTCAAACTGATGCTAGCACCCAGGGTCGGGGTGTTTGTTGAAATATGATTAATTGGAGATGGTCAATGGAAGAGAAAAGAGAGCATATTAATGTTCTAGAAATGAAGGCAATTGACTAAGGACTTAAGTCATTCTCTTCAATATTGACTAACAAGACTGTTTCTGAGTTGTGTATGAAAATTCAACTGCCGTCAGCTACATTAATGAAATGGGCGGGATGCGCTCAGATAAACGTGATAAGTTGACTACTGTTATCTGGAATTGGTGCATTGATAGAAACATTGATCTTCTGGCGTCCCACATACCAGGTACACACAATGTCAATGCTGATCGAGCCTCAAGAAACTTCTCTGATAGAACGGAATGGACATTATCGGATGATATGTTTAACACTGTTAAGGCAATCCACCCTGAGACAATGACCATAGATTTTTTTGCATCTAGAGTAAATGCTATGCTAGATAGATATTGTAGCTGGGAACATGATCCAGGAGCTTGTCATATAGACTCATTCACTATGCACTGGTCAAATGAAGTTATTTATGCATTTCCACCATTTTGTTTGGTAGGGAGAGTTGTAAAATTATTCAGGATGAATCTTGTGGTGTAGTAATTGCACCCATTTGGCCTACCCAGTCATGGTTTACTGAATTGATTAACCTTGTTGTTGACAGGCCAAGGGAGATCACTCGGGCTCGAGCAGTTCTCCACCTACCGTGGGACAAGGCAACTCATCCCACTATGAAGAACCTCCGACTCGGAGTATTTCCAGTGTCTGGGACACCTGAGAGAAGGCTGGAATTTCAGCGGATGCTGCCAGAATTCTCTGGGCATCATTCAAGCCAAGTACGAGGAAACAGTGCTATTGGGACAGGTGGTTCCACTTTTGTGTTGAGAGACGGACTGGTCCAGTTTTTGCTAATGTGAACATTGTTATATAATTTCTTCTGTCACTCTTCCAGACTGGATTGAGTTATAGTTGAGTGCTATTTCTGAGTGCACTGAGTGCTATTTCTGTGATTGTGCATTGCGGGAATCGAAGTATTGGAGAGCATCCATTGGTTACTCGATTATTGAAAGGTGTGTTTCTTCTAAGACCAGTAACACCAAAGTATTCAGAAATTTGGGTTGTTAAGCAGATTTTTCAAATGTTGAAAAAACTATCTCCAGTTAGGAGATTGTCCCTGAAGCAATTATCAATCAAACTTGTGTTATTGTTAGTTAATATCACAGCCCAGAGAGGGCAGACCATTTGGTTTTTGGAACAAAATGAATATTTCTCAGAATTGTGGGAAAGTTATCTTTTATTTGAGAGAACATGTCAAACAATCGAGACTGGATAAAAATTTTGATCAGATTATGGTGAAAGCGTACCTTCCGGATAGGAGGCTGTGCCCAGTTACGGTACTTAACGAGTACGTATCTAGGACTGATTCCTTGAGAGGAGAAGATTCTAAACTTTTCACTCAAATCATTAAACCCCATAATAGGGTTTCTCGAGACACTCTTAGCAGATGGATCAGAACAGGGCTTGAGTGGGCAGGAATTGTTACTCATAAATACTCTGCTCATAGCACTCGGGCGTCCGCTACTTCGGCTGCACATTCTCTTAGGGTGCCATTATCTGAAATTTTGAATAAGGCTGGCTGGGACTCAGAAATGTGGCTGTGGGATCAATTCCTTTGATTTTGGATTAAAATTGTCTTGATTTTGATTTTGTTGATTTTGTAGATATTGCCTCTTGACTAACTTGCAGTCATTTGGTATTTTGAGTATGAGCTATGCTTGGCAGATCCGGCTTTGAAGTCTCATGGGACCTGAATCGAGTGACTGATAGAGTAGAATTTAACAGTTAAACGAGACTTACCTTGTACCAATCAGTCTTCAGTGATGAGGAGGTAACATGCAGTCCCTTTTACACTTCCCTTCTTAGTCTAGAGATCTGCCTCGCAGACTTTAAAGTCTGATACGCATGGGCAATCTGCAATCTCATGTTACCTCCTCATCACTGAAGACTGATTGGTAGAAGTACAGTCCAACTTCACCTTACAAGGTAAGTCTCGTTTAACTGTTAGATAATGTAGGAAAATGCCTTAGAATTACTAAGTGTAAGTTTCTCAAACTATTTCTTATAGTTTAATTTACAAATAACAAACTTCTGCTTTTCGCGTCTTGGGAATTCAAAACCAATACAAAGTGCCATATCATTGTGAACATCAGCCATGGTTGAAATCGGCATTGGTAGCGAAGCCAGGGAAACTTAAAAGTTCTCGCAACACGAAAACTTTCCAAAAAACAAACATAGAACTTTATGGAAAACACAAGAGATTTTTAAGAGTAACAATAATAATTTATTCACAAGACATGAAGTTATATGCAAAGGTGATAAAACAGTACTTTTATGAATAACCTAACATTGTGCATCCTTTTTGTGACGTCTAAGTACAAAAATTTGCCAACTGAACTTTAATAAATACTTAATAAGTTTTCCCCAAAATAATTAATAAAGACACTTAGAAAATCCTGGTTACATTTGCTAATTACATATAAAAAGTTTCGAGTCCTGGCAAAAGTTTTGACATCCTCACCTTGTCGGCTGGTCCGAGAGCTTGCTGCTTATATTTAATGGTCCCAGGAATGAAATGCAAGCCTCATTTGATCAGCCGACCGGCGCTTTTATATGAGAAGATTCCTTTTCGCTCGCTCATTTACATACGACCTTGACCTCATTAGCATAACAGATGATCGTGGTGGAGGCAAAACATGGCGGCGAGGGAAGCGGCAACTCGTAAGTATTTTGTTACAAATGACTCGAATGAGCGGTAATATCAACAGTTGATATGTTTCTAATGCAAGTGAATGATATCCTTTGTGATTATAAAATAATAAAAACTAGATGTTAAAGGCTGTCAACCATTATAATCCTTTGCAAGCAGATTTTCAGTCTGCAAAACCATGTTACTGTCACACGAGTGACACGGTATGTCACATTGTTGTTTTTATCTTATCTTAGTAACACTAGTCTCCTAAATTAACTGAACATATACATGTTCATACTATACCCTCACTTATACTTCTAAAAATTGTTTACTTTTCATGAGCTTGTTGTTAAATGACTGTTAGGCCTACATTATGTTTGCAGACATGATCATTTTGCATATAGATCTACTATCAAAAAATCAGGGATTGTTTAAAATAACGTTTGGGGTACTGGTATCTCATACAGCAGGTGTTGAAAACAATTGAAGCAAATAATATGAGGAATAGAAACACGAAAGAGACGAAGAAAAAGACCCACCAGCAGAATGAAATCACATTTTTGCCAGCAATACATCCATGAAATCATAACATCCAAAAAGTTTAGATTTAATTTGAAACATATTGGTTAGACAACATTTACTGTCAAAACCATTCAGAAATTAAAATAAATCTTATGATAGTAACATTAATGAGATATGAGATATATCAATTAATTACATAATCCCAAATAAGATTTTTGTTGAAATTCTTTGTTCTGATTCTTTGATAAATGACAATATTGCTAGTCCACATGTACATGATCTAGATCTTGTAAAATTAACATATTGAACTCGGTCTAGTAAAAATCTACCCTGATCATAGGGCCGATACCAGTTGGATTTTATGTTCAAAAGATATATCTTCATGCCAGAAGATTGTGTATTAACATGGATAATTTATATTTCATTAAATAGGACTGAATTATGCAAGCTGCACATTTATTATTCATGTTAAGATGATGTTTCAATTTTTGTTAACAAGACACGAGGGTCGTGTCACATGACAATCCACAACTCGTCTAAATATCCTTCTACACATCAGTCAGGTGAAAATTCCTTCAAACATGGTTTATTTACGACCAATACTCACAATTAATGCTATTTATGTGGTTAAATTACTTTAAAATAGTTAAAAACTACGCGCTTTAAATGTTGAAGTGATTGGAGGCACATCCTGGTCCCCGCGCTTAGTTGCGCTGCGCTTCACTATCCTGTTGAGCTGCAGAGCCCATGGCTATATTTTGTCATCCAATTGAAAGTGATGTCTCAGGAATCCACGGCTACCATGAATTTCATGCAATTCCAGTTTTGCCCACGTAATGTGCTTAAGCCCAAAATTGAAAATTCATTAAAATAACCCCTGTTAAAATATGAAAATATAAAAAAGATAAAAAATATTACAAAATGTATCTACTAGACTGAGTTCAATATCAATTCAATGAATATGTTTATTTTACAAGAACTAGATCATGTATGTGGACTAGCAATATTGTCATTTATCAATGTATTACCAGTTTTGCCTGCTTAAGTCCAAAAAGGAAAATTCATTAAAGGAAACTCAATTAAACATGAACATAAAAAAAAAATACAAATTATTACAAAATGTATCAGGTGTAACTTAACTTATTTCCCTGTGTATGTTGTAGAAGTGCAGAAATACATATACAGTTAGATATACTCAGGTAAATAAAGAATATTATAGAGGCAGTTGACCAAACATTTCAAAAACTAAATAGGCCTTACTAAAATAGGTAATAACAATTTAAGTCACATCTCAAGTGTTTTATCATCCAAACATGGATTGCACAGTAGATGTCACTTGTGCGAGATCAATAATAATAGTATATACATTACAGATAATTGCTACAATCAAAACGTCATGTAGTGCTATTTCAGTCTCAGTATCACTGATGACACAAAGACAACAGAAAACTATTCTGTATTGAGAAATTGTTTTAGATCTGTGCATGTATACAAAAGTATTTTGATACAAATATAGCCATTGGCTCTGTAGTTCATGGGGACTTGAATGATATAGTTTAGAGCTACCCCCACCTATGAAGTAGTGGGCATATATAGCGCTCAGCCTGTCCGTCCGTCCATCCAGTGTCCATCCGATGTCCGAGCATTTGATATTTTACCGATAAAGTTTAATAGAGATTATAGAGTAGTGCATTTGAAGAAATGTATTATCCTGAACGCAATATGCATGTTGTTAATTTTAATTAAGAAATGTTCTGTTTCAAAATACAGTTTCATTAAGTAGACTTTAGATATTTGTTGACTGTATTCACCTGATGGCCTAGATGTTCTAATCAACTGAAGTTATTTACATATTTTATGTTAATTTTTCGAAAAATCTTTTACAGTGAATATTTTAATCAATAGTGATAAGAGATTGTGTGTTATAGAAGCGCCAAGGTGTAATATAAAAGGGACCGTTTAGCCTTAATTATTACTATACTTTGCAAAATTATTTAATATCAGGCCATATTTATGGGGTTTGACAATGTTGTTTTAGTCCAAAAGGCCCAAAAAATGTCATTTTTGCAACTTGCAAAATCAAACTTGTTTGTATCTATATTTGTTCTAAAATATCTGGATTTACGTTTAAATCTCGATTTTGGTCCCCCAAAAAAATTTCATGCTGGGAAAAAGTGCCCCTCCGGTTCCTACTCCTATGCCACAGGGCTAGTAGAAGCTAACATTTAGTAGCCAGGACCCATATTTTGTAAGCTCTCTTAGCGCTAAGATAGTCGTAAGTCAATGTTAATGTATGGCACTTACGACTATCTTAGCGCTAAGAGAGCTTCGAAAATATGGGCCCTGCTGTCACTTTTACTATTCTCGGGCCGAAGGACTAGTGTTAATTTCTAGCCCTGCATATAAGATGAATATAATAGCATTTAGTACTCAAAGCTAAATGCCTTTTTGATGGGGATAACAAGCTTTATCTTTATTATCCATTTCCCTTTCCTTTCCGTGCACGCATACCTTCATACCCCACGTCACTTCCCATACGTCATCATATGACGTCATATCTTCTGCATCAACCGCCATCTCTACTTCTCCACCAATTTCTCTCCTTCGTAATATATAAGGGACCATTTAGCCTTAATTATTACTATAATTTGCCAAATGATTTAATATCAGGCCATATTTATGGGGTTTGACAATGTTGTTTTAGTCCAAAAGGCCCAAAAAATGTCATTTTTGCAACTTGCAAAATTAATTTGTTCTATCTATATTTGTTCTTATATATCTGGATTTACCTTTAACGCTTTGTCGAGATTTCAGTGGCACAGGTTCCGTGTGGCAGCACCAGCAACATAGACGCAACCATCCCCGCTTCCAGACAACCTTTGGACCACCTTACAACGGAAGCGGAATGCTTGATACATCTTTCGCTAGCACACAACACATGGTCAAAGTACCTAGCAGGGGTCGACGCACTGCGGACGTTCAGGACAGCACACTGGATACCAGAAATATGGCCAGTACCATTACATGATCTTGTTCATTTCATTGCTAATTTGTCTATGTCTGGGCATGCCCCAAGTACAGTAAAAACCTACATTTCTGGAATTTCCACATGGCACAAGCTGCGCGATGTGGCAGATAATACAGGCCACTTTATCATTACCATCTTTATCAGATACAAGGTATGTTTAAATCCAGTCCGAGACAGGACACACGTAAACCAATCACTCTTGAGCTGTTGCAGGTAATCGTAACAAATCTAAGGTCAGTATGTTCATCAACTAATGGATCCTCCCTTTTTCAAGCTGTATAATGTTTGGCATTTTTCGGATTTTTCAGGGTAAGTGAACTAGTTCAAACCGGACACCAACAACCAGGTTGCCGGGCTGAAGATGTCTCCATAGAAGGTGGCAACCTCCTGGTTACTCTCCGTCACTCCAAGTCGGACAGACTTGCTAAAGTCATAACAATCAGCATCTCCAGCTCTCCAACACACAGCTTGTGCCCAGTGGCAGCATACAGAGCATATGTGCAAAACCGCATGAAGGGAGCACAGCAAGCCTTTGACCAAACCCAAATAACAAGGTATCAGTTCCAAGCAATCTTAATGAAAGCTCTTTCCTTCAGTGGGATCGACACTTCTGCCTACACCTCCCATTCTTTCAGGATCGGAGCAGCGACAACCGCAGGATGTAAGGGTTTACGTTCAGATCTAATTCAGCACTTTGGTCGGTGGGGATCTGGGTGTTATAACTCGTATATATGCATACCATTCTTCATATAACAAATTCATAACAATATCATTCTCCCTCATTGTCCATCATTCTCCTGTGAGTGTCTTGTGTGTTTCAGTGTGGCTAATCGGGTCAAGCTACCTGGCAAGGGCGGTTAGGTAGCGGGGCCAGGCGCTGGACCGGGGCAACATCCTTTGGCTAGCAAGGGGCGGGATGAGATGGGAGGAACTCCAACATGCGGTCATCCGTCAACTGGCCAGGGAGACCGAGGACCCCAAGGCCATCGTCATCCATCTTGGGTCCAATGACCTTAGGGTCAGGAACTGTTTCACGAGATGGAGCCTACCATCCTGCGTATCAAGCTGCTCCTGCCACACACCACCATCATATGGTCGGACATACAACTCGCCGTTACTAGCACGTGGCCAGATGCCCAATCAGGCTCAAGAAAACTCGGGCTAAGCTCAACAGGAGGGTTGGTAATGTGGTTAGGGATGTGGGAGGACACAGGTCCTCCATCCCCAGTTCTACGGCAGAGACAGGGACCTGTATACCTTCGACGGTGTACACCTCTCGCAGAGAGGCATAAAACGTTTTGCCAGAAACATAGCCCAAGCCTTGGACTCTCTAACCTAATCTTTTCTTTTTATACCCCCGCTACGAAGTAAGCGGGGGTATAGAGCGGTCATTCTGTCCGTCTGCCTGTCCTTCCGTCCGGTCAATTTTCTCCAAAACCCCCAAAGGTACATCAACCAAACTTTGTACAGATGTTAACCATGTCCTTCTGATCGCGCACAGACAATTTTCCATGGAAACGTCACTTTTTGGACTTAGTTTTATTGTGTTCAATCGAGACAAGTTTTCTCTGAAACTATTAGATCTAGATTTATTTTTTCTTTTATTTTTATTTTTTAAGTTGTGAGTTGTGAAGCCCTTGAATCTGTAATTGAACTTTGTACAAATTACCGGTGTGATGCTCTAATGGGAAAAATTAAGTTACCTGAAAAATGTTACATCTGGGTGAATGAAATTTTGTAATAACAAAGCCAGTTCCCAAAATTATTTTGGACAATATTATGATGCTTGAAGCTATTTTTTAAACATATATAGTACCCTTCACATCTATAATTCTCAATGGACGGATAGCAGATGGCAGGGGTATGTGAGCCATGCTCAATTTTTTCTTGTTTCAGATTGTAAATACTCCCCCCGTCTCTTTGTTTTGTAAATGGTAGGGAAGCTTGTGGGCTTATTACTTATCATGGCCTGAGTGTGGGGTAGCACTTCGCTGCTTATGGCGGGGTGCTCCTCGGCTGCTGTTATATTTGGCTGCACATCTAAAATTTCACTGTTAGGATCTGCTGCTTTACAGCAGGTATCAGGTATATTATCCACGCCGCTTCACGGCAGGTGAACAGGGTTTGCTTACAGTAAACAGGTGGCTTGGCAACCTATTTGCTCGGCTCTGCATTATTTACACTTGCTGCCTGGCAGCGTTAGCACCTTGGCAAGGTTTTCCTAGTAACGGTAGTTACTAGGGCAGCGGTAGCTGCAGGTGCATAATTCAGCAGCAGCCCTCGAGTACCCCCACACTCTAGGCCATTTAACCCATATCTCTCTTTATTATTCTATCCCAACTGGGCGAAGTATCTACGGTCATAATGTGGTATGAGAAGAAGTCAAATGGAATGTGAAATAGGACAAGTGTTTACATACTGGCATTTAAAGTTTGTAATATTGTTAATGACTAACATATTTTAAAAGCTTTTAGAACTCTGCAGTACCTAAATCAAGTACAGCTATTATTTATAATGTAAGTACATTCCTACAAACAGCATCTAAGAATTCTTTTCTAGCGTTGTCCAGTTTGTAGATATCTGTTTCATATCCATGTTTTGTAGAAATATTTACATTGATAGTTGAGTTGTGATTCAGAACGGCCACTTTGATGTTATTCCAATTTGTAATAAACCAAAAATGTTAAACATAAGTTTAAAGTGTGAATTTGTGGTCTTGTTTTTCATGTTATGCAATAGTGAATACAATGGTGATCCTTTGAAATAGATATTTTAAACTTTTTGTTCTAATCATTTGTTTGTTACAGGGAGGAGAATAACACATTTTACGTCCGCTTCACTGAACAAGTTGTGATCAGTAACAGACATTTCTCAGTGTTTAAATTGGTGAAATTATTCTTAAAAAGTGATCAAAACATGAACTAATGTATATTTGTTCTTCACGTTAAGTGAAAATAAAAATAATGAGAGAATTTTCAAACAAAAAACTGTAACTTTTACACACTTCAGTACATTCAACAATCTATCTTACAGGTCAGGTTTTACTGGCAAATCCAAAGAAAAAATATGTAAACAATGTTTTAAAATATGAAGATGTGGACTTGTTTTTCACGTTATGTTTTGATAAATACAATTTTAATACTTTGAAACAAATATTTGACAAATTTTAAACAAATCGTCTGTTTGTGACAAGGAGAACTTCACTGAACCAGATGTGATTACTGACAGACATTTTTAGAGTTCAGATTTGAGAATTTATCTTTTTAAAACTGATTCAAAAGTGTTCAAATGTGTATTTGTTATTCATATTAGGTCAAAAGATAAACACTGAGAATATTTTAAATCATATATCAATCACTTTTTTACACATCGGTTCATTTACAGTTCTATCTTACAGATCAAGTTACAGCTAAAAATAGAACAACAGATCAGATCAAGTCATAGCTAAAAATAGAACAACACGTTATTATGTCAAACTAAATCACTTATTTGTTTTTACATATTTACAACATATCAAAACAAAGTTTGTTTAATCAAACAAGGCCTGCTGGATAAGATCTATTTTCTGGTCAGTGATGGAAATCTCGCGTCCGCTGACCAGTCTCATTCTTGTAGCACAGCGGTCGCTGTTTGGATGAACGTAAAACATGGGGAAAACCCACTCGGTGAACTTGATGTTCACTTTACACAACAGCTTCCCCCTCTCAACATCAATGAGGGCCACTCTCCCCCGTCTCACATCCAACAAGAAACCAAACTTTAAGCTTAGTTTGTCACCAGATGTGGGACAGGAGAGAGTGACACACTCACCAACCTGATGTTCCCTGTCCTCCTGATCTCTCCTCAACACCTGGATACAGATTCTGTCTGGATGAATGCGACAGTCGTCCACCACAGTTACACAGAGAGAGTTGGGGAGATCAGAAACACAGCCCCCCTTGTCCAGATTCCCCCGTCCAACAACAACCCCCATCTCCAGGAGCCACAGGACACTCATCTTCCAAGTAAGTGTGTTGTGTGTCTCCCAGTAAGATGGGATGGAGAAAGGGGAGGGGGAGGGAGGCACGGGGACCGGACGACTACAAGTCCCCTCAAACTTCAAGAAGCGTCCCGGTCTGTCTGTGCGTCCACTCTCCTCCATGTTGTTCAGCTCAAGTCCGTCTACAACTTGTAGCCATTCGTGAACTCTCTTTTTGTCGAGAGTCATGGCGGGACCTGCAAATATACAACTTTGTTGTGATCAAAACATAAACAAATGACATCTTGAAATGTATATTTTGTTCTTTTAGATACACTGATGATAAATATTTGATAATTGTTAAAAGTTTGATTGCTACTCAAAACCGACCATAAATCAGGATTAATTAGAGCTGATTGTTCTGTAAATAAACACTTTCTTTTTTCCAAAAATATACAAATGACATCTTGAAATGTTTATTTTAGTGTTTTAGATACTTTGATGATATAATAATTGATAATTGTGACACAAAATAAAAACTGTGTTTGACTCTCTAATTGATAATACAGTTGATTTTACCGACAGTCGGTTTTCAAACAAATTGTTGTAACTTAAATATATACAAATGTCATCTTAAAACTTATATTTTACTATTTCAAACACTTTGGTTTGCCACTCAAACAGACAAATAAGCTACAAATACACAAAATCTAAATTATTAGAGCGGATTGTTCTGTAAATAACCAAACTTTTGTTATCCAAACATATGCAAATGACATCTTGAAATCTTTATTTCTATATTTTAAATAATTTGATAAGAGAATTATTAATCATTATGAAAAAAAATATAAAGTTTGTATCTAGCTCTAATAAACAATACTGTTGATTTGCCGACAGTCGGTTTTATCAGAGCTGAGCGGTATTGCGAGAATTGCAGCTTACTGAAGTTTTATGTAAAAGATACACAAATGACATCATGAAATGATTATTTTATTATTTCAAACACTTTGATGATGAAATGTTCAATAATTGTGACGATTTATAAAAACGTTTGTTACTCAAACTAACACATAAACTACAGTGTCGGAGCCGAGTGTCATGGTTGGAAATATTCCAACATTTCGAACTGCAGTCCTTCAAAAGTCTTTTATCTATGACTGTGCTTATCTATGGAATAATTTTTCCTCGAAAATAAGATGTTCAAATTCATCATCGTCATTTAAAGCAAAATTATATGAAAAAGAAGGTAAAATCCCAAAATATTTTCTATTCAGCAATAGGAAGATGAACATTATACACAGTAAATTAAGAAATTCTTGTAGTTCCCTAAACGGTGATCTGTATCGTGTCAATTTATCTTAAAGTAAATCTTGCATTTGTGGTGCTTTAGTTGAAGATGTTTATCATTTCTTCTTGAGATGTCCAAGACATGCTGATTTCCGTTTAGAATTAAAGCAAACTTTTATTCTTTAAAGGCAGAATTTGATCTTAATACAATCCTGTATGGAAATCCAAATCTTCCACAAACAGTCAATGAAAACATTTTTCACCATGTTCATAAATTCATTGGAATTAATGCATGGTCATGACGTCACTCTATTGTGTTTTCAGTTGATTATTATAGGGGTAACGTTGTTTTTCAGGGCGTAATCATTTGCAGAAGCCCGAGGTCTTCAATTAACTGCCCCACGAAGGAGGGCAGTTGAAGAAGACTGAGGGCTTCTGCAAATGATAATGCCCTGAAAAACAACGTTACCCCTTTTATAGTTCAAATGGATGGGATTTGTTCTTTTGTACTCGAATTCTTCTACAAGGTTTAATTATAGTTGTATATGAACAAAACAGCAAAAACTGCATCGTGTTACCGCCAAGAACCACTATGACGTCACAAGTGAAGAATGACGTCATAGTCGATTGCGTTTTACGGCTGATGAACGGCAGCCGTTGATCGGGAAAACGAAAGCAGACTATATGTAATGTTTGTCATACTGATGCATAGTCGTGTTTAATTATATAACCAATCAGTGAAATAATAAAAATCAATATATCATTACATATCTAGCAAGTTTAGGATGCATGCGTACTTAGGCTACCTAAATCTAACATTGAAGGTCTACCGGTGGTGACTGAGAACGACATTCTTCTTTATTTTGTTTAAAACACTTAAGAATCACTGCGGTTGTATTGTCACATCGTGTTTATGATATTATTTGATAAAATTACGTTTCCTCGTTTGAAAGATAACATGTAAAATGTTTTAAAATGTTCGAGTCGATACGCTCATTTGGTCGCCATACCGGGGATGTAGCTCAGTTGGTAGAGTGTCCGCTCATCACCCGGAAGACCGGGGTTCGATTCCCGGTCGCGTCATACCAAAAGACGTTAAAAGATGGGAGTTGTTGCTGCCTTGCTTGACACTCAGCATTATAAGGACAGAACAACGCTTGAACTGGCGCTGCACAGTGGCTGCCGGGTGCGAAAAGCACAAAATGAATTTCTGATGTACTTTGTATTGAGGACAATAAAGTGTTATAAAGTGTTATTATTATATTTGTTGACTTTTCAAGAGAAGATTCTAAAGTGACGTCACTTAGAAACGAAGCGATAATGGCCCGTCGTCAGCGTTGAGAGGGCCGTTATCATTTGCAGTGGCCCGCTCATTTCTGATAACAAGAGGGCGGTTTCATGATAATTCCATCCATTTTAGCTATAATATTTAGGAATCAACTGTCCATGATTGACTGTCCCAGTCAGGAGGGGTGTTAGGTTTAGACATTTTCAGTAATGGCTAATCGAGTACATTTTTCGAGAATGATGTATTTTGTCTTAGTGTACATGAATAGGATCTTAAAATATCTCTCAACTAGACAAGTTAATTTTTGTAATGCATGAACATGGATTCGAACATGTAACCCTTCGCTTGGTAGTCAGCGCTTCTAACTATTAGGCCACAAGACGCTGTGAGAAACCTTAGGAATCACACCGTGTGATCGTGTACGCCAGAGCAATATTCCCACAAGCGAAATGTACGCTCCCCAATGCTGGCGGTAACTTTCGTTTTCATCAATCAGTATTACCTTTTTTATATTACTGATCTTCATAGATACAATTAGCAAACATCCTTCCATGCTGTAAAATAGTGGATACCCATAATCTATCATACCAGATTGCAGCTGATTTTATGCCCTGGTTATTATCCCCCGCTACAACGAAGTTGGCGGGGGATATAGAAATGAGCTCCGTCCGTCCGTCTGTCCGTCTGTGCGTCCGGGCTTTTCCATTCCGGCCTCAAACTTCAAAACTATAAGACATATCTCAACGAAACTTGGTGTGTGGAACAATCATCATGTGTAGATGTGCCTTTTGGGGTTTTCAACTTCTTCGAGTTATTTTTTTTACCGTTTCCATGGAAATGTAACTTAGAATTTCGTTTCCGGATCAGAACTCAAAAACTATAAGACATATCTCAAAGAAACTTGGTGTGTGGAACAATCATCATGTGTAGATGTGCCTTTTGGGGTTTTCAACTTCTTCGAGTTATTTTTTTTTACCGTTTCCATGGAAATGTAACTTAGAATTTCGTTTCCGGATCAGAACTCGAAAACTATAAGACATATCTCAACGAAACTTGGTGTGTGGAACAATCATCATGTGTAGATGTGCCTTTTAGGGTTTTCAACTTCTTCGAGTTATTTTTTTTTACCGTTTCCATGGAAATAACTTAGAATTTCATTTCCGGATCAGAACTCGAAAACTATAAGACATATCTCAACGAAACTTGGTGTGTGGAACAATCATCATGTGTAGATGTGCCTTTTAGGGTTTTCAACTTCTTCGAGTTATTTTTTTTTACCGTTTCCATGGAAATAACTTAGAATTTCATTTCCGGATCAGAACTCGAAAACTATAAGACATAGCTCAACGAAACTTTGTGTGTGGAACAATCATCATGTGTAGATGTGCCTTTTGGGGTTTTCAACTTCTTTACAATTTTTAATTTAATTTGTTTAATTTTTACCATTTCCATGGATACATAACTTAATAATTAATTTCCGGAGCAGAACTAAAAAACTGCCATGGATGTATCTTTAGCTAATGGCATGGCACGGTGTCCGGCGTCCGTCCGTCCATCCATCCGTCCGTCTGTAAACTTTTCGCATTTTGTCTTCTCCAGAACGACTTGGTCTAAGGAGCTGAAATTTTGTGTGCAAACTCCTTGGCTTTGCTCACAACCTAAAAAACCTATTTTCATCTTGATCATCAGCAAACGATAACCATCAGTTGCAATAAACCTTATATTGGGTGGGCTAAGGTTGTTTTGATATGTTACAAACCTTACAGGGAGTGGCATCCCTGCCCTGCTGAGCCAACAAATCATCATCCATCCTGCTACATCAGGCTATAAAGAAGAAGGTTCATAGTCACTGTTATTCAACAACTATTCTTCAATAAATGTTCCCAAAGGCGGGGGATATGGCCGACTCTGTCTGCTTGTTTTTCTACGTATGAAAATCTACGACGTCTTGGCCAGGAAATCCGACATTCACTCACAATTTTCCATCCGTGCATACTAATTACACTTTATTTAGAGCTGATACTGAAACAGCAAGTTTTAAGAGTATTGATGAGAGTATCTGTAAAATTTGAAGTCAATGTGTTTCTGGACTGTGAAGAAAATTACAGATTTTCATCCCGCCGCGTGGTCGCGTGGTGTCCGCTTCCAATTCACGCAAGTATCCGCTCTCAACTCACGTCATAGCAATTTTTTGTACGCTTCCAAGTAGGTAATTTGAGAACTTTTCTACAGATTAACCGTTTGTAACCCACATATGCGTGTCATATTTGTGTTAAATGGACACTTGCTGATGAAAGCTTCGACCACATTGAAGAAATAACCGATAAAGCTGAACCTCCATTAACTTCAACGCCTCTTAAGGTCAAGAGAAGCCGCACATTATGCGGCAATTTTGCTCGTACCTACAGTTCTGTCTCCAATTTAAAGATCTGATGAAATGCATTTTTCTATAGAATGACAGATGATTACTTCTACGTATATTGTATATCGGAATCAATTGAGCATAAAATCAACACATGCAATTGATAATTAAGACGATTTTAATTCACACATTTTAACACTACCGCAATTAGTGGGGCGATTCATTTTGAAAATGCTCAATGAGGCGTGAATGTAGCGACAGACGGGGCCGACTAGACAGCTACTTCGCCAAGCCTCGTTAATTAATTAATGATGATTATCACTGCCGCTAAATGAATTTATGAGGTGAATTACACCGCCAAAAAGACATGTTTATTGTCATCTGCGGAATTACCTAGATGGATATCTAAACATTCGATATATGGGAAATTTAAGTTGGTTTATTGAAGATTTCTTTGTGAAATTAACAATCAAAATGTTGCGAAATAACGTTGAGTTATGACTATCACCAATACTTAGATTACTCACGTGACGTCACGGAAGTTATCGCTTCAGGGGCCACACCCCCGCAGACTTTCATTCTGGTCGCCAGGGCTAAATTAGGCGGTTTTTTTTTAAAAAGCCGTGTATAAGTAATTTATGGACCGATTTCAGAAATTTAAAATCGAGCAATTGTCAAATTAACATCACATTTTAATGAATCCGATTTGACCATATGTCATTGCATCTATCCTTTAAGATCTCACATACGAGAGAAGCACGAGAAGGATGCAACATATGCAGATATGCATGAGCAAGAGTGACTACCATGGTCACATAAACACACATGCACAGATGAAACCGTTCAAGTGTACCAACTGCGCTAAACAGTATGTTCGTTCCAGTCGCTGTTTGTTCAATTTTACACGTTTTATTTGATTCACAGAATGGTGAACTATCTACAATCCTGGACATGGCTGTAGGAATTGTGATCTGACATTTTCTGTTTATTTATGTTCATTGTTTTTGTCACAAAAAGGTGGCAAGTCTCTTGACATGTTTGTTTATATCCTATAAAAGGACAAAGGCTTTTAATTTATTTGTTTTTTAGTTTGTTAAATTCAATTATCTCAAAATAAAACATGCTTGTTGATTTTCCCCCCGTATATTTCAGAGGTTACAATGAGACCAGAAATATATGGACCCGTCCACTCGTGTTGATATATATGATATCTGAAGACACTTGGACGATATTCTCTATTCAACAATATCTGTTTAATCAAAGGGACCTATCGGGGTATTTTTTGGAAACGAAATTCGAGGGGACATTCCACTTCATGCACTTTTTTTTATCGGCTTCAAGTTCTTGTATTGAATTTAGGGGGACTCAAATGAAAAAAAAATATGCATTAATATATATGTATGAAACTTAGGGGAAACCGGGGCAGGTTGGGTCAGTAAAACTTATTTTTGTTGTAATGTAAGTACATTGACAGAAAAAAATAAAAAAATTGGTTTACATACTTTCTGTACATCGCAAACTACAAATCGGGACTTAAAGTTTCCAAAAATATTTTATCGGCTTCAAGTTCTTGTATTGAATTTAGGGGGACTCAAATGAAAAAAAAATATGCATTAATATATATGTATGAAACTTAGGGGAAACCGGGGCAGGTTGGGTCAGTAAAACTTATTTTTGTTGTAATGTAAGTACATTGACAGAAAAAAATAAAAAAATTGGTTTACATACTTTCTGTACATCGCAAACTACAAATCGGGACTTAAAGTTTCCAAAAATATTTTAGCATAATTTCGTAAAATGCGAAAGACGAATATTTTAAAATCGACCCAACCTGCCCCGACAGCCACATAAACCTCACTCACAGACACATACTATTTTACCCTGTAAATAATTGAGCATTATTAAATGGAAACATGTAATCATCCATTTTTCAATAATAAACTACGCTCTTGGGAGTGGACACCAAGCTAAATTGAGAGCGTACACTAAAGAAATGTTGTTGGGTCTTGGAAGTGTACACTGATTTTATGACCATGTAATCTTTAAACCAGAAATGTTCCTAAACGGTGAACTGTCCAGTCTTGATATTTCGCAGGATTACTGATAATAGGTCATAGAAAAGTATGTTAGAACTTTAAAACATTTGGATCAGTTGGTGTCAGAGTATTTTTGACTGAAATCCGAAATTCACACGTGTAGCACTGACGGCAGTGTCCAAATGTCTCAGCAGATAACTCTATGCAATGAATTGATGATTGAAAGTTGGTATACGTATCATGTATGGAATGCTCATTGACAGCATGAAATATCTCTGCTAAGAAGTGTATATATCATGAGATATTTAATAAAAATCTACTAACAACAGACAACACGAAAGTTACCGCCAGCATTTGGGAGCGTACATTTCCCTTCTGGGAATATTGCTCTGGCGTACACGTTCACACAGGGTGGGAATGTTTGTCAGTAAGAATCCAAAGTTCTATTCAAGGCACGGTAGGCATGGAAAGGCAGAGTTTCAGCTGTCAATCACTTCGGAGCGTTGATTATTTTTAACGAATCCACAGCTCCTCATGCATTCTCCATTACAGAGTCAACGATTCAATTAATACATAAATACTAATGTACGTATTTACCATATTCAAAGTGCATATTGTCATAAGAATAACATTTCCAAGTGCGTGTTGCCTTAATAATGTATATTACATGTTTACCCACTTCGTCACTTTTAGATTTCTTACTCTCGTCTGCATATATTGTTATCCCCCGCCGCGCGTTTAACGGGAAGCGGGGGATATATTATTCGGCTTCGTCCGTCCGTCTGTCCATACGAAATGCAATAACTCAAATACTGTTCACTGGATTCTTTTCATATTTTGCGTATGGGTTCATCATGGGAAGAGTAATCTTCCTACAGAGGTTTGTGACCTTGACCTTCATTTCAAGGTAACGATGAGACTTTGTCATTTTGCCCTTGTCAGCGGGATATCACAAAAAAACATTCGCTAGATTCTCTTCATATTTTACACATAGCTTCTCCAAGGAAAGACAAAGGGCTGATTAGATTTTGGTGACCTTGAAATTATTTTCAAGGTCACAGCGGAACTTTGAATTTTTCGGCATGTTAATGTACATGTAAAGCTTGTCAGCGGGATATCTCAAGAACCATTCACAGGAATTCCATCATATCTTACACAAAGCACCTCCTAGGGAAGGCGACAGGCTGATTAAATTTTGGTGACCTTGACATCATTCTCAAGGTCACAGTGGAACTTTGAATTTGTTGACGTGCTAATGTACATTTATAATTCTTGTCAGCGGGATATCTCAAGAACCATTCACAGGAATTCCATCATATCTTACACAAAGCATCTCCTTGGAAAGACAAAGTGCTGATTAGATTTTGGTGACCTTGACATTATTCTCAAGGTCACAGTGGAGCTTTGACTTTTCCGACATGTTTGACAGTCGATTTTGCTGATTTTGAAGTTATTTTTCAATTTTGAAGTATTAATTTGCGGCGGGGGATCATGTCACCTTAGTGACAACTACTTGTGTTATGTATTTTAGCCTTGTCAAATAGTTGTTGATTACGTGGAGAGGGCTTCTATAAGTTTCACAACTTGTGCCCAATCCATTTCTTAAATGAATAAAATATGTTTTCAATCAATGGCGGGATAGATACAAACTATGTTTAAAGGGACACTCCGTATGCTATTGTAGTAACATAGGTCAAAAGTTACCAAGGGTGTTATTTTATCGAGAAGTAATGACTGTTGTCGAAATTTACCCGTTTAGTGCCAATCTGTTCAGTATAGTTACATTATGAAGATGTTCAGTCTTGATTATAATCGAAAACCGGACAATGTTCCTCGACTGTCGCACATCAATTGTTCAAACGTAATTTTGAAAACTTATAATGTAGCAGACAAAGAGACAGATATTGGTTGGTACTGTTCAATAGAACATTTAACTGGTGTACTTGTAAAATGGGGCGCATGAATTCGGATTCTAACCGTGTATTAAGCCGCTGCTCGAGTTTAATTGAAAACAAGTTATTGTCAAATATTTGGCGTTAGGGAATACATATGAAAGTCGAGTAAGATGATTTGGACGTAAATCGGGACATTTTCGGAATATTATTGTATGTATCAAATCTAAATAGAATTTAATGAAAAACACTTAGTGTTCTCTAAATCAAATCCGTTGTTGATATATATATATATATTCACCTGCCATGAAATATTATAAGAATAATCAACTCGTTGCTCGAAATAACTGATTACTAAACTGCTCATTATTGTGATAAACTCCTAGCTTTAGCTTAATCATTCATGAGGGACAGATTATTCGTAATTCCGAGCAACGAGATGGTTATTGTTTATCTTATCAAAGTTCATTTTAATGCCTACAAATCGAAAAGCAAGACATCACGATCTTAGATGAGACTGCATACAATACACAATTTATATTTCGCACGTTTTTCTTTCAATATGGATAACCGTTTTCTATGGATCCGGTCTAGTAATGACACGTTTTACCCTCTTACATAACAATATATTGTATAGACTTTAAAGGTAAATAGCAAATTTGAAAAAGAAAACATATGCAAAAAAGGTGCTACAGCCCCTGATGCGCGCATCTAAATAGCTTGCAACTAACAGTGTTTTTATGTAATTTTTTAACTTTATTCCCAAAAAGAATTTCTGACATTATAAACTATTCGTTTAAATTGCAAATATTATTGCAGAATAAGAGACACTTAGCCAACCCTTGCTCAGTTGCAAATAGGAATATGTAATTACGTCACTAAATGAGTTCATGGTCAATGACGTCATAAAACCTTGACGTCACGACTGTTCAGCCGCCATAATACTTCGTTTTGCAAATTTAGTACTGTAATTATGGTCTCGGAAACATAGAGAGGGGCGGGATAGCTCAGTGGTTAGCGCGTTCGGCTTCGGATCAAGAGGTCAGGAATTCGAGGGGCATGGCAACTTTGTCTGCAGTCTACACGCTTTAAGGTGTTAGTTAGTTTTTCGCAAATTTACTTTTTTCGACCCAAAATAAGTATGATATGTTTCCAGTTTACATATAGATCAAGTCTATTATTTTCAAGCGCGAAACATCGGGTTTACTCCAAAATAAACATAAAAATAAACAAACAAATACATGAGACAGTTTATGAGTATTTAAATAGAAATATACGTTTTTGGCGTTTATTTATTTATAATTTATTTCAATTATGTAGTTTTTACAGATACTATATCTGACATAGTTTGCTGGTATAATCACAATAAAATACATTTAACAGGTAAAATGTAAATTATTTGTATATTAACAGGATCTTTTGAAACATGATAATATAACAATTGTCACATTCAGTTGAAAACACTTGAGAAAAACGAGCTTCATATGGGTTGACATTGTGGCGACTTGTAAAATTGATAAGCCAACACGCCTCGGAAATGTTGCTAGGTGGTACTGTTTTATACAGAAAGGAAAAGCTGTTAATATGACATTAGATTCTATTGACGCGCGTTAATCTAAGGCTTACTAATCTTGTCTTTAAAATCAAAATTAATCGGATTGTTGTGATATGAAAAATAGTTTTGTAGATTTCCCTAGCGATTGATACACATAAACATAATGTTGTAGTTAAAACACTAACATACTCAATTGTTCTTTAACACTCAGAGTTGAGTTAAAATATGGCATGATGGTATGGCCAACTATCTTGCTGTCAACCTCTCCAAATTGCATGAAACCAAGCAAACTACTACTCACACTGAAGACTTCCACAAAACTGTCGCCTTTCAGATCGCACCAATTTAAACCAATACGAATAAACATTTTTCTACTGATACGGCTTATTGGGTCGGGTAATGAGATGTTTTACCCTCTAAACGTAATATATTGTATAAATTTTATTTAAAAAATGACACAATGGAGCAAAAACTGTATGTAAATAAACGCGCTGCAGTAACATTAAATGGAAATGCACATTTTTATAAACAGAATATATTGTGGTTTTTTTTATTGTATGTTAGCTGACGATATTGACATTGACAGTACCAGCTTGTACATTTCCACGTGCACCACGATTAGTTCATGCTTTCTGTGAGCTGCCTCATATAGACACTATAGACAAGGACACGTCTCTTTTACCCTAATATGTCAAACAAACGAGAACTGAAAATAAAACTAAAATGTTGTCAATTCTGTTTGTATTTTGATGTAGTGTTGAGATTGGGTTGAAGTTAGACGAACCATCGAGCATGTGAAATATGAACACCTCGGCCTCGTGATTCACGTGCGCGAGGGCTCTAACTGGAACACCTCGGTCTCAGTAGGTAACTCCCAAGTAAGCTCAATACAGCTATGCTGTTATGTTTTTGAATATGAGACAGCATGCCGTCTTGTGAAATATGAAGATGGCATGCCGTCTTAATTTTTTAACATTTGACACAATGAACTCTCCCCGGAATCATTAAGACGGGATACCGTCTAATACGTTTTATAGACGGCATGCCATCTTTATAAGACAATAATTTTTAGACGGCATACCGTCTCATTGTAACGAGACGGAAAGCCGACCTGTCCCTGACTGCTTAGATCGGCAATATGGCTGCCCGTGCTCCTTTACTCTATGTTATATTGGGAGCAGTTTTTTTACCTACGTTTTACCTGCATTTTACTTAGGATGTCGAGTTCCCGTGTAGCCCACACATGAAGGTAAAACTAATGACATTAGTTACATTATCCTCCGAAAGGTTAATTTAAGTTATGTACTTCAAGCTGGTATGTTTTCCAATAAAACTGAAAAGTGTAACATTAATCTAATCAGAATCTTATGAAATTTAAGTATCGTGCATTAAATGAACACGCAAGTCTATGGAAATAACGTCACTGTACGAACATACTAACATCGCCTGGGCATTGTACATTGTTCAACATAGCTATAAGAAGGGCGAAGATTGTTACATGTGTTGGAAATGAGTCCTATAGTCCAGTGGTTACCTTTTCTATTATATTTATTTTTGTAGTACAGAGAATAATACTGGCTCGCTGGCTGATTTAGGCCTTGCAGTATTTCCTTATCCGGGCCCACTATATATTTCAGGTGCACCGATCCACTATATTGGTACAACAAAGCGAGGGAAATACCACAAGGCTGAAATCAGCCAGTAATGGAGACTGGCAAGAGTTATGCCTTGGGTTTGGAAAATAACAGTGAGACAGCGAGCGAGCTCCGAGTTACGTTAAACAAATCCATTGTTCACAACAGCACTGTGGAATTCATGCGGTTGTGAGATTTAGACAATGCTTCGCTGGTGATAATGGTCGTTATAAGTAAATATATTTATATAGTGCAATATTCAGGAACTGATACCTGCTCGTAGCACTACAACATTATTACCCTCGACAGACATAATGAGTTTATGCTCCCAGAGAAGTATACAATCGAGACCTACATTTAACGGAACGTTTCTATCAGGTTGTCCCCTACGTTGTGTCGGTGCCTTATGTGAGAAACACTGCTTTATATTTACATTTACTAATTTTACAACTATAAAATAAGATGTTGATTGAATATCCAAAAAGTAACACATTTGTTATCACAAGTCTTGTTATGTCCAAACAAAGCTTTTCACATTTGTATAGAGCTGGTGAGGTGAGATGAGGTGATTTATTATAACACAGCTTTCAAGAATATTTCACTATTATTATATAACGAGCAATCAAATACCGGGATTTATTATATGATTGCAGGTGATCTATCAATGAAAATAAAGTGTGTTATCAGTCACTAGTGAAAATGACAATGGAACGTGTTACCAGTCACTAGTGACTGATATATCAATGACCATAAAAGAATGCTCCGATGTCATGACACGTTCATGACGTCACATTGTTGCTGAGGCGACAGGCTCATTCTGGAGCCGACGGTAAATTCAAGTCGATTTCGGTGAATATGCAAGGACTTGGTCATATAATAAATATAAAAGTTGTCTTTTCTTGTCAACTACCATGTTTATCTCATCTCGTGAAAATATAAATTTTCTACCTCACTCGATGAGATAAACATGGTATTTGTCAAGAAAAGCCAATTATTATATGATTGCAGGTGAAATACCGGGGTCTATCAATGAAAATAAACCGTGTTATCAGTCACTTGTGAAAATAACAATAGAACGTGAGCTGGAAAAGTTATATATTTTCACTCGTGGCTGCTGTGAAAATATAACCTTTCTACTTTCTACTTTCTCACTTGATGAGATAAACATGGTATTAGTAAAAAAGAGCCAAATATCCTCTAAATATCCTCTATTTATCAGTGAAATAAACTGTCTATCAAGCTACAGTGAAAATAACTTATATTTTCACTGCGATCAGTGACTGATATAATTTGACGAATAAAATAAAAATAATAAAACAATGGTGTGACGCAGCGAATTGGCTTATAACATGTTATTGTGGTGACGGGCTGTTTCTAGCGGCTGCTCGGCATGAAAACGACCCTTTTCGGAGGTAAATACAAGGATACCAGCATATAATAAATAGAATATCAATTCTTGACAAATACCATGTTTATCTCATCTCGTGAGCTATGTATGCGATGAAACCTGTGAGCATCGGCTGGAACTAGTGAACAGTGAGTAGTACTGCACATAAATTCAGTGTAGTATTGAACATGCACACTAACCTTACTGCATGTGGGAAGTTCTTAACAGCAAAGTTGTAGAGCCCCTGGCGGGATTCAAACTCCGGACCCCTTGATCCGAAGCGAAATACGCTAACCACTAGGCTATTCCACCTTCGAAATGTTTCAGTATTTTAAAGGCACTGTAGCACGGTTTTTCGATCTAAATTAAGCTATATTAAGACATATTGATACATACGCACATATTTTAGCTTCCTATTGATGCCATAACATACTTAATATAATTTCCAATTGATTTGTTATTATAATTTAAACGCGGGAGCCGCAGGAATTTTCCGTAAACCGTTGCTCCGTACATTGAAATCTGTCGCATGCGTTGTTGTGATGCTTGTTTTTCTTGTTTCATCTACACGTTGCGCATCTTGTTTTGCGCCCGACTATCGTCTGCTTCCCTCAGCGGCTATTTAGATTCTATCGTCACAAGATCATGTACTTACTCATCCTCCATATTTCAGTAGACTGTTAAAGGATCATAGATAGTGGATACTAATTTTCGTTATAAGATAATTGAAAACAATGTTCAGATTATTCAGAATGAAAAAAAATAAAATACAGTATCAAACCCACAATAGTGAAAAAGTAGTCGTTTTCTGATACGTTGTCCAAGCTTACCTGTAAAATATGTCTTCCAAGTACCACTTGGGCATTACACTTTGATGCAAAATAAAATTCTTTTAATTTTGCAAATATTATTTTAAATGAAAGGTCAATGATAAATGATTTTGATCTGTTTCTGAATTGTTTACTTTGGTCATGTATTCATAAAATTATTTGCATCCATGATCATGATTTTCAAATAGGCCTACCCCAATAATAGGGACGCTTTTGTTGAAATAAATTGCATAAACAATGATTTTCTCAACCATGTCATATATGTCATTTAATTGTCATATTTTCAGTAGATATGAGTTGAATTTTAGGCCTATATATTATAGCCCAATTTTACAAAAACATGAAAATGATATAAATTGTTTATTAATTTGCTCAACATGAAGAGATGTGAAAAACAAGAGGAATTCTTTGTCATGTTATGTTGGTAAAAAAAATTATATGGTAAAAAGTGAAGTTGAAAATTAGAAATTCTTGCCATTTAGATAGTGAAGAAATATAACATGCATGGTTATATTTGGGATAACACTACTTTCAATACCTTCAATCGGGCAGGATTCGAACCCATGACCTCAGAGTAAGGCAACTATCGCCAGCATTGACTGTACCAAGGGCTTACGACACGACCATTTCGCCTCGAAGAATGTGTAGGCTTACTATTGAAGGTAGTGTTATCCAAAATATAACCAAGTAAGAAGTTGAAAGTCTTAAAAAGTATCACAAATAAATTTTCATGATCGGAAGGGAACGAAAGCATATTTCAAATTCATTAATTTTAAGCCTGGTTTTGGCAAACAGCAAAATAATGACTTTTTTTACAGTAACGTCCCATTCCCATTGCCACAATATATGTAAGCCTAAAGGGCTGAAGAAATGGACATACCTCAGTAACCGTTTAAATGTTTTATTAAATACCATTGTATCCAAAATCAGAAAATTGGTACTTTTGCGGGGTAGATTTGCTGTTTCCATTTCAATTTTCAGTAAAATATTTTGAAAATTGAGATAATTAAAATTATCCATGAAATAACATTGAAATAACATGGGATCGAATGGGGAAACAGCGATTCCTGTAACACGTTTGGCACATTGCTGTAATTAAATGAAAATCATTCAACATGCACAAAATGTAAATGTAAATTGTAATTATGGAAATAACCTCAAGGTAAGAATACACACCACTGTGCACTTGTGTCGAGATGGATGTTGGGAAAACAAAACAAAACGTTTTTTTTTTGTACATGACAATATTTATTAACGACATAGTAATATAGGTAGGTAAAATAATAACATTCAATTAAGACCAATCTTTGTACCAGCGAGGTCATGTCAATTATCAAATTTTGTAATATACAGTCTTCGTTTACAGGTACATTGAAAAATAAATAATGTTTCACCTTTAACACAGTCAAGTGTTACTAAACTGAAAAAAATACAGCCATTGGCTCTGTACTTAATTATATCTTTATTGCATTATCTTTATCATCATTATCATTATCTTTGACCTAGGCTAAGTAGATTGGTCATACACATCATTTAGAGTTTCAGGAATATAAGATGAAGGATTATGAAGTTCTGCTCTGGAATCGAACTTATGCCTGAACAAAGTCTAAATCCAACAAGTTTCTTTGGACAAATGAACATTTCAACTATTACTTCAGTTAGTGGGTAATACTCCTAGAAAGTTTCACAAAGATGTTATGAACGGTATTTTAGTTCTTTTCCAATAATGAAATTATTACAGATGGACAGACGGACAGGGCGACAGCTATATCATATTTGTATGACATACCAGAAGGATATACATTGCAGATACTCCAGTATAAATTCTAGAAAGCTGAAATGTTGTGTACAGACTCCTTGGCCAATGAGGATTCTAAATTGCAGATTTTGTGACCCTGTGACCCCAAATGTGGGTCACAGGGGTTATGGCTTTTTCTTGTTCACAATGTATTATTTATTTATTATTTATTACTATGATCTTCAATCTTAGAAAATAAATCGCTGAAGTTCTGAAAAGCTACAAAGCACATGGCTCTACTTTCAACTACTATCAAGTTCATGGATTGGATCAGTTTACAGTTGCAAGATCAACAAGAGAACAAGAGTCAACAGAAGATGACATATCCCACAGGTCCACCATGATTTGTAAAACACATATTTAAAAGATAATTGTATATCTACTACTTCAGTTAGTTTGATTACACATACTGAGTTTCAGATATGATGAAGTGTTTCTGCTCTGGAAGTAGACTATCGCTGAACAAAGTCCAAATCAAACACGTTTCTATGGAAACAAAAGAGAATTATTTCTTTAAAATCTGAAAATATCAAAAGGCACCACTTCAGTTAGTAGGTAAGCACATGCAAATTTTCAGGAAGATATGATGAAGAGTTTTGGAGCTGTGCTCAGGAAACGAACCGGTCTCTGAACAAAATCTAAATTCAACACGTTTCTATGAAAACGAAAAAGAAAAATAAGTTTCAGAAATCTCAAAATATCAAAAGGCACTACTTTAGTTAGTGGCTAATAGAAATGCAAAGTTTCAGAAAGATATCATGAACGGTTTTCGAGTTCTGCTCCGGAAACAAAATGATTACGGACGGACGGACAGACAGACGGCTATATCCTACGGTATTACCCGGTGGGATAAAAAAAGAGCCATTGGCTCTGAAGCTCAATTATGCTATTCATTATCTCTAATGAAAAGATTAACATATCCCAGTCATCAAATTTAAAATATATTACACATTAATCCACATTCACTATAAATATTGTAGACTTTTGCATTTTATTGTTTTAGTTGTTCTGGAAATATCAACATTTATTACATAATGAAAAGGTCCTAATCTGTTTCTGAAAAGCCTGTTTCTCAAAGGCTCCTTTTCAATATTTAATAAAATGTTGATGTTTTATGAATAAACTCTATTGAGTACTGAGTGTAAGACTAAACCATTCTCGCTGAAGTGTGTGAATTCAAAACAGTTCACATGATCACCAAATCTACAGTAAAGAATCCTCTTCATCCAAAGAGTCTGTACATAAAATGTCAGCTCTCTAGAGTCATTGGTTCTGGAGAAGAAGTTGAAAAAGCAAAAACTTTACGGACAGAAGGACGGACGGATGGATGGACGGACGCCGTGCCATGCCATGCCATGCCATAAACCCATCGGGCCTTTAAGGTTTCATTAACAAATTAGTGATCACAATATTTCATATTTCCCCGATTTTAACATTGGTCAAAGACAATTATTTACCAAATAGTAAAAGGATATCAATGTTTAGTCTTTTGTATGAACAGTCCACAGAAGTGTTATGAAAGCAGAGTATATATGTCTTCATAGTAAGTATGTCTTCAAAGATACACTTTAGAAATAAACTTTGAAAATTAGAGCCATGGGCTCGATAGCTTATCAGGGTTTATATTGTTTAAAGATGAAGACTGAAAAATATTTTTAGTTAAATTACACTTGTAACGTCATCCTATTGTTCTTCCACTCCATTATTTTTCAGTAATGGAGAGTTACACATCACATCATATTTTTTAAGTAGAAATTTAATTTCTTTAACTTTCTAAAGCAATTTTGATAAAAGAGCAATACTTTGAGTGTAATTTAAATAGGGTAATATCCTCGTAACTCTCCGGGGCCTCGGCTCCATTATTTTTAAGGAATGAAGAGTTACTCGGACATAACCCTCTACGTAATGGCCCTTGAGGTCCTTATTTGGGGCACCAGAGATCACCAAATCTACAATTTAAAATCTCCATTGGCTAAAGAGTCTACACACGAAATCACAGCCTTCTATGTCTTTTCTTTCTTTCTTTCTTTCTGAAGAATATAGTTTGTTTACGTCATGGACTATGTGGCCCTTATTTGGAACCACACCGTGACACGGTCACCAAATCTACAATTTCCTCAACACATGGACTGTGAGAAGGCGCGGTTCTCCATGACCGAGGGGTTGAGCTGAGTCCCCCTCTTGTCCATCACCCTCATGTCCAGAATCTTCTTGGGGTTGCAATCAATAGTAGTGTTAGTGCAATACTTAGCACAATCATGGCCAGGGCTGTTCATTCTCCCATCACCTTAAACGATAAACAATTCCAAACTTACAACATAGAAATAGCAGTCAAACAACATTCATAAAATATTGCAGTTCTAATTATTGGTTCATTTGGAGATATATTTTCACATTTTTGAATTCTGAAAAGGTCAAGAAATTGTAACACATTAATGTAATTGTGAAACTGCAAGTCAATCAAAACTCAGATTTGTACCTGCAATAACAATCTCTATCCCTTGTAGTCCTTCTAAAGTTGTCTGGATTGAACGCCAGTGATTTTTTTTATGGCTGGAATGATGAACTTTGCCTTGATGCGATGTTGATGAACTTGGAGCATTCATTTTCATACACTTCATGAAGAGGGCAATCTTCGCATAGAATTGCATGTTTCCTAGCATTATTCCATGATCCAACTTCTAAATGACCACTGGCAGTTCTGATGACCGTTCTCACTTGTCTGAAAATAAAAGGAAATGGCAACATATCAATGTAGGGATAAAAGACATAAGACACCGGACGCCATGCAATAAGCCCATCGTGACTTTCAGGCCTGATGAGCTAAAAAGTGGATTAGAACTCCCTCCCTCCAGCTTAGCTGGGGAGGTGGTGGAGGGACCTGTTTCCATATATTTTTTACAAACAAAGGTAATTAATCATTATGAATACTTGCATCAATGATGTTTTGAATTCACCAGGATCTTCAACATGAAATGCTGCATATGCACTGTCATGTTGTCCACCACATTCTTCAGAAAAAAATATGCATTCAGTGTTAACCTGCAAAAGATATATGATAAAATAAATATATGTTCAAGACAATTGTAAATCAAAGACAAACTCGCACAAACTTCTCTTCCACTGCCATATTTTTTCTCATTTAACTCATAACCTTCTCTTAAATATCTAAAATCTAAGAATAAATATGTGTGCATAAGAGAATGTTATCACATAATAAGAAACGGGGGGAAAAACAGCCTGATTACCAATTATCACTCACACCCCATTCATGCTGACTCTGATGAATTTGATTTTAACATAATAATATGATTGCTATTATTGTCTTTGTTCAACTTACTCAAGTTTTCGAGGAGAGGGCATTTCATTGGAAGAAACTCGCCATCAGCTGCTAAGTCAGTTCTGCGGATAGAGACAAATTAATGTGTCAATCAGTTTACATATATGCACAGCTCAGTCATTTCTCAACATTTCATATTATATTAATCCACATATTTATAAAGGAGTAAATTTCCTTTCACATGTTTGATCACACAGGGCAAATATCAACAATTTTTATCAAAAACGTTATTCATGGCTTATATAATTAGTTGCCTGGCATGGAGAATAATCATACATAAGCTTCTGTCTACCTTACTTTTGAAAGAGTGACATATTAACCTAAAAAGATCAGAAAAGTAAAAAATATATTTTAATCGGGTTCAACCCCTTCACTACCACCTCTCAAACAAGTTACACATCAAAACTACAGATTGACATATTGTGAGTGTTGCTTCATCTTGCCTTTTAAAAATATATTACTTAAAGTAGTTTACCAAAATTATACATTTGCATCTCTTCATACCCATAGTGATCCATCGAAATACTGGAAACATCAGACATTTCGATGTCCATGTCCCCAATTTTGTTCTTTTTTGGTGCGGATCTCCCTCTGAGGAGGGCATCATTTCTGTGGAGAAAAGGGATACAATTAACAATGTTTAATGCAGTGTCGAACAGACATTCCTTGACAAGATTATTTTAAAGATGAGAGAAGCTTGAAAAAATAACAAATAAAGTTAATCCAATGTTGTTGCCTGAAAACTCTTGTTTACAATGAAATTAGCAGATTTTATTGTTTGAAAGGCAGCCACTTTTTACATACACAAACACACTATAATCATTACATTGTGTGTAGGCTTGCTTGTGGATTGGTTATTATTCAAACATATTTTAAAAAAATATGGATCCTCTTTTTTTTTAAATGTTGTTACATGTGTGAAATGATACCTCAACTACAAATTGACAAATGGGTCACTGACCATGCAGAAAGTGTACTGTACACAGCAAAATTCAGGTATAAATAGTACAGCTGTGTGGGGGAAAAATATGCACTGCGACCAATACAACATAAGTATACTAGTATGTAGAGAGTGTATTGACTTCATTTATTGATTCTTTTGGAAATTTTAGATATTAAATTGTTTCTAGCAGGTGAAAACTTTTACAATGACGTTTCTTGACATAATACCGACAAATTACTAAAAATCTATAACAATCATAATGAAGAAGACATAATAAAACATTTTGCTTTGTCACATGATACCGAATTTCAAAGGAAACAAAATACTTCCTCTACCATCTACTAGTACTTTCATCAGCTTCTAAAATACTTTTCATAAATCATAACATTGGAAATGTATGACTAGTGAAACTCTGACTGCGTATCTTTAGCCTACACTGGTTGACCTATGGGAATAGTCATTTGATCACTGTTGATTATTTTAAGTGTCAATGCATTTAGCAATTCTACTTACAATTTCTACATTCGTGTTATTACTGAAATACTTAATTTTCATCTTGAGATACATTTCCACATGTATAATATTCTGCTGATATAAATGTTGCGCTTAATTCTTAGGTGCGTAGGTTTACCCGACAGCACTGTACCTGGCTTGTTCGACGATGGTGCTCGCCTCGGTCGGTTTACATTGTCTACTGGCTTGTTCACTTCACAACTCTCGAACTTCAATTAGCCGAATGGTTGCTTGATGTAAACCATCTGTTGCCGTCGTCCGCTGCATTTCTAAGTATTTGTCTGGTATTTGGCGAAAGTAAGGGTCTTCACGGGTGTAAACAATAGGGGGCACTTGATTTGCACTATCCTGGGCATAGCCTGCTATATCTATCCGGGTGATCCGAGCAGACGAACCAAATCAAGTTGATTCGGGTTATTGTTACTTAGTTGCCCTGCAACTAATAATCGAAATTTTCTAAAGTGTTTGTGACAATGACAACAATATCTCAAAAACAATGAACAATATTATTACTTCTGCTAGAAAAGTTTGTTACATTAGTCTTTCCCTTCAGTACTCTTATAAATAATTGTATTGTAAATGTTAAGATGGAAAGATATACGATATTATCAAAATTGCAAAAACGAGTTTGCTCCGTATGCCACCATTATCGCCCGCGATAGCCCGCCAATTTGAACCGGGCTACCCCGGCGGGCGATATTGAACACCCGCCAGCCTGAATCAAGTGCGTCGCCGCTTCAAAACCAGGTTGTGGGAGACCCGGGCGATAGCCTGGCTGGCAAATCAAGTCCCCCCATTAACTGGGTACGTGCTTGCATCTCGAAAGGGAGCTAACTATATCTAGGTTTCGCTCAAGGCGTCACAGTCGATTTAATGCAACGTTGCATTAAATCAGGCACACTTTTTAAATTAACTTTAAAACCCGAATACTTAAAAATATTTCAAATTGACTATATAGTAGAATACATTAGGGCTGATCAATTTCATATACGAGCAATGGGCAAGATCGCTGAATTAGTGATATTTAATAAAATTTGCTGTGACACAGTGCCTTTAAATGTTCAATGAATGTTATCAACACTTATGCAAATTTACACTACGGCCGTTTTTTTGATGCGATGCATTAAAAATAATCGCATCAGAACGCAACACGTTATTTTCAATGAGTTGTCATACACTAGTCCGTTTTTTTCATGCGTTGCGATGCGATGCGAAAAAAATAGAACCTGTTCTATTTTAGTTGCATCACATTCACAATCGCATTGGAATTCCCTATACGACGTCATAATTCATCATCTGAAGGGGTATTTCCCACCATGCACGTGTAGTGTTATGTAGAGATATATTTGTATTTAGGATAAAATATAGATATATGAGATTTATTGTTACATGTGGAGTTTTAGAGGAGGCGTTAAACAGAAAAACATTATGGATTGCAACCAATCTAGAAAGTGTTATCTAACGTTGTGTAATGTGTTTCCGATTCAAGTATGGTTTATCATACATTTTGGGGGTTGAACACGCTTGTTTGCACATATAATGGGAGTTAAGTGTTTACACAGAAAAATGGTACTTCCCGTGATGTGCCATCAGAAAGTTTATACGTGCTAAAAGGACAGTGTCCGGAAGATTATCAGATACACGACAGATGCTTTGTGTTATTTTGAAGAATTATTAGGAAGTTATTTTACACAGTAAACTGATGGGTAATGTCCTGAATTTATTAGATTATGAAAGCGTGGGTCGCTGACATTATAATGACCGCATGAACTGTGAACTGTAAACTATGAACTGGTTACTGATTGGCTGAAGCCGAAATTAACCATCTTGAATAATGATTATAAGGGGAGGTATTGTCTGAGAAAAGTCAGTTGTTGAGAGTTGAGGGTGTAAGTTCGAAGCTGACAAGCAGGGGGTGAAGAGTCCGATTCAGGGCAGATGGCCAGGGCGCCAATGCAGGCCTCGTAGTCTGAACAATGGGGTTCTACCCGTAGGAAGGAATAGGATAGGTAATCGTATACTGCGGTAGGACGGACCGGGGTAACGTATAATTTGAAATGTTTATATGGTTATATGTGTAGGTATATATAATGTATGAGCTTTAAGTATATTTTGTAATAAAATGTGAAAACGAATTGGATCTTTTAATTGCAAAGAGTAGTTTTGAAGAGGAGTACCTCTCGTGAGTCAAGCGAGGGGATTGAGTTCCCTCAAGGGAACACGGGAGACCTTGATATGACAGTAGGCAAAGCAGTCATACAAATAGTATGCCAACATACATCTGTACCTCAATATATACAAACATACATTCAGCTTTGTACACAGATGTGTACATATATGCATCTGTACCTACATACATGTACATACATTTGTTCATATCGTACATACATAATATTCTATACATAAAATCTGTACATACACCCATTGTACACACACCTACAGTAATTACATACATCTATACACATATACATATACATGTACATACATAACATATGGAACTAAACAATAAAATAATGATATTCGCATTAAAATCGCATGCAAAACGCGTGTAGTGTAACCCCCAAACCGCATGCGTCAACGCAATGCGATTTATTCGGACGTAGTGTAACCCCGCCTTATGCAAATCATATACATAATATTTACAGTTGAATTTATTTACTCCAATGTCCTAATATTTGACACAAGTTAAAGCTACCCTTGAGTTACTTCTTAATAGCTGGAAGTCACGGCGAGAGCAGGAAATAAACATATATATATATATATATATATATATCATATATCATATATCATCATCATCTTAAAGCTGAATGTCCGGGCGGGGCATGTAACATAAATAGTACTATAATCACACGATATTTACTGTAAACTCGTACTATCAGTTACAATCTTGTGAAATAGAGGCGGGTTAGCGTAGTGGTTAATGCGTTCGTAACGGTTCATTCTTGGTAATAATAATAATGAGGATACTTATATCGCGCTGAACTCCACAACACTAAGGGCCATGCTCAAAGCGCTACACACATTATTACCCTGGTGTAAGGACCAACATCGTTCCTTTTTCATTCTCAACTCCCTTTGGAGTATGCAACCTGGGCTGCCAATTAAGGCGCTCGAAGGTTATTATCTGTCACATTGCCTGCACTTCCAAACCAGGTACTCAATTGTACTGCTGAGTGAACAGAGGCACATTTCGAATAAAGTCCCTTGCCCAAGGTGACACCACGAGCCTCTCAACTCATGTCTCAGTGTTTGGCAGGGAATCACCCTTCAAACTCTCAGTTTTCATTCAGCAATGAGGCGGGTAACCCACCCATCCAGCGAGCCACGCCCATTGTTGCTGAACTTAACTGATAGCGGTCGACTGAGCTATGCACAGGACCACGTGCCACCACGAATCCCGCCAGGGGCACGGCGATTTTGTCCGCAGTAGACAACTGTTCTACACACAGTAAGATTTGGGTGCAATGCTACATTGAATTTCCGTGCAGTTCCACCCACGGTTCGTTAGTTCAAGCCCTTACTCGCAGGTTTCACCGCAATGCATAGCCACAAGTCTTTACGGACTTTCTCCCTACAATAATACTAGTGATATAGGTGAAATAATCTTGAAAGCGGCGTTAAACCCTAACTCACCTCACCTCCATATGAAATACGATTGTATAACTGTTCTTTAGTCATAGATTATATTGTTATATTATATAAGTTAAACACATTTACATTGTATCGTAAATTTTTACGTCATTGTAGCGCAAATCAATGCAAGTTGCCGTACAAGAAATTATCTAATATCAAATATATATAATTAGGTCATAATGAGTATACTTGAACTCTGAACGCTAAACTCCACGTCACAAAGGGTATACTCAAAGCATACAAATACTTTATCACCCTGATGTTTGGTCCGACATAATGATTGATTCCTTTTTCATTGTCAAGTCACTGGGAGAATGCAACCCAGCTGCCAAATAAGGCGCATTTAAAGTCTCACATTGCCTTCACTTCCATTACAGGTACCCAAATGTAGGCCTACTGCTGGCGTGAACAGACACACACTGTGAACGGGTCATCCTCCCATTCGGCAAGCCACGCCGATTCTTGCTGGACTTCACTGATAGAGGTCAACTGAGCTAGGCACAGGACCTGGTACCAGCATCAGTGGTTAGATATGAGTTAACGATTGAATTTTACAATATCAATATCAATATTTTGGATACATTTGGATGCCATCTGAGCTTTTGAGACAGCCACCTCAGTTTAAGCTTATTAAATTATCGATGGCAATGAAGGGGCGTTTGTGCAAGTTGTCTTAAATTTGGAAGCGATGAAATATGATACACGATTCATTTTGTATAGAATATTGTGTTTTCGATTGTGTCACAATCAAGTCTAGTGAACCTGATAGTTCGGGGCTCTGTTGAATAACATCCATAACAGCGAGCGCTTAATAATCGCTCATTGAGCGCTACATTAAACCTCTCTTGAACGCGATTGCTCAATGTAGCGCTACGTAGCAAGGCGAGCAAACTTCGAGGAATTTGCACTGTATCGTTCAAGAGAGAATGAGCGCTACTTGAGCGATTACTTTGAAACCTATCTTGAACACGGCCCCGGTACCTTGTCAGGTGTTTTATGTGTCCGTCGTTTGTGGTACGTAAGTACAGTTTTTTTCATTTGAATTGATTATATGATTGTTATGTTTTGTGGGATAGGAATAGGAGAATGTCCGAAAACTTGAGTTTTTCGCACGAGGAGCGGGTTGGAGGCTGTCACTCAGTGTGCGAAAATAATCTCCAGTCTTCGGAATTTCTCCTACTTAAAACAAAGTTCGACCTCGCAGTACACCGAGCACGTGCATTAATAATGTTGAGTTGTTTCAATAAACGCAAACGCGGGATGCTGTGCTCAAACACAACTTTACACCTACACGTGCCGGTTACCTCCCAAAACTTCTACATGCCAAAACTCCTACAAAAAGTCAGGGCAGAATTTTGCAATTAACTATTTATAATGGAACAGCCCAGAATATGATTTAATGTAATTCGCCAAAACTTCTACAGCTGATTAAAAGTGGGTAGATAATTACTAGAGTAGAGGATAAAAACAGGTTCAGCGTATTACTAACCAAGGAAGATGACAGAGTATTTTGTGTATATTAATATTTATATATATATATATATATATATATATATATATCATATATTAATATGAATATTTCGTTACATACGAAAAGTACCAATTTTCAAGTATGTTTGATTTTTCGTTGCAACAAAGCTGTTCACCAGACAGAAAACGCCAATGGAGTTCCTTGAGTGCTGTCAGGTGTCTTTGACCATTAATATTGAATTCAGTGCTGAAATTATGTTTACATGAGCTTGTGATTTGTGAATTTATATCCATATAGGACATGGACAGGGGAATTGATAAACAGGGCTATGTTTTTAAATATCTCTCCCCGTGACGTTGACAGGATTTATACATTATAACATTCAAAAATGTAAAATACGAACTTTTTGCTGTTGTATGCTAACAGATAAGAATTTTTTTTCAAATGTTATGTGCTTTCTAAATTGCTAAAGTCAATGAATGTGCAAACAGAATCCACAAGTTTTAAGTTAGTCTTATCAGATAAGTCATTGTTTTTGGCTTTACTTAATACTTCTCGATAAAGTAACACCACTTAAAACAACAACACAATAACTGTACCTTTAACCGACAAAGAGTTACTATATTGATGTCAAGACGTTAGCGCTTGTGACCTCCTGTGATATTTACTCGTAGCCTAATGTAGAAGTATTGGCACATTAATCGGACTAGTCCATTCTTACTTGAGGTAATGACCATGGGCAGTGGACCCTGAACTGTGTTGTTTTAGTCTGTAGAAGTTTTGGCATGTAGATATTTGGGAGGTTACCCACGTGGGTATCGTCTTTAAAAGGTATGGGTTGAGGAGAGGAGCAGAAAAAAAAGACTGTTTGTAATTTCGGTTGATATTTTGACACAAGCAAGGGAAGAGGCAAAATTAAATAAAACTTCATCCTTCATCGCTGAGGTGAGAAATCAGAAGGGGGAGGAATATCGTGGTAACACACTGTACGAGACCGTGAGCTCTCTCCAGTACTACATTAACGATTCGTCCAAATTAAGAACGCCCTGAACGATGTCTTGTCAGACTGTACCAGAAGTACATGTCATTGCGGTGAGTGAACGAAATGAAATAGTCAGAATTTAAATTTGAATGATAGATTACTCATCTTTATTTTTATAAGATTATGATGGTGGTTTGCTGACAATTAAAACTTGCATTATTTAAGAAATAAAGTTCGCTGTCCCCAAATGTGTTTCGTAATAAAGTATAGTTTTGCCCTGCACTATTATAGTTAAAGTACGAGGACGGTAGTATAAACTAATTAACATTATAACAGTATATATGGTTAGGCATTTTGCATTTTTAATGTACTAGTTTGTATCATGGTATCAGAAAATTGCCTTTGATTTACTAAAATGATTTCTATATTTTGTTAATGAAAAGCGTATTTTTGACTTTTGATTTCTTACTCCCAATCGAAGAATGGTAATTGTAGCGCATTTTACCTCCGGCCTATGAGATACGTCAGTGCCGACAGGTGGTTTTCCGACTGTGCTAACGGGTACTATCGGACGTCTGTATAAGCAAGGCAGCTTCCCCGGCTTCTTCAGCAACCACTTACTCCGCGCTACTACAGCTACCTGGCTCTACGACAGTGGAATAGATGAACAGCTCATCGCAGAGCGAGGACGGGACATAAATTTGTAGCAATCCGAGGCTACAAGCTGAGTTTGGAAACTGTTTAGTGTTTATATCTACTAATTGATCCAGTAGGCTTACAATATGAAGATGTTGATATCGATCGAAAACCGGACAATGAGCCCCAACAGGAGCGCATCAGATTGAAAAGCATAAATTTGTAAACAAATTCATAAATGAACTGATGAATATCAGTGCACATAATATTTCTAGACATATTTTTGATTTTGCGGGAATGACAAAAACCCTTAGGGAAAACCCCTCCCAAGCTTTCAAAATTCTCAAAATTGGATCTTCACTTCGTCTAACTAATATCCAGTTTCAAATAAAGTATAGTATATTCAAATATAAGTAAATTACGTTCACCGTTATATTTGCATAATCATTGTACCTACTGAAATCTGAAATCGGAGATCTATATCTTAAATGTTATCCCGACTTATTACGTACTCTGTGTAAATTTAGTTGTCATAAACTTAAAGTGACACTCTCAGATTTCCATCGCATCATATTTATATTTACAAGAATACTATTTGAGTTGACTGAAGTCCTATCATTTTCATCCCTATTCATCCCCATGTGTCAACTATATGCATTTTACATGTACATGTTTTCAAAGAAAAAATAGAGCCATGGCCTCTGTAGCTCATCAGGAGATAATAAGTGGGGTATGTTATGGGGTGGACTTTATAGCAATGGTCAGATAATGGAATGTAGTAATAAGAATCTAGGTAGTGAAACGATTAAAGCAGTTTAAAAATATGTTGTTACCATAACTTTGCCAATCTGCTATATATATGTGTTGAAAGAGCAACGCAAAGTTGCACAGAAACATGTTATTTGTTATAAAATGTTAGTATGACAATATATGCATAGATAATAAATGCCAAAGATGTTTTTCGTGTAATAATATGTGCAAGTGTTTGTTTTGTAGCTTGGAAATAAATTGCTGGTATCAAACATATAATAATGTGGTGGAGAGATCATACTATTTTTTAATATCGTACACACATTATATAATAATGAATACCCCGGGTACAATTCTTTGCATACAATTCACCACTGTCAGCTATTGCAATAATGGCCTGGGGCTGTAGAAGAAAATGAAAAAAACCTTTTTAGGTCATGACCCCTGCTAATTATTATAAAAATTGGTTACACATAAATCAACATTCGTTATGAATATCATACACCTTTGCATTATATTGTTTTAATTCGTAATTGCATTATGGCAATACCAACATTTATTACATAATGAATAGGAGCCTCAGTTTTTGAAAATCCCATTTCTCATAGGCTCCATTTCAATACTTAATAAATTGGTGAATTTTTTTTTAGTAAATTCTTTTTCACCATTTCTTATAGGCTCCCTTTCAATATTTGATAAAATGGTGATATTCTATGAATAAATTCTTTTTTAGAGTCAGTGGAAGACTAAAGCAGTCTCACGCACAGTCTATGATAACACAGTGCTGCACAGTAGTTTGAAGTAACCTGAAACCTCTGTGTAACTATCAGTTTTCATCCTTCTGCCAGGAAGAGGTCAACACAATGCAATTACATAACATGCAGACACTGGACTCACAGCCAGTAAAATTTATATGTTAGATGCAGTTTTTCCTACAATTAATTATTTTTCTGTACTGGAGAAGATGATGAAAATAGGTGTGATGTCACAATCTCATATAGCTACTTCTTTTATAGTCCTATGTTATCACCAGTCATCACTAGTCATATTCAGTTCACATATCTCATGTAAAATGAAAAAAATTAATTCCTCTTCAAGTTATTCCTTCAAAGGGTATTCATTATTCAATAGTTCTCATTTCAAATAGATTCACATTAAACATGTCCATGATGTAGACATCTATCTCATTTCTTGTTCCTATTGAATAAAATTAACTGCAAAGTTAATAGAAAACTAAATCAGTTATAAAGTATAAAATATGATATAAATAAGGTATACCAAATTGACTCGTACTGGAAATTCTCATTAATTAATTAATTAATTCTCCAAATAATTACACAATATCATGAGATATTAAAAAACTCCATTATTTACTCTTAAATTACAAAGAACATTATATTAGATTTAATAAAAGATTCTGTATTAAGTCTTTAGAATACTTTTAGACTTGTGTACCTTTATCAGCAAATTCACTTGCAAAATACAAATAATTACTCATATGTGAAATGTGAGACAAAGATAAAATATGACTTATAATTTTTGTTAGACCTCCAATTCTAAGTTTTTAATTCTCAATATCTCTTTTTCATCAGACATATTATATTCTCAAAGCACATGTTAGAACTCTCACATCAGAAAGATGAAATGCCTTTAACTCAGCTGTTTTCTTTAAAATTACCTCCCTTACCTACTTTACTGATTGAAGTGCACATATAATCTCAGAAAGATGCTGTAAACTGAAATAGGCTTTTAGGTTATGATCCCTGTGACCGATATTTGGGGTCACAGACTCACCAAATTTACAATTTAGAATCCCTTACAGCCAGGGAGTCTGTACATAAAATTTCAGCTCGCTAGAGCCATTGGGACTGGAGATGTAGATGAAAATAGCATTTTAGGTCATTGCCTCTGTGACCCAATATTTGGGGTCTCACTGTCACCAAATTTGCAATTTAGAATCCCCTTCAGTCAAGGAGTATGTACATAAAATTTCAGCTCTCTACATTCATTGGGACTGGAGAAGAAGATGAAAATAGTTTTTTTTAGGTAATGACCCCTGTGAGCCACACTTGGGGTCACAGGGTCACCAAATCTACAATTTAGAATCCCTTTCAGCCAAGGAGTCTGTACATAAAATTTCAGCTCTCTGGAGTCATTGGTTCTGGAGAAGAAGATGAAAATAGCTTTTAAGGTTATGACCCCTGTGACCCACATTTGGGGTCAAAGGGTCACCAAATTTACAATTTAGTATCCCCTTCAGCCAAGGAGTCTGTACATTAAATTTCAGCTCTCTGGAGTCATTGGTTCTGGAGAAGAATTGGAAAAAGCGAAACGTTTACGGACGGACGGACAGACGGACGGACGGACAGACGGACGGACGGAAGGACGGATGGACGGACGCCATCCCATGCCTTAAGCCCATCGGGCCTTTCAGGCCAGATGAGCTAAATACGATTAAAGTTCATATTTGTGGGACCAAGCCAATATTTTGCATTATAATTAAGTATCATCGGGGTCATAACACCTATTGAATGATATTAAACTGAATTTGTCTCCCTAACTGCTTCAGTAAAAATTCTAAAATTACGTTTTCTCGATTGTCGCGCGCCAATCAAAGCACATTGTCTGGTTTTCGATAACAATTTTTGACGCATATATTTCTGCTACAATGAATCTGTTGACCCTAACATTTTTTCTGTTTCAGTTAGTCTTTATCGGTGAAATAGCACAAATTGCGAAATTTTACTCACGTGATCCTTACACAAATCTTTAAGATAAAACAATACCGTTATAAAGAATGTATAAATCTTGTCGACTGAATTAAGTACACAAAGTCTATTTATAATTTTGTGCAAGATGAATTCCACTATTACTTGTCTGAAAATTTGAATGTCGAAACTTGTTATGTTACCAAGGTATTTTATGTCCATAAGACTCATGGTAACTCGAAATTGTTAAAGGCTACACAGAATATTGAATACTAGCAAAAAAACTAGCAATATTTTTTTAAAAGTCTATCCATGAGATATCTTCAATCATTATGAGTATTACATTGTGTATACACTATTATACTTTTGACCATGTTTCTTTCAAATTCAGGGGCGGGATAGCGCAGTGGTTATCGCGTTCGGCTTCTGATCGAATCCCGCCAGGGGCACTGCAAGTTTGTCTGCAGTAGATAACTGTTCTACACGCAGGTTTGGGTGCAATGCTACACTGAATTTCAGCGTAGTACCACCTATGATTCGCTAGTTCCAGCCGCTGCTCGCAGGTTTCATAGCCACATCAAACACAATGATAAACTTTAGTCTCTGGAACGAATCAAAGATATGATATAATGAGATTGATTTACGACAGATTTTGCGTTTTGTTGACATCCCTGGAGATTTTAGCTAATCATGAGTCACACCCAAAAGGTTATAACTATGGGAGGATGAAAATCAGTTGAAAACTATGAGACACCTAATTGATTTCGTAAAAATATAGGTCATTTAGCATATCATCATACTTTAAAAAGAGTAAAACTAATGTTCACAAAACTGTTTAATATATGATATAGTTGGAGATTTATGTATAGTTCCCTAGTTCTATATTAGGATGTGTAACTGTTCTTCCTTATAGGGAATGTGAGTATGATGTTGAAAGCTAAATCCACAACACGAATATCATGCTCAAAGCCCTACACACATTATTACCCTGGTATAAGAACCAACATCGTTTCTGTTTCATTCTTAACCCCCTTTGGAGTATGCAACCTAGCTACCAATTAAGGGACTTGAGGGAGTGTCGCATTGCCTTCTCTTTCAAACCTGGTACTCAATTGTACTGTTAAGTGAACAGAGGTACATTTCGAAAATCTCTTGACCAAGGTGACACCACGAGCCTCTCGACTCATGTCTCAGTGTGGGGCAGGGAATCACTCTCAGTTTTTATCCAGCAATGAGGCGGGTAACCCACCCATCCAGCGAGCCCGCCCGTTGTTGCTGAACTTCACTGATAGTGGTTTTCTGAGCTGTGGACAGGACCACGTGTTTTGAACTGTAAGTGATTACTTGGTAATTGTATGACGGGTGTAGATTGCCGTAATTTTATGATTTATGTGCTGGTGTAATATTTATGAATAGTTTATGCAATGTAGACCCGTGTGTAGTAATAAGCATGTATATGCTTTGCAGTGTTTTGAATGGTGTATTTTTTAAGAAGTTTACTTATGGTAGTCTGATTGACATGTATTAATAGCGTTAACATGTGTGGTTCTAAATGGCAATAGTTATAATTCATTTCATGTTACAGCAAACGGTTGCTAACGGGTACAAACGGGTTCATGCACTGACGCTAGAGACTGTAGCGGTAGTGACGTCATCAGAGACGTTGTGGTGTACTGAGAATGGAGTACCTCAGGAGTGGTGTCGTGACGATGACAATGTTTGGACTGAGTGGACGGTATCCCTGGGAGTGACCATGGCCAGGTCGTGTTTTGCCACCTGTGAGTAAAGCTCTGTGTACTACTGTGCGTGTATCAGGACTGAGAAGACTCAGAGTTGTACGAGGCTGAGTGAAGACTCAACCTTGACATTCGTGTGACCTCCGTGTGAACGACATGAGCAGAACCCGATTGTGATAACATCAAAGACTGAACTTTTAATCAGTTGTATTCTTCCTTCTATATGCAGTGTTATAAATAAAGATCTCGCAAAAGAAATGTTATCATTTGCAAAAAAAAACAGTCCTCCTCATCACTAAATCGAGTTCTAAAACATTTGGGTTACAGATCTGATAAGCAGCGCGGAATCATTTCTCGCACTGGATTCATTACAAGGTGTTCTAAACAAAATAGGCCACATGCTGTGAAAACAAAAGAAAACAAAAACAAATATATTTTAACCCACGAGTTGTAACTGAAACTTATTACCTACGAGGGCAATCATATCGGGGTTCATATTTTTCATACGATGCCCTAGGGCAACATATCATTTTGTCATGGTGACGTGACGTCATAAACAATGCTATGACGTCACGTTTCGTCTACGACGTTGCGTTCTAAATGCGTGACGGCGGGTCGCCAGACTATGGTTGAATGTGGATTTTAGCGTATTTTCGTTAATTTTACGACTTCGGTAATAAACAGAATATTATATTCGTGTCTATGCCATACTATGTTTACGACACTCGTGCCTGAATATCGGTATATCCCTCGCTCTCGCTCGGGAAATACTAATATTCAGGCACTCGTGTCGTAAACATAGTATGTCATAGACACTCATATATTATCCTCTATATACTACATCATGTCTCAAATAAATTTATTTTGGTAAAACCATTATCTGTTCAACTTTCTGAAGAAAAAAACAACTAAAAAATTCGCAGTTTTGGATTTTATTAAGGGGGCGATATAGAGATAAAAAGGTCATTATATCATGTTTGGTAGTTTAATGACGTTGCATAGTAATGCTGGGTCAAGGAATTTAAACGACATTATCTATATTCATCGGTGATACGCATGTGCTTTTTAGGGACTGATCAGATTAATAGTTCCAGAGTTATGGCCCTTGATTTCAAGCTTTACAATTTCAGACTGGTAGTAACTTATAATTCGTCAGCATTTGAAAATGTTGTGTTTCACACACACCGAGGTTATAACCTTTGACCATGACCTTGATGTAGGATCCATTTTGTGATTTTTGATTGATTGGGAATAGGCCTTTGATACTTGACAAGTATCTTTATTTGTAATAGGTCATTAAATTACCCTTACATTAAAACTGCTTATTTGGATGATAAGGTACCCGTGGTTGTGCTCTCAGAGCAATCCTTTTTACTCTGTTGAAAATGTGGTCATGTTTGTTTCCTTTGAATATACACAAACCTCATCATCACAAGTACTTTTAAGGAGTAAAAGGTTTGTCTGCTGGGCAAACTAAAAGCCTTAAAATGAAATCGAATTACTAAAATTCATAATATCCGCAGTCATCGGCACATATGTTCTTTATGACACGAATATTAACTTATTGTTGAGAATTGCTTCAATCGTAAAGATATAACCAACATGACTGCTACTTCCTGACCAGTTCAACTAAACACAATACATTCTTGTCAAATACGCACACAACCCTTACATACCTATCCTTACATCCTCAACATTTGTCTTTGTGCCTATCGACCCTTCAAGGGCATGCCGTTAACATTTCAACACTCGACCCCAACAACACTAAAGTATCATCAGATCAAAAGTATAATGTTTTTGTTGTTGATGTATTTTGAATGCACCTTTCTGTAAATGCATTGCCAATGAAAGAGGTTAGGTTAATCCCCATAGGTTTCACTTTATATTACACATGACCTCAAGAAGTATATAGGTTCCTCTTCTGGATAAAACTAAAGGCCTTAGAATGAAACAGTCGCTCTCAAATTAGTTATATCTACAGTAACTTGCACATATCCTTAAATGACACGAGGTTTGGTTTACCATACGACATTGGCTTCAATCAAGTACAGTGCAGGAAAACACGTTTATTGCTAATAATTTGTGTATTGTGGCTGAATCTATACTTCTGATGAGAATGGTGGTAAATAATACATTATATTTACCTAGCACAACGATCCACTTGCCCCCTTGATTCAACCTGCACATCACCAGGTCATCAGAGGACCTCTGCACCATGCCGTCTCTCCAGCTGAGACTGTCATCTGACAAACATTCAATAGAGTAAGGTCAGAATGAGTTTATGCTTTTCCAAAATATATATTCTGATTGATTTAAATCAATATAACTCAAAGTGCTACTATCCATGTAATAATGAATATGTCTATATAATATTCTGTGTGTATACCATTCCCACAGCAATATCGCATGACGTCATAGACTATTCAATTAGAAGTGTATGTAATTCTCTAGGTATAAAAAGTATAAACTTTTGAAACAGTTTCCAAAATACATTTTGACTTTTACGTTATACAAATGTTTTTTAACTTAAATTGAATCAAAACATGCCATCCTTATCGATACTCTAGACATTTCTAAATCATTCAGTTAACCATTAAGAATGTTCCTTACCAATTTAAATTTTACTCAAGAAATTGCTAATATTTCAGTATATACATGAAAAACATATGCTAAATCCATTTAGGGGTCGCCATGTTCGTTTTTGAATTATGAGCTTCGAATCTAGGTGCGCCAAACAAATTACATTAATCACTGTCATTTCACACTGTCATGATGATAAAACAACACTAATATTGCATAATTATGGCCTCATTTTAATAAAAGGGTTATGGTTACAGTTATGCAAGACGAAAATGCAACTTTTTACCTAAACTGTTTAATGTTTTCTGTTTAACATTAATATTTATGTCAATTAATCTCAAGATTTGCTGGAAAAAATCACTGTTTGATAGAAATACTATTCAACAACAAAATATAACCCCACAATATCATATGTATCCAGGCTAACTTGAATTATAATTTGAAAAATAAACCTTGAAAAACTGTAAATTTTCAGTTGCAAGGGAGATAACTCTTACTCAATATGCACAGCCGTTTCCGCTTAAATTAGATTATAGAGCAAAATAACAAAAAATTAATATATATCTCTATCATAAATAAATATTTTATTTCATAATTATAATACAATGATTTTGATATCATATTTCCAGACAGTTATTTTAGTTTCTAATGTGCATAACGAACACTGTTACTGAAAGTGTACACTAAGGTTACAAGGCTATGAGGCCTATCTGAAGTGGGAGTTGAGATCAGCTCTGCTGGAAGGGTTTGTAAAATCTCTATCTGAATCTGACAACTGAGGATGCTCAGAAACAATGGTAAGGAACCTCCTTAAGTACACATAACAATATCACTAAAACAGTAGCTACAGTATGTGCAGTACTATCTTTGACCAAACTGGAGCTGATTTTGCTGATATAAATGTTCATAAATGAATTCTAAAAAGATGTTTCAAAAAGCACAAAATTCTGATCAAATAATTCATGAGATTAAGACTTATACTTGATCGTTGGCATAAAATTCAATGACGATATCATCAATTATGAGTTATTATGTTGTATCCAGATGCAACATCCATCAGCCAAATTCTTATATATTCAGTATTGTCAATCACAACTGTTACATTGTGATATCAGAAGGATTAACCTTTTGCTAAATCACATGCACATAATGAATGCAAGTTGTTGCTTATACACAAAATGATGATGTCTTTATTAGCTAACAAAGCTCTCAATGAGATAATGTTTTGTAACATTAGTTTTGGAAATACTTATGTCCTGAAACACTGTTGGTATTTAACAAGCGATTATATCTTTCATTTCTCTTGTTGAGATAACGGCATGTTATTACTATCATCATATATACACAGACTATTACCTTGGTCAGTGAGGTAGTCCAAGGGTGTGTGTCCGAGGGAGTTTTGTTTCTTAAAGTCTGTTTCAGGGATCTGCTTCAGCTGCTGTTGTAATTCGTCAGCATTGATTCCTCGTGTCCTAAAGAGAAAGTGGAGTGGTGTGTTTCCGTACATGTCGGCCTTGTCTCCCTGATGGTTCAATGTCAGAATATCCTTTATCTGATGTGATCTCTTGAACAGAACATGGAGTGGTGTTACTCCATTGTGATCCTGTTTGTTGATGTCTCCCTTTGCTGTGTTGACAATATGGAGGATTACATCAAATTCAACCTGCACTTTGCCACATAAATGATGAAATGGTGTGGTACCATGCTCATCAGCTTTATTGAAGTCACCTTTCCCTTCCCTGATCACTAAATCCACAGTGTCCAGTTGAAGACCAGAGTATGCACATATATGGTGCAGTGGGGTACTCTTATTCTGCTCACAATAGTTCAGATCACCTTTACCCTCAGTGATAATCCATTTAATTTCTTCTGTAGTAAATTTTCGCCATTTTGAAAGATAGTGAAGATATGTCTGTCCGAATTGATCACACATATTAATGTCTCCCCTTCCTTCAGTGATGATCACTCGTATTGTGGCCATGACCAATCGATGTTGTTCATCATTATCATCATCATCATATGTGGTCCTTGGTAGTGAGAGATACTGTAGAGGTGTTCTACCTCTCTCACCCTGTATGTTCACATCAGCTCCAGCCTTCACTAAACTCTGCACAGCAGTAAAGTGTCCACTCTTCAGAGCTGTCCACAACATGGTTTCTCCATCCTCTCCTGGTTGGTTGATGGGTCGTTTTGAACCATCCTGAAAGCAAACAAGATGTAGTAAAGGACTTTCAGGTGTGTTAATCAAATGCAAGTAAACCTTGAAGAACTGGTTTGACAATTCTGAAAAATATAGAATGGATAAAGAATTTCCAAAATGCGCTCTTACACCCCAGAGGCATATTTGAAATTCTTATAATTCTCCGAGTATATTAAATAATGAGAATATTGTTTTTATGTGATACAAATTTGATTTTGCTATACAACTTTATATGAAAAGTTAAACAAACTTAACCAAGATAAATTTGCCAATAACGAGCTACATCTCTATATGGAATGTAATGAGAAACATCTGTCATCATCAATATTAAATTGACAAAATCTAGTTGTGACTTTGAAATGAAGGTCAATGTAATTACACCCGATGAGAATATGGAAATTATACAGTCAATAGTTGTTTTAGTTATTCTCTTCCATGCCGAATAATTTATCTTTTTCTTTGTGGCAAACACTATTATGATACCAGTCCACAAATAAGTAAAGTAAATCATTGTTGAATAGTTAGTCGTCGCAGTCTATAATAATAAACAGAGGTAAGTTAAGTAGGTGATTGATAAATAGATTATTCCTTTGATTTTTCTAGGTGAGTTTTTTTTGTCAACAAAGGGTTTAGACTAAGTATATTTTTTAAAAAACAAACGACTGTTGATGGATTTATGGTATTTAAAAAACAAATAAACATATATTGGGCATTGACAAATAGTAAGGTGAGTTTGTATTCACTTTACACGTTCAAATTGGCAATTTAAGTATTTCAATCAAATACATTTATTGGATTAACCAATATATTTAATAATGTAGACGATAGATTCATATGAAACCTTTATCACTTTTTACCTCTTTTTCATCTGTGCGAACACAGGAGGTGGTAAGGGCTTCACAGAATTCTCTACTCTGACAAAGTCTGTGTTTGAATACAGAGTAGTTTCCCTGGATTATTTCATCTTTGAATCGTCGTGCTAAAGTCTTCAGTACACCAGGGATCTGCTTCACGATGATGTAACACGGAGCTCTGCTGTTGTCTTCTTCATCAGATGTGGAGATGGTCATCTTCTGTCATATAACAGAGAGAGTTGCATACTGAACGCAGTACAGAGAGTCAATTTCATTGATGACATTCAGTATACTCTCATACACAGAGGGGTGAGCGAAGCGACATATTCCATTCCTCCACACAGTGATATAGCTGCCTTCTTGCTCCTTCTCTACTTGAAGAAGTTTCTGTCTCCTGTCTTCATCCTTTACAGTGGAAACATCAAACTCCCCATCATTCTTGATCATCATCTGGAACAAGTCCTTACAGTTGTCATTGTACAAAACCTTCGTGGTCATGTCCAGAAACTTCAGAGGAGATTCAAAGAATTCCTCAATATCCACGTTAAATCCATTTGACCTAAGCTTTGAATACATCTTGCTGCAGTGGGGAAACCCATGTGCTATGTCTTTGTTGGAAACCTTCTTCTTTAGTTCTTGTTTCACATCAGTCACATTCTCATTGTGTAGATGGTATTCGAGGATGTCCAGTCGTTCGTCTGTAATTTTTCTTTTACTCAGGTCCACAACACATGTCGGGTCGAACATCTTTTCAGTGAATTGTCCAAGATACATCCTAGATTCATTCACGACGTTCTTCCTACTTACAAAGATGACATGGGTTTTGAGTTTATTATTTTCACTGAAGCTTAAGAATTTTCTTATTACGTCTAACCATCCCTTTATCAGCTGATGATCTGCAAGAAATGCACCGAATCTATCATCGAACATGATGACTCTTTCTTCTCTCATCTCTGATATCAGATCATACTCTTCAGGCTTGTCGACTGTAAAGACGTGGACATCATTCTCCAGGAGCTCCTTCAGCACCAGGTAGCCTAGAGTCGTCTTGCCGTCTCCAGCGTTCCCTGTTATTGTGACCCATTGCTGTCCTGCCCTCAGTTTGCCCAGAACGATGTCCACAGCAGACACACGAATCATTCCGCATGTCATCATCTCTATCTCCTCCTTGGTTCTAGCTAAAATATTGAAAATGAAGGAAAATTAAACTAAGTATATAAATAATTCTATATGTCCATAAATATTTCTTGCACTGATGTATTGCTATAAAATGACTCAGTTGATAATATGTTGAGTGAACTTTCTTTTTTAATTATTTTGAAACATCATTGAGTTCATTAAAGTCAATTTGATTCCTGATTTATGATTTCAAGTGGTGCAAAATGGATGGTTTACAGCAATAACAAATGCATCTATATTTATTGACAACTTTTGAATACACAGTGGTTCACAGGGTCTTTTCCCTTCTTAAATGACCTGGTGTAAAATCATTAAAGCGCAACTCCCGGATAAAATGGACCAAAATTCGTTTGGCTAAACCAAGCTAAATTGTACACTAATGTGCATCTGTATGCATAGTATCTAGCTAAATATGATTTTCCGTTAGGTCATAACATTTTTAAAACAATAGATTATTTTATTATTTGCGATTATAAAAAATTAGCATCATTTACTTGCCGCGATCGTTTTGTTCCGATGATGTAACCGGCTGTGACGTCAACTGGGGCAAACAAACGTGACGTAACAGCCACGTGACAATGTAAACAACACAGCGCTTCACTTCGGTGATCGCATTTTGACGATTTTGGTCACAAATAAAGTTAAACTGAGAGTGAAATTCAAATATCTGCTGTATGAAAGTATAATGGCAAGGAGGAATTAGCTAAATATTTGTTTTGGTACATAATTATGAGAAGAATTCATGATCCGAAAGGACAAGTCAAATCCTGTAGCCTAGTGAAGGAGTCGTTGTCCTCTGTCGACACGTAATGATTTCGGTAAGTGGGTCTTTGATTTCTTTCTTCTAACGATGCATAATTTGCTATGTGAATGGACATGTTCTTTCGAAAATATAAATATTACTTGAATTTTCAATCTGAGTCGAGGAAAACAACATTATCAGTCTGTCAAATCGTGGCTCTCGTCGAGTGTGTTTTGCAGATCCATTTTTCGATACGCGCTCAAAATCTTCCAAAGTGATTTTTTTAAGAAATTTGTCCTGCCCACAGCGATGGCAGTATCCACATTTTGATAACCATAGTAATTTTTACTAGCCTCGGGCTGAATGACTGGTGTTAATTTTAGCCCAGAGATTCATTAACATGTCAATAATGAGAACTTATAATTAATTAGCACCATTTCTTTGGTAAAATGTTAATGTGTGCATGACTCTCCTTTTTAAAAAACGTTTATAATTGATTTGTCATCAACTTCAGGAAATTATTTTTTAAATATCGACATTTGCTTTCAATTAAATATATTAGACAGATATCAAATTCAAATCCAAATAACAATGTAGTAGAAATTACTACTGGTATTTAAAAATTACAAATTAGAAGCCATATGAGTTAGTGATCATGGTTTAAACATATTTTTATTTCATAAAATGAAATAAGGATTGGTGAACAAGCCACAAGGCTTATTTGAACACCTCTCCTTTTTAGTGATCATGAATGTATATGCATATTTAAATTTTCAAAGAAATGGCTTTCCATAAAAGATTTCAATATTTTGTTTGATAACTATTCATTTGTTTGTGATGAAATTAGACTGAGGTGCAGATGTTTAGAATTATTTCACTTGCCTGACATAAAAAATATCAAAGGTCCTATACCAAATACCAAAATAAACCATGTTATGAATTAATCATGTGTAAACATATGCAGCATCAAGAAAGATTTATTATTGTTGTTACAGGTGATGGGAGTCCCTAATACAAGGAACACAACAACAACAACACAAACCCATTAGGAATGGGCTGTATGTGCAGTAAAATATTGGTGCTGAAGGTGTGATCCTTTGATATCAGGAAATGATATATATAAACATTGTCATAAGAAGTGATATATGCTGATTGTGTGAACTGATATCCAAATCATTATCTTCTCTTGGATATGAGAATGTGCCAATGTTTTAGAAATATTGTATTCAACTTTGAAGCAAACTTGAGCTGCCTCAGAGAAAGACTACACAAAACAGTGTTATAGTAAATCAAATTAATATTCAATTTAATTATGAGAGTAAATAAAATCAAATATTTCCAAAATTTAAAAAAAATAAATTTTATGATAAAATCAATTTCATGTGCACTGTTTCTATGTAATTCCTAAAATGCAAACACTTACACAAAGTAATGGTCAATACATGTTGTATACTTAGTTGAATAAATTTGGCTCTTATATTTGTTGTTTGTTTTATTCATGATTAAAAAATGGAAATGCAATATTGCATCTTAAGTGACTTTAATGTCACAGTAAAAAGAGAAAACTTGAATGTATATTTTTTTTCAGAATTCTTAGGTCTGTTTCAAGGTAAGTTTGTTTAATTTGCAGGTAGGTTTAGGCAAATGTAAAAAACACAAGTCATGCTTACATAGGTATTTACACACAGTTACTAATCTATTTTATAGAAATAAATATCTTTGTCCCTTTGGATAATGCTATTTACAAAATTAATCATATGCATTGTGATGAAGTACATATGTTTTATTTTTTATACATATATGTAACCGAAAATACTGGTTAGTTAAACTTGCAAATGTTATTGATAAATGTCTGAATTTTCCATTTGATCAGATATATATACTTGACAAAATATACTCAGAAAATATTATGTAAACTTTGAAATGAATAATAATTATCTTATCATTTAAATAAGATATCAATCACCAACAATTCAATTATTCTTACCTATTTTATCCACTAAAATACAGATCAGTTAGATACAATATTTTCATTCTTTCATTCAATGTCTTTCAATATTTATGTAACAATATCATTACAATTAAATTATTTCTATTGCAATACACTATTCATCCTAAAACAAAATTGGGTACGAGCTCAGCGAAACGTGTGGATATGCATTGGAGTTCACTGCATCCCGAGAAGACATCACGTGACCATGCAGGCACGGTAAAGTTATTTCGCCAAAAATGATATAACCTATGTATTATAGTCACCAAATTACAAAATATTTAACTACATGCATACACTATTAATGATGTATCTAAAATACGTAAGTTTGCCAGCTATGTCAGCGCTGAAACACGTATGATATCAGCTGTTCGGTTAATTATTTGGGATTTTAATTCCGGGTTTAGTAAGAACCATGTTAAAACTTTATCGCTGATATTGAGTATTTTCCTTTTCTGTTTCTCTTCAAATTGTCATATGCAAATATCTTGCAAGTTTTGACATTAAATGGTCGACTGGTATGATTCCTATTGCCCGCGCAGTTTACTTGTCTGACAGTGTTATTACTACGGCGGTCGCCATTTGCATTGGTTTGTTTTCTCCAGTTGACGTCATACATTCCTTCGGGGAAAATCGAGATTTTTCCGGTGTTCTATGTAAAACAAGATGGGCGACACGTCAAAAAGCGACGTAAACAGACAGTTTTCTGACTTTTTTTACGATTTGCTAAAGTCACACATAATTTCAATGGTAATGGGATGCGAGAATTTGTTGTTTATAAACCGATTCACATACTTTCCATGTCTTTGCAATGTGCATGTAAACCATAGGCAGTTACTTGAAAGAAATTGGAGCAAAATCATCCGGGAGTTGCTCTTTAAGATTAGACAATATCTTCATGTGATTTATGATTTCTTTTACTTTTCAAGCAACAAGCAAGGCTAGTTTACAATCGACTTAATTATGTTATGACAAACACATAATTGAATAAAAAAACAAATACATATATATTTTGAATATAAAACCCACAAGTTTAAGATGAATGTCATAAAAAAAACTTACTCTTCAGACGCTGTATTTGCGGGGACTTGAGGATTTGAAAATATCTACATGCGATTCTTGATTTTTTACTTTTCCAGCAACATGCCTAATTATGTTCTTATGACGAACACGAAGTTGAAGCAAACAAAAACAAAAATATCTACATTTTGAATCTAATGCGATTATTGATTCATGATAATTCAGATTTCAAGTTGTGCAACATTGATAGTACAAGACTTGGCTTAAATCTCTTTACAATCGACTTTGTGAAATTATGTTATTATGGAACACACAACTGAAAAAAACAATAACAAATACAGCTATATTTTGTAATATAATACACACAAATTTTAAATGACTGTAATAATAAAATAAAGTTACCCTTCAGCTTCTGTATTCTGAATTCGTCTGGCTGCAGTTGAAGCACCACTGTAAACCATGTCAGAGAGTCAGATACTTAAGAAATAGATTTCATAATGTATTTGTTCACTGGCTTATAAACGGTTTGAAATGTGCAAGTTAAACTGGAATAAATGCAATTTCAGCGATTTTCTAATCAGTAAATACACTTTTGAATATAACAAATCTCTGCAAAAATTGTACAGTGCATGATAAAACAAAAGTTTAGTATTGTCTCATTGGAACCTCCTAGCTAAGGTCGCCAATACAGCTTGGATTGGCTCAACGATCATATAACACGGATAACATGTGGAGATGATCGTCTTCTTTCGTATAACAGAGAGAGTTGAATACTGAACACAGTACAGAGGGTCAATTTCATTGATAACATTTAGTACACTCTCATACACAGATGGGTGAGCAAAGTGACAGATCCCATTCCTCCATATTGTGATATAGCTTCCCTCTTGGTCCTTTGCCAGTTTCAATAGAGCTTGTCTTTTATCTTCATCTAGTATGTAGACATCGAGCTTACCATCACGTTTTGTCATCTCCTAAACAGTTCTTTGCAGCAGCTTTGGTACAGATATCTGGTGGTCATGTCCAAAAACTTCAACAGTGATTGAAAGAATTGTATAATATCCAAGTTTGGTTCTTTTGATTTGAGCTGCATCTTACAGCAGTGAGAAAAATCCGTGAGCGATCTGTTGCTTGCAAACTCTCTGTTTGGTGGGACGATCTATACATATATTCTCATGTTCCAAATGGTAGTTCAAAATCTCCAGTCTTTCATCCTCCTTCGCCATGTCTTTGAAATCCACAACACACTCACTGTCGAAAATACTATCTGCAAGCTGTAAATAAGATGAGATAAACCTTAGCTACTTTCACAACGTTTGAGATGAGATAAACCTTAGCTTCTTTCACAACGTTTACTCTGCTTATAAATATTACTTGAGTTGTGGGTGTATCGCTTTTGCTTAATGTCAACATTTTCTGTATGACATCACGCCAGCTGTTATCAGCTCCTGACCGGCTAGAAATGAACCGAATCTATCATCTAACATGATCACCCCATCTTCTTCCATCATTACTATTTTATCATAATCATCCCGTTTTTCGAGTGTGAATACATTGACGTTCTTCTGCAGGAACTCCTTCAGCAGCAGGTAACCTAGAGTCGTGTTCCCGTCCCCAGCATTTTCTGTTATTGTGACCCACTTCTGACCTGCTTTCAGTTTGTCCAGAACGATGTTCACAGTAGACACTCGGACCATTTGTTCTGTTGCACATTCTACTAAAAATGGTGTTTTTGCTGCCAAAATGAAAACCAATAAAAATGGCTGTTCAATTTGTCTTATATCACAATAACAGAAATATAGGTTTTCATTTAGAAACATAATTTTAAGCGTGAAACAATCTCTGCTGCATGTTTTCTACAAACCTTATTCTAAAAAATTAAACAAGATGGTGCCCTGTAAAATCAATTATACCCTCAGAATGACTCATGGCCTGTTCTATAATTATAGAACCTTGGGAGACCTGTGGTGTAGTTGTAAGCATGGGTTCCAATCCCGGTGAAGACATCAAACATTTTTGACCTGAGTCTCATACTGTGTTTTGTCCCCTTTGACACTTCATCCACATTGCACTCAGTTCATCCAGCTGTTTAAATGGGTACCTGAACACAGGGAAGAATATTGTCCATCAGGGTAACAATATAAATTGTGCACTTTGAGCAAGCTCATACATGGAAATAAGGCTATACAAATGGACTATAGAAGAAAGAGGAAATAGCTACAGACTGCAATAAGTGGACTATGGGCTGTGTCACTTTGGTGAACAACCAAGGAGCCGAAGATATCCCGAACCGTAGAATATTACACTGGGAATGGCGTCACTACAGGATGAAACAGAGTTACGGGAAGATGTGGATGTGCAGGTATGCATCCTGAAGATTGAGAGATATCATAGAGTCTGATGACTTCCGTTATCACATAACTGACAAACACGTCAAGAGTAAAAAATATGGCAGCCCAACAAGGTAGGAGTGTTTTCACGCCTTCAGATCGTGAATCAGCCTCCGTTTGTTTGAGTCTCTTGCTGTTGTTGCTGATTGGGGATCCATTTCTGGCTGGCGCCGGTCTGAAAATCACGACCCTTGTTAGGCCGACCGCTTTGTCGAAAGGACACGCTGCCGGTCCTAGAGGCGTGTGCAAGGGAGGAAACCTGCTCCTTCTCTTCTTCAGAAAATTGGGTACAAGACGGCTCTGACTCCATTTGGTTAGTCAGCACCTGAACCACTCTCCCTGTCACTGAGTCAAAACCATTGTAAAGGCATTTGGCCCCGTCCTCCCTCCCAGCATGCTTGACTTGACAGGTGTGGGCAATCAGGTCCGCAATCAGATGACACCAGAGCAACGAAGCTCTAGTCCAGACGATGTCAGAACAATAACGTCAACTAGAGTACAACGACAGACCGCTAAGTCGAGTAGCCAATGACTGAAGCCTGATTGCCTTCAATGCACCTATCCGCCCAGGTGAAGAAATTACGTGGCCTTAACAAATATCTCATGACCTTGAACTTTGACCTTCAAGGTAACACACTCAATGATCACTTTTCATTGTGTATAAAAATCATTTAATGATTCAAAGTGTTAATATTTGAAATAAGACATTTTCGCAAAAGCATGCTTAAGTCGTGCCCTCGCTGTGACCTTGACCTTTGACGGATGTTAGCGAAAACCTTTTCATATATTAGTCTTTCTCCATACTTATACACAAAATAAGAGCCTGATAGTACAAATATGTTTCAAGTTATCGTGTTTACAAGGATTTGTTTAGCGATTTCAAAACTCGTGACCTTGACCTTTGACCTTGAATGTCAAAAATATTCCACAGGGGTATATGTGAGAAGTTATGTATATGAGTTCTCAAAACCTTCTTAGAAAAAAGTTATAGACAATAAAAAACGCAGCGGTGGTGATGGAAACTGAGCAAAAACTTATAGCGACCTCGACTTGCTAATGTTTCTGTTGATTCAGTTCGATTGAGGATTATAAACAGAGAACAGTAAATCTAGTTAGTTTTACTTAGTTAACTGAAGCAAATAGGACATGAATGAACGTTGAAAGCGGTATTGGTCTCTCTTAATACAGACATAGGATCTGCTTAAGATTAACCTGCACGCATGAACTAAGTCACATTTGGCAGGGAAAATCGATCGATCGATGTAGCCTGTTAACCTATTTTACTTTTTATGATACAAAGAACGTAAGTATTACGTATGTTGTCTCAATTAAGTAAATGGAGCCTCCCACATCCATGTTACTGTTACTACACTCGTGCAGCATTATCGTCAGACAGGCCAAGATCAGGCAGAGCAAGGGTAACAACGGGCCAGGACGAGTGGTATCTGCACACGTTGCATCTCAGAAACTGCTTCCTGACGGAGACATCAGCGGCATATGCCTTGGGTCACCATGTTAACCGATTCAGAGTGGCCAGACGACTGATGTCCTATGGTATCAAGGCTTACAGACCTTGACAGCCAAACATCTTCAATGAAGACTGATATGGACGCAGACAGTTCGACATTGGTAGCGACGTGAGTGGCAGAGGGTGCTTTTTCTCTGACGAAAGTCGTTTTTCTCTGTTCATAGCAGATGGATCATCGTATTTGTCACCGACAACAAGCTCCAAAAAAACTGCCAACAACTTGTTCAAGCTCTGCAAAAAGAATGGCAGTGCATTCCATGTGCTGACGTCAGACGTCTGAGCTTCTCCATGCGCAGGAGGGTGTACGCTTGCATTATGGCAAGGGGAGGCCATACGCATTACTAATGTGATTGGTATTCGACACACTGAAGATGGATTTCCCTGCACCGTGCTGCTGTTGTTACAGTGAACTTTGACTTGTCTATTATCAAAGACTGTCGTTTAGACACCGAAAGTTATTTGTTGCATTTTTTATGAATTTGATACTGTCACATGTTATTGTTGAATGAACGTTTTGGTTTTGGGATTTATTCCACAATAGGGTTTTTCACCTACAGTAGCGTTTCTTTTGCTCGTCAGTTTAGAGTGTAAAATATAACATCTAATCTGAGTTGAAACCTACTTATTACTTAAACTTATTCATGGAAACCAGATAGATCCCACTTGGAGGAGCGGGTAATTAGTTGCAATTGATAATATCTGGATACTGGTGTCCAGTTTCAGTTTTGACGGAAATCACAATGTAACGGATACCAAGTGGAAATAATTGTTTCCAATGGTATTATTCTCATGTTCAGTGCTCTGAAAGTCAGCTCGTGTTTGCTGTGTTCTTGAAGAAGTTTGAGTTTGATGTTATGAATTGACTTTTATTTCATATACAAAGAACCTACCTGTCGTGTTCCCCATCCCTCCATGAACAGTGCCAGCAACATTTGCTGTCTCTACGTTTCCTCCTGTAACGCCCGTCACGTTGATATGACCTTCTGCCATTTTTCTGAAGAATGAAAACAATATTAAAGTCACCAACTCGACCAACGATATAACTCTTCAACTTCACAGGAAATATACTCTATCTCTTTCATTCTTGTATCCTAGGTTTCATTCATAGATGCTCATCTGAAACTGAACTGAACATATTTACTATATTATTCTGCGTATTTAAGATTAATGCATAGTTTCTGAATATACAATTTATTTATCTGTCTATTAAAAAACAAAATGTACAACACATGGAAATAACGACAATAAACATTTGATCGTTTGAGAAATTTTAGAAAAGGGTTAACAGTTACACTTTTTGGAAAATGCCTGCTTAAAGGTTGTTTTTATATATGGACAATTATTATCGCATCCATATAAAAAGAGAAGATAGATTATGTAAACCATGTAATATCAAGGTATGAGAGATTGAACACCATTTTTCCTTGTGTGTCCATTATACGATAAATTACGTAGAAAATACCCTAAAGAATTATATTATGTCCATCCTTCTACAGATACAAGTTCATCTTTATTAAACTGTAAAAGTAGGATGTAATAAAATATCTTGCTATGTTTATATTCCATGAACATCAGAAATAACCTGTAAAAGAGCAGCGCCATATGTCATTATAAACCATATACATTCATTGATATTCCAGTGTATTATGTACTGCAGGCTTGTTACTTATGATGGTGGAATAAACATTGATAGTAGATTGAAAGTCAGTAGATGGTCGTCAGTTACTAAAATGTGCATCTTAGGTTCTATGTCAGCTGTTGTTGTTCAATTTGATGATACTGACCATTTTATCAAATCATTCATCATGCACCTCTTTAAATCATAGCCACCTCCCATGTCACGTTTAGATGTATTTACAAACCACGTTCAACACCTGCTGATTGCCATATTGTTATGTACAATATTTTTACTCAACTGATGAAAATAATTGATGCACTTATGAGGTGGGGTGTTTTTGCTTAATATGCATGCTTAGATCAACTTGTGTCTGAATCTCCACACATTTAGTTTTAGTTAAATATTCAAAGGGATAGTTTTACATTTAAGTAAGTAATTCATTTTTTTTTCATTTCATTGTTGGTACGGGTCTCTCTCAGTTCATCTGAAATCTAAAGTGAACACAATTGTAAACATTGCAAGTAAATTTAAGCGCAGGGGTCAAATTTGAATGTTTAACAGAACTATATGAGCGGCAAATCTTAAATCAAACTGTTAAAATCATATCTGACCCAACTCATTATTTACATTCGGAATATCACATCCTCCATTCGGGTCGCCTCTACAAAGTTCCAGTTTTGAAAACTAAGAGAGCCCGTACGTCATTTGTACCAAACACAATATCTCTTTTAAATACACGTGTAAATACTTATATGTCAATAGAATGATATGATGTATTTGTATCCCTGTTTGGTTTGTTTTAGCTCTGTTGATGTAAAGCACATTCAATAAGGTTTTTATTAGGTCTTCAAGACGAATGTCGTCTGAAGACCTATTGTTTTATCCGGTTTTTTTTAGGTCTTCAAGACAAATGTCTGAAGACCTTTTGTTAACGTCGAGTCTATTATTATTATTAGATGAAAATAGATTTGTATGTCCCAACCACATGTGGCCCTATTTGACCTTTTGGTACTGGAGAAGAAGATAAACATATGGTTTTAAGGTATGACCTTTGTGACCATATTTGGGGTCATGGGGTCATCAAATCTACGATTTATAATCCCCTTTAGCCAAGGAGTCTGCATTTAACATTTAAGTTCTCGAGACCTTTAGGTACTGAAGAAGAAGATGAACATAGGTATTTAAGGTCATGACCCCTGGGACCCTATGACCGTTTGGTACTGGAGAAGAAGATGAACATAGGTATTCAAGGTCATGACCCCTGGGACCCTATGACCTTTAGGTACTGAAGAAGAAGATGAACATAGGTATTTAAGGTCATGACCCCTGGGACCCTATGACCGTTTTGTACTGGAGAAGAAGATGAACATAGGTATTCAAGGTCATGACCCCTGGGACCCTATGACCGTTTGGTACTGGAGAAGAAGATGAACATAGGTATTCAAGGTCATGACCCCTGGGACCCTATGACCGTTTGGTACTGGAGAAGAAGATGAAAATAGGTATTTAAGGTCATGACCCCTGGGACCCTATGACCGTTTGGTACTGGAGAAGAAGATGAACATAGGTATTCAAGGTCATGACCCCTGGGACCCTATGACCGTTTGGTACTGGAGAAGAAGATGAACATAGGTATTCAAGGTCATGACCCCTGGGACCCTATGACCGTTTGGTACTGGAGAAGAAGATGAACATAGGTATTTAAGGTCATGACCCCTGGGACCCTATGACCGTTTGGTACTGGAGAAAAAGATGAACATAGGTATTCAAGGTCATGACCCCTGGGACCCTATGACCGTTTGGTACTGGAGAAGAAGATGAAAATAGGTATTTAAGGTCATGACCCCTGGGACCCTATGACCGTTTGGTACTGGAGAAGAAGATGAACATAGGTATTCAAGGTCATGACCCCTGGGACCCTATGACCGTTTGGTACTGGAGAAGAAGATGAACATAGGTATTCAAGGTCATGACCCCTGGGACCCTATGACCGTTTGGTACTGGAGAAGAAGATGAACATAGGTATTTAAGGTCATGACCCCTGGGACCCTATGACCGTTTGGTACTGGAGAAGAAGATGAACATAGGTATTCAAGGTCATGACCCCTGGGACCCTATGACCTTTAGGTACTGAAGAAGAAGATGAACATAGGTATTTAAGGTCATGACCCCTGGGACCCTATGACCGTTTTGTACTGGAGAAGAAGATGAACATAGGTATTCAAGGTCATGACCCCTGGGACCCTATGACCGTTTGGTACTGGAGAAGAAGATGAACATAGGTATTTAAGGTCATGACCCCTGGGACCCTATGACCGTTTGGTACTGGAGAAGAAGATGAACATAGGTATTTAAGGTCATGACCCCTGGGACCCTATGACCGTTTGGTACTGGAGAAGAAGATGAACATAGGTATTCAAGGTCATGACCCCTGAGACCCTATGACCGTTTGGTACTGGAGAAGAAGATGAAAATAGGTTTTTTAATGTCCTGACCCTTGTGACCCTATGACAGTTTGGTACTGGAGAAGAAGATGAACATAGGTATTCAAGGTCATGACCCCTGGGACCCTATGACCTTTAGGTACTGAAGAAGAAGATGAACATAGGTATTTAAGGTCATGACCCCTGGGACCCTATGACCGTTTTGTACTGGAGAAGAAGATGAACATAGGTATTCAAGGTCATGACCCCTGGGACCCTATGACCGTTTGGTACTGGAGAAGAAGATGAACATAGGTATTTAAGGTCATGACCCCTGGGACCCTATGACCGTTTGGTACTGGAGAAGAAGATGAACATAGGTATTCAAGGTCATGACCCCTGGGACCCTATGACCGTTTGGTACTGGAGAAGAAGATGAACATAGGTATTCAAGGTCATGACCCCTGGGACCCTATGACCGTTTGGTACTGGAGAAGAAGATGAACATAGGTATTTAAGGTCATGACCCCTGGGACCCTATGACCGTTTGGTACTGGAGAAGAAGATGAACATAGGTATTCAAGGTCATGACCCCTGGGACCCTATGACCTTTAGGTACTGAAGAAGAAGATGAACATAGGTATTTAAGGTCATGACCCCTGGGACCCTATGACCGTTTTGTACTGGAGAAGAAGATGAACATAGGTATTCAAGGTCATGACCCCTGGGACCCTATGACCGTTTGGTACTGGAGAAGAAGATGAACATAGGTATTTAAGGTCATGACCCCTGGGACCCTATGACCATTTGGTACTGGAGAAGAAGATGAACATAGGTATTCAAGGTCATGACCCCTGGGACCCTATGACCTTTAGGTACTGAAGAAGAAGATGAACATAGGTATTTAAGGTCATGACCCCTGGGACCCTATGACCGTTTTGTACTGGAGAAGAAGATGAACATAGGTATTCAAGGTCATGACCCCTGGGACCCTATGACCGTTTGGTACTGGAGAAGAAGATGAACATAGGTATTTAAGGTCATGACCCCTGGGACCCTATGACCGTTTGGTACTGGAGAAGAAGATGAACATAGGTATTCAAGGTCATGACCCCTGGGACCCTATGACCGTTTGGTACTGGAGAAGAAGATGAAAATAGGTTATGTAATGTCCTGACCCTTGTGACCCTATTTGACCTTTTGGTTGTTACATAATTTGATATAAAATTGAACTTTGATGTAGCCCGGCATGCAGAATCTATTCCAAAAGTTCACTGATTATGATATTTCAAGTTTGTCAATTAAGTAACATTCTCAAACCAATTTTAAATTATTATTATGATATTATTAATTCATACATAGTGTCTCAATCAGCATTACAGTATGCCGTGGAAGCTATGGTCAAATTGATCATGTTAGTTATGAATTCACACCTTCTTAGTTAACAACTTAAAAGTGATAAATTATGTACTATCACTCTGGTATTAGGAAATGTCTTCTTAAAACACTCTTGCATAGCATTGTTGATAACAGATCTCTCTTGCCAAATCGGATGACATACAAATAATTAAATTTAGACCAAGTGGCAAAAATACAGCTGTCTGAACTGATAGATACATCTCATAGAAGTCATATCAATCGTAGGAGCCAGTTTTGAATAATAAAGTTTTTCATAATATGTTTTTGACATTCCATACCAACCTTTCCGGAACTGCGTCTTTCTTCAATCTTCGAATTCCTGTTCGCGTCCACTGACAGGAGTTGGGAGAAAAATGATCTGAACACACATGAGATGAGTCCGTAATCTGTAAATGTTTTTAAGATACACAATTGAAGACAGTCTTAACTCAAACGTTCACGGGCATGGGGTTTAGTTCGTTAAGAGGTCATGCATTACAACACACACTTCTAGACCTTCTAAATAAAAAAAATGTAACCAACAAACAGAAAACAGTTAATAGTTTGAGTCCGTATCACAAAAACATCATTTAGATAATGTTATACATTATAACTAGATTTCGGTCCTATTTTTACCGGGCACCTGCGAAACATTACACGTAAAAAGGCATTCAATGTCTAACTCACCTTGAATAATGGCTCCCCGTGGCTTTTAATGCTCAATATCCAACGGTTGCGAAGATCCACGTACTTTGGAATTTTGTGAAATGATATTTTGTTCCCAGAAACATAGCGTGAATCATTATTGCACTTCGGTACACAACAGTGTCGCACCATTTCTGTTTGTATACCGAGCCTCGTCCTGAAGTTGTTTTAGTGGGTTGCGTGGGAAAGGCGTATTCAGTCTGAAGAACGCCCCAGCGATATGCTCAAGAGATTCGTCATCAACGTCACATCTGGCCTTGGCGCTGGCGATTCATACATCGACGATGTCACCAATTATGCTATCTGAAGCAAAATTGGTTTTGAAACTTTCAATGTTTGAATTTAGAAAAGGCACAAGTAGTATGTTTAGGGCACATGATAGGGCACGACCTTGTACCACCAGTTCATGGTAAGGTTGAAGCAATTGTATAATTTCCATTTATTACATATTATTATCGTAAAATGGACGTGTTTCAGTAGGATTATGAATCATTTAAATTTGTTGAGTTCTTAACTGTAACTATTCATGGAAATGATTTCACAATGTGACTTGAACGTAAGTTGGTGTTTAAGGGATTTTCTTACCTTTCCCAAACAGCTGAACTGTTTTCATTAACTTAGTCACCTCAAACTGATAACATAAAGGTTTTGAAATATATTAACAGACTAATATAAAGAAAACCTCCATAACGTGATGGCATTCTTATATGTATTTATAGCGTGTCTGACAATGACTTGGGCTGTTGCCCCCGGATTCGATTGTCAAATGTTACGATATTGTATTTGGGAAAAAACTGTTCATGGAAATATATTTTATCAGATAATATTTTCTAAATGTGTAATGTCCTATAGGTAATGCTGTCACAGTTAGCTTTAATTTAAGTGGTCACAAAGTAAGGTTACATAAAAAAAATGTGTTTCCGTTCTTCAGCAAAAATCTGTATTTTCCCTTTAAACTTTGACCCAAATTTTCAAAATGTTCCCCCACACATTTGATATGTTATAAAAGAATACTTGACCTATTAAAAACCATTGAAATCATTTCTGTTGCAATTTGTGGTGGGTTAGGCTATTTTTACTCTTATTTGACAGGACTATTTAATCATATCTGTCCAAGGAACATAGGTTGGCATATGTCTCATGGTTGAGTAGTGACACTGGAGTTACAGAAGGGATTTCATGAGATATCCTGGCCAGGATACTTCGAATTTCAGTATCAGTATACAATAAGATACTTGAGGTATCCACAAAATTCCTGCTTTGGATACTCCACATTACCTGATTCTGGATATTTCAGGAAACTATATTAAACCATCGGAAACTATCGGAAATTGTTAGAAATGTTTAAATACTACATATGATACTACAAATTATAACACAGACATACGTGGTTTGCCTATATCATACGGTTTTGGCATTGGTTGTTTCTGTCAGACGACATGAGATTCATGTAGAATATTTTATGGAGAAGATTATACATTGAAGCATGTGTAAAATCACCTTTCAAGCTTTTTGCTCTTTTTCGTTGTTGCTTTCCTATGATATGTGAGTCAAAATCCTGAAAGTGCAATTTTTCGGTCCGGTCATAAATTTTTAATTTAAACTATGTTTTTCTTTCTGTTTTTCAATTGAGCATGTGAAACAATATCAGCTGAGCTGTTCACATATATAATTTTGTTTGTTCACCGAAAAAATTAACTTTGAAGCAATTTTTTAGTAAAAGCAGCAAAATTTGATTGTCCCAAGGTAAGATTGTGCACTTTGAAAATTAATTTCAGTCAAATGGTTTTGTATTACAAACATTATAATTTTTTGCATTGATGCAGGAACTACAGAGGCTCAGATTGTACAGATGAATGTCTTTATATGCCTTGCTTATAATTTTCTGCGCAATAAAGAACGCTGTCCCAGAAGTATATGTCAATACTGCTACCGTGACCAAACATGGTAAAAAATAAAATTCTCCTCAAGTTATTCACAAAGATCAGTTCCTGCCTTGGTCCCTTCACTTACTGTCTTCAACATGGAAGCATAATGGATTTCAGCTCTCATCAGTGTGTATCATAATCAACCTCCAAGTAAGTGAAGTTATGAGTCTATGAATTATGTGTGTCAAAACTGTCACCAAGATTTCCAAGATTTCCAAGAGAAAGAACAGTAATGCTAATTCACCTTAAACTGGTTAAAGGAGTCATATTGAGTCACTTGTAATGACATGATCTTTTTGTCTTTTGGGACCATTATAGCTACCAACATAGTCCATGAACCATCAGATACCAAAGCTCCAAATGGAGTCCAGGAACCATCAGTTATAAAGGCTTTCATTGCAGTCCAGGAACAATAAACACATATGAAAGATCGATGTTCGTACAGTTATGATGATGTGTTAGAAAAAAAATAATTCCTGAACCAACAGGCATCATGTGTTTTCAACAAGGAGTGGACAGACACATGGAAAACTATGTTCATAAACCTTGACATGTGTTAGTTTTACTGTTTTACTGTTTTACTGTTAAATGATCAACAGACTTTTGATGTAACAGATTTTTTTAATATTGACAGAGATTTAATGTATGAAATGAAAAAATATAACTCTATACTATTGAAATTATTTTCAGTTTGTCCATACTGCTTCCATACTTGTCCATAACTGCTACTATCGCAAGTATTAACACACAATACAAATGTTTATTAAATACTGATAAAAAAATATATCAAACTGACTTTCAAGACACTGGATATCACATTATTTTCATTAAAACTGTTCATTAATCATAAAATATTTATCTAGAATAGAATTTGTACACATGGGAGTCAAGACTGTCACCAGTCAGGTCAATACTGTCATCACAGATGTCAATACTGTTACCATCAATGTTTACTTCATTTTGAATTAAGCTGGGAACGAACAGGATATTGTTGTAAAATTATAAACTGTGATGTTTTATGTTAGTTTTGATCATTCTAAACTGTTTTATGTAAAACATTTGATTTTTCATCAAGATTCTCATTTAGTTGCGTTTGAATGTCAATACTGTCACGAATTGAGTCAATACTGTTACCAGCACTGTCACTAACTGCTACTTACTAAAAAAATGGTAATATAAGAAAAATAAAACTTGTTAAGATTGTATAATTTTGATAATGATTTGGTAAGTTTCTGAATAGGGATATGTCAAAGTGCTGGTATACAGTTTGTTTGGGTGAGTTAAATATGAAGATGTTTTCATTTCAAAATTCAATTAATTATTATTTTCAAATCAAAGGGGGTCATGAATAAACTATTTGTTTAAACATGTTACTTTATAGACTTAAAACATATACCACATCATCAGTAACACATGTCAAATAGTCAAAAATTATGTTTGTGTATGTACATTTTTACTATTTTAAACATTTTTTTCTGGTAGCAGTATTGACCTTTTTTAATTGTTTGCATCAAAGTATGGCTAATTACTTAATTTATATTTACTGTTAAGATTGCATATTTCTTGTTCAGATTATTCAATGTTCAAGCAATACTTAAAAGTAAAAGATGATGAGTTTTATACACTTTTGTTTTTTGTTTTTCTAAGACCACAAAATTGCATTCTCCAGGATTTTGACTCATGTATCAGTATCCAATGCATTAGTTAACTGCATTAAAGTTCCTTCTTTGAGTTCCTTTATAATTGTTGTCTAGATCGTGAAAGAGAAACCTAAAATTCACCTTTTAAAAAAAGGTATCTGAAAGAACAATATGAATATCCTAATGAAATACACGTATGAACACAACATTTTAACCATGTTTATCCACCACTGTTGCAACTGTTGACATGTGTAGTAACTCACTTAGTGACAAGGTTTTAAAAGCCATGAAATATGACTTACCAAAAGCTAGATATCTCAATTTATTACACACGTGGTGAACGTACAACTAATGACATAATAATCTCGTACGTCACACGTGTGTCGTACCACGTTGCATGACCAGGATCCAGTTTCACAAAAAATCGTAACTTAGTTTACGAGTGGTTTTCACACGTAAACGTAAATCTACGTTTTGCATGCGTTTCACAAAGAATTGTACACGTAACTTGTAGTAGCGATATCACACGTATATCTACGAGTGCCTTTAGTTGATCGTAATATGCTTACGTGCGAAATCTTGGTTACTTCCGGTCAATTCTAAGAGTATCTGCGTTAAAATATGGCATCCTTGACAATTGTACAAGCAGAGATTGCGCGACATTTGAAGCGAGAACGTGTGTTCCGCGACAGAACACAAGATCTCGATGTACTAGATCAGTAGGGGTGTAGGTGATTTCGTAGGAGGATCCGGTTCGTAGGAGGATATTTCGGTGAATTCGTAGGAGGATTGAACGGTGGATTCGTAGGAGGATTTTTTTTAATATGCTGGGTGATCGACAATGTTTATTTTGATTATTTATTTAGTTAGTTGTTTTAACCTGTATAGTCCCATAAGACCATATATGTGCCCCTCCATCAAAACCCCCTATAGTGCCATAGGACCATTTATGGTACCAAACTATGACCCACTAACCTCATTGCTATTTTAAAAAAAATAAAGATTAAATCTAGTTGACAATCATTTTGGCAGAAAGCCTGTCAACTAAGCTTCAATTTGACACCACTTTTGTGCAATAAACTAAATATTGACAGAGATATCATGAACTTCACAAACAACTGTCACCAAGAAAGTTAATCTCCTCTGCCATGGGGCCATTGCCTATCTCTCTACATTGCATATGTAAATATTTACAAGTATTACATAAAAAGAACAATGTGACACTAACAACCCTAGCCACCAAAACAAACTACGGTGTGTCCAGTTTTGAAATCACCTGCTTATAAGTAAAACTGAGTTTCAATTTAACAGAAACGGACACTGCAACCAATAACCAAGAAAAAAAGTCAGCTTTGAATAATGGCTATCTATGTTGGGACTATAGGAAAACCGCTATGATGCAAAACCTGTATCAATATATTTGTATGAAATGTACACAGAAAATTAAACACGAATTAATTTATAGAAATAAATTTCATACAAGAAAATACAACTCAGCAAGTAGTAACATGTATAAAACATGCCAAATAGTATATTTGAAATTCGGGTATCGACCATTGTTTACTCGAAATGAAATGTAAACAAATGGCCTGTCAACTTGGCTAGCAAGGGGAGCATGCCTAATGATCATTATGATATTTTGATACATTAACGATTTGTTTACGAAAAAGAATTGCAGAATGTTTTGCTCAAATTGATTTTAGATATGTAGGTGAATTCTACAGTGTAAACCCCCGAATGTCACAGTGATACGGCTTGTGTCACATCAAGTAAAGGCTTCGTGTCAATGACAAATTTGGCTGAACGAAATAAAGTTGCTACACGATTCGCGATGTCAATATTTTGCTGTCCCGTTTACGTGGAACAAAATGGCAACATTACCTGAAAATACTATCAAAAGATAGAATTTTTATTTTTGTTTATGTTTCTGTCCGTGATTTTCTTGTTTGATGCGTTCAACACAGTAAAACTTCCGTATTGAAATGCAGTGTAAATTGTACCTCACGGCCTTTGTTGACAAAATGGCGGTGACACTGCAGATACCACTTTCAGGAAATCTTATTCCAATTAACTAATATGTTACGGACATCTGTTGGATATAATGAAATTAATAATGATATTCATTGAACCTTTACAATTTATGTTCGCTTTTATATTTACTATTTATATCAGAAACTGTATCGAACTGCAAATGTCAAGTGTATTGCTCTATGAAATCTAAAAACATTGACAAACATAATGTATTTACCCATCTAAATTACTGTAAAGACAACGGGAGAAAGGTGTCAAGCAAATGTTATCTTATCATATATTTGATTGAGAGTTGGAAAGGGTATTTTAATACATAATTTTTAGGGAAATATAACCAAAGGACGATGAGAGTTTGAATGAAGTTACAATGGAATGTTTTATCTGGCGCGAAACAATGTTCAGCTGTCGGGGAAACAGCACGAGAGATGATACATGACGTTTATCACGCGAGTCTTGACGTCATATCCTGAGTTCCACAACATGCTTGTAGATATATTTCGGGAAAACCCACATCGCGGACGAAATGTTATTTATATCAATTTTGAATTATGAAGATGTAATAAATTGGCAGCTCCTTTGGCTCTGAAAAATCCGTTGATATTGTAATCGTCCACGGGACTGACACCCGACTTGATCAAGTTAGATGCACTTATTCTCATGAATATTCAAGAAGGGTGCAACACTGAACAAAAAGTAAGCTAAACAAAGATTAATATTATCCAAATTTACATATTTTTACAAGAAGAGAGTGCCAGTAGAATGATTAGCTTTTTGGGAAACAGAAAATATGAAAAGTAAGTTATATAAATTGAATACAATGAATTTGTTGTCAGATTTATTTACATTTGTTAAAACATGGTGTATTTTCAATAATAATGCAATTTTCATGGGTTTTTTTTTCTATTAATTTATTTTATTATGAAAATATTTCCAAATTTCAAACTTAGAATATTCTACAATAAATTGTTACTTGTATTGACAATTAAATAAACAGTTATAACTTAATAAATATAACAGTAAAATGTATTTAGAATTTTCAAATTTATATTATAAAAATAATTATTAGTTAAGAAGCTAATGGCAAACATCAATTCTAAAAAAATTGTTTTAAATTATTGTTCAAATTAAAAATTAATTCACAAATATTATTGTATAATCTTGAAAAAGTCTTATGATGAATACTACAAATTTGTGAATTGACTAAATAATATGTTGGGACATGTCTCCATTATTAACATAAATAATTTATTAACCCCTTTTCCCAAGCAGACATTTATTATTTTAAATCCATGCTTAATTTTCATACTTTGGGAAAATTCATTTTAATTTCTCTTTGTCATCTAGTAAAATATGTTGAAAGGTAAAGCACGAGGTAATGAGAAACAATAAATATTTTTATGTGACATTTGCTTAACAATATATTTTTTAAAGAATTGTGTTTGAATGTAGGAACATGTAAATACTTTTTAACTCTTTACTGCTTGCAAAAACGTCATGTCACCACCCCCTTACTGCTTGCCTGACAAGCACCTGAACTGCCCTTTACTGCTTGCTAAAATTGTAAATTTACCCCAAAAATAAAATTCAATTAAATCACATTTTTTTGGGATAGTTTTACTCTTAAATGACCATTGTGTGGCATCAAATGTCATTTTTTTTAATTTTAATATTTTGAATGCTCTTAATTAAGGATTAATTAACAAGCATATTTCCGTGCAGCGAAAAAATATCTTTATTTCAAGTTCTTATGCATGTACATAATGAAACAAGTCCCTTAAAATGTTAGTAATTGACAAATAATGACATAAGTTAGAAAATTTTACATTTTTAATGTTGATTAAGGGGAGATAATCCGGTTCAATAATTATCGAAAAAATAATGTTGTTGATCCTGACTCAACATAAACTTGCTCTTGGGGAAAAATAAACATTATTGCTTCAATTAATTAAATAGCAATCATATTGATTAATTAACAAATAATTTAATAGATATAATTTAGTTCTTAAAATCCTAAGTCTGCTTGTATGATTTAATCTAAACATGTCGATTTCATGTATGTATGAAAATAAATTTTACCTTTTTAAAAACAAATATTCAAATACTGATTAAGATAAATATTAACTTTCCAAAAATATCTTAAGTCAAATAAAACACACAGAACAATAGCCTTTGTTTATCAATCAATTAAGAAATTAATTTAAACTTGAATTTAAATTTAAAATTGTTTTCAAATTCAAACATTTTCAAAATTATCTCCCTTTGCTGTGAAGACATTGACTGGGTGGTACTGCAGGCACCAAAAGTTATAAAAGTTAATGTATGTCAACCAGAATTGAAATTGATTCCCTTTTTCAAAAATTCACTATCAAACACTGGAACAAGGAAATGCCTTGTTGGCAACGATAAGAAAACATATAATATATGTATACACATATTTATAATTCTTACAAAAACAGTAATGTAACAAGTTTGATCGGTCAATTATTTAAGCAACAAACTGCTGAACTTCAACACTTTTTTCACCTTAACAAATTTCATTCCACTAATTTCTGTCCTTTTCAGGTGTCTAAAGTTGTAAACCAAATTACTTTTGATGCTGTCTTATTTAAATGTTTGTCTTTAAAAAAGCACAAAATGAATTAGGGATCATGAACAAGTTTATCTGAAACTCTGAAACTTAGGTTTAAATAAAATTTAACATGCTCATCAAATATACATGCCAACAAATAATCATAGACATTTAATGATGCAATGATTGTGTATGCATTTTAGACATGTAAGTCATAGTCATACCATTAACACAACTCTTGTCATGTATATAACCAGAGACAGTATAGTATATAGAGAGTCTCTTTGATAACTTAACCCATTAACTGAATGGTATCCCTGAGAAAATGTAGTAACATTTGGAGGGGATCAATCACAATGTTCACATTATTCCTGAATCAAACAGATGTGTGCACATATTAATATATGATCCAACACTGAACTGCATTGATGATTGCACAGATTAACCCAAAGTCAAGCACTGGTCACCAACTGTCAAGCCTGGATTATCTTCAACTCTGATGGGATCCTGAGAAAGAAAGTTACAATAAATTATAGTGGCTGCTTAAGATGAAACATGAATAAATATCCCATTAAATCTGATTAGCAGAAAAAGAAAACAAAACCAACTATTATGTTTCCCTTCTGAATTTTAACATAATCTTTAATACTAGAAAGTCCAATTAAATCCAACCCAATTGTATCAAAGTAAGTATAAAGTCAATTTCTGTCAATTGAGGATAAATATCTCATTAATGTTTTGGTGACAGCATATCATGCAACTTAAACTTACAAATGTATAAATTAACACATTCATTTGAGTTTTTCATTAAATCAGTCATGAATTCTATAAAAACTGGTCATGTTTTATCTAAATATGTATAAACATAAATATTATGTTTTAAATTATATCATTCGCAGATTTTGAGTCGATAAATTGAAATAAAATTTGTTTATAATGTCAAATATCTATATTTCTCATCAAAATAATTGGAAAATCATTGTTTACATAATACTTGTATTGTTGCTACAACTTGCATACTTCACGTTGTTTAAAATTTTTTATATATAATTCATAAATCATTATTAGTACATACACTCATCACTTTTTGGGAAATAAAACAATTTCAGCCAATTAAACATATGTATTTTCATTTATCATCCAAAACTGTGTTCCACAGGAGATATTGCTTGGGTGAGATTCTCTATGTTACTAATATATATATATATATTTCCAATAGAAAGGTTTGTTTTAAAATCACTCTTGAAAAGGCAATAAAGTTTTACCTTATATGTTTCTGTTGGTCCCTTTTTCATACTGTATCCCTATCAGTCTTCTTCTTCATGTGCTGTAACAAATATACAATACTTACTAACTAATATCAACATTTATTATTAACAAGTCATGTCTATCTGGATGAGATATGGTGAGAAGTGTATCAAACACATTCAAGCCATCATTAGTCTCATCAACCATTCTATTTTTCCTGGGGCGGGATAGCGCAGTTGTAAGCGTGTTCTAAGCGTGTTCGTCTTCGGATGAAGAGGTCCGGGTTCGAATCCCACCAGGGGCAACTTTGTCTGCAGTAGAGAACAGTTCTACACGCAGTAAGGTTTGGGTGGAATGCTATACTGAATTTCAGCGTAGTACAACCCATGGTTCGCTAGTTCCAGTCGTTGCTCGCAGGTTTCAACGCAAAGCATAGTCACATTTCTCCTTGCCATAATACTAGCAGCCGCGATATAAGTGAAATACTCTTGAAAGCGGCGTTAAACCCCAACTCACCTCACCTCACCTCACCTATTTTCTATTCTAAAGATTGTATTGTAAATACATATATATGGGCCCACACATGTTAATAAACAGTCACATCATAACAATCTTTCAGTTGTAATAAACTAATTTTACTTTCCAAATCCATGGTTATTTTTTCATGTTTTTAAGGGATTTCAAGTTTCCTTAATCTAAAATAAATATTAATTTGAAATCTCCTTGTAAAATGTTTATATTCATAATGTACATATAATTGTCAATGTCCTCTACTTCCCGGCATATTATTTGAACTAATTTATGTCAATATTTACAAAGATATCAAATCAAAATATAAAGATTTCAACCTAGAAACATACATTTTGGTGCAAGTTATAATTATAATAAAATTTTAAAGTATGACAGTATGAAATTGAACATTAAACTCAAATATTGTACATTAATTGTATAACAAAAATAATATGTATTAGGGCCTTATTTTGTTTAAAAAAAATATTTATTCACATTTTTTACATACAAAACTGTAACTAGTCATTGGCAATTAATGTAGGTAAAAAAATATTACTGCCATTATAATTTATATTTTTTATTCTGTCATATTCAATCCTTGTCAATCTATCACACTGAATATATAATATTATTGTTTTCAAATTACATTCAAGATTATCAGTAAGCAATGTATGAGAATGCGATCAAGATGAATCTAACTAAATGATTGTTGATTATGACAGTCAACATTCAGCGAGACAGCGAGCCTAGTATGAGTAGGAAGGCAGACATCACACTGTACACTGTACAGTAGCGACTGTTCGCCTGTCGATTGACAAGACGGCATTCAAAGTCAAGTTAGGTTAATGTTTTGACGGGTTTTATCAAATACATATACACCCGAATATATCTCAGTGACAAATGAAATACAAAAAGTTGTATACTCACTTTGACATGTGTTTTTCATCCGGAAAAGTATCTCTAAAAAGTTCAATCCGACGACAGGAATCTCGTAGGCAATGTAAACAATGTCACGTTGTGTTCACTTCCGGGTCGCTCACAACGCGTACAATTGCTTTTCAACGATGTAATGAAGCAAAAATATGATCATTTTTGTTTACAAATATATTTCCAATGTGTAGATAAATCACTCATAACCTATGCACCGAATGTCAATTAATGGTCCTGGACGAAAACAATGGCAAGTAAACATGACAAACTTTTCCGTTATTGCGATCGCTTGTCGTGATTGGCTGAAATGTCCCAACGTTTGTTTTTTGGAAACAGCTGTTTTTACCGATATGCTTTCTTTAGGAGGGTTTCCACTTTTTTATTGCGTTTTTTTCACATTAAAAAATGTACGAGAACAACCTCATGTATTCCATAGAATGCATTAAATGCAAAAGTTAAGACTATTTCTGCAGAGTAATTTTACAATGAATCATTTTCTCGGACAGTTTGAAAAGTCGTATTATCGCGTATATAAGCAGTAAAGGGCAGAAGCGTAGAATCGCGTATATAAGCAGTAAAGGGCAGGATCCAGTTTCACAAAAAATCGTAACTTAGTTTACGAGTGATTTTCACACGTAAACGTAAATCTACGTTTTGGCTGCGTTTCACAAAGAAGTGCAGGTGTAAACTAGTAGCGATATCACACGTAAATATTACACTTAGACGTAGATTTACGATTTTTTGTGAAAAGGGGTCCAGAAGCGTAGAATCGCGTATATAAGCAGTATAGGGTTAAATAATAATTTCTAGCCGTTGTTGTTATTTTTTATGACCTAAATATTATTTTTTCTATTTTTAGCTCATCAGGCCTGAAAGGCCCGATGGGCTTATGGCATGGCATGGCGTCCGGCGTCCGTCCGTCCATCCATCCGTCCGTCCGTCCATCCGTCCGTCCATCCGTCCGTAAACTTTTCGCTTTTTCGACTTCTTCTCCAGAACCAATAATTCCACAGAGCTGAAATTTTATATGCAGACTCCTTGGCCAATGGGGATTCTAAATTGTAGATTTCGTGACCCTGTGACCCCAAATGGGGTCACAGGGGTCACATCCTTAAAAACCTATTTTCATCTTCTTCTCCAGTTCCAACAGGTCTAGAGAGCTGAAAAGTTGTGTGCAGACTCCTTGGCTACTGGGGATTCTAAATTGTAGATTTCGTGACCCCGTGACCCCAAATGGGGTCACAGGGGTCACATCCTTAAAAACCTATTTTCATCTTCTTCTCCAGTTCCAAAAGGTCTAGAGAGCTGAAAAGTTGTGTGCAGACTCCCTGGCCAATGGGGATTTTAAATTGTAGATTTCGTGACCCCATGACCCCAAATGGGGTCACAGGGGTCACATGTTTAAAAACCTATTTTCATCTTCTTCTCCAGTTCCAAAAGGTCTAGAGAGCTGAAAAGTTGTGTGCAGACTCCTTGGCCAATGGGGATTCTAAATTGTAGATTTCGTGACCCCGTGACCCCAAATGGGGTCACCGGGGTCACATCCTTAAAAACCTATTTTCATCTTCTTCTCCAGTTCCAAAAGGTCTAGAGAGCTGAAAAGTTGTGTGGAGACTCCTTGGCCAATGGGGATTTTAAATTGTAGATTTCGTGACCCCGTGACCCCAAATGGGGTCACCCGGGTCACATCCTTAAAAACTTATTTTCATCTTCTTCTCCAGTTCCAAAAGGTCTAGAGAGCTGAAAAGTTTTGTGCAGACTCCTTGGCCAATGGGGATTCTAAATTGTAGATTTCGTGACCCCGTGACCCCAAATGGGGTCACCCGGGTCACATCCTTAAAAACTTATTTTCATCTTCTTCTCCAGTTCCAAAAGGTCTAGAGAGCTGAAAAGTTGTGTGCAGACTCCTTGGCCAATGGGGATTCTAAATTGTAGATTATGTGACCCCGTGACCCCAAATGGGGTCACCAGGGTCACATCCTTAAAAACTTATTTTCATCTTCTTCTCCAGTTCCAAAAGGTCTAGAGAGCTGAAAAGTTGTGTGCAGACTCCTTGGCCAATGGGGATTCTAAATTGTAGAATGTGTGACCCAGTGGCCTCAAATAGGGTCACAGTTCCTCGATGAATATGAACAGCTGCCCTGGCCAAAGCATGACTGGATATGCGTATTGACCTTCTAACTTATTGTAACGAGTGTCAGTTGTGTCACTGCACAGCAAGTGAGTGAAAGGTTAATTATCTCAGCTAACTTGAGGGGTTGCCTAGCAGAGTATGGCCAGGGGATCAGAGTTTGGAGATTTTGTTAACTCTACAGAGGAATTTTGGAGGGAAGGAGAGGATATGGTTAAGGCTTTGTGTTATTGATCTCTACCGGTTTGCAAAATACCTTTGATAATATTAACCATTGAAGAAGAACAAAATTATCACCAAATGTTTTTTCATTTTGTGTCTTGACATGGAGATTATATCTACACCATTTGAATTGGAAGAGTAACCTTCACTTCAAGGTCCATGCAGAAGTTGTGTTGAATTTATGCACTTACACTGGAAAATGTTGGTGATCATGGACATTACAAGGTCATGTCAAGTGATAGTGCTTTATCTGGAGAAAATGTCAGTCTTCAACATCAAACAATACAAACCCTGATGAGCTACAGAGCCCATAATTTTCTGTTTCTTTACAGCTTGTTTTATTTCATCTGTTGTGATGATGTTCATGTTATTGTCCAGGTCTTTTTCAGCCTCGATGTTTGCTAACTCTTGAGGGTCCTGTATGTTCAGGATTTGTTGAAAATGTTCATTCCATCTTTCAAGTTTCTTCTGTTCGCTTGTGATTGGTGTGCCATCGGATCCATCTATGGGGAAGTCCTGGTGTGGTGTATTGTGACCACACAGTTTCCTAGTTATTTGGTAAACGGTCGTCATGTCTCTTTGTTCTGCAGCCTGTTCTGCTTGATCAGCCAGTTGGTCTGTATACAGTCTTCAGGCAGTCATCATTCTCTGAACGACATGAGTTCGTATTTGGGAAGATGCGATATCTTGCAACTTTCTTAATAAGAAAAAGGATGATTTTAATCGGCCTACGTCATACGTTTCTGAACACAACACGCTGAGTAGAGAGTATCTGTGTTTTCTTAAATGTTAGTGTTTCTTGGTGTTTTACTATTGGTAACATTACTTTTTCAAATCGTTTCATCAAGCTATTGAGTGTAAAAATGTGCTACTGTCTCTTTAACTAATACCATGTTTATCCCATTGAATGAGGCAGAGAGTTTATCTTTTCACGAGTGACGCAGCTACGAATTAAAATATACAACTTATCAACCTCATGAGATGAGATCTAGCTATACCGGGGATGTAACTCAGTTGGTAGAGTGTCCGCTCATCACACGGAAGGCCGGGGTTCGATTCCCGGTCGTGTCATACCAAAATACGTTAAAAGATGGGTGTTATTGATTCCTTGCCTGGCGCTCAGCATTATAAGGATAGAACAACGCTTTAACTTGCGCTGCACTGTGGCTGCCGGGTGCAAAATGCACAAACCAAATTTCCTATGTACTTTGTATTGCGGAAAATAAAGTGTTATTATTATTATTAAACATGGTATTAGTAAAGGACAGATAATCTATAATATATATTATTACATAATATAATATTTTTCTCAGAGTGTGAATAATATTTTTTTTTTGTGCGTGTAGATCTTGCAGTTACGAGGACAGCGGATCTTCTGTCTACGTTCCCTACACACAGAGGGACTGGACCGGTGAACACGGGACAGACATTGTGCAGGTAGCATCCCTCCCTTATGTGAGCGTCACGTCGAATATTGCGGATGGAACATTGCGGTCTTCATCGGCTCGTCTAACTTCTTCCTCAACACCTCCGACTGGCAGGGGATCATTGGTTTTGCCTACCAGGAAATATCAAGGGTAGGTAACTCGTACCTGTACTGTGCACTCCCTTTAAACTTACAGCGGACCAGTAAGAAAAGTTGGTTAGAGCTATGTCGAATTAGAGGAATTATCCCATATGATATGAATACACATGTTAGTATACAGAGAGTGTTGGATGTCAGGGATGTAGACTTTGAGCAAGTACTGTTCTTGTTAAAATTCTTGTGAGGGTTTTGTCTTGTGCTATAACACAGTGGATGTGTTAGGTTTCTGAGTGAGAGGTTCAGGGTTTGTATCCCACACGGACACAGCTGTCTCCTCCCCTTCCCCCCACTTTTGAAATACAAAGATCAACCTATGGAAGAGAACTGTTATATCCAGGGGCAGGATAGCCCAGTGTTTAGCGCGTTTGGTTTGGGATCAAGACAGCCGGGTTCTAATCCCGCAAGGGGTTCGGCAACATTGTCTGCTGTAGAGAACTGTTCTACATGCAGTAAGATTTGAGTGCAAAGCTTCACTTAATTTCATTGCAATACCACCCATGGTTTGCTAGTTTCAGCCAATGCTTGCAGGTTTCACCGCAGTACATAGCCACAATGTGTTGCAGGCTTTCTCTCTGCAATAATACCATTAGCCAGAGATATAATCTTGGAAAGGGCGTTAAACCTCAACCAAGAATTCCTTTAGATTTTTAGCTCATCAGGCCTGAAAGGCCCGATAGGCTTATGGCATGGCATAGCGTCTGTCCATCCGTCCGTCCGTCCATTAGGAAACTTTTAGCTTTTTCAACATCTATTCCAGAACCATTGACTCTAGAGATGTACAGACTCCTTGGGTGACGAGGATTTAAAATTGTAGATTTGGTGACCCTGGGTCCCCAAATATGGGCCTCACAGGCCATGACCTAAAAACCTATTTTCATCTTCTTCTCCGGAACAAACGTACCTAAAAGGCTGAAATATTGTGTGTAGACTCTTTAGCGTTTGAGTTCTGGGGATCGAATATTCACTAAGGTCATTAAACTAGTATTTTCCTCATTAAGAACTGCAGGAATAACATGTTTAGGGTACATAGTAGATATATTCATTAACGAGAGTGCTGATATGCTTAGAGAACACAGTGAGTTTAGTGTCAAGCTTGGATGTACAGTAAATCGTAGTTTAACCCAACACAATATATGAAATTCCTTAGATTCTGGTTGAATTCTATAAGCATGTCTGTTATTATGGATGATAAATCTGTTGGGATACAACATTTGGGAAGAGAATTAATCTCTCTTAAGGCTGTTCAGATCAGAAAAGTAGCACAGTTCATTGGAATGGTAGTCACATCTTTGCCAGCAGTTAAGTTTCGGAAACTGCACTACAGAAAATTAGAAAGAGAAAAATTGCTGCATTACAAACCCATAACTGGGATTTTGAAAAAAAATTGTATTTTTCTAGACAAGCCATTCTTGAAATTCAGTGGTTGATTGCACATACACATTACAGTTCTGGGGATATTCTGCCAGCTTTACCAGACATTCAGATTCAAACTGATGCTAGCACCCAGGGTTGGGTGTTTGTTGAAATATGGCAAATGGGAGATGGTCAATGGAAGAGAAAAGAGGGCATATTAATGTTCTAGAAATGAAGGAAATTGACCTAGGGCTTAAATCATTCTCCTCAATATTGACTAACAAGACTGTTTCAGTTCAGTCTGATAATTCAACTGCAGTCAGCTACATTAATGAAATGAGCGGGATGCTCTCAGATAATGGTGATAAGTTGACTACTGTTATCTGGAATTGGTGCATTGATAGAAACATTGATCTTCTGGCGTCCAACATACCAGGTACACACAATGTCAATGCTGATCGAGCCTCAAGATACTTCTCTGATAGAACCGAATGGACATTATCGGATGATGTGTTTAACACTGTTAGGGCAATCCACCCTGAGACAATGACCATAGATTTATTTGCATCTAGAGTAATTGCTATGCTAGATAGATATTGTAGCTGGAAACGTGATCCAGGAGCTTGTCATATAGACTCATTCACTATGCACTGGGCAAATGAAGTTATCTATGCCTTTCCACCATTTTGTTTAGCAGGGAAAGTTGTTCGTAAAATTATTCTGGATGAATCATGTGGGGTTGTAAATGCATCCATTTGGCCTACCCAGTCATGGTTTACTGAATTGATTAACCTTGTTGTTGACAGGCCAAGGGAGATCACTCGGGCTCGAGCAGTTCTCCACCTACCGTGGGACAAGGCAACTCATCCCACTATGATTCGAAGAACCTCAGACTCGGAGTATTTCCAGTGTCTGGGACACATGGGAGAAGGCTGGAATTTCAGCGGACGCTGCCAGAATTCTCTGGGCATCATTCAAGCCAAGTACGAGGAAACAGTGCTATTGGGACAGGTGGTTCTGTTCTATACAATCTTGGAAGAAAAAATATCTTAAGATTTGGCCTATACCATCTTGGAATATTTTTATATTCCAAGATGGTATAACAACTCTTAAGATATGTACGGCTCTAAGGTGTCTAATTAGCCTCATGGTTGGCGTTCACACTGCACTGTGTAGGCATAGCATTACTATTGATAATTACCGTGATGGCAAATATGAATTTTGCTGGAGCGCCCTTAATTAACTATCTGTGTGTAGAGACTGTCGTGTATAGCGTTTTAGAATTTCAAGCAAGTGGGATAATTAATCAATCGTCATGCGTCTCGCCATTATCTCGGTACGCTTGTCTCAGCCTTGGACTATTTCTCGGCGCGCTCTGTGTACTGCGCTGTGTCAACGGTATATGGTATTTCGGTTATGAAGCTTTCGTTGTTCATGTTTAGCATGTACAGTTTGATAATTATCTTTTACGCAGCTTTTTGTCACATTACACAACGTACGGGAGAGTTAAAATAAGTCGCAATTTATCTAAAAATGAAATAAAATTAGACGCAAGCCACCGTGCTTTAAAGGTTCCTTAAGCGTTAGAAGGAAAATATTAATGAACATTACGGCACCATTTAATAATTGAATCTCTCAACCTATGATCCTGCTGATTTCAATTCAAATTTCATTGAGACTGCATACTGTATTCGTTAATGCCATATTACCGTAATTATAACACACAATGACATTTCGAATTCATCAGTTTATCACACGAATTAACCAAGCTTGGTATCAAGTGAAGACATCATTCAGACAGAAATACTTACTACTTACTATAATTGTATTACAAGCTATTTGAACAGCTAATTGCAGACAGACAGACAGCCAGACTGATTGTTTAGTAACGTCTCACCATATGTGCATAGAATGAATACATATATAAAATTTGTACAAAATTGATAATAGTTGCCCCTCCTTTATGGTCCCCTATGATATGTTCATGATGTTTACATGTCTGTTCTATACATTTTATTTGTATTTGAGATTAATGCCTTAAAACACATAGCACAATGGAGGTGGTGTCTTTCCGGAATTAGAATCGGTAAAATACTTTTGATGTAGTTTGTTGTTATAATGTGTTGTCTTTATGGATTAACTTTGGGTTGTAGTTATAGTGGACCTGACCTGCGAAAAATGAACACCAGTAAACTATTAGAACAGATCAGAATTTTTTTCAGATTTGAACCCCTCATCTGGTTTAAACAATATTTATTCAGGTACTCATGGTACATGGGATTGACAAACAGGGTTGCCCCTATATAAATGTCTCTCCCCAAATACATAGTAGTACATCATGAAGATACATAAATACATCGTAAAACAAGCATTGTATAAAATGTGTTCAAGTGAAACGTCTACTGAGAGACATGAATTTATAAACAGATTCGATTATTTTTGTATTGATGTGATTAGACAGGGTCTTATTACCATATAAAACAGTATTCAGGTTGTAACCATTAACATAAAAGAAGCTGGCATGACGAATTTTTGTATATTTTGAACAGATAAACAAGTAATGATGTGCATCCTCGTACGCATGGCCACAGGAGCAACGCGAGTCGTTATCAATAAATCTATCGAATTTGTGTCCATTTAGGTTGCTACATCCCAGTCGGATTCGACAAAGTAATATTTGCTCGTTTCTAACACCGTAATTTTGAAAAATTTCATGAACTGAGCTGCTGTTATTACACAATCTGTTTTTGAACATTGCATACGATTCGGATTCCGTTAACGTTTCATCGATGTTATTCCATTCGACAACGGCAGATGGCAAGAAAGATCTTTTGTACAATTCCGTACGACAATTAGGAACTTGAATAGCGTCAGAGTTTCTTAATTCATAAAGCGATTGGCGACATATCGTGGGTGGGATAAGCTCGGAGAGATAATCAGGCGTCAGATTTGTATTCATTTTATAAAACAGGCACATTTTATGGTAGTATCGTCTCGTCGCAAGTGAAGTGAAGCCAGTCTCGTCATATAATTTTTGATGATTTGTTCCCTTTACAGCACCGCAAATAGTTCTCAGTGCGTCTAGGTGTAACTTTTCGAGAAGATACTCTTGTGTCTTGGTACAATTATTCCATATTTGGTTGCAATAATCAAAGATGGGAAGAATGAAGGAACTATACAAGGTCTTAAGACTTTTGCGCTTTAGGCGATATTTAAGGCTACGTAGACAGTTGATCATCGGACTAATTCGATTAACCATCTGTTCAATATGAGAATGCCACTGGCCATCCTTTTGGAAAGTTAAACCGAGGTGTTTATGGTTTTCAACATGTGCAATGATTTGACCATTCATGGTTAAATTTGGTAATATAGTTTCAGTTCGTTTTCTTGTAAACATGATGGTTTCTGTTTTTGCAGGATTAAATTTAACTTTCCATTTGTCAGCCCAGACAGAAATTCTCTCTAGATCATTTCTTAGCATATTGTATATTTCGTGTGGATTATCTATAATAACGTAAAGGGAGGTGTCGTCAGCAAATAATCTTATGTTACATTCCATATCATTCACAATGTCGTTGATAAACACTAAAAACAAAAGAGGCCCTAACACTGATCCCTGGGGAACTCCAGCAAGTACAAATTTATTATCTGATTGAGAACCGTTAATGACTGTATACTGCTTACGATCAGCAAGATAATTTTCAAACCACGCGAGGAGTGAACCGCTCACGCCGTATCTTTGAAGTTTATGTAGGAGACCTTTATGCCATACACGGTCGAAGGCTTTACTTATATCACAAAAGACTGCCTTTATTTCTTTTCCTTCATCAAGAGCTTTGCATATGAAATTATATAAATGGGTTAACTGATAAACGGTTGAGTCACCAGCAGTAAATCCAGATTGAAATTTGGTGATTATTCCATTGTCTAGGAAAAAATTGTGAAGATGTTTGTGGAAAAGTTTAGAGACGCAACTCAATAGGGATACGGGTCTATAGTTTGAACATTCGTGAACGCTGTCTTTTTTATGTAACGGAACGACCGATGCTGTTTTCCAAAGAGATGGAAATAATGACTTGGACAAGGATAAATTAAATAGTAAACTCAGGGGTTTTGAAATGATTTTATTTAATATCTTCAGAATGCGATTACTAATCAGGTCGGGCCCTACAGATTTTTGGATATTTAGAGTTGATATTATATCTTCAATTTCCTTTTCATTAATAATAATTTCATCAAGTGAAGTGTCTGATTTAGGTAAATCATCCTCAATATCATCGTCTCCGTTGACAACAGTAGCTTGCCTTATCAGAATCAATTTCAAAGACAATCCCATCTTGTTCTAGACTCGGGAATACCTTTGATTTGTTAGATTTAGCCGTGTAGTGTTTAATGATTTTCCACCAAAGTTTGTTATCTGAAGAATCATTTAACTTCTCATCAAGCTTAGCATTGTAATCTTTTTTACATCTTCTAATTTCAGAAATGACGTTATTGCGCTGTACACGAAAACATTGCCAGTCAGTAGGTTTGTCGGTTTTCTTAGCTTTCTTATGCGCTCGGTTTCGCTTGCGCATAAGTCGACGAATGTGTCCGTTCATCCACGGTGCGTCGTTTGGACGGATTCGTACTTGTTTGTTCGGAATGAAAGTCTGAGTTAGATTATTTATACAATCAACAATATTCTGAGCACTTTCGTTCACATTTTTAGTAACAAGATTACACCAGTCTAGAGCTCTAGCGGCAGTCAACAGTCCATTTCTATCAATGTTGTCATAGTTAAAAATAGTTCTTATATAACTCTTCCTATTTAGTTTTGGAAACTTCAGTTTCACAAATACTGCACAATGGTCACTGCAGAAGTTAGGGGTAACACCGGAGGAAGTGATTACATTGGGACAGGTAATCATTATCAAGTCTATCAAGCTTCTAGAATTGCTTGTTAGACGGGTCGGTTCATCAATAATTTGTGTCATACCATAGAGACTTTCTAAACAAGTAATATTGATATCAGAATGGTTTAATAAGTTGGTATTAAAATCGCCAAGCACAACAACTTTCATATCGGTGTCTACTGCCATAGAAATAGAATCGTCAATTAAATCCCAATAAGAGGTACGAAGATTAGCTCTGTAGAAGGTTCCGATACGCAAGACGTTATTTTTCGAAGTTATATCAACCCAGACTGCTTCTAGCCCCGGCATTTCAAATTCCTTTTTGTGCCTAACTTGTAAATGATCTTTTACGTAAATTGCGACTCCGCCACCACGTGAAGGTCGGTCACGCCGTATTGGTGGGTGATACCCTGACAACGCGATGTCATCGTTACTTATACCCGCGTGTAGCCACGTTTCGGAAATACAGATTACGTCAAAATGATTAAGTTCTGCATAAACAAAATCTACCTTTTCTTGTAAGCTACAAACATTTACATGGACAATGCTAATATCAGAGTAGTCTGGTCCAGGATTCGGATGCACATCACCACCACACAAGAGAAGTACGAGTGTGAGTCTAATACCTGGTATCCCTAAGCAACAAACAGAAATTATCAAAAAACATGTTATCCAGTCTAGTTTGCACTTTAAATTGCAACATACTTTTACGTGAAATGTCCCAATCCTGTGTCTGTATAACATTATGTCAATAAACATTCTTAAAAGTGAAAAGGGTAGGTAGTCTACAGTAGAACAGGATTGGGCATGACATAAAGTAACACGGTATCTGTTTGTTGCTTAGAAAACTTGTTGGAGAATAACAGTGTAAGTTAGTTGTATCAGCATGATGTAATTTCCTGCAAATTAGTTTAAACCGGTAAATGTGTTTCAAAACTATGGACATGAATTGCTCTAGAAGGACGAAAGAAAGAAGAAAAACAAATAAGAATAAAAAGGGCCTCACGGATAGTGAAGTCATTTGTGATCCGACTCGACCGTAATCAAACATCTACTAGATGGTGACTAGCTCGTGCAATCAAAACAACATGTATAATGTACAACATAAAACATATATGAGATACCTAGACAAGTGAAAGAAAGAAAAAAAAGTCCATTTTTGGTATTAAGTCAACTGAATCTAACCTATTGTGGGTCCTCCACTAAACAAATTTACCATATGAAGATAAGATACCAATATACCCAACCCCTCATCTACATTACATTAATAGATAATTAACGTGTACATGAGTGAATGAGGCAGGACATGGATTATTTCCTATGCATACAATGTTTGTTAAATTAGGCAAAATACAGAACGGTATAATTGTCAGTAGGATGCAACAGTTTAATAAAATTGTGTTCAGATGGATATTACCAAAAATACAATCTTGGAATATCCAGTGAATATCTGTCGCAAATGGTGTAATACTCAAATAGGATACTTATATGAACTCTTAAGATATTCCTACACTGTATATAACATATTTTGAATATGTATGTTAAATTAAGATGACAACCTAGTATGTGAAATCTGTGTTATGTGAACAAACCTTCCTCGAAGACATGACCTATACAATCTTGGAATATCTAGTGAATACCAGTCGCGTATGAACTTTACTATATGTGAATCAACTTCCCTCCAAGAAATGGCCATACAATCTTGGAATATCTAGTGAATACCTGTAGCATATGAACTATATGCTATGATATATGAATAAACCTCCCTCCAAGAAATGACCTATACAATCTTGGAATATCTAGTGAATACCTGTCGCATAGGAACTTTACTATATGTGATTCAATATCCCTCCATGAAATGGCCATACAATCTTGGAATATCTAGTGAATACCTGTCGCATATGAACTTTACTATATGTGATTCAATATCCCTCCATGAAATGGCCATACAATCTTGGAATATCTAGTGAATACCTGTTGCATATGAACTTTACTATATGTGATTCAATATCCCTCCATGAAATGGCCATACAATCTTGGAATATCTAGTGAATACCTGTAGCATATGAACTATATGCTATGATATATGAATAAACCTCCCTCCAAGAAATGACCTATACAATCTTGGAAATCTAGTGAATACCTGTCGCGTATGAACTTTACTATATGTGAATCAACTTCCCAGTGGCAGTTTCATAATTGTCGCTTTTCTCTGAAAAGGCCATTCAATCTTGGCATATCAAGTGCATCTAGTTTGTGAAAGGTTTAATCATCAAATGCCACATTTGAATCACCTCTTCCCACATTATAACGCTATGCCTCATTAATTTATATGTATATGCTGAAATAACAGCTTTGTGAAATGCCATAATGAATCATGAAGCGATTACGTTGGGACAGTGTTGTCCTGTCACCTCGCTAATTGTTGTAATCACAGTTGCATCCTGTTAGACAAGGTGACATTACATAGTTGTCGCCTTTCACTGATTGGCAAATCTTGACATATGAAGTATATATCTGTCGTCAGTGGTCTAATTTTCTCATAGCAACTTTAAATAAATTCGTTTCCTGCTATTATTCTAACTGCCACATGAATGAAATAACGGAATCCTGAAGTATTTACGATTAAGAGACAGGACTGTCAAATGTGTCACAAATTATGATTGAAATGAATGTAAATATGACAGAATAATTTAAATATGCTAACAACCTGTTTGTCTTATGAAACAATGTTAAGAGATATCGACATATAAACAACATCAAAAGTTATAAGTAAATGGGAAAAGAAGCAGAAGAAACTAGGTAAGGGACTATCGACTAAAACACATACTTCTTGCAGTTAAAATAAAATTGCAACATGTGCTGCAGGGAGTCGCCCCGATATGCCAGTTTCTAATCCCTGGACAGTTAACGAATGTCGGATTATAATTAACGATTATAGGAAAAAAAGTCCTTGGAAAAAAAGTCCTTGGAAAAAAAGTACCGGTAAAAAAGTCCTCCGGAAAAAAAGTCCTATTACTATAAAAACAGGTTAAATAGACATTAACATCAAAGATATTGTTAAGAAAACATGAACTGTTTGTACTTGAGGCATCAAGAAGGATGTTGTGATATCTAAATATGGATAATTAACTTTAAGACTTTACTTTAAGAGGCATTTTGGATTAATTAAGAATTAAGAAAATGTGAGTTTATATCTATCTATTGAATAAAACAAGTTTGTTCTATTTTCCAGGTCTATTGTTCTATTTTCCAAATCGATCTTTGTGAAGATGCAAGCTCGCTTGCAAAGACTCTGTAATGACATTAGGTCAGGGAGGAAGTCGGTCCCTGAATTCCTGAATGGGTATTCTAGGAACATCAGACTGAATAAAGTCCAGTGAAGCAATCAGTCAAACTCATGTACTCAATGTGTTACCGATGCTTATTAATGTTGTTGTATCTGAATAAAGAGATCTATGTATTGTATCTATAAACAATGTGTTACCAGTGCTAATTAATGTTGTTGTATCTGAATAAAGATATCTATGTATTGTATCTATAAACAATGTGTTACCAGTGCTAATGATTATTGCATTGTTGAATCTGAATAAAGTGAATTTCTACAAAAGTTTATTATTTTGTCATACTCTGTTACCTAAAATCTAAAATAGGACTTTTTTCCGGAGGACTTTTTTTCCTAGTTGAATTTAGGACTTTTTTTCCGGTACTTTTTTTCCGAGGACTTTTTTTCCGGACACCTAATTAACGACCCTATTTGGCTTGATCGAGTGGGCAAGTTTCATGGCTTAGTTGACAGACAGAAAGATAGACATTTTTTTTATTCAAGTATCGCCTCAACATGATACAAAATGTAAGAATTTAGTGTGTAGATGACATAACTTTTAGAATCAGGTCCAGGAAAGGAGAGACAAGTCCCTAGCGAATTTGAAGGATCTTGTGAAGACTGACCATAGACCAATATTTTGATGATGACTTGTACATTCTATGATAAAATTACTGAAAATGTTGTATATTTTTTAGGAAAATGTTTAGTAGCGCTTACAATAATTACTGATTCTGGTCGTATATTATGAAGAAATGTATTTTTGTGTTATGGTATGTGTCGATGTGAAACAGAATAAAATATTGAATCGAACTCTCTTTCAGTGAACTGTCTTAAACTATTTTAATCCCCTGGCAGTCCCTTAATTAATCCTAATTAATCCCTCTTGTTGTCTCGTTAATTGTTAATTAATCCCCTAACAAAGGAACTTGATAATCTAACTTTTTAAAACTTAATATGTATTTATATATCTGTTTAGCAATGTGTATCAATATGTATCAAGTGTTTATGTTCACGTATTTGTATGTATTGTTTATGTACATGTATATGTTTAATAACCTGTCATTCCCACAATTGTCCATACAAACTTATTTTTCCAATGTAACTCTGCCGTTATGGCAATAATTTCTTCATCAAATGACAAACTCGTCCATAAACAAGTATTAATGTATCTATAGCAATATCTTCATCTTTATGTCTGTTAAATTCAAATTTACAGTTCATCAAGGTAATATATGTAAACTAAGGTCACAGTTTGTATTGAAGGTAATTTTCTTCATACAAATAACATTTTCATCAAAGTCATTATTTTAATCAAAGTCATTTTTTCTCCAAAGTCATTTTATTTCATCAAAATCACTTTTTTCATCAAAGTAATAATTTCATTAAATAATTTTTTCACCAAAGTAATTTTTTTTTATCAAAGTATTTTTTTTCGATTAAAGTCACTTTCTCATCAAAGTCATTATTTTCATCAAATAATGTTTTCACCAAAATCATTATTTTCATCACAGTCGATATTTTCATTAAAGGCATTTCTTTTTCATTATAATTTTTTTTCATCAAAGTAATTTTTGCATAAAAGTCACTTTTTTCAGCAAGTCATTATTTTAATCAAAGTCAAGATTTTTTTTTATCAAAGTCAAGATTTTCATCAAAGTTATTGTTTTCACCAAATAAATTTTTCAGCATAGACACTTTTTAAAATTAAAGTCATTATCTTTATTAAAGAAATATTATTCATCAAATTTACTGTTTTCTTCAAAGGTAACTTTTTCCATCCAAGTCATTTCTTTTCATCAAAGGCAACATTTTCGTCAAGGTCATTTTTCCACCAAAGTCAATTTTTTAAAATCAAAGTCAATATTTCCATCAAAGTCATTTTTTCATCAAAGTCATTTTTCTCATCAAAGTAATTTTTCATTAAAATAAATTTATGTAAACAATTTTCAAAGTAATTTTATTACAATATCTCAAGATTGAACAAAATAATCTTAAGATATTTAAATATTCCAAGATTGAACAGGAGGTTTCAGGTTTAGATCATATCTTAAGATTTCCTTACATATCTTAAGATTTGTTATACCATCTTGGAATATAAAAATATTCCAAGATGGTATAGGCCAAATCTTAAGATATTTGTTCTTCCAAGATTGTATAGAACAGTTCCACTTTTGTGTTGAGAGACGGACTGGTCCAGTTTTTGCTAATGTGAACATTGTTATATAATTTCTTCTGTCACTCTTCCAGACTGGATTGAGTTATAGTTGAGTGCTATTTATGTGATTGTGCAGTGCGGGAATCGAAGTATTGGAGAGCATCCATTGGTTACTCGATTCTTTAAAGGTGTGTTTCTTCTTAGACCAGTAACACCAAAGTATTCAGAAATTTGGGATGTTAAGCAGATTTTTCAAATGTTGAAAAAACTGTCTCCAGTTAGGAGATTGTCCCTGAAGCAATTATCAATCAAACTTGTGTTATTGTTAGTTAATATCACAGCCCAGAGAGGGCAGACCATTTGGTTTTTGGAACAAAATGAATATTTCTCAGAATTGTGGGAAAGTTATCTTTTATTTGAGAGAACATGTCAAACAATCGAGACTGGATAAAAATTTTGATCAGATTATGGTGAAAGCGTACCTTCCGGATAGGAGGCTGTGTCCAGTTACGGTACTTAACGAGTATGTATCTAGGACTGATTCCTTGAGAGAAGAAGATTCTAAACTTTCCACTCAAATCATTAAACCCCATAATAGGGTTTCTCGAGACACTCTTAGCAGATGGATCAGAACAGGGCTTGAGTGGGCAGGAATTGTTAATCATAAATACTCTGCTCATAGCACTCGGGCGTCCGCTACTTCGGCTGCACATTCTCTTAAGGTGCCATTATCTGAAATTTTGAATAAGGCTGGCTGGGACTCAGAAATGTGGCTGTGGGGTCAATTCCTTTGTTTTATGATTAAAATTGTCTTGATTTTGATTTTGTTGATTTTGTAGATATTGCCTCTTGACTAACTTGCAGTCATTTGGTATTTTGAGTGTGAGCTATGCTTGGCAGATCCGGCTTTGAAGTCTCATGGGACCTGAATCGAGTGACTGATAGAGTAGAATTTAACAGTTAAACGAGACTTACCTTGTACCAATCAGTCTTCAGTGATGAGGATGTAACATGCAGTCCCTTTTACACTTCCCTTCTTAGTCTAGAGATCTGCCTCACAGACTTTAAAGTCTGATACGCATGGGCAATATGCAATCTCATGTTACCTCCTCATCACTGAAGACTGATTGGTAGAAGTACAGTCCAACTTCACCTTACAAGGTAAGTCTCGTTTAACTGTTAAATAATGTTGGAAAATGTCTAATTGTAAGTTTCTCAAACTATTTCTTATAGTTTATAACAAACTTCTGCTTTTCGGGTCTTGGGACTTCGAAACCAATGCAAAGTGCCAAATCATTGTGAACATCAGCCATGTTTATCTTGGAAATGCTAGCTCCTTATTGGTCACATCCTGGAGTGACCACTCTCGCAACACGAAAACTTTCCAAAAAACAAACATAGAACCTTATGGAAAACACAAGAGATTTTTAAGAGTAACAATAATAATTTATTCACAAGACATGAAGTCATATGCAAAAGTGATAAACATTACTTTTATGAAAATAAAAAAAGTCCTAAAATTTGTCAACTCAACTTTAATAAATACTAAGTAAGATTTCCCCAAAATAATTAATAAAGAAACTTAGAAAATCCTGGTTACATTTACAAATTACATATAAAAAGTCCTGGCGAAAGTTCTGACATCCTCACCTTGTCGGCTGGTCCGAGAGCTTGCTGCTTATAAATATTTAATGGTCCGAGAAATGAAATGCAAGCCTCGTTTGATCAGCCGACCGGCTCTTTTATATGAGAAGACTCCTTTTCACGCGCTCATTTACATACGACCTTGACGTCATTAGCATAACAGCTGATCGTGGTGGAGGCAAAACATGGAGGCGAGTGAAGCGGCAACTTGTAAGCATTTTGTTACAAATCATAGTGATAATATCAACAGTTGATATGCTTAACATGTTAACATATTGAACTCGGTCTAGTAAAAATCTACCCTGATCATAGGGCCGATACCATGTTCAAAATATATCTCTTCATGCCAGAAGATTGTGTATTAACATGGATAATTTATATTTCATTACATAAGACTGAATTACACAAGCTGCACATTTATTATTCATGTCAAACGATGTTTCAATGTTTGTAAACAAGACACGAGGGTCACAACTCGTCTATATCCCTTTACACATCAGTCAGGTGAAGAATCCTTCAAACATGGTTTATTTACGACCAATACTCACAAATAATGCTATTTATGTGGTTAAATTACTTTAAAATATTTATAAACTATGCGCTGCAAATGTTGAAGCGATTGGCAGATCTTGGTCATAAAAAATATTACAGAATGTATCTACTAGACTGAGTTCAATATCAATTCAATGAATATGTTTATCTTACAAGAACTAGATCATGTATGTGGACTAGCAATATTGTCATTTATCAATGTAATACCAGTTTTGCATGCATTAGTCCAAAATGGAAAATTCATTAAAGGAAACTCAATGAAACATGAAAATATAAAAAAGATAAACATTATTACAAAATGTATCAGGTGTCATTTAACTTATTTCCATGTGTATGTTGTAGAAGTGCAGAAATACATATACAGTTAGATTTACTCAGGTAAATAAACAATTTTATAGAGGCAGTTGACCAAACATTTCAAAAACTAAATAGGCCTAACTGAAATAGGTAATAACAATTTAAGTCACATTTCAAGTGTTTTATCATCCAAACATGGATTGCACAGTAGATGTCACTTCTGCGAGATCAATAATAATAATAATAATATATACATTACAGATATTGCTACCATCAAAACGTCATGTAATGCTATTTCAGTCTCAGTACAACATCACTGAGAACACAAATGACAACAGAAAACTATTTTATATTGATTGTAGAACTTTACCTGCATATACAAGAATGTTAATGCAAATATAGCCATTGGCCCTGTAGTTCATCAGGAATTGAACCTACAAAGTTTCATACACATTTCACAACTAAATAACTGATAATTAATCATCCAAACATGGATTGCACAGTAGATGTCACTTGAGAGAAATATAATATATACATTACAGATATTGCTACCATCACAACGTCATGTTATGCTATTTCAGTATCAGTACAACATCACTGAGAACACAAATGACAACAGTAAACTATTCTGTATTGAGAAATTGTTTTAGAACTTTGCCTGTATAATCAGTCACTTAAAAGGAACTCCCCACTTTCATTTTGCATTTTGATACAAATATAGCCATTGGCTCTGTAGTTCATCAGGAATTGAACCAACAAAGTTTCATACACATTTCACAACTAAATAACTTATAATTAATCATCCAAACATGGATTGCACAGTAGATGACACTTGAGACATATATATATTATATAAACTCACGTGCAAAAGAAACGTCCACATACAAAATACAAGATACACAAATGACAACAGTAAACTATTTTGTATTGAGAAATTGTTTCAGAATTTTGCCTGTATACAAAAGCATTTTGATACAAGTATAGCCATTGGCTCTGTAGTTCATGGGGATTTGAATGCTATATTTTAGAGCTACCCCCACCTACGAAGTAGTGGATGTATATAGCACTCAGCCTGTCCGTCCGTCCGTCCGGTGTCCATCTGGACGTCCGAGCATGCTTGAGCTTTGTACACTTCAAATTTTTTGTAACAATTTTTTTTATATTTTACTGATTATGTTTAATATAGATGTTCTAGGAGTGCATTTGTGTGTTATAGAAGCGCCAAGGTGTAATATATAAGGGTCCTTTTAGCGTTAATTATTACTATAATTTGCCAAATGATTTAAATTAATATCAGGCCATATTTATGGGGTTTGACAATGTTGTTTTAGTCCAAACTGTCATTTTTGTAACTTGCAAAATCAAAGTTTTTCTTTCTATATGTGTTCTTAGATATTTGGATTTAGGTTTAAATCTCGATTTTGGTCAGGACTAGTGTTTATTTCTAGCCCTGCATATAAGATGAATATAATAGCATTTAGTACTCAAAGCTAAATGCCTTTATGATGGGGATAACAAGCTTTATCTTTATTATCCATTTCCCTTTCCTTTCCGTGCACGCATACCTTCATACCCCACGTCACTTCCCATACGTCATCATGTGATGTCATATCTTCTGCATCAACCGCCATCTCTACTTCTCCGCCAATTTCTCTCCTTCGTAATATATAAGGGACCTTTTAGCTTTAATTATTATTATAATTTGCCAAATGATTTAATATCAGGCCATATTTATGAGGTTTGATCATGTTGTTTTTGTTCAAAACGCCCCAAAAATGTATTTTTTGCAACTTGCAAAATCAAAGTTTTTCTATCTATAATTGTTCTTAATGCTTTGTCGAGATTTCAGTGGCACAGGTTCCGTGTGGCAGTACCAGCAGCAGAGACGCAACCATCCCCGCTTCCAGACAACCTTTGGACCACTTGACAACGGAAGCGGAACACTTGATACATCTTTCGCTAGCACACAACACATGGTCAACGTACCAAGCAGGGGTCGACGGGCTGCGGACGTTCAGTACAGCACACAGAATACCAGAAATATGGCCACTACCATTACAAGAGCTTGTTCATTTCATTGCTAATTTATCATTTCTACATTTGTGGAATTTCCACATGGCACAATCTGCCCGATGTGGCAGATAATACAGGCCACTTTATCATTACCAAAATGATACAAGGTATGTATACATCCACTCCGAGTCGGGACACACGTAAACCAATCACTCTTGAGCTGTTGCAGGTAATTGTCACAAATCTAAGGTCAGTATGTTCATCAACTATGAAGCCTCCCTTTTTCAAGCTGTATACTGTTTTCGGGTTTTTCGGGGTAAGTGAACTACTTCAAACCGGACATCAACAACCAGGTTGCCGGGCTGAAGATGTCTCCATAGAAGGTGGCAACCTCCTGATTAATCTCCGTCACGCCAAGTCGACCAGACTTGGTAAAGGCATAACAATCAGCATCTCCAGCTCTCCAACACACAGCTTGTGCCCAGTTGCAGCATACAGAGGTGAGGTGAGTTGGGGTTTAACGCCGCCTTCTAGAGTATTTCACTTATATCGCGGCTGCTTGTATTACGGCAGGGAGAAAGCCAGCAACATGCAGCATACAGAGCATAAGTGCAAAAACGAACGAAGGGAGCACAGCAAGCCTTTGTCCACTTTGACCAAACCCCAATAACAAGGTATCAGTTCCAAGCAGTCTTAAAGAAAGCTCTTGACTTCAGTGGGATCGACACTTCTGCCTACACCTCACATTCTTTCAGGATCGGAGCAGCGACAACCGCAGCATGTAAGGGTTTAAGTTCAGATCTAATTCAGCACTTTGGTCGGTGGGGATCTGGGTGTTATAAATCGTATATACGCATACCATAACAAATTCATAACAATATCATTATCCCTCATTGTCCATCATTATCCATCATTCTCCTATCTTGTGTCTTGTGTGTTTCAGTGTGGCTCTAGCTTATGGCAGGAAAGCAGCTGGACCGGAGCAACATCCTTTGGCTAGCAAGGGGCGGGATGAGATGGGAGGAACTCCCAACATGCGGTCGACCGTCAACTTGCCAGGAAGACCGAGGACCCCAAGGCCATCGTCATCCATCTTGGGTCCAATGACCTTGGTCAGGTCACCACCTGTGAAACTGTTTCACGAGATGGAGCCTACCATCCTGCGTATCAAGCTGCTCCTGTCACACACCACCATCATATAGTCGGACATACTACCTAGCCGTTACTATCGCGTGGCCAGATGCCAAATCAGGCTCGAGAAAACTCGGGGTAAGCTCAACAGGAGGGTTGGTAATGATGTCAGGGATGTGGGAGGGATACAGGTCCTCCATCCCCAGTTCTACGGCAGAGACAGGGATCTGTATACCTTTGACGGCGTACACCTCTCGCGGAGAGGCTTAGAACTTTTTGCCATAAACAAAGCCCAAGCCTTGTCCTCTCTAACCTAATCTTTTCTTTTTATATTACAGTCATTCCGTCCGTCCGTCCGTCCTTCCGTCCGGTAAATTTTCTAAAAAACCTTCAAAGATACATCAACCAAACTTTGTACAGTTGTTAACCATGTTCTTCTGATCGCACACAGACAATTTTCAATTTGATGAGATTTAAATTTGTTGTCGTTTCCATGGAAACATCAACTTTTTGGACTAAGTTTTATTATGTTCAATCGGGACAAGTTTCCTCGGAAACTGTGCAAACTAGGTGAATGAAATTTTGGTTGTGAGTACTCATGACCATACGATTTATCGATTTCGAAAACCACTTCTGAAATATTGTTTTTTACGGACTTATGGTCCTTGAATCCGAAATTGAACGTAGTATCACAAGAACTTTGATGCTGCAATGGGGACATGTTTTTTCGGAAACTATTACATCTAGGTGAATGAAATTTAACATGGAATTAGTCCAAATGATACTCTTCATCGAATTTAAAATCCATTTCCGAAATATTATTTTTTACAGAGTAACGGCCCTTGAATCCGAAATTGAAGTTAGTATCAAAAGAAATGTGATGCTGCAATGGGGACAAGTTTTTTCGGAAACTATTACATCTAGGTGAATGAAATTTAACAAGTAGGTAGTCAAGATGATACTCTTCATTGAGTTCACAGTCCAGTTCCGAAATATTATTTTTACGGAGTTAAGAAGCCCTTGAAACTGTAATTGAACTTTTTACAAATTACCGGTGTGATGCTCTAATGGGAAAATTAAGTTACCTGAAAAATATTACATCTGGGTGAATGAAATTTTGTTATAACAAAGCCAGTTCCCAAAATTATTTTGGACCATATTATGATGCTTGAAGCTGTTTTTAAACATTTATAATTCTCAATGGACGGATAGCAGATGGCGGGGGTATGTGAGCCATGCTTACTTTTTTCTTGTTCATATTGTAAATACTCCCCCCGTTTCTTTGTTTTGTAAATGGTAGGGAAGCTTTTGGGCTTATTACTTATCATGGCCTGGGTGTGGGGTAGCACTTTGGTGCTTATGGCGGGGTTTTCCTCGGCTGCTGTTATATTTGGCTGCACGTCTAAAATTTCACTGTTAGGATCTGCTGCTTTACAGCAGGGGTCAGGTATATTGTCCACGCCGCTTCACGGCAGGTGAATAGGGTTTGCTTTACAGTAAACAGGTGGCTTGGCAACCTAGTTGCCCCGGCTCTGTATTATTTATTTACACTTAGCACCTTGGCAAGGTTTTCCTAGCAACGGTAGTTACTAGGGCAGCAGTAGCTGCAGGTGCATAATTCAGCAGCAGCCCTCGAGCACCCCCACACTCTAGGCCATTTAACCCATATCTCTCTTTATTATTCTATCCAAACTGGGCGAAGTATCTCCAGTCATAATTTGCTATGAGAAGAAGTCAAATGGAATGTGAAATAGGACAAGTGTTTTCATACTGGCATTTAAAGTTTGTAATATTGTTAATAACTAACATATTTTAAAAGCTTTTAGAACTCTGCAGTACCTCAATCAAGTACAGCTATTATTTATAATGTAAGTACATTCCTACAAACAGCATCTTAGAATTATTGTCTAGCATTGTCCAGTTTGTAGATAACTGTTTTATATCCATGTTTTGTAGAAATATTTACATTGATAGTTGAGTTGTGATTCAGAACGGCCTCTTTGATGTTATTCCATTTTATAATAAACCAAAATTGTTAAACATAACTTTAAAGTGCGAATTTGTGGTCTTGTTTTTCATGTTATGCAATAGTGAATACAATGGTGATCCATTGAAATAGATATTTGAATTTGTTTTAACAAAACATTTGTTTGTTACAGGGAGGAGAATAACACATTTTACGTCCGCTTCACTGAACAAGTTGTGATCAGTAACAGACATTTTTCAGTGTTTAAATTTGTGAAATTATTCTTAAAAAGTGATCAAAACATGAACTAATGTATATTTGTTCTTCACGTTAAGTGAAAATAAAAATAATGAGAGTATTTTCAAACAAAAAACTGTAACTTTTACACACTTAAGTACATTCAACAATCTATCTTACAGGTCAGGTTTTACTGGCAAATCCAAAGAAAAAATATATAAACAATGTTTTAAAATATGAAGATGTGGACTTGTTTTTCACGTTATGTTTTGATAAATACAATTTTAATACTTTGAAACAAATATTTGACAAATTTTAAACAAATCGTCTGTTTGTGAAAAGGAGAACTTCACTGAACCAGATGTGATTACTGACAGACATTCAGAGTTCAGATTTGAAAATTTATCTTTTTAAAACTGGTTCAAAGTGTTCAAAGTGTTCAAATGTGTATTTGTTATTCATATTAGGTCAAAAGATAAACACTGAGAACATTTTCAATCTTATATCAATCACTTTTTTACACATCGGTTCATTTACAGTTCAATCTTACAGATCAAGTTACAACTAAAAATAGAACAACAGATCAGATCAAGTCAAAGCTAAAAATAGAACAACACGTTATTCTGTCAAACTAAAACACTTATTTGTTTTTACATATTTACAACATATCAACACAACATCAAAGTTTGTTTAATCAAACAAGGCCTGCTGAATAAGATCTATTTTCTGGTCAGTGATGGAAATCTCGCGTCCGCTGACCAGTCTCATTCTTGTAACACAGTCGTCGCTGTATGGATGAACGTAAAACATGGGGAAAACCCACTCGGTGAACTTGACGTTCTCTTTACACAACAGCTTCCCCCTCTCAACATCAATGAGGGCCACTCTCCCCCGTCTCACATCCAACAAGAAACCAAACTTTAAGTTAAGTTTGTCAACAGATGTGGGACGGGAGAGAGTGACACACTCACCAACCTGATGTACCCTGTCCTCCTGATCTCTCCTCCTCCTCACCTTTATACAGAATGTTTCTCGGTGAAGGAGACAGTCGTCCGTCACAGCTAAACAGAGAGAGTTGGGGAGATCAGAAACACAGGACCTCTTGTCCAGATTCCCCCGTCCAACAACAACCCCCATCTCCAGGAGCCACACGCCACTCCACTTCCAAGTAAGTGTGTTGTGTGTCTCCCAGTAAGATGGGAGGTAGAAAGGGGAGGGGGAGGGAGGGACGGGGACCGGACGACTACAAGTCCCCCTGAACTTCAAGAAGCGTCCCGGTCTGTCTGTGTCTCCACTCTTCTCCATGTTGTTCAGCTCAAGTCCGTCTACAACTTGTAGATCTCTGTGAACTCTCTTTGTGTCGAGAGTCATGGCGGGACCTGCAAATATACAACTTTGTTGTCATTAAAACATAAACAAATGATATCTTGAAATGTATATTTTATTGTTTAAGATACATTGATGATAAAATATTTAATAATTGTTACGATTTTTAAAAACTTTGATTGCCACTCAAAACCGGCCATACACTGAATTATTAAGAGTTTATTGTTCTGTGGATAAACAATTTCTGTTTTCCAAAAATATACAAATGACATCTTGAAATGTTTATTTTAGTGTTCTAAATAATTTGATGATATAATATTTGATAATTGTGACAAAAAATAAAAACTTTGTTTGACTCTCTAATTGATAATACAGTTGATTTTTCCGACAGTCGGTTTTCAAATGAATCGGTTTTCATTGAACTTAAAACAAATTGTTGTAACTTAAATATATACAAATGTCATCTTAAAACTTCTATTTTACTATTTCAAACACTTTGATGATAAAATATCTAATAATTGAGAACATTTTTTAAAACTTTGTTTGCTGCTCAAACTGACAAATAATCCAGTTACTTTCTCAGAGCTGAGAGTCGCGGTCGGTGAATAAAAACAATTGTGATCAAAATTTGTTGTTAAAACATATTAACCTAGCATCTTGAAATGTTTATTTTGATATAACAAATATTTTGATGGTAAAAATATTTGTGATTGAGAAAAAATATACACATTTTGTTTGCCAGTCAAACTGACAAATGAGCTGCAAATACACAAAATCTATATTATCAGAGCGGATTGTTCTTTAAATAGCCAATCTTATGTTATCCAAACATATGCAAATGACATCTTGAAATGTTTATTTCTATATTTTAGATAATTTGATGAGATGAGTATTAATCATTGTGAAAAAAATATAAAATTTGTTTCTATAGCTCTAATAAACAATACAATTGATTTGGCGACAGTCTGTTTTATCAGATCTGAGCAGCATTGCGAGAATTGTAGCTTACTGAAGTTTTAATGAAATGAAAGACAGAAATGACATCTTGAAATGATTATTTTAATTTTTCAAACACTTTGATGATAATTTGTTCAATAATTGTGAATTTTAATTATTTTTAAAAACGATTCTACTCACACTAACAATAAGCTACAGTGTCGGAGCCGAGTGTCATGGCGGGATTAAACAATTTTTAAAGGGATACTCCGTATGCTCGTATGCTATTGTAGTAACATAGGTTAAGTTACCAAGGGTGTTATTTTATCGATAAGTAATGACTGTTGTCGAAAATTGCCATTTTTGGTGCCAATCTGTTCAGTGTTTAGTCTTGATTATGATCAAAAACCGGACAATGTTCCGAGGCTGTCGTATGTCAATTGTTCAATCGTAATTTTTAAAACTTATAGGTAGACGACAAAGAGAGAGATTTTTGTTGGTACTGTTCAATGGAACATATAACTGGCATACATGTACATGGGGCGCATGAATTTGGCTTCTCATCGTGTATTAAGCCGCTGCTCGAGTTTCATTGAAACTTCTGAAACTGGGGGGGCACGCCCCCCCCCCCCCCCCCCCCCCCACACCACTTTTCGCCCACGAAAAAAAAATTCAATAGCGCATTCTAGGAGCAAATAGTACGTGTCAATTTTGAAGAAAATTTCTTTTCTCATACAATTTTTTCAGAAACAGATAATATGACGAGTCCTCACCCTATTTTTAACACTAATATGGATGAAAATTTTGATCCTACAGCATCTTCTAGTGAAAATACGACATGGCAACCCCACTTTTCAAACGAAATTGAAAATAATGTTGTGTTGGTGTTTGGTGGGAGGAGGGTGCTTTGATAGTTTTCAATACGTTTCAAAATTCGGAAATTGTACATTTGGTGACCGTGTGACCCATTGGCCACTCCTGAAAACGTTTTTAGCTCATCAGACCTGACCTCAAAAACCTATTTCGTCTTTCTTCTCTAGAACCAGCTCTGTTGGGACTACAGACAGTTGGCATCTCGTGTACATACTCCTACTGTCACTCCCTAGATCATAGATATCTTGATTAATAAGGGCCCGAGGAACCATAGGATTAAAACCATTGTCGTATTATTCTCCAGAACCACTGACTCAAGAGAACTGGAATCATTAGTACAGTTAGCTTGGCAAGCGGAGATTCTGATTCATATATTTGGTGACCTTTTGATCCAATAAGGTCCTCAGGGGCCACAAACTCAAGGACTATATTTGTCTTTTTCTCCAGAACCAGTAACTCTAGAGAGTTGAAGTTCTGTGTACAGGCACCTTGGACAGTGGGGTTTATAATTTATAGATTTGGTAACTTTTGAGTGTCATGGTTTTATGATCTTCTAGAGAATGAAAAGTCTTTGTATTGGTCTCTTGGATTATGAATTGTATTTTTTTTAAAAATAAGTCTAGTGTTTATTTAAAACCTGATTTTCGACATCATTTTGGATGCTATTTCAGGATTTATTCTGATCGAACTGAGATATGAATGTTCTTTCTCGGGCTCTGGAACTTGTCGACTTTATTTCAATCCTATTTTATTTCCATTTTATCGTGACTTCCATTGTCTTGTCTGCAAATATTGAAGCTCATACAGATCCCTTGCAATTACAACTATATGGTCCTGAGTACCCTAACACACGCACTCAAAAATTCCAAATTGTTGCCATTATGGACTAATCGTGGCCTAGTGTAAACGCAGTATATGCAGATTAAACATTTGTAATGATTATTATCCGAAATATTTAGAGCAAAAGCACTAGGAATATGAGACATGCTAACTTTCAACTTTCTAACGAGTATAGGTCTCTGTCCCTTTCAAAGCTAGGACAAACTGTCCTTTCTCTCAAAATGAATGATTTCTATTATATTTTTTTGTTTTAATTTCCGTCTTTAAAAATATGTTAACGGTGCTTATTCTATTCAGGTGCAGGTTTCAGTTCAAACACATTTTAAAATTTTCATTTCTGATTTGATCTAGGTACAATTTGGTGTATTTTCTTGACATAAAATCGATTTTTTTACAGCCACACCTGTGTCAAGTGACTTTTTTGGCCTCAAAAGCAAGGTCACGTGACATTTTTGGCTTCCAAAGCACGGTCATGTGACTTTGACATGTGACCCCCCCACGTCATCCTGAGAAGCTAATTGGGCCCCCCCCCCATCTCTACACAGACGGGGTATTCTTATCCAAGCTCGAGCCACCCCCCCCCCCCCCCCCCCCCCCCCCGCTCTCAAGAAAAAAAATTGGGGCCCCTCCCCCCACCCCAAAAACCGTTCCTACTCCTATGGAAATGCCTACAAATCGAAAAGCAAGACACAACATCACGATCTTAGATGAGACTGTACAATACACATTTTCTGTTCATACGCCATTCATAAACTTTCTCACACCTTTAAAAGCGCTGTAACAGGTTTTTCTTATTGAAATAAAAATGATCTCGCGAAAAGGTAAATAAGTGTTACCAATGGCTAAATAATACCCCTGCATCAATAAAAAGAGTTCTAAAACGAATGTACATTGTTCGGTTAAGTCATGCGAGTCCATTTACCTTACAGGACCGTTGCCATTTTAATGTGTTGACATTAAAATGGCCGCTCGAAGGTAGTTGAAGTGATCTCAAAGTACAGTTTTGAATGTGGTACCATAATAGAATTCTCAATTATATCTGCTGTCTGAAATCTCCAATTGGCATGAGACCTACAAATCTACCTCTCAAACTGAAATGTTCCACACCTCTGTCACTTTATGTTTTGCACCATTTTCTTTCAATATGGATAACCGTTTTCTATGGATACTACTTATCGGGTCGTGTAATGAGATGTTTATCCTCTAACATAACAATATGTTGTATAGACTTTAAAGATAAATAGAAAATTTGAAAAATAAGCAAAGAAGGTGCTACAGCGTCTGATGCGCGCATCTAAATAGCTAGCTACTAACAGTCTTTTTGCAGTAAGATTCTTATGTAATTTTTGAACTTTATTCCCAAAAATATTTTCTGACAGTATAAACCACTCGTTTGAATTGTAAATATTATTGCAGAATAAGAGACATTTAGCCAACATGAACTAACAATCGCCAAGTTGCAAATAGGAATGTAATTACGTCACTAAATGACTTCATGGTCAATGACGTCATAAAACCTTAACGTCACCACTCTTCAGCCGGCGACTCCTGCATAATACTTCGCTTTGCAAATTGAGTACTGTAATTATGGTCTTGGAAACATAGAGGGGTCGTTATAGCTCAGTGGTTAGCGCGGTCAGGGGTTCGAATCCTGCCAGGGGCACGGCAACTTTGTCTGCAGTCTACTTGCACTAAATTTCAATGCACCACCCATGGTTCGCTACTTCCAGCCGTTGCTCGCATGTTTCACTGCAATGCATAGCCAGATGTCCTTGCGGCTTTTCTCTCTGCAATAATACTAACAGCCGTGATATAAGTGAAATATTCTTGAAAACGACGTTAAACCCCACCTCACCCACGTTTATTGATGTGACTTTAACTAGGTAGGCTATGTTCGAAATTGTTTATCTATGAGATTCAGCTAAAAAAAAGGGCAGCAAAGTGAAACAAAGGAAATGATTTCCGTACAAAAAAGGGATTACTGGAGCCAGTTGTTATTGATTGAAGTTGAAATAGCAGACGAGTATAAAATCTGGGTACGATCATTGATAACTAACTTTCATGGATATCTAATTCACACTGTGAACATGCTGAGACACAACAAAGACTTTTCTTCCTGCGAAAATTGCGATCTTTTGATGTAGACCACAGTATTCTTAGATTATTCTTCTAAACTTTTGTCAATAGCATACTGACTTTCTGCTTCCATGCATGGTATGGAAAACTATCTCGAACACAGAAAAACAAAACTGACAAAATTGTAAACACCTCCAGCTTTGAGCATCTTTAATTCCAGTTTTACCGTTATCAAGCAAATGATCATCATTGCTTGATAACGGTGTTAGGATCTACACCGAAACGTCGCACTACTGCAATAAAGAAGTTGTGTATCCATAAAACTCGTTCTCCTTCATCTAACCAACTTCTAAATGCCATTGACAATGAAAGAAGTGATGTTAGGCCTATAGAGTTAAAAAGAAGGCTCTAGCCATTCAATCAGAGCCATCGCATTTTATATATGGATATTATGAATGTCTACCATCTGGACGTCGTTTCAAAATCTGGCATTTCAAACTAACAGAGCGTCAAAATCATTTGTCCCACACCATACAGTATAAACATTCTAAACCTCCACACCAAATAGAAACTACGCATCTCTTGAAACACGACATGGCTGATTAAAATATAACATATCAAAAGCAATGCCATTAGTACCCATCATCACACTGTTCGTTAGTATTGTTTTTATAGTGTATTCATGTACTGTTATATGTTGTATTGTATACTACCAAAGACTCTTTGAACGTAAGACGAACTTCCCATCTGGGATAATAAAGTTCATCTTATCTTATCTCATGAATGGATGAACAGTACATTCGTAAACCAATCAAAATGCAAAGTGTATTTAGAAAAACTGTTATTCCTGTGAACATTATGCAAACTTTGCCCGCTAAGGTAAGAATAAGTTTTAGTAATAACGTAACTCGTGGATGATTAAAATATAGCATATTAAAAGCAATGTCATCAGTACCCATCAACACAATGTATGTTATTGTTTTTATATTGTATTCATGTTTCGTTATTTTGTATTGTATAATTCCAAAGGCTCTTTGAATGTAAGATGAATTTCCCATTTGGGATAGTTCATCTAATCTTGTCTTATCTTCTAAATGCACGAAAAGTAGATGCGTCAACCAATCAAAATGCAAGTTGATTTTATAAAAACTGTAAACAGACCATTATGGAAACTTTACAACCGGCATATCTTTGCCCGCTTGGGTAAGAAGTTTTCAAATTATTTGAGGTTTGAGTTAAATTAAACCGGAATTTGTCCTAACTCATAAGAACTGTTCCCTTTACCATCGTGAAATGAGGAAACCCCGTATCGATATGGCAAGATTACAAGTGGAACTTGGACGATATAGTAATATCATAAGAACACTGTGATTGTGCAGAGTATGTAAGCTAGATAGAATTGAAGATGAATTTCATTTTGTCACTGTTTGTCCAGCCTTTCAAGACTTGAGATTTAAATATTTGCCGCTTGCTTGTACGCCATATGGTTTTTAAAATAGTTTCATCAATGTAATGGCATCGTGCAATACGAAGAATATTATTTCACTTCAGCTCTTTATCCACCATGCACTCTCTCTAAGATTCAATTATATATATGGGTCGGAGGCCACACGTACCGAAATAAAGAATTGAATGGAGTTAAATTGTGTCAAACATTATACTCCCTGTTCCCTCTTGAATTGACTAAATTTGATAAGGTCGACATCAGATATCTCAAAGTGATTGCCTTACATTAAACACATAAACCAACATAGTTTGATCATATCATATAAAATTTACATCTTGAAAAAGTTGATTAGAATGATTTGATATCATTTGATTGAAAATAAATGGACAATTGGTAATTTGTAAAATATATAAACTTTGTTTCCCGTCAAACTGAGAATTGAGTTGACTCAGCTGGCGGATGAATAGATTCGAGCGTGGTAAAGCTGTAAAGATTCTTTATATACCAGAAATTGTGCTAACGTGTACAAATAGAGAATTGCTCCAAAGTTATTCTGATATCAAATATATCAACACTCTTTTTAAAATAATAGGCTTGCCGAAGATATCTTTACTTTAGTGTTGATATATTATCATCCAAAATCATTCAAATGTTTCAATGAAAATAGTGTAGATCTCTAAGCACAGATCTGTCATTTGACTAGCAATGCGGTGATGCCATATCATTGTGACGTCATCATGTTTGACATCATGGCATTGTGATGTCAGTACTCGATGATGTCAACGCATTATGATGTCATGTAGTTGACGGTGACAGCGCATTGTGCAAAATCTACTGCCAAAACGATATCTCTTTTGAATGATAAATACATTTTCGTTGCAATGAAACATTCAATCGCATTTTACGTTCTATGGTATCATACCATGATACGTTATGACTGCAATATTATAAGGACTGTTACGTTACGTGCAGTGTCATGGGCGACGTCATACCATAGTACAAACTTTTATTGACGATTATGTTGCTCCAAGCGATGAAATGATTTAAATGAAATTCGTTAATTGTCAGCTTATCTATCTGCATAAAAGGAAACGTAAAATGCACGGTACATAACGGAATGTAGACCTAACAAAGAAACGAATCCTAAATTTGTATTGTAAGAAACTTTTGTGAGGATCATAGCCCATGGCTCTATTTCTCCAATTAAAAGTAAAGTAGGACTCGTGCCATTTATATTCGTCCGGTGACTATATTTCCATAGACTTTGACGTTGATTTAGTCTCGGATAAATATTTTTTGTAGATATCTTTTTAAGTTTAAGTTTATAAGGAATCATCTTGGCTACAACCTCATAGTGTATGTTGAATGTTCTATTGTTTGTTTAGGGAATGACAGTAAATTGTCCAACATATAGGCCTACTTAGTTGTGACAACATGGCGATCTATGGGAAACGTTTTAATTCAATGTTAGCCTACCACAGGAACTCGATATCGTAGGTAAAATGTAGGTAAAACGTAGGTTAAAAAAAGACCAATCAGATCGTTCCAATGGGTATAGACTGCGGACTAACGTTCACGGGAGAGGTTTTTGTGGTCGTTTTCCGAGTTTGAAGAGATATTAAACTTAATAACTGACATAATATGGTTGAAATCAGCCGGGTTTTGCGGAGAAATGTATAGGTGATAGGTACGTATTTTCATTTGGGAATGTCACTATTTCTTAGCGTAAATTTTGACCTAATGTTGAATGGACCCTTAGATCGGCAATATGGCTGCCCGTGCTCCTTTACTCTATGTTATATAGGGGGTAGGTTTATTTTACCTACGTTTTACCTGCATTTTACTTACGATATCGAGTTCCTATGTAGCCTACACATGAAGGTAAATCTAATGACATTAGTAAAAGTGTCTTCCGAAAAGTTAATTTAAGGTATGTACTTCAAGCTGGTATAATTTCCAATCAAACTGAAAAGTTTAACATTAATCTAATCAGAATTACGAAATTTAAGTATCTTGCATTAAAATGAACACTCAAGTCGATGGAAATAACGTCACTGTACGAACATACTGACACGGCCTGGGTCTTGTACATTGTTCAACATAGCTATAAGAAGGGCAAAGATTGTTACATGTGTTGGAAAAGAGTCCTATAGTCCAGTGGTTACCTCTTCTATTATATTTATTTTCGTAGTACAGAGAATAATACTGGCTAGCTGGCTGGTTTAGGCCTTGCAGTATTTCCTTTTCCTATATATTTCAGGTGCAGCGATCCACTATATTGGCACAACAAAGCGAGGGAAATACCGCAAGGCTTAAATCAGCCAGTAATGGAGACTGGCAAGAGTTATGCATTGCATTTGGAAGTATACAGTGAGACAGCGAGCGAGCTACGAAACAAGTTCGAAAAATCCATTGTTGACAACAGCACTGTGGAATTCATGCGGTTGTGAGATATAGACAATGCTTCGCTGGTGATAATGGTCGTTATAAGTAAATATATTTAAATAGTGCAATGTTCAGGAACTGATACCTGCTCGTAGCATTATTACCTTGGACAGACATCATGAGTTTAAGCTCCCGGAGAAGTATACAATCAACCTACATTTAACGGAACGTTTCTATCAGGTTGTCCCCTACGTTGTTTGTGTGCCTTATGTGAGAAAAACTGCTGTATATTTACATTTACTAATTTTACAACTTTGTAATTATAAAATTAGATGTTGATTGAATATCCACAAAGTAACATGTTTATTATCACAAGGCTCTCTTGTTGTGTCCAAGCAAAGCTTTTAACACTTGTTCTGGTGAGGTGTGATGAGGTGATTTAGGGTATAACACAGCTTTCAAGAATATTTCACTTTTATTACATAACGAGCAATCAAATACCGGGATTTATTATATGATTGCAGGTGAAATACCGGGATTTATTACTCAACCGTGGTGAGATCACTCATTAGATAACAATGAGTTTGTTACACACATGTGTGATACCACCGCGTGCTGCCGTTACGTCATAATCGGCGCGTGACGTCACAGTCGTTTTTGGTTGACGTCACAATGTTAGCCACGCGACCTCAATAGCGGGTGACCTATTTGCAAGTGAGCGTCACTAACAACGATTTTCTTGCAATTCAGCGCTATTTACACCATTTAGTAATTAAAAAAATACTAAACGATGTCCCGTTTGATAACATATTTATGAAACTCGTGAATGGCATCGGTATTTAACTCGCTTTCGCTCGTTAAAATACCAAACCATTCACTCGTTTAATAAACATGTTATCAAACGGGACATCGTTTAGTATTCTATATCTATCAATGAAAATAAACTGTGTTATCAGTCACTAGTGAAAATAACAATGGAACGTGTTATCAGTCACTAGTGACTGATATTACAATGACCTGATGTCATAAAAGAATGCTCCGACGTCATGACACGTTCATGACGTCACATTGTTGCTGAGGCGACAGGCTCTTTCTGGAGCCGACTTAACGTAAATGCAAGTCGATTTCGGTGAATATGCAAGGACTTGGTCATATAATAAATAGAAAATGTGTATTTCTTGACAAATACCATGTTTATCTCATCTCGTGATAATATAAACTTTCTACCTCACTCGATGAGATAAACATGGTATTTGTCAAGAAAAGCCAAATATCCTCTATTTATCAGTGGAATAAACTGTCTATCAAGCTACAGTGAAAATAACTTATATTTTCACTGCGATCAGTGACTGATATAATTTGACAAATAAAATAAAAATAATAAAACAATGGTGTGACGTAGCGAATTGGCTTATGACGTCATATTGTTACTGTGGTGACGGGCTGTTCCGAGCGGCCGCTCGGCGTGAAAACGACCCTTTTCGGAGGTAAATACAAGGATACCAGCATATAATAAATAGAATATCAGTCAATTCTTGACAAATACCATGTTTATCTCATCTCATAAGTTATGTATGCGATGAAACCTGTGAGCATCGACTGGAACTAGTGAACAGTGAGTAGTACTGCACCTAAATTCAGTGTAGTATCGAACATGCACACTAACCTTACTGCATGTGGGAAGTTCTTAACAGCAAAGCTGCAGAGCCCCTGGCGGGATTCAAACTCCGGACCCCTTGATCCAAAGCGAAATACGCTAACCACCTGGCTTTTCCACCTTCGAAATGTTTCAGTATTTTAAATGTTCAATGAATGTTACCAACACTTATGCATATTTACACTACGTTCGTTTTTTGGATGCGATGCGTTAAAAATAATCGCATCAGAACGCAACACGTTATTTTCAGTGAGTTGTCATACACTACGTCCGTTTTTTTCATGCGTTCACCTGTTCTATTTTATTCGCATCGCATTCAAAATCGCATTGGCATTCCCTATACGACGTCATAATTCATCATCTGAAGGGGTATTTCCCACCACGTGTAGTGTTATGTAGAGATATATTTGTAGGGTGTAAGTTCGAAGTTGACAAGCAGGCGGTGAAGAGTCCGATTCAGGGCAGATGGCCAGGGCGCCAATGCGGGCCTCGTAGTCTGAACAATGGGGTTCTACCCGTAAGAAGGAATAGGATAGGTAATCGTATACTGCGGTAGGACGGACCGGGGTAACGTATATTTTGAAATGTTTATATGGTTATATGTGTAGTTATATATTATGTATGAGCTTTAAGTATTTTGTGTAATAAAATGTGAAAACGTATTGGATCTTTTAATTGCAAAGAGTAGTTTTGAAGAGGAGTACCTCTCGTGAGTCAAGCGAGGGGATTGAGTTCCCTCAAGGGAACACGGGAGACCTTAATATGACAGTAGGCAAAGCAGTCATACAAATAGTAAATCATATAAACTGTGTTTAAATAGACATATGAAATTATATGAAAGGGATATGAAGTCTAAATTTAGGGAAAACATGAAATATTCATCCAAAGACTACTGGAAGTTGCTGAATAGTAAGAAGAAGTCACACGATGCATACCCTGACCTAGACACGTTTTACAATTTCGATAAATCTAATAATGAAAATTATTGTACTGAAGAAATCGACGAAGATCCGCAGTTGAAAGACGATGTTTATGACACTGAAATCTTGAACAAAAATATAACAAAAGACGAAATTGTCACTGCAGTTAATAGCCTAAAGCGCAGTAAATCATCGGGTACCGATTTTGTTGAAAACGACTATATGAAAGATGCTTTAAAATATATTCTTCCATCGATATTAAAACTGTTTAATCTAATATTAGATTCTGGTTGTGTTCCAGCAAGTTGGCTAAAAGGAATGATAAAACCGTTGTACAAAGGCAAAGGCGACATCAAAGATCCGAATTCATACCGCCCGATTACAATTTTATCATGTTTTGGAAAGTTGTTCACGTCTATTCTGAATAACAGATTAACGAAATTTCTTAACACAAACAATATTCTAAGTCCCGCCCAGGCAGGCTTCAGAAAGGGTTATTCAGTATCGGATAATCTTTTTGTAATACATATGCTTTCAGAAATGCTAAAACTAAGAAAAAATAAATTATATTGTGTCTTCATTGATTTTACAAAAGCGTTCGATACAGTTTGGCGTATCGGCCTATGGCACAAAATGGTCAGAAACGGGATAAATGGTTAATTTCTAAAACTAATAAAGAACATGTATCACGACATTAAGTCCGCAGTTATGCTTGATGATAAAATATCAAATACATTCCAGTGTTATTCTGGCGTTAGACAAGGATACAATTTATCCCCACTTTTGTTCTCTATATTCATAAATGATGTAGAAAGCTTTCTACAAGAAAACAACTGTAAAGGTGTTGATCTCGAATGTAATGAAGATGTAAATATAATGACAATCATAAAATTGATAATTTTATTGTACGCCGACGATGCTGTTCTTTTCAGTGAAAGTCCAGTTGAGTTACAAAAATCACTAAATGCATTCCAGCAGTATTGTTTCACTTGGAAATTACAAGTTAATCTTACAAAAACTAAAGGGCTCATTTTCGGTAGCGGACCTGCAAGTAAATCAAAACATTCATTCGTCTTCAATAGTCAGAAGATTGAAATTGTCGACATGTACAACTACCTTGGTATTAAGATTCATAGAAACGGTAGATACGTAAATACAATCAAATCACTTGTCGAGAGTGCAACAAAAGCAATGTATGCCCTTTTAAATCATGATCTATGGATCCGAAATTTGGGGTTTTGAAAACTTAAAGACTATTGAAAAATTACACATAAAATTCTTAAAGCTCATTTCCTTCTTGAGGAAACAGTACACCAAACTTTGCTCTCTATGGTGAATTTGGTAGAGAACCAATTTATATCAAAGTATATAAACGGGTTATAAGTTTTTGGCATAAGATTGCTACCTATACCAGTACCCTGAAAACCACCAGTATTTTGCTTAATTATGTACGTATTAATAAGTGTGATATGTTAGATAGATTGAAGTGGTTTTCATTTGTTAAAAAGATTTTAACAGACTGTGGGTTAAATGAAATATATGACAATCCTGCCATTTGCACTACCTCGTGGCTAGCCTCAACAGTAGAAAGGGTACTAAAGGACCAAAATTTACAAAACTGGAGAAGTTCTATAGAGCAAAGTTCAAAGGGCTTTTACTATAAAATATAAAAACATGAATTATGCTTTGAACCTTACCTTTTTATGTCTAAAGCTATATACTTACCAATTCTAAAATTTCGAACCATTAACCACTATATACCTGTTGAGACTGGCCGATGGACAAATATACCTAGAAATGAACGCTTATGTAAACTATGTAATTCCCCCGCTGTTGGTAATGAGTTTCACTCCCTTTTCAGATGTCAAGCCCTACATCAGCAGCGGCAACTGTATATTCCTCAATACATTAATACATGGCCCAATGTCTATACATTTAACAGATTATTTTGCTCAAAAACTGCTAAGAATCTAAAGAACTTATCAAAATTGATTGCATGTATTAACAATCTGGTTGCAGTTTCACGTAAGTAATGGTTTGACCTTATATTTTCACCATTAGATTAGAATCATGAATTTATATTATATGATTATGTCACATTATCAGTCATGTTTTCAAATGCGATCTTGTTGTATGTATGTATGTACATATGTGTATACTAGAATTATGTATGTTTATTATATTGTCACTATATATAGTACCCTAATGCCATCTTGGTGTACTTATGTATATATGTGTGTATTATGTTACTCATGTACCACCGCTGGTGGGTATTGAGCAATAAAAACCTTGAACCTTGTATGCCAACATACATCTGTACCTCAATATATACAAACATACATTCAGCTTTGTATACATACACACATGTGTACATATATGCATCTGTACCTACATACATGTACATACATTTGTTCATACCGTACATACATAATATTCTATACATCTAAATCTGTACATACACCCATTGTACACATACCTACAGTAATTACATACATCGTTACACATATACATGTACATACATAACATATGGAACTAAACAATAAAATAATGATATTCGCATTAAAATCGCATGCAAAACGCGTGTAGTGTAAACCCCCAAATCGCATGCGTCAACGCAATGCGATTTATTCGGACGTAGTGTAACCCCGCCTTATGCAAATCATATATACAATATTTACAGTTGAATTTAGTTACTCCAATGTCCTAATATTTGACACAAGTTAAAGCTACCCTTGAGTTACTTCTTAATAGCTGGAAGTCACGGCGAGAGCAGCAAATAAACACACACACACACACACACACACACATATATATATATTTATATATATATTCTGAAAGCTGAATGTCCGGGCGGGGCATGTAATATAAATAGCACTATAATCACACAATATTTACAGTAAACTCTTACAATCAGTTACAATCTTGCAGTGCTCCAGATAAATTTTAGACCTATTCGGTATTTACCCCTTGTTTTTGTTACCATTGAGTAAATTCGATTTTCATTGCGTATTCAGTAAAATGGTACTCCTCCGATTTCTGACATTTGGGTATTTTATATAAAAAATGGGATTACACTACACTCAAGATTTTATATGATTAGTTTAATCTTACTATTGAACATATAAATTTATCTTACATGTATTGAACATGTTGAAATCAATTAATGTACTTCCTAAACAATTTTCAATATTTTTTGTCATGTCATTTTGAAAGAGTAAATGAAATAATTGTGTCTGTTGTCATTTCACAGAATAATTGGTCATCAAGACATATTTTCATTCTTTCACGTTTGCATGACAATTTGATGAAACAATTGTCTAAAATTGAATAAATGTTGTTTCCTTAGCTTGTAACAAATTGTTACAAAATGAAAGATTTATGACCACCGACTGACCGTGCCATTTTGATAACTTACATGGTGATAGTAAAACATCTAACATTATTGAGGAGACTTCGTTTTACAGAGATACTGTTTAGAGTTTTATGAGATTTAATGTTCAGATTCCCAATAATCTTAAACAACAGAGGCATCGGGTTATACATGTCAAACACTGATGTAGAGCTTTGATATCAAATCGTGGCAAGTTTATGTTCAAATACGCTAGTGTTTCCAATCTATTGCGTACATTACGATATATATCATGATTGTTTTGAGTTTTAAAGAAAATGCCTGCGTATCTGTACTCCCAGTTTTTTCTTTAAATACGTTTTTAACAATTTAAGTGCGTAAAATACGCAGATACGCAGCTTATCTGGAGCACTGAATCTTGTGAAATAGGGGCGGGATAGCGTAGTGGTTAACGCGTTCGTAACGGTTCATCCTTGGTTCGAATCCCGCCAGGGGCACGGCAATTTTGTCCGCAGTAGAGAACTGTTCTACACACAGTAAGATTTGGGTGCAATGCTACACTGAATTTCAGTGCAGTTCCACCCACGGTTCGCTAGTTCCAGCCGTTACTCGCAGGTTTCACCGCAATGCATAGCCACAAGTCTTTGCGGACTTTCTCCCTGCAATAATACTAGTGATATAGGTGAAATAATCTTGAAAGCGGCGTTAAACCCTAACTCACCTCACCTCCATATGAAATATGTTATTGCTTGGGGCGCATACGCCCCAAGCAGTAATAAGGTGAATTTATCCCTATATACTGTTGGAATTTTCAAATAGAACCTTCAGCCAATGATATGCGTTGTCTTAGTATCTTTGAAATTATATTGACCAATGACCAAAGCTGTAGCAAATTATGAACCACGTGACATTGTGGGTAATCCGAAATAATTGGCACAAACAAATGTGGATTTTGATTATCAATATTTGTCATATAGATAGAATTGTTCTTCAATGTTTCATTAGAATCAATGATAAACTTGTAATCTGCAATTCAAATCAATATCACAAGTAACAAAGCGCTTTTCTATAAGTTACGTATATTATTTGGCATTCCAGAATCGGAAACTACGTTCCGTTTGGTTAACAGTTTTACTGGTTATGATTGATTCGGAACCCGGCGCAACACCCGGCATACGCCGCCGAAAATGGTGAAACCGGAGTACGCCTAAGGCGTAATCCGAATGCTTCGGTTTGAAATGACAGGCGAAGGTGGCGTATAATGGCGTACAAATGCTATCCATGCGACATTTAATAACTATATTTTCTTTGACTTTGCATTTGACAACTAGATACTTTGACGAAGTGATTTATTTAAGAATAATACTGGTTCTTTAAAACAATGCCTAACACGCTAAGAAAATGTCACTTCATGTTTGGAAGTAATTTTTTAAAAAGTTTTCTCATTTAAATGACATGTTAATTTAAGCTAGTTTGAGGGATGATGACGTCTTTCTGTTTGTACGCCGATACACTTGTTAACTTTAAGCCTGGCTTCAGAACGGTGCATGTACTCCGGTCACTTGGTCGGTGTATATGCCGATGAAACGAATCAAACATAGCCACTGACCTACTTTTCCAAAATGTTGCTGATGTCGAGTTAGCGAAGGCAATGTAATAGAGTTGGTCTCCATAGATTAAAATCTAAAAATTAAAAGAATAATCGCCACACGGTAAATTGACATATTTGTTTGAGAGCTTTACATTGATATGATAACACACGGTGCTGTGTTGTGTTGTGCGTTGGTTGCTGTCTTGGAACTCCGTTACATTTTGTCCTTAGGGTTAGAACAAGTCCGAATCCTTTCGGTGATACTTTTTTGGAATAATACATCCGATCGAGGTCTTTGTGATAATTGACTGTAAACATGTGATATTGCATTATTTATACAAAGCGTAGGATACAAAGGGTAATTCTAAGGAGAGAAAATAAATCATAAAAAAAATTTAAAAACAGTTTTAAAACAACTAAAATGCCAGTCTATAAATTTCTAACAAATAACACTTGATCTAGACATTAAGACAAATATACATGTATATAACATTCAAATCCTATGTTAATAGTTAATTAGGCTCTAATTTGTTACAGAAATTTCTTCAAAATAAGATATATTGACATGTTATGATCAGGACTTCTTATGCAGACTTTCGAATTTTGTAAAATGGATATATTTACTTGTGCACTGACTTTCATTGAGAATGAGTGAGAAAAACTTATCTCAGGTAATACATGTGTATGCAAGCTTACGTCACCTGTTAGATGTTACACGAGTAGGTCTTACGCCAACCTTTGTAATGTCAAAAATAACTCAAAATGTAACGATATAGTTATGCGAGGAACTTTTATTAATGACAATATGAAATTAAATTTGCATATGTTACTTGAAGTAAAATTATTAAGATAAGGTTTCATACAGTTGTTGAAGGTTCCGATACAAAACTAGCTAAACCGAAATATAGAATAGAATATAGAATTACTCCTTCAGCTTTTCCTCACGCAATACTTCCTTCCTTAATTGTATGTTCTTCCTCAACGCTTTCATCATACATTGTCGGACATCCATCCAATCCATATCCAGCACCCATATTCACCTGGAATCACCTCCCACTAACAAATCACCGCCTCACGTTCCATACACTACATCTACCCAGGTGCCCCAAGCTTGCCTTTTTAAAGGCTTTTCTTGTATCATATAAGTTAAATTGTATAACTGTTCTTAAGTCATTAAACACATTTACATTGTATCGTAAATTGGTACGTCATTATACTGCAAAACAATGCACGTTACCGTACAATAAATTATATAATATCAAATATATATAATTAGATCATAATGAGTATACTTGAACTCTGAACGCTAAACTCCACGTCACAAAGGGTATACTCAAAGCATATAAATACTTTAGCACCCTGATGTTTGGTCCGACATATGATTGATTATTACTTTTTCATTGTCAAGTCACTGGGAGAATCCAACCCAGCACCTAAATAAGCCGCATTTAAAGTCTCACAATGCCTTCACTTCCATAACAGGTACTCAAATGTAGTCCTACTGCATCCACCCATTCGGCAAGCCACGCCGATTCTTGCTGAACTTCACTGATAGAGGTCAACTGAGCTAGACACAGAACCTGGTACCAGCATCAGTGGTTAGATATGAGTTAACGTTTGAATTTTACAATATCAATATCAATATTTTGGATATATTTGGATGTAAGCTGAGCTTTTGAGACGGCCACCTCATTTTAAGATTATTAAATTATCGATGGCAGTGAAGGGGGGTTTGTGCAAAGTCTACATTAGACATGTTGTCTTCAATTTGGAAGCAATGAAATATGATACACGATTCATTTTGGATAGAACATTGTGTTTTCGAATGTGTCACAACCAAGTCTAGTGAACCTGATAGTCCGGGGCTCTGTTCCATAACAGCGAGCGCTTAATAATCTAATAATCGCTCATTGAGCGCTACATTAAACCTCTCTTGAACGTGATTGCTCAATGTAGCGCTACGTAGCAAGGCGAGCAAACTTCGAGGAATTTGCACTGTATCGTTCAAGAGAGAATGAGCGCTACTTGAGCGCTATATTGAGCGATCAATGAGCAATTTAAGCGCTCGCTGTTATTGAACGGAACCCTGGCGAGAGCACTATTGTGTGGGAGCGTCGGCTGCAGGGCGAGAATTGTGTGTTGCACGTGCGCGAAGGCATTACAATCTCCAGTGAGGGTTGACTCGGTGCACAGCACAGGCCCGTAGCAACAAAGGGGGGGGGGGGGGGGGGGGCTATTTTTTTTGCTCTCTGTTCCAAAGTGTTTTTCAACCTGAAAGACATTCGAATAACTTCGTGAGAGAAAAAAGTAATTTTCGTTTATAGAAAATTCTGATAATGTACGTAACGTTTGCATGTAAGTTACAAGTATCGTGTCTGGCGTATCTAAATAGACAATGACAATAATCACAACTGGCGCTATATACTTTGTAATAAATGAAGGAAATTCTGATATTGCATGTGGATGTAATGTTTCAGTATAACTGCAAGTATACAAGTACAAGTATTTCAACGTTTACTCAACGTACCTTTAGAATATGAGAAAGTTTAGGTACGAAGCTGTATTAAGCGATTACTTTGAAACCTATCTTGAACACGGCCCCGGTACCTTGTCAGGTGTTTTATGTGTCCGTCCTTTGTGGTACGTAAGTACATTTTTTTTTCATTTGAATTGATGATATGATTGTTATGTTTTGTGGGGTAAGTATTTGAGAATGTCCGAAAACTTGAGATTATTTTCGCACGAGGAGCGGGTTGGAGGCCGTCACTCCGCGTGCAAAAATAATCTCCAGTTTTCGGAATTTCTCCTACTTAAAACAAAGTTCGACCTCGCAGTACACAGAGCACGTGCATTAATAATGTTGAGTTGTTTCAATAAACGCGAACGCGGGACGCTGTGCTCAAATACAACTTTACACCTACACTGTACACGTGCCTAACTATGGGAGAGTTGTCGGTATAAAAGGCAGTGACGGAGCAGATGTCGTGCATTTCGACTGTCCACTGCAACAATGTCTTCAGATTCCGACGACGGTATTTTCATCACCCAAAGTAGCTTTTCCATTTCAAATGTTAATTCAGACTTTGAAAACTTGATCAATGAATCGTCAGAAAAAAAAACTTAAATTCCAATTTTAACCTTGACTCAAGTGAATTCTCTGACTCAGCTTTAATCGAAGATAGTCAGAAAGTACAAATACAACTTAACTCTAAAATCATATCTGAACAGAGAGATTTCGAAATAAAAGAAACAAACTCCCGCAATGAAGACTCGAGGTTTGGTGAACCTCTGTCACCTTCAGAATTGCAAAAAACTTTACAACTCTAGATCTGCATATTCCGTCAACACAGAAAACAAAAGTCTATGGGATTATCGTCTTTACAAGGCATGGGTTGAGGAGAGGAGCAGAAAAAAGACTGTTTGTAATTTCGAATTAAAGGTTGATATTTTGACACTAGGAAGGGACGAGGCAAAATTAAATAAAACTTCATCCTTCATCGCGGAGGTGAGAAATCAGAAGGGGGAGGAATATCGTGGTAACACACTGTACGAGATCGTGAGCTCTCTCCAGTACTACATCAGGAATATCGCGGTAACACACTGTACGAGATCGTGAGCTCTCTCCAGTACTACATCAGGAATATCGTGGTAACACACTGTACGAGATCGTGAGCTCTCTCCAGTACTACATTAACGATTCATCCAAACTAAGAACGCCCTGAACGATGTCTTGTCAGACTGTACCAGAAGTACATGTCATTGCGGTGAGTGAACGAAATGAAATATAATTTAGATTTGAATAATAGATTACTCATCTTTATTTTATAAGATTATGATGGTGGTTTGCTGACAATTAATACTTGCATTATAACAGTATATATGGTTAGGCATTTTGCATGTTCAATGTACTAGTTTGTATCATGGTATCAGAAAATTGCCTTTGATTTACTAAAATGATTTCTATATTTTGTTAATGAAAAGCGTATTTTTGACTTTAGATTTCTTACTCCCAATCGAAGAATGGTAAATGTACCGCATTTTACCTCCGGCCTATGAGATACGTCAGTGCCGACAGGTGGTTTTCCGACTGTGCTATCGGCACCCATCCCCTGAGGGGTACTATAGTATAAGCAAGCCAACTTCCCCGGCTTCTTCAGCAACCACTCACGCCGCGCTACTACAGCAACCCGGCTCTACGACAGTGGAATAGATGAACAGCTCACCGCAGAGCGAGGACGGGACATACATTTCCCAGATAACACATCCCCTAGTGGGCCACTAGTGGCAGGTAGCTAGTGGCTTGCCACTGGTGGGTAGCAAGTGGCCAAACGGTGTGATAGCTATTTGGCAACTGGTGGCAGATAGCTGGTGGCTTGCCACTGGTGGGTAGCAAGTGGCCCACCGGTATGATAGCTAATGGCTTGCCACTATTGGATAGCAAGTGGCCCACCAGCATGGTAGCAGATGGGTCGCTGGTGGCAGATAGCTACTAGCTGGACAAACTACTAGTGGGCCACTGGAGCAGGTACTTGTGGCCCACCAGTGGTCCACCAGTTGTGTGTTATCTGGGTTGTAGCAATCCGAGGCTACAAGGTGGAGACTGTTTATATCTACTAATTTATCCAGTAGGCTTACAATATGAAGATGTTGATAACGATCGAAAACCGGACAATGAGCCCCAACAGGAGCGCATCAGATTGATAACGCATACATTTGTAAACAAATTCATGAATGAACTGATGAATATCAGTGCACATAATATTTCTACACCTATTTTTGATTTTGCGGGAATGACAAACCCTTAGGGACAACCCCTCCCAAGCTTTCAAAATTCTCAAAATTGGATCTTCACTTCATCTAACTAATATCTAGTTTCAAATATAGTATAGTATATTCAAATACATGTAAACTACCTTCACCGTTATATTTGCATAATTATTGTACCTACAATAGTGTTCTGGAATCGGAGATCTATATCTTAAATCTTATCTCGACTTATTACGTACTCTGTGAAAATTTAGATGTCATAAACTTAAGGTGACACTCTCAGATTTTCATCGCATCTTATTTATATTTACAAGAATACTATTTAAGTTGACTGAAGTCCACTCGATTATCATTTTTATCCCTATTTATCCCCAAGTGTCAACTATATGCAATTTACATGTTCATGTTTTCAAAGAAAAACCAATTAAAGTTCATATTTGTGGGACCAAGCCAAGATTTTGCATTAGAATTAAGTATCATCGAGGTCATAACACCTATTGAATAATATTAAACTGAATTTGTCTCCCTAACTGCTTCAGTAAAAATTCTTAAATTAAGTTTTCTCGATTGGCGCACGCCAATCAAAGCACATTGTCCGGTTTTCGATAATAATTTTTGACGCATATATTTCTGCTACAATGAATCTGTTGACCCCAAAATTGTTTTCTGTTTCAGTTAGTCTTTATCAGTGAAATGGCACAAATAACGAAATTTGACTCACGTGATCCTTACACAAATCTTTAAGATAAAAAATACCGTTATGAAAAATGTATAAATCGTGTCAACTGAATTAAGTATACAAAGTCTACTTATAATTTTGTGCAAGATGAATTCCATTTTCACTTGTTTGAAAATTTGAATGTCGAAACTTGTTACCAAGGTATTTTATGTCCATATAAGACAAATGGGAACTCGAAATTGTTAAAGGCTACACAGAATATTGAATACTAGCCAAAAAAAAACTAGCAATATTTTTTTTTTAAATCTATCCATGTGATATCTTCAATCATTATGAGTATTACATTGTGTATACACATTTATACTTTTGGCCATGTTTCTTTCAAATTCAGGGGCGGGATAGCGCAGTGGTTAGCGCATTCGGCTTCTGATCAAGAGGTCCGGGGTTCGAATCCCGCCAGGGGCACGGCAACTTTGTCTGCAGTAGAGAACTGTTCTACACGCAGTAAGGTTTGGGTGCAATGCTTCACTGAATTTCAGCGTAGTACCACCCATGGTTCTCTAGTTCCAGCCACTGCTCGCAGGTTTCATAGCCACATCAAACACAGTGATAAACGTTAGTCTCTGGAACGAATCAAAGATATGATTTAATGAGATTGATTTACTACACATGGTCTCGTTTTATTGACATCCTTGGAGATTTTAGCTGATCATGAGTCACACCCAAAAGGTTATAACTATGGGAGGATGAACATTAGTTGAAAACTGGAATATAGGTCATTTCGCATATCATCATACTTTAAAAAGAGTAAAACTAATGTTCACACAACTGTTTAATGTATGATATAGTTGTAGATTTATGTATAGTTTCTTAGTTCTATATTAGGATGTGTAACTGTTCTTCCTTACAGGGAATGTGGGTATGATGTTGAAAGCTAAATCCACAACACAAAAATCATGCTCAAAGCACTACACACATTATTACCCTGGTATAAGGACCAACATCGTTCCTGTTTCATTCTTAACCCCGTTTGGAGTATGCAACCTAGCTACCAATTAAGGGGCTTGAGGGACTGTCACATTGCCTTCTCTTCCAAACCAGGTACTCAAATGTACTGCAGAGTGAACAGAGGTACATTTTGAATAGTCTTGGCCAAGGTGACCCCATGAGCCTCTCAACTCATGTCTCAGTGTGGGGCAGGTAATCCCCCTTCAAACTCTCAGTTTATCCAACAATGAGGCGGGTAACCCACCCACCCAGCGAGCCCCGCCCGTTGTTGCTGAACTTCACTGATAGCGGTCTTCTGAGCTGTGGACAGGACCACGTGTTTTTAACTGTATGTGATTACTCGGTAATTGTATGACGGGTGTAGATTGCCGTAATTTTATGATTTTGAAATGTTTATGACTAAAATATGTATTTACATTGTGCTGGTGTAATATTTATGAATAGTTTATGCAATGTAGACCCGTGTGTAGTAATAAGCATGTATATGCTTTGCAGTGTTTTGAATGGTGTATGTTTTAAGAAGTTTACTTATGGTAGTCTGATTGACATGTATTAATAGCGTTAACATATGTGGTTCTGAATGGCAATAGTTTTGATTCGCTCCATGTTACAGCAAACGGGTACAAAAATGTACTGACGCTAGAGACCGGTAGCGGTAGTGACGTCATCGGAGACGTTATGGTGGAGGACCCCAGGAGTGGTGTCGTGACGACGACATAGTTTTGATTGAAAACATATTTTATTCATTTAAGAAATGGATTGGGCACAAGTTGTGAAACTTATAGAAGCCCTCTCCACGTAATCAACAACTATTCACAATACACAATATATGCAGAAGAGAGTAAGAAATCTACAAGTGACAACTGGGTAAACATACATTATTAAGGCAACACACAATTGGAAATGTTATTCTTATGAGAGCAGTTTAGACAGTTATGAGACATAGTTTAGCAGTGTTGGGACTGAGTGGACGGTATCCCAGGGAGTGACCTTGGCCAGGTCGTGTTTTGGCGTGAGTACGTTATGTGTGTGTACCCTAGGAAGACCCTAGCCAGTTGCCACCTGTGAGTAAAGCTGCGTGTACTAGTACGTGTATCAGGACTGAGAGGACTCAGAGTTGTACGAGGCTGAATGAAGACTCAACCTTGACACTCGTGTGACCTCCGTGTTTACGACATGAGCAGAACCCGAGTGTGATAACATCAAAGACTGAACATTTTAATCAGTTGTATTCTTCCTTCTATATGCAATGTTATAAATGACTCTGGTTGCACGAATCATGTAGTTCATTTGCATCTTTTGTGGAAGCGAAGTGTTTTGAAATGGTGTAATGATATTTTGATCTAGTAGAGTATAAATAGTGAATTAGTTATTTGGCACACGGAACAATCTTGTAAGTATTAGTTGGCAATAGGATACTTGATGGTGTGAGTATGTAAATGAGTTACTTGTATGTGTCTAATGAATATGTAGTGCCGTGAAGCAAGTGTTGGGTTGGAAAGGTATGAGGTCGATGCAAGATACGTGTGGATGGAGATGATCTGAAATGGAGAGTGGCCGTGTATGGGTGTTTGTCCGAATTATGAACGTGTTGAAAATGTTGGATGAATGAGATAAGGGTGAAACAGTGAGATTTGTTAATTCTTCTGAATAAAACTGGTTTAGTATTCTCAATCTGTGTTGTGTTATGAGGTTGATGTAGATTTTCAGTGACATATTGTATTAATGTATCCGTCTGAGAATCTAATTGCATATTTTCAAATACGGCTTCAAAATATGTTTGAAAACATAACAGTCAGCTGATGACTCCATGTAGTATCTTGTAAACTTATTTATTGTTATACATTTCAGTCATGTCAACCGATATATATTGTCGCTCAGTAGTTGTGTGCGAAACGAAAATGTCGAATGAAAAAAATCATACGGTATTCTAATTACTAATTCGATAAATGTTAAACACATTTGACAAACAATTATGTATGTTGCACCGTAAACGAATGCGGAAGTATTGCAAATGTGGAATGACTAACCTACCTTATTTCCTTAATTACACGCCGGGCGTCTATTATTTTCAAACGGTCTACACCATAGGCGTCTATTTGCGGCAGGATTCTATTCAAGGCAGGCGTCTATTTCGTAATAATGCTTGTATTGACAGGCGACTACGATAGGAAGCAGCGATTATAAATTTTTAATTCGGTTTAACAGGCGTTTAATCAAGGCAGGCGTTCATTGTTTTCAGAAAGCCCTGTGCAAGGGCGTCTTTTCGAGGTAGGCGTCTATTCAAGGCAGGCGTGTAATTAAGGAAATACGGTACATCATCGTGCCGATTGATAGGCATAGATAATATATATAAATGTATCCATCCTATTTTAAATATTTTCTCATTGCCTAAAATGGCATTTTTACAAACTATGAGCACCACTTCCCCTGAAAATAATTTTTATAAACATTATGTCCGTTCATTGTCACGTTATTTTGATCTCACTGTCAGTTTAATGATATTGTGCCAACATTCACTTCTATTTCCATTGCAATTCTACGTTTTTTCAGTACATTTTCATTACGTTTGATTTAGGAAATATTTTTGAATGAATTTTTTAATAACAAAATCGTGATACAGAAAAGAATTAACGTTAGTGGGATACCATTAAACTAATTACAAACACCAGAGATAACTCTTCACTGGAAAATGACGTAATTTATTTATATAAGGTTGTAGAGTACTTAATGGTTTACCAAAAAATATAAACTATTTACACAACCATAATACCACTACCTTTCTTTATTAGTATCAAAAGGTAATTTGATTTTTAATATTTCTAACACACTGTTGATGAACCTAAGCTATTAACTTCTGAGAGCGAAACTCTTATGCCACGGTCACACTTACACGAGGTCATAGACGTGCTTATTACGAGGTGCGGATTATCGTAGTAAAAGGTATTTTATACTGTTTACAAGAACAAGATACGATGTACCGCGAGTGTATCACTAACACATTACGTTCACATCAAGTGAGACCTACGTTATTACTCAGATTTGCGTGCGTGTTTGTCAAGAAAGGGGCGTGTTCACAACGCGTGATGTAAGAGCTGCTACGTGCTTAAAACGTTGATATTACGATGTATCCGTGTTTAATACGACATACATGTAATATCTCCTTATCAATTTTGGTTTCAGACACATTATACTACTGTGCAGAATTAAGTACACCGGATTTCGCGAAATGTGCGCGAGATGTATGCGAAATGTGCGCGAACACGGTGTACTTAACTATGCACAGTAGTGTACTTCTCTTGGCTACATGATACAATACCAGTACAGGTCCATCATGGATGTCGACGTTTCATCTCTAGTTAAGCTAGTAACAGTTGTTACTGTCGCCACCAAGCATTTCCGAAGGAAGCAAAAGCAAAAACGACTAAGAAAAGCAATTATGAAACTCCTATGCGGACCAACGCTAAATTTAAAATTATTTCTATTCATAACAGTTTATTGTTGCAGACAAAAAACAATCTTTTTCAAATCTGTCAGTAAGATTAATACGTTGTAAGCTTGTCCCTCCGGTAATACGGTACGCATTTTCGTTGCAGTGTATGCCCTCGCCTTCGGCTCGGGCTATACAGCTGCAATGATGATAACACCAGAATGTATTGACCTCGAGAGAAGTTTATAACTTATATAGTAATGATAACCACATATCTTAACTGAGCACTCTTTTTCTACGACCTGGCATTCTCGCTCTCTTGTTCGCTTCTTGGGCAATACCAGAATGTGCCGCTTGTATTGCGTAAAGTATATTAATAGACGCAAATTTCATGAACAGCCCCTTTGACATGTGTAAAAGACTTGTAAACTGGGGGTATACAATGGATACATTTAATGAATCACAAGCTGGCTTTAGACATGGATATACCACCATTGACAATATGATTGTATTACAAAGTCTTGTTCAAAGATATTTGAATACAAAAGGGGGAACATTTTATGCCGGGTTTGTAGATTTTGCAAAACATTTGATTCTGTGCAACGGAACAAACTTTGGAACCTATTTCAATGTCATGGCCTTAGTGACAAAATGTGTAAACTTTTATTGAATATGTAATAACGTAAAGGCATGCGTTAAAAGTAACCACAGATTTGCGGAAACATTCGAACTGCAACTTGGTGTCAGAAAGGGATGTATTCTTAGCCCATTTCTTTTTTCATTCTTCATAAATGAACTTGCTACTCAAATGGAAACTAAATGCTCAAACGGCATCCAACTCCATCCAGAAATTGTCCAAATACTCCTTCTCTTGTTTGCAGACGACGTTGTTTTATTTTCAAGCCCCATACGTGGCCTCCAAAATCAATTAAATGAACTTGAACAATACTGTGATACATGGAAATTAACAATTAACAGGGAGATAACAAAAATCGTAGTCTTTGAATAAGGGGGTAAAATCTCTAGAATAGAAAAATGGACATTTAAGGATATACGCCGAGAATGTGTTAGCTGTTATAAGAATTTGGGATTGTTGTTCACCAATGGGCTTTCCTGGACCATGCATGTCAAATATGCTGCCCTTCAGGCGCATAAATCACTAATCCGTATACTGAAAACAATCAATACACTATATGAATTATAAAACCTTCTTCAAAATATTTGATGCAAAAATAAATCCAATTTTGACTATGGAGCAGACATTTGGTGATTAACTGATTTTCACCAAAAAGAAAGAATACACTTGTGTTTACTTCGTCTCTTCTCATGTGATTCAACTGAGCTTTTAGTTCTGCTTTTCAGATAACATATTCTCATATATGCATTCATTTGTCTCAACCATCAATTCACGGGTTAATAATTTTTTACATTATTTACAAAGTGGTAAATGTAGATTTCGTGATTTTAATAACAACCAATACATTGCTATCAGGCCTTGATCTCTTATGACTTTTATGGCAGTATTAAATTTCCTATTCTAATGAAATTCTATTCCTAGGTAAGTATAACTATCGGAATATTTTTTAAAATAACGTCACCAACAAAATATTGTCGAAAATTCTACCTTGCAGTTCCGGATCCAAACACAACTACTTTAGTCTTTTCAATATTCTCTTTCAACCTCCACATTACACAATATTTTCTAAATACATTTATGCTGTAACTCATCCGGCGTACTCCTTTACACCAATTAAAATAAGCAGAACCATTCCCCCCTAATGAAACACAAGACTTAATATCATCATACATATTACAAATAACTTGTAAGATCTTCCCTGAAATCACATCATTGAGAAGTTTTTGCCGAAGTCCAACCCGCCATATATTACCAAAGGTTTTTTGCAAATCTTTAAAGGCACTATATAATTTTTTCAACAAGAGATGTTTATGAAGAAACTGTTTTCTGAATAAAACACATGCTTACTCTGTTAACTGCAACTTCTCAATTAAACAAGTTAGTTTTGATAAGCACCCCCCTTCGCGGGTTGTGGTTTGACAAGTAAATACCCTTTTTCCAGCTATTATCCTAAACGGCACTTTGCCCCAAACTGAAATTATATTTGGGTCGACACCGAATGCACAATATGAAGAATTTCACACACCGTTCATTGAGTCATTAACTACAAGACTTAAAGATATATATCTTCAAACATAGAGTGAAAACAATTCGTTATCAAGCAAATGTCTGTATTGTTCAATGTTCAAAAATGATATTATCGATGAATTATATTTATCATGTGTTAACATAAATAAATTTAGACGTTCATTAGCACGATTTAGATGTTCGTCTCATGGCCTATCATTTCCTTCTCATTTGCCCGTCGTATTATACATTACGTTGTAAATATATTTTAAAATATTACTATGTCCATCCAAATACAATTGAATAATCAACTCTTGTCAGCATTAGAAGTCAAACTTTATTACAAAATCTTGCCATGTTCATTCATTATGCAATGCTGTATAGAAACAACGTATTATCGATGTAACCCGTATTTATGTGTGCATTTATCCATCATGTATGTGCTATAGACTTGTGGCCTTTTCAGTATGAAATAAAGATTGATTACAAACCAAACCTGCCAAAAAGACATTGTTTGTAAAGAGCACTTGAATATCGTGGTAAATAGTTAATGGTGTCTTGTTAAATACGCATTATGCTCGGAATCAACTCTTTTAGTGAACGTAACACATTCGCAATTAGCACTTCCTATTCATACAGTTGACGGGAGCATCGTAATAACAATTTGCTCACGATAATGCTACGATAAACAAGAGTAAAGTACGATGTAACACTTATGCACCACGTGCATAGTGCGTGTATTTCACGATGTTTCCCGATGATCGCGAAAGTTTTGAGCATGTTCAAAACATTTTACCCAATCGTAGCTCAATACGACCTTCGCCGAAAAGCAACGTGCACATCAAGTTCGTTGTAAGTGTGAATGGCGTGTGTATCCAGAACATATAGGTGCTATTAAGATGAAGTTGCACGTGATACATCGTGGATGACATCGTGTAAGTGTGACCGTAGCATTACAATTGGAAATGTGCGTGGGCAATTACGCACTCCTAAGGAATATTTCTGAATTTAAACATTAAATTTAAATACAAGAATACATCATTTGCTTAACATTTTAAATAATACAATTTTAACATCCCAAAACACAATAGCACTGGTAATTTTAAAAGTTTAGTTGGACTGTTGAATTTGATAATAAAATCGACTGTAACAGGATATGTTTCACTAAATCATAAATGTGTACTGTTTTGGACTAAAATGGCAAGTCATTAATATATTGGCATGAGCATGATTTCAAAGAGATTTTGATTTCAAAATACGATGTGTGTCAACTGCTTCTTCGAATTCACATTTATTTTTATATTTTCTTAATTGCGAAATCATATAATATAAATTCAATGGGACACACAGGTAGGCAAAAGACGGGTATATATGTTTAATACATTTTTTTGTGAGAAAAGCAAAGGTTGGTTGAACCGCACGTTAGAATAGTTTGGCAGTCCGGTTTTCGATCAGAGCTTCGTAGCCCAAGTGTCCTCCCTTGTGCCTTTATATCAATAGCGGGGATATTTATCTCAAATCTTTATTTCTTAACCAATTTCGCTCAGATTTGGAACATAAGCTCAATACATCGTATATAAACAGTATATAATTGCAAAAATCTAGATTTTGAATTTTGAAAATATTGTCAAAACAGCGATTCGAACCCTGTGCTTTTCCCGCGATGAAGTTGCCTCGATTTCGGCAGGTCTTCGGCTAGCATCACCACTGATTGTGGTAGAAGATGCAACCATCACACTGTTACACAATATTTATCAGCATTTGGAAAACTGTTACATATGTACGGATAATGTTTGTTGATTTTTCATTTGCTTTTAATACCATTCAGCCTCATCTTCTTATTGACAAACTTTCCAAAATGAATGTTAATTCTAATATGCATAAATGGATAAATGCATTCCTGGTTAAGAGACAACAATTTGTACGGGTTAACAAAGTGGAGTCTTCAATATTAAATACATCCTCTGGTGCACCCCAGGGTTGCGTGATCTATCCAATTTTATTTATATTGTATACCAATGACTGTATATCCAAAGTAAAAGAATTTCTGACAATAAAATTTGCTGACGATACTGCATTGGTTGGCCTGATAAGAGAATCAGAACTGAGTTACAGAACAGAAATTTCAAAATTTGTAGAATGGTGAAAATCAAACTTTTTATTTTTGAATGTGTTGATGGCCACAGAAATGGTCCTAGATTTCAGGAAAACTAGGTCTATAATAAATCCTGTGACTATTGATGATAATGAAATACTAACGGAATATAAATATTTTGGTACTGTCTTAGATTCCAAACTTTCTTAGAATGAAAACACTGACAAAATTTTATAAGAGAGGACAGCAATGATTGCATTTTTTGTGGAAGTTGATTTTGAGGTTATTTTACCAAACATTTATTCAAATTGTGGTAACATTTAATTTTTTAAGTTGGTACTGAAACCGGTCTGTTCAAAATAAAAATAAACTCTCTAAAATTGTTAAAACCGCTTAAAAAATTATTGGATTTCCTATTGAATGTATCGGCAGTTTTTATGATCAACTTTAAGGCAAATAAAATTTAAATTGGCTCAACATACTTTTTTCGGAATATTCTTCACTACCCTCTGGACGCAGACTGCGTATGCCGACGAGTAGAACAAACAGGTTTCGTCAATCATTTGTTCTGAATAACATTTATGCCTTTAATTGAAAATTTTTGGAATGAATTTTTAATGATCAATTTATACAAGTTTATATAATGTTTATAATAGTGTTTATATGGCTGGTGTATGGTTTTTTTTATATACTGGAGACTGTATTAGATGTAATGTAAATTTCCCTCGGGATAATAAAGAATTATCTTATCTTAGCAGACGACAGATTACATGTGGCGGCTAGCCGGCCAGGTAGTAAGGGCACGGTTTGTGTAAAGCTTAAATTTTTAGCTCATCAGGCCTGAAAGACCCGATGGGCTTATGGCATGGGATGGCGTCCGTCCATCCGTCCGTCCGTAAACTTTTCACTTTTTCGCCTTCTTCTCCAGAACTGATGACCTAAAACGCTATTTTCATCTTTTTCTCCAGTCCCAATGGCTCTAGCGAGCTGAAATTTTATGTACAGACTCCTTGGCTGTAAGGGATTATAAATTTGGTGAGCCTATGACCCCAAATATGGGTCACAGGGATCATAACCTAAAAGCCTATTTCAGTTTACACCATCTCTCTGAGATTTTATGTGCACTTCAGCCAGTATGTAGGTAAGGGAGGTAATCCCAAAGAAAAGACCTGAGGGAAAGGCATTTCATCTTTCTGATGTGAGAGTTCTAACATGTGCTTTGAGAATATAATATGTCTGATGAAAAAGAGATGTTGAGAATTAAAAACTTAGAATTGGCGGTCTAACAAAAATTATAAGTCACATTTCATCTTTGTCTCACATTTCACATATGAGTAATTATTTGTATTTTGCAAATGAATTGTTGATAAAGGTACACAAGTCTAAAAGTATTCTAAAGACTTAATACAGAATGTTTTATTAAATCTAATATAATGTTCTTTGAAATTTAAGTTTAAATAATTGAGTTTTTGAATATCTCATGATATTGTGTAATTAATTTGGAGAATTAATTAATTAATTAATGAGAATTTCCAGTACGAGTCAATTTGGTATACCATATTTATATCATAATTTATACTTTATAACTGATTTAGTTTTCTATTAACTTTGCAGTTAATTTTATTCAATAGGAACAAGAAATAAGATAAATGTCTACATTGATGGACATGTTTAATGTGAATCTATTTGTAATGAGTACTACTGAATACCCTTTGAAGGAATAACTTGAAGAGGAACTACTTTTTTTTATATTTTACATGAGATATGTGAACTGAATATGACTGGTGATGACTGGTGATAGCATAGGATTATAAAAGAAGTAGCTACATGAGATTGTGACACCACACCTATTTTCATCTTCTTGTACAGAAAAATAATTAATTGTAGGAAAAACAACATCTAACATATAAATTTTACTGGCTGTGAGTCCAGTGTCTGTATGTTATGTAATTGCATTGTGTTGACCTGGGGGTGACCACTCCCTTGCAGAAGGATGAAAACTGATAGTAACACAGAGGTTTCAGGTAACGGTACTTCAAACTACTGTGCAGCGCTGTGTTATAGACTGTGTGTGAGACTGCTTTATTCTTAAACTGACTCTAAAAAAAGAAAAAAGAAAGCTCGGTCTTTCACTTTCAGACACTTTTTACGTGTTCTTTCTACTAGTTTTGCCTTTTGGACAGAAATTGATTCAACTTGACTTGCTAGACAGTTACGTGTTCCTATCACAAGTACACAAACCAATCACCCTCTCTTCTGCTGGTAGAACACATGGAATGAAAACTGAAACTAATTATTTTTGCAATAACCATTTGTTGTGAACATATTGTGAACATAATAATTTGGGGTGGTGGGTTGTAATATAAGCGATAAATATCCTTTTAGCATTGAATATTACTATAGTTTTAAGTGATTTATAACGAGGACATATTTTGGGGGGTTTGACAATGCCATTTTAGCTGCCACGGTGGCCGTATTAAATTGAAACAAGTGTTTGCCACTAACATGGCAATGTCACCCGCTGTTAACATTGAGTTTAATAAGGCACATCATTCGGTCAGGTGTCATAGTCACCTTGAAAATAAGGTCAAGGTCACCAAAATCAACTGGTGTCTGCGTAATTCCCCAACATAGACTGACACCAATTTTGATAACTTTGGGTGCTTGGGTTCAAGAGAGTTTGCGTTAACAAGAGTACGAAAAGTGGTCAAAGCATTGTGGTGACCTTGAAAATAAGGTAAAGGTCATCAAAATCGACTGGTGTCTGCGTAAACCGCCAATATAGGCTGTCAGCAAATATTAAGACAATATGTCTAACCGGTCATGAGATATCAAGTTAACAAGAGACAATAAAGTTGTGAAAGCGTTGTGGTGACCTTGAACATATGGTCAAGGTCATCAAAATCGACTGGTGTCTGCGTAAACCGCCAATATAGGCTGTCAGCAAATATTAAGACATTATGTCTAACCGGTCATGAGATATCACGTTAACAAGAGACAATAAAGTTGTGAAAGCGTTGTGGTGACCTTGAACATATGGTCAAGGTCACCAAAATCGACTAGTGTCTGCGTCATCCCCCAATGTGGCACCAAATTTGAAGACTTTGGGTCCATCCAGTCATGATATATCGCATTAACAAGAGTTCGAACAGTGGTCAAAGTGTCGTGGTTACCTTGAAAATAAGGTAACGGTCACCAAAATCGACTAGTGTCTGCATCTTCCCCCAATGTAGGCCGACATGAAATTTGAAAACTCTTAATACAATGCTTCATGAGATATCGCGTTAACAAGAGTTTGAAAAATGGTCAAAGTGTCGTGGTGACCTTGAAAATAAGGTCAAGGTCACCAAAATCGACTTGTGTCCGCGTTCCCACAATGTAGGCTGAGACCAAATTTGAAGACTTTGGATAAAACGCTTCACGAGATATCACGTTAACAAGAATTGTGACGTACGTACGGACGCCGCTGTTCCGCGTTGGGGTGGGGGACAATTAATCCTAGTACAGTTATTAGCCAATGACAAATAACTATACAACTGTGTACCAATTTTCACAATCGGAGCACGGCCTACACATCCACATCCACATCCTCGGTTGCCCAGGGTTTTATATATGCTCCGTTTCTCTCCGCTGGAGATTAACGGAGCATATATCAAACCCTGGGTAACCGAGGATGACACATCCCATAAGAAGGCATTTATATATATAATTATAAGTTATATCCTTATAAAGGACTGTTAATTACGAGTACTCTAAGACTAACTATTACTTATTTATAAAACTGTTTTAATTTAACGGCTCAAAATGCTCTGAAGATAGTGAGACAGATTCCGATGGTTTTCGGTTATTCTTTTTTCTTTAACACCATCCAAACCTTTCGCCGCATCAGTCTGTTCACTTGGAAATTATAAAAAAAACTTCTGTCCATGCTTTGAAGAATTACTTCACCCCAACGCTGCACAATATACCATATCAAGTCCGAAACTACCCGAATTCTACGTATTCAACCGATTCTTCATCTACACTAATGCTTTTCCTTTCACTGCGCTTAGGACTAAGGCGGGCCGTAGAGCATCTCTGACGTCATAGCTTAAACCTGCCAAAGGCTAGCGGCAAACATGCATGCGCACAGGCAACAGTCGCTGCTGTTGTTATATGTGTGGGGAATGTGTTTTTAAAAGTATACTTTATTATAACAGAATATTAAATCTTTACAAATATTCTCCTTTAACCCCTCCTTCGCAAATTAAATGACATATCACTGAGGTCATATCAAAACAAAAAGTGTTAAAGTGGCCCAGAGTAATATATTTCACAGCAGAATGCCTTCTAATCCTACACATGTCTCATGTGTTTATGTTTGTGACAGCCAATTATCCACTTTAACAAAAGTTGCTCCATATCTTTCTATGTGAAATGGACTAGGTTAAAGGTACATTCATTGTATTGTTTGGGGTCACATATGGTCATTGCTCAACGTTATAAATTGTGTTATTTTATTGAGAAGAACTCACTGTTGCAGAAAATTGCAAAATTTGATCTTAGGCGGCTCACTATACCGACGATATAAAGGTAAAAGTATCGATTCCTGATCGAAAACCAGACAATGCACTGCGTGTGGCGCGTGTCAATTAGTCAAACGTATTTTGGAAACTTATTTACAGCAGACTAAAAGAAAACTTTAATTTGATAATGTTTAATAGGTCTTATAACTACTGTGTATGTAAATGGAACGTGTAGTTTCGGTTTCTGATGTTGCTCGATTTTAATTGGAATCTAATAATTATTATATATTTGGCGATTGGAGATAAATATGCAAGTTGAGTGAAATCACATATTAAGTATGGCAAATACAATTTTATGAACACAATGGATGCACCTTTATTGACTTGCGATTGCAGGAAAGTTGGTATTTGGTCCGTCCCACTTAAGATGAGAAGAACCCAACATTTCCTGAAAGGATGTCACAAAATGGGAGACAATTTCAGGTAACATGACCTGAATAAATAGGCCCTCCTAAAGCACATATATCACCAACTGGAGAATATGTGTGAACATTTGAAAGTAGTAATGTTCGTACAGACTCTATTTCTAACTAGAAATATGTGCATGTGATGCACTGTGATGTCCCCCGCTCCAACTTTCAATCCAACCTAGTCATATTACCCTTATTTTTAACTTATGCTAAGCACTAAGTTCAATACTACGGAAGCATCCTAGTGCCACAGTGAGAATTGTTTTACTATCACCTAATTAGGAGATACTAACTCCTAATTAGGACTAAGTTATCGCCTCATTAGGACATAACTGAGTCCTAATTAGGAAATATGTAAGTCCTAATTAGGAGTTAGTATCTCCTAATTAGGAGTAAGGATCTCCTAATTAGGTGATACTAACTCCTAATTAGGAGATACTTACTCCTAATTAGGATATACTAACTCCTAATTAGGACTTAGTTATGTCCTAATTAGACGATAACTAAGTCCTAATATGGACATAAGTAACCCCTAATTAGGAGTTAGTATCTCCTAAATAGAGTTAGTAACTCCTAATTAGGAGTTAGTTATTTCCTAATTAGGACTTAGTTATGTCCTAATTAGGCGATAACTAAGTCCTAATTAGGATATAACTAAATCCTAATTAGGAGATACTAACTCCTAACTAGGAGATGCTTACTCCTAATTAGGAGTTAGTTATTTCCTAATTAGGACTAAGTTATGTCCTAATTAGACGATAACTAAGTCCTAATATGGACATAAGTAACCCCTAATTAGGAGTTAGTATCTCCTAAATAGAGTTAGTAACTCCTAATTAGGAGTTAGTTATTTCCTAATTAGGACTTAGTTATGTCCTAATTAGGACTTAGTTATTTCCTAATTAGGCGATAACTAAGTCCTAATTAGGACATAAGTAACCCCTAATTAGGAGTTAGTATCTCCTAAATAGGAGTTAGTAACTCCTCATTAGGAGTTAGTTATTTCCTAATTAGGACTTAGTTATGCCTAATTAGGACTTAGTTATGTCCTAATTAGGCGATAACTAAGTCCTAATTGGGACATAAGTAACTCCTAATTAGGAGTTAGTATCTCCTAATTAGGAATTAGTATCTCCTAATTAGGACTTAGTTATGTCCTAATTAGGACTTAGTTATGTCCTTATTAGGAGATAACTTAGTCCTAATTAGGAGATACTAACTCCTAATTAGGAGTTCCTTATGTCCTAATTAGGCGATAACTAAGTCCTAATTAGGAGATAACTAAGTCCTAATTAGGAGATAACTAGGTCCTAATTAGGAGATACTAACTCCTAACTAGGAGATGCTTACTCCTAATTAGGAGTTAGTTATTTCCTAATTAGGACTAAGTTATGTTCTTATTAGACAATAACTAAGTCTTAATATAGACATAAGTAACCCCTAATTAGGAGTGAGTATCTCCTAAATAGAGTTAGTAACTCCTAATTAGGAGTTAGTTATTTCCTAATTAGGACTTAGTTATGTCCTAATTAGGACTTAGTTATGTCCTAATTAGGCGATAACTAAGTCCTAATTAGGATATAACTAAATCCTAATTAGGAGATACTAACTCCTAACTAGGAGATGCTTACTCCTAATTAGGAGTTAGTTATGTCCTAATTAGGACTTAGTTATTTCCTAATTAGGCGATAACTAAGTCCTAATTAGGACATAAGTAACCCCTAATTAGGAGTTAGTATCTCCTAAATAGGAGTTAGTAACTCCTCATTAGGAGTTAGTTATTTCCTAATTAGGACTTAGTTATGCCTAATTAGGACTTAGTTATGTCCTAATTAGGCGATAACTAAGTCCTAATTGGGACATAAGTAACCCCTAATTAGGAGTTAGTATCTCCTAATTAGGAATTAGTATCTCCTAATTAGGACTTAGTTATGTCCTAATTAGGACTTAGTTATGTCCTTATTAGGAGATAACTTAGTCCTAATTAGGAGATACTAACTCCTAATTAGGAGTTCCTTATGTCCTAATTAGGCGATAACTAAGTCCTAATTAGGAGATAACTAAGTCCTAATTAGGAGATAACTAGGTCCTAATTAGGAGATAACTAAGTCCTAATTAGGTGATAGTAAAACATTTCTCACTGTGGCACTAGGATGCTTCCGTACAATACTGCATTTATAACGAGAAATAAAAAATTCAGAAGTAGCAAAAGGCACCACTCTATCACTAGGTCTAAGCAAATACAAAGTTTGGTGAACAAATATTGAACGGTTTTGGAGATAGAGGCCGGAAAAGGTCCCTACCCCCAATATGCACTAAGTTCGAAAGGCGAAAACATTATGTCTCCCGAAAAAAAATTCGGGGGACATAATAACAATGTTACATGAATGGAGTTTTCCATGAAATTTAGGGGTGTTCTAGTCACGTGACTGTGACGTCACTATGGAGATCTATTCATAACATAGCCAAGCCCGTGGTCTATTTTCGCGGGAAAAGAAAATAATCTTACTCAGATTGCTGGCTGAAAGTCATTAAGAAATAACATCACTGGTATCTTGATATTTACTCTCTACAACACTCTCTCACGCACCTAAAATACAGGAAGGCTATATACACCAGCCATATTCACTCGTTCCAGCTTTTTGTCCTCCGCCGCCGGGGGAATTAGTATTCAACTCCTTCGATCCGTCCCGTTTCTTGTTAGCGCGATATCTCATGAACCGCTGCACCTAGAGTCTTCAAATTTGGTACCAGTCTTCATTAGGGGGATACGCAGACACCGATTTGGGTAACATTGACCTTCATATTAAGGTCACTACGAGACTTTGACCAGTTTTAAAATGTTGTTAGCCCGATATAACAATAATTTAATCAAACATTTAATGTCACTACTCGGTATAAGCTGTGTGTCCATCCTTTTAGCTCATTTCTTAATTGCGGCGGGGGACATGGTCACGTTTGCGACAATTACTTGTTTAGCAATAAATGCGAATTCAGGTGAGGTGAGTTGGGGTTATATTTGACTTTTATCACGGCTGATAGCTATATTGCAGGGAGAAGGCTGGAACTAGCGAACCATGGGTGGGGTACTGCACTGAAATTAGTGCAACATTGCACCCAAACCTTACTGCATGTAGAACTGTTATCTACAGCAGACCCTGGCGGTATTCGAACTCATGACCTCTTGACAAGGAAAACGAAAATAGCAACCGAACGATCTAGCTATCAAAGAGACTGTATCATGTTTTCTAATGGAAATACAGATATCTCACAAAAGAAATGTTATCATTTGCAAAAAACAGTCCTCCTCGATCACTAAATAGTTCTAAAACGATTGGTAACTGATCTATTAAGCAACGAGGATTCATTTCCCACCCTGGATTTATTAAAATATGTTCTGAACTAAATTGGCCCCAGCAGTTTTCGTTTTATATGTGGCAAAGTGAATTTTTTAAAAATTTTAACCCACGAGTGGTAAATACGACTGAAACAACGTTACATCATGTCTCAACTAAATTTATTTTTGTAAAACCATTATCTGTTCAACTTTCTGAAGAAAACCCCCCTTTAAAAACTGCAGTTTTGGATCGGGCGAGATAGGAGATAGTCACATACGCACACATAACCCTTACATACCTATCCTAACATTCTCAACATTTGTCTTTGTGCCTTTCGACCCTTCAAGGGCATGACATTAACGTTTCGATCAACTCTCGACCCCAACGTAACTCAACTGTCAGATCAAAACAATAATGTTTTTGTTGTTGATGTATTTTTACACACTGGCTGAGAGATGGTTGTGTGTTATAGAAGCGCCAAATATATAAGGGACCTTTTACCATTAAATATTACTATAAATTGCCAATGCAAATAATATAATACCAGGCCATATTTATGGGTTTTGACAATGCTGTATTAGTCCAAAAGGCCCCCAAACTGTCATTTTTTCCCTACGGCTATGCATGGTTCTTCTGCTAGATATAACTAAGATCATCAGAATGAAACTCTCTCTCTCAAGTTATTTACATCAACAGTAACGTGCACATATCAGAAATATGACACGAAGTTTGATTTACCGGACGGTATGGTTTCAATCCAGGACAATACAGGCAAGCACATGTGTTGCTAATGGTGTGAGTATTGTGGATAAATGTATGATTCTGATGAGAATGATGGTAAATACTACATTATATTTACCTAGCACAACGATCCACTTGCCCCCTTGATTCAACCTGCACATCACCAGGTCATCAGAGGACCTCGGCACCATGCCGTCTCTCCAGGGGAGACTGTCATCTGACAAACATTCGATAGAATTAAACACAAAAGAGAATGAGATTTAAAACGCATTGCCAATATATAATAGTGTGATTTATTCAACTCATTATTTAGTGCTAATACGTTACTATACTTATGATATTTAAAATATTGAAATGAGTATCACATTTTGTGTGTGGTACATTCTCGTGGCACTATCAAAAGCGCAAAAATCTATATGGCCATATAATTCATGAAAATAAGACTATGATTTGTTTTGATTTCGGGCCTAAAATACTATACAATTATAGAATGGTGATGAGGTCAATACCTGTTTTTATGGACCCGAGAAAACAATATTGACAGCGGACTTCATCCTTGGTCAATATGGTTTTCTCGGGTCCATAAAAACAGGTATTGACCGAATCACCAGTCCATAATTGTTTAATTTTGTATTTGACACAGGAACGAAAAGAAAACAATGAAATACAATAAAAAATGAAATGTGGTTTGAACAGCTGGAACTACGGTCAGATAGCATGACGTCATGCAACAATCGTTTGACGTCACTCAAGTCAATACGGCTTTTGGTCAGACGCGGCTGGAGTCAATATGCTTTTCTGTCGACGGTCACGTGACCGCCCCTCGACCAATCAGATCGCTTGAACAATATGCTCACATAATAAAATGTCTTAATGAATGATTCTAAACATACCAGAAAACATATATAGAGAATACTAAATGACATCCCGTTTAATAACATATTTATGAAACGAGTGAGTGGTTAAGTATTTAACGAGCAAAAGCGAGTAAGATACCGATACCATTCAGGAGTTTCATTAATGTTATTAAATGGGACCGAGTTTAGTATTTTATTTATTACGCCCTGATTTAAGTTGCACGAACTCGTCAATAAATGGGACAAACTTAATTGTAGATTTATTAAACAGTGATATTTTCCACGGGTGAGTAATTAACATTATTATTACCCATATTGTTGAAAATAACGAAGTTAATATTATTGATATGAGCACATGAGCACATATGACGTTTGCCTAGCAACCATTAATAGTCTCAACCCGACTTCACTTATTTCGTCTGTGACTCCATAAAACGATTGTGACGTCACTATAGTTTGCCGTTGCAATGGAAGTGGCCCGTTTCCTGACTATTTTAACGCGAATCAAATGGAATAGAATGGGTAATAAGGAAATCATTACACTCGAAAGTGTGCGATATGACTTTTACGGTTGTGACGTAGGAGTGTACATCGACTCTAACCACACTATGGATTCACAAATTAACAACCTCTGCAAAGTCTGTTATCTCAGAACAATTGGAAACATTTGCCAATTCCTCACAAGAGAGGCTACACACATCTTAGTCAGGTATCTGGTCCTCTCTGGCCTGAAATATTGTAATGGTCATCTGTTGTATTGTCTCAGTACATCACAGCTCCACAGACTCCAAAAGATTCAAAATACTGCTGCCCGAATTATATGTTTGACATCTAAATTTGACCATATCTCCCCATCACTAAAATACCTTCACTGTTTGCCAATCAAATATCGGATAGGTGAGAGATATACCCATACTTTTCCTCGTATATCGAATGACACCCTACACTTTTCCGTGTGGGGCTCTTACGGGGCAAAGTTTCAACTGGCCTAATGGTGTAATAGTTAGTTCGTTCGGTCAGAAAACAACAGGACACAGGTTCGATCCCAGGTTTCAAATGAAACATTTGTAAGTATTGTATATGTTCATATATAATCTGACATTTTATAAAGTATCATCACTTAGATTTTGAAATTTAGAAAACTGACTCCATTGATTTCCTCAGCTGTTAAAAAGTGTAGGTATATCAGAAAAAGTGTAGGTGTATCTAATACACCAACACTTGTAACAAAAGAAACCATAGCAACAAGACCGGAAGTGGGGTATAAATTTCAAGATCCTATGCTTCGTGTACAAAAGTTTCAATAAATTGGCGCCTGAGTATCTCACAGAAATCATCACACCTTACATCCCTTCTAGGACCCTAAGATTCGAAAATCAGTGCTTGATCAAAGTGCCAGCTATCCAACTATCATCCTTTGGAAAAACAGATCTTTTCAATGAGCCGCTTTTTTCTTTGGAACTCCCATGGAAAGAAAAAAACCTCTTACTCAATTGATGCCTTCAAGCCAAACTTGAGACTTATATCTTTAGACAGGCTTACGATTAAATGATCATAATTTGTTTAATCTTCATCTGTATATACTCAACATACTATGTACATAATTTATATCGCTTTTGTATGTATCAGTATATGGAAATGGCGCTATATAAATATCATTTATTATAATATTATTTGTTCTCATTTATTCAGAACTGTCAATCACAAATGGTTCATTGTTATATCAGGATGATTAAAGTTCTGGTAAATCACGTTATTTAAAGGCCTCTGAGGGCAATACACAACATGACGATGCTTTTAATAGTGAAGAAGCTCTCAATGATATATCATTTTGTAAGGTGAGTTTTAGAAATGCATATATAGAGATTACATAACGAGTGAGTGTTGAATGTCGAAAATATTCTAATGAGAATTTTTAAATGTTGTGATTTATTCACGAGAGAAATCGAGTGAATAAATCAAAACATTTAAAATATCACGAGTTTTGTAATCTATTTATTACATACGAACTCGATATTCATTTGAGACAAGCATAATTAAGTAGCGCGACATTACCAGTAATTGCTGGGTAATTAATCTATGTGGAGTCAAGCTGTAAAACAGTAAAAGTAAAGTCCCGTTTTCTGTTACGCCCTCGTCAGAATCTACATAAAATATCACATTTAGACAATTATTATCACAGTGGTTGTCGTCATCAATGACATAAATTAAGATATGAGGAAGCACTTTAACAGTAAACACAGACGCTGTTGACGTCGACAGAGGTCGTCATTCCTTGACCGGCTGTTTTCATACAGCCGTCCTTGCTGACCATTTCTACACGCAAGCTTCTTATTTTGAACTCCATACGTGTATATCTGGACGTTGATCATATCAAAAACTGATTATGCATGGCGATTCTAAACACTATCATGTAAAAACTATCTGATTTCACTTCTAAAACATGGAATTCGTGTTGACAAAAATACGGCGGTTGTAAACAAAAGGGAGATAACTCTCTTAGACTAAATTGAAGCAAAATATTATTGTTATTTAATTATAAAATATTCGAGATCGGAACAAGAATTCTCTATTTTTAATTTTGCATATCTAGTTTTGCTATGATGCAACTTATTAGTAGCAAAAATTAGATATAGGAAAAAGATAGAAAAAGATGAACTGAAGTGGTGAGAGGGATCGGCTGTACTCAATCAGCATATGGAGAAAGTATAACGGCACTATGAGGTCACTATCGTTGAATAACTTGTTTTGGTTACACATCACTCAATGAATAACTTTCAACTGGTTACACAACACTTGTTTCAAATAACCACAAAATATGTAATAAATATGTCCTGAAACATTGTTGTTAATAATTTACTTTATATATTTCTTTTGGATAATGGCATGTTATTACTATCATCATTATACAGAATTGACATATTACACAGAGTATTACCTTGGTCAGTGAGGTAGTCCAAGGGTGTGTGTCCGAGGGAGTTTTGTTTCTTCATGTCTGTTTCAGGGATCTGCTTCAGCTGCTGTTGTAATTCGTCAGCATTGATTCCTCGCTTCCGACATAGGAAGTGGAGCTGTGTGTTTCCGTACATGTCGGCCGTGTCTCCTTGATGGATCAATGTCAGAATATCCTTTATCTGATGTGATCTCTTGGACAGGACATGGAGTGGTGTTACTCCATTATGATCCTGCATGTTGATATCTCCCTTTGTTGTGTTGACAATTTGGAGGATTACATCAAATTCAACCTGCATGTTACCACATAAATGATGAAAGGGTGTGGTACCATGTTCATCAGCTTTATTGAAGTCACCGTTCCCTTCCCTGATCACAAGATCTACAGCATCTAGTTGGAAGCCAGAGTATGCACATAAATGATGGAGTGGGGTACTCTTATTCAGCTCACTTTGGTTCAGATCCCCTTTACCCTCAGTGATAATCCACTTTATTTCCTCTGTAGAAAATGTTCGGCATTTGAAGAGATAATGAAGAGGAGTGTGTCCATTCTGATCACAGATATTAAAGTTCCCTCCTCTTTCGATGATGACTTTACCTATAGTTTCCATATCAACACGGTGTTCGTCATCATCATTATCATCACCAGCAGCAGAATCATCATCATCATCATCAGCAGCAGCAGCAGAATCATCATTATCATCAGCAGCAGCAGCGACAGGAGCAACAGCAAATGAGTTTTGGACGTGACACAGAAAGTGTAACGGTGTCTTCCCATTCTGATCAGTGATATTAACGTCCCCTCTTCCTTCACTGATTATCCCTCGTATAATGTCCATGATCACGTGGTGTTGATCATCATCATCATCATCAACAGCAGCAGCAGCAGTAATAGTAGCAATAGCAGTAGTAGTAGCAGTAGCAGTAGTAGCAGCAGTAGCAGTAGCAGCAGCAGCAGCAGTAGAGGAAGCAGAGGTATTGAGCTGACAGAGATAATGTACTGCTGTTCTCCCACTCCCGTCCTGTATGTTCATATCAGCTCCAGCCTTCACTAAACTCTGCACAGCATTCATGTGTCTACTCTTCAGTGCGGTCAGCAACATGGTTTCTCCATCCTTTCCTGGTTGGTTGATGAATTGCTTTGAAGCATCCTGAAAACAAACACAGGGTCATTTAGAGTGTCATTTACACCGTATCTATGATCAAAATTGTATTTATATATACATATAAATATAAAGTTCATGGTAAATGATTATGATATGTTTAATTTATGAATACAAAGTAAATAATTTTACTTTTAATTTAAAAAAAAATTCAATACCCTTTACGATGAAAGATCATATAATCTAATCATTTTAGAGAATATGAAAGCAGAAAAATATAATGATCTTACTCATGTAATATAATTTATTTTTAAACAAATATAAAATGACCTCGTTTGCATGAATACTTTATTTAATGTCTCCTTTACTTATAATGTTCTACAGAAACACACACAGTCCCTCCAACGTATCACCCTCTGATTACCACAACCCTCGACACAAAAATATACAGTCCCTACAACTTATCCCCATCTGATTACAACATCCCTTTACACAAACACATGAAGTCACTCCAATGTATCCCCCTCTGATTTAATACACCCCTCTACACAAGCACATATCGTCCCTCCAGCGTATCCCAATCTGATTTAATACACCCCTTTACACAAACACATACAGTCCCTCAACCGTATCCCAATCTGATTAAATACACACCTGTACACAAACACATACAGTCCCTCCAACGTAACCCCATCTAATTTACAACATCCCTCTACACAAACACATACAGTCCCTCCAACGTATTCCCTCTGATTGACTACATCCCTAAACACAAACACACACAGTCCCTCCAAAGTATACGCCTCTGATTTACTACAACCCTCTACACAAACACATACAGTCCCTCCAAAGTATCCGCCTCTGATTTACAACAACCCTCTACACAAACACATACAGTCCCTCCAACGTATTCCCTCTGATTTACTACATCCCTCCCTCTACACAAACACATAGCGTCCCTTCAACGGACCCCCCTCTGATTTAATACACCCCTCTACTCAAACACATACAGTCCCTCCAACCAATCCAATCTGATTAACCACAACCCTCTACACAAACACATACAGTCCCTCCAACCAATCCCCTCTGATTTACCACAACCGTCTACACAAACACATACAGTCCCTCCAACGTACCCCCCCCCCCCCCCCCCCCCCCCCCCCCCTGATTACCACAACCCACACACACGGCCCCTACAACCAATCCCCTCTGATTAACACAATCCTCTACACAAACACATACAGTCCCTCCAACGTTCCCCCCTCTGATTACCACAACCCTCTACACAAACACACACCCTCCCTACAACGTATCACCCTCTGATTACCACAACCCTCTACACGAACACATACAGTCCCTCCAACCAATCCCCTCTGATTTACCACAACCGTCTACACAAACACATACAGTCCCTCCAACGTACCCCCCCCACCCCCCCCCCACCCCCCCCCCCCCCCCCCCTGATTACCACAACCCACACACACGGCCCCTACAACCAATCCCCTCTGATTACCACAATCCTCTACACAAACACATACAGTCCCTCCAACGTACCCCCCTCTGATTACCACAACCCTCTACACAAACACATACAGTCCCTCCAACGTATCACCCTCTGATTACCACAACCCTCTACACAAACACATACAGTCCCTCCAACCAATCCCCTCTGATTTACCACAACCGTCTACACAAACACATACAGTCCCTCCAACGTACCCCCCCCCCCCCCCCCCCCCCCCCTGATTACCACAACCCACACACACGGCCCCTACAACCAATCCCCTCTGATTACCACAATCCTCTACACAAACACATACAGTCCCTCCAACGTACCCCCCTCTGATTACCACAACCCTCTACACAAACACACACCCTCCCTACAACGTATCACCCTCTGATTACCACAACCCTCTACACGAACACATACAGTCCCTCCAACCAATCCCCTCTGATTTACCACAACCGTCTACACAAACACATACAGTCCCTCCAACGTACCCCCCCCCCCCCCCCCCTGATTACCACAACCCACACACACGGCCCCTACAACCAATCCCCTCTGATTACCACAATCCTCTACACAAACACATACAGTCCCTCCAACGTACCCCCCTCTGATTACCACAACCCTCTACACAAACACATACAGTCCCTCCAACCAATCCCCTCTGATTTACCACAACCGTCTACACAAACACATAGATCCCTGCAACGTATCCCCCTCTGATTACCACACTCCTCTACACAAACACATACAGTCCCTCCAAGGTATCCTCCTATGATTTAATACACACCTCTACACAAACACATACAGTCCCTCCAACGTAACCCCATCTAATTTACTACACCCATCTACACAAACACATACAGTCCTTCCACCGTATCCCCCTCAGATTTACCACAACCCTCTACACAAACACAGAGATTCCCTCCAACGTATCCTCTCTGATTTACTACATCCCTCAACACAAACGCATAGAGTCCCTCCAATGTACCCCTATCTGATTTGATACACTCCTCTGCACAAACCTATACAGTCCCTTCAACGTACCCCCCTCTGATTTAATACACCCCTCTACACAAACACATATCGTCCCTCCAACGTATCCCCCTCTGATTTAATACACTCCTCTACACAAGCACAACGTATCTCCTCTGATTACCGCAATCCTCTACACAAACACATACAGTCCTTTCAACGTATCCCCCGCCCTGATTTACCATATCCCTCTATACAAACACATACACTCCCTCCAACGTACTTTTATTATAAAACATAAACCTTTCAGACAACCATTATCTTTCGTCATTAGTATTGAAATAAAATTTTACTTTTAATGTTTCTTAAAACACACTGTTGATGAAAAAAGGTTGTAACAGTCCAAATCTGACATTTGGGGATTTGCGTGGGCAATTTCATTCCCCTTTCATTTACCCCTTTCCCACTTTTCCCAGTATTACTCTGACAATTATCCCTTATCTCCCCAACTCATCTCTTTCCCAATTATTCCTTTCTTCATTACACTAGATAATACCTGTTTCAACTCACCTGTTCAGGAGCACCTAGATCAGAATACACGCACGATCTCACCAGCCACTTACAGAAATCCTCGTTCTCACATAATGTGTGTCTGAACACACTATAGACTCCTTTCATAATCTCTGGCAGGAATCTCTTGGCTAGAACTTTCACTACTGGTTCGACTGGTTTCACATTGATTTGTGTCGGCGATTTCCGTTGTTCATCTGATTTGAGAATGAGTTTCTGTCTAATCACGGAGAGAGTGGCATATTTCACACACAATAATGGGTCTGTTTCACAGATAACACTCAGTAAACTCTCGTAGATTGAAGGATGAGCAAAAACACAAACCCCATTCTCCCACACAGTGATGTAGCTGCCTTCTTGCTCACGTTCAACTTTCAGTAAAGATGTCCGCTGTTTATCATCTTCAACTGAATAGGCATCAAATCGACCATTGTTCTTTATCATCAGTTCAAAAAGATCTTTGCAGTTTTCCTTATACAAAACTGCCGTTGTAATATCAAGGAACTTCAGTGGTGTTTTGAAGAACTCTTCAATGTCAAGGTCACGCTTCTTAGCTTTCAGTTGTGGATACATCATGCTGCAGTGGGGAAAACCGTGAGCAATGTCAAGGTCAGCTACTCTCTGTTTAACTTCTAAGCTTAATTTCAGTTTACTTTGTTTCAGATAGTAGTCAAGTATCTTAAGTCTTTCATCTTTGATTTTCACTGAACTTAGGTCAACAACATTATCAGGATCAATGATTGTGTCTTGCAAATGTCCGAGATAGTCCCGGGCTTCCTTCACCACGTTCTGTCTGCTGATAAATATAACTTTTAATTGGTTTCCATTAAGAGCAAATTGTTTATGAATATCGTTCATCACCTCTTTCCATTTATTTATCAAAACCTGATCGGAGGTGAAAGCACCAAATCTGTCATCAAACATAATTACACGGGCTTCATTGAACCTTAACAGTTGTCTGTATTCTTCAGGCTCTTCTATGTTGTATACGCTCCTTTTCCCCCGAAGTTGTTTGAGCACGAGGTACCCCAGAGTTGTCTTCCCATCTCCAGCATTACCTGTTATAGTCACCCAGTTTCTCCCACTCTGCAGCAGATTAACCACTGTGTCTACAGCAGATACGTGGATCATACCATTGGTCAGGGAATCGATTTCCTTTTGAGTTCTTCCTGCAACAAAGAGTGCTGTATAGATCATCATTGATCAAAGCTTGGATAATTGTAAAAATATTCACAACATATGTATAAAGCACACAAGATCAATCTCTTTTTACTTGTTTTAAACAAAACATTTTTACTAATCTCCGCATCTACACATCAAATAAATGAGTCTGGTTGCAAAACATCTTGTGAGTGTGTTATGTATGATATTAAGAGATGACATTTTACATACATTTGCTATAGTTTTATGTAGAATATGTTCTGTTGTATTATTCAATAGAAGACTGCCAATATTACTTACTCAGGATATCCAAAATCTGTTTCTTGATAACTTCTGCAATGACAAACAGCGTTATATATGGGACATATATGTGATTTCCATTCAGTTAGAATATGATTAATGAATAATTTTTTTGTTTTCGTTTCTGCAATGAAATAAACTTTTATTCAGCTTATTCAGCTGAGAACGGCAAAAGTGATGCTTGCCAATTTAAGAGAAAAATGTATTTAAGACGTAAATGCAATTTTTATTTAGATGTTACATGTATATGAAAAAAGGTAACATCAACATTATTGAATTTTAGCCCATTTGTTTTAAGGGGACCTAAGCACGTTTTTTGCAAACATTTAATTCCTATTTATAATGCTGCCAATTATCCGTCGTAGTAATAATCGTGTTGCGATTAAAGCATGGTGGCCATTCTATTGTGACCACATTTTATTATTCTAAATGACTAAAACGATTCCTAGGGATTTACTGAGCCATGTACACTCATTTTTAACTTTATTTTCCGGAAAGAGAAGGGCGTTTTACTATTGGTGGGTTTTTTTTTTATTTGAACGAAAAAACGTACTCATGCCCCTTTAAAGAGCTGAAATCTTGCGCATTTTGCTGAATATCATATAGTGTCTATTTGATGACTCTGTGACCCCTAATGAAAGACCTTTTTTTCAGCTACTTTTCCACAATGAAAACACCTAAATAGCTAAAATCTTGTATACAGATTATTGACTCAATAGGAATTTCGGGTCCTAACTTTGAACTAAACACAGGAGCCATGACCTAGAAGCATTGATTTTCTCCAGTTTGAAATACACTAGACTGATATCTGTAAAAATAACTTTGCCAAAGAAGATTTAATACAATTTTAGAAAATGTGGCAGCTAATAAAATTCTCAGTGGCCATGACCTAAAACCTATTTTTAACCTCTTCTCCAAAATGCAATGGTATAGAAAGTTGAATTGTTCTTAACAGATTCTTTAGTCAGTGACATTCATAACATATAAACTGAGTGATTATGTGGCTCCATCTAACACAGAAATAGTCTGAATTATCTACTAAGACTGAATAAATCATGTTTCGAAGGTGCTCCATCATCCTTATGGCCATGACAAACATATTTTCAGAAAATGTTTCTTACACCAAGACCAAGGTCACAATGTCAAATGTTATGACCTCATTATGTGACGTGAAAAAGATGGCATTTTCAAAAGACACATCATTGATCAATGAAAGGTAAGCTTTAAGTATAACCCTCAGTTTCAAATAGGAAAGTCAAGTGTTCTTAATCAAGGTCCACAAATCTGGAAATATGAATCTGATTTGTCCCAGAAAGAACATGCGCGTCACTAATGTATATTAAAAGTTATAGAAGATGGATGCAAATCTGGATCAGAACATCGTTACCGTCAGTCTGGGGGCCATAAATCTTAAAATATTCCTCAGATTGATCCTAAAAAACAGCAGAATTTCAGAACATACGTACCCTTTTCGTGACGGACGGACAGACGTTCAACATTTACGATATATGGTTTATAGTCCGATGAGATACAAAGCCAATGGTTCTATTTCTCAACAATATACTAAGAGAAATCAATCACATTGAAACACTCACCATCCAAGTCTGCTGTTATCAGTGGTTCTTGAAGTTCCAAAGCTGAAAATAAAGGTAAACTTTATATCAATCACTGATCATGATATTTTTCATGTTGTTGTCCTCTCTATTAGAAATGTTATATATTTATCAATTTCATTCATTAATTTTAAATGATTTATCAGTTGTCAGACAGAACACAACCCTCGTGTGTCACCGAATACAAAATCTTCAACTGAAGTTTCCTGATACTAAACATAACAGAGGAAGTTCTTGAAATAACTGGTTTACTCGTCCTGCCTACACACCGAGGAACATCAGTTCACTTCACTATTCTTACAGTGCTCATTTTGACAAACTCTCAAATGTTCGTCGATGATGCCTACTACTTCCTTAAAGCACAGATTTAGACAATCAAATCAACCAAATCACCAAAAAGAATCGCTAATAATGATATAAAAGCTTACACAAATACATTGTTTTTAACCACACACGAATGACTTGGGAGCTTTACTCAACAAAGAATCTAGAAACGTGTTTAAAGTGTGTAATCCAGTGATCGATACACTTCTCTGGAGATGTTGGGTGATGATTAGTGTCGCAAATACAATGTAACATGAAATCTCTCAGATGTATGCACTTTCACAGATCTATCATGTATAGTTATATCCCCATAACATTTGGGGTAGAAAATAGTTCTTGGGAGAAGTCGGAATTGTAGAAGGTTTCCAATGCCTATATAATTTAGAGAGTCTATTATTTTCACACATTTTTTACTCACTGCCATTAGGCTTTTTTTTATAAGTTGGTTTACCGAAAATCTGAAATACTGGAAAAAAAATATAATTCTCTTAAGGGCCTTTTTGTATTACTGCCGAGTGTAAACAGAAGAATTAGCGATAAAATAATCAGTGAAATAAGTTACTGCTTTTTAACTAAACTTTGGAACTAAATTGGCTTCAAAACACTTAAATTAATTAATTGAATAAATATTGTTTAAACCAAACACTTAAAATGTTCTCGACAAATTACAAACCTACTTTATATGCTTAGTTTATTCATTTATTTGTAATCGGTTAAAAACATTTTCATGATTTTCAAGCCAATTTCATTTCTGAGCCACGTTTAACAGTGTGGAACCAGGCATGTTTGAAATGACACCATACAGTTTTAACATTTTATTTGATGTTGTTATACCTACCGACTGTGATTATCTAGTGGAGGAAAACAATAATTTCCAAAGCAAATTATATTTATTTTTATTTTTCGACCACCGTTTTGTGGGAAAAAATCCGTAAACCAACTTATAGAAAAGACCTATATAATATGTGATGTAACAGTGTGTTGGCTGATTTAAGCTTCATACACTGACAATATTGAGTGTATTTTTCAGCACGTGTAAAATTAATTATTGAGATATACTGCTAGGTTTGAAACATATACTCATAGTCTTAAAGGTTGTCATCCCAACAGAAAGGTCGAATTTTCGGCAGTAGGCTCACAGAAAGGACCATATGAACAGTTGTAAGACATTCGGACATATTGTAAAAACACAACTTGTGAAAAGAAATATGCATTTGTTAGACGAAGTGCATACAAATTACAACTCTTGAATAAACATGCATGAAATCTGTATCAGAAGATTGGTTTTGAAATGCTCTGTAAATGACATTATTCACTTCATCATTTATAAACATGACATTTGCAACTAGCAAACAATGCCTCAAAAAAACCAACAGCAATTCGAAATCAAATAGTAGTAATTGCTTTCAGTTGACATTATTGCTGACCACATTTCTGTAAGCAAACGATCAATAGCAGCGCATCGCATAAACAACTGGAAGTGTGACCCCTAGATATCCTCTATTGTGGTGTGTGATCTAATGCCATCGACGTTTGTAAGCCATGTTACTTTGTCACAGGTAAGAATAACGTAAAATCTGAGACTGTCCTTGGAAACGGTTAACAGAATATCATTGGAACGTTGTTACCGTCCAAGATGACCTCTTAGACGACCAATGTTTACACATCAACACAAGCTCTCAGAAGACCAATGTTTACACATCGACACAAGCTCACAGACAACCAATGTTTTCACATCAACACAAGCTCTCAGACGACCAATGTTTACACATCAACACAAGCTCTCAGATGACCAATGTTTACACATCAACACAAGCTCACAGACGACAAATGTTTACACATCAACACAAGCTCTCAGACGACCAATGTTTTCACATCAACACAAGCTCCCAGACGACCAATGTTTACACATCAACAACGACCAATGTTTACACATCAACACAAGCTACCAGACGACCAATGTTTGCACATCAACACAAGCTCTAAGACGACCAATGTTTACACATCAACACAAGCTCACAGATGACCAATGTTTAAACATCAACACAAGCTCTCAGACGACCAATGTTTTCACATCAACACAAGCTCTCAGACGACCAATGTTTACACATCAACACAAGCTCTCAGACGACCAATGTTTGCACATCAACACAAGCTCTCAGACGACCAATGTTTACATATTCATATGTCATCAGTGGGGTCTGACACCACCCTAACAACCCTGACGAGTCTCATTTCCTCCTTCATAGAGGTGTTGGATGTGTGCTTGTGATCAGATTGAAAAGAGAAATATTCACATATGACTGGGTGGAAGATGTCATTGCCGATGGAGGTTGTTCAGTAATAGTTTCAATGAAAACACAACAAAACAAAACCAATCCAAGGACCTTTCAATCAAAGAACCTATCACCATGTTTTGGAGCAAACGTTGATCCCATGTTTGTCAGATATACTGCAACAATGTTCTGTTTCAAGATGAAAATGCCCGACACAATTCAATTATCAATCAACGAGTACCTAATGCAAATAGGTGCTGGCCGCCTACCATAGCCCTGTAAATGTCCAGATATGAAAGCGATAGAGCAGAACGGAGAGGCAGCTGCGACCGATAGAACTTCCCCCTAACATTCTACATCAATTGGGTCATTGTATGGTCCAGATCAATAGCTGCACATCAAGACCACCAATGATACACAAGATCTCAGACGACCAATGTTTACACATCGACACGAGTTCATATGTCATCCGTGGGGCTGGACACCACCCTAACATCGATGACATAACGTAATCTTTACTGACGAGTCTCATTACCTCCTTTATCGAGTTGATGGACGTGTGTGTGTGTGTGTACTCACATTGGAAAGGGAAATATTCACAGGTGACTGTGTAGAAGGTGTCTTTGTTGATGGAGGTGGTTTGGTTATTAATTGGAAAAGCATTCATTTAAAGGAAACACAAAACACACAACGTTTACCGATCCAAGGACATGTAAACCAAATAACCTATTGCTAAGTTTTTGATCAAAGGTTGATTACCCATGCTTGTCAGATATATGGCAACCATTTTCTGTTTAAAGACAATGCCCGACCCAATTTAATTAGCAATCAACGAGTTCCTACTGCAAGTAGGTGTTGGCCGCCTACCATAGCCCTGCAAATGTCCAGATATGAAAGCGATAGAGCATATGTGGGAGCAGAACGGAGAGGCAGCTGTGACAGATAGAACTTCCCACTAACACTCTACACCAATTTGGTCATTGTTTGGTCGAGATCTTAAACAATGTGGTCATAGAAGATGTTAACATATTGGTTGACAGCAGGCCCAGGAGAAATACCTCCCTTGAACTAACACCTGGTGGTGCCACGCGATATTCAGATAAATAATCACTTGTCAACAATAAGCAACAGCCTTCTGACTATTATCTTCTCTCTTGATATTTGATCAGAATTGGCTTTTAGCATAATATGAATATGCAAAATTCAGGTTACATTCTGAACATTTTCTTTTTGAAGTAAAAACTATGACCTTGAACACGTTTTAAACTATTCAAATCAATAATGAAGAAAGGTAGAGACCAGGATAGACGAGAAGGGGCTAGTAGGCAAGCGGTGGTGACTATTTTCGTCCTGAATTCGACTCATCAGACGGAGTAAGCTAGTGAGGAGTCTGCTATTACACACTCTGCTCTGGGAGCTACTGGTTGGTCACCGCCGGTGGTGTGCTGGTGGTGTGCCATTGTTGTACCGATGGTGTACCGATGACAGACCTATTATTAGCGGTAACAACATAGCAAGTGAACAAATCAACAGCCTAATGGTTGAATACATTATATTGTTCGTCAGCCAATACCTTAGCTTTGTAAACACACCACACATTTCATCCAAAGTCATAGTGTGAATCATATGAATTAGACCAAAGAAAAGATATCCTCTTGGTCACTATGGATGTCACCTCCCTTTACACCAACATCCCGAATGTTGAAGGACTTAGAGTAGTTGCAAAGACAATCAGAAGAAATAACCCGGACTGGCTAATCCAGTCCAGTAATGTACTAAAACACCTAAAATGTTCGTACATAAAACCAATTCGTTTTTAACTAAAGTCATTACCTACAAGTTAGAGGTACAGCCATTGGTACTAAACTTGCACCCTTCTATACTTGCATGTTCATGAGCGAATTGGAAGAACTACTTCTTCATAATCACCTCGATAAACCGGATCTCTTAATCAGGTTGATTGATGACATTTTTCTTAATTTGGACTTGGTAGTCAAGCTAGCCTTGAAAAATTCATCAAAACCTCTAACCCAATAATCAAATTTACAGCTGACACCTGGGTTTCTAATGAGAACAAACACGAAAAACTCGAGTTAACCCCTTACTGCAAACCCACAAATACCCACCCTTATCTGCTTTACATATCTTGTCATCCTACACATGTCAAGATCACAGGACCATACAGTCAATTCCTTCGACGTAGGAGAATTTGCGAATATGAATTAAGAATATGAGAAACACAGTCTGAATGTATTCCAGTATTACCTAAAATGGGGTACCCTATGAACATCATTAAGGAGAGATGGGACGATGAAATCAAATATTTTAGAATTCGTTTACTTTTTTCAAAATAGCAAGTTCATTATGTCTTTTATCCAAAAATGTAAGAAAATTTGGGGGTCACTGTACGATTTAAAGAATTATCGACATTAATAATAATACACCCGTCGGCAAATTACGTAATTTTTGACTGATTTGGTGTATTTAAATCAAGCGTTCGCTGTCAACGAATAAACTCCGAATCCTTTCAGATACATTTCAGTCACATTCGGGGATGTATAGTAAATCTATATTTTGAAAATTAATGACGCTGGAAAGAGAAACACAAATAAATTAAGCACTTTTTAATTAAAAACGGGATTTTTATCATCGTGTTTCGCATATTCAACAGGATTTGTCACTAACACACATATTTTAGATATTGCTAATACTTTGATATGATGTGCGCAGTTAACTGAACAAACGAATTCAGAAATAATAATAGGGGGTCACCGAACGTTTTTCATCACTTTAACGTCATTTTCGAAATTACCTACATAAACGTAAAAACCTGACGTCACGGCAGTTTTGATGATTTCAAGTGTAACTTTTACGGCCTACTGTGTAATCATTATTGAATATATTATCAATCTAAGAGTGCACGATGAAAGAATAACTATCAGTTGATACCAGGCTATTTAAATTCGTCACTAACTTGAGATGCGCATGTAATTCGAATAACACACGTAGTAACATATTTACCGCGAATATAGGTGACGGCAATGCTATGCGGCATGTCGTAAAATGACCGTTATAAAGGCGTTACGGTTAATTTAAGCGCTCCCCGTTAGTGTACAGATAAACCTATGTCCAACACAACGTTATCCATATATTTTGAGACTTATTCACAAAAATAAATTGTTGTCGCAAAATGTTGCCGTAAGCGAGTTCGATTTCTGGGTCCCATCTCTCCTTAAGCAGAACAAACTAAAGTCGGACGCTGCCTCTAAAAGAGAGCTACTCCTGAAAGAACCCAAACCACCTGACGCTGAACCACGTCAATTGCGTGTTTGCAACTACAATCCCATGAACAAGGACCTCAAACAGATGGGGGGCACTTGATTTGCACTATCCTGGGCATCGAGTTAACCCCTTACTGCAAACCCACAGATACCCACCCTTATCTGCTTAACACATCTTGTCATCCTACACATGTCAAGATCAAAGGACCATACAGTCAATTCCTTCAACGTAGGAGACTTTGCCCAAATGACGAAGAATATGAACAGTCTGAATCTCATCCAGTATTACCTACATTGTAAAACGGGGATACCCTCAGAAAATCATTAAGCAGAACAAACTGAACACTGAACTGGACACTACCTTTAAGAGAGAGCTACTCCCAAAAGGACCCACACCACATGACGCTGAACCATGTCAATTGATTGTTTGCAAATGCTGGTCTCAGGGGAATCGAAGTCTGCATTAAGATCTTCCCCTCTCCGCCCATCTCTGCCTTCAGACGTAACAAAACGCAGAAGAATATACTGGTCAAATCCAGTATCACGTACCCCGTCCCCCACCCAGATCGGTGGGAGGTCAGTCCAATTTCATGACGATATTTGTGAAAAACAAAATTGCAAAATTTGCAAAACACTTGGTTCTTTGGCGTCTTTCACTAGCTCTCCATAAAACAAATTACAACTGCAAATGCATGAATAAAGTTATTTGCTTACTTATGGCATGTGCCACAAACAGTACTTGGGCGAAAGCAAGAGGGCGTTCAGGATCAGATTTTCTGAACACTTTGCAGACATCACACAGAAGTGAGACAAACCTGTCTCACAGCACTTCAAGCTGCCTTGTTAAGACGTACTATGTAATAATCGCGGTAAGATGAAATGCTGCAGTAAATTGTAATAAAATGCGGTAAGATGTAATAAATATTAGTGCAGTAAATTGTAATAAGGGGTGCGGTAAAATACTACTAAAAAGTGCGGTTAATTGTAACCCTACCTCAATTTTTTATAACTATATTTCTACTGTGATTGTCAATTGTGGGACTCTTCTTATACTTGTTATACTATTTCGTACACTTTTAGTTAATTCCAGTCTGCAAATATCTTAATACTCAGCGTATAAGAATATATCTTGTAAAGAATGAATCTCAGTTAGGTTAACATAAAGTTCTGAATCTTTATGATTTTCGTAAAATACAATGCTTCGTTTCCATTGCTGATAACTCCTTACAAATGAAAAGGTGTATATCATCAACAGATAAATCTTGTTATTATTTTGCGAAATAGACGGTCCATTATTCAGACGTCCCAATACTCAAACGAATCAGTCATGTGTGACTGTGTTTACAACCTAGTGTTACCCATTGATATAATGGATCTCAAAGACTAACGAGACAGACGAGTTGATTATAACGTTATGTAGGTAATAGTGAGCAATATGTTCATAAGAGTAAGATATGATAATTATTTATTGCCCGTTAGTTAATTGGTTTCACGTCTGAGTGAGGATACATACAAATTATACATTCATTTATAATAAATACTTGGAAACAAAATTATAGAACATGTACAGTGAGTATGATGATGGACACATTAACGCTTATTCAATAGAGAAATTGATTTTGATACAACGTTTATATATATATATATATTATATAACGTTTGGTTTTTTCACGTTGGTACATTATACCGATGGCCGGAGGGTAACAATTCAAAACAGTCATGTAAAACAATAAAATAATAATAAGTTTTAGCTGGTCGTTCATGTAGTTCATAAGATTAGAAAATTTATCTCCTTGTTTAATTCTCTTATCTAATTTGTTCCTATTTGTTAATGACAGGGAACCGAACCAACATTGGATAGAGAACATGAGTATAGACTGAACACAGGTTTTATAGAAAAGATCTCAAATAGTTGAGTCATTGTGGTAAAATCAGAGCTTCCAGAGGAAATGAAGGCGAGATTGACACTTGCAATAAATGCGATCGGTATTTTCAAGGTATTTGTAACTCTACTCCATCAACATCTCCATTTATAATGTCTGGACTGGTTATTCCTTCGAAAATCTATAAGTTATGGTACAAATGATGGTTTTTTTCTATAATGCATCAGGAGAGATTATGGTAAGGATTAGTGTTACTTGTTATTACATGATAAGGTATGGTTTTACAATAAATCAGGTTGATGTTCAAAGTGACTGCAAGATCAACGTACGAGAAGACTTTGTATATAAATTAAATTAGGTAATACTGAGACAAGATCAGTTATTGTTTTATGCTTAATAATATGTTTTGTGTATGGATTAAAACAATATTAGTTATTGTTTTATGTTGAATAATATTATGAATAAAGTCATTCTCTATAAGTGTTATTTCTTATTTTTTGGACTGTCCATCAGTTGGGAAAGGTAACAGTGCAGTCAACTTCAGTGCAACCAACCATAAAGGATGTTGTTTTAACAATCACTTTTGGGCCGTCTGGTTTATGGGAGGTTACCATTAAATCTATTGGCATGAACTCATTAATGTAGACACTATGGACGCCGTTTAATTATTTACTGTGCAACAATCAAATCGTTCAATTCATTACTTTTATGCTTTGTTGCATGAACTAAAACTAAAATATTTTATGCAGTAATGTATGTATGTATGAATGTATGTGAGTATGTATGTTTGTATGTATGTATGTATATTTGTATGTATGTATATTTGTATGTATGTATATGTGTATGTATGTATGTATATTTGTATGTATGTACGTATGTATGTATGTATGTATGTATGTATGTATGTATGTATGACTCGAGTGATAATTTGAGAGAGACTCAATGGCTACGGTGAGTTATCACGACGTGTTGCAATAGAATATGATAATTTTATAGGTTATGAAGTATGGAGTCTCGTTATTCAATATACTGAACTACCCCTAGATCTTTTAATTGTCAATTTGGGTCAGAAACAGAGAAAACGTAGTTGGAGACACTTGAGAAGCACATGAACGTATTGAGTACCAAATGAGTACCTGTATTGATATCAGAAATAAAGGCATTAACACTAGTTATAGAGTTACGGTAATATAACCTTAGTTGAACATTTCCAAAACATGTATGTGGTATGTACAGAAAACATTGATGTAGAATCACATTCAAACAAAAGGCTTTGTCAATAAGTCATTGACATAATCAGTTTGTCTTATGCTCCTCACATGATCTCTACACGGTTATATTTATATCAACAAGAACCTCTTCATTCATGTTACCGCACATCGTATTACAATTTACCGCAGATTAAATCTGAACATTTTAACCCCCCCCCCCCCCTATTATAATTTACCGCACTTCAGTGTATTACATCTTGCCGCATGTTTATTACAAGTTACCGCAGTATTACATCTTACCGCTTTTTTATTACAATTTACCGCAGTCATTACATCTTACCACGTTTATTACATCTAACGTCGTAACAGACAAACCTTTTCACAAGTAATTTGAATATATATAGAAATGAATATTTCCTTTACAAGAATATTTTAGTATCCTAGTTCAATTGTAAAATTGTAAATTGAGTCAAGTGTTGCCTGTGACACCACTGCTGATGATGCTTTAGACAATCGGACTACTGTCGTCAGAAAGAAGAAGAATGGCACCGCGGTCCAAGTCCCCTGTCCCACTGTCGTGACATGTTACAACGACGACATGAACGGCGTCAACCAAGCCGACCATATCAGAACAGAGCTCAGCACCTACCGTGCAAGCAAGAAATGGTGGCACTATCTCTTCTGGTTTGCCTTTGACGTCGCTATTGCTAACGCCTTCGTCCTCATGAGAGATTCACAGTTCCACCGTCACACGACAAAGTCACACAGAACCAAACCAAGGACTATGTTACATTTCCGGATTGCATTGTCAAAACAGTTGATCGGTCACTTCCCGAGCATTAGAAAGAGGAAGAGAATGTCTAACGAGGATGAAGCAGGGACGTCCAACTGGCCATCAACATATGAGAAGAGGGGCGATGCCGACAGTGCGCCAAGACGTGACGTGAAATGCAGATGCTCAAGCTGTGATGTGTTTCTCAACTTCCAAACGCAAGGCATAACTCTTGCCAGTCCCCTTAATCAGCCAGTAATGGAGACTGGCAAGAGTTATGCCTTGCATTTGGAAAGTTGTCTGTTTCTATGCATCGACTGTTTTGAAGTGTACCACAAGGACATGTTTCAAGGAAGATAATCGGTTTGAGTCTGTTTGACAATTTGACTTATTGACATTGAATTTGAAATGCAGTTATCTTTTGATACAATATACGATTCTTACATGAATATGTTACTTATAAAATATATTACATTTCTTGACATGACAAATTGTATGTCATTCTTAGATAGCGGTCGTGTATAATTGACTTACCACATTCCAGCTTCCGATCACAATGGATGGCGACAAAGCTATCAGTTTTATCTTTATTTCATTTTATTCATAGCTGCTGGTAATATGTGAGGGAGGAAGCCCTCAAAGCCATGGTGGCTATGGATTGGGGTGAAACATACCAACATTGGTTGTAACTAGCAAACCATGGGTGGTACTGCGCTGTGTGTAGCATTGCACCAAACCTTACTGCATATATTGTTTGCATATATATGTATATACTTGTTTGCACCAAATTTGCTAATGTCCCTGATGGGATATGATCCAAAACATAACACGCAAGACACTGTGTTATCACGCCAACTATCTAGAGCGTAAATATGTATGTCAAATAACATATTGAATTCAGATAATCTCAAATTAAGGAGAGATGTATCCAGAAATCGAATTCACTTACAATAACATTTGTATAACAATGTATCGTTGTGAATAGGTCTCAACATATGTGTATTACGTTTTTAGGATAGAGGCTTATCCATACAGTTTATGTTTAAGTATTTATTTATTTTTAAATGACATTTACCTTATGAAAAACGTTTGGTGACCCCTATTATTATTTCTGATTCAACTGTGTTCATTCAACTTCACACATTATATTACATTAACAGCAATACCTGAAATATGTTTTAGTGAAAATTTATGTTGAATAAGCCACAGACGATGATAACAAATGACGCCTTTCTTTTAAAGAGCTTAATTTAATTCCGTTTCTTATATTTGAGTCATTGCTTTTCAAAATATAAAGTTGCTATAAATTCCCATGTAATTAAAATCTGAAAAGAAGAAGAAATTGGTTAGAAAATAGTGTAATTTGCCAACAGCAGGATCATTGTTAATGGCGATAACTCTTTAATCGTTCGTTGAACTTCAAATCTATTACATTTTTGGCCAAATCATATTAAAAAGGAGAGATTATTTATATTTATAGACAATTTGTTATTTTATTTAAATAAACAAATTCTAAATATTTCATTTTATCGTCCAATCACTGCATAACTCACAGATCCTATGGTTTTTCTCAGTAACAATATCTCGCTAGTTTGCTATCATGCCGGATAAAATATGCTTTGGTGTATGGATGTCAACTTGGTATACAGAATGTTGTTTACAATAAATTAATTCTAAAGTTGCTAATGAATTTTTTCTCCTAATGTCCAGATTTCACTACGACCCGATTTATCCTGAATCATCAAGGAAGGGAATGTTTTCACGTTAAACGTGAGTCCGTAACAACTTTGTTCACAATTCTATCAAATACTGTTCTCACGTCGATTTAGACACGAATCTTTTACGAATCATCTAAGAATGTGTTGATTTAAGTGGGTGATATCGTGTCTTATTCATGTAAACATTGTTTTACTTATTTCTTGCAATTCGTAGAGATTTCGGACTTGTTTCGTAGGTTTTCAGCTTGAAAAGCTACACATTTTCATACACGTTTCGTACAAGCGTAATTGATGTATGCGATATTTACCAAATTTACAAATATTTACGAAGTTTATCTCCTATTTGTAGTGATTTGGGCTGATTAGCGATGTTTAAAAATTTGGACATAGCAATAGTTATTTTCAGTAAAACTTCATATTTGCATAAGCTCTTCATATATTGGATATTAATTTCAATGAATAAGTTAATAAATAAGCATGTGTTATGTTCTTGGATATATAATCACTCAAACTATCCTATCTTCAACAGAGCACCGCAAACTAGAGTGCTGTTTAAAAACTTTCCACGGGTTTAGTTTAATTTCGGCGGGGTAAACACTAGCATTACTTTACTTTGTTTACTGATATGCAGAGAGGGATGTTACGAAGAAAGTTTTTGTTATTCAGATTCGGTTCTCAAAAAGTGAAGTTGTTTGAATTTGGTGACGCACAAAAATACAAGAATTTTGTTGTTGATAGTGACACCAATGACCAAACATGACTTTCCGAAAATGTTTTTTTTGTATTTACTCTGAGTCCAGAAAATCTTGCAAAAAAAACTTAAAACCTTTAAAACTGCATATACACATTTTTCAGTTCCATCTTAAGTCAAAGTGGTATCATCTGCAAATTGAGCTAAAAGATTTTCAATATTCCCCATCTTAATCCCCTTTATCCTTTTATCTATTCTTATCAGAAGCGCCACAAGTTTAACACATTTTGACATAAAATGACTCAGTTGATAATATGTTGATCGAACTCTTTCCTTTTTAAATATTTCTTTAAAAATCATTTAGTCCATTTAAGTCAATGTGATTTCTGATTATTCAGATTTTAAGCGGTGCCAATGCATCTATATTCATTGACAACCTTTTTGAATACACAGTGCTTTTACATCTTTTCCCTGACCTGGAGTAAACTCATTTCGATAAGACTAGATCTACATTTTTTTTTAAATTTTCAAACAACAAGCAAGGATAGATTACAATCAACTTTATTATGTTATTATGGCAAACACATGATTGAAGCAAACAATAGGAAATACATTTATTTTTTTAATAAAAAACAGACAAGTTAACATGAATGTAATAAGAAACTTACTCTTCAGACGCTGTATTTGGTGGGATTCGTCCGACAGCAGCTGCAGCCCATCCTCTGTAAACCATGTGAGTCAGATACAATCAAGTTAAAGTTATATAGTATTGTATGGGTGTTTTCTGATCACATTATGTATCAGCCTGAGTGAGGTACAAAGTGTGAATCAGTGACAACACAGCGCGCTACCTAATTGATTTTGTCAAGTTAAATATACTGGACCAAAATATTATTTCTTTTGCAGAACTAAACAAGCTAAAAGTCATGATGAAGTTATGCATGAAAGAAGTCAACATAAATATATGCCTTATTTTCCATACGATGTTTATAAACTGTCTTTCTTGTCATGGCAACGTTTCATATTTAGCATATGTACACTGGGGCGGTCTTCACATAAGTTCAGTTGAGCCTGTTGACCAATCCAAGTCATGTATTTTTTATTTTATTAAATAAATATATTAAAACCATGTGGTATTAAAAATTGTTGACACGTAATATTTCAAACAACATTGATTAATAACATGTTTATATATTACACATTTAGATGCAGAAGACAATTGACTAAAGTAAACTTGGTAGGCTGGTCATGAATTATTTGTCTAATAATTGGTAAATAATCTATAATGATTCCTGCTTTATATATAATTCCGTGATTCCACTGATATACAATATACATATTGATAGGCCCAGTTCTGAACTCCACGGGATCCCACGTCTTCATATAAGTCATATAATTGTGTAAGGGAGATTCTATATTTCCAAACATTTAACGGGGATAACCTAATTTCATTTTAAATAGATATGTAATAAAAAAAAACATGTATTAACTACAGAAAAGTGGTTTAGCCAATCTTGCAAATATTCATATTGTAGCCTTTGTTTAAAGGATATGAAGAACTTTGAATGAGGGGCTAAAAGCAGTTGCATCCGTATTATCGAAAACAGCTGATAATAACAAATTTTTACTTCTGTAACACAATTACATTGTCCATTTTTATCATATAACATCATCATATTATAACCCATTTTGGACAATCTATTGGATGGCATATTTACAGGTGTCCAATAAATAAACATACCCCGTATCTAGAAACTTTCTAGTGCGTATCTAGAAACTTTCTAGAACGTTTCTAGAAACTTCCTAGTGCGTATCTAGAAATTTCTAGAAATTTCTAGAAATTTCGAGTTTTCATTTTTTACGAGATATTCAAATATTTATTTCATTCATTCATCGTAATAATTGCTTCTTTTATGTCACATTTGTAAGTTTTATTGAAGCATTGACATAAGCTCTCAGCTTCCTTGCCACTCCATTTAAATGAATAAAATATGTTTAAACCAATTTCAAACTATTCTTTATGGCAACAGTTCATGATACTAACTTACACATTAGTTTCTTATTGACTAAAGAAAACGATCCCGATACTTCAGCAAATTCACCGAACATACTCTATAACTGTTATGTTATGAATTTGTTTGTGTTATAATGTATGTTATGTGTAATAATGCATAAATACAGTCCATGTCACGGGGAGCGATTAGTATACGACCATTCATATAGGGAAATGGCAATGTTTATCAATCACTTTCCATGTACCATCTGGACATATTGTTTTAAATCACTAATCACACTTCATCCTTGGAAACATGACAAATATTTTGTTCATCAACCCCAGGGGCAACAGTAAGACCCCGGTGTTGCATCAACTGTTTTACTACATTTAATCATCCTAAAGTCATGGTGACACCTGAATGAAATAAAACATTATGTGTCATGTATAACTTCGGGACATGTTGTTACCAAAACGTGAAATACTCTCATTATTGATAACAAAAACATTATACTAGGCTGTTTTTTTTGTATGTTCATGCACAACACGTCACTATATAAAACTGATATGTTATATCCTGCGTACCTATGTTGTTGGCGTTTACAATGTAAAACACTGATTCACTGCGTTGTTTGTAGTTATGCTATCTTTTTAATACTTCGTATTGAACTATTTGAGAATTATTTCATGAATCCAAACTATACTGCGACGAAAATCACAGGATATCATCATGGGCATTCCAGTCGACGTTTGGAGAGCCAGGATCGGAAGATTTCTGCCGCCGAAGGGTACGAGACAGATAGGGACTGTGCTACCCTACGAACCGACCAGTGAATGGACGCCGGCCATGGATACAGCCTACAGGATTCTACTATGTGGATCGCTTATTCTCACTGTGGCTTGTGCTGGATCATTCCTTGGTGTGTGTGTGCAGGATCTTGAGTGTTCTTGGATCCCACCGACGTCTTTGTGTGAAAAGAGAGTTGTGTGTGATCACTCTTCAGGTGTGACGTCACCATTGTTTACATGGCGAAAACAGGTGACACTCGACATGGGTACCGTACCGGGTGTATCTATGTCCCCATCAGTGATTCATTTAGCAGGAGACGTCGAGCTTAACCCAGGCCCATCCTGGAGAGAGTTAGAGGATATGAAATCGGCGATCATCAAACAGATAAAGGACTCAGAGCAAAGATTGTCCAACGATATCCGCTCCATGAAGAAAGACATTGAATCTCTGAAGACAGAAGTGACAGATCTGAGAAAGGAAGTACACACGAATGCAGCGGAACAAGATGTACTGAGGTTGGATTTTGATGTGCTCTCAGAAAGACAAGATAACATTGAACGATATGCTGATGCACTGGAATCTCGAATAGAGGATCAAGAACGACGAGGGCGGCGTAACAACATGGTGTTGTATGGAGTGCCGGAATCGGAAGGACACAAGGAAACTTATACGGAAAGTAAGAACAAGGTGCTGGAAATTCTAAACGAAGCAAGAGAAACCAAGGAGCTACCCCCACTCGTACCGAGAGACATTGAGAGAGCCCACCGTATTAACTCTAAAAACCCTAAGCAGTCTAACCCCATCATTGTGCGTATGTGCCACTGGGAGGAGAAGTGGCATGCAGTGAAACTCAGGAGTGTATTAAAACAGTCTGGATTCGGAATCGCCAATGATCTGACAAACCAACAGAGACAGGAATTATACAAGCTTCGCAATGAGAACCCTAACACACGCTACTACTTCAAAGGGAATAAGCTAGTAGAGGAACCAAAGGAGTCCATCACAGAGGAGCCAGGAGAGGACAGCACTCAGCATGAGAGGTGCAGACTCAGATCCAACGCCCAGGCCTCTAAGGGGGGACAGTCGAGATAAGGGTGTGGTCAGGGCCTAGTGACTGACAATGTGACTTGTGATTCTAGGACGCTTCAAGATAACTCTGTGGACTCAGCTGACAAGCAACCTAACAATGATGACAGTTTTGTGAAATTTATTTTTTGGAACATTTCTGGTATACTGAGCAAATTAAGTGACTCTGATTTCTGTAATTACATCCAAACATTTGATATTATTGGCATTACAGAAACATGGTGTTTAGATCCTGACCTAGGTAACATTTTCCAAGACTATGAAATCATTAAGAAAGATGAAGATAAACTATCATCCTATGGCAGACTATCTTGTGGTATTTCAGTTTTGATAAGGAAAGAATTTTATAAATATGTAAAATGGACACAGATTTCTGAAAATGCTATTTTTGCCTTAATTGACAAACAGCTTTTTGGAACAACATGTGATATACTTTACTCTTGTGTATATATCCACCCAGAGAGCTCCTCATGGTATGATAAATTTAGCTCAAATTGTAAAAATGGCATCATTCTTTTTCAAGAAAAACTATTTGACATATTAACAGAACATGATGATTTACATCTATTATGTGGTGGTGATTACAATGCTAGAACTGGAACTAATTCTGATTTTGTGGAAGATGACATAATAGAGTATACAGAAAACCATAATTACTTTTTGTCTGATCTCATATCAGATTACTTCAATCTTAAACGCTTTTCACTTGATAAAATTGTAAACAAGTTTGGAAAATGTTTAACAGATTTATGTTCTGTTCTGAATATTCATATTTTGAATGGAAGATGTGGTAGAGACAAAAATGTTGGTGATTTTACTTTTATTGGTGCTAATGGTACAAGTGTTATTGACTATATTACAGCTTCTTTATTTGACAATGTTTTAGATTTTTCTATAGATTCTCGCTCAGATTCAACCCATCTCCCTGTTACCATGAAATTGAGAGCACACATAAAACAGCAACCTGCAAAACAGAAGAATGATCAGGATAAGAAATCATTTAGGTTTGTGTGGGATAATGACAAATCAAATACTTTTAGAGATCAGCTTTTTTCTGATCAAGTCCAGGATTTACTTGACAAATCAGTAAACACAGCATTGACAAATATTGAAGAGAGCATTAATTACTTAGCAGAGGCACTGAAATTAGCTGGCTCAGCTATGCAAAAGAAAGTAGGAAATACAAAGCCTAACCAAAGATGTAAATGGTATGATGCAGAGTGTGAAGATTTGAAAAGGAAAAGATGAAGAGCACTCAATAAATTCAGGAAATGTAAAAATAAAGAATCACTCAGAGAATATCACAATATAAGAAACAAATATGCATCAACTTGCAAAGAAAAGTCACAAACATATTTTATGAATAAGCAGCAATTTATAGAAAAAAATATTCATGACTCCAAATTATTCTGGTCAGAAATAAAAGGCTTAGGTAAAACTCAAAAGGTAAACAATATCAATATTAAAGACTGGTATACCTATTTTAAAGATTTGTTCACATTTACAGATACTGACATGAGCTTGGAAAACCAGCCCCATGAGTCACAAAACAATACACATTCACAACTAGACACTGAGTTTGCTAATGATATACTGGATTCACCCATTACTAATGATGAGATCCTAGAGAGTATACACCATCTGAAATGTAACAAATCACCTGGGGTAGATCAAATCATCCCTGAGTTTTTTAAACACTCTTCAGATATTATTGTTCCTTACCTTGAACTAGTATTCAATGTTATATTAGAAAATGGAACCTTCCAGATACTTGGACACTTGGGATTATTGTGCCAATACATAAACAAGGTGATGTTAATAATGTAAATAATTACAGAGGTATCTCGCTGCTAAGCATATTTGGTAAACTATTTACATTCATTGTTAATAAGAGGCTAGTGTTTTGGGCAGATACTCTCAACAAAATTAATGAAGAACAAGCTGGTTTTAGAGAGGGCTACTCAACTATTGACAACATATTTATTCTACAAGCACTTGTTGATAGATACCTAAGTGTGAAAAGTGGGAGATTTTATGTGCTCTTTGTTGACTTTGCCAAGGCGTTTGACTCTGTGCAGAGGGGGAAATTATGGAACCTATTAAGATCACATGGCCTCAGCAACAAAATGAATAAACTATTAGGTAGCATATATGAGAATGTAAAGGTATGTGTACGTAATAATAATGAGATTTCGGAAACCTTTATTAGTCAGTTAGGAGTCAGACAAGGGTGCATTTTAAGCCCATTTCTCTTTACATTTTTCATAAATGAACTAGCAGTACAGATAAATTCCAACTGTAACTATGGTATTCAACTTCATCCGGATATTACTCAGATATTTTTGTTGTTGTTTGCAGATGATATTATTCTCTTTTCATCAACAATTAAAGGATTACAGAGCCAAATTAATGAACTTGAGTTGTACTGCGATAAATGGAAGTTATCAGTGAATATGAATAAAACGAAAGTTCTTGTATTTAAACATGGAAGTCAGTTATCAAGAAATGAACAATGGTATTTTAAGAGAGAAAAAATAGAAACTACAGGATTCTATAAATATCTTGGTGTTTACTTTAGCAGAAACCTGTCATGGCATAAACATACAAACCAAGCTGCAGTACAAGCAAAGAAAGTTCTAATTAGTATAACCAAGAATCTGAAAGTTTTAGGAAATATTTCATATCAATCCTTATTTAAAATATTTGATGTAAAGATACTCCCAATCCTATCATATGGGTCAGAAGTATGGGGCTTAAAACATTTTGATGCTATAGAAAAGATTCATTTATATGCTTGTAAAAAGTATTTGGGTGTTAAGATAAACACATCTAGTCTGATGGTGTATGGAGAATGTGGACGATTTCCTATATATGTACATTCGAGTAATTTAGTATTGGCTTAGACTTATTAACATGCCCTCATACAGATTGCCCAAAAAGGTTTATAACATGATGATATTGTTTGATAACAATGGTAAAAGAAATTGGGTGACAGGTGTAAGAGAATTACTTTTTAATTGTGGTTTTGGTCATGTTTGGAACGACCAAAATGTGTATTCAATAAATGTTTTTATACTTTCATTAACTCAGAGATTAAAGGATATTTATTTGCAGACATGGACAACATCGATGGCCCTAACAAACAAATGTTTCTATTACAAAATGATTAAATCTGAAATAATCATGGAGGATTATCTATCAAAGATTACTGTTAAAAAATTTAGAATAGCTTTGTCACGTTTTAGATGTTCCTCACATGAACTTTTTATTGAGACAGGACGCTATATGAAGATACCAAGAGAAGAAAGAATATGTTATCTCTGTAACTTGAATTTAATAGAAGACGAATATCACTTTTTACTTGTATGTCCGCTATACTTACATCTTAGAGCAAAATATCTAAAAGCATATTATTTCAGATATCCTAACGTTATGAAATTATATGCACTACTATCAAACTCAAATTGTAATATTCTGCAAAATGTTTCTATGTACATATATTATGCCTCCTTGCACAGACAAAATATCCTAAAGTAAATTATACTGGTATTAATGACATATGTGTTATTGAAGATATCATATAACATTACTTGACAGAGAATTATATGATTTTATCTGACATATTTGTACAAATTTGTAAATATTGCATGTACCAATTGTACTACAGGCCTGTGGCCTTTAAGTATTGAATAAAGATTGAACTAAAGAAGTGTCTCTGGGATTAATCTTATCTGCTTAGCTGAATTCGAGAAATATATTAAGTTTGCCATATTTTGAATCCTTATTTGTAAGTATACTTTTCAAATGAACAATAAACGTGTCATTTGAATGATGATAACATTATACATGTAAATTTTGGTAGCAGAGTATTTATAGTAAGGAGTCTCAACGAATATGAATGCGTTTGCTCCTAAACTGATTGGAATACCAAATCAAGTGACTGATTTTGATTCATTTGTTGTTACTTACTACATATGGACAGAAACAATATTAGGTCTTGAAGGGCATTTTAAACACTATTTGTATATCCGGAGAGACTCACTTATGCAAGGCGATTTAAAGAAGGAATGTATAACTGAAAGAGGGCATTTTGCCATAAGCCACTTAATGTATTTTGAAAATGAAGTATTACATTTTCAGTTAGATGACATCTTGGTTATTAGTTAAAATGTGTATGAGTTTATTTCTCGAGATTAAGTAATGAAGGAGTTGAGTAATGAATGTCAAGACATAGGGGCAAGAATGAGCTAAGAAACTTCGTATTTCTTCTTTGAGAGGCATTTTAGAAGTTGTAGCGATGAAGAAAACCAAGATATATGGATAGTAAACTTCTTTATTGCAATTATTGCGACGTTTCGGTGTATCACCATTATCACCGTTATCCACCTAATTTACTATATAAATTCTCCTACCATATTCATGTATCACTTGCCTGATAACGGTGTTAGTATCTACACCGAAACGTCGCATTCATTGCAATAAAGAAATTGAATATCTATATATCTTGGTTTTCTTTAAACTTCGTATTGTAAGTGATAAAGAAAGTATAATCCATATCACACGTTGTATAACCTACCGAATTATAAATGCCCATCACCATTTTACGATTACCCGTTTACCCGTTTTTTCTAGCCTAACAATACTGAAGAAGAAGAAGCAGAAGGAAAAAAAATAGTTTATTAAGAAGTGTCACATACTGTGTACAGAGTCCGGCCTACAAGGCCTATGAGACACATAATAAAATAGATAATATTCATCCATCCATAACTTAACATAACTGACAAACATCCACAGACTCACTGCTGACCACCAACTCAAATTGCTGATCACCCCCCCCCCCCCCCCCCCCCCCCCCCCCCCTCACCCACACCCACCCATACATACATACACTATTCATACATACATACATCCTTACTGACCATACAACATACCTTCATAACATCTTATACACCAGACCCCCTCACCCCCCCCCCCCTCCCTCACCCCCCACCCACCCATACATACATACATCCTTACTGACCATTCAACATACCTTCATAACATCTTATACACCAGCATACAAGAGCAGTTCACATCTCTGGCTGTTTCACATACACACAATCACCCTACCCCCCCCCCCCCCCCCCCCTCTCACACACACTATGTACACTCATCTACATCCTTACTGATCCCCCCTCCTCCCACACACACTATGTACACTCACCTACATCCTTACTGATCAGACTTTCATCTTATACACATTCATAAAAGTGTAATTCACATCCATGCTTGCTGACCCTGGCTTATTTTTACACATAACACATACACACAATAACATTATAGCACACTAAATCAGACATGCATTCATCAAAAGTCTACATTCACCCATTCACTACATTCACCCATTCACTGCATTCACCCATTCACTACATTCACCCATTAACATCTATACCCTGATACAAGTAATGAGCCTACATAAGGTGTGTATTTAGATCCAAGGTTAACTGCCTTTTCAGGTTGTTAAAATATAAATTATGATAATTACACTGAGTCACGCAAACATTTTCAATCTTAATTATTGTATTCACCTTTGAAATTGTGTTCAACTTTAACGGGGACATTTTGATTTTTTTCCTGTAAACCAGAGATTATTAGAGCGTTAAATTAACCTTGCGTAACCGACAGTGAATAATGAACTGGTTGTCGGTGGTTAGCTCGTTAAAAGAGATAAAACACAGAGGCCGCCAAAGAGTTTTACGAGACACGCGCATGAGCAGCAATGTTGCAATGTATTTCATGTATATGTGTCTACTTAAGGCTAGGTCAGGCAAGGCCCCCGGTATCGATGGTATACCGGTACAACAATTGAAGGGAGATAACTTAGCTGATATTTTAGTGAACTTTATCAACATTTGTTTTAAAACGGCTTGTATTCCAAAATTGTGGGGGAAAGGACTGATAAAGCCAATTCCAAAGTCAGGATCAGCAGATTCGAGGGATCCACTCAACTACAGGGGAATAACTTTGACACCAGCCGTGTACAAACTCTACTGCAGCATACTCAACGAACGTCTATACACGTGGGCGGAAAGAAATGATATCCTCTGTGATGAACAGAATGGTTTTAGACGCGGGAGGTCGACCGTAGATCATATCAGTTCGATTACTAATATCATAGAAACCAGGAAGCTGACAAGAAAACCTACATTTGCTGCATTTGTCGACTTCAGGAAGGCTTATGACGGAATAGACAGACAACGATTATGGGATAGATTGAAAGAAAGCGGCGTACACGGGAGGATGTTTGCAGCTGTACAGTCTTTATATCGCAATGTCCAATGTGCAGTACAAGTAAATAATTCACAGACGACTTGGTTCAATGTCATCAGGGGCCTGAAACAAGGCTGTATTTTATCCCCTCTACTTTTTAATCTCTAAATTAATGACCTGATACAGACAGCGAATGCGCTTGGAGTGGGAGTTACTATAGAAGATGAGTGTATAAGCATCTTAGCATACGCAGATGACGTTGTGCTACTGGCGGAGTCAGCTGAAGACTTGAATATTCTACTTGGATGTCTAGGGGAATGGTGTGATAAGTACAGAATGAAAATCAACCAGGAGAAGACAAAAATAGTACACTTTAGAGGACAATCGACACCAAGAACAGAAGTCAGATTTTCATGCGGAAACGTTGAACTTGACATGACTGATTCCTACCACTATCTAGGAGTACTTATAACAGAACATTTGGACTTCAGCAAAATGGCCAAGGCAGCGGCAAAGTCGGCAAGCAGAGCACTTGGGCTGTTGATTGCGAAGTACAAGGCAGTAGGAGGTTTACCGTTTACTGTATACACGAAGCTGTACGATGCTATGGTATGGCCAGTTATGGGTTACGGAGCAGCTATATGGGGTACCTCCAACCACTCACCAGTCAATGCTGTGCACCATAGAGCTATTAGGTTCCATCTCGGACTGGGGAAATATGCACCTAATCTTGCAGTGAACGGTGACTCTGGATGGATTCCCCCCGCAGTTCGACAGTGGAGTAGTGTAGCTGGCCACTGGGCAAGAATGAAGAACTTAAGTCCACGAAGAGTCAACAAACGAGTTTTTCTTTGGGGAGATTCATCAACAAAAAAGAACTGGAACTATAAAATAAGGAAACACCTTCTTGAAATGAACTTCGAATCTAACACTACCAGCCCCGTCGAGAAGAAATTGTTAGTTAGACTAGTTCAGCGAATTAATCTACAGAGATATATGACGTCATGGGAGACAAAGGTCCAAGCTGAGACGGGAACCAACAGTACCAGTAGAAACAAACTAAGGACGTACAGAACCTTCAAGCAAAGCTACGGAACGGAGCCATACGTCATGTATCCCATACCAAGAGCTCACAGAAGTGCTTTATCCAAATTTAGATGTGGAGTAGCACCATTAAGAGTGGAAACTGGACGTTACGAGAATATGCCCCTAAATGAGAGACTATGTTTCCACTGTAAAGACTGTGTAGAAGACGAGATCCTTGTACTTTTAACCTGCCCACTCTATATTGAAGAACGTAATGATCTCCTTAATATCTGCAAAGAAAAATGGCCACACCTAACAGCCAACCAGCTTTTTATTTACATTTTAGGATACCCGGATTTAGTCTTTCACACCGCCAGAACCTGCCATAATATACTTTGTAAACGACGATTTATCTTATATAATTAAGATTTTAGCTTTTTTGGCTGCAAACTATTTTATGTTTAAGATATATTCACCTTTACCGCGATGTATATAAATATGCCATCTTATTTATCTTTCATTTACATTTATATACTGTTTTAATATTTTTAATAGCATTCTATGTAACTCTCGTAAATCGCTGTGCGATTGGTTGTGTATGTGTGTTTTATGTACATATTTTATGAAATTGTAACATGTACACAAGTGAGACAAAAATAAAATATTGATTGATTGATGTCTTTACAGACATGTGTGTGTGTGTGTATATCTGTAATTAAACAGTCATGGCTGGTGTATATGACCAGACATTTTCCTGTCATCCCAGGTATTGAGGACACCTTTTCAGCAACTCACACGTGGTTAGCTGGGGACCCGCCCTTGTGTCATTCATTCAATTGCACGATTACATTAGGAAGTATACAAGCCGATTGAAAGAAGGAAATGGTGTATATTATTGAAAGAGAGTGTTCTGTCAGCCATTTATTTATGTATTTAGGAAAGAAGTTTTATTTCTTCAATAAGCTGATATCCTGATTATCTCATGTAACGCCGATATAGAGAATTAACATTTGAATTTGAACTTAAAATCACATATTCTAAATGTCCATCAATCATCTTACATTCCTATTTACACTTATGTCTTATTAATACTGCATGTGCTTTTTGCGCAATCCAGATGAACAATATTAGTGAATTTAGTGAATATATCATCAATTTAACCTAGCGTGGCAATGTTGATACAGATGATGAGCCTACATAAGGTGTAGTCGTTGAACCAAAGTTATTAATCCTGTCAGGTTAGACAAGTAAAGGTTCTTAGCACTGAGTAGGAATTCGTTTGTTCGACTATAATACTGCACATTGATAAAGTATATCACACGTTATCTCTCTTTATCCCAACCACAACTGACTATCGATGGACAACACAAAAAATACATCCACAAATTGTATTTGACGTGACAGGGGTCTCGGGTTAAAGTTATTTGAATGAGTAGACCTAGGGTCATTTGCATTCATGTGCTCATATTAAATTGTTCTTTTATAATAGAACCCAGTAAGTATTGGATCCGTTAAATGAGTATAATTCAGTTGTTTATGGGTATTTAAGAAATGATTTTGATATAAATATCCAATCATGAACCCATACACTTAACCAAGGCAGTAATATTGTATTTGTGGCGGTTCTCAAGAATCATTTGACAAATAAAACGTAAGAAATGTACATTTAGTACTATTCCGTAACATTTTTGAAGGGATATCGAAAACTATACTAAACACCCTAAAGACTAAAAAAAACTAAAAAACCAAAGTAAAAAATAAACATTTTGAAAAACATTTCCATACTCAATTATATCATACCCTTTAAATTGCTTTCGACTTTGAAACCACTAGATCAGTAGAGCGGAACACTAAGCTTGAGTAACTCACGTTCGTTCACACTGTTGTCAATTATTCTAAACTATATGAACTGGTGTTTTTGCATGAGCTGATAAAACACATAAGAGACACGCGTTTGTACATCAGTGTCGCAATGTATTGTACACTACCGGGCAGAAGAAACGCCTACGAATTGTCTTAAGATAAAAAATTGAATTTTTTATAAGAAATAATTGATGATGGAATTTTCGCTTTACTTTAACATTTATGAATGTTCGTTTTACGTTAAATTGCAAAGAAATCGTGATTCGGGTCAGTGATTTTCAAGAAAATTGATTTTAAGGAAAAGAACGTGCTGAACATGAAAAGCACTTTGCACGTGCAGTATTTTGGTTTAAGAAGACAGTGTGCTTTCACATTCGGTCATTCTGGTTGCAAATCTAACAAGAATAATGCCAAGATTAACGGAGGTAGAGAGAGAAAGAGCTATTGGGATGATACAGCAAGGTGCGACTCAAGATGAAGTTGCGAGAGCCTTCCGTTGTCACAATTCTACGATAACGAGACTAGTGAGACGACTTCGTGACACAGGGGGGACAGCAGACAGGCCAAGAAGTGGACGTACACCCGTTACTACGGCCAACGAAGACCGCTACGTCCGGTTGATCCATCTTCGAAATCGGTTTCTCACAGTGACTGAATCTGCAGCGACATCACTTCATCATGCTGTCAGCAGACGCACATTATCACGACGCCTCAAACGATATGGTCTTCGGACGTACAGACCATTCCGCGGCGTAACCTTGACCCCGCGCCACCGACGTAACCGACTGGCGTGGTCGCGCACTGTGATGAGATGGCAGAATAGGAACTGGGCTCGTGTGTTGTTCACAGACAAAAGCAAGTTCACATTATTCAAATCTGACAGGAGGATACGTGTTGTGCGTCGTTTAGGGGAACGTGTGATGCCCGAAACTGTCCAAGAGGTGAGAACATTTGGAGGTGGTGGAGTGATGGTTTGGGGAGGTATCTGCGGAGGCAGGAAGACAGATCTAGTTATTGTAAATGGTAACTTGAATGCCCAGGGATACATTCAACAAATTTTACAGCCCATTGTCATTTCATTCTTCCAACAGAATCCCAGGACGCTGTTGCAACAGGACAATGCACCGATCCACACTGCCCGTCAGACGACCAACTTCTTGCAAGGGCAAAATGTTAATCCCATACCATGGCCAGCACTGTCACCTGACCTTAATCCCATTGAGCACCTCTGGGATCACTTGGATAGGAAAATTCGAAAACTACCAGCGCCCCCTATGAACAGAAATGAACTTATTCAAGCCCTCCAAGAAGAATGGAGACGCGTCACTCCTGTTAGCATCAGACGTCTAACCATGTCAATGCGTCGACGAGTGCGTGCATGTATTGCTGCCCGTGGTGGTCACACCAAATATTGAACAGTCACATTGCTGTAAAATTGTTTAACATGTCATTTCTTGGATTAAACACTGATCGAAAACTGGACAGTCTACCGTGTCTAATTTAAGTTCTCACCATTGCGCTGAAACGACATCTCAACTCTCGGAAGTCAGGAATATTGCAGATAAATGATGTAACTTCATTATGCTATAATAGGGTTATCATGTTGCTTAAAGTATTTACGGAATCTTACAAAATATCTGGTAGGCGTTTCTTCTGCCCGGTAGTGTATATATACGTAGACGTATATACAAAAATATTAAATCACCGGGGCTGTTGTACATGACTAGACAGTTTCCGGTCATTGGGAACCACTTGTTATACTCAGGTATTAATTATACCTACACAGGCGTGATTAGCAGGATATTCAAATCACTGTCATGGAGCGTCTCTAACTTCTTGATATTGCGTAATTAAACACTGAAGTTTAAATTCTTTGGTTTTGATATCGTCAATCTTATCTTATAGTTCTTTAATTGTAACACACATGAAAGGTCACAAGTTTCGTTTTTACTGCAGTATAGTTTGAAAATCAGCGTGTAAATAGATAATACTTTTGAACAATTAAGAGCGGACGAATATGAAATATAAGCAAATTTGAAAACGTTATGCATACTATTTATTTCATTTTTCGTATTGATAAGTATCCACACTTATACGTGAACGTGAGTGTATAGACGTATGTGAAATGTCTTTAAAGCCCCATTTCCACAAAGGTGAAGATTATTCAATATAAGTGTCACACACAAACTGACTTATGAGGCACTATACAACATAGTATACATAAGAATAAACACACATTTCAAAAGAAATACCATAGGATAATGTCACTAATCAAGTGAGACCGTATGAAATATACATGTGCACCTAGGGTCATTCATGTAACATTACTGTAGTTGGTGATACGTTATTATATATTATTACTAATAATATGTATAACATATTATGAACCGTTGTTGCTACGGATTTTGTATGGCGGTTATTGGACAGTATAAAATATAGCCTTATAGAATGAAGGTAAAATGTTTCTAAATCCCTATGTGTGACGTCTTGGACATCACAGTGTTATTGTTTCAAACATTTCCAAATTCATGGACATAACATGGTTTTGCATTCCATGCGAGACCGAAAATATAACAAGATATTTTCTATAATGTGAGACAAATGTTATGGATAACAACTTCTTTATTTGTTTCACACGACGTACGTCGTAATAATAATTTCTACCAGACGTACGTCGTGTGAGACAAATAAAGAAGTTGTTATCCATAACATCTGTCTCTCATTACTGTACCAACTTCTAAATGCCTTTGAAGAATTTCATATTTTCTATACCCTTGAAAGTTATTAACTAGTGATAGATTTTTCATGTGCATCATATGCATACTGGAATATTGAACAAACATCACATTTCATTCGATATAACTTATTCCAAGAAAATGCATGGATTGATTGTGACAAATGAAGTTACAAAATTAATTTATTGCGACAATACAATGATTTATAAGGGTCTTCGATGATATGTGCTGTGTCTTACATAACGTGCGTCACCCTTCAGGGGCCATGTGAATTCGTGTATTTGTACAGGGGACGAGGATAACCATAAACTAATTAACCGACCCTCACTGAAGTGTTTGTGTATTTCAAAATACCTCTTCTACCAGACTATGAGGGATGGGTTTATACTTTGACATCTTCAAACGTTCTTATAGAACTAACGCACAATTAGTATATAACATGTGACATTAGGACGGCAGTAATGATTCTTCAATTGCCATGTACAGTGACAGATTGTGAATTGTAAACATAATCGTATCGATGTTTAAAGCAATCATAAACTAATAATATTATTTTGTTTCTGTATGAATCAACACAGAAAACACATATATTCGCTGTCAGAAAAACTTAATTATTAGCTCTACGTTTAAGTTGTAATGTATAATAGGTCCTATCATTAAAATCGTTGCCGTGTAAATCCGTCAATTTCAACATGAAACACAGACATATTGATATAATATCATGTTTATCTCATCTCGTGAGGTAGAAGAGTAGTATATTCTCACTTGCGTCGTCGCTGCAAGCGAAAATATAAACTGTGTACCTCACTCGATTAGATAATAATGGGAGAAGTCAAGAAAGGACAGATATCCTTTATTTATTCATATCTATATTTAATTGTATTGTGCTGTATATCATGTTCGCCGCTACTGCCGAAGCGGCGTTAAGCAATAACTAACTCACTCACTGTATATCATGAGGTCATGGATTGACGCGTATGATATTCATTCTCAGTGATCGACCGCATTTGCTATTCGTTTTAAATTTATGTAAAACTAGTACGTTTTTGAGTAAACGTAATTATTTATACTTACCTGTTGACTAGACCTACTATGCCTACCTCCTAATAGGTATGCTATTTCAACCTTAACACAGCCGACCTTGAACCAGTGGAGAAGGGGTGCATAAAGTCCCTTATCCAAGGGCGGTAAGTCCAGGTGGTCTCGTGACGTCACTACCTGTCTAGTTCACTCTCCGAAGTCCCAAAAAGGCAAGACAGACCAAGAGGGGAGGACGGGAGGGCCTAGAGCGTAGGTCTAGTCAACAGGTAAGTATAAATAATTACGTTTACTCAAAAACGTACTATTATTTAAATACCTATCTGTTGACTAGACCTACTATGCCTAGAATCCCACTGCGTGGAGGCGGGTCTGTATATACGTGGTAGTGACGAGACCAGCGACGAACCTTGAGTGTAAGCTAACCTACAAGTCCTCCACCTTGTGGTGAGGACAAGGTACAGTCCGGGAGATACGATCTGTAGCGCTGAGCGGATCGAAGAGACAACCCTGCCACTCAGCTTCCGACCAAAACACCGCCCCCCAATCCCCACAGGAAGGGGGGGGGGGGGGGGGGGGGGTGGGGGGGGGGGGGGGGGGGGTGGGGGGGGGGGGGGGGGGGGGGGGTTGAATCGATGTTAAAAGAAAAAAACAACACAGACAACAGAGCTAGTAAAGAGAACAAGGTTCTCCACCTTGTGTTCCACAAGGTTCTCCACCTTCCCCACCAGAAGGGGGGACCACCTTCGTCTGAATAACCGGCGAATCACTGACGCGAAACACCTAAGTAGCGTAGCGTAAGAAACAACAAATCTTCCGATAGCTAATCGAGAGAGTTGAAAGCGGACCTGCAACGCTGACTTGACTAAGTGGAACCTCCGCGAACGAAGCCACTTCGGATAACATAGCGATTGCGTCAACCACTGGCGGATCCTCCGACAACCCCATACCCTCAGCCTCCGTTTCTATACTGATGACGTCGACGTAGCGGACGTCACGCTCCGGCGAGGAATCACGTGGGGGTGACACCACCGTGACACGACGCTTAGGGTGTGAGGGGTACGCGATGGGGTCGCGGATGCGGAGGCCCTAGCGGACGTAGAACGCGAACCCTGAGGTACGACATCCGCATTGGGTTCACACGGTAGCGTAGTCGTAGTGTGAGTTGGTAAGGTCCGCGGACCCACACGCGCATCGAGCAAGGAAGAGACCATATCCTTGACGGATGCCAGAAGGAGGGTCGGATTGACCTTGTCAAACCTAGCCTTCTTGGACTTCTTCTTTTTGCTCTTGGGCGTAGTGGGTCCGCCAACCTTAAGCCTAAGCGGAGACAACCGCTTGTCTGGCGAAGGAGGGCACAAGGGGCGAGTCCGCGGACGAGAACTGGAACACGACGGCGGAGGGGGGGAGCGCGAATCCTTCGACCCCCTAGCGGGTTCGGACAGTACCGACGATTCCCTGTCGAATTCATCCCCCCGTTCCGTGAGGACAATGTCTACGTCCTCCTCCGGAGACGGATGACGAATGGGAGGCATCTCCCCACGTTGAGCTGACAACGCACGCTTCTGAAGCGAAGCCCTATCGGCCACAGACTTGCGTATGGCGGAAACGTACGCGTGGAACTCCGATTCGGAGAGAGGAGCGCCCTCGTCGCAACGGTACTCCTCTTCGCAAAGGTCCTTACACTTCCTACATAACAAGTGCGGATCCTTAGAGGCGGACTTCCTGCCTCCGCAATTCGTGCAAAAGGCGGAGTACATGGCGGACGAAACGATAAGTCGCGTAACGTAAGCGAAGGTAGAGACAGTCGAGTCACCTTCGCGGCGTGGCGAAACGCGAGACACTCGCTTGCGTAGCGTAGACGAGGTGAATCCCTACGGAAAAAACCCTAAGCAGCATAGCGTAGACGAGGTGAGTCACACACGTGAAACACCTAAGCAGCGGAGCGAAAGAACAACAACTCTGACGATAGGTAATCGAGAGAGTTGAACCAAAGACTCTGAACTCGAAGAGCACAAAGTCAAAATCAAGTAACGACCCGCCAAGGTAAAACAAAGACGAACAAGCCAGACAAAAACTAAGCTAAACACTTACAAGATAATTCAATCTTTATTTCACATAACACTCGTGCGTGTACCAAACCGTAAGTGACTGGCGTAGCGAGTCACTTGAACCAAAGTGATTCACCCTAAGGATGAGTCGCGTAGATTCGACCTAAGGCGATGCCAAAGGCGAATGGTAGGCGAAAGCTAGCAACGGGCAACGCGTGTCACTGACGAGGAGTGTATCAACTGCTCCTTAACCAAGCTAGTCACCCACCTTAGGCGAACAACTAGCGAAGCCAGTGACAGGCGAGGCGAGAAGCCAAGCGAGACGCGAAACACTTGAATACGGACCGAAGGCGTTTGACAAGCGAAAGCGAATGACAAGCGAAGCAAGCCAAACGCGTAGGAGAGATTCCACTGCTCCTTTACCCAACGCAAGTCAACAACCAACAGTTAGCACTAGAGTACGGACCGAAAGGCGTATGACAAGCGAAAGCGAATGACAAGCGAAGCAAGCCAAACGCGTAGGAGAGATTCCACTGCTCCTTTACCCTACGCAAGTCAACAACCCACAGTTAGCACTAGAGTACGGACCGAAAGGCGTATGACAAGCGAAAGCAAATGGCAAGCGAAGCAAGTCAAACGATTAGGAGAGATACCACTACTCCTCTACCATACGCAAGACAAACGCCTAACAGTTAGCACTAGAAAACGGACCGAAAAAGCGTATGACAAGCGAAAGCGGATGCATGCGAAGCAAGTCACCCGCGTAGGAGAGATACCACTGCTCCTTTACCCTACGCAAGTCAAACACCCAACAGTCAGGTGAGAGAAAACAAAGAATCACGAGCTGCACGTGCGGCGCATGCAACCCACCTACTCCGGGCGGTCGCTAGCTAGCACATGTCAACAAGGCCCCTTGAAATCTAACACCTACTTGAAGCAGGTTGTAAACACAACCCGCACTACCGAAGATTAAAATTGAAGGTATCTCTTGAATAAACAAGAGAAAAATAGCAAGTTAGCAACACAAGTCGCTAAATACCCAGTCACAGAACAAAAACAAACACGTCTGTCTTGCTCTGCAACTTTTAGGAGAGTGAACTAGACAGGTAGTGACGTCACGAGACCACCTGGACTTACCGCCCTTGGATAAGGGAATTTACGCACCCCTGGTTCAAGGTCGGCTGTGTTAAGGTTGAAATAGCATACCTATTAGGAGGTAGGCATAGTAGGTCTAGTCAACAGATAGGTATTTAAATAATATAAGATTTTAACAGTAAAAACATTGATTAAACATCGTATTTATCGTAAAATATACATTGCGGTCACACATCGAACATAAGCCATTTTATTTGTGTACGTTTAGATAGTTATAATCTGCAATGTATATGGTGAATAAATGAATACTCAAAATAAAGTACATGTATTGTAAAATTTACGAAACGACGGAATACTGAATTATCATATTCTATAAACACATTTTGGAAAATGGAGAGTTATTGGACATGGATGTTGATGTCTCGGTATGGTATAATAAATGTAATTTGTGATGGGATATTTGAAATGAATCAATTCAATAAAATTCTTTATTAACCTCAAGTTGTATCAGTGTATACAGTACAGTATTGTAGTATCTAATTGCCATCACTAGTCAGCCTGTGAGGAGCCAAGTCTATGCAAGAATATGCAAGCCTGGATATACTGGGATATGTGTGTATTGCAAGGGGACAGTCTGTGCGGCTATTACCATAAACCAATCCAAAAATACGTACGGATTTGATTGTCACCAATACTGTTAATTCAATCTGAATAAACACCTTTGTAGTTGACTCAGAGATATACTCAAGTGGTCACTGGAATTGTCAGGAGATACGGTTCACGGACTTCATGGATAAACGCTAAAGAATCTGAGTTTTTAGAAAAAGTGGTACATTTATTTCTTATTTCGTTTGAATGCAAACCGGATATTGTATTGTGGAAACGCCCATTTAAAATTAACTCAACTCAATATATTTCTAAGGGGAAGGACAATTGTGTGAAAAAGGCTATTCATAAATATTATTCATCAAAATCGTAAGATGTCTTGTATAAAGCAGTGTATCGTATTGAGAGAGCAGCCGGAATTGTAGACAAATCAAATGATTAAGAAGATATTTAATGTAGATTTTGCATGCACCGCTTTACTGCTGTCAACAATCTAACAGTTAGTGGGTCATCTCAAGATTTAAATTGGAGACTTAACTTCAAGAGTTCTAATTGGTTAAATAAATAGTGTTTGGAGAATGCCAAATTGGTGAGTGAGTGAGTGAGTTATTGTTTAACGCCGCTTCGGCAGTATTGCAGCCATTAGCGGCGAGCCAAATTGGTGACTGGATGTTAAAATACAATATTTAATCTTATCTTTAATATATACATTATCGAAAATGTATTTTACTTGCATCCCGGCAGTAGTTTTTAGTAGTTATTCATATAAAGGAATTGTTATAACAATCGTTTAAAACGTAACGCTTCTCATTTTCTATCCAGTGATTCTTGTACATATATTAGTATATTGAACTTCTTCAATAGCATATAGAAGTTTGTTAGATGAAGGAGAACGAGTTCTATGGATATACAACTTCTTTATTGCAGGAGTGCGACGTTTCGATCTAGATTCATAACGGTGTTAGAATCTACATCGAAACGTCGGACTTCTGCAATGAAGAAGTTGTATATCCATAGAACTCGTTCTCCTTCATATATATGTATATGTATTGAAATTGATTTTAAAAAAATACATTATTCAGTTCAGTTTGTTTATTCAGTAATGGGGCCACAGGCCCATTATACAATGCAATCATGACATATAACATGAAAAGCAGCGCCCATAAAATACAGTACAGAGTGAGCCGCGATGACATGGCTGTAGTAAATCAAATACAATCGTCATGGTGATAGAAACTTGTTCCGCAATTTTAAAGCAAGGAATGTATATTTTCCAAGATTGTTTATTATTATATTATTGTCAGATACCAATAGTTGTCTGAACTTCTCGTGGGATGGAAACTCCCAAAAATATTTGGGAATAAGATTTTCTCGGAGATCTTTGTAAAAGGAGCATTGTAAGATAAAGTGGAATTCAGTTTCTGTCAAAGGAATAACACAGAGAGGATAAAGTCGCTGGTCTCTTGATAGTCCTAGTTTACGACCATGTTCAATCATAAGACAGTGGCTGGAGCATCGAAGATAACACAACGAAGTTCTGTATATTTTCACCGATATGTCAGTGAGATAACTCTCAAATTAAACAGTATTTTTAATTGATCTATACAGTGATAATTTGGAGAACTGATGTAGGTCATTAAACCATATCTGCTTATGGATATCAATACATCTTTGCTTAAAGGATTTGAGGAACATCTGAATATGTGTAGTGCCCTGGTTGGTCCATATTGAACCAAAGCCATATGATAAAAGTAACTTCTTCACACTCAAAGCCCAACAATCAATGTCTTTGTCTGCAAGGCCCTGTTCGTACATATATACATGCCTTAAAATGGGATTACTATCCTGATACAGAAGTCGTATCCAATATTTGATGATTTTCATGTAGTTATTTACCTTTATGGAGTAACGTACAAGTTCACCCCTCCCAACTAAATTTGTAGTTGTCCTGTTCAAGTGCAAAATGGTTTTATAAAATTTATCACAAAAGTGTTCAGTGTCATGAGATGCATAGAAGCCCCAAACTTCACTACCATAGGTCAGTATAGGCATAACTTTAACATAAAAAATGTGGAGTTGAACATGAAGAGGCAATTTGTAGAAATGTTCCATACTTGATTTGATACATTGCAGGGCTTTATTAGCTTGATATGTAAGTGTTTTTTGAGTCTTGTACCACGAACCAGAACTTGATAGCTGAACGCCAAGGTATTTGTAAGAAGAAACTATTTCAAGTTGTTCACTTTTAAAATGAAATTGTTCATATTTTCTCAAGCGTCCCCCTTTCCGAAAGACAATAATCTTACTCTTTTCACTGTTTACCAACAACTGCCATTTATCACAGTATGAACTCAGCTTGTCTAGTCGCTTTTGAGTGCCTTTAACTGTGCTATCAAGAATAGCGATATCATCTGCAAACAACAAGATGAATAACTGTATCATTCCAATGGATATGGACCACTGGTCATCTTCTCCTAAGAATTGTACAATGTCATTCAGGAAAAAGGAACACAGAAATGGTGAAAGCGGGCAGCCCTGACGAACACCGAAGGCACAGTCGAAAAAATCAGTATTGCCATGTCGAAGACTGACACATGCTTTAACATTTTTTATACATATTATTAATAACGTTATAGACTCTACCCTGAACATTACCAACCCATAGTTTGTATAACAATCCAGTACGGGAGACAGAGTCAAACGCAGCTTTGAAATCAACAAAAGCACAATACAGTCTGCCTTTATGTAATGCTAAATATTTCCTTATCATAGCATATATAATATAAATGTTATCTATGGTCTGAAAACCCTTTCTAAATCCGGCCTGCTCCGGGGAGATTTTATTTTCATGGGTTGCCCATTCTGTCAATCTGCTACAGATACTTTTTGAGAATATCTTTCCGCATACATCTAAGAGTGTGATTGGTCTGTAATTGCCAGGTTGGTCAACATTACCATTCTTATGAATTGGAATAATAACCCCCAGTGTCCATTCCGTGGGATATATGCCTGATGACAAAATCAGATTAAAGAGCAATTGTAACATTTCATACCATCTTTGAGGGGCATGTTTGAAGAATTCGATAGGCATACCGTCATAACCTGGTGCTTTGCCACACTGCATTTCACTTACTGCTTTACATATCTCCATATAAGAAATATCTCTATCAAGGAACTGATTATCTACAGTGTTGTCAATCAAATCATTTGATATAGATTCAACAAATTGTCGTATGGAATTATAAAAGTCAGTTTCCTATTCAGCAAAGTTCGTACCCTGAAACAAATCGTAGAAGTGTTTTGACCATTAAGAAAACGATATACTTTGATGACAGCATCTTAACAAAGATTTTTTGTATCTAATGTATTCCACTTGAACGTGTTTTTAAATGCACGGATGAAGTTGAAGAAAAAGTCCATGTTTTACTACATTTTGTATATATACAATATTTCACAGATATAATGAATTAGCTACCGGACATTGATTTTTTTCTTACAAAACCTTCACAAAGATGTTATCCACGAGGCAGAAATAAGTTATGTAACAGTCATAATTTCTTTTCTGCGCACACAGCTTGTCTCCCTTATCCAGTATAAACAATTGTTAACATAAACTCAATAACAACTACAAATTGATACGATATTAAAATATAAAGAAAATTTTAATTGTTTCTCTTTATTTCACAATCAAACTATCTAAAAGGACATTGCAATGTAAGCATGTTGCAGTAGACACAGATTATTATGAACTTATAAGTTGGGACAAATATTAGGATTAAACCGATATCTAAATAGATATACGTTATTGACAGTACACTTTAACATAGGCATTCACTTTACATTCATATACAAACTTTTGGAAAACGTAAGTCCTGTATATTATTACATGTAATAAAAGACAACTATATCCATGTAAAATATATTTTTTTTGTGAAGACATCTGTCTGGCGTACTGCACTTTTGACATACATCTTATATCCAGCAATTGAAAAGACTACAATAGAAATACTTTAGTATTTGAATTAACATTGGAATAACATATGTCTTAACAGCATAATAAAAAAAGTCTGTATTCGATATTATTATCATATGACCAAAAATGTAATACATTCTATATACCAAGCCAATCAATTATTCTAATCACGGACACAATATTATGTAACCACTTACATAGTTTTTTTTTTATCCCCACTATTGCATTCACTTAAATGTACAACATATCGGGAAAAGTAATCGAATTCTAATGTAAATGAAGTTTAAATTATATATTCTATATGTAGTTGAATGCCCTTATAACTTATCGGACTTTATTGTTGAACAAATGAATGGATGTTCACATCGAGGAAACAATATGTCAGGTAAAATTTTAAATAGAGCATATACCAGGTGAAGAGAAAGTATGATAAATACACAATTGCATAAATGAAATAACGACATACATGTATAAGTAAATGCATAGTTCCTTACCAGCTTATTCCTTCAGTGCTCATTCGTTAATTAGCGCGATAGCAATGCGTGACTGGAGGCAGACAAGGAGCGTTATAATGAGGAAGCATGGTAGAGTAGGAAAACTTCGACATAAAATATCCGCTTTTCTAATTAAGTTATAAAGTTGATTTTTAAAATGTGTTTTAAAATTAATAAGCAGTTTCAGAATATACAAAAATAGTTTATATATCTCGTAAAAAAGTAAAAACTCGAAATTTCTAGAAATTTCTAGAAATTTTCTAGAAACTTTCTAGAAACTTTCTAGATACGCACTAGAAACTTTCTAGAAATTTCTAGAAAGGGGGTACTTTGCCTAACTGTAGTTTGTTCAACCAATGTTTTATTACTTTCGTTTTTGATTCTACTACATTCACCATAGACCATTACAGTTGTATATTTGAAATAGTAAATTTTACACCGAGAAACAATTTAACATTGCATAATGGTATATTTTCTATTATATCAAGGCGTCCCCAAATCTCAGAGCCGTATAGAAGAATTTGGCTAATCTTAGTATAACAATTTTTTAAAAGAACGATTTATTTTACATGTCGCCTAACATATAAAGATATAAATGTAAATGTAGTTTATATGTGTACATATCTATCTGTGTAATTCTTTTGCAACAATTTGACTGGTTGTAATAAAAACGGACTTTCTTAATATCAATTTCATCTTTAAAAATCACAAAGGTAAAAGCTCTCATCAATCAAATGGCCGCATTTCAATGGCGCGTACTTGCTAAATCGCCACATAGGATACCTACGAGTTTGTATTCATGTTCACTGAACCATGAATAAACATCCTGTTATTTACCCAGCCCATAACTATTCAACATTCTGAACACATCCGCCCGTTCGGTACCGCTTTACGAGTGAAATCAAAGGCCTGATTATGCAATTTATAACTCTGTGACTATGAACCTATGACAAAGCTCTTTTATACTCCAGAGAACCTGAATATTTTGTAAATGTAATTTATGTTGATGCTTTTTACCCGCAGAAGATTTCCATTAGTATTCTAATGTAAATTGTATTGATATTAATATATAGTGTGATCTCTCATAATTCCAATGGAAGGACGTGTGTGTAATGTAATGCTATATAGTCCGTCAACCTAACTTTTGAGACTGCGTTTTCCGCAAATATCTTATTCATTTTTCAGTCACATCAAATTCTTTTTATAAGCATATTGATTATTTTGTTTGACGTATCAGGAACTAAATTTTGACATTGATTTCTTAGCTTAATTAAAAATGTTTTCTATAAAACTATATTTATAGTTTGCGTTTGTTTTGATACTGCACAGGCGGGTGTAGATTCAATTCACTTAATGTCTAACATGCCGTGAAAACTTGCAATGCACGTGCCTGTGGGTCTGGGTGTGCGTGTGCATGTGTGTACATGTGTTCGCATGTATATGCATGTATGTACATAGGGGTGCATAAGTGTACATAAGTGTACATGTTGGATATGTATATGTATGTTTGCATGTATGTATCACGTATGTGTGTTACGTAAGTACATTTGTATGTGTATCAGTATAGGTACGAATGTAAGTATGTGTGTGAGTGCCCGTACTTGTGTATGTGTCTGAATAAGTGTAAGTTATGAATTGGATATGTGCGCTCGAGTGCTAGTGGATAACTAACTGCAAGTAAGCATATTTTGATCTATGTAATGTCTTTGTGTTCGTTTCCTTAGGTAATTGCTGTGTGAGAATGTTTATATATTGTATCAGTATCATTGTATATCTAGAATATATTTGATTTTGATGTATATTCAGTGTCTCCTAGGCCTTTAGGCCGGATGTTGCTTTTAACAATGTCTCATGTGTGTCCCTTTTTTAAATGAAACATGTGACACTATGATAAAATAATGTTCTTCTTTTCTTCGTCTTCTTCCTTAGGTCAGGTTTACTGTGTGGCGGGATTAAGCTTGTGAATGGAAGGATCTTCTCAAAATGGAAATGTCACTTACTTAGACGTCTTATCAGCAACTCACCTCGAGCGTAATAACTTTGAGATGTTCCCCAAAATCCACAAACATAGTAAAACTGACCTCAGGTCATGCACGTGAATCGCAAGCTTACACGACCTGCTAGACATTACGCCAACTGTTCCTACTCCCGCCTTTGTGAAAACAAAACAAATAACAACTATAATGATAGCTATTATGACATTGATGTTAAAAATATGTTCCTGTTACGTCCCAAAAAAAATAAGTAAGATACACATTAAGACAGATGTGAAAACTAAATAAGACATTTAAGAAAAAGGGAATCCCAAAAGTTGACAGATTATAATACGACTATATGTTTTAAACATATTTATTTCATGAATACTTGAATCTGATCGGCCAACAAGTTATCTTTTAAGACTATATTAATCAACTGTTTGAGAGGCATTCTAGAAGTTCGTGTGATGAAGAACACAAATATGTTATGGATGATCAACTTGTTTATTAATAATAGCGACGTTTCGGTATATATACTTATGATAGATGGGTGACCAATCAGTGGGGGATAAGGATGGAAGAATAGGGATTAAGGCTTTTTCACCCGATCAGCTTATAACCGCTTAATTCTTAAATTCTTAATTAATCCACTCTACTCACTCTGGCTTTGTACCCCCATTCCAAGTTAATTAACTTGCCTTCCACTGGTATCCATGTTATCACAACCTCCTTGTTACACCTTTCATCTCAGTGTTATCTCCTTTTGTTGTTTTTTTGTTATCTCATTATCATACCAGTACAGAAATTTTACTAACATATGTCATTTCTTTGAGAGGCATTTTAGAAGTTGTAGAGATGAAGAAAACCAAGATATATGGATAGTCAACTGCTTTATTGCAATGAATGCGACATTTCGGTGTAGATACTAACACCGTTATCAAGCGACGTCTCGGTGTAGATACTAACACCGTTATCAAACACTTGCTTGATAACGGTGTTAGTATCTACACCGAAACGCGGCATTCATTGCTCAGTCCATGAGGTGATTGAAGATGAAGCAAGTGTCATTTAAATTAGAATGTTCATACTATATGTGACGGGGCAAGATGGGTGGCAGTCTACGAAGAAGGAAATATGCCAATGAACGAGTTGTGATAGTAGACAAACGTGTATTTTTTTTATGTCAGAGGTATCTACATACGCATACATTAGTTTTACTGGTTCATTCCATTATTCAAATAAATAGTGTTAAATCACGTACACTTATGTCAGTTTGGTACATGATAACTTCAAAATATTTTCTTTTAAATAGTTTAAGACATTGAACTGTATATATCCCTTACGGATCAACACAAATTGAAATTTCAATAACATTTATGTGTGTTTATCTGGAGTTTATTCCTCTTTCTATTACCGCGGAGACCGTGTGAATAAACATCCGGTCATACTTTGCCCAACAAGATGATTCTAACGAATTCGACCTCTCTGTGTCGTTACAAGTGTGACATCAAAGTGCTAATGATAGGCTTATGTAATGAATTGCCCTGTGACCCTGTGACCCTGTGACCACGAATCACTAACTAACAGAAGACAATATTCGATTCGATGTTTATTCAGTAGTTTGGCCACATGGCCTAAAGTACAGATACAATAAAGAATATGAGATCACGTGCGGGATCTGATATTGAATACATGTTTGAGGTATAAGGCAGCAGATTTGGTGACATTTACATTTGTACTGTTAACATATTGATCATATTTTGATTAGTAATATTGACATTGTTTGGCAAAAATCTACACCTTAAAGTTGAATATTTACTACAGATAAATAATCCATGGAATTCATCTTCTGTACCTAAGTGACAATGCGGACACAATGTATCGATTGAATTAGTGGCTTTTTCTCGTCTTTTCTTGTTTACTGCAAAGTCATGTAGTGATATTTTAATCTTGCAAATGGTTCTTCTTAAGTCTTTATCGTTTAGTGATGTGATATATCTCTCAGTTTGTATAAGGGACAGTTTCACTTGTCGGTAGTGTTCCAGGAAGGTTGAACTGTTGATAGAGTAGTGTCAGTCTTGTAAATATATATCTATTAGCCGTTGTTTGAACATGTATAGAAATTGTTTGGGGTCTCCAACATTCTGGGCCAGCCAAACATAGGAATATCCTGTAAGAAATAGTAATGTTCGTACTCTTGACACCCAAGTAGGCTTTCCATTATCGTCCAGTTGCTTCAACATTAACTAGCTGTTGTGTGGATATCTCTGGGTGTTTAATCGGAGAAGACGGAGCCAATATTTCATTGCTTTACATTGGCTACTGATGTGAACGGTATAGCAGCCAGTTTCTCCAAGAATAGCTTTGTTTGCTGCGAATTTCCCAACTCCGAAGAATCTCTTGAAGTAGGACGCATGGAACTTCTCGACTGACGTCTGGTATGTAAAGCCCCATATCCCAGATGAATACAACACTATTGGAGATATATTGGTGTCAAATAATTTACATGCTGTGGAGAATGATAAATCTTTACATTGTTTGAAAAGTTGGTATAAAGGTATCACAGCTTTTTCCGCCTGCGACACCAGTGTTTGACAAACTTTTGTCCATTTAAGCACACAGGAAAATATCACTCCAAGGTATCTATAATAGGTTGCAATCTTGATTGGTTTACCGCACACAGTCCACGATTCTCTCTTTGCAACAATTCCGCCGTTTCTAAATACAATGATGTTAGTTTTGTCCATATTAATCTCCAGTCCCCATTTAGCACAATATGCAGTTATACAGTTAAGCTGTTTCTGAAGTCCAACAACACTATATGAAAATGTAACAATGTCATCGGCAAATAAAAGTAGCATAATATCTTCTATCGACGAGGAAATGAAAACTCCATGTTCACAGGTAGAATACATGTCACGTACGAGCTCGTTGATATATGATATAAAAAGTAAGGGACTTAATACACACCCCTGTCTGACACCTGATGTAGTTGAGAAAGGAGGAGTTTTTTGATCATCAACCTTAACACAAGAAATAACATGACTGTACATATTTTTGATGACTCTATACAATTTACCATGGCAACCACGTTGTAGAAGTAGATAAAGCAGTTTCTTCCTCGGAATAAAATCGAACGCTTTTTTTAAATCGATAAATGCAGCGTAGAATCTGCCCTTCGGTCTGCTCAAATATTTGGTACATAATGCCTGAAGAACGAAAATGTTGTCTATGGTTGAGTATCCTTCTCTGAATCCTGCTTGGAACTCTGATATTAGTTCATTTAGCTCAATCCATGCCCGTAGCCTTTTTTCTAGAAATGTTACAAACACTTTACCCAGCACAGTAATTATTCGAATCTGTCTTATTTCCACATTTATGCAGCGGTAGAATCATACCGACTACCCAGGATTCCGGGAAGATTCCAGTGTCCAGTACTTTGTTGAATAGAGATTGCAGATATGGCAATAATAGCAGCATGTCAGCCTTCAGAAATTCTGGTGGGATGCCGTCCTCACCTGGAGCTTTCCCTTTCTTTAGATATTTTATGGAATCAGTAATTTCGGATTCTAAAATTTCATCAGATAAAATGTCTGTATCCACGGGTATTCCATCGCAGTTTTCACAGTTATGGTTGTGAACAAAGTCATGTACAATTTGTTCAAACTCCGTGTTAACAGTATCGGTCCCATCAGAATTCAACAGTTCCTGGAAATACCCAAACCACACTTCCGGTTGTATATCACTGCCACCTTTCCCACTTCTCAAGAAACTCTTGATACTATTCCAAAATTTCTTGCAATCATTGGTTTTCACTGTATCTTCAATGTCGCTCGTTAACTTCTCGTTATATTTCTGTTTCTTGAATTTGCAGCACCTCTTAAAATCAGATTTAGCACTCGGATACTGATTCAAGTTTCCATCACATTTGTATCTCCGGTATATATTCAAACGTTTAAACTTGTCTCTCTTTAACTGAACACAATCGTAGTCGAACCATGGTGGTTGTTGATTATATTTTGATTTTAACCTTTTGGATGTCAATCTGAGTTCTTCGCCACAGCTGGTGAACGCAGAGGTTAACAGACGAATTGCACTGCTGATGTCGGAATATAATAATGAGTTGAATTCCTGTTCAATTTGTAATAACTATTTAAAACCTGGTATCTCACTGTCAGGCAGGCGGTATCTAGGAGATGGAAGAAGCGTCAATAAATCACCAGATGGCAGCAGACACATAGGAGGTTCAAAAACGCCGGTTAAAGTTGAGCATAGTGGCAAATGGTCAGATTCCATGCGGGGTAACACTTTAAAGTCAATGTCAATGACTTTCTTATCATATTCTATGGCAACTAGCATATAAATACCCAAATTATAAATCTCCCTTGCAACTTTGTGTCAAAATATCATCAAGAGGTAAAATAACAAGAGAGTGTACTCTTTGTAATAAACAAACGTTTGACTATGATTTGCATGTACTTCTCCACTGTGAAACTTTATTACACCAACGAAATACTTTCTTTGCTTATCTAATTGACGAACTTGATGTTGAAACCAATGTAATGTTCGAAATGCAAGATGAACAAGATATGTTATAATTTCTGTTAGGAGCAGAAACTAACATTTATCACACAATTGATTCAGTATTATGGGAACATATTTTGTTACGCTTTTCACTGTACGTAAATGGACTTAAACCTCACTTTGTCAACTGCTACAATGCATAATACACTTGATGTCCATTATTGCTGTATATAAATCTGTAAATATGCAAAAAGTTTATATCCATGCCTATTTTGTAATATAATGTAATGTATTTTCATATGTAATCTTCGGTAAATACTGGAGGGAATAAAGACTCTCTCTCTCTCTCTCTCTCTCTCTCTCTCTCTCTCTCTCTCTCTCTCTCTCTCTCTCTCTCTCTCTCTCTCATAGGAGGTTCAAAAACGGCGGTTAAAGTTGAGCATAGTGGCAAATGGTCAGATTCCATGCGGGGTAACACTTTAAAGTCAATGACATTTTGAAACATATCAGTTGTGACCAATAGATAATCCACCGTGCTGGTGCCTTGATGTGATATAAATGTAAATTCTCCAGTTGGATCTCCGTTAGCTCTCTCGTTCACTATGTGTAAATTGTATATCTTGCACACATCAAGTAAGCATCTTCCATATGTATTTACGACGCTGTCACAGTTATTTCGAGGATAGTTGAATTTGTCTGTTTCATAATTATCACCCAGTGGTAAATGATCAGCACTATCGTCTATAATGTAATCAAAATCATGATCTGTCCGTACATTAAAATCTCCCAATAATATAAACTTACACTCATCTCCATAGTCGCTTATTATTTGCAAAAGTTTTCCTTCAAGATTTTGTATCCCATTTTCTTCTAAACGATGGTATAACGATGATCCTTCGGGTTGGATGTAAACAAATCCCAGGAAAAGCTTATGCATTTGTTGAGGTATATATACCTGTAAGAAAACACAACTGTCCCACTTTTCATACATTCTAGTAAATACATGGCTATATATGCGTCTTATGCAAACAACTAAACCACCTGAAAACCTACCACGGACAGTATAACGATTGGCATCACACACATGGAAATGATAGTTATATACATAATTACACAATACATTTTCAATATTCAATGACATTGTTTCAATCAAGCAAAATATATCAAAGTTCACCAAAAAGGACAGTATGTCGTTATCAGGCAGTTTTGTTTTGAGTCCGTGTATATTCCATGAACATATTGTCAATGTTGAATCAACAACAGCTGTGTCTGGTTGATTTGATACTACGTCGTTACTGTCGTTTAGGCCACGGCCGTAGTCCTATTCCTGTAAGGGTGGTTTGGTGTGTGGGTAGCGTGCTTATGTGTGTATTACGGGTTGAGACTATGCAAGTGGTTGAATGAGTATGTATGGCTGGGTGAGGGTGATTGCAAATTATTTTAATACGTTATAACATTTTAATATATTTTATTGCAACATAATATCTTGTTAGTGTATTGTAGCACTGTTGTAGCACTTTGGCGGCTCATGCATTTTTACTCTCTTACCATGTGCAAGTTTTTTTTATGTATGAGATGAGACAGTAATAAACAAATTGTCTCTCTCCAATGTCGTAAAAACCTGTAATATGTAATATGCTGGTTGATTATTTCATCATCAATTTATGTAAAATCATTTGATATCAACAAATAGCCCTTTTACAATAAATATATTTGTACTAACTGTGTACAGATATGCTTCATTCTTACACCATTATCGTTGAAATACAGTTTACTTTAAAACTATTTTCTTCAAAGGAAATGAAATGGCTTATATTGATGCCGCTCAAGTCTACAGAATACATATATTCACATTTAAAAAGAATGTTGCACTCAATAACCATAAAACTAAGATAAAACCTGCAAAGTACTAGGACTTAAATTTCTTGAGTAGATCTTGTCAGACTATTCATTGTCGCCTCAATCATCACTTCCTAATTTTTTCTCTGGATAGATATATATGTCATACACGTGTTCAAATGGCGTGGCACTGATCAAAGGCTAATTAGCTACGAATCGGTGCATTTCAAATATACACAAATACCGGTAGATTTGATGGACTTCCAAGGCACCAAAGACTTTGTTATATTTGCAATGCTAACTTTGTAGAAAATGAACCTCACTTGCTATTTGAATGTAAAGTTCATCATGATTTGCGCTGTTAATATTTCAAAACATTACCTTATCATATTGACTAGCAATACCTTTTATATACTTTAAAATGTACTAATTATTCACCTCAACAGCAACAAACTGTTCTAGTTACATAGAGGAAGCATTGTTTCTGTTGAGTTTGTATTGTACGTGGGCCGAAGGCGTTTGACGAAATAAACTTGACAGATTGATTGATTGGGTTATAATTGTGTCTCAACAATCTAGCAAATACCCTACATTATCGGAGGGAATACCTGTTGGTTGAATTTCGGTTCGGTTATATGATAAATCCAATTTTTATACTCTCACTTGATGGCCACTAAATCTGTACTTGTATTTGAATTGTATGAGTAAAGATACGCACATTAACATTTATTTATGATTTCTCCTATGTTCCTTGTTTCCTTTCTTCAAAGTGAGCGTAAATCGAATGTGTCGATGTTCCCGTGAATACATGTATAATACAAGGGATCTTGAATGCCAATCAATGAGTCTGATCGACTGTACAATATGTTTAAATCATAAACATAACATATTCGTTTGTTTCGTTGTCATCTGATAAAAGGAAGCTAAGCGTTAAGCACACTCTTATGATTCAAGTCAATTTGATGAAATAATAAATTGATGAAGTTAAAACACCTCGTAAAAAATGGTCATATCGGAGAGAAGCTATTAGTACACCAAATAATGATGTTTAGCAATGTCATTTAAATGGTACTTATTTCCAGTTGTTTAACTACTACGAGTTTAATAAACAAACTGACTTGTTTTAAGTTTATTTTAGGTGAATCATTTATATAGGCTATTGAACCGTGTTTGCTAATCCTTTTCCATCGATTATTTCATAATTTCTGGTGTGTTAGTGTTTTAAACATATATATTTCACAATAGTGTACATATATTGTGGAGGGGATTGGCCAAAAACTTACAACGCTGATGCTAAGGCCGCTCTCTTGAACATAATATCCATACACGTTTAATACATACAAAACAGAACAAAGTATATATAAATATGTGACATTGTTTTCACTTCCACCAGCATCATGACATATCACCCAAAAGTTAAAACGTAAACGTGTGTTATTTGTCATTTGGAAATAAAATACTGTTTACATCAGATGTTATAGAGAAGGGATATTGACTAACAGTGTAACACGTGCATAAATGTCGGTCCCCTTGACGTCAACAGGATTTATAGATATAACATGTTACATACATTATAACAAGAAAAACATTCATATATAACAATTACGGAGTATGTACATCCAATAATGAAAAGTTAATGCAATAATGAATTTATGAACATACTGTACAATATTAATATTCAACTGATGTGAAACAGAATCATTGCCATATAATACACCCTGTAAAGAGTAACATTTCTCATAGAAATCATATATTATAATTGAGACAATTGAAAAAGTAAAGGATGCATTATCGTAAATGAAACGATTATAATCATTTATCATGTTTTCCTCTTTAGATACTGATATGAGGATATATTATAATAATCCATATACGATTTCATTTACAAAAGCATAGTCTTGTTATTGCTGTACTTTATTATACCCTGACCAACGGTTGGGGGTTTATTGTAATACCAATGAGTCCGTCCGTTCTTCTGTACGTCCGTCATAAGACAGTTGTTGTCTGACCGATTACAGACAAACTATTCATCTCATCCTTTTCAAATTTGGCACATGTAGAGAAGAGGTGCAGTGCGAAATTCAAACCGAATCGATGAATTTCGGTAGTATTTAACTTAGTCATATTCTTAGCATTTTTTGTCTGATCGATTACAGAAAAACAATTCATCTCATCCTTTTCAGATGTGACACGAGTGTTCTTCACCACTAGGAGAGGTGCAGTGCGAAATTTAAAATGATTAAGTGATTTGTTTTATTTTTTGGCGACTTTTTTTAATTTTAAACTGTTTGAGAGGTATTCTAGAAGTTGGTGTGATGAAGAGGACAAATATTTTATGGATGATCAACTTCTTTATTAACAATATCTTTCATGTTACTTTCATCAAAAGCTACTTCTATGTTTTTGTTAATTTTATTATTTTATTTTTCCGGTTACATTTTGGAAAACGTTAGATTTTCTTTCCTTTCAGTCACAACCAGCTGTATATCCCTCACTGTGCTTACACGGGTGTGCCTCCATGTACCTGTTGTTTCAAGTCACTCGAATGAATCGTTATGATGAATTTATTTCCAAAATAATGTTGAAATCAGTGATAATGGTTTAAACATATTTATTTCACAAAGAAGTGGATTGGTAAACAAGCTGCAATAGCTTATCTGAATACCGCCCCAAAATACAAAACAATATATCATGGTGAATTTACAATACATAATACATTTACAAAAGCCAACCCAAAACAAGTTATAATAAATTCATAATACTTAATCAGATTACAATATTTTTAAAGACAACTTTGAACAGATGCCATCAATATTCATCAGTTAATACCAGATATATAATCTTAGTAAGCTAGTTTTTAAATCTGCCTGTTAAATTTATAAAAGAGTGTATTGAAATTAAAAGTTCTTTATTTAAAGTTGAGGAACAATTTGGATTTCCAAATAAAACCGATTTCAAATCAAATCCTTTGTTGTAGAAAAACATATCTTCCCTTATATTGCTGTAAAAGGGACATGAACAGAAATAAGGAATTGAATTTTCATAATTATAGCCACAAGAACAAACTGGTGTTTGAGAAATAAATCTTTCATATTTGTGTGCGTTAAGGTCACTACATTCAAGTCTGCGGTGAGAATGAATTATTTGGCATAGTCTGTCTCCATAGTGCAAGTCAAAATGACTGTACGTGTCGGAATCTTGGAGAATAGCAGTTTTGAAACTAAATACAGACGGTGATTCTCTGTGTTCAGTTGATAAAGAGTTCCACAATTTAACGCTATTGGGGAGGAAGGATCTCGCATAATTTGCAGTTTTACAATTTATGGTTTGGAGTTTGGAATCATCATTAAGGTTATAACTAACTACATCTGACAACTTTGGAGGTACGAGATTACTGAGATAATTTGGGGTTGTGTTATTGACCATTTTATAAAACAAAACCATTTTATGTACGTATCTTCTATGACACAATGGTTTGCAATTGGTCTCTTTATATATCTTATGGTGGCTGGTTCCGTGTACGGCGCCACAAACGGTTCTCAAGGCATCAAGATTGAATCTTTCAAGCATATCAGCTTGCTGCTTTGAACAGTTATCCCATATATGGCTGCAATAATCGAAAACAGGAAGAATGAATTGTTTATACATAGTTTCTAGCGTTTTCCGGTTTAATCGATATTTCATGCGTCTAAGACAATTCACCATTGGTGCAACCTTTTTGGCGATGTCGTTTATTTGATCATTCCAAGAGCAGTCATGCTGTAAAATAAGACCTAAATGTTTGTGACTTTGAACCGAGTCTATAACGTTCTTATTCATGGTTATGTCAGGCATTTGAATAGGTTGCAATTTACGGGTAAAGCGAATAGACTCTGTTTTGTTCGGATTAAACGAAACTTGCCATGTTTCTGCCCATGCAGCAATTCGCTTCAGGTCATCATTTATATCGACCTTAATGAAAGCTTGTTAAGATCTCTCAACTCCGCTTTCGAAAAAGGAGAGCTATCAGTAAGTCAAAAGCAAGGCTTGATAACATGTATACCGAAAAAAGGAAAAACAAATGAGTCTCTAAAAAACTGGAGACCAATCTCCCTTTTAAACGTTTCATATAAAATAGCATCCGCAACAATCGCAAATAGAATAAAAACAGTACTCCCGACAATAATAAATGAAGATCAGAAAGGCTTCATGTCAGAACGATACATATGTGAATGTACGCGCATGGTTTACGACATCATTGATTACACTGAATGCATGGAGATACCCGGTTTATTACTTTAAATAGACTTTGAAAAAGCATTTGACTCAGTTGATTGGTTATTTATTCAAAAAACTTTAAATTATTTTGGATTTGGTCCATCTATCCGACGATGGATTGAATTATATTATACACACATTCAATCTAGTGTAACAGTAAACGGTTTTTCGTCTGAGTTTTTTTACCTTACAAGAGGATGCAGGCAAGGTGACCCATTATCCCCCTACATTTTCATAATATGTGCCGAAGTGCTAAGTATAATGTTACGAAATAATAAGAATATAAAGGGAATAAAGATAGGCAACACCGAACATCTCTTATCGCAATTTGCCGATGACACATCTCTTGTACTTGACGGAACTGAAAAATGACTTCAACATACCCTCAAAACCTTAAATAATTTCGCATCGTTTTCTGGTCTTAAGATAAATACAAGCAAGACTCAAGTTATATGGATAGGGGCGTTGAAACACTCACAAAATATCCTCTGTAAAAGTTATAAACTAGACTGGAATCAACGCGATTTCACTATCCTTGGCATAACCTTTACACATAAGCTGGCCGAAATGGTGGAAAGGAATTATAAGGACAAACTGAAAATGATCAGAATTATAATGAATCAATGGTTAGGAAGAGATCTCACTCCCCTTGGAAGAAATACAGTTTTAAAAAGTCTGATTCTTCCAAAATTAAATCAACTATTTTCAATTCTTCCGAACCCAAGTGATAAGATCATTAAAGAATTAACCTGTCTATGCTTTAACTTTATATGGCGTCACAAACCAGACAAAATAAGTCGTAATGAAATAACACAATCACACGAAGACGGCGGAATAAGAGTACCAAATATAAAGAACACAATTTTAGCACAAAAAGTAGCATGGATTAAACGACTCTTCAAGTCAGAAGATGACAACAAATTAAAACAACTATATGTACAAAATGTAGCTCCAAAATCTGAGCATTATTACCTCAAATCACAAAAGTATATTGAAGAAAAGATCCTTACACCGAGGACAAACCCTTTCTGGCGAGATGTACTCAGAGCTTGGGGATTATTTATCAGCAGGTTCAAGGTTCAAGGTTCAAATGTTAATGATGTCAACGATATTCTTTCCCAACCAATCTGGTGTAACGAAAATATTACAATAGGCAAACAGGAAATATGCTATACACATTACATACAACACAGAATAATATTTATAAATGACATCCTTGATGAACAAGGAGAGTTTCAAAACTTCGAAACGTTCACAAATTCTTATAAATGTAAAACACATGATTTAGAATATGCTGATATAGTTCAGTCAATCAAAGCTTATCTTAAATATAAAAATCTTGAATTTTCAAATAAACTATCCAATCCCATCCTGCCATACTTCATATCAGACATTGTAATACCAATTAAAGGATGCAGACTATTCTATGATATGTTTCAGAGCTCTGCCAATGGTTACACATATAAATGCAGGCAGAAGTGGGAAATGGATTTAAATCAATCTATTACTTCTAGAGAATGGGCCGAAATAAATAAGACGCCATTTTCATCACATCTCGGCACAAAACAAATTTGGTTTCAATACTCCATCATACATAAAAATTCTCCCTCTGAACGATCGCCTATTCAAAATGAAACTGAAAGACACAAACAAATGTACCTTCTGTAAAGTATCTCTAGAAACTATAGTTCACATATTCTATGATTGTCCGATTGTGAATAACATCTGGGACAGAATCAAGACCTGGATAGAGCAAAAAACAGATTCCAAATTGAACCTTTCAAAACGCAATATATGTCTTGGATATCCTGAAAGACGAACTATGATTCTCAACCTTATTATAACAAGAGTCATCAGAAGATGACATATCCCACCGGTTCCACAAAATTTGTAAAACACATCTTTTACAGATACTTGTGTATCTACTACCGTACTTCAGTTAGTGGGTATTACATAGTTTCAGGAATATTAAGGGTTTTAGACTTCTGCTCCAGAAGCAGTCAAAATCAACAACAACCAACATCCCTCTCATGTTTCTATGGAAACAGAAAAAAATAAATTTTTCAGAACAAATCTGATAATATGAAAAGGCACCACTTCAGTCAATTGGTAATACACATGGAAAGTTTCAGGAAGATATGATGAACGGTTATGGAGCTGTGCTCCGGAAACGAACCTGTCTCTGAACAAAGTCCAACTTCAACATGTTTCTATGGAAACGAAAAAAAATAAAAATTCAGAAATCTGAAAATATCAAAAGGCACCACTTCAGTTAGTGGGTAATACACATGCAAAGTTTCAGGAAGATATGATGAACGGTTATGCAGCTGTGCTCCGGAAACGAACCTGTCTCTGAACAAAGTCCAACTTCAACATGTTTCTATGGAACCGAAAAAAAAAAAAAAATTCAGAAATCTGAAAATATCAAAAGGCACCACTTCAGTTAGTGGGTAATGCACATGCAAAGTTTCAGGAAGATATGATGAATGGTTTTGGAGCTGTGCTCCGGAAACGAACCTGTCTCTGAACAAAGTCCAACTTCAACATGTTTCTATGGAAACGAACAAAAAAAGTGTTTTCATAAATCTTAAAATATCAAAAGGCACCACTTCAGTTGGTGGGTAATACACATGCAAAGTTTCAGAAAGATATCATGAATGGTTTTCGAGTTCTGCTCCGGAAACGAAATGATTACGGACGGACAGACGGACGGACGGACGGACGGACAGACGGACGGACAGACGGACAGACGGACGGGGCGATGACTATATCCAACGGTATTACATACCGGTGGGATAACAACTGTCAAGTATAATATATACATATCCAAATTAAAAGGATCTTTACCGCAACTTCATACAATAAAACAAGATTTAAATCATGCCTACGAAATTGACAAACTCGTATGTTACTCAGAATGTAATTATTCGAAATTCACTAAATTCTGGTCCGTATGCCATAATCTATTTACCATTTAAAACTCACTGCAACTTCTTGAATGTCAAATGCCAGGTTTAAAATGAAACGAGAGAACTTTAAGTGAATTCCTGTATTTTTGTTTTGCAGTTGTTCTGTACTAATATGTGTTTGTACTTCTATTGAAAACGTTTGTACTATGAATGTAATGTCATATATTTGTCTGTGTATCTGAAAAAGAAATAGAATTATAAAAAAAAAATCATTTATATCATAAGCAGTTGCGACGGGGTCACCAATAATCGCGTATAAAGATGTATCGTCCGCAAAAAGGCGTATATTACTATTTATACCATCAGCTATATCATTTATATAGACAATATACAAGATTGGTCCTAATACTGAACCCTGTGGTACTCCGGCACAGACACCTCTTTTATCTGATCGGGATCCGTTTTTCACCACACACTGTTCTCTATTCTCAAGATAACTCTCAAACCATTTCAATAATTCCCGTTTATACCATATCTTTTCAATTTGTGTATGATACCCTTATGCCAAACTCTGTCGAATGCTTTGCTTACATCGCAAAACACAGCTTTAATCAGCTTTATCAGTGATAATGACAGTAGTGTATTATGTTATCCCTACCTTTTCAAGTTATTCTTACTCCTACTTTTCCAAAACCACCTATTTTACATGAAGTGATTTGTCATACCCTTTTCACAAACACTTTAATCTTAGCAATTACATTTCATAGTTTATGCCGACACCTCTCTCTCTGTAAGTAAAATAAAAAATTCAGTGAGGGGTATTATTGAACCACGCACAAATTTGTGCTTGTTTTTACTATATTGTTCATTATATATTAATCTAAATAATCGAATATATACATTTAAAAGTTCCTCCGAAATCGAAAATGTGCATTACACTATAGTTCCAAGAAACGTTGGCTATATTAACTCTAAGATTTCTCTACCATCCTCGTATTATAAGTTGAATAACACTCGCACCTCATTAACCAAAAGTGTTTATTTAAAACAGAGCATGATGAAATGAACACGTACCAAAACTTGACCTAATCGGGGATTAAAACTAGACAGTTCACTGAACGACAGTTCAATATAATATTTTATCACATTTTACACATTTCACTTAAATAGACAATACTATACAAGAGTATAGTACACGATTATAAGAATAACAAAATATATTACAAGCGTACAGGCACAAGATGTTACAGATATAACATTAGTAGTGTATAATATACATATATGACATACAAACATTCATAATTGCGGCATATAATGTAGAAGTTAAGTATATAACATTTTCCATCTATTTATATATCGTGCCCTCTGAAGTTAATTCACAACACACTGGTAGTTCTATTAAATAATTCTTAATTTCGATGACTGAATCTATGTTCTACATAGTTCACATGTCAGTACGCCATGACAATGTACACTTGATTAAACCAATTAGGATAGTTGATTACAATCCGTTATTCGTTAACAGGGGGACATCATTTATAGGTACTGATTCGGAAATATGAGTTAACTACATGTGATTGTGTTATATTTGTGTGTACATAGGCATAGACCATACTTTATATCACTACTTGCTCTAAATCGAATAGCGTTTAATTGATTAAACATCATAGCCCAGAGACATCCTCAAAGCCATGTACCAATTAAAACAGTAAATGGATTAACGAAGCAAAACCAGAGCAATGTCATTGTCCTTGGTATCTATAGCAGATGAATTGTGAACTATATTATCCAATATTTAAAATGATTTAATAATAAGGATTATAATCTTATACCGCATGATGCTTGTAGTTTCCTTACAATCAGCGAAATGTGCGCGAAATGTTCGCAAAATGTGCGCGAACACAGTGTACTTAATTTTGCACAGTAGTGTATCATATTGAGAGATCGTTTTTGCTTTCAGAGTAACCAAAAATAGTTTGTTTTGTTGAAATACTATTGTGTTTATAGTTCAATTCAATCATCATATTTTGACCAGATACAATTATATATGTTGCATCCATTCAGAAAATAAAGTAGTGTTTATGGACTTTCCTCACAGATATGACATAGAACACTATCGTTATGACCCATATCAACCGACAATTAGATATATTGCATCCATTCATTATATAAAGTAGTGTTTATGAACTTTCCTCTCAGATATGACATAGAACACTATCGTTATTACCCATATCAACCGACAATTAGATATGTTGCATCCACTCAGTAAATAAAGTAATATTATGGACTTTCCTCGCAGATATGACATTGAATACTATCGTTATGACCCATAAGTTCCAATAATGCGAGATCCTAAGTATCAACCGATATTACCGTAATATACATGTTACATTGTAGTCTGGTGAAAAAATATGATTGGCTATGTGGCATTTGGGAGGAGATTTATGAATGATTTTCCTTTGAATTTCTGAACCATTTGTTCTCGTGTTTTATTCCTAACTTTGTTAAGTCTCTTTTACCATCTCAAATTGTAATAATCGTAACATTCTCTACGCCCAGTTCTATTCCCTGCTACACTTTCGGGAAACTATAAAAAAGAATATCTGCATTTTATTGCACAACACATTCATTAAAAAATTAAAACTTTTGAAACCTGGTATGTGAAACAATAATTGTATTGTTACAATATAATGATTGGTTAATGTACAAACATTCATGAAATAACTCACCCCTCACAGGAGTTGCTTGCATTGACCGGTCAGGAATCAGTTGAACATTGTCTGTGTCTGGAAATCATTTAAAAGGTGATTATCAACATATCTCAGGAACCGTTCACGGTGAACTCAAGGCAAAATAAATGTTCATTATCTATATGTTTTTTCTCATTTATCCTCAACACAGTAGAGCATTCTTATAAAATAAACATTAATACATAAACCATTATCTGAAAGACAAACAAAAACTACAAAGTTGCAGAATTCATATCCTGACAAACAAAAGTTTAATGTATTTCGAAAATGTGCTTAGTCTTGAACTTTTTATGAGATTTGTTTTCTCAACTTTGCTTATTTGCATAAAGTTGTTTGTAAATGTTGCTTCAGATGTTGGTTATACAATCCCATATGATGAGAACTTATGTAGTTTGGCTGTTTGTTGATAAATTGAACTTAACGAGTCGGTATAGCTTTACAGGACAGATCATATGACATGCTGAAAGGTTTCACAAATGACGCCTGTTATACCCATATTTAAGAGGAGGTGGCGGTGTTGTGTTGTGTGTGTTGGTTGGAGGGGGGGGGGGGGGGGGGGGGGGGTACATATAAGCAAACTTTGATGCCCTAGGTGCAAGGTCCTACCCACAAAATTTCTTCTTTGGAACTGTTTCGGTTCTGGAGAAAAAACCCGAAAATTCTATACTATGGTAATTTATATCAATATTTACACAAAGAATGAAATATAATTACAATTATAAATGTAATTACAATCATGGTCGAAATCAGTACTTTTGTCAGCTAAATGTTCATTTAACAACCCGGAAAAATCGGGTATATGTTTCGAAGAGTATATAGCAAAAGTTCATGTAAAACGGTTTTGCTTATCTCTCACCCGATTTCGTTGCTCTTCCCATGAATTATTTATTGAATCTGGCAGATATTTGGGCATACCATGATAGGAAATAATGAATAACATTTCCTTCTCATCATGAATAACACGAATTAAATACCAAGACCTATACTTTTATAAATATCCAGGTGAGAGAAAATTGATATCACTGTTAACACATTATCACTACTTAATCCATGGTCATGACGTCACTCTATTGTGTTATCAGTTGATTAGTATTTCAGAATCTACTGGTCATTGACTGTCCCAGTCAGGATAGGTTTTAGATTTAGACATTTTCAGTAATGGTACATTTTTCGAGACTGATGTATTTTGCCTTGGTGTATAGGATAGGATATTAAAATATCTAAACAACTATAGACAAATTAATTTGTGTAATGCATGAACCTGGAATCGAACATGCAACTCTTCGTTTGGTAGTCAGCGTTTCTAACCACTAGGCCACAAGACGCTGTTCATCATCATCACTCGTTTATTACTCAAAAAGATCCACCATCGGTGGTACATGAGTAAATAATGTAATATAATAAAAATGTACAGCAAGATAACTGCATATATGAAATAATTCAATCAAATTGGTTACACACAATACTTATAAACTTAGATAATTGTTTGAGGGTAGAAATCTTACTTGAAAAAAGTTTGCGAAATTTTAACAAACTTGGCCAGGATCAATAAGATTCTTTTAACAATAACTTACGTACACTACCGGGCAGAAGAAACGCCTACCAGATATTTTGTAAGATTCCGTAAATACTTTAAGCAACATGATAACCCTATTATAGCATAATGAAGTTACATCATTTATCTGCAATATTCCTGACTTCCAAGAGTTGAGATGTCGTTTCAGCGCAATGGTGAGAACTTAAATTAGACACGGTAGACTGTCCAGTTTTCGATCAGTGTTTAATCCAAGAAATGACATGTTAAACAATTTTACAGCAATATGACTGTTCAATATTTGGTGTGACCACCACGGGCAGCAATACATGCACGCACTTGTCGACGCATTGACATGGTTAGACGTCTGATGCTAACAGGAGTGATGCGTCTCCATTCTTCTTGGAGGGCTTGAATAAGTTCATTTCTGTTCATAGGGGGCGCTGGTCGTTTTCGAATTTTCCTATCCAAGTGATCCCAGAGGTGCTCAATGGGATTAAGGTCAGGTGACAGTGCTGGCCATGGTATGGGATTAACATTTTGCCCTTGCAAGAAGTTGGTCGTCTGACGGGCAGTGTGGATCGGTGCATTGTCCTGTTGCAACAGCGTCCTGGGATTCTGTTGGAAGAATGGAATGACAATGGGCTGTAAAATTTGTTGAATGTATCCCTGGGCATTCAAGTTACCATTTACAATAACTAGATCTGTCTTCCTGCCTCCGCAGATACCTCCCCAAACCATCACTCCACCACCTCCAAATGCTCTCACCTTTTGGACAGTTTCGGGCATCACACGTTCCCCTAAACGACGCACAACATGTATCCTCCTGTCAGATTTGAATAATGTGAACTTGCTTTCGTCTGTAAACAACACACGAGCCACACGAGCCCAGATCCTATTCTGCCATCTCATCACAGTGCGTGACCACGCCAGTCGGTTACGTCGGTGGCGCGGGGTCAAGGTTACGCCGCGGAATGGTCTGTACGTCCGAAGACCATATCGTTTGAGGCGTCCTGATTATGTGCGTCTGCTGACAGCGTGATGGAGTGATGTCGCTGCAGATTCAGTCACTGTGAGAAACCGATTTCGAAGATGGATCAACCGGACGTAGCGGTCTTCGTTGGCCGTAGTAACGGGTGGACGTCCACTTCTTGGCCTGTCTGCTGTCCCCCCTGTGTCACGAAGTCGTCTCACTTGTCTCGTTATCGTAGATTTGTGACAACGGAAGGCTCTCGCAACTTCATCTTGAGTCGCACCTTGCTGTATCATCCCAATAGCTCTTTCTCTCTCTACCTCCGTTAATCTTGGCATTATTCTTGTTAGATTTGCAATCAGAATGACCGAATATGAAAGCACACTGTCTTCTTAAACCAAAATACTGCACATGCTTTTCATGTTCAGCACGTTCTTTTTCTTAAAATCAATTTTCTTGAAAATCACTGACCCGAATCACGATTTCTTTGCAATATTCATAAATGTTACAGTAAAGCGAAAATTCCATCATAAATTATTTCTTATACAAAATTCAATTTTTTATCTTAAGACAACTCGTAGGCGTTTCTTCTGCCCTGTAGTGTAAATCCATAACAAAATTTACATTTAAATATATAGTGGAACTCATCTCCAATCAAATGTGAATCACACAACTTACAAAATCTCTGATCTTTTGCAATATTTTGCCATCGGCCAGTTTCTATTGGAAGTTTATGATTGCTTGTTCTAAATTTAAGGATTGGTTGGGATATATGGTCTGAGAGGAGTAGGTATTGTTCAAATTCAGGAGAACGCTTCAGGATCTTATAATAAATTCCTTTTGAGGAATTGTTTATATCGCTCCTCCATGACTGTAAAAATTGGTCTTTTAGGACTGATTCAACCTTAGACATGATCCATGAATTTGAGTAGAGATGAGGGTTATCAAAAACATCAGGCAATCCACATTTACAAAGAATATGTTTAATACGACTTAACCAAGAATAGCTCTTTTTTGTTTTATTTTCGTTAGTAATACATTGGAGGATAAATGCTGCTATTTTGTTATTTGGTTGCGAAAATGTCAGTTTACACCAATATGAAATAAGTCGATTCGAAATTTGGATATTTAAAGGTTCTCTTCCAAATTCCCCGTATACCATAAAATTGGGTGTGCTATACCTTAAACCAGTTGCTAATTTTATAAAGTTTAAGTGTACTCTTTCTATCATATCAGTGTTCTCATGTCCCCATATTTCACATCCATACAACAATATCGGTACAACTAATCTGTCAAATGCGGAAAGAAGTAGGTCTAGTGGCAATTTAATGTTTCGAGCACGTTTTAATAATGCTATCGATGCTTTCATGCCGAGATCGGCTATGTATTTAAGTTCATACGACCATTTCTATGTAGCAAAGTTCCTAGATATTTATAGGTGTCTACGACTTCTATTTTTTCATCATTTAAATAAAACGATTTCTTATAACTAGCTGCAGGTCCAGAACCAAATACAATTATCTTTGTCTTGCTAGTATTAACCTGTAGATTCAGTGAATGTTGCAAGTCCTCATGGGTCTCATCTAAAAGGACTGTATCGTCCGCATACAATAAAACAAGTAGTTTGAAATAGATAGTAAAATCCTCATTATCAGTTTCAAATTTAACCCCAACACATGCTTGATCTACTAGATGGGCTTCGAGATCATTTAAAAATAAGGAAAATAAAAGCGGAGACAAGTTTTCTCCTTGTCTAACTCCTGAAAGACAATCGAAAAATTATGATCTTTTAGATTCTAACATAACACAAGACTTTATATCATTATACATATTTTGTATTAAAGTCAATATTTTCCCCTTGATACCATTATGCCTTAATTTTGTCCACAATCCAATTCTCCAAACTTTATCGAATGCTTTAGAAAAATCTATAAAGGCACAGAATAGCTTCTTTTTGGATTTCTTTAAACGATTTATCAGATTATGAATTACAAACACGTTATCAGTTGTTGAGAATCCTTTTCTGAAACCAGATTGGGCATGTGATATTATGTCATTGTCATCACAGAATTTATTCAATCTCTCATTAAGGATACTAGTAAAAAGTTTACCAAAGCAGCTCAAGAAAGAGATCGGTCTATATGAGGAGGGATCCCTACTGTTTCCTGATTTCTTAAAAATAGGTTTAATTGTACCAGTAAGCCATGATGGAGGTAATATTCCTGTCTGAAGTACAGCATTAAAGTATTCGACATAAAATGTTAACAATTTTGGTGAAGCTGACAGTAAGTGTTCATTCAAAATCATATCTACGCCGGGTGCTTTATTTTTCTTCAACTTTTGGAGAGCAACATTAACTTCATTCAAAGTTATATTATCATTAAGTACACTTACATCATAATTTGGTGGGTCCTTCACCCAATCATGAGATATGTCATCACCAGTCATGCTGTCGTTGACATTTTTGAAGTGATCATAAAATGTATCTAGTGGGACTGGACAACTATCTCCCTTCTGTTTACCTTTCAACAGTCTCCAATAGTGTTTTGTTGATAAATGCTGGGTTTTACGTAATTCATTTCTAATAAAGTGTGTGTTCCTTCTTTATGTACTTATTTATTGTTTTCTTATATTCTTTACTTGCTTTACGGAATAAAGTTTTATTATGATCTGTTCTGTTCTTATAATATAGTGTTTTTGTTTTATGGAATGACTTGCGTTTCTTCATACAATCTGGTCCAAACCAGGGCTTAGAATGAGCTTTCCTTTTACTATGAGTAGTGACATTAGCCTTATAAGGAACTTCTCGAAAGGTTTTTCGTGCAGAATCAATAAGCACGTGCGTGACCTCATGAGCGATTTCATTCACAACCTCTACTGGGTTACCTTGACCTTCCCTTAGTGACCTTGCTTTCACACATAGTCTGTTTACACAATCATCTGGAATGTTTTCAAGGAATACATCAGTTTTATCATGATTGAATTTACCCGGTTTGTTATCTGGGATGTTTGTGTTATTAAGAGAAGGGGTCTGTTCATGATATATGTCTTGATAATGAGCACCTGGGGTATTTAGACTGAAATGGATGGGTTTATGCACATCAGATAACATAGGGCAAAATTCTGCAATACTAAAATCATTAAACAAGGGTAATGCATTTGTTGATGAAATCACATAGTCTACTGTACTGACATCTTTGCATGTTGTTTCACCTTGGTGTTTATCCAAACCAAGTCTACCATTACAGATTAGCAAATTATGACTTTTACACAAATCAATCAATCTAAATCCATAGTTATTTGGATGACCTATGTCCTTAGATGTTCTCTCAAGTGGGATACCAAGATTATCAAGTATTGTTTATTGATCCAGTTCTGATCTGATGTCATCAAGATCCAGCTCTTTAGATAGATTTTTATCAAAAGAACAAAAATCAATTAAAGATTTGGTCCTTGCATTGAAATCCCCAGCCATGATGATATTATCAGTATTAATTGATAATGATGTAAGATTATGTTCAATGGATTCAAACATTTCTTCACTAGAAAATCTAGAGCATTCAGGTGGTATGTATACAATACCTAGGTAAACATCTTGGTCTAAGTTAAACAGACAGCCTGCTAGTTTAACCCATAAAACTGTCTCATTATCTAAGTTTAATAAAGTAACATAAGGAGACAAGTGATCTTTAACTGCTAAACCAATTCCTCCCGAGCGTCTAATGAATTTGTTTCTGTTTTTCAAGGAAAATGTGTAACCTTTTATATGAATATCATCCAATGCATCTGTTTTTGTTTCTTGTAGGCATATAAAGTCATGTTTCTCAATACATTCTATGAAATCTGGGTAGTTAAGTCTTCTCCTTTACCCACAAACATTTAGACTAACACATGTTAGATTTTGTCTCTGGTCATACACTTTGACACTTCTTCTGAGTGTCACTCTCACTACCACCGACGCCCCCTACCTGTGGGAGGGTCTGGCTGTCAGTGTGGAGGTCTTTAGTTGGGGTGGCACTCGATAGGGAGGTGGAGTGGGCACAGGATTAAGAGAATTGTCAAAATAAAGTTTATCAATAACAATGTGGGCAAGTTTGTGTTGGCTCCTGGCTTCTCTCCGTAAGGGCAAGAGTACTTCTTTCCTGTATGAGCTTATTTCCTCAGGGAACTGTTCAAATACATTGTAAGGTTTACCTTTCAGTTTCTTGCCTGACTTCTTAACAAGGTCCCTCTCGGCTGTGATGTTGAATTTAGCAATTATGGAACGGGGCCTGGTTGCTCCTCGTCTCTTAGGCCCAATCCTGTGGATCCTCTTGAAGCTGAAGCTGCTGGGGTCCAGTTCGAGCTGCTCCTGGATGAAGTTCTTGAGCACAACCCCTGTCTGTTCTTGATCCTGTGATGAGGTTGTCTCTGGGATTCCAGTCAAGATAAGGTTATCCCTCATCGATCTGCATCGCTGGTCTATCATATACTCCTTCATCTGCAAATTTTCTAATTTCAGGTCAGAGATTGCTTTTGGTAAGTCATTTACTGTTGTGTGAAGCGCCTTTAAATCATTTTGGATAATTTGTTGGTCAACAGCCCACTCATCGAATCTCTCACTCACAAACTCGATACTGGATTCAATACCAGTCACTTTTTCCTTTAAACTATCAAATTCTGCAACCTTTATTTCTAATCCAGATACTTTGACTTGGACATCTGATATAGCAGTCTCTATATCATCTAGTTTCAACAGTTTGTGTTGCATGTTTTTGAGAAGGTTTATCACTGTTGTCATATCTGACTCCGATGTGTTATGAAGGCTAGGTTGATACTGACCAGGGTTTTGTGGAACTCCGAGGGGTGGTGAAGCGAAGATCTGAGCCGACTGGGGTGCATACAGGGACAGCAACGCTTCTCTCACCACAGCGCCGATGTCAGTGTTTTGATGTGACGTGGCCATACCCATATGTGAATCCGATGTACTCACGTCGGTGCAGTTTTCAGGAGTGCTGGCGGGTCTTTTCTTCTTAGAACTGGGTTCCTGGGTTGGTGTTTTCATTTTGTGTGATTGTGATAGAGACAGATATAGAAAATCAGGTAAAATAGTATTTCACCTCACAGTAACAAAACTATGCAGCCATCTTGCTGTGACGTCACCGTTAACAACCTTAGGATTGTTTGTCAGTAAGAATACCGCGTTCTATTCAATGCACGGAAGGCATGAAAAGGCAGATCTTTAGCTGTCAATCACAAACCGCTTCGCGTGGAAGTTTTGCGCTCCACGTGCGTGGAACAATCCATTTCATGAGGGTCGCAGCTACTTGTACCATATCCGATGAAAGAGCACCGAAATTTGCAAAATAATTGATTTTGGTGTCCCATAATTGAAATTTATTGTTTCAAATGTTTCCAAAATTCGGAGCAGTGGATTCGTTAAAAATAATCAACTCGCCCCTTCTCCATTACAGAATATGGCAATGTACATATAGCTCGCTATGGATTCGTGAAACAGATTGTTAACGAACATAAGGTGGTATGACTCATTGACTCATATGAACTGTAATTGTACCTCAGGCCTGTTTTCAGTATTGAGAAAAAAGATTGATTGAGAAGAAGTCGGAAATGTGAAACGTTTACTGACGACGGATGACTGCCTTATTCACAAGACTGTCTGGCATTTCACACCTGATGAGCTCAATTGATATGCAAAAGTTCGAGACGGACACGATAGAATCAGTGACGTGCATATTCCACTTTAACCACATATTCATGCTTTCACAGTTCAATAGTAGCCCGATTAAAATAATGATGATGATATGCCTTTGTACAAGATTTATGATATACCTGATGTTTTTTATTGGTCTTGTAATAGAATGTTGTAATGAAATGAGTTACCTTTCTTGTACTGCAGGAGAGGTTGAGCGACATCTGCAGCACAGTTTGTACCTGTAAAAATATCACAAGTGTGCAGTGTATTCTTAGGTCAATACTAAAGTAACAAACTGTAACATGTTTTGCAAATAACACTTTACACTTTACACTTTAATCAAATGTCATGCTTCAGCTCAAGATACCGATTTTACTAAACCGATATACAAAGAAACAAAAACGTCCCCTGTACTTGAAATTGTATACACAACGTTAAGTTGTTTGTTGTGTAATTATTTCAAAATGACACTTAAGGTATGCAAACATTTAATGTGTGCCATTGTTACATAAATAGATAATACTACACGAGGTCTCATTAGATACGAATTATACGAAACGAATGTCCTTCCGACGGTATCTGACCGAGCGAAAGCTCGGTCAGATACCATAGGAAGGTCACGAGTTTCGTATAATTCGTATCTAATGAGACCGAGTGTGGTATTTTATTTATTACACACGTTTTTATACGCGGATTCGTCACACCGCTTAATTTTATTACCTGTCATAAGGGAAACAATTCCACGTAACCGAAACCGGTTTCAATAACCGAGTGCGTAATAATTGACGTAAACTGCGCTAGAGCTGACGCTTATTTGCAACTCCTATTGCGTATACCTACGACGAAATAATGTAGTTCATGAGATTCAGTTGAATAAATCAAAAGTGGACTGTAAAAATGAACAAAAAGGTTTATGCAAATGAACTGTATTTGTTATGTTATGTTGTGCAAGGTATTAATTTTAATGCAAACATTCACATTAATCTTATAGTCAACTCGCCTCGCCTCGCCTCGCCTCGCAGTCGGTCGGCTCGCCGCTGAAGAGTCGAGACTGTTGGCCTAGTGACTAGCGACAGCTGACGTTGTTTACTTGTGACGGAATGTTATTAGATATTACCATTTCCAAGGTTTACATAGGCTTACAATCTACTGAAAGAATGAAGCAACAGTGCCAAAGTTTGAAGTTTGGATGAACAGCAACAGCCGACGCATTAGGACTGTAATCGTCGGACAGTGACGTTGTCCACTCGCGATCGGCATGATGTCATTCTCAACATCGAAGGGCAAGGTCAACGCAGAGTGAATATGTTTGACTAGTATGTCTATCATTGCAAGTAGCAAGTACCATTGCAAGCTGTTCATTACGTTCTTGGTGCTGGTTACATGATGTTTGCTTTTGACATTCGCCGCATTGGAAACCTTTTGACACCGACAATGAATGTGAGATGTGTCCGGATTTCCATACAACCCTTGAACTGTAAGTAAATACGGTGCGTTTGCCGATAGTTACAGCTATTCGCGATATCCATGTTGCATACTGGACAGATGTGGAACTTTCTAAAAGCATTGACAATCTATGTTGACGCAAATATCTAGCATATAAAGTTATGAAAATAAAATGTTACGTGTTTGTTGTTAATTCAAAAGTAGTTCCGATTCAACTTGACCCTAACTGAGAGGTCATTGGTTATCCAATCAGATCGTTGGAATGCGGGGTGACTTCGTTACGACACAGGTCAACGTGATACGACACACGTGTGACGTACGAGATTATTATGTCACTAGTTGTACGTTCACCACGTGTGTAATAATATATTGTATTTAAATATCTATTTCTGTCCATTTATGTGTATAAACTTTATGAGAGGTACAAATAGGATTATTTGATATTCCGATTCGATATTGAATAATTGTTATCTGCTATGGATTTTAATTTGCAAGATACATACTCCTCTACATATACATACCGTTCTCATCTAGTTCTGAACTTCGTTTGTTGGACCTGCAATCCATAAAAAAACTATTTTCCTTATCACAACATTGCAACATATGAGTATTTGCTCAAGGAAACACAATTAAAACATACTTCGGCAATCAACTATCATTCATACCTTGTTATAAAACAATCAAATGGAACTAACTTTAAGCATAAATTGATTCTCCGAAAGAGATTAAGTTTAGAAATTGGGAAAACAATATTCATTATAGGCTGTATGGTCATCAAATCTAACATGTATGACCTCCTTTTGCCAGTAATCTTATGCAAGGTATTTCAGCCTTCTACACCTATTACAGCATGTTCCTTGGACACCGTATTTGGTTTTAAATCATCACATTTTATAATCTTCGGTTTAATAATACTAATAAAAGTTAATTTCTTTTACCCTGAGTTCAAACCAGACTGTTCACGGAAGTTTGACAATCCACATAATTTAACTAAAAGATGATATGCGTATTCCTAGAGTGACACCTCCAACACTACCATTACCAGGTGCCCATGTTTACTGCTGCATGAACAGAGATACATCTTTATGAGGTTATCAACCACCCAGATTGACACCATAAGTCTTTCAACACCTCAAACACGACCTTTACCAGGTACCCATGTGTACTGCTGCATGTACAGAGGTACATATTTATGAGGTCACTAACAACACTTAGTGACACCATAAGTCTTTCAACACCTCCAACACAACCTTTATCAGGTACCCATGCGTACTGCTGCATGTACAGAGGTACATTTTATAAGATCACTAACCACCCAGAGTGACACCATAAGTCTTTCAACACCTCCAACACAAACTTTACCAGGTACCCATGTGTACTGCCGTATGTATTATGAGGTCACTAAGCCAGAGTTACACCACAACTCTTTCAACTCTTATCTTCTTCCTTTACTGACTATTAAACGTGGATATTTTACACTATTACAAGATCATGTATTTGTCTAAACGTCATTCAATTTGATTTAAATAGACCACACAGACCCATGTATAACAAAGTGATGCAGGAGATTTTCTCTCGGTATAAGCTGGTAGTGGATGATTCATCAAGGCTTCTATATCAACAAATGTTGTCAATGTTTTAACAAAACACAGCACATGTTTATCTATTACCTTCTAGCTCGACGTCTTCTCCAGATAACAACAGCGGCTACCATCCCAGCAACAATGCTGAAACATAAATTCATTTAATTCAAATTATATCACAGACCTCAGATTATTCGATACTGTCACCAGCATCACGAAACTTTGGATTATTTGACAGCAGTATGGTAAAGTTAAGTTCATGTCATATTTGTTTGCGTTAAGGAAACATTTCACTCTTTCTGACTTTGTTTCAACCAGTTCAGTTATAGTTAATCATAAGTTCGTGAGCGAACTACTAGTTGGATCATCTACTTTAAATTGTCATGTATATATAGATTATTACACAAGGAGGTTCATATTTACAAAACAGGTATGAATTTGAGTATTGCTCGAGTGAGAGTTATGCACAGTTTTAGTTTCATAAGAATCTTAATGTACACTTCCTCGGGGAAGGAATTATTCATTACTCATTGTATTTCATTTGTTTAGCGTCAGAAAACGGCTCTCTTCTCTTTTGCAACCAGCTACAACGACGCTACGAATAATTGTTTTCGGTGTAATCATAAAGAAGACGAAATATAACTATTACTACTCAAGATGAAACAAGGTTGCGAAGCAACATACTATGGTCATATACCGAAAATATCAACTCGGTTATTCTAAACCATATGGGTATTAAACATCACGATTATCAGATGAAATCAAACACACAACTCACCAGACTAGAGTGATGGGTACAACAATGGCAACAGATGTGGGGGTTCCTGAAACAAAGAAAATATATCTGAACTTCTGCAAAAGGCACTCCATAGTGTCAGAAAACATTTTTCTTAAAATACCTGAAGTGAATGAGATAGTATGGTTTAACCAAAATACTGACAAAATAATCTTAAATACTAAACCTTCACCATATGCCACTTTCGAGCTTTAACTGATTGAAAAACGTTCCAAAGACCCTCTCTTGAGTTGAACACTCCACATATTGCAACTTGTGTTTTGGATTTATGAGGAACTGTCAAGTATGCTGGTTAATTTATACAGCAATATTTATTCTCATGTTCAATACCATTCTTAAAGGCGTTGAAGCACGATTTTCTTAATAAAACAGTGCTCTCACTAAAATATAAATACCTGTTACAAATGTCTACATCTTACATTATCAATAAAAACGAATGTACATGGTTCGGGGTCATGCGAAATTACATTTCCCATCGAGCAGCCATTTTAACGTGTTCAAATTAGCTAGAAGGCTTGGCATTAAAAAAAACAATTAGGAGAAACAAATAAACAAATTGAATAAAATTAGCAATTGATTGATATATTTGTCAGGTCAATGTAATCAAGCAATCATGTTGATGTCAGTGATAGCCCCAACTGTGCAAAAGATATGAAAATACAGTAGGAAATGGTGAAAAGGAAATTTAGCTATTGAACTATTGAAACATACTGAAACCTACTTACCAGCGCTGGTGTGCTTTTCACATATGTCTAGGCTTGGTGTGTAACCACTGATGCATCCAGATGTACAGACTCCGTTGTGTTGGTTACAGATCCCGCCAACACAGAAGCCGTTACACGTGTAGTTACAGGTCAGTCCGTGATATCCAGACTCACACCCATCAGAACATTCTCCTGTTGCTCTGTTACATCTCCCAGACAGACAGTGTTCACTACATGTGTAGTTACAGGTCAGTCCATGATATCCAGACACACACCCAGCAGAACATTCTCCTGTTGCTCTGTCACATCTCCCAGACATACAGTGTTCACTACACGTGTAGTTACAGGTCAGTCCATGATATCCAGACACACACCCATCAGAACATTCTCTTGTTGCTCTGTTACATCTCCCAGACAGACAGTGTTCACTACACGTGTAGTTACAGATCAGTCCATGATATCCAGACACACACCCAGAAGAACATTCTCCTGTTGCTCTGTTACATCCACCAGACAGACAGTGTTCACTACATGTGTAGTTACAGGTCAGTCCATGATAGCCAGACACACACCCAGCAGAACATTCTCCTGTTGCTCTGTTACACCCACGTCTAGAGTTATCACAGCCAGGTGAACAAGGAACTTCACACGAATCCCCATGGAAACCAACCGGACATGTATCTGTGTCGAACATTCAAATACCATATATATATATATATATATATATATATATATATATATATATATATATATATATATACACATTTACTTACTACCCGTTAGCGCTACCGGCGGTCGCGCTAAAGTACGGTTTTACGGCACAGAGATCTTTATCGCGACCGAGGCCGGTAGCGCTAACGTTCCGTCGACTCTAACGTCACATTCCCTTGACCAAAATTAAAACATTTACATGAAACCGTCTGTAGTTACTTAATTATCGATTCCACAAACTTACTTAAAACATTGAGCTCGTATTTTTGTTTTTTTGGACGGTTGAAAAAATCCGATATTTTGTGAGCTATATCGTGTTTACCGGATTTCCTCCCTATAGCGCGACCTTAGAAAAACTTCGAAAAATCAGCTTAGAAAAGATATATCTCCGTAAAACTTTGTAGTGAGCTACAATAACAACATATATGCAAGGAAAGTTAACATATTCTATCATTGGTAAAAAGTGCAGCTTTAAACAAAAAACCAAAGATTTGTGTCATCTAAATCGCTAACATTTTCGACGAGGACATCTGCATTGACTGCGCATGTCTCGAAATTTAAACTGTCATAGCCCGACATGAGGATGAGGCAACGAGTGACATGATCGAATAACGATGAAGACCAAAGGTAAATAAAACATCATCTGCTTTATGTGTCTATAGTTTGTACTTTTCTCACATCGCATTATGCCATGTGTACACTTATTAATCTGAAATCTTTACCAAAATATAGGAAATCATCTCGGCTACAGATACATAATTTCCATAATATTTTCTGACACTTATTAAGAAATCTACTGTACCTCTTATCAAACAACACACAGTACAGTAGGGCTACAACATGCCGATTAGTTTAACATGGCCGTCATTGTGACATTGGAATCACAAGTGGTACATACGATGTTTAAACACGTGTCATTCGTAAACTAATCAAGTGATTGATGAAAGGTAATTATGTACCTGTAGATGGGATGATTCCCAATATGTCCGCAAAATATGACAGCAAAGGGGATTTTATTTAATTTATGAAAATTATTCTTGCAACAGCTACTAACACGTCTACTCGAAAATGTGCGTCACATTTAGCAGGCCACCTGCTGGCGGATGAGTTGATGGCTACTGTACGATTCTTGATTTTTGCAGGGCAGAGCACTCATGAAAATAATTGTTCTATAATCTTCGTAAGGTAGCCGGCTTTGACTACTGTCATGTTTATCCACTTTGTATCCAGTATGTGTGTCTACAGTACAGTACCAAAAGTGAGTCATCAAACCCATATTTCCCATAGAGTCGTATCATAGACCTTCATTTTAATTAATCGTTGGAAAAATAATTTTCATTAATTGATTATTGGCCGAGTTGCTTACAAAAGGTCTATCTACAAATTAAGAAATCATCTCAGCTACATATCCATAATTTCCATTATACATTCGGATGTTTATAATGAAAACTGCAGCTTTTTGAACAAAAAAGATCAGAAAATAAAAGCATATTTATCAGGTTCAACATGGCGGTCAATGGAGCAGCGGTATAAAAAGCTGTACATGTGTCCCTTAATCATTTGTCATTCAAAAACTTATCAATGGAAAGGTAAAAGGTACTTTCGTTTGAATAGCAGAAATGCTTTCCTTGCTGTGTACAATAATAAAACAAATTCAAGGACTTCTTCTCTATTAATGAAAATTATTCTTCCAACGATTAATTTAACATGAAAGTCAATGGGGATTTCAGCTTTAATGACTCACTTTTGGCCAGGTACTGTACTACAGAGTGACTGAGTCATGTAAGAAATATTCGGACAGCGACATTATTTTTATTTCCATACAGTAGACTTGAATGTCTAGAATAGATCATTTTTGTTGACAGGATTTTTGTTGATGATGATCCTTTTCACACTTGTCAATTTTGTGAAGACCAATATCTTGGTTGCAACCTCATAATATATTTTAAATTTTCTGTTTTCTATTTGGAATGACCGTTGTTTTTATTTTATGTACACATCATGTGACATGTAGGTAAATCAGATGACATAAATTTTTTGTCGTCAGAAAAGTTAATTAAAATTATGTAATTCAAGCTGATAATATGAAAATTGTGATAAATAAGTGAAAATTATTTATCCTAGACTAAATTAACATACAAATCTATGGAAAAAACATCACCGTCCAAATAATGTTTGCATGACTCTGTATCTAGATTTATGTAAATGGGTAATTAACTTAAACTTAAATATAAAAAAAACCATGAAAATTAAAGCAGGGATCGAGCAGTGAAACAAGGTTGCCTTGACAGACTGTGTTTGCGGACATTGACTGAATTTGTTTTATCAGGAAAGCAATCAAGTTACCTGATACCAGATTCAAAACACAAGAATTACATATTTTTGTTTTGTCCTTATGGTTCGAACAGTCACATGATCTACAATTTTGAATCAACATTAATTGCTAATGAGTCTGTACACAAGAGTTTAGCTTTCTAGAACTTTCTGTTTTGGAGAAGAAAATGAAAATAAGTTTCTTGAATCAGTGGTTCTTGTGAAGAAGTAAAAAATATGAAAAGTGACAGACAATGGCCCATGCGATAAGCTAATCTGGCCTGAAGCCATTAGTTCATCACATTTCAAATAATACATCACATATATAATGTACATTTTCTGGAATAAGTAGTTCTCAATTACTAAATATACAATTAATAAGTCCCACAGATAAGGTGTCCACGCAAGATTTAAGCTAACATGAAAAGTCTTAAAAAGACATGATTAGAGGCATCTTGAAGTTGATAAGGCTAGAACATATTATGAATAGGATATGTATGCAAATGTTTATAGTAAAATGCATTGTGGCCTTTTTTGGGATAAAACTTTGATTACTAATCAACAACAATGTCGATTATAACAGTTGTTCAATTTGAATGTCTCAAGTAAAAGAAATCATACTTTGATCGATCGTAGTTTTGTGATGTATACTGTGATAACAATTTACATACATTATTTATCCCTGTATAAAAATATTTTATTATTAAATCAGAGACCATCTTATAATTAGTAATAAGTTATGTTATGGTCTCTGATAATATATAGATCTAAAGTCCCTGATTTATTTTAACATATATTGCATTACATTACGAATTTTATCAAAACGTTGATTTTTGTCATTGCAAGAATCAAGATATATTTATAAGAATAAGTATATGAATAATTCAAATTTCAGCAGTCAATCATTTGTTCAAACTTTGCTAATTTAAAGTACTGTAAATCCTTGAATAATCTGCCTTGAATAAATGCTGGGTTTGAGCCCTCCCTGAAATAAATAATCGCCAGCCTTGAATAATCGTTTTAATTTAGCAATGTAATTTTTTTTTTAAATATCTATTGGTCATTGGTAAAGGCCTCTTTTACAAATATCACAATGAGAAATTTCTGATAATGATGTTTTTGGCTTGTATACACATATTATAGCTTCGAAAAGAATAAATGTTTGCCTTGAAAAATCACGACTCAATTTGATGTTTTAAATTAATAATATCTGGGCAAATATTCAAGGATTTATGGTATACCCAGTCGATTGATTATGAAGCATATGTAGGTTTATCTATGGAAGGAAGGCAATGTTTATTCATTTGGCCTCACCCCCACTAAAATATCGGGTTGGCAGGCAGTTTCCCGAATACCTTTAAATGACTGGATAGCGCAGTGTTTAGGAGTTCAGCTTTTGATCAAGAGGTCCGGGGTTTGAATCTCGCCAGGGGCACGGCAACTTCGTCTGCAGTAGAGAACTGCCTATACGGAGCAATGCAATGAATTTCAGCGTAGTACCACCCATGGTTTGCTAGTTCAAGGTTATGCTCGCAGATTTCACCACAATGCATAGCCACGTGGCATTGCAGGCTTTTTCCCTGCCACAGTGCTATAGCAGCTGCAATATGAATGAAATACTCCTGAAAGCCCAAATCACCTTCTCCAAAACCAGTTGGCATAGTAAGCTCAATTTTAAGAATAATATCTTTCCTACATGTAGATTCAAGTTTGTTCATTTGGACTTGACCCAATCAAATATGGGTATGGTAGGAATCCCTCCTCAAATATGAGCGCATTAAACTCATATCTTAAATTTCACTTGAGGAACTAGTAATGCTAGGAAACTCAAATTTGGACAATATGATCTTTTTATGACTTATGAATTTAAAGTTTTATTCTTTTACCTTTCCCCCCTTACCTAGTGCAGTCAGTGAGCTGCATATAATTAAATAATGCTGTTGTTTGCATTTTTGTGCCTTTAAATTACTTTGAGCCATTTTAACTGCATTTAGTTGAATGAACCTCCTATCTGGCAGAGTTAGTACTATTTGAATTTGCAATAATTATTGGCACCTGTCAAGGTCTGTTTGTCCAACCAAATAGTCATTATTTTTGTTTCAGTCTGATTAAATCGACCTTGTTCCGAGAAATAAATTTTGCAAAATTATGCATCAACCGGGATACGAACAGGTTCTGTAGATTCCTCTCCACAAGGTCTGAGAACACCCCGTATAGGCGCATGTTCCGAACCAGTTTAGCACAGCCAAAGCCAAGTCAATAGCTGATCAATCACAACGCGGTTTTTAAACCGTCACTGTTTTGAAAGCATTCGGAACAGACCAAAGGATAGCTGTTTGGAGTTATCTGCCCCTAGCTTCTCGCACCGAAAGCATTTGTTGGGCTTCTTTTGATTGGCTACTTGAAATGCACTCGAACACGCGAGTCTACGGGCTGTTTTCAGACGGTTTGGCGTGGAACCTACGACCGATATGAGTTCGTATCCCGGTAGATGCACTATTTTGCAATTTTTATTCCACGGAAAACCGTCAATTATAATCAGACTGTTTTGTTTATCCTTGGCTGACTGGCTGTATGATGAAACACAACTATAAAGCATGCATACTGACATGGCTGACATGACATGACATGACAGTTCCTCCAGAACTGCTACACCCCCATCCTCGGTTACCCATGGTTTTATATATGTTCCGTTACCTCCACTATATCACCCATGGGAAACCTTATCAGGGGAATCTGTACTCAAATTACCCGCCCTTGGCCAGAGTGTAGAAGTCAGTAACCTAAAAAAATGCTCAATGGGATAAGACGGAAATGGTCAAGGGAGATAACCGGTGACGGATGGATAACACAATGACCTCGCTTGCTTTGAAACGAAGTGACATGAATTGCCATTGGCTCGCAGGTCCAAGCTGCATAGCAGTTTGATTGGCTCAAATTTGAAAATTTGGTTGAGATAAATTATGAAATATGAACGTTGCAGGGGGCTCACCCTTAAAGCTTCAAACGACTTCTTCTCATGAACCAGCAATAGGAGATATCCAGAAACCTGGGCAGTGTTTTCTTTAAAGAGCCATCAAGGATGTTAGTGTTTCAAATTTTTGGAAAATTTACTTATAACGTCATTCGCCAGAGAACTCTTTTATCTACAACATGGCATATGTTAAATAATGTTCATGTCACGACAATGTACCATTTCGACTAGCGCGCGCTAAGGGTATCTGATGTATATAAACAGAATCCCCTTTTTTGGCGTAAAACGTACTACGCAAACAGTTGGCGCTTCTGAAGCGTGAAGGCTCGTCTCTAGCGCAAGTCGCAATATTACAACCCATGTGCTGCACGTGTCTCTTGCAAGTTACTCTTGTCACACATTACTGAATGTGACGATTGCTTTACAAACAATGTTTCGAAATGTCCTGAGAATATACAAATTATTTCCTGTTTAATGTACTTTTTATTGAGATAAGACCAGCCAATTATGACACTCTACTTTTGAGGATATCTTCTGTGTTATCAAGAGTTTCAAATTTAAAGTTTTTTTTGCTAAAAAGTAAGAAAGTTATTAGTCAAAACATTTTAGTGGTGTACCATTTTGCTAACATTTAAATCTACCATAAAATATTAGCAATTTTTGTATTTGGATTAAAGGTCTTTTCGAGAGCTTTCTAACACAACTTTCATTATATGTGTATCATAGAAATTAAACATGATCGAAAGTATATTATTTTTTTGCTATTTAACTCAATGTTCTGTATATCCTTCATACTAGTTATACTAGGAGCTTGGGGTAATATGAGCCTATCTGTTATATAACGGTCAGTGCAGGCAAGAGCTGTGTTATATATTGGTCAGTGCAGTCCACCAGCCTGAGCATTGTCAAGTTTGGGGGGGGGGGGGGGGGGGGGGGGTTGTTCCATCTCGTTATCTCCCCCACCCTTACGCCTGTCTGGTGGGGGTGTGGGGGGGGGGGGGGGGGGGGGGGGGGGGGGGGGGAGGCTGGGTCTCAGTTTGTTTGGGTTTTGGTCAAGCCGTTTCCACTTCCAAGTACGATTCATACATTAAATACTCACTTGAAAATTGATTTGTATTGTTTTGTATTGGGGAATATATATATATATATATATATTTTATTGCAAGGATCACCCTGGAGCAGATCTTAGTAATCTTTTGAAGCAGTTATAATTACATAATATAAATCTCTTTTTCTAATTTAAACAGTTGTTAAAAGGAGGGTTCTATCGGGTTATCTTTTGTGGAAACGAAATTCAAGAGGATATTCCCGTTTACACATATATGCTATTAATACATGATTCATACACGGTCAAATTGAATTTTGTAACTTGATTCCCCGAAGGGCATGTTGTTTGTTATTTGAAAGATAAATGAATCTTTTGGCTAGAAGTATAATATGATTTAGACCCCCCTCAAACGACTTCTTCTCCAAAACTATTTGATACAGAAAGCTCAAATTTTCAGAATTACATCTTTATAACATATATATACTATAGTTTGTTCATTTGGTAAAAATGGACCCCCCCCCCCCCCCCCTTTAAAATTCCTTAGTCCGCCACTGAGCCTGTAACTAAAAATAAAATGCACCCAGCCAACCCCTCCCCCAATTAAACTCCCCAACATTTACTAACTGTAACCCAATGATAAAATATTAACCCTCTAGGTGCAAGGTACTTTCCCACAAAATGTTTGGTAATATGGTACTGCACCTCTGCTTATGGTCTAGAAGACATTTGAAAATAATCCTATGAAAAGTTTTCTGTTATTGGTCGATTTAAGAGGTTTACAGTTGGACTCTTTGGTATTACTTTAAACCCCCAAACCGTTGGTCAGGGGTATGAAAATGAAACTGCAAATCTAAACAGAGAAAATGCTTTATTACCAACAAGGAACACAGATTTGGTCAACTTGTGTCATTATAGATGCCTTCCACCAGGGTTGCAGATTCAAATTTTTGCCAGTCTGACATTTCATCTTTGATCCAAATTTTCTTTTTTCCTTTTGATTTTCTTCAATCGGTCAACTGACTTTTCAAATGTCCTATAGGTCTATTTTCCATTCCGTCAAACTGGATTCACAATCTCACATGTCTGGCAAATAGACCGATTTCTGCATCCCTGCCTACCACTATCTGAAAAATAACAAGATGTGTTTGTTAAACACGGATGCCCCCGGATGTAGCAAAGTTATGGCCAAGGTTAAAATTTTCTGAAGATGTCCACTGCGGCAAGGTCAAGGTCACAAGGTCAAATATGATGACCTCATTCGAAGGTCTCATCATTAGGTATGCACATGCCAAGAATGAAAGCCCCAGCTCTGAGCAATCCAAAGTTATGGCCAAGGTTAACGTTTTCTAAATATTGTCCACTTCGGCAAGGTCAAGGTCACAAGGTCAAATATGATGACCTCATCTGAAAGGTCTCATCACCAGGTATGCACATGCCAAGTATGAAAGCCGTAGCTCTTAACAATCCAAAGTTATGACCAAGATTAAAGTTTACTGAAGATGTCCACTGCGGCAAGGTAAAGGTCAAGGTCACAAGGTCAAATATGATGACCTCATTCGAAGGTCTCATCATTAGGTATGCACATGCCAAGAATGAAAGCCCCAGCTCTGAGCAATCCAAAGTTATGGCCAAGGTTAACGTTTTCTAAATATTGTCCACTTCGGCAAGGTCAAGGTCAGAAGGTCAAATATGATGACCTCATCTGAAAGGTCGCATCACAAGGTATGTACATGCCAAGTATGAAAGCCCCAGCTCTGAGCAATCTAACGTTATGGCCAAGGTTAAAGTTTTCTGAAAATGTCAATTGCGGCAAGGTCAAGGTCACAAGGTCAAATATGATGATCTCATCTGAAAGATCTAATCACAAGGTATGCACATACCAAGTATGAAAGCCCTAGCTCTTAGCAATCCAAAGTTATGGCCAAGGTTAAAGTTTTTGTGGACAAACACACAGACGGACAGACAGACAGACAGACAGACAGACGGACAGGTGAAAAACAATATACCCCCGGAATCTCCGATTCGGGGGCATAATAAACCACACAAATGTAGACAAAGACTGATCTGAAGAATGAAATGTCTGTTACAAATTGCATTGATCACTGAGTCTGAAAATACTTACCAAAGGGCAACAAAATTGAGGTATCTTCAACCAGTTTAAAGATTTATAATATGGTGTAACACGCTATAATCATACAGGCACAACACCAACAACATAGGAAACTTCACCAGCAAAATTGTTCAATTAATTTATTGACAATCAATAGATGGATGGCTGCCAAAATCAAAAATGATTTTGAAGGTCTCAAATGCCAACACTTCATATCAAAGCTTTAAAGGCGTTGTAACACGCCTTTCTTGGTGAAATAAAGTGTTCTCACAAAAATAAAGTCATGGGCTCTGTAGCTCATCAGGTTATAAATTATACCTTATACATGTAGGTTGAAAATCAAAAGCGTCTGCACAAGGAGTTTAGGAGAGTTTGAGAGGCCACATAGTCAACAAATCTGTAATTTACTTTAAAAGTTGTCAGGCCACACCTCAGGGTAGATGAAATTTCTAATTCTAACCTCTGTTCTACTGGGGCTGGATTTCTCGGCTCCAGCAAAATTTCCCAGCGGGAAAAGGGGAAACCTCATACTGTATCCCTGTTTCTTATTAACAGATGAAAATCTTTCAGCTGCTATGTCGACAAAGTACCTTTAAAAGATCTCAGCATGTCACTGTAGAGGGTCTTCCTAGTGTAAGTTAGCATATACACCACATGCAGATGACTAGCTAATATTTCGTTCTCGATGTTGGATAAGTAAAATATCGGGAAAGTAATGACTTTTTCATGGTCTCGTGAAATTATACTTTACGAGTTGCGACTGTATGTAGATACACTTGTAAGCGTGCTTTAGGAGCTTAAAAAAACTGAGAAAATGTTCATAAATTATACAAAAGAGGGTATGAAATATACAAAAGGCAGATGTTCACATCATAGTGATTTACTTGTATCAAGTTTCGAAATATTTACACAACTAGTGTCTGAGTTATGAATTGAACAAAATGTGTGACAAAGCAAAAATGCCTCTCAAAAAGTTTAAAGCAAAAAAAACCATAAAAAATTTGCATAAATTATCAGCAAATGATGGTATAAAACAATACAAATAAAAGACAGATATATGCATCATAGTGATTTACATGTATCAAGCTTTGATACATTGAACTGTTAGTGCCCGAGTTGCATGACTACTTTGTAGCAGGGGTATAAAAAGTTTCATCAGTGATTTTTATGGACTTTTGTACAGTTTGTAAAATAACCTAAATAATAGGTTCTTAGATACAATTCATTTTCTCATGCAATATTGTTTATTTAAACATTTTAAACAAATTATTTATAACATTAACATCTAACATCCCTATCAATATGTTAACACATCACAATAATAAATTCGAATACCGACTATTACTGACTAACAAACTTGCCTCACATCCTTATAATTAAAGCCACAATTATAGATTAATTTCTCAACATGTTTGTTTATGTATTTCTTACAAATAAGTGAGAACCTAATGTTTTTTGTTTTATTACTGAAGACATTGATTTACCGGTAGCTTTGATTGTTTATGTAAATTTTCTAAGTTATTGGCCTAATATATATACTTTACTGCAAGTGGGTAGTGGATTTATTCAAATCCTCTTAGACTCCTATTTTGTTAAAACATGACATTGTTTATATTTTGCCCTGCACTAACTGACCCCGAGGTATGTCTTTTTACAGGGGCTTGTATTGCCGAAAATAAACAGTTCCTAGGTAAAATAAATAAAAGTATAAGGTGTATCTTATGAAAGTATTGGACCTAGGAACTGTTTCTCAGCAATACAAGCCCCTGTGTGTCTTTTTACAAGAGCTGACGGTTTTGTTGAGAGATGGTTAAGAATTTAGGAGTTTCTTCTCACCCAGTAAACATAAATATATAATTTGTTCATGGCTCAAATGAACGGAGTGTAAATTTTCATTCATATTTGTTGTTTGTTTGGAGCACTGGATTACACGAGTCTGTCAGACTTACAATGCAAAATGACAGTAAACACAACGAGAAGTACCACCGTAAATCATATTCATGAAAACTTACCTAGCAGGTAAAATAGCATCATAGGCTGTTGTAATAAGATAATCGACAGATGCATCCAGCTTGAACTTCTGCCAAGTGATTTTATCATAATATTCAGCAAAAGTAAGAGGTTTTTGTAAAACATCTACCAACTTGTCAATGCTATGTGAATGGTATTTCTGTGTTTTCTGTGCAGCCTAAGCCGCATTTTTGTATTTTGTTACTCGGTTTCTAATGCCTCATTAATATTCATGAGGCAATATTAAGAATGCCCACAGCATATGAAGCACATTTGATACCCAGGCCTGACATCTTATTAGTCCAAGTACACTGCAAGACAGTAACATTCACTTTGTTGACATGTGTACAACATTGTTGCAACTCCATGATAACTTGTATGGTGAAATAACCTTCAGGAAAAAGATAACAATGTTGTTGGTAAGACATGATACATGTGTGAACAGTGAACTTTAGAATATTCAAGTTGAGAATATAAAGGTGACCTAGATGATAAACAGGAAAATATTGTCAGGGATATTTTGTCTAAGTGTCATGGGCTCTGTAGCTCATCAGCGTTTATATTGTTCGATGATGAAAAGTTCATGACTGAAATTAATAGAATTGTTTTCAATACAATGCACAATCCATAGCCCTGAAAAGTTTCTAGTCTTATTCAGTTGCACAGGGCTGTGTATTGCTTAGAAACAGCGTTTGAAAGACATATACCTATATATAGACTCTATGCTATTACTATATAAAAGGAAAGGGATGTAATGACCAAACCACCCCATGCTCATTCAAAGTCATATTTCGCATCAAAAACAATTTTTATGGCCCAGTCCATGACTACCATATGACAGCTAAATGATTTCCCTACGAAATGAGCTATAAATGGTCACAATCGGATCATTATTTCATGCGACAAAGACAGTCCGTAATCGCTACCTCATGAATTCTAAGCCAATTTCCCCGCTCACGAAAATCAGCGAAAACTCACCTTTTAAAATTGTTTTTTAATTCCAGCAATGTTAACATCACATATGAATCGGCAGATTCGAACCGCAGAGTGAAACTCCGACTGTATTATGTCTCAAAGCATTGCCAATGCGAATTAACCTACAGCCTTGTCAGCCATTCATGACCTGGACATTAAGTTGACCTGGAATATCACTATCCTCGTTCCAGGGCGTTCTTGGTATATATAGTAATAGGGTAGGGTCTATATTGGGATATGTCTGGAGATGCTGTTTCTAAGTGATACACGCCTCTTGACACTAAATTTTGACAAAAATGGTTGTTCAAGTATCAATTCCTGCAAAGACATTGAAGAAAATGTGATGCTCCCAATTAAAATGTAATAAACATATTCCTCAAATCATCAAACAAAATGTTACAAAATTTGGAGAGAAACAATACAAATCTCTTCTCAAGTCTTGTAAACATGTAATCCTGTATTGTATATCTTAGAGGGGAAGCCGAAATGAACAAACATTGATCCTCCATGTGAGCCAAAAGTTAAACCAAACATAAAATCATTACAGCAAGAAATTATTAAATAATATTACCAAATAACAAAAACAATTGCCTTTCAAATTGTAAAATATGCAAGCTTTCATACATTCTGGTCAACATAACAAAGGCTTATTTAGTTCACATATCTAATGTAAAATAAAACATTTCTTAACCCTTTTTAAAAAATTTCCTATGCATCCTGTCACAATATTCAGTTCACAGGCTATTCAATAGTTCTAATTTCACATTGATTACATCAAACATGTCCATAATGTAGTATTACTCTCAAGCTGACATATGAAGTGCACATAAAATCTCATTATCTTCACAGTTCATTAAAACAGCTGTTTTAAGTGGTTACCCCTGTGATCCATATTTGGGGTCACAAGATCACCAAATCTACAATTTAGAATCCCCATTGGCCAAAGAGTATGTACATAACATTTCAGCTTTCTAGAGCTTTTGGGACTGGAGAAGAAGATGAAAATAGCTTTTTAGGTAATGACCCCTGTGGCCCTTATTTTGGGTCACAGGGTCACCAAATATACAATTTGGAATCCCCATTGGCCAAGGAGTCTGTACATAAAATTTCAGCTCTCTGGAGTCATTGGTTCTTGAGAAGAAGATGAAAATAGCTTTTTAGGTTATGACCCCTGGGGCCCTTATTTGGGGTCACAGGGTCACCAAATCTACAATTGAGAATCCCCATTGGCCAAGGAGTCTGTACATAAAATTTCAGTTCTCTAGAGTCATTGGTTCTGGAGAAGAAGTCGAAAAAGTGAAAAGTTTACGGACGGACGGACGCCATCCCATGCAATAAGCCCATCGGGCCTTTCAGCCATAGGCTCTGCAGCTCATCAGGTATTATATCTTCCGGTAGTATACATATATTTTTAAAAAATTGGTTTGGACAAATTTGCTAAGTTCAACAGGTTTTGCTTTCAATACAGGTTTACTTATAACCTTTATAACAAAATCAGTGGAGCACCTGTAAAATATTTTTACCATGTTTCCCTACATCTCCTATTTTCCCTGACCAATCACCAGCCCAAAACAATCCCCTACAGAGAGAGGGAAAGGAGGATGGGGAGACAGGGAGAGAGAAACATTACACTTTGGTGTGAAATGGTCAAGCATAATTCTTCATTCATAAAAAAGTCTATGTGTTAACAATTGAATAGCTCAGACAAAGTCTTAAAAGCATTTTCTCCTTAACTGTAAGAAATAATGTCCTTAACCATTGTACCAATCCTTCAAATACTAAACAAACATGCATTTGTCTATATATTACCTCGCTTAGTTTAACTGTTACATAAAAAGAAGCGGCTTAAGGCAACAATCTATACAGGCAGTGCGCAAGCAGCGCTGCGCGTCGCATCGTGACAAAATAAATAGATTTAGTTATTATACTATATGTCCCTCCATTCAAGCAGCGCGTCAGCGTCAAAATTTCTGAATCACGAAAAAAGCGATTTTTGCTGCTTGACGTGCTGACGCACCGGGGAATCCCCCTCTTCCGATTGACAAGAATACACCTGTTTTTGGTAATTTTAAAAGAAAATTAGACGTTTACAACACACATTATTGAAATTAATGATGAATTATTTATCACTGAGGTACAGAAACACCTACTCTATGACAGCAGACATAATAACGTACTGAAAAGGACTGACAATTGCCCTGGCTTGAAACATGATATATCTTATTCAAAATGTTCAAATTACGTTCATCTGATATAACATTTTAACAACAGGACCAAGACTGAATTAAATATTGCTATTAATTCGATCTAAAACCAGTTAATATATATTTATTTGTATTTGACATTACAATGTATCCACATATAATGTCCAAACCCTTATTAATTGACTGCAGCATTTGAATACTCTACATAAAAAATTATTCTCTGTATGTTTGGTCTAAATATTTGAGAAAAATCGACAAAGGGGTCTCGGTAATCTCTTCTCTGTTCGCACATTCTGGCTGCATATAAATAAAATATGATGGCAATGAAGTACATCAGTTTCATTCAGATATCCTAGTTCAATTACTGCTAACATATCAGTTTAAAATTGTGTCTAATTGACATTATTTAAATGTTCAATAAATAAATTAAACGACGCCTATTACACGGTTGATGTGGCTATGACTGTAAGGAATCCCATGTTAATGTTACTATATACATTGCACTGTAAGTTCAATGTGTTGTCAACCTACGACGCAGCTTCGAAAACATCATTGAAAGTTTTGCAATTAATTGTTTTAAACAGTGTCTGACTGCTTCTTCTATTTTCACTAATGAGTGACAAAAACTATTAGATTACAATACAGTATACTTCATAGGTTTCTACCTGCAAATGATTTGTTAGCAAAAATGAAATATTAAAACAATAAAATATGAACATTTTGCAAATCTGAACAGAATCAATATTAAACTTAAATTAAATAATAAATGCCTGTTTTCAGACTCCGCATGTATCTTTATAGTATATGTATTTAGCATGTGTATGTATTGAACTGTTTAAATGAATTGTAATGATGGAGATCCAAAAATGAAAAGTTAAAAAAAAGAATTGTTAGATTAAAAATGAAGTATATCAATTCTACCACAGGCTTGTATTTGTGTTATAATCTTGTTTTTTGGTCTCCCAAAATAATATCCCCCAATTATTACCCATGTTCTCTTATCCTGTATGACGATGTCAGTGACATGCCTGTGGTGAGTTTTGTATTTGACGCGGTAACGCGCTGCTCGAACAGAGGCACAAAGTCAACGCGCCGACTCACTGATACGTGCGCGCTGCCTGTATGGAGTGTGGCCTTTAGCCTGATCATTGCATAACATTACACATTATTCTCTCTGCTGCTAGTGTACTGTGGAGAACAGTGAGTGAAACCTGAAACCTCCAGTTACATCACTCTTCAGCATAAGACTTAAAATAAGTTCTATTTTGCCTAATTTCTATGATACAAATATAATGAAAGTTGCGAAAACACCTGTAATCCACTAAAGAATAATTAATTTATAACTTTCTTACTTTTTATCCAAAAGACTTGAAATTTGGAATTCTTGATATTCACTAAACATACATGATATCCTGAAAAGTAGAGTGTTCTAAGCTCATTAGTTTCTGAGATAAAAATATACCTTTACATGAACCCCTGCCACAATAAAAGTATCAAAGTTTTAAGTAATGAAATATACAAATTATAATCTTTTGAAGAAAACACTGACCAGATTTCTGAATATCTTCTATTGCTGGTTCATGAGAAGAAGTGGTTTAAAGAATTTAGGGTGGACCCCCTGCCACGCCCATATTTGATTTGGGGTCAAGTCCAAAGGCACAAACTTGAAACCTCATTAGGTCTTCAAGACTATGTCTGGAAGACCTATTGTTATTATCCGTGTTCTTCATTATTATTATTTGTACTTTTTTTTTCCAGAGCTTTCTGAAGTAACCACTGAGCCGATTCACATGAAATTTTCAGGGATGATAGCCTGTGACTCAACTTAGATAATAACGAGCCACTTCTTGGATTTTCAACCTCTTTCTCTATCTCCCCTTGAAGTCGAAACTTTAAACCTTCATAGCTCAAATACTAATCAATATATTTTCTCAAAACGTTCACTAAAATGTGGGCAACAACATTCCCCATGGAAAAGGTTAATGGCATTTTTTCGGCAGTATTAATGGATTTTTTGCTATTTGGAAAAAACTTAATTTTTGCCGAACTTACGCTGTTTTCAGCCTCATGTTTAAAGAGACATAATTCTGTAAGGAATAACAATATGTCAAAGATAATTATTGCAATCTGACCCAAATACGTTACTTAACATTTCGATAACAGATCTATATCATGTAAAGTCGATAGTTAGGCCACAATTATCGCATTTGCCAAAATGTATGAAATTTTGTGACTTTTTGAGGGGCATATTTTTCGAAAAATTTCGATCTTAAACCACTTAGGATACCAACATGTTTAATATCTCATTTTGAAGCAGATGTATCATTTTATTAAGGACAATAATTTTCAAGCATGTATATATATATCTGTTATAGTTTACGTGGGACAAATCATAGAAAATTGTCATTTTTCGAAAATCGAGATTTTCAGTAAGTTCAAGGGATTGTATTGTATTAACATCTACATTTTCAAGATCTATTATGTTGACCTCTTTCATGAAAAATTGAAAGTTAAGCTCCGAACATCCCAAACGCTGTCTTGGGGTCATAATTTAAGCATTTTTTTTATTGTTTTCTTGAAAATTCAGAAAAACATAACGCATTAATTATGTATGTAATCTAAATGATGATTACATCTACCGAATTGGAAATTAAAGCACAATATTTTCTATTATGCCACTTAGTATGAAAATATTAACCTTTTTGTCTTAATCGTGTATGCAAATTGGTTTCAGAGAAGAAGTCGTTTAAAGGTTTGAGGGAAACTGCCTGCCACGGCCATGATTTCAGGTGGGTGGGGGGGGGGGGGGGGGGGGGGGGGGGGGGGGGGGGGGGGGGGGGGGGGGGGGGGGGGGATAAAATGTACAAAATACCCAAGATGCAAGGTACCTCCCAAGAATATTTCAGCTTTGGGGGTATAGCAGTTCTGGTGGAGAAGTCGAAAATGTGAAAAGTAAACGGACGACGCCTGACAACAGCCCATGCCTGATGAGCTAAAAATAGGTTCTTCAATTTACACAACATTTCAATCTCTAAACCTTTTGGTACTGGAGAAGAAGATGACAATAGGTTGTTCATGATCCCTGTGACCCTATGTGGGGTCATGGGGTCACGAAATCTAAAATTTAGAATCCTCATTTGCCAAGGAGTCTGCACGCAACATTTCAGCTCTCTAGAAATGGAAGAGAAGATGAACAAAGGTTTTCAAAGGATAGATGTAATGACATATGGTCACATTCGGATTCATAAAAATAGAGCCATGGGCTCTGTAGCTCAAAAGGAACTGTATTGTTCTAGAGCATTTTTATACTGGAAGAAGTCGAAAATAGGTTATACAACTTAGACTCACTATTGGTCAAGAAATCTGCACACAACATTTCAGCTATCGAGTAACGAGGTCACTAAATCTTCAATTTAGAATCCCCATTAGCCAAGTGGTCTGCACAAAACTTTTCAGCTCTCTAGACCTTTTGGAACTGTAGAAGAAAGTTTTTAACTTTGTGACCCCTGGGACCGTATTTGGGGTCACGGGGTCACAAAATCTACAAGTTATAGTCCCCATGGGCCAAGGAGTCTGCACATAAAATTTCAGCTCTCTAGAGTTATCGGTTCTGGAAAAGAAGTCGAAAAAGCGAGAAAAGTTTACAGATGGACGGATGGGCGGACGCCGTGCAATGCGTCTTGGTGCAGTGGTTTTTGAGAAAAAGATGAAAATAGGTTTTCAGGTCATGACCTCTGTGACCTATATTTGGGGTCGCAGGGTCACGCAATCTACAATTTAGAATCCCCATTGGCCAAGCAGTCAGTACACAGTATTTCAGCTCTCTGGACCTTTTGGAACTGGAGAAGATGAACATATTTTTTTAAGGTTGTGACCCTATTTGGGGTCTAAGGGTCACCAAATCTACAATTACGAATCCCTATTAGCCAAGGAGTCTGTACACAACATTTCTGCTCTCTAGAGTCATTGGTTCTGGAGAAGAAGTCGAAAAAGCGAAAAGTTTACGGATGGACTGGTGGACGGACGCTGCATGTCGGCCCATGCCATGAGCCAATCGGGCCTTTCAGGTCTGATGAGCTAAAAATGTGCCCGAGAAACATTTAACTTTTTTATGCAGCTTTACATGTTTTAAGTTTAGGAACAAGTTACCACCCTTGGGAAGTTAAATTTTCTGTTTAAGTTGCAGGTTATATGCCATAACCACCATCTGCGCAGTTGGTTATCTCAATTATGAAGTATTCAACCTCGGAAAAAAATGAACTTGTAAAATTTGGATTTTTTTTCCTCAAATTAGAAATGAAAGTTTTGCAAGTAACGCAAAAGGGAATCGAACCCTGAACCTCCATGAATTAAGCAGCGCCTTTGTCACTTGATCTACCGAGGATCCATGCTTATCAGTGCATAGGCGTAGGAACCGGGGGGCAGGGGGGGCAGCTGCCCCCCCAGAAAAAAAATCTGGGGGGGGCACTGCCCCCCTTCTTTTCCACAGCCTGAAAATTTTTTGGGGGAACAAAATCGAGGTGTAAACGCAAATCCAGATATTGATGACCAAATATATAATATAGAGAAAAACTTTGATTTTGCAAGGGACCTCCCCAAAAATGTAAGTTTTTTTTTTGGAAGTAGCGGTTCTTGAGGAGGCGAAAGTGTCATATTTTCGGCTTAAAGGACTAAAACGGCATTGTCAAACACCCCAAATATGACCTGGTTTCAAATCATTGGGCAAACTGTAGTAATAAACCATTGCTAAAAGGTTATCTGAATCCCAAATATTACACCTTGGCGCTTTACACCAAATCGAGCAATTGTCAAATTGACATCCTATTTTAATGAATCCGATTTGGACCATATGTCATTGCATCTATCCTTTAATTTAAAGAATTTGTCTTGGAATATGAGTAACAGAACTGACATACATATTATACACCGGGGGTAGATTCCAGGAGCTCCCATATTATACCCCGGGGGTAGATTCCGGGATCTTCCAGACTATACCCCGGGGGTAGATTCCGGGATCTCCCAGACTATACCCCGGGGGTAGATTCCGGGATCTCCCAGACTATACCCCGGGGGTAGATTCCGGGATCTCCCAGACTATACCCCGGGGGTTGATTCTGGAAGAGGGGGTATAATCTGGGAGCTCCAAGAATCTACCCGGGTATACTTTGAAGGGGGGGGGGGGGGGGGGGGGGGGGGGGGGGGGGGGTATATTTTCAGACTTTACAACGGGTAATAACAATCAATTATCACTTTATTCTTTCCAAGTATTATGTATCAAAAGTTCATATTATTTCATTTAGGGCTGGGATTGGTAGATTTTTTTCTCCCCAAGTACTAGGGGGGACTATTGACCAAAAGAGACTATTACGATAGAGATAGCCTATTGTAACTCACTATTGCAATAACTATTGCGATAGGTTTTTTGGTACAAATACGTAAGGCTGTGCAATATTATTGCAATACCAACAAATATTAAGTCAATTTATTCATTTATTTTGTAAAAGGGACATTTACTGGCTTAACTTATATTAAGAATATTATTTTGAAGTGCTAGAATGTGTGTTGAACTGAATTACAAATGATCTTTTTAAAGATCTTAAAGTCATTTTGTCAAATGTGTCAAGTATAGAAGTTGAATGTAAAGTTCATTTAGCATGTTGCAATATCATTGGCCCTAGTTGAAATGGGTTCCTAGAGAAATACCTCATTTTCAGAGGATCTTGCAATATATTGTGGTACGTATTGCAATACGTTACAGTTCAGCAATATGTTGCAATACAAAAATTGAGGCAATACACAGCCCTACAAATACGCAATAATCAGCTAGATTTCTTATAGGTTTTAGTAGAAATGTTTAATTGATGTAAGGACTATGGAACCAAAATCAGTAAAGAAATCATAAATGAAAACACTTTTTGTCATTTTGCTATTTCCTATCTCTAGTTCTTCCCTTTTGACCTTCTAAAATGGAAAATCTTGAATCTTGAATATTGAATGCAGTGAGGCTTGTGTAAGTCATTCATAACTAGAAACATGTGCATGTGATGCACTGTGATGGCCCCCGCTCCAATTTTCAATCGAAACTAATCATCTAACCAATTTCTTGCCTCAACATTCAATTTTTTGGCAGGTCCCTACCCCAAAGTTGAAATTGTGTCCATGGCAAATGAGAAAAAAAAGTTCAGAATAGCCAAAGTAGCAAAAGGCACCACTCTATCACTAGGTCTAAGCAAATACAAAGCTTGGTGAAAAAATATTGAATGGTTTTGGAGATAGAGGCCGGAAAAGATCCCTACCCCCAATAGGTCCCTACCCCCAATATGCACTAAGTTCAAATTGTTTCCATGGAAACCAGAACAAAAAAAAAAAACAGAATAACCAAAATAGCAAAAGGCACCACTCCCCCACTAGGTCTAACCACATACCAAGTTTCGTAAAGAAATACTTGATAGATTTTGAAATAGGGGCCGGAAAATGTCCCTACCCCTAATTTGCACTAAGTTCAAATTGTTTCCATGGAAACCATAAAAAAAAAATTCAGAATAACCAAAATAGCAAAAGGCACCACTCCACCACTTGGTCTAACCACATACCAAGTTTCGTGAAAAAATATTGAAGGGTTTTTGAGATATGGCCCGGAAAAGAAAGCATTTCGGAACTAGAAATATGTGCATGTGATGCACTGTGATGTCCCCCACTCCAACTTTCAATCCAACCTAGTCATATTACCCTTATTTTTCACTTATGCTAAGCACTTAGTTCAATACTGAATTAATAACGAGAAATAACAAAATCAGAATAGCCAAAGTAGCAAAAGGCACCACTCTATCACTAGGTCTAAGCAAATACAAAGTTTGTGAAAAATATTGAACGGTTTTGGAGATAGAGGCCGGAAAACGTCCCTACCCCCAATATGCACTAAGTTGAAATTGTTGCCATGGAAACCAGTAAAAAAAAAAAAAATCCGGATAGCCAAAGTAGCAAAAGGCACCACTCTATCACTAGTTCTAAGCAAATACAAAGTTTGGTGAAAAAATATTGAATGGTTTTGGAGATAGAGGCCGGAAAAGGTCCCTACCCTCAATATGCACTAAGTTCAAATTGTTTCCATGGAAACCAGAACAAAAAATTCAGAATAACCAAAATAGCAAAAGGCACCACTCCACCACTAGGTCTAACCACATACCAAGTTACGGGGGCGAAAACATTATGTCTCCCGAAAAAAATTTCGGGGCACATAAACATAATAACGGAATGACGGACACATTTTTTCGGGGGACATAATTAAGGGAAATTTAATATAGTTTCGATCATATCGATAGTTAACCTTTATATTGCGATAGTGATAGTATTTTTGTATGTACTATCGATATAGTACTATTGCCAAGCCAACTATTGCGATGCATCGATAGTTCGATGTATTGTTACACCCCTACTGGGTACCCGACCCCCTATTACCCTACCCTACCCGGATACCCATTTTGTCGGCCTTCTATATCTAATTTGTAAACAAGTGGCAGGCTGAAGTATGGAGTTAGAAAGCTAAAACATAGAGATCCATGGCTATTTCAATCAATTTTCATTTTGAATGACATTTGATTTTAAGATTGTGTTGGAATCCTCATTCACATTGCAATCTTGTTATGAAATGATAACAAATTAAACCGTTTTATAATTAGTGACGTGCTAATGACGGGTCTGGGTAATGTGATGGGTACCCACCCATCCCGGGCATCTGGGTTACCCGTCCCAGCCCTAATTTCATCATAGATATTAAATCTCATAAAAAGTGAGTGAGTGAGCTACAGAGTACTGTACCCTGTGTATTTTGTTTCAGAGGTGCTATTTAGCAGGTGGTGTCTTACATAAGATTGGCAAAGAGAGCTGGAGGAAGAAGTGTCCCAGTTGGTTACCTGAAGGGTGGGGGAGGTGTTATTTGGGCAGATAATGGGTCAGGGAAGATAAGGGGATGTAGCAGAAACATAGTTGATCATTTTGTAAAGGTAATTTGGAAACCTGTATTAAAAGCAAAACTTCCTGAACCTTTTAATTTGTTCATATGGTATGGACAACATAAGCAATGCCATATTATTTGAATCATATTAACATTTTGACAGTAAACATAATTGTATTATATGATATGATAGAATTATATAAGCTTACAAGATGTTTCACTGCATTTGATTAATATCCAGTGTTACAATTTTGGTTATTTGATGTCTGGAAACAAATATTGTTATGTTGAGAACAGAAGGTGAATATTGGTTGTTTAAATGTATGATTTTCTATTCTTCCTATTCAACTGATTAAACTTTAGTATGGGTCTTTTAACCAAAAGGACCTTTGAAATCTCACACATAGAGGGTTGCAACACTTTTTTTCTTTTTTTTTTTTAAGGTTATTAGGAAAGCTGTGTTGAAAGGAAAACTTGTTGAACTTTGTAAATTAGTCCCAACCATACAAACACATGAGTGATTGAATATATTTTTATGTGTTAGATTTATCCTTATATATGTACCGGGGTATGGTAGGACCTGATAAGCTGTCCCCAGTGCTGATCTAGAATACCTATTTTTGCAAAACACTTAACAAATACATTTTTAGATACTTATGAATAACAAAATTTTAAATGGAGAAAGGAATTGACGGTTTCTCTTGAGCTGACTCCTTTGGACAACTTACTCTCCAAATAAGGCTGGGCGCACACTAAGTCAGATTTTTCTTGCGATGCATTAAAAAAAACACACAGTATTTTTCATAGGTCGCGCACACTACGTTCGATGCGTCAATGTGATGCGATACGATGTGATAAAAATAGGTGCTGCACCTATTTTATCGCATCGGAAACAAAATTGCAAGGAGGATTTGATATCTTATGTCATATTTTATACTTCTCGAGGGGGTTTCCCCACTCAAACCACATGGAAGGAAATTGGGTAGGCCTATGTATCATGCGACATGCGTTCTATGACTATTCCTAGATCCATACTTACAAATCCCGCTTTTTATATATATTGGATTTTTTATTGATATTACTGTTGCCGACATATACATGTACAAAGGCCTACTGTTAATTTTTAAGATAATACTGAAATTCCAATAAGAGCATATCTATGTTGGCATCCATATCTGTAGACTACAATACACTAAATAAATCACCTTATACGAACTTTTTATAACAAGAGCCATCAGAAGATGACATATCCCACCGGTCCCACATAATTTGTAAAACACATTTTTGACAGACAAACAAATAAAATTTAAAAGAATCAGAAAATATCAAAAGGCACCACTCCAGTAAATGTGTAATACATATGTGAAGTTTCAGAAAGATATGATAAATGGTTTTCGAGTTCTGCTCCGGAAACCAAATGAGTATGGACGGACAGACAGACAGACTGACTGGGTGATGACTATATTCCAAGGTATTACATACCGGTGGGATAAAAAGTAATATCTAACGTACTTGATTAATGCGTGTAGTGTGGGCAGAAAAACGCAACGCATCGCAAACAAAATGAAGTCATGTGCGGCCATGCTAAGGAAAAAAAACCCCAGAAAATTGATGTATCTGCCATATTTCAATGAAATGTTGAAAGTTATTAAATAGATAGAGGATCATAATTGTCATCATATCTTTAGAACATAATTGAAAACAGTGATCACATGATTCAGAATCAACAAAACTAAAATATTATCAAAACATACATTAGAGAAAACTTGACAGCTTTTTTTATACATTTTCCAAACTTACCTGTAAAGTAAACCTTAGGAATTACACTTTAAAGGGGCAGTAGCACGTTTTTTGCAAATTTTATTTTTTCAAATTTCCCATTTATAACGATAGTCATTTATATTAACTTAAGAGGGTAAAACATGTTATTACACAAACCAATTATCCGTAGTGATAATAACGGTGTTGCGTATAAAGCAAAAATTGCATGGCGGCCATTTTATTGTGAACACAATTTAATCATTTCGCATTACAAAAAAGATCCCCATGGCTTTACCGAACCATGTACACTCATTTTCAATTTGATTTTCAGGAGAGAGAATGGTGTTTTACTATTGGTGACATTATTTTTCAAATACATTTCATCGACTTATTTGACCGAAAAAACGTGCTACTGCCCCTTTAATGTTATAAAACTTCTATTTTTACTTTTCCAAAAAAAAATTTAATATAAATAATAATATCAGTGATGAGTTATTTAATTTTGGTTAATGAATTCACTAAAGTCATATATTGATAAAGAAAATATTAACCAACAAAATTTCAAATACCCCGATAATAAAGATGCTTCTGTTGAAATACATTGTAGACAATGATTTTCCCTTCAATCATCTATGTCAAGAAAATTGTTTTCCATTGACATGATATTAATTTCACATATTTTTAAAGATAATTGCCCAAGTTTCCAAAAATATCAAAGATAATCAATAGTCTGCTGAATTTCATGCAAATATGTAAAATTATGAGAGTCGACCCACCTTCATGTACTTTTTTTTTAAATTTGGAAAGCCTGAGTAATTATCTAGAAGTAGGGCAATAGCCAATTATTAATATTATAGGCTTATTGTTATTTGTTTTCTGAACTAGTTGGCATGAGAAATACAACTGATTTAGCTCCCAAAATGTGATTATGTCTATTATATTTCATGATTTTTAATAATTACGAATGCAAAATCTCTGGCTTTTATGTTTCATCAAATTAAATCTAAAATAAAATCCAAACTAATTGCATATGACAAACATTTTATATATTACAATAGTCTGATTGTTTTTTTTTTAGGCCTAGTTAGGTTGTTTGTCACATGTATACAGATCATCTACAGTCATTGGCCAAAAGTCTGTTCGCTGTGATGTAATTTCCATAGATTTACATGTTAATCAGTTATTGCGAGAATAATTTTCTTAAGTTAAGTAAAAGTGCATTTGCTGCCATATTTTGTAGACAGCTTTGAAATCAACTCAGCTATGCGCACATAATTACATTTCATTTACCAGTTAATTAGTTTTTGAATGACACTTGTTTAAACATCGTATGTAGGCCTACTGGCTGGCGACCAATTATCGCCAACACATAGCTACAGCGCTTGCGCAGACAACTTTATCCCATGGTTCCCTATTATTTCACACATTAAGATATCACCAAACTGATAACCAATAAAAGTTCAATTCAACTTAAGTTTTTAGCTATGTAGCTATGTGTTGGCGATAATTGGTATGCGGCGATAATTGGTCGCCAGCCAGTACAACTTGTGATTCCAATGTCCCATTGACGGTAATCGGTAACGCAGAATGTTGCATAAAGAAAAATACATCTTATTAAACAACACAACATGTGTTGTTTAATAAGATGTATTTTTCTTAATAATAATCGGAAACTTTAATGGTAATTATGTGTCCGTAGATGAGATAATTTTGCAATATGGCCACTGACTGTACTCATAAATAATTGTCATGATCGTACAGTGAATGAAAACTTATAAAATTCAACATTATTGTAATCTAAAGTCTTGCGATTATGTTTATAATTTTCAAATTCATTAATTTTGAACATGGTTTTGGAGAACGGCAAAATATTGACTGGGTATTTTTACAGTAATGTCACCTTCCCATTGCCAACATTATATAAGAATAGACCTAAAGGGCTGAAAAAATGGACATACCTCAGTAATAATTTAACCGTTTTAAATAACGTTGTATCCAAAATCAGAAATTTGGTGCCTGTTGCACAGTAGATTTCCTGTTTCCATGTAAATTTTCAGTGACATATTTTGAAAAATGAGATAATTAAAATTATCAATGCTACACAGAAGTTTATTACCACGAAAACAGGTAACACGACAATTGCAGTGACAATTTCACTCATGATCATTCATGACTTTTCTAGTGCGTTTACAACCCAATTCAATGACTTGTATGGATTGTAAAATTGTCTGAATTTAGCATACCTTACTTGGCTTATGAAAAACCGATCCGAGCAGGTCCAATCATCGGCATTCATGTAACTCGCTTCTGGTTCTCCATGTTGTTCTGGTTCTCCATTCTCTTTGCTTCGCTCGGAATAATCTCCCATGACATCCTCCAATAGTAACCATCCAAAGTTTCGAGGGATGTATACTTTTACAACGCGTGTAGATCCGGAAAATAAACCGGAAACTGGTTTCTTGTCGAAAACACGGTCGCATGCGCACGGAAGCAGGACACCAGTCTGGTAGCGATATAGTCGATTTGTACTTATGTTAGCTTTGGTCGCGCTATAGTCATACAATACTTATGAAATCATTAGCGCTACCGGCAAAAAACCTATATCTTGAAAAAAAACTTTTTCCAAAAAATTAGTTGACATATCATTTTAAAATGTCTCTCCTAACCAAGTTCCGAAATATTTATTTTCCAAAAATATTTTTTAAAATATATAGGTCGGTAGCGCTATAGTATGGTTTTGTGGCGGTAGCAATATAGGGTAGTTAGTTCTTATATACATATATATATATATATATATATATATATATAAATATATATATAAAAGAGTAAACAGATGGTTTTGACTGGATCAATTTTCTTTAGTACGATGAGACCAATACACCTTCTCACCTTACACTTACCATTCTAAAGGACCACGTAGGGGCTGGATATCAAGAGTTTAACAACTCTATTTATAGTCACGTTGCCTCTACCTTAATATAATGTTTGTAAGGGAGACATGCTCTAAGTAGTGCGTAAGAAGAAACAGGTTTTTGTCTGACAATCCCTAGCTGCGTTTGTGCTATTCTTTCTTCCGTGTTTATGTGTCTTCAGCATGGCTTCGTCATTTCATATTTATTTCATGATTTATAATCGATTTTGATACATCTGTCGTCTTTTCCTTCGTTTTATAAGAGAGATATAACACTCTCCCTCGGTTGTGGGTTCGTTATCACTCGCCCTCATGATTATCAACCAAAACCTTGGTAGTTATATCCTTACATGTAGTAAATTATATGAGATGGTGGCTATTCACAAGTGCTTTAGCTGGACAGAGTTGTTTTACCATAGCGCGAGGCAATCAGGCGGGACAATCTTTTTTCTAAATAATTTGATATATAACTTTTAAAGGGATACTTTGGTGGTTAATGTGACATGACAGAACTAGATCAGTGAGATATTTACAATACACTTCTGATTGACTTGCCAGAAAGGTTTCAAAATAAATTATTCTTTCCTTACATAAAGTAGACACAATTTGTACATATATTACTATATTATCCGTTAAGTATGGCCTGAAGAGGCGGTGAAGCTGCAAGCGGTTGCCATTAAAATGGATGATTTCTACCTATTTCAAATATATATTATATAAAAATTATCAATTTGCAAGTCCATTTGTTTCCGTTGGTTGAGTACCTCATGAAAATCATGGTGGTTATTTCTAACACTATTTATAAGCGATACAAGACCACGTGTTAGTGACAATATGCCATGTTATCAATTTTATATCACATAGATCTGCACAGTTTATAAACATGTTTAATTTCATAGGAGTGTAACAGGATTACATTAAGTTATGGGCTCTGTAGCTCATCTGTAAATTTAGGTCACAGGGTCGCCAAACCTACAATTGAAATTCTCCTTTGGCCTAAGAGTCAGCTTAGAGCTTTTGGGACTGGAAAAGAAGTTTAAAATAGGTTTTAGGTCATAACGCCTGTGACACCTACTTAGAGTCACAGGGTCACACAATCAACATTTTGGAACCTCCATTGGCACTGAAGACAACATTTCAGTTCTCTAGATTCAATGGTCCTGGAGATGAAGTCCCAAAAGAAAAGTAGTTTACGAACAGACGGACGGACATACGGACGGGCGGACGTCGGACGCAATGCCATGAAAAAGTGTAACTTAGAATCCGGCTTTAGAAGAAGAGGGATTCTTTCCTCAACAACAATAAGGGACTCTGTACCTAACATATGCATTACCTGTTGATTTACAGATGTCACAGCCAGACAAACAGGTGTCGATGATGGTCTCTGCTCGAGTCAAACAAGCCGTGCATTCCTGATAACACTCGTTCCCGTAGTATCCTCGTCTACAGATTATGCACTCTCCAGTTTCTCTGTCACATTTATCGTACCTTGGACTGCATATCTGACTACAGTCAGCTACATAACGACGTTCAGGACAGAGAGTCACATTGCAGGAACCACACTGTCTGTCACACGTCTCACAACCTCCTGGACACAGTACTGTACATTTTTTACCACAATGGCCTGGCTCACATCCATCTGTACAGGTGACAGTTCCATCTTCTCTTGCCAAGTGACATACTTTGTTCAAGCACCCAGGTGGACAGTCCTCATCACAGTATTCACCCACATACCCAGGTACACATCCGATGATACACTCTCCATTGTCATAGCATCGTTCTTCTAGACATGTTGAACACAGTCCAGACACCATCGAGGAACTGGCCAGCAGAATAAGACAACCTGCAACAAGGGAGTTATGTTCATACATAATTGATTATTTAAATACCTATCTGTTGCCTAGACCTTCTATTCCTATCTCTTTTAGGCATACTTTATTTCCAACCATATCACTTTTAACAGTGGAGTAGGGGATGCGTAAAATCTCTACCCAAGGGCGGTAAGTCAGTGGTCTCGTGACGTCACTCCCAGAAGCATCCACTCTCCTTTCAGTTGCAGAGCAAGACAGTCGCATATGTTTTCGCTCTCGGGTATTTCTAGCGTTATTCTTCGCTGCTTTTGCTAACCTTGCTTCTTATTCAATTAAGAGGTTGTTTCTACATCCTAATCTACCGCTCGACGTTAACAGATTGTCTCAGACAGTCTGTTTATTGTAGGTGTTGAGTGAGTGAGTGACCTTGTTGACATGGCTGTGCTCTACCAAGCTTGAAGCTACACGCTCTGCACGTGCAACTCATGTCTCTTGTTTTTCTCTCACCTTCGTCAGGTGACTGCTTGGTTCGTACGGCTTTGATCATGCCCTCTGCCCTCGTTGTCTTGTGTCAGGTGGGTCTTCCGACAGCTAGTCGTCTGCTTCGGTTGGCTTTCGCCTTCGACTGACACTAGTCTCTCGTCTTCGGACACTCCGGCTGTCCTTCGTCGTCTAGTGTCAGGTGCGTGGGTCTTCCGATAGCTCGTCGTCAGCTATGGTTGGCTTTCACCTTTGCAACTCGACTCGTCTCGCAAGTGACTCGACTGTCACTCACCTTCGCTCTGGCCTTTCGACTCGACTCGTTTACACTCTTGGTGTTTTTGGAGTAATTAGCTATCGGAAGGGTTGCTACTTAGTATCAGGACTTAGTTCACTCCTGATTAGGTCTCTGATTATCGAACCCTCTGGTGAGAGGTTTTCGATATCCATGCGATATGCGTGCGTTTGTCTCACACCCTTGTGTAGCCTCCTCCCTCCGTTAGTTTTGACGCTCTATCAGTGGGTCTTGCCTAAACGCGTCTACACCCTACGTTGGTGACTTATTGTACGACTTTCGCTTTTAGGTGGCCTCGCCTTTCATTTTGCAAGTCGGCTTACACTCGCCGGTGATATACACCCTCGTCTCACTACTTTGTCTTTCGACATTCGTGCTTTGCTTGAGTAGCCTTCAGCCACCGTTAGCTTCGTTGAAGCGTGTCACTTAGCATGTGTCGGCTGTCTCCCTCGCAGTAAGGGGTCTTCATCTCTCACTAGTGATTAGACTATCACTTAGCGTGTTTCGCCTGTCACGCACGCAGTGACTGGTTTTCACCTCTCAGGAGTGAGTCGGGTTTTCACATAGCGTGTATTGTCTGTTCCGCAAGCTTGAAGTGGTCTCCACCTCTCACTGAGGAGTTGTCTCTCACTTAAGCGTACGCTATCAGTTAGTTGTCTTCACCTTTCACTAACGAGGCGTCCCTCATTTAGCATGTGTCGGTGGTCTCGCACGCAGTGAGTGGTCTTCATCTCTCACTTAGTGAGTCGACTATCATCAGTGTTTCGTCTGTCCCGTGCGAAGTGTGTGGCTCATCACTCACTACTGAGTCGGCTCTAAATTAGCGTGTTTCGTCTGTCTCTCGTGCTGTGAGTGGTCTTCACTTCTCACTACTGAGTCGACTCTCACTTAGCGTGTTTTGTCTGTCCCTCGTCCAGTGGGTGGTCTTCACCTCTCACTACTGAGTCGGTTCTCACATAGTGGGTTTCGTCTGTCCCGCGCGCAGTGTGTGGTCTTCACCTCTCAATACTGAGTCGGCTGTCACTTAGTGTGTTTTGTATGTCCTGTGTGCAGTGAGTAGTCTTCACCTCTAACTAATGAGTCGGCTCTGGGTTAGCGTGTGTTGTCTGTTCAGCACGCATTGAGTGATCTTCTCCTCTCGAGGGTGTCGTCTGTCCCGCGCCCAGTGAGTGGTCTTCTCGTTGATGAGTCACTCCTGCAAGTCTCGAGCTGGTGGGCGACGTGGACCTGCAAATTCGTGGGGTCCACTATCGGTCGCCAGGGCAGCTGCCGATCTATTTCGCACCCACTGGAAGGTAGGCTCGTTTGCTAATTCTTTTCTCCTTAGGAAGACCGCCGGAAGCCTTATGACACCCTGTGGCAGGCATTCACCTTCTTTTGTGGGGTGGCGCTTTTTTTGTTTCAAATGTCACCTTCATTCAAGGCGTTGTTCTTCAACACCTGTCTGTCGGCCTCTTCCTGACTCAGGAATAGGGTGGTCGCCTCAGCCATCAGGTCTGGGACGTACGAACCGCTCACCAGCGTTTCCCTCCCCACTCTCACCATCAATGTTTTTTTGGTGGCCGTGACCTACACGTTGCAGGCAGGTTTTCTTCTTTTGTGGTCAGGGTCGGCGGTCGGCTCTGCTTGGGTTAGCTCCCACTTCGTGGGTAGAACCTAGCAGCTCGCTCGTTCTCTTGTTGGGGTTTGTTGTTTCTGTTACACCCTTAGGGCGTCAGGGGACCCATAGGTTAGCATAACCTCAGGGCTAATGTCTCGACTTGTCTCTCCCCAAGGAGCTCCTGGGATATAGACAAGCGGGCACTGGGTATGTACCCGAGGTCAGCAGTCAGCGACGCTTACAAGGCTGCTGACCTGCCACCCCCATTGCGCTCCATGGGGGTTGGGTGTTCTTCAGAAGGTTTCGCCAACCCTTATCTATGAGATATGTCCACAACAGATGTTGTAGCCATTTCTAGTCTGGGACCGCAGTTTTTCGCTCAGGCGGGGACAGACCTCATAAGAGGATAGTCTCGTGGTTGATGGGTTTGTCTCTTCGATCCGCTTAACGGTAGAGATGGGTTTCCCGGGCTTTACCTTGTCCTCACCACAGGGTGGAGCACTCGTAGATTAGCTTACAGGCCCAGGAGGGGAAAGTCCCCGTAGAAGGTCTCGCGTTTCATTCGAGGTTCCATGCAATTAACCTCGGATCGCATCGTTTGTTTTGTTCTGTTTGACCTCCTCTCCCCATAGGCTGGGGAGGTCAAACACTATGTGTTTATCAGAAGTTGATTGGCTTGGTTGTCTCTTCGATCTGCTTAGCGGTAGAAATGATGTCTCCCGGGCTGTACCTTGTCCTCACCACAGGGTGGAGGACTCGTAGGTTAGCCAACGCTCAGGGCATGTCGCTGGTTTCGTCTCTCCCATATATCTACTGACCCGCCTCCGTGCAGTGGGATTCTAGGCATAGTACGTCTAGTCAACAAATAGGTACTTAAATAATAGTACGTTTTTGATTAAACGTAATTATTTATACTTACATGTTGACTAGACCTACGTGCTAATCTCGCCCATCCTCCCTGCTTGGTCTGTGTTGCCTTTTATGGGCCTGTTCGGAGAGTGAAGGCTTCTGGGAGTGACGCCACGAGACCACTGACTTACCGCCCTTGGGTAGGGACTTTACGCATCCCCTACTCCACTGTTTAAAGTTTCGTCTGTGAAGGTTGGAAATAAAGCATGCCTAAAGGAGGCAGGCATAGTAGGTCTAGTCAACAGGTAAGTATAAATAATTACATTTAATTAAAACGTACTATTATAGTCACCTCAAATCACTAAAATTCAAAACGATGGCAAAATATTTACAATCATTAAAAAATGTTATTGCTCAGAGACAACAATTATATTTATGCCGAAACTTAGTCTTCACAGACGAAAAGAGTTGTATATCCATCTACTAGTTATTCACTCATCATTATCTCATCTTTTAGATCCTATCTCATAACCTTACATATTTTCATTAGAACTATTTGTTATTTGTTATTTAATCCAATTAGATGTCCAGCATTAGCCATATTCAGACTTATAGTTGAAGGTGAACTGAAAATACAAAAAACAACAACATTATATTGCATTAACAACGACATCAGTTTTAGCACATATTAAAATTTAAGTATTTGAACTGCTGACCATTACAAGGAAACAATCAATTCGAAAACTCAGTTTGGACGAGTCTCTTTTGAACTCTGAACTAGAGGATATCTAGAAGAGTTGTTGTGCTGGTTGTGTGGGTTATCTGTGGTAAGTTATATACTTAAATACTTTACTTATATATACGTTTATGTGGTTATCTAGTAGAATGGTGCTCCTGGTTGTGTGGGTAATCTGTGGTAAGTTAGACTTATATATACGTTTATGTGGTTATCTAGAGGAGTGGTGCTCCTGGTTGGTTGGGTTATATGTGGTAAGTTATACTTATATATACGTTTATGTGGTTATCTAGAGGAGTGGTGCTCCTGGTTGTGTGGGTTATCTGGGTTAAGTTAGACTTATAGATACGTTTATGTGGTTATCTAGAGGAGTGGTGCTCCTGGTTGTGTGGGTTATCTGTGGTAAGTTATACTTATATATACGTTTATGTGGTTATCTAGAGGAGTGGTGCTCCTGGTTGTGTGGGTTATCTGTGGTAAGTTATACTTATATATACGTTTATGTGGTTATCTAGAGGAGTGGTGCTCCTGGTTGTGTGGGTTATCTGTGGTATGCTATACCTATATATACGTTTATGTGGTTATCTAGAGGAGTGGTGCTCCTGGTTGTGTGGGTTATATGTGGTAAGTAATACTTATATATACGTTTATGTGGTTATCTAGAGGAGTGGTGCTCCTGGTTGTGTGGGTTATCTGTGGTAAGTTAGACTTATATATACGTTTATGTGGTTATCTAGAGGAGTGGTATTCCTGGTTGTGTGGGTTATCTATGGTAAGTTAGATTTATATATACGTTTATGTGGTTATCTAGAGGAGTGGTGCTCCTGGTTGTGTGGGTTATTTGTGGTAAGTTATACTTATATATACGTTTATGTGGTTTTCTAGAGGAGTTGTGCTCCTGGTTGTGTGGGTTATCTGTGGTAAATTATACATATATATACGTTTATGTGGTTATCTAGAGGAGTCGTGCTCCTGGTTGTGTGAGTTATCTGTGGTAAGTTAGACTTATATATACGTTTATGTGGTTATCTAGAGGAGTGGTGCTCCTGGTTGTGTGGGTTATCTGTGGTATGTTATACTTATATATACGTTTATGTGGTTATCTAGAGGAGTGGTGCTCCTGGTTGTGTGGGTTATCTGTGGTAAGTTAGACTTATATATACGTTTATGTGGTTATCTAGAGGAGTGGTGCTCCTGGTTGTGTGGGTTATCTGTGGTAAGTTAGACTTATATATACGTTTATGTGGTTATCTAGAGGAGTGGTGCTCCTGGTTGTGTGGGTTATCTGTGTTAAGTTAGACTTATATATACGTTTATGTGGTTATCTAGAGGAGTGGTGCTCCTGGTTGTGTGGGTTATCTGTGGTAAGTTATACTTATATATACGTTTATGTGGTTATCTAGAGGAGTGGTGCTCCTTGTTGTATTGGTTATCTGTGGTAAGTTAGACTTATATATACGTTTATGTGGTTATCTAGAAGAGTGGTGCTCCTGGTTGTTTGGGTTATCTGTGGTAAATTATACTTATATATACGTTTATGTGGTTATCTAGAGGAGTGGTGCTCCTGGTTGTGTGGGTTATCTGTGGTAAGTTATACATATATATACGTTTATGTGGTTATCTAGAGGAATTGTGCTCCTGGTTGTGTGGGTTATCTGTGGTAAGTTATACTTATATATATACGTTTATGTGGTTATCTAGAGGAGTGGTGCTCCTGGTTGTGTTGGTTATCTGTGGTAAGTTATACTTATATATACGTTTATGTGGTTATCTAGAGGAGTGGTGCTCCTGGTTGTGTGGGTTATCTGTGGTAAGTTAGACTTATATATACGTTTATGTGGTTATCTAGAGGAGTGGTGCTCCTGGTTGTGTGGGTTATCTGTGTTAAGTTAGACTTATATATACGTTTATGTGGTTATCTAGAGGAGTGGTGCTCCTGGTTGTGTGGGTTATCTGTGGTAAGTTATACTTATATATACGTTTATGTGGTTATCTAGAGGAGTGGTGCTCCTTGTTGTGTTGGTTATCTGTGGTAAGTTAGACTTATATATACGTTTATGTGGTTATCTAGAAGAGTGGTGCTCCTGGTTTTTTGGGTTATCTGTGGTAAATTATACTTATATATACGTTTATGTGGTTATCTAGAGGAGTGGTGCTCCTGGTTGTGTGGGTTATCTGTGGTAAGTTATACATATATATACGTTTATGTGGTTATCTAGAGGAATTGTGCTCCTGGTTGTGTGGGTTATCTGTGGTAAGTTATACATATATATACGTTTATGTGGTTATCTAGAGGAATGGTGCTCCTGGTTGTGTGGGTTATCTGTGGTAAGTTATACTTATATATACGTTTATGTGGTTATCTAGAGGAGTGGTGCTCCTGGTTGTGTGGGTTATCTGTGGTATATTATACTTATATATACGTTTATGTGGTTATCTAGAGGAGTGGTATTCCTGGTTGTGTGGGTTATCTGTGGTAAGTTAGATTTATATGTACGTTTATGTGGTTATCTAGAGGAGTGGTGCTCCTGGTTGTGTGGGTTATCTGTGGTAAGTTATACTTATATATACGTTTATGTGGTTTTCTAGAGGAGTTGTGCTCCTGGTTGTGTGGGTTATCTGTGGTAAATTATACATATATATACGTTTATGTGGTTATCTAGAGGAGTCGTGCTCCTGGTTGTGTGAGTTATCTGTGGTAAGTTAGACTTATATATACGTTTATGTGGTTATCTAGAGGAGTGGTGCTCCTGGTTGTGTGGGTTATCTGTGGTATGTTATACTTATATATACGTTTATGTGGTTATCTAGAGGAGTGGTGCTCCTGGTTGTGTGGGTTATCTGTGGTAAGTTAGACTTATATATACGTTTATGTGGTTATCTAGAGGAGTGGTGCTCCTGGTTGTGTGGGTTATCTGTGGTAAGTTATACTTATATATACGTTTATGTGGTTATCTAGAGGAGTGGTGCTCCTGGTTGTGTGGGTTATCTGTGTTAAGTTAGACTTATATATACGTTTATGTGGTTATCTAGAGGAGTGGTGCTCCTGGTTGTGTGGGTTATCTGTGGTAAGTTATACTTATATATACGTTTATGTGGTTATCTAGAGGAATGGAGCTCCTGGTTGTGTGGGTTATATGTGGTAAGTTAGACTTATATATACGTTTATGTGGTTATCTAGAGGAGTGGTGCTCCTGGTTGTGTGGGTTATCTGTGGTATATTATACTTATATATACGTTTATGTGGTTATCTAGAGGAGTGGTGCTCCTGGTTGTGTGGGTTATCTGTGGTATGCTATACCTATATATACGTTTATGTGGTTATCTAGATGAGTGGTGCTCCTGGTTGTGTGGGTTATCTGGGGTAAGTTAGACTTATAGATACGTTTATGTGGTTATCTAGAGGAGTGGTGCTCCTGGTTGTGTGGGTTATCTGTGTTAAGTTAGACTTATATATACGTTTATGTGGTTATCTAGAGGAGTGGTGCTCCTGGTTGTGTGGGTTATCTGTGGTAAGTTATACTTATATATACGTTTATGTGGTTATCTAGAGGAGTGGTGCTCCTTGTTGTGTTGGTTATCTGTGGTAAGTTAGACTTATATATACGTTTATGTGGTTATCTAGAAGAGTGGTGCTCCTGGTTTTTTGGGTTATCTGTGGTAAATTATACTTATATATACGTTTATGTGGTTATCTAGAGGGGTCGTGCTCCTGGTTGTGTGGGTTATCTGTGGTAAGTTATACATATATATACGTTTATGTGGTTATCTAGAGGAATTGTGCTCCTGGTTGTGTGGGTTATCTGTGGTAAGTTATACATATATATACGTTTATGTGGTTATCTAGAGGAATGGTGCTCCTGGTTGTGTGGGTTATCTGTGGTAAGTTATACTTATATATACGTTTATGTGGTTATCTAGAGGAGTGGTGCTCCTGGTTGTGTGGGTTATCTGTGGTATATTATACTTATATATACGTTTATGTGGTTATCTAGAGGAGTGGTATTCCTGGTTGTGTGGGTTATCTGTGGTAAGTTAGATTTATATGTACGTTTATGTGGTTATCTAGAGGAGTGGTGCTCCTGGTTGTGTGGGTTATCTGTGGTAAGTTATACTTATATATACGTTTATGTGGTTTTCTAGAGGAGTTGTGCTCCTGGTTGTGTGGGTTATCTGTGGTAAATTATACATATATATACGTTTATGTGGTTATCTAGAGGAGTCGTGCTCCTGGTTGTGTGAGTTATCTGTGGTAAGTTAGACTTATATATACGTTTATGTGGTTATCTAGAGGAGTGGTGCTCCTGGTTGTGTGGGTTATCTGTGGTATGTTATACTTATATATACGTTTATGTGGTTATCTAGAGGAGTGGTGCTCCTGGTTGTGTGGGTTATCTGTGGTAAGTTAGACTTATATATACGTTTATGTGGTTATCTAGAGGAGTGGTGCTCCTGGTTGTGTGGGTTATCTGTGGTAAGTTATACTTATATATACGTTTATGTGGTTATCTAGAGGAGTGGTGCTCCTGGTTGTGTGGGTTATCTGTGTTAAGTTAGACTTATATATATACGTTTATGTGGTTATCTAGAGGAGTGGTGCTCCTGGTTGTGTGGGTTATCTGTGGTAAGTTATACTTATATATACGTTTATGTGGTTATCTAGAGGAATGGAGCTCCTGGTTGTGTGGGTTATATGTGGTAAGTTAGACTTATATATACGTTTATGTGGTTATCTAGAGGAGTGGTGCTCCTGGTTGTGTGGGTTATCTGTGGTATATTATACTTATATATACGTTTATGTGGTTATCTAGAGGAGTGGTGCTCCTGGTTGTGTGGGTTATCTGTGGTATGCTATACCTATATATACGTTTATGTGGTTATCTAGATGAGTGGTGCTCCTGGTTGTGTGGGTTATCTGGGGTAAGTTAGACTTATAGATACGTTTATGTGGTTATCTAGAGGAGTGGTGCTCCTGGTTGTGTGGGTTATCTGTGGTAAGTTATACTTATATATACGTTTATGTGGTTATCTAGAGGAGTGGTGCTCCTGGTTGTGTGGGTTATCTGTGGTAAGTTATACTTATATATACGTTTATGTGGTTATCTAGAGGAGTGGTGCTCCTGGTTGTGTGGGTTATCTGTGGTATATTATACTTATATATACGTTTATGTGGTTATCTAGAGGAGTGGTGCTCCTGGTTGTGTGGGTTATCTGTGGTATGCTATACCTATATATACGTTTATGTGGTTATCTAGATGAGTGGTGCTCCTGGTTGTGTGGGTTATCTGGGTTAAGTTAGACTTATAGATACGTTTATGTGGTTATCTAGAGGAGTGGTGCTCCTGGTTGTGTGGGTTATCTGTGGTAAGTTATACTTATATATACGTTTATGTGGTTATCTAGAGGAGTGGTGCTCCTGGTTGTGTGGGTTATCTGTGGTAAGTTATACTTATATATACGTTTATGTGGTTATCTAGAGGAGTGGTGCTCCTGGTTGTGTGGGTTATCTGTGGTATGCTATACCTATATATACGTTTATGTGGTTATCTAGAGGAGTGGTGCTCCTGGTTGTGTGGGTTATCTGTGGTAAGTAATACTTATATATACGTTTATGTGGTTATCTAGATGAGTGGTGCTCCTGGTTGTGTGGGTTATCTGGGGTAAGTTAGACTTATATATACGTTTATGTGGTTATCTAGAGGAGTGGTGCTCCTGGTTGTGTGGGTTATCTGTGGTAAGTTATACTTATATATACGTTTATGTGGTTATCTAGAGGAGTGGTGCTCCTGGTTGTGTGGGTTATCTGTGGTAAGTTATACTTATATATACGTTTATGTGGTTATCTAGAGGAGTGGTGCTCCTGGTTGTGTGGGTTATCTGTGGTAAGTAATACTTATATATACGTTTATGTGGTTATCTAGAGGAGTGGTGCTCCTGGTTGTGTGGGTTATCTGTGGTAAGTTAGACTTATATATACGTTTATGTGGTTATCTAGGGGAGTGGTGCTCCTGGTTGTGTCGGTTATCTGTGGTAAGTTATACATATATATACGTTTATGTGGTTATCTAAAGGAGTGGTGCTCCTGGTTGTGTGGGTTATCTGTAGTATGTTATACTTATATATACGTTTATGTGGTTATCTAGAGGAGTGGTGCTCCTGGTTGTGTGGGTTATCTGTGGTAAGTTATACTTATATATACGTTTATGTGGTTATCTAGAGGAGAGGTGCTCCTGGTTGTGTGGGTTATCTGTGGTATATTATACTTATATATACGTTTATGTGGTTATCTAGAGGAGTGCTGCTCCTGGTTGTGTGGGTTATCTGTGGTATGCTATACCTATATATACGTTTATGTGGTTATCTAAATGAGTGGTGCTCCTGGTTGTGTGGGTTATCTGGGGTAAGTTAGACTTATAGATACGTTTATGTGGTTATCTAGAGGAGTGGTGCTCCTGGTTGTGTGGGTTATCTGTGGTAAGTTATACGTATTTATACGTTTATGTGGTTATCTAGAGGAGTGGTGCTCCTGGTTGTGTCGGTTATCTGTGGTAAATTATACATATATATACGTTTATGTGGTTATCTAAAGGAGTGGTGCTCCTGGTTGTGTGGGTTATCTGTAGTATGTTATACTTATATATACGTTTATGTGGTTATCTAGAGGAGTGGTGCTCCTGGTTGTGTGGGTTATCTGTGGTAAGTTAGACTTATATATACGTTTATGTGGTTATCTAGAGGAGTGGTGCTCCTGGTTGTGTGGGTTATCTGTGGTAAGTAATACTTATATATACGTTTATGTGGTTATCTAGAGGAGTGGTGCTCCTGGTTGTGTGGGTTATCTGTGGTACGTTAGACTTATATATACGTTTATGTGGTTATCTAGGGGAGTGGTGCTCCTGGTTGTGTCGGTTATCTGTGGTAAGTTATACATATATATACGTTTATGTGGTTATCTAAAGGAGTGGTGCTCCTGGTTGTGTGGGTTATCTGTAGTATGTTATACTTATATATACGTTTATGTGGTTATCTAGAGGAGTGGTGCTCCTGGTTGTGTGGGTTATCTGTGGTAAGTTATACTTATATATACGTTTATGTGGTTATCTAGAGGAGAGGTGCTCCTGGTTGTGTGGGTTATCTGTGGTATATTATACTTATATATACGTTTATGTGGTTATCTAGAGGAGTGCTGCTCCTGGTTGTGTGGGTTATCTGTGGTATGCTATACCTATATATACGTTTATGTGGTTATCTAAATGAGTGGTGCTCCTGGTTGTGTGGGTTATCTGGGGTAAGTTAGACTTATAGATACGTTTATGTGGTTATCTAGAGGAGTGGTGCTCCTGGTTGTGTGGGTTATCTGTGGTAAGTTATACGTATTTATACGTTTATGTGGTTATCTAGAGGAGTGGTGCTCCTGGTTGTGTCGGTTATCTGTGGTAAATTATACATATATATACGTTTATGTGGTTATCTAAAGGAGTGGTGCTCCTGGTTGTGTGGGTTATCTGTAGTATGTTATACTTATATATACGTTTATGTGGTTATCTAGAGGAGTGGTGCTCCTGGTTGTGTGGGTTATCTGTGGTAAGTTAGACTTATATATACGTTTATGTGGTTATCTAGAGGAGTGGTGCTCCTGGTTGTGTGGGTTATCTGTGTTAAGTTAGACTTATATATACGTTTATGTGGTTATCTAGAGGAGTGGTGCTCCTGGTTGTGTGGGTTATCTGTGGTAAGTTATACATATATATACGTGTATGTGGTTATCTAAAGGAGTGGTGCTCCTGGTTGTGTGGGTTATCTGTAGTATGTTATACTTATATATACGTTTATGTGGTTATCTAGAGGAGTGGTGCTCCTGGTTGTGTGGGTTATCTGTTGTAAGTTATACTTATATATACGTTTATGTGGTTATCTAGAGGAGAGGTGCTCCTGGTTGTGTGGGTTATCTGTGGTATATTATACTTATATATACGTTTATGTGGTTATCTAGAGGAGTGGTGCTCCTGGTTGTGTGGGTTATCTGTGGTATGCTATACCTATATATACGTTTATGTGGTTATCTAGATGAGTGGTGCTCCTGGTTGTGTGGGTTATCTGGGGTAAGTTAGACTTATAGATACGTTTATGTGGTTATCTAGAGGAGTGGTGCTCCTGGTTGTGTGGGTTATCTGTGGTAAGTTATACTTATATATACGTTTATGTGGTTATCTAGAGGAGTGGTGCTCCTGGTTGTGTGGGTTATCTGTGGTAAGTTATACTTATATATACGTTTATGTGGTTATCTAGAGGAGTGGTGCTCCTGGTTGTGTGGGTTATCTGTGGTAAGTTATACTTATATATACGTTTATGTGGTTATCTAGAGGAGTGGTGCTCCTGGTTGTGTCGGTTATCTGTGGTAAGTTATACATATATATACGTTTATGTGGTTATCTAAAGGAGTGGTGCTCCTGGTTGTGTGGGTTATCTGTAGTATGTTATACTTATATATACGTTTATGTGGTTATCTAGAGGAGTGGTGCTCCTGGTTGTGTGGGTTATCTGTGGTAAGTTAGACTTATATATACGTTTATGTGGTTATCTAGAGGAGTGGTGCTCCAGGTTGTGTGGGTTATCTGTGTTAAGTTAGACTTATATATACGTTTATGTGGTTATCTAGAGGAGTGGTGCTCCTGGTTGTGTGGGTTATCTGTGGTAAGTTATACTTATATATACGTTTATGTGGTTATCTAGAGGAGTGGTGCTCCTTGTTGTGTTGGTTATCTGTGGTAAGTTAGACTTATATATACGTTTATGTGGTTATCTAGAAGAGTGGTGCTCCTGGTTGTTTGGGTTATCTGTGGTAAGTTATACTTATATATACGTTTATGTGGTTATCTAGAGGAGTGGTGCTCCTGGTTGTGTGGGTTATCTGTGGTAAGTTAGACTTATAGATACGTTTATGTGGTTATCTAGAGGAGTGGTGCTCCTGGTTGTGTGGGTTATCTGTGGTAAGTTATACTTATATATACGTTTATGTGGTTATCTAGAGGAGTGGTGCTCCTGGTTGTGTGGGTTATCTGTGGTAAGTAATACTTATATATACGTGTATGTGGATATCTAGAGGAGTGGTGCTCCTGGTTGTGTGGGTTATCTGTGGTAAGTTATACTTATATATACGTTTATGTGGTTATCTAGAGGAGTGGTGCTCCTGGTTGTGTGGGTTATCTGTGGTAAGTAATACTTATATATACGTTTATGTGGTTATCCAGAGGAGTGGTGCTCCTGGTTGTGTGGGTAATATGTGGTAAGTTAGACTTATATATGCGTGTATGTGGTTATGTAGAGGAGTGGTGCTCCTGGTTGTGTCGGTTATCTGTGGTAAGTTATACATATATATACGTTTATGTGGTTATCTAAAGGAGTGGTGCTCCTGGTTGTGTGGGTTATCTGTGGTAAGTTAGACTTATAGATACGTTTATGTGGTTATCTAGAGGAGTGGTGCTCCTGGTTGTGTGGGTTATCTGTGGTAAGTTATGGTTGAAATAATGACCGCTGACCGAGTGAATATCTGTGATAACCATCGAGCGGTACGCGAGATGGTTATCACAGATATTCACGAGGTCGAGGTCATTATTTCACATACACCACATGGTTATCAGTCATTCCATACACAAAGTAGACATAAATTGGTACCCATATATAAATATGTATATATAAATCTAGAAAATATATAAATACAGCCAAGACACAAAAGAATCAACACTCATCTGCATGGATCCTCGGTAGCTACATTGGTAAAGGCGCTGCTTTAACGATATAGAGGTCCAGGGTTCGAATCCCACTTTCGCTACTTACAAAATTTTCATTTCTAATTTGACAAACTTTCCCAAATTTTACAAGTCCATCTGTTTCCGTAGGTTGAATATCTCATAACCGACCATGGTGGTTATCTAAAAAAAACTACCTCTGATATTGACCTGATAACCACACCACGTGGTGTATACTTATATATACGTTTATGTGGTTATCTAGAGGAGTGGTGCTCCTGGTTGTGTGGGTTATCTGTGGTAAGTAATACTTATATATACGTGTATGTGGTTATCTAGAGGAGTGGTGCTCCTGGTTGTGTGGGTTATCTGTGGTAAGTTAGACTTATATATACGTTTATGTGGTTATCTAGATGAGTGGTGCTCCTGGTTGTGTGGGTTATCTGTGGTAAGTAATACTTATATATACGTTTATGTGGTTATCTAGAGGAGTGGTGCTCCTGGTTGTGTCGGTTATCTGTGGTAAGTTATACATATATATACGTTTATGTGGTTATCTAAAGGAGTGGTGCTCCTGGTTGTGTGGGTTATCTGTAGTATGTTATACTTATATATACGTTTATGTGGTTATCTAGAGGAGTGGTGCTCCTGGTTGTGTGGGTTATCTGTGGTAAGTTATACTTATATATACGTTTATGTGGTTATCTAGAGGAGTGGTGCTCCTGGTTGTGTGGGTTATCTGTGGTAAGTAATACTTATGTATACGTGTATGTGGTTATCTAGAGGAGTGGTGCTCCTTGTTGTGTGGGTTATCTGTGGTAAGTTAGACTTATATATACGTTTATGTGGTTATCTAGATGAGTGGTGCTCCTGGTTGTGTGGGTTATCTGTGGTAAGTGATACTTATATATACGTTTATGTGGTTATCTAGAGGAGTGGTGCTCCTGGTTGTGTGGGTTATCTGTGGTAAGTTAGACTTATATATACGTTTATGTGGTTATCTAAAGGAGTGGTGCTCCTGGTTGTGTGGGTTATCTGTAGTATGTTATACTTATATATACGTTTATGTGGTTATCTAGAGGAGTGGTGCTCCTGGTTGTGTCGGTTATCTGTGGTAAGTTATACATATATATACGTTTATGTGGTTATCTAAAGGAGTGGTGCTCCTGGTTGTGTGGGTTATCTGTAGTATGTTATACTTATATATACGTTTATGTGGTTATCTAGAGGAGTGGTGCTCCTGGTTGTGTGGGTTATCTGTGGTAAGTTAGACTTATATATACGTTTATGTGGTTATCTAGAGGAGTGGTGCTCCTGGTTGTGTGGGTTATATGTGGTAAGTTAGACTTATATATACGTTTATGTGGTTATCTAAAGGAGTGGTGCTCCTGGTTGTGTGGGTTATCTGTAGTATGTTATACTTATATATACGTTTATGTGGTTATCTAGAGGAGTGGTGCTCCTGGTTGTGTCGGTTATCTGTGGTAAGTTATACATATATATACGTTTATGTGGTTATCTAAAGGAGTGGTGCTCCTGGTTGTGTGGGTTATCTGTAGTATGTTATACTTATATATACGTTTATGTGGTTATCTAGAGGAGTGGTGCTCCTGGTTGTTTGGGTTATCTGTGGTAAGTTATACTTATATATACGTTTATGTGGTTATCTAGAGGAGTGGTGCTCCTGGTTGTGTGGGTTATCTGTGGTAAGTTAGACTTATATATACGTTTATGTGGTTATCTAGAGGAGTGGTGCTCCTGGTTGTGTGGGTTATCTGTGGTAAGTTATACTTATATATACGTTTATGTGGTTATCTAGAGGAGTGGTGCTCCTGGTTGTGTGGGTTATCTGTGGTAAGTAATACTTATATATAAGTGTATGTGGTTATCTAGAGGAGTGGTGCTCCTGGTTGTGTGGGTTATCTGTGGTATATTATACTTATATATACGTGTATGTGGTTATCTAGAGGAGTGGTGCTCCTGGTTGTGTGGCTTTTCTGTGGTAAGTTAGACTTATATATACGTTTATGTCGTTATCTAGAGGAGTGGTTCTCCTGGTTGTGTGGGTTATCTGAGGTAAGTTATACTTATATATACGTCTATGTGGTTATCTAGAGGAGTGGTGCTCCTGGTTGTGTGGGTTATCTGTGGTAAGTAATACTTATATATAAGTGTATGTGGTTATCTAGAGGAGTGGTGCTCCTGGTTGTGTGGGTTATCTGTTTTAAGTTAGACTTATATATACGTTTATGTGGTTATCTAGAGGAGTGGTGCTCCTGGTTGTGTGGGTTATCTGTGGTAAGTTATACTTATATATACGTTTATGTGGTTATCTAGAGGAGTGGTGCTCCTGGTTGTGTGGGTTATCTGTGGTAAGTTAGACTTATATATACGTTTATGTGGTTATCTAGAGGAGTGGTGCTCCTGGTTGTGTCGGTTATCTGTGGTAAGTTATACATATATATACGTTTATGTAGTTATCTAAAGGAGTGGTGCTCCTGGTTGTGTGGGTTATCTGTAGTATGTTATACTTATATATACGTTTATGTGGTTATCTAGAGGAGTGGTGCTCCTGGTTGTGTGGGTTATCTGTGGTAAGTTAGACTTATATATACGTTTATGTGGTTATCTAGAGGAGTGGTGCTCCTGGTTGTGTGGGTTATATGTGTTAAGTTAGACTTATATATACGTTTATGTGGTTATCTAGAGGAGTGGTGCTCCTGGTTGTGTGGGTTATCTGTGGTACGTTATACTTATATATACGTTTATGTGGTTATCTAGAGGAGTGGTGCTCCTTGTTGTGTTGGTTATCTGTGGTAAGTTAGACTTATATATACGTTTATGTGGTTATCTAGAAGAGTGGTGCTCCTGGTTGTTTGGGTTATCTGTGGTAAGTTATACTTATATATACGTTTATGTGGTTATCTAGAGGAGTGGTGCTCCTGGTTGTGTGGGTTATCTGTGGTAAGTTAGACTTATATATACGTTTATGTGGTTATCTAGAGGAGTGGTGCTCCTGGTTGTGTGGGTTATCTGTGGTAAGTTATACTTATATATACGTTTATGTGGTTATCTAGAGGAGTGGTGCTCCTTGTTGTGTTGGTTATCTGTGGTAAGTTAGACTTATATATACGTTTATGTGGTTATCTAGAAGAGTGGTGCTCCTGGTTGTTTGGGTTATCTGTGGTAAGTTATACTTATATATACGTTTATGTGGTTATCTAGAGGAGTGGTGCTCCTGGTTGTGTGGGTTATCTGTGGTAAGTTAGACTTATAGATACGGTTATGTGGTTATCTAGAGGAGTGGTGCTCCTGGTTGTGTGGGTTATCTGTGGTAAGTTATACTTATATATACGTTTATGTGGTTATCTAGAGGAGTGGTGCTCCTGGTTGTGTGGGTTATCTGTGGTAAGTAATACTTATATATACGTGTATGTGGATATCTAGAGGAGTGGTGCTCCTGGTTGTGTGGGTTATCTGTGGTAAGTTAGACTTATATATACGTTTATGTGGTTATCTAGAGGAGTGGTGCTCCTGGTTGTGTGGGTTATCTGTGGTAAGTAATACTTATATATACGTTTATGTGGTTATCTAGAGGAGTGGTGCTCCTGGTTGTGTGGGTAATATGTGGTAAGTTAGACTTATATATACGTGTATGTGGTTATCTAGAGGAGTGGTGCTCCTGGTTGTGTCGGTTATCTGTGGTAAGTTATACATATATATACGTTTATGTGGTTATCTAAAGGAGTGGTGCTCCTGGTTGTGTGGGTTATCTGTGGTAAGTTAGACTTATAGATACGTTTATGTGGTTATCTAGAGGAGTGGTGCTCCTGGTTGTGTGGGTTATCTGTGGTAAGTTATGGTTGAAATAATGACCGCTGACTGAGTGAATATCTGTGATAACCATCGAGCGGTACGCGAGATGGTTATCACAGATATTCACGAGGTCGAGGTCATTATTTCACATACACCACATGGTTATCAGTCATTCCATACACAAAGTAGACATAAATTGGTACCCATATATAAATATGTATATATAAATCTAGAAAATATATAAATACAGCCAAGACACAAAAGAATCAACACTCATCTGCATGGATCCTCGGTAGCTACATTGGTAAAGGCGCTGCTTTAACGATATAGAGGTCCAGGGTTCGAATCCCACTTTCGCTACTTACAAACTTTTCATTTCTAATTTGACAAACTTTCCCAAATTTTACAAGTCCATCTGTTTCCGTAGGTTGAATATCTCATAACCGACCATGGTGGTTATCTAAAAAAAACTACCTCTGATATTGACCTGATAACCACACCACGTGGTGTATACTTATATATACGTTTATGTGGTTATCTAGAGGAGTGGTGCTCCTGGTTGTGTGGGTTATCTGTGGTAAGTAATACTTATATATACGTGTATGTGGTTATCTAGAGGAGTGGTGCTCCTGGTTGTGTGGGTTATCTGTGGTAAGTTAGACTTATATATACGTTTATGTGGTTATCTAGATGAGTGGTGCTCCTGGTTGTGTGGGTTATCTGTGGTAAGTAATACTTATATATACGTGTATGTGGTTATCTAGAGGAGTGGTGCTCCTGGTTGTGTGGGTTATCTGTGGTAAGTTAGACTTATATATACGTTTATGTGGTTATCTAGAGGAGTGGTGCTCCTGGTTGTGTCGGTTATCTGTGGTAAGTTATACATATATATACGTTTATGTGGTTATATAAAGGAGTGGTGCTCCTGGTTGTGTGGGTTATCTGTAGTATGTTATACTTATATATACGTTTATGTGGTTATCTAGAGGAGTGGTGCTCCTGGTTGTGTGGGTTATCTGTGGTAAGTTATACTTATATATACGTTTATGTGGTTATCTAGAGGAGTGGTGCTCCTGGTTGTGTGGGTTATCTGTGGTAAGTAATACTTATGTATACGTGTATGTGGTTATCTAGAGGAATGGTGCTCCTTGTTGTGTGGGTTATCTGTGGTAAGTTAGACTTATATATACGTTTATGTGGTTATCTAGATGAGTGGTGCTCCTGGTTGTGTGGGTTATCTGTGGTAAGTGATACTTATATATACGTTTATGTGGTTATCTAGAGGAGTGGTGCTCCTGGTTGTGTGGGTTATCTGTGGTAAGTTAGACTTATATATACGTTTATGTGGTTATCTAAAGGAGTGGTGCTCCTGGTTGTGTGGGTTATCTGTAGTATGTTATACTTATATATACGTTTATGTGGTTATCTAGAGGAGTGGTGCTCCTGGTTGTGTCGGTTATCTGTGGTAAGTTATACATATATATACGTTTATGTGGTTATCTAAAGGAGTGGTGCTCCTGGTTGTGTGGGTTATCTGTAGTATGTTATACTTATATATACGTTTATGTGGTTATCTAGAGGAGTGGTGCTCCTGGTTGTGTTGGTTATCTGTGGTAAGTTAGACTTATATATACGTTTATGTGGTTATCTAGAGGAGTGGTGCTCCTGGTTGTGTGGGTTATATGTGGTAAGTTAGACTTATATATACGTTTATGTGGTTATCTAAAGGAGTGGTGCTCCTGGTTGTGTGGGTTATCTGTAGTATGTTATACTTATATATACGTTTATGTGGTTATCTAGAGGAGTGGTGCTCCTGGTTGTGTGGGTTATCTGTGGTAAGTTATACATATATATACGTTTATGTGGTTATCTAAAGGAGTGGTGCTCCTGGTTGTGTGGGTTATCTGTAGTATGTTATACTTATATATACGTTTATGTGGTTATCTAGAGGAGTGGTGCTCCTGGTTGTTTGGGTTATCTGTGGTAAGTTATACTTATATATACGTTTATGTGGTTATCTAGAGGAGTGGTGCTCCTGGTTGTGTGGGTTATCTGTGGTAAGTTAGACTTATATATACGTTTATGTGGTTATCTAGAGGAGTGGTGCTCCTGGTTGTGTGGGTTATCTGTGGTAAGTTATACTTATATATACGTTTATGTGGTTATCTAGAGGAATGGTGCTCCTGGTTGTGTGGGTTATCTGTGGTAAGTTATACTTATATATACGTTTATGTGGTTAACTAGAGGAGTGGTGCTCCTGGTTGTGTGGGTTATCTGTGGTATATTATACTTATATATACGTGTATGTGGTTATCTAGAGGAGTGGTGCTCCTGGTTGTGTGGGTTATCTGTGGTATGTTATACTTATATATACGTTTATGTGGTTATCTAGAGGAGTGGTGCTCCCGGTTGTGTGGCTTATCTGTGGTAAGTTAGACTTATATATACGTTTATGTCGTTATCTAGAGGAGTGGTTCTCCTGGTTGTGTGGGTTATCTGAGGTAAGTTATACTTATATATACGTCTATGTGGTTATCTAGAGGAGTGGTGCTCCTGGTTGTGTGGGTTATCTGTGGTAAGTAATACTTATATATAAGTGTATGTGGTTATCTAGAGGAGTGGTGCTCCTGGTTGTGTGGGTTATCTGTTTTAAGTTAGACTTATATATACGTTTATGTGGTTATCTAGAGGAGTGGTGCTCCTGGTTGTGTGGGTTATCTGTGGTAAGTAATACTTATATATACGTTTATGTGGTTATCTAGAGGAGTGGTGCTCCTGGTTGTGTGGGTTATCTGTGGTAAGTTAGACTTATATATACGTTTATGTGGTTATCTAGAGGAGTGGTGCTCCTGGTTGTGTCGGTTATCTGTGGTAAGTTATACATATATATATACGTTTATGTAGTTATCTAAAGGAGTGGTGCTCCTGGTTGTGTGGGTTATCTGTAGTATGTTATACTTATATATACGTTTATGTGGTTATCTAGAGGAGTGGTGCTCCTGGTTGTGTGGGTTATCTGTGGTAAGTTAGACTTATATATACGTTTATGTGGTTATCTAGAGGAGTGGTGCTCCTGGTTGTGTGGGTTATATGTGTTAAGTTAGACTTATATATACGTTTATGTGGTTATCTAGAGGAGTGGTGCTCCTGGTTGTGTGGGTTATCTGTGGTACGTTATACTTATATATACGTTTATGTGGTTATCGAGAGGAGTGGTGCTCCTTGTTGTGTTGGTTATCTGTGGTAAGTTAGACTTATATATACGTTTATGTGGTTATCTAGAAGAGTGGTGCTCCTGGTTGTTTGGGTTATCTGTGGTAAGTTATACTTATATATACGTTTATGTGGTTATCTAGAGGAGTGGTGCTCCTGGTTGTGTGGATAATCTGTGGTAAGTTAGACTTATATATACGTTTATGTGGTTATCTAGAGGAGTGGTGCTCCTGGTTGTGTCGGTTATCTGTGGTAAGTTATACATATATATACGTTTATGTGGTTATCTAAAGGAGTGGTGCTCCTGGTTGTGTGGGTTATCTGTGGTAAGTTAGACTTATAGATACGTTTATGTGGTTATCTAGAGGAGTGGTGCTCCTGGTTATGTGAGTTATCTGTGGTAAGTTATACTTATATATACGTTTATGTGGTTATCTAGAGGAGTGGTGCTCCTGGTTGTGTGGGTTATCTGTGGTAAGTAATACTTATATATACGTGTATGTGGTTATCTAGAGGAGTGGTGCTCCTGGTTGTGTGGGTTATCTGTGGTAAGTTATACTTATATATACGTTTATGTGGTTATCTAGAGGAGTGGTGCTCCTGGTTGTGTGGGTTATCTGTGGTAAGTTAGACTTATATATACGTTTATGTGGTTATCTAAAGGAGTGGTGCTCCTGGTTGTGTGGGTTATCTGTAGTATGTTATACTTATATATACGTTTATGTGGTTATCTAGAGGAGTGGTGCTCCTGGTTGTGTCGGTTATCTGTGGTAAGTTATACATATATATACGTTTATGTGGTTATCTAAAGGAGTGGTGCTCCTGGTTGTGTGGGTTATCTGTAGTATGTTATACTTATATATACGTTTATGTGGTTATCTAGAGGAGTGGTGCTCCTGGTTGTGTGGGTTATAAGGGTAAGTAATACTTATATATAAGTGTATGTGGTTATCTAGAGGAGTGGTGCTCCTGGTTGTGTGGGTTATCTGTTTTAAGTTAGACTTATATATACGTTTATGTGGTTATCTAGAGGAGTGGTGCTCCTGGTTGTGTGGGTTATCTGTGGTAAGTTATACTTATATATACGTTTATGTGGTTATCTAGAGGAATGGTGCTCCTGGTTGTGTGGGTTATCTGTGGTAAGTTATACTTATATATACGTTTATGTGGTTATCTAGAGGAGTGGTGCTCCTGGTTGTGTGGGTTATCTGTGGTATATTATACTTATATATACGTGTATGTGGTTATCTAGAGGAGTGGTGCTCCTGGTTGTGTGGGTTATCTGTGGTATGTTATAATTATATATACGTTTATGTGGTTATCTAGAGGAGTGGTGCTCCTGGTTGTGTGGGTTATCTGTAGTATGTTATACTTATATATACGTTTATGTGGTTATCTAGAGGAGTGGTGTTCCTGGTTGTGTGGGTTATCTGTGGTAAGTTATACTTATATATACGTTTATGTGGTTATCTAGAGGAGTGGTGCTCCTGGTTGTGTGGGTTATCTGTGGTATATTATACTTATATATACGTGTATGTGGTTATCTAGAGGAGTGGTGCTCCTGGTTGTGTGGGTTATCTGTGGTATGTTATAATTATATATACGTTTATGTCGTTATCTAGAGGAGTGGTTCTCCTGGTTGTGTGGGTTATCTGAGGTAAGTTATACTTATATATACGTTTATGTGGTTATCTAGAGGAGTGGTGCTCCTGGTTGTGTGGGTTATCTGAGGTAAGTTATACTTATATATACGTTTATGTGGTTATCTAGAGGAGTGGTGCTCCTGGTTGTGTGGGTTATCTGTTTTAAGTTAGACTTATATATACGTTTATGTGGTACTCTAGAGGAGTGGTGCTCCTGGTTGTGTGGGTTATCTGTTTTAAGTTAGACTTATATATACGTTTATGAGGTTATCTAGAGGAGTGGTGCTCCTGGTTGTGTGGGTTATCTGTGGTATGTTATACTTATATATACGTTTATGTGGTTATCTAGAGGAGTGGTGCTCCTGGTTGTGTGGGTTATCTGTAGTATGTTATACTTATATATACGTTTATGTGGTTATCTAGAGGAGTGGTGTTCCTGGTTGTGTGGGTTATCTGTGGTAAGTTAGACTTATATATACGTTTATGTGGTTATCTAGAGGAGTGGTGTTCCTGGTTCTGTGGGTTATATGTGGTAAGTTATACTTATATATACGTTTATGTGGTTATCTAGAGGAGTGGTGCTCCTGGTTGTGTGGGTTATCTGTGGTAAGTTAGACTTATATATACGTTTATGTGGTTATCTAGAGGAGTGGTGCTCCTGGTTGTGTGGGTTATCTGTGGTAAGTTATACTTATATATACGTTTATGTGGTTATCTAGAGGAGTGGTGCTCCCGGTTGTGTGGGTTATCTGTTTTAAGTTAGACTTTTATATACGTTTATGTGGTTATCTAGAGGAGTGGTGCTCCTGGTTGTGTGGGTTATCTGTGGTAAGTTATACTTATATATACGTTTATGTGGTTATCTAGAGGAATGGTGCTCCTGGTTGTGTGGGTTATCTGTGGTAAGTTATACTTATATATACGTTTATGTGGTTATCTAGAGGAGTGGTGCTCCTGGTTGAGTGGGTTATCTGTGGTATATTATACTTATATATACGTGTATGTGGTTATCTAGAGGAGTGGTGCTCCTGGTTGTGTGGGTTATCTGTGGTATGTTATAATTATATATACGTTTATGTGGTTATCTAGAGGAGTGGTGCTCCTGGTTGTGTGGGTTATCTGTGGTAAGTTAGACTTACATATACGTTTATGTGGTTATCTAGAGGAGTGGTGCTCCTGGTTGTGTGGGTTATCTGTGGTAAGTAATACTTATATATACGTGTATGTGGATATCTAGAGGAGTGGTGCTCCTGGTTGTGTGGGTTATCTGTGGTAAGTTAGACTTATATATACGTTTATGTGGTTATCTAGAGGAGTGGTGCTCCTGGTTGTGTGGGTTATCTGTTTTAAGTTAGACTTATATATACGTTTATGTGGTTATCTAGAGGAGTGGTGCTCCTGGTTGTGTGGGTTATCTGTTTTAAGTTAGACTTATATATACGTTTATGTGGTTATCTAGAGGAGTGGTGCTCCTGGTTGTGTCGGTTATCTGTGGTAAGTTATACATATATATACGTTTATGTAGTTATCTAAAGGAGTGGTGCTCCTGGTTGTGTGGGTTATCTGTAGTATGTTATACTTATATATACGTTTATGTGGTTATCTAGAGGAGTGGTGTTCCTGGTTGTGTGGGTTATCTGTGGTAAGTTAGACTTATATATACGTTTATGTGGTTATCTAGAGGAGTGGTGTTCCTGGTTGTGTGGGTTATATGTGGTAAGTTATACTTATATATACGTTTATGTGGTTATCTAGAGGAGTGGTGCTCCTGGTTGTGTGGGTTATCTGTGGTAAGTTAGACTTATATATACGTTTATGTGGTTATCTAGAGGAGTGGTGCTCCTGGTTGTGTGGGTTATCTGTGGTAAATTATACTTATATATACGTTTATGTGGTTATCTAGAGGAGTGGTGCTCCCGGTTGTGTGGGTTATCTGTGGTAAGTTATACTTATATATACGTTTATGTGGTTATCTAGAGGAGTGGTGCTCCTGGTTGTGTGGGTTATCTGTGGTATATTATACTTATATATACGTTTATGTGGTTATCTAGAGGAGTGGTGCTCCTGGTTGTGTGGGTTATCTGAGGAAAGTTATACTTATATATATATATATATACGTTTATGTGGTTATCTAGAGGAGTGGTGCTCCGGGTTGTGTGGGTTATCTGTGGTAAGTAATACTTATATATAAGTGTATCTGGTTATCTAGAGGAGTGGTGCTCCTGGTTGTGTGGGTTATCTGTGGTAAGTTAGACTTATATATACGTTTATGTGGTTATCTAGAGGAGTGGTGTTCCTGGTTCTGTGGGTTATATGTGGTAAGTTATACTTATATATACGTTTATGTGGTTATCTAGAGGAGTGGTGCTCCTGGTTGTGTGGGTTATCTGTGGTAAGTTAGACTTATATATACGTTTATGTGGTTATCTAGAGGAGTGGTGCTCCTGGTTGTGTGGGTTATCTGTGGTAAGTTATACTTATATATACGTTTATGTGGTTATCTAGAGGAGTGGTGCTCCCGGTTGTGTGGGTTATCTGTTTTAAGTTAGACTTATATATACGTTTATGTGGTTATCTAGAGGAGTGGTGCTCCTGGTTGTGTGGGTTATCTGTGGTAAGTTATACTTATATATACGTTTATGTGGTTATCTAGAGGAATGGTGCTCCTGGTTGTGTGGGTTATCTGTGGTAAGTTATACTTATATATACGTTTATGTGGTTATCTAGAGGAGTGGTGCTCCTGGTTGTGTGGGTTATCTGTGGTATATTATACTTATATATACGTGTATGTGGTTATCTAGAGGAGTGGTGCTCCTGGTTGTGTGGGTTATCTGTGGTATGTTATAATTATATATACGTTTATGTGGTTATCTAGAGGAGTGGTGCTCCTGGTTGTGTGGGTTATCTGTGGTAAGTTAGACTTATATATACGTTTATGTGGTTATCTAGAGGAGTGGTGCTCCTGGTTGTGTGGGTTATCTGTGGTAAGTAATACTTATATATACGTGTATGTGGATATCTAGAGGAGTGGTGCTCCTGGTTGTGTGGGTTATCTGTGGTAAGCTAGACTTATATATACGTTTATGTGGTTATCTAGAGGAGTGGTGCTCCTGGTTGTGTGGGTTATCTGTTTTAAGTTAGACTTATATATACGTTTATGTGGTTATCTAGAGGAGTGGTGCTCCTGGTTGTGTGGGTTATCTGTTTTAAGTTAGACTTATATATACGTTTATGTGGTTATCTAGAGGAGTGGTGCTCCTGGTTGTGTCGGTTATCTGTGGTAAGTTATACATATATATACGTTTATGTAGTTATCTAAAGGAGTGGTGCTCCTGGTTGTGTGGGTTATCTGTAGTATGTTATACTTATATATACGTTTATGTGGTTATCTAGAGGAGTGGTGTTCCTGGTTGTGTGGGTTATCTGTGGTAAGTTAGACTTATATATACGTTTATGTGGTTATCTAGAGGAGTGGTGTTCCTGGTTGTGTGGGTTATATGTGGTAAGTTATACTTATATATACGTTTATGTGGTTATCTAGAGGAGTGGTGCTCCTGGTTGTGTGGGTTATCTGTGGTAAGTTAGACTTATATATACGTTTATGTGGTTATCTAGAGGAGTGGTGCTCCTGGTTGTGTGGGTTATCTGTGGTAAATTATACTTATATATACGTTTATGTGGTTATCTAGAGGAGTGGTGCTCCCGGTTGTGTGGGTTATCTGTGGTAAGTTATACTTATATATACGTTTATGTGGTTATCTAGAGGAGTGGTGCTCCTGGTTGTGTGGGTTATCTGTGGTAAGTTATACTTATATATACGTTTATGTGGTTATCTAGAGGAGTGGTGCTCCTGGTTGTGTGGGTTATCTGTGGTAAATTATACTTATATATACGTTTATGTGGTTATCTAGAGGAGTGGTGCTCCCGGTTGTGTGGGTTATCTGTGGTAAGTTATACTTATATATACGTTTATGTGGTTATCTAGAGGAGTGGTGCTCCTGGTTGTGTGGGTTATCTGTGGTAAGTTATACTTATATATACGTTTATGTGGTTATCTAGAGGAGTGGTGCTCCTGGTTGTGTGGGTTATCTGAGGAAAGTTATACTTATATATATATATATATATACGTTTATGTGGTTATCTAGAGGAGTGGTGCTCCGGGTTGTGTGGGTTATCTGTGGTAAGTAATACTTATATATAAGTGTATCTGGTTATCTAGAGGAGTGGTGCTCCTGGTTGTGTGGGTTATCTGTTTTAAGTTAGACTTATATATACGTTTATGTGGTTATCTAGAGGAGTGGTGCTCCTGGTTGTGTGGGTTATCTGTGGTAAGTAATACTTATATATACGTTTATGTGGTTATCTAGAGGAGTGGTGCTCCTGGTTGTGTGGGTTATCTGTGGTAAGTTAGACTTATATATACGTTTATGTGGTTATCTAGAGGAGTGGTGCTCCTGGTTGTGTCGGTTATCTGTGGTAAGTTATACATATATAGACGTTTATGTAGTTATCTAAAGGAGTGGTGCTCCTGGTTGTGTGGGTTATCTGTGGTAAGTTAGACTTACATATACGTTTATGTGGTTATCTAGAGGAGTTGTGCTCCTGGTTGTGTGGGTTATCTGTGGTAAGTTATACTTATATATACGTTTATGTGGTTATCTAGAGGAGTGGTGCTCCCGGTTGTGTGGGTTATCTGTGGTAAATTATACTTATATATACGTTTATGTGATTATCTAGAGGAGTGGTGCTCCTGGTTGTGTGGGTTATCTGTGGTAAGTTATACTTATATATACGTTTATGTGGTTATCTAGAGGAGTGGTGCTCCTGGTTGTGTGGGTTATCTGAGGAAAGTTATACTTATATATATATATATACGTTTATGTGGTTATCTAGAGGAGTGGTGCTCCTGGTTGTGTGGGTTATCTGTGGTAAGTAATACTTATATATACGTTTATGTGGTTATCTAGAGGAGTGGTGCTCCTGGTTGTGTGGGTTATCTGTGGTAAGTAATACTTATATATACGTTTATGTGGTTATCTAGAGGAGTGGTGCTCCTGGTTGTGTGGGTTATCTGTGGTAAGTTATACTTATATATACGTTTATGTGGTTATCTAGAGGAGTGGTGCTCCTGGTTGTGTGGGTTATCTGTGGTAAGTTATACTTATATATACGTTTATGTGGTTATCTAGAGGAGTGGTGCTCCTGGTTGTGTGGGTTATCTGTGGTAAGTTATACTTATATATACGTTTATGTGGTTATCTAGAGGAGTGGTGATCCTGGTTGTGTGGGTTATCTGTGGTAAGTTATACTTATATATACGTTTATATGGCTATCTAGAGGAGTGGTGCTCCTGGTTGTGTGGGTTATCTGTGGTAAGTTAGACTTATATATACGTTTATGTGGTTATCTAGAGGAGTGGTGCTCCTGGTATTGTGGGTTATCTGTGGTAAGTTAGACTTATATACACCACGTGGTGTGGTTATCAGGTCAATATCAGAGGTAGTTATTTTTAGATAACCGACCTCCAAGCAACCGAGAGGTCGGTTATCAAGAGGTTGGTTATCAGATAACCAACCTCGTGATAACCGACCTCTCGGTTCGATATGGTGAAAATGTCTCGGCTTCGCCTCGCCATATTCACCATATCGCACCTCGAAAAAAACTTTACCCTCGGCTTGCGGGTCTAAATGACCCTTTGCCTCGATTTGTGACTTTTGACATTCTTTACATCATTTTTTTCTGTCAGTTTTGTCATGCCAATATTTTCATTTAGTTTACACAAAATTCGACAAATAAGCTGATTTAAAAATATCAAAGATCGCAAATACGTGTATATGAAAGAAAACATGAGTCAGAATCCACATAATTTATTAACCATCATTTTAATTTGTTTAATGTTCACACACATATTCTTGTTATCCGTTTTATAGGTAAGATGAAATGAGTCACTTAGTTTGTTAATATCCCGTAATTCAGCACACACTATTGATGGTGGTCCTTGATGCTGTCTTTTCTTAATGACGACTCCAGCTAAATTCGTTTGGTTATCCCTGAAAAAAGCAAAAGTGACACAAAAGTAACAGAATCATGATGAATGAATTGTTGAGGGGGGTGGGATTTCTGATGTATCATCTTGTATTAGTTTTGTTGACTTGTGTATGTGTGATATAGGCTACTTCCTTTTACTTTACTTAAAGGTGCATCCATTGCGCCGTTTGGGGTCACATATGCCAAATGTTATAAATGGTGTTATTTTATCTGGAAGTTCTGGCTGTTGCCGAAAATTGCCTTGTTGGTGATATTCGACTCAAAACATCAGCACAAACTATGGTTGATAATGTTGAATATAGGTCATAACTGTACATGAAAATGGGACGTGTAGTTTCGGTTTCTACACATGCATAATGACAGCTGAATGACGTTGCTCGATTTAAATCGGAAACTTTCAGTTATGATATATTTTACGATTGGGGATGGGTATGCAAGTTGAAATTATTTGAACTTAAATCCGCCCTTATGGAATGTTGGCACGTATTAAAGTCAAATAAAATATTATGAAACAATACTAGATGCATCTTTAACAGCAGAATATTTACGAAATATCTAAATGATAAAATTACAAATTTTGATAGCAAGAAAATCAACGACATCAATTTAACACTCGATATTGATTATCGATAAAGAGCTATTCATTTTTGAAGTCCATGAACATGACATGCAAAAGTATACGAGACGGTAATGTCAAAATGGTAAAAACAATCATCCCACGTCCTGGTGAAAATCATTATTAAGATTTGTCAAGCAAAGCTGTATGATATTGTGAATGAAACACTGTCGTGAACATGTTTATATTTCGTTTGGTCACTCGAAAACGCCCTATTACATGAGCTAAAATGTCAAATACGGTTAAACAGCAAATGAATTAGTGTCAAATACAATGTAACTCACCTTCATTTCGCTCCGAAAAGACCTTGAAACTCTTATTATGTGTACTATTGTTGGAAACATCAGACCACTCCATTTTGGCCACTTCTTCGCAACCACGATCTTTTGATTGTGTGCAGCACGTGAAGTTAGAAACGTAGCTTGGCAACATGACATTCATGATGTCCGTGCATCACAAGATACAATGAACAATGTCCGTGCAGCCACGGTGTTCGCTTAACGCCAGTAGACTGTTGGTCATGGACTGAATGGCTTGTTAAAACAGAATAATATGTTGTCAAAAACAATCTTATAAATGTTTGTTTGTATATATTCAAAGAAAAGGTGATGTAGTTTCTGTAGTAAAAACGAAAATAAACAGTTGGTTACTTGCTAGGAATTTCTGTTTGACAACGATGAATGTACACGACTCGATTTGCACGTGAATTTCGCGAGGTGTACACGTGATGTTGAAGCAATGTTTAGAGTAGAATTCACTCAAGCATTACAACATTACAACTATTTCAAAACGTTCAATTAAAGTAACTATTTCGTATTTAAATTAATGAAAATAAAAACGACTTGTCACTTTGTCAATCATAACCATGTGGTGTATGTGAAATAATGACCTCCACCTCGTGAATATCTGTGATAACCATCTCGCGTACCGCTCGATGGTTATCACAGATATTCACTCGGTCTGCGGTCATTATTTCAACCATATACGTTTATGTGGTTATCTAGAGGAGTGGTGCTCCTGGTTGTGTGGGTTATCTGTGGTAAGATAGACTTATATATACGTTTATGTGGTTATCTAGAGGAGTGGTGCTCCTGGTTGTGTGGGTTATCTGTGGTAAGTTAGACTTATATATACGTTTATGTGGTTATCTAGAGGAGTGGTGCTCCTGGTTGTGTTGGTTATCTGTGGTATGTTATACTTATATATACGTTTATGTGGTTATCTAGAGGAGTGGTTCTCCTGGTTGTGTGGGTTATCTGTGGTATGTTATACTTATATATACGTTTATGTGGTTATCTAGAGGAGTTGTGCTCCTGGTTGTGTGGGTTATCTGTGGTATGTTATACTTATATATATATATATATACGTTTATGTGGTTATCTAGAGTAGTGGTGCTCCTGGTTGTGTGGGTTATCTGTGGTAAGTAATACTTATATATACGTTTATGTGGTTATCTAGAGGAGTGGTGCTCCTGGTTGTGTGGGTTGTCTGTGGTATGTTATACTTATATATACGTTTATGTGGTTATCTAGAGGAGTTGTGCTCCTGGTTGTGTGGGTTATCTGTGGTATGTTATACTTATATATATATATACGTTTATGTGGTTATCTAGAGGAGTGGTGCTCCTGGTTGTGTGGGTTATCTGTGGTAAGTAATACTTATATATACGTTTATGTGATTATCTAGAGGAGTGGTGTTCCTGGTTGTGTGGGTTATCTGTGGTATATTATACTTATATATACGTTTATGTGGTTATCTAGAGGAGTGGTGCTCCTGGTTGTGTGGGTTATCTGTGGTATGTTATACTTATATATACGTTTATGTGGTTATCTAGAGGAGTGGTGCTCCTGGTTGTGTGGGTTATCTGTGGTAAGTTAGACTTATATATACGTTTATGTGGTTATCTAGAGGAGTGGTGCTCCTGGTTGTGTGGGTTATCTGTGGTAAGTTATACTTATATATACGTTTATGTGGTTATCTAGAGGAGTGGTGCTCCTGGTTGTGTGGGTTATCTGTGGTAAGTAATACTTATATATACGTGTATGTGGTTATCTAGATGAGTGGTGCTCCTGGTTGTGTGGGTTATCTGTGGTAAGTTAGACTTATATATACGTTTATGTGGTTATCTAGAGGAGTGGTGCTCCTGGTTGTGTGGGTTATCTGTGGTAAGTTAGACTTATATATACGTTTATGTGGTTATCTAGAGGAGTGGTGCTCCTGGTTGTGTGGGTTATCTGTGGTAAGTTAGACTTATATATACGTTTATGTGGTTATCTAGAGGAGTGGTGCTCCTGGTTGTGTCGGTTATCTGTGGTAAGTTATACATATATATACGTTTATGTGGTTATCTAAAGGAGTGGTGCTCCTGGTTGTGTGGGTTATCTGTAGTATGTTATACTTATATATACGTTTATGTGGTTATCTAGAGGAGTGGTGCTCCTGGTTATGTGGGTTATCTGTGGTAAGTTAGACTTATATATACGTTTATGTGGTTATCTAGAGGAGTGGTGCTCCTGGTTGTGTGGGTTATCTGTGGTAAGTTATACTTATATATACGTTTATGTGGTTATCTAGAGGAGTTGTGCTCCTGGTTGTGTGGGTTATCTGTGGTAAGTTAGACTTATATATAAGTGTATGTGGTTATCAAGAGGAGTGGTGCTCCTGGTTGTGTGGGTTATCTGTGGTAAGTTAGACTTATATATACGTTTATGTGGTTATCAAGAGGAGTGGTGCTCCTGGTTGTGTGGGTTATCTGTGGTAAGGTATACTTATATATACGTTTATGTGGTTATCTAGAGGAGTGGTGCTCCTGGTTGTGTGGGTTATCTGTGGTAAGATAGACTTATATATACGTTTATGTGGTTATCTAGAGGAGTGGTGCTCCTGGTTGTGTGGGTTATCTGTGGTAAGTTAGACTTATATATACGTTTATGTGGTTATCTAGAGGAGTGGTGCTCCTGGTTGTGTTGGTTATCTGTGGTATGTTATACTTATATATACGTTTATGTGGTTATCTAGAGGAGTGGTTCTCCTGGTTGTGTGGGTTATCTGTGGTATGTTATACTTATATATACGTTTATGTGGTTATCTAGAGGAGTTGTGCTCCTGGTTGTGTGGGTTATCTGAGGTATGTTATACTTATACATATATATATATACGTTTATGTGGTTATCTAGAGGAGTGGTGCTCCTGGTTGTGTGGGTTATCTGTGGTAAGTAATACTTATATATACGTTTATGTGGTTATCTAGAGGAGTGGTGTTCCTGGTTGTGTGGGTTATCTGTGGTATATTATACTTATATATACGTTTATGTGGTTATCTAGAGGAGTGGTGCTCCTGGTTGTGTGGGTTATCTGTGGTATGTTATACTTATATATACGTTTATGTGGTTATCTAGAGGAGTGGTGCTCCTGGTTGTGTGGGTTATCTGTGGTAAGTTAGACTTATATATACGTTTATGTGGTTATCTAGAGGAGTGGTGCTCCTGGTTGTGTGGGTTATCTGTGGTAAGTTATACTTATATATACGTTTATGTGGTTATCTAGAGGAGTGGTGCTCCTGGTTGTGTGGGTTATCTGTGGTAAGTAATACTTATATATACGTGTATGTGGTTATCTAGAGGAGTTGTGCTCCTGGTTGTGTGGGTTATCTGTGGTAAGTTAGACTTATATATACGTTTATGTGGTTATCTAGAGGAGTGGTGCTCCTGGTTGTGTGGGTTATCTGTGGTAAGTTAGACTTATATATACGTTTATGTGGTTATCTAGAGGAGTGGTGCTCCTGGTTGTGTGGGTTATCTGTGGTAAGTTAGACTTATATATACGTTTATGTGGTTATCTAGAGGAGTGGTGCTCCTGGTTGTGTCGGTTATCTGTGGTAAGTTATACATATATATACGTTTATGTGGTTATCTAAAGGAGTGGTGCTCCTGGTTGTGTGGGTTATCTGTAGTATGTTATACTTATATATACGTTTATGTAATTATCTAGAGGAGTGGTGCTCCTGGTTATGTGGGTTATCTGTGGTAAGTTAGACTTATATATACGTTTATGTGGTTATCTAGAGGAGTGGTGCTCCTGGTTGTGTGGGTTATCTGTGGTAAGTTATACTTATATATACGTTTATGTGGTTATCTAGAGGAGTTGTGCTCCTGGTTGTGTGGGTTATCTGTGGTGAGTTAGACTTATATATAAGTGTATGTGGTTATCAAGAAGAGTGGTGCTCCTGGTTGTGTGGGTTATCTGTGGTAAGTTAGACTTATATATACGTTTATGTGGTTATCAAGAGGAGTGGTGCTCCTGGTTGTGTGGGTTATCTGTGGTAAGGTATACTTATATATACGTTTATGTGGTTATCTAGAGGAGTGGTGCTCCTGGTTGTGTGGGTTATCTGTGGTAAGATAGACTTATATATACGTTTATGTGGTTATCTAGAGGAGTGGTGCTCCTGGTTGTGTGGGTTATCTGTGGTAAGTTAGACTTATATATACGTTTATGTGGTTATCTAGAGGAGTGGTGCTCCTGGTTGTGTTGGTTATCTGTGGTATGTTATACTTATATATACGTTTATGTGGTTATCTAGAGGAGTGGTTCTCCTGGTTGTGTGGGTTATCTGTGGTATGTTATACTTATATATACGTTTATGTGGTTATCTAGAGGAGTTGTGCTCCTGGTTGTGTGGGTTATCTGAGGTATGTTATACTTATACATATATATATATACGTTTATGTGGTTATCTAGAGGAGTGGTGCTCCTGGTTGTGTGGGTTATCTGTGGTAAGTAATACTTATATATACGTTTATGTGGTTATCTAGAGGAGTGGTGCTCCTGGTTGTGTGGGTTGTCTGTGGTATGTTATACTTATATATACGTTTATGTGGTTATCTAGAGGAGTTGTGCTCCTGGTTGTGTGGGTTATCTGTGGTATGTTATACTTATATATATATACGTTTATGTGGTTATCTAAAGGAGTGGTGCTCCTGGTTGTGTGGGTTATCTGTAGTATGTTATACTTATATATACGTTTATGTGGTTATCTAGAGGAGTGGTGCTCCTGGTTGTGTGGGTTATCTGTGGTAAGTTAGACCTATATATACGTTTATGTGGTTATCTAGAGGAGTGGTGCTCCTGGTTGTGTGGGTTATCTGTGGTAAGTTATACTTATATATACGTCTATGTGGTTATCTAGAGGAGCGGTGCTCCTGGTTGTGTGGGTTATCTGTGGTAAGTTAGACTTATATACACGTTTATGTGGTTATCTAGAGGAGTGGTGCTCCTGGTTGTGTGGGTTATATGTGGTAAGTTATACTTATATATACGTTTATGTGGTTATCTAGAGGAGTGGTGCTCCGTGTTGTGTGGGTTATCTGTGGTAAGTTATACTTATATATATATATACGTTTATGTGGTTATCTAGAGGAGTGGTGCTCCTGGTTGTGTGGGTTATCTGTGGTAAGTTATACTTATATATACGTTTATGTGGTTATCTAGAGCAGTGGTGCTCCTGTGGGTTATCTGTGGTAAGTAATACTTATATATACGTTTATGTGGTTATCTAGAGGAGTGGTGCTCCTGGTTGTGTGGGTTATCTGTGGTAAGTAATACTTATATATACGTTTATGTGGTTATCTAGAGGAGTGGTGCTCCTGGTTGTGTGTTTTATCTGTGGTAAGTTATACTTATATACCGTATTCATCTTAATAAACGCCCTCTCCTAATAAACGCCCCCTAAGCCATTTTTGACTCGCGGAAAATGACCCCTAATAAACGCCCCTCTTTTGTATCGACTTATCTTACTGATGTTTCATTGAAGAAGAGTTTTCATTCTGGCTATTAACCTCTTATGTCCAGTAAAGTGTAAGGTACATGGCATTTCCAGTCCCCCGGTGACTGTCGAATGTCTGTAACAATCAGTCACTACACATGTTATGCAACCGCCATGTTTTAAGAAACAGGAAAATGTCTTGCTCAACTCTCTTGGAAGATTTCCCACAAGTACAGATGACACTAGCACACTGACCGCGAATTTGTCATGAACGTTATTTTGTTCACGTGTATTTGTCAAAGTGATATAAATAAACAATATCATGACCCAGAAATAGTGTTTACATAATCGTTCTGCACCATGTGCTTATCAGCTGAGTGTGTTTATGCTGCCGTTCATTAGATTCCTAGCAAACTAAAGTTTCATTGGATAAGAGTAATGACGCGACAAGATGGCGGATTCAATTACTCAATGTGACTTCGTGAGTTTTAATTAGTTTCAATTGCCATTGCAAATTGTGTATCAGTACTGGTTGAAATTTTATACAAATAATAAACTGCGACATTTAACTCTTCTTTACATTTACTTGATACACTTATTTTTATTGATACTCTGAAATAAAATCGATGTTTCATTTTCTTTTGGACATCAACAGACATTTTTTTAATAAACGCCCCCTTTTTCCAATTTTTTAAACGCCCAGGGCTTCTATTACGGCGAATACGGTATACGTTTATGTGGTTATCTAGAGGAGTGGTGCTCCTGGTTGTGTGGGTTATCTGTGGTAAGTTAGACTTATATATACGTTTATGTGGTTATCTAGAGGAGTGGTGCTCCTGGTATTGTGGGTTATCTGTGGTAAGTTAGACTTATATATACGTTTATGTGGTTATCTAAAGGAGTGGTGCTCCTGGTTGTGTGGCTTATCTGTGGTAAGTTATACTTATATATACGTTTATGTGGTTATCTAGAGGAGTGGTGCTCCTGGTTGTGTGGGTTATCTGTGGTAAGTTAGACTTATATATACGTTTATGTGGTTATCTAGAGGAGTGGTGCTCCGTGTTGTGTGGGTTATCTGTGGTAAGTTAGACTTATATATACGTTTATGTGGTTATCTAGAGGAGTGGTGCTCCTTGTTGTGTGGGTTATATGTGGTAAGTTATACTTATATATACGTTTATGTGGTTATCTAGAGGAGTGGTGCTCCTGGTTGTGTGGGTTATCTGTGGTAAGTTATACATATATATACGTTTATGTGGTTATCTAGAAGAATGGTTCTCCTGGTTGTGTGGGTTATCTGTGGTATGTTATACTTATATATACGTTTATGTGGTTATCTAGAGGAGTGGTGCTCCTGGTTGTGTGGGTTATCTGTGGTAAGTTATACTTATATATATATATATATACGTTTATGTGGTTATCTAGAGGAGTGGTGCTCCTGGTTGTGTGGGTTATCTGTGGTAAGTAATACTTATATATACGTTTATGTGGTTATCTAGAGGAGTGGTGCTCCTGGTTGTGTGGGTTATCTGTGGTAAGTTATACTTATATATACGTTTATGTGGTTATCTAGAGGAGTGGTGCTCCTGGTTGTGTGGGTTATCTGTGGTAAGTTAGACTTATATATACGTTTATGTGGTTATCTAGAGGAGTGGTGCTCCTGGTTGTGTGGGTTATCTGTGGTAAGTTATACTTATACATACGTTTATGTTGTTATCTAGAGGAGTGGTGCTCCTGGTTGTGTGGGTTATCTGTGGAAAGTTATATATATATATATAAACGTTTATGTGGTTATCTAGAGGAGTGGTGCTCCTGGTTGTGTGGGTTATCTGTGGTAAGTTATACTAATATATACGTTTATGTGGTTATCTAGAGGAGTGGTGCTCCTGGTTGTGTGGGTTATCTGTGGTATGTTATACTTATATATACGTTTATGTGGTTATCTAGAGGAGTGGTGCTTCTGGTTGTGTGGGTTATCTGTGGTATGTTATACTTATATATACGTTTATGTGGTTATCTAGAGGAGTGGTGCTCCTGGTTGTGTGGGTTATCTGTGGTATGTTATACTTATATATATATATATACGTTTATGTGGTTATCTAGAGGAGTGGTGCTCCTGGTTGTGTGGGTTATCTGTGGTAAGTAATACTTATATATACGTTTATGTGGTTATCTAGAGGAGTGGTGCTCCTGGTTGTGTGGGTTATCTGTGGTATGTTATACTTATATATACGTTTATGTGGTTATCTAGAGGAGTGGTGCTCCTGGTTGTGTGGGTTATCTGTGGTATGTTATACTTATATATACGTTTATGTGGTTATCTAAAGGAGTGGTGCTCCTGGTTGTGTGGGTTATCTGTAGTATGTTATACTTATATATACGTTTATGTGGTTATCTAGAGGAGTGGTGCTCCTGGTTGTGTGGGTTATCTGTGGTAAGTAATACTTATATATACGTTTATGTGGTTATCTAGAGGAGTGGTGCTCCTGGTTGTGTGGGTTATCTGTGGTAAGTAATACTTATATATACGTTTATGTGGTTATCTAGAGGAGTGGTGCTCCTGGTTGTGTTGGTTATCTGTGGTATGTTATACTTATATATACGTTTATGTGGTTATCTAGAGGAGTGGTGCTCCTGGTTGTGTGGGTTATCTGTGGTATGTTATACTTATATATACGTTTATGTGGTTATCTAGAGGAGTTGTGCTCCTGGTTGTGTGGGTTATCTGTGGTATGTTATACTTATATATATATATATACGTTTATGTGGTTATCTAGAGGAGTGGTGCTCCTGGTTGTGTGGGTTATCTGTGGTAAGTAATACTTATATATACGTTTATGTGGTTATCTAGAGGAGTGGTGCTCCTGGTTGTGTGGGTTATCTGTGGTAAGTAATACTTATATATACGTTTATGTGGTTATCTAAAGGAGTGGTGCTCCTGGTTGTGTTGGTTATATGTGGTAAGTTATACTTATATATACGTTTATGTGGTTATCTAGAGGAGTGGTGCTCCTGGTTGTGTGGGTTATCTGTGGTATGTTATACTTATATATACGTTTATGTGGTTATCTAGAGGAGTTGTGCTCCTGGTTGTGTGGGTTATCTGTGGTATGTTATACTTATATATATATATACGTTTATGTGGTTATCTAGAGGAGTGGTGCTCCTGGTTGTGTGGGTTATCTGTGGTAAGTAATACTTATATATACGTTTATGTGGTTATCTAGAGGAGTGGTGCTCCTGGTTGTGTGGGTTATCTGTGGTATGTTATACTTATATATACGTTTATGTGGTTATCTAGAGGAGTTGTGCTCCTGGTTGTGTGGGTTATCTGTGGTATGTTATACTTATATATATAAACGTTTATGTGGTTATCTAGAGGAGTGGTGCTCCTGGTTGTGTGGGTTATCTGTGGTATGTTATACTTATATATATATATACGTTTATGTGGTTATCTAGAGGAGTGGTGCTCCTGGTTGTGTAGGTTATCTGTGGTAAGTTATATAATTGTATAGTTTACTTATATATAAGCGATTATAAACTATAGCCATGGTGAGACGTTTGAGTTGAATGAAACAATAAAAATAATTCAACTTTACGAAATATGATTCTTGAACAAAAAGTGGTAGAACAGCCAGTGTGTATAAAATTGAATGGTTTCAGATAAATATTGGGCCAGTCCAAAGTTTGAAATAACTTTTGGTTATTTTGCCATTTTAGCTGTGATTTAAATAAAGTTTTGGAAGAAAGCAATATACAGTAATATCTGTTTGAACCTTTTTTAACAGCAGTAAGTTCTTTTAAAACTGATTTTTCACAAAGGGTGACAGGATCAACAGGTAAATCAAATTACTTTTTATTTTAAATTCTTCACCGCACATATAACACCATAATAATCTAAAAAGTTTACATTCACGTTATTACATTCTTTTTTAACTCCCATAAAATAATTACTATCTTTCATAATATAAATTATTTCAGTAATGCCCTTTTCACTCATGCATTGTCGTCTACAATTAGATGGTTAGGGATCTTCTAGATGTGCAATTTGTAACTGGTCGTCTCTAACCATCTAATAAATGATGCTTCCACCTCTCTAGATCATGTCTCATATGTTTACATCTATTTTTCGGACTAGGTGTATACGTACCTAATAAACTGTCAGCATGTACCATCTTCAGAGTTCCACTTTCAGGTGAACTGAAATCAGAAAATTCTAAATTGTATTCATATTCAAATAACTTTTTTTCTATTATTAAATGATTGTTGCGGTATTCTTTTTGTAAATTACATGCAGCACACATTTGATGCAGAGTGGTTTCATAATTAGTTATAGCCAGGAAACATTCCATGACGAGGGAGTCCCAGTCTCTGCCTGCAGTCACAATGATGAGGTTATCTGGATGTGTTGTCCTCCTGGTTCTCTGGGTGATCTCTGGTATGTATACCTGATTATATATACACCTTAATGTGATATAGTGTCATGATGAGGTTATATGGATGTGTTGTCCTCCTGGTTCTCTGGGTGATCTCTGGTATGTATACCTGATTATATATACACCATAATGTGATATAGTGTCATGATGAGGTTATATGGAGGTGTTGTGCTCCTGGTTCTCTGGGTGATCTCTGGTATGTATACCTGATTATATATACACCTTAATGTGATATAGTGTCATGATGAGGTTATATGGAGGTGTTGTCCTCCTGGTTCTCTGGGTGATCTGTTGTATGTATGCCTGATTATATATACACCTTAATGTGCTATAGTGTCATGATGAGGTTATATGGAGGTGTTGTCCTCCTGGTTCTCTGGGTGATCTGTGGTATGTATACCTTATTATATATACACCTTAATGTGATATAGTGTCATGATGAGGTTATATGGAGGTGTTGTCCTCCTGGTTCTCTGGGTGATCTGTGGTATGTATACCTGATTATATATACACCTTAATGTGATATAGTGTCATGGTGAGGTTATATGGAGGTGTTGTGCTCCTGGTTCTCTGGGTGATCTGTGGTATGTATACCTGATTATATACACACCTTAATGTGATATAGTGTCATGATGAGGTTATAAGAAGGTGTTGTCCTCCTGGTTCTCTGGGTGATCTGTGGTATGTATACCTGATTATATATACACCTTAATGTGATATAGTGTCATGATGAGGTTATATGGAGGTGTTTTCCTCCTGGTTCTCTGGGTGATCTGTGGTATGTATACCTGTTCATATATACACCTTAATGTGATATAGTGTCATGATGAGGTTATATGGAGGTGTTGTGCTCCTGGTTCTCTGGGTGATCTCTGGTATGTATACCTGATTATATATACACCTTAATGTGATATAGTGTCATGATGAGGTTATATGGATGTGTTGTCCTCCTGGTTCTCTGGGTGATCTGTGGTATGTATACCTGTTCATATATGCACCTTAATGTGATATAGTGTCATGATGAGGTTATATGGAGGTGTTGTCCTCCTGGTTCTCTGGGTGATCTGTTGTATGTATGCCTGATTATATATACACCTTAATGTGATATAGTGTCATGATGAGGTTATATGGATGTGTTGTCCTCCTGGTTCTCTGGGTGATCTCTGGTATGTATACCTGATTATATATACACCTTAATGTGATATAGTGTCATGATGAGGTTATATGGAGGTGTTGTCCTCCTGGTTCTCTGGGTGATCTGTGGTATGTATACCTGATTATATACACACCTTAATGTGATATAGTGTCATGGTGAGGTTATATGGAGGTGTTGTGCTCCTGGTTTTCTGGGTGATCTGTGGTATGTATACCTGATTATATATACACCATAATGTGATATAGTGTCATGATGAGGTTATATGGAGGTGTTGTGCTCCTGGTTCTCTGGGTGATCTCTGGTATGTATACCTGATTATATATACACCTTAATGTGATATAGTGTCATGATGAGGTTATATGGAGGTGTTGTCCTCCTGGTTCTCTGGGTGATCTGTTGTATGTATGCCTGATTATATATACACCTTAATGTGCTATAGTGTCATGATGAGGTTATATGGAGGTGTTGTCCTCCTGGTTCTCTGGGTGATCTGTGGTATGTATACCTTATTATATATACACCTTAATGTGATATAGTGTCATGATGAGGTTATATGGAGGTGTTGTCCTCCTGGTTCTCTGGGTGATCTGTGGTATGTATACCTGATTATATATACACCTTAATGTGATATAGTGTCATGGTGAGGTTATATGGAGGTGTTGTGCTCCTGGTTCTCTGGGTGATCTGTGGTATGTATACCTGATTATATACACACCTTAATGTGATATAGTGTCATGATGAGGTTATAAGAAGGTGTTGTCCTCCTGGTTCTCTGGGTGATCTGTGGTATGTATACCTGATTATATATACACCTTAATGTGATATAGTGTCATGATGAGGTTATATGGAGGTGTTTTCCTCCTGGTTCTCTGGGTGATCTGTGGTATGTATACCTGTTCATATATACACCTTAATGTGATATAGTGTCATGATGAGGTTATATGGAGGTGTTGTGCTCCTGGTTCTCTGGGTGATCTCTGGTATGTATACCTGATTATATATACACCTTAATGTGATATAGTGTCATGATGAGGTTATATGGATGTGTTGTCCTCCTGGTTCTCTGGGTGATCTGTGGTATGTATACCTGTTCATATATACACCTTAATGTGATATAGTGTCATGATGAGGTTATATGGAGGTGTTGTCCTCCTGGTTCTCTGGGTGATCTGTTGTATGTATGCCTGATTATATATACACCTTAATGTGATATAGTGTCATGATGAGGTTATATGGATGTGTTGTCCTCCTGGTTCTCTGGGTGATCTGTGGTATGTATACCTGATTATATATACACCTTAATGTGATATAGTGTCATGATGAGGTTATATGGAGGTGTTGTCCTCCTGGTTCTCTGGGTGATCTGTGGTATGTATACCTGATTATATACACACCTTAATGTGATATAGTGTCATGGTGAGGTTATATGGAGGTGTTGTGCTCCTGGTTTTCTGGGTGATCTGTGGTATGTATACCTGATTATATACACACCTTAATGTGATATAGTGTCATGATGAGGTTATAAGAAGGTGTTGTCCTCCTGGTTCTCTGGGTGATCTGTGGTATGTATACCTGATTATATATACACCTTAATGTGATATAGTGTCATGATGAGGTTATAAGAAGGTGTTGTCCTCCTGGTTCTCTGGGTGATCTGTTGTATGTATGCCTGATTATATATACACCTTAATGTGATATAGTGTCATGGTGAGGTTATATGGAGGTGTTGTGCTCCTGGTTCTCTGGGTGATCTGTGGTATGTATACCTGATTATATACACACCTTAATGTGATATAGTGTCATGATGAGGTTATAAGAAGGTGTTGTCCTCCTGGTTCTCTGGGTGATCTGTGGTATGTATACCTGATTATATATACACCTTAATGTGATATAGTGTCATGATGAGGTTATATGGATGTGTTGTCCTCCTGGTTCTCTGGGTGATCTGTGGTATGTATACCTGATTATATATACACCTTAATGTGATATAGTGTCATGATGAGGTTATATGGAGGTGTTGTCCTCCTGGTTCTCTGGGTGATCTGTGGTATGTATACCTGTTCATATATACACCTTAATGTGATATAGTGTCATGATGAGGTTATATGGAGGTGTTGTCCTCCTGGTTCTCTGGGTGATCTGTGGTATGTATACCTGATTATATATACACCTTAATGTGATATAGTGTCATGATGAGGTTATATGGAGGTGTTGTCCTCCTGGTTCTCTGGGTGATCTGTGGTATGTATACCTGTTCATATATACACCTTAATGTGATATAGTGTCATGATGAGGTTATATGGATGTGTTGTCCTCCTGGTTCTCTGGGTGATCTGTGGTATGTATACCTGATTATATATACACCTTAATGTGATATAGTGTCATGATGAGGTTATATGGAGGTGTTGTCCTCCTGGTTCTCTGGGTGATCTGTGGTATGTATACCTGTTCATATATACACCTTAATGTGATAGAGTGTCATGATGAGGTTATCTGGAGGTGTTGTCCTCCTGGTTCTCTCGGTGATCTGTGGTATGTATACCTGTTCATATATACACCTGAATGTGATATAGTTTCATGATGAGGTTATATGGAGGTGTTGTGCTCCTGGTTCTCTGGGTGATCTCTGGTCTGTATACCTGATTATATATACACCTTAATGTGATATAGTGTCATGATGAGGTTATAATGAGGTGTTGTGCTCCTGGTTCTCTGGGTGATCTGTGGTATGTATACCTGATTATATATACACCTTAATGTGATATAGTGTCATGATGAGGTTATAATGAGGTGTTGTCCTCCTGGTTCTCTGGGTGATCTGTGGTATGTATACCTGATTATATATACACCTTAATGTGATATAGTGTCATGATGGGGTTATATGGAGGTGTTTTCCTCCTGGTTCTCTGGGTGATCTGTGGGTAAGTTTGTGTAAAACCTTCCATAATCATAATTCATTAACATGATGAATACAGACTATGTTTCTCTAATACCAAAGGTATGAAATCACTTTTGGTTAGTAATCCATACTTTTCCTATACTAAAAATAAGGGAATTTTAACTTCGATCAAAGACGTATATCCATCTAATTCCTTGCTTTTTATTATAAATTAAACAGGCAAATTTGACAAATAATTTGCTAGGTTGATGTACATTAATCTTTGAATAAGATTGACATTTGTGTTATTTTTTTAAATAATAATTGAAATTCTATGAAATGAAGTGCTATTATTTAATAAGTGTATATTATTTTCATACTCTCGTTGAGTAAACGGAGCCATTTTTTACCTCCCAAGTAATCACTCGACCAGATATAACACTGAAAATATTAACCGAGTGACCTCACGCTGCCCCAGTTCCCCGCTGGGTGCCGTAGTGCCGCTGGGTGCAGTTGAGTTTATGTTGTTTCCTCTACCCTCGACCAGGTTTTTATCTCATACTTTACGTTATATAATATTGTTGTTCTCTCCTACACTCTGCTCTTGTTCGGCAGTGTAATCTTTCACTGCAATAGGGTTATTTAGGTCACCTTGCCTGGCTGGGTTGACTGCCTTCGTGTCGACATACTCGCTCAATGGACTGAGTGCTACCAGTGTTAAGGGCTGTTGGCTGGCCTGTTAGTTCAGGTTATTCCAGGTTCTGTGGTCGTTGTTAAAAGAATTTGTCCCTTTACGACCCCCACTCCAGTTGTAGCTTCTACTGGGCAACGTGCTCCTATGGGGACCATTGTGAGGAGTGTCAAAAGGCATACCAGTCGGCCATTAAGACGTTGGAGTGGGAGGCTCGCCACACACTCAAGTTTCTTCCATCATTGTTTCTCCGGCATGGACCTTGTTATTGCCGAGGACGCCGAGGGGTTCAGTTGCAGACTCCCCTCGTTCATCATTGTGGAAAGAGACTCCCAAAGCAGCAGAGAACAGGGACTTGACACCAGTGTCAAACTTCTGCCAGGCTGCTTCTTGTTCCCTATGCTTCCTTTGACGTTGTCAGTTTGGAAAAGAAGAAGAAGAAGTGGGACCTCCGCCGCCTGCTTTTGACCCAAAGGCCCTGACTGAGTCTATTTTGGGCTCAGTAAAGGATGTATTGTCCTCTTTGCTCGACGCCAGGCCAGACCCGGGTGACCCTCTACTCGCAAATTCGTGTTGGGGCCCTAGTACCTTTTTGTGCTGCTGTTTCCATTCTGCAGCTGTTGATAGAGCTGTTTCGTATCTTCGACAGACTCAAACTCTGCATCCGAGCTGTGCATATCCCAGGGGTCAAGAACATCCTCACGGATGCTCTGTCTCGGTCGGACAAATATCCATCCACGACGTGGATGTTGCACCCGAGAGTGTTCAGGAGTCTCCAGTTCAGCAGTCCTTACAGACCTTTTTGCGACATTGCTGCCGACATAAGTATCTCCTGTCCTCCATCCTGACGCCTGGGCTCTAAATGCTGTTGCGTTAGGATGGGAGGGGAAGGACGTTTATGCTTTTGCCCCTCCAACTATCCCAAGTACTAGCCACAATTCAGACAACTTGGTCACGACGACTCCTCCTGATAGTCCATAGAGGGGCTTGCCCAAGACATTGGTAGTGTATCTTTGTTTTTATCATCGTTTAAGCAGAGATTGATTGATTGTTCAAAACAAAATATTAACAGAAATATATTAAACTCATCGAGACTTGTACAATTTAAGAGTATTATATCAAACTTTCTTGTAGATAATCACTTTTTGAAAATTAAGCTTAAAGATTTGAGGAAATATGTATGTCTATTAAAGTTCAATGCATTACCATTAAGATGTAATATGTGGAAGGAAGCTAGTAGCACTGATTTTATTTGTAGAATGTGTTGTAGTAATATTTATGAAAATGAAGTCCACTTTCTTTTTGAATGTGATAAGTATGAAAAAATTAGACAACAATATTTACCTTCATGGAATGAATTATCAAGCAGTTGCAAACTGATTAAGCTATTAATATCTGATGATGTGTTAGTTTTAACGAATTGTGCTAAATTGATCAAATCAGCTCTTAAATGTCGTTCATCTGTAAACAAAGTCATGTCTGTACATATTGCATTGAAATTGTATAAATTATATTGTGATTGTACATGGGCCGAAGGCCTACAACACTGAATAAACCTCTTCTATATACATAGAGGGGCCAGCGAGTCTGTCCCTCCTTCACTCATGTGGGTCCTCCTCACAAGCAAGCCAAGCGGCCGTATACCTTAAAACCATCAGGTACTTCATCTACAAGATTGACTTGTCTCATAAGGGAACTTGATATGGACCGGCTACTCCAAAGCAGTTGCGAAGATGTTCGGGACCAATCAGAGGAAATCAACTAGGAAGCTTTATGGTTTCCACTGGGGCTGTTTCGCAAAGAGGAGATTTGACATCCAAACGGTTACCGTTCCCGAGGTCGTTGAGTACCTGGTTCATCTCCTCTCCGTACTCAAGGACAGCTTATGGCCTCCTCTAGCAACACTTGGCGGTGATCATGTCCGTTCTCTGTAAGCGAGAGTGGGGTATCAGCATTTCCGCACTCGAGGAGATCATCAACACTTGCCGTCAGGGTGACGGTCGCCAAAACCCAGAGCCACTGAGTGGGAGTTACCAGTGGTGCTTAATCACTTTACAAGTTACTGACACGACCGTGCCTCGGACCTTGGCGAACACAGCGTTCCTGGTAGCCATTGCTTCGGCTGCCAGGATTTCGAAATTGCACACTCTGCAGGCAGACTTGCTCCGTTTTGTTGAGAGATTGGGGTATGGCCTCTCTAGGGGTGGCCCCTGACTTTATATGTAAGCACCAGGCTGCCGACGAGTGCTGCAGGACCTTCAATATTACGTCTATATCCGCTACAATCTATCCTTTGTGTGAGGGAAATCGCCTTCTCTGCCCTGTTCGGGGTTTACACATTTACATTGAATAGGCTTTGTCTCTACACCAGGAGAGAGGTAGATTTGATCTGCTTCACTCCTAAACGGGTGTAAAGGAGATAGACAAGAGGCAGTTGGGGGTTGTATCTCAGGTCGCGTGCTTGACACTTACAAGGTGGAAGACCTTCCCCCTCCTTTTTGGTCCATCTCATAAGACTGTGGAGAGCACAGTCACATCCCAGTGGCGGACATCATGGCTAGCTGTTATTTGAAGTCTGGTATGGTGTTCACTTACAATACTTACTCAACATCTCTACCTAGGGTCTGGAGGACCTGATGAGTTTCCGGCTTCAAAGTCTTTGCCTAGCACCCTCCACAGGGCCTCTGTCCAGGGGTTCTCACTGCCATGCTAGGGTTTTTTCCTCTTTAAGTGCCTTATTGCTAATAAACTTAGCATCGCACTTTATTGATTGTTTGTTGTGTTTGGTCTGTTAGTTGGCGACCATTATGGCCCTTGATTGCCGAGGAGGTAGATCTTACCCATAAGGTAAGGAGAGCCTTCTACCTTAGGTCTTTAAGTGTTACCGGCTAGCTTTGGCTCCATCGGGGCCCCCTGAGGGAGGGGCGCGCCTCCTTTGCTCTTTTGGAGCGAGTTATCTCTTTCTTGTCTAATGGTTTGCCTCACAGTTCACCAACTGTATATGGTATGTTGTCAACGAGAGTATGTAAATAATAGTACGTTTTTGAGTAAACATCATTATTTATACTCACCGTTGGTCTTTATCTCCCACCCCCTGCCAAACCCCTCCCCCACTCCACCTCCTACAAGCCTGAGAGCTGCCTGTGTCCAGGCTCAAGATGAAATAAGTATGTCATCAGGCGACGCCACGTAGAGAGGAACTAGGGCAGGTTGAGGTAACTCAGCTCATATTTTCTGTGTTACAATGTATATCTGGTCGAGTGATTAATTGACAGGTAATTAATGACAGACAGACAGACATACATTTTATTCAGTAACAGGCCACAGGCCCAAAACACATGTACATAATTATTTATATAATATGAGCACATTCTAATATGTATTTCGTTTAGATTGGTGTTTCTTATGAACAAAGTACAGAAAAAGACAAACATCCTTCATGATATTGGCATAATTACTTTGTAAAACAGATATACAATTTGTCAAAGTAGGAGATTTGCTGGAATATTTTGATATGTATTTAGTTCTAATATCACAGTATGCATCACAAACATAAAATACATGCCTATCATCTTCAACAACATAAATACAATTCGCTTCACAAAATAGACAATGCCTCTCATTATATGCAACATTTGTGTATCTACCAGTTTCTACAGAAAATATAAAGTTACAACATCGACATCTGGCAAACATTATTTTTGGATATTGAGGGATGTCATTACTTATTAAGTACAAATGTAGCTCTCTACATTTAATTAATGGCTATCATGAGGTATCAATAGTAAGTATATACACAATGATGTTTAATCAAAAACGTACTATTTTTTGTTGATTTTTTGTAAATCTTTCATCATGACTTGTTTTGTAATTTGTATACTGCAGTGTATTTATATAAGCTATTAACTTTACCAATCCTGTTCTTCTAAAGATATTAAAAAACCTATATTATTGAAAGAAATAGTAACTGAATGAATGAATTAATGAATGAATGATATAAACTTACCTTGTTCATAGGACAAAGATGAATCGTAATCAGTCAAATGTTTAATTAAAACAAGTATATCATTAAAATAAATGTAAACTGATTTAACTAAATAAATGATCAAATAGTGTGCAGCTATCAGTAACAATTATTACAAAGAAATCAATTAAAGCTTTATCAAGACCATATTCATAATTGCAGCGTTAGATACTAAATTTGATAAAGAATGTCATTGATAATAAATAGTAACTGACAGCAATGAAGTCAAACATGATTAAATTAATAAAACACACCAACCCCCCCCCCCCCCCCCCCCTCCCCTCCCCCCCCCCCCCCCCCCCCCCCCCCCCCCCCCCCCACACACACACACACACACAGATAGAGAATTATGTGCAATAATGAGTGATATTAATATAAACTGATGACAATGATACAAATCAGTATATGATGAGTTTAAAACAGTTTCAGGATCTCGACCCTGTCCAGTGAACTGTAAAATGTCAACACTTCCCACATGCAACACATATACGGGAGCCTGCTCTGACGGATGTACAGCTGGTTACTATGGAAACATGTGCAACAAGACATGTGACGTTAACTGTGAGGGGAGCACATGTCAGCAGCGAGACGGTTCCTGCACCTGTAAACCAGGATACACGTACAACACCGGTTCTTGTGAACCCAATAAAGGTAATTGGACAACGGAATTAATATAGCTTTCTTGTCATTTATTCTTCAGACTAGTGCCTTATTCTCACTTTGTGTCAGGCGACTTATCCTCTTCCTGACAATGCTCCTCAAATGAGTGTATGAAGCGCCCCAGAAGCAGCAAACTCGGAAATTACATTATATATCAGAGAACCACATTTCAAATGTGATTAAACATGATATTACCACGTCTAATCTGTGCATATATCTCTTTCTCGTTTCTCTTTTAGTTATAATATGCCAATTTAAATGTCACAAGCTGTATAATGCAATAAAATGCATTCCGGTAGTATAACATTATAACATAAAAACAGAATCCGACCTTATTACCTATGAGACACATCACAAATATTATGACAATGGTGAGAATCACACATTAACTTCCTTACAGGCACTTTCATGAACACAGGTGCACACATTTGCATCATTATAAATGTGAAATCCTATTCCGAGGCACCTAAACATAATAGGTAATGGCTTTATGAACTGAATACGAATTAAGTAAAACTGCTATTATTAATAACAACAAAAAAGGGATGGGCGCGGGTTTCCATTTCCATAGCTTGTATGTATAAACACCACAATGCCAGTCAGACACATACAATGTAAATTACAGCAACAGAATAAATATATCTCACAAATGAATACTAATCGTCAGTAACATCCTGCTTGATCAGGTCTCTCTCATAACTTATACCATCTAATAAAGCTGTATATGGGATTTAACTGTCTGAACTAGTACACATGATTTGACTTTTTGTCGGGTCGAGTCCTGCAGATTCAGCCGGCAATCTCCAGTACTGACTTTCCTGACAACATATCCATTCAGCCACTGAAACTTCGAAAAACCTGAGATCGACCAACTGAGAGTTGAACTACCTTTACAATCATTACCCCTCGGATAAACATACAATGTCTCCTACCGTTATAAACTACAAAAGCCTTCAAAAAGACATCGTTCAGGCCTCTTATCAAATCACAAATTTGTTCTTGAAAACGTACATGTACCTTCTTATAATGCAAAAATGCTGAGTTATTGTTTTCGCGTTGATATGATATAAATCAATGGTCTAGAAAGCTGAAAGGCAGTGATCAGACTAATTGTAAGACTTCATATCTCTTAATTAGGATATGTTTTCCTCAAAAGGACTTCTTCCCTCCTCTTATTTGGACTTATTAATTATCTCCTAATTAAGACTTAGTCGTATTGCGGTTTTGAGGTTTAATGAGTTAATGCAGTAGTGTAAGATGGTTGTCATTGTTGCTTAACCTTAATTGGAGCAGGCTTGATGATCTTCTGCATCATTAAATCTAGAGTAGAGTAGTTGTTCTCATCCCAGGAATAAAGCATGATGGTTTCTTTTGTAGAAGTTATGCTTAATTCCATCTTAAATTTGATCTTAGAAGTAAATGAATTAATGATACAAAACAATAATCCTACAATATCACTATTATGTCTGCATCGAAACAAATGCAGCTGTTTCGAGGCATTTTTTAAGTCGAAATTGTAATGAATTACATTTAAAAAACACATTTGACTAATCCTAATACGCTTCCATAGAGACGAATTTTGTTATTATTACCAGGTGTGAAATGCAATGCCAACGACCATTGCTTTAAAAACACGTGTCTATCAGATGGCAGAAAAGAATGTTTGGAAGGATGCAAACCTGGATGGTTCGGAAAGTTTTGTCTGCAAAGTTGCTCTCCTCATTGTTTCTGTGACAAAGAGTCAGGACACTGTACAAGCTGTATCTCAGGATGGTATGGAGAAGAATGTGGATCTCGCTGTAGTCCAGATTGTATTGACAAGAACTGTCACAGGAACGGTACCTGTGTTGATGGCTGTACACATGGATCATATGGCGAGAGATGTGAGCTGAAGTGTTCTCCTCACTGTGTGTCTGGGTGTGATCAGCTGTCAGGAGAGTGTGTTCAGTGTGAAGCAGGTCAGTATGGTTCAACCTGTCAGTTCCAATGTAGTGCTGGATGTGCAGGGGTTAACAGAGACTGTGACAGAGACGGAATATGTAGTGAGGGATGTGGCGAGGGTTACTATGGGGCGAAGTGCGAATACATGTGTCCAGACCAGTGCTATGAAGATCGGTGTGACAAGGACACTGGGGAATGTAGACGTAAAGGTACTGTATAATCACTGTTTACCACTGCTAGCTTTATCACAATAACTCATGGATGTATTTAGGACGACAGTTGGTGAAGTACGTTGTCAATAACACATTGTAACAATAAGAACAAGTGTTGTTTTATCATTAAAGATCAATTTGTGTCACGTTCTGATATTAATGGTTGATTTAATATTTCAATAATTAAGCAGTAATGTATCAACTGTTAGTTGTGATATATTTTTCAGACGAGAGTGAAGTGCAGTACTGGGTGGGTGGAGGTGTGGCTGTTGTCATCATTGTAGCAGTGCTGGTGTACATCGTATGTCGTATGAAAAGGTTAGTGTGGATTAAGAACTTTCAGTCACATACAGAACCATTTAACTGAATGGCGAATCATTTGTCTAGGCAAGAATGTATAATCATAGTTTGTTGAGAGTAATGATATTTCAGTTCACGTATTGTTGGATGTCACATATGTAAGAGGTACCTAACGACACTAATGTTTTCTCTGTAGGATGCACAGTGTAATCTACGACGTTGTGAAGTGGAGGAGGCGTCCTCCCTCTGTTGTACAAGATGCTAGTCCTGGTGTTGAACACGCTGCAATTCATGGTGTTGAACACGCTGCAATTCCTGGTGTTGAACAAGATGCTAGTCCTGGTGTCAATCCTGCATACGCTGAAGTTGATGACGAGGTGACAGTTACTCCTCCAAGAGTTTGCCTCCGTACTATCAGACAAACCAGCTACATCCGACCTAGACACAGTGGAGACTCTACAGACAACCTTCAGATACAACCCCAGGCGGCAGCTGCTCCACCTCCAGACAGACGACTGCACAACGTTCTACGACGCTCTGATGAATGGTCGGATAGACCAGACAGCTACGTGCTTCCTAATTACTGTGAGATCAACGAGGATCTCATGGTCCCCCTTCCCCAACCCTCTCAAGGAGCTGAAGGACCCGCCCCAGTCGTCAACAACTCCTCATTCTCTGTTGTAGCTGATGTACATGTACAAGTGGAAGATCCTGATGATGGAAATGCAACTGGAGGCGACATCAGAATTCCCCTTATAGCTGAATGTTTTCGGAACACTGAGATTGAAGACTCGGCATCTGACGAGGAACCCCGACCTGATGTTGAGAATTATGACCATCCATTTAGGGACGACTATGAGCAGTCTTAATAATGGTTCCATGGTAAATGTGCAAGACATCGAAATACTATAGAAGTTCTGACTACTTATTTTTCAATCTAAAAACCTGAATTCGTGTCTCCGGGTGTATTTACCTATTGAGATATGCATTGTAACTGTATTATCACTCAGTAGCACAGTGTTTACATGTCGAAAATATTCAAATTTGTCATTTACATTAAATGTTTATGCAGAACTAAATCTCAAAATCCTTGAGATATCTGAATATGTGCTTACTCTGTGGCATTTACTTATTTTAAAAATTATTTTTATACTTGGTGACTCGAAGGCCCGTTATAAAAACCACAGGGGTCACCCCCTAGCAACTTTGTTAGTCTCCTTTTCAAAAAGTGAATGCTATTGTTTTAATCTATTTATTATAATATCCATTTCATATAAACTCATGTTAAGCATAAATCTGTTTTGCCAGATGATGATATAATGGAGTGATCTTTTGTAACTAAGGTTAGAAAATCATCTGAACAATCAAGATCTTTAGGTTCAGAACTCAGAGTTGGATATTAATTGTGGGTAAATTATTACTGCCAGTATTTGGAAATGTACAAATGACATCTATTTAGATGATAATTTCATCTAAGTAGATGATAGTTTTGTTCTAATTAGATGATAGTTCCTATTGCTGCCAGTAGTGGGAACATTATACATAACATCTAATTAGAAAATTATACATAACATATAAGTAGATGATAGTTTCATCTAATTTGATGATAGTTTCATCTAATTAGATGATAGATTTGTTCTAATTAGATGATAAGTCCATCTAATTAAATGAAAGTTTCTTCTAATTAGGTGATAGTTTCATCTAATTAGATTAGCTAGAGCTGTAACAATATATGTCAGAAAGATGCATATTTTGGAATCCACCTCAACCTGGAGAGACACTACCCCTACCTATACTGAACAAGATCGCTTCTGTAACCTTTGGAGAGGCACTACCCCTACCTATACTGAACAAGATCGCTTCTGTAACCTCTGGAGAGGCACTACCCCTAACTATACTGAACAAGATAGCTTCTGTAACCTCTGGGGAGGCACTACCCCTACCTATACTGAACAAGATCGCTTCTGTAACCTCTGGAGAGGCACTACCCCTACCTATACTGAACAAGATCGCTTCTGTAACCTCTGGAGAGGCACTACCCCTAACTATACTGAACAAGATCGCTTCTGTAACCTCTGGAGAGGCACTACCCCTAACTATACTGAACAAGATAGCTTCTGTAACCTCTGGGGAGGCACTACCCCTACCTATACTGAACAAGATCGCTTCTGTAACCTCTGGAGAGGCACTACCCCTACCTATACTGAACAAGATCGCTTCTGTAACCTCTGGAGAGGCACTACCCCTAACTATACTGAACAAGATCGCTTCTGTAACCTCTGGGGAGGCACTACCCCAACCTATACTGAACAAGATTGCTTATGTAACCTCTGGGGAGGCACTACCCCAACCTATACTGAACAAGATCGCTTCTGTAACCTCTGGAGAGGCACTACCCCTACCTATACTGAACAAGATCGCTTCTGTAACCTCTGGAGAGGCACTACCCCTAACTATACTGAACAAGATCGCTTCTGTAACTTCTGGGGAGGCACTACCCCTACCTATACTGAACAAGATCGCTTTTGTAACCTCTGGGGAGGCACTACCCCTACCTATACTGAACAAGATCGCTTCTGTAACTTCTGGGGAGGCACTACCCCTACCTATACTGAACAAGATCGCTTCTGTAACTTCTGGGGAGGCACTACCCCTAACTATACTGAACAAGATCGCTTCTGTAACCTCTGGGGAGGCACTACCCCTACCTATACTGAACAAGATCGCTTCTGTAACCTCTGGAGAGGCACTACCCCTACCTATACTGAACAAGATCGCTTCTGTAACCTCTGGAGAGGCACTGCCCCTACCTATACTGAACAAGATCGCTTCTGTAACCTCTGGGGAGACACTACCCCTACCTATACTGAACAAGATTGCTTCTGTAACCTCTGGGGAGGGGCTAATAAGTAGGCTTAAGTAAGTAAGATGGTTAGAATTGAGATTCGTGGATAACTATTAATACATCTGTTTACGTTGTAAAAACGTAGGCGACCATTATCATCAATTCGAACTGTGTTTTTACAGGGAGAATGAAAGAACACGCATGTGTGTGAACCCTGGGTATGGGGAAATCTCGTTTTACTGTAAATGTCAGTTGTAGAATATTGTATTTAAACAAACTCTTTCAGAATGGTTTTCATATTCCCGCTTCATGTTGTAAATTGAATCAAAAGTTGAAACAGATAACATGTATCAACAAGAAGATCATAAATAAACCCGTCAGAACGTATTTCAGTTTCAACTCCTTGTAATAAATATATCCTTCTTGAAAATTAGTTGTATCATGTTCCGCAGTGAGAGCTCACCTTGGTATGTCCTTGAGTCCGTTTTATTGCTCTGAAGTGCAACAGTGTATAGATTTGCTTACCATTACTTAAAGGGACACAATAGTGTTGTAGATGTTAGACACAATCTACCAGAGAGAAACTCAGATAAGACACGGCCCTCATTAAAGTAACCTGTTCCTACTTAATAACAAGATTCCAACTGTTAAATACATTAAACTTAAGTCCGGCCATAAGAAGATGCAAATATGACTTCGTTTCCATACCATTGATTATAATCCTTCAGATTCAATGCTGCTTCTCTATGGAATTCACTGCCTCATGAACTCAAATGTGCTTCATCTCTAACTGTTTTCAAGTCCCACCTTAAAACTCATCTTTTCAAACGCTATTATTAAACTTATATTAATCTCTTGCTGTGTGTATATATAGGGATTATTACCCGAGGAAGTGTGTCATGTGACTTTTACGAAACGAGTGTGAATTTTGTTATTGCCCGAGCGAGTGCATTGGGTTATACATAAATTTGCACGAGTTTCGTAAAAGCCGTATGACATACTTTCGAGTGTTATAATATCTTTGTTACCCATTTTATTCCATCTGAAACAATGGTTGCTAAGCAAACGTGATATGTGAAAATGTGCTCATATCAATAATATTAACTCGGTTATTTTCAACCATATGGGTAATCTTACCTCCTATACATCATTGAAGTGAGAGGGAAAATTACTAAGTGGTAACAAGACTTCTAGATAACTAGATCTGTGTGTTATATTAATATTCAACCATGACATATATTAAAACAGTCTTGTAACAACTAGATGTCATCATATATTCCCAAGTCCGTCAATATATATTGTAAATTTATAATGTAAAGAAAATTTAAAACAAGATTGAAAGGAAATGTCAAACTTAGGACATTAAATACTATTTCATATTTGTAATATTACAATATTCTATTAAAATGTTTTCACCCTTTGACATCGCATAAATCAGGACAATTGTTTTACCCTTGTCTGTCTATGTTCAATGATTGTAGAACTTTCATACTTCTCATACTTTTCTGTTTTTATAAATTATTTGTTAAAGGTACATCCATTGTGTTGTTGGGGGTCACATATTCCAAAAGTAGTGGTTTCTGATCGAAAACCGGACAATGAATGGCGATTGACGCGTGCCAATGAGTCAAACGTAATTCTTAATATCTTATTTATAACAGACACCATTTTGGTTGATGATGTTCAATAGGTCATATAACTACTGTGCATGTAAATAGAGCATGCAGTTTCGGTTTCTACACATACATGATGATCTTACTCGATTTTAATTGGAAACTAGTAATTATGATATGTTTGGCGATTCGGGATGAATATGCAAGCTGGGTTAATTTATTTGTACTGTAAACAACACATGTGGTGTGTTAGAACGTATTAAAGCCAAATACAATTATATGAAACAAGATGGATGTAAATGGATAACACTTCAATGATTTGTTTATATCGACTCCGCATATGGCTCACATACTGCGCAAGATGCATTAAATATCTATTTAACGTATTGCTTTCTGCTCCGTGCTTGACTACCTAAGTATGTTTGCTTCATATTGAAACCACTTTCTTATCAGTGTTACTTGACTGAATTGTGCTCCGAGTATATTTAATTTAAAATAAATAATTTAAATAAAGTTTTCCAAAACACCAAGGCGTTAACGAACTTGAAACTTTTCTATGAACAAGCAATAAGGAATATATTCAAAATAATCACAAATCATCACATATTGGTGGCAATATAAAACTGACGAAAGAGATTATGTTTGGAGCGGACTTATATCAGAAATGTATACTATTCGTCTCCTTTTTTTAACGAAGACACTATTTACCTGGGGTATAATAACAGTCAAATACGTATCCAAGATGAATGATATGGTCAATAATTTGGTTTACAACATTTAAACATTAATCAACAAGGGATGTGGTTCTGTAGAGACATAAAGTCTTGTTTTTGTATTTGTTGCAACAAGAGAATAACAATGAAGATAAGCTATGAAAGAAAAAAACTTAATAAATTATGTGCTTCTAAACTTATTTCTAGCCTAATAGAATATATAGAATAACAGTAAACTTTATAAATAACGTGCTTTTAGATATTTTTAAAAAAAAATATGCTTTGTTATTTTCTCTAGACGAATATTACACTAGACTAAAAAACAATGTGCTTCTTAACTTTTCAAAATACAGATGTACCATTAGATGTATTAAATAATGGGTTTCTTATTTTTTCTCCAAACCAATATCATCACTACATGAAATAAATAATGTGCTTCTTAACATTTATCGATATGAATATATCACTAGACTTAATATATGATATGCTTCTTAACATTTTTGTTACGAATATATCACTTGACGTAATAAATACATAATTTATAGATCTCCCATGACATTTTAAAATCCTTGTTTTTGATTGGTTTATTTTATGGTCGAACGGAGGTTCGAACACGATTTTTGTGAACGGCGATTTACCGCGTTTGGATACATGGTGATGTTAGATTCTAGGCCAAGCTATGTCATTGAAATAAACATGCGTAAATCAGTTGTCTTCACATTACGGTTTCCATCATGTGTTCCTTCTACACAATTTAATCTGTGTATCTGTTTTTGAAAATTATTCTAATTTGAACCGATGTTTTAAACAGTGAAACTACAGTAGTCGATCAAGACCGTCATAAGCCCTGAACAAACCGGTTTCGTTTCGGATACAATGACGTCATACGCTCATTCAGTTATGACGTCACAAGAATGGTCCCGTCAATTTCACTGGTGGTGGAGGAAAGCTTTCAAGGCAGAGAAACGTTAAGATTTACAAACCTGTAACTTATATTTGATTAAAATCTATTTTATCACTTAATTATCATATTTTAATAAGAATGAATTGTTAATTTCTCCAGTTAGTAAATTTCTACCGTATCGAAATCAACGTAAATGTGATGCGTCATACCTTAAAAAAATGGGTTCAACCGATTACCGCATCACTCAGATCACTTCCGCAGTGTCAAAGAAACACTTTTAAAATACGCTGATAACTCGTCATGGTAGAATGGAGATAAACCTACTGACGCGTTCGGCTCCGAATGATAAAAATCGGTATCGAATCTACGTTAGACTCACAAAAAGTTAAAAACACAGTAGGTTTATCTCATAATTAGACTGAATGAATTAAGTGATTATTAACTTTTTGTCAATAAGGATATATCACTAGACTTACTTAATAATGTGCTTCTTAACTTTTTCTCTAGACGAATACATCACTACACTTAATGTTTTGATTCTCAACTATATCGATACTCATATACCACTTGACATAATAAATAATATGCTTCTCTGCTGTTTTTGATACGAATTGATAATAAGACTGAATAAACAAAGTGCTTCTTATGATTTCTCTATACAAATATTTTAATAGCTTTAATGAAAAATGTGCTTCTTAACCTTTCTCTGGAGGAATATTTCTCTAGACTTTATAAGTAATGTGCTGCTTAAATGTTCTTAAGATGTATTTAGTACTAAACTAAATACATAATGTGCTGTTAACTTTTAGGTGCATGTCAAAGCGCATACATACACATACGCATACACATACATTCCAACTAGAATCAATATATGATGTACAACATATTGTATGTAGATGGCTTATCACATATCTTGGTACCAGAATAAAAAATAGTGCTATTCTTAACATATCCCCACATAATTAAATCCAAAATACTAAACACTGAAAAATATATAATGTGATTCTTGACTATTTATCTATGTTCACATGTAAATATAACGTTGGTCCATGTTGTTGATAATTCATTGAGAACGTAAGGAGATGATGCAACTATTGTGCCCTATACACAAGTCATTTACAATACTATATTGAGAGTGTTGGTTGAATATGTACATAGTGTCCAATTAACATATTATTGGTAATACATGTTGATGTTTTGGTAGATTATGTAAATATTGTTTCGTTCCCATACTATTGACAATATTCACTGAAGGGCAAACTAATCTTCCTTGAAGAAAATGTTATACATTTGATAGTATGAAGAATAATGAATGTTTTCTTTAATTTAACCAAAATTCAACAGAATAGAGGATCGTATCTGGTGCGCAAGTGCAATGAAACTCAACATCAGTCGAATTTTGCGAAAAGCTTGTGCATTGATATTTTCAAAGCTTTCACGTGCGAGAAATGAGGAAATGTGTGACATACACTATATATTGGAAGTAATATAAAAACCCAAATGTTTACTGCCGTTAATGACAGAAGCGATAGAGAAAGTAGAGAAAGAGAGAAAGAGACGGGGATGCTGCATAAAATACACGGAATATAAGTGACGGCTGTTATATCCTAAGTATGGATCTATCCCATCTTAAGATTGGATAGCAGAACGTTTTAGAAAAACATGAGTTTGATGAGAAAACTGATTTTGATGAAAAAAATGACTTTGATGAAAAAAACGACTTTGATGAAAAAGCTGATTTTGATAAAAAAAAAAAAATGACTTTGATGAAAACCCGACTTTAATGAAAAAAATGACTTTTTGATGAATAAAAACGACTTTTTGATGAAAAAAACGACTTTGGTGAAAAATCTGAATTTGATGAAAAAACTGATTTTGATGAAAAAAATGGCTTGATGAACAAACTGACTTTGATGAAAAAACTGCAGGGTATTCTTAGTATTTCATGTAAAGCTTGTAATGGCCTTGGCCAGGTATGATTCATGCCTCAATGTCAGCTTGTTCTCGTGACTGATAAGAGGTATGAACTCTGGCTTGTTGTAGCATTGATTTAGAGGAACTATAAATGTATTGCATGTTGTGTCATGTGCACATTTTACTGTCTCCAATTGAGAATAAGCCCCGGTCAAGCTTGTGTAACTTGTTTGTGACTGTCAAAGATATCAAATATAACTTCAAAATAGCTTCTTGATAAAATATCGAATACAAGGGTAATTATTTTTAATAACTTAAAAGTGTTTTCTGAGTGATTTTACCCATGTTAATGTTCACCCTTGTTGCAAGACTGGTAGCAAAAATTCCAAACAGGTTTGCTTTTTATGAACGTTTATGTTCATATAAGTTAATATAAGATTTAAAGTAATAAGATTTAAATGATCCTTTTTGGCAAGACAACATTTCACATTATTATACTAAATACCTATCATTTGTATGGATAGTTTATATTCCGTAAAATAGTAGCCCTTCTCAGTTGTTTACAGGTGTCATTACATTAATTAGTACACACATCAGTGAGCAACTTTTGTCAGATTTACCTGTTTGCAAAAAGTCTTATTTTTAGGTGCATACTGCTGTAACTAAATTTAGTTACTTTTTGCTAAAATGCAGTTTGTTAAGGTTCATCAGTTCACTTGAAAGAATGGAATTATTCACATTATGATAACCGATATTGACCTTCATATTTTCAATGTTCACTTGTTTTCATTTAATTATGTTCAAACGTGCCATTTATAATACATGTTTATGGAGAAGTGAAGTTCACAGAGTCCGAAATGTTGTTGCTGAGAAGCTGTGGAAGATTAGACTTGCTGTAGATTTTGTTTTTTTACATTGTTTTGTTGTATACTTGGTTACACTTAAAGATCACTTAAAGTTCGACAAGCGTCACATCCTTAGAAACTATGTTCATCTCCTTATCAATTAGGCATTGAATGACGGGATATATAAATTGCAAACTTGATAATCATGGGACCCCAGTATTTATTTATTAGTTCTTCTAACTACTTGTGTGGTCTGTTGTAACAGAACGAAACGGGGACATACTTGAATTAGAATATCAAGTTATTAGAATATCAATGATAGATTGAAAACTCCCCAATCTAAATAAATTTAGATCAACAGGTATATTAGGTTGTATATCCATGATATAGGACAGTCGATCTAAATTTATTTAGATTGAAAACTCCCTACTTTATATAACTTCTCGAGTAACTCCATGTGTTAAACGTTATTGTGCCCTGTTGAAGTGCATATTTTGTGTACATGTACATATTATATAAATGTGTATATATGTTTGTTGATGTGATCTCTTTTGGTGTCATTGTATCTGATTGATTTTAAACTAGTAGTTATAATATCCGTTTCCTCTAAACACATGTTTAACAAAGACATTTAACATTAAGATCTTAAAATCTTTAACTAGTGGCTGCATCATGAGTTTAAAAGTGATTGTTGGAAATACTAAGTAGGTTATACTTCACACTCTGTTAGGCTTATAGATGCTAAGTTAGATATCATTGACGGTATGACTGACAGGTTCTTCCTACAATACAGGTTTTAGAACACTTCATGTAAGGATAAAAATTAAATGTTTCTCGGTCTCTTTTTTCTTAAAAGTGACGAAGGCGGTAGGATTTTCCTTTTACTTTTTGTTGGAAATAATACTGCCAAAGAAAAAATACATTATATTTTTGTCATCAGAATATAGCTTGGAAATGCTAGAAGTGTACAAAACAGAAGCACATCCATTCCTGCAGACCATTTAGTTGGTACGTGAACGGATTTTTGGATAAGCAAACATGATGCAGCAAATTCGTAATTTATTGTTTTAAATGACAATAAAAAGTTGTTACGTGCACAAATAAAAGTGATGCGCTGACGCCTGAGATACATTGCATGTTTCTATTACAGGGAAAATGAAAGAACCAACATGTGTGTAAATCCGGGGTATGGGGAGATACAATATTTTATTTGAACAAACCCTTTGAGACTGGTTTTCATATTCCCGCTACATGTTGTAAATTTGATCAAACAGATTTCAGATTTAACAGATTATCAATATCAACAACAAGATAATAAATAAACCCACCAGGACGTATTTCAGTTTCATTGATGTAATTATTCTACCCAGCTGGTTGTAACATGTTCCCGCAGTGAAACCTCACCTTGGTATATCAAAGGACGTGATTGAGTCCGTTTTATAGCTTTGAAGTGTAACAGCGTATGCATTTTCTGAACATTACTTAAAGGGGAACAATACTGTAGAAGAAGTGAGATGAAATTTACCAGAGAGAAAATCAGTTAAGACAGTTAAGACAGTTTAATACTGGCTAACATGTTCCAAGTTCTTCTTTTGATAACAAAATTCCAACTGTTAAATACATTACCCTTCAGTCCGGGACATAGCAGATGTAAATATCACTTAATCTCCATGATTTTGATAATAATTCAAATATGTAATATAAATAATATAAATACGATATCATGTTGGTACTGTTCATTATATATGTTGAGATATTTAGATATAAAATGTTAATCTGACGTCGTTACCTACGTTTTCTTTGTTTTGTTTGGACACTGCATATATCAGGATCTCTATATGAGATGGTTATATCACTGTCAGATAACTTACTCTTTCATATTGCACAAGGTGTGTTAAATAACTCTGTAACTCACGCTTCAATAGCTTTGCCTAAATCGTGTTATAACCGAAATCAATATATCTGCATAGCTGCAGTACTCTCTACGAGAGGTGCAAGTGCAAATAAATCTGTCACATACTATGTGTCTCACATTGCTTTCTGCTCGGTGCTTGACTACAAAAGTATGATTGTTTCAAATTGAAACCACTCGTTTACCACGTGTTACTTGACTGTTTTGTAATCCCCGTATATATTTTTAAAATAACATTAAAAGGAAGTTTCTCTGAAATGTGTTATGCTTGTTAAACACAGTTTTCATCACTTTAATGTTGAGTCAACGAACTTGAAAATTACCCCTGTACATATTGTACTCACAATACTCACTTTCAAAACGTGCATCATTTGGTAAAGGTCAAACACACTACAATTCAGAATGATGATAGTTACCATTGCATAAACCAATTTCTTCCACTCACTAACGTCTAACGTGATATCATAATATGAGGAAAGTACAGGGAATTATAATGAAAGTTAAATTGCTCAAATTAATGGTGATGTTTTATTATATGCTATTGAGATTATTCTAACAGTTATTTCGTTTATAAGAATGATAATCTTACACAATATGATAAGGAATTATATCAACAGTAAATTTGTTCAATTGACTAATAATCTTGAATGAAAGAGCCACCCCATCAGTCAACTTGCATCACAGAATGAGACACTACACACTGTGCATTGTAAGGTCTGATGTTGGGAAAACCACCACGTCAGTTTAACTTATACATTTCAAGAAACTAAAAAGAATCAAGCCATGTTTAGTCTTGGTGGTAACACAAACCTCAGGAAACTGCTTGTGTTGACAATGACCATACCATTTGATTTTTACCTCGACAACATTCGACGTTTCTCAGATAAAATTATATTGTCAATAATTTGGTTTAGTACATTGAAACATTTAGTCAACAACTGTGTAAGAACTAGACTTGAGTGCCTGTTAACTTTTCTCTAGATGAACACATCACTAAACTAAATATATGATATTCTTAACTTTTCTCCAGACGAACACATCACATTAAATAAAGATGCTAAGTGAATATAAAACAACACACCAACTAGAATAAATAAATGATGTAGTTCATATCATGTCTCTTGATATCACACACCTTAGAATCGGAATAAAACATATATAACACTTCCCAAATTATATACATTAACAACTCGAGCAACTTACAATATTTATAGTGTGATTCTTGCCTTTTATCTATGTTTATGTGTCGGAAAAATACACAAAGTTGTTCGCTGATATCATAAATGTCTCGTCATGTCCCGTCAGTGGTAATCTATGAAGAACTGTTTTAAGTAGTTGTAAATATGACGTCGGTTATATGTCTTTCATAATCTAAAGAGAGGTGTTTTAAATAGGTTTAAATTAATATAGCGTCGATTATATGCCTTTGATAATCTGTGTAGAGGTGGCGGTCTTATAACGAATCATATGGGTTTACACTTTCTAATATTATCATGAATCTAAAAATAAAAACGAAAACGTTTAAAACGAAATTGCGAAATCATGAAAATAAAACATTTTGAAGAAATAATGTGACCTATAAATCGACAGTGGTATGGAACTCGTCAATGTGAAAGGGAGAGTTGTAGGTCTGATGCTAATTTGAGAGTTAAGACAGCCAGATGAATGACCATTCCATTATGGACACTCGAAAGGAAATGGACTCGCATGGCTTAACCGAACCATGTACATTCGTTTTATCTTGCAATTTATTTCCCTTTTTGTGAGGTCACTTTCAGTAAGAATTGCGTGCTACAGCGCCATTAAGTATTATAATGTAATGGTAGAAGATGTTTTCATTACTTGTAAATACTCGATTTATCAACATCTATGTTGTAATCTATCCACATTTTGGGTGTCTAACCTCTAAGTAATAGTTATTTGAAGCATTTAAAGTGAATTATCTTATTAGTATTATTGGTGAAACAATTGTGTGTTCATATTTAAGAAATAAAAGCCAATTCCAACAAAGAAGACTCTCCTCTGCCATTATCTTTGGTTTCATTTTCTTTATAAAAGTATTTTCATCAAAATTAATTTGTTATGAAATTATTTTAAGCATTGAATTTTAACCCTGTCCCCTTTAAAGATATATTTTGCCCATTTTTTAAATGATCCTTTGTACCATCATTGTATTTCGAAGTCTGTTTATTTTGCAACAATCATTTGTGTATTCTTTTCTCCATAAGTAAATTCATTTATTATCAAATTCAATTGTCAATGTCGTTTTGTCATTTAAGTAAATTTGTTCATCAAACTCATTTTTATTCAATCACATTTAATTTTTTATAAAATTCATTTTTTTTTAATTTGTTTTTTTTTCATCAAAGTCAATGGATTCATCAAAAGTATTTTTTTCATCAAAGTCGTTTTTTCATCAAAGTCGTTTTTTTTCATCAAAGTCAGTGTTTTCATCAAAGTCAGTTTTTTCATCAAAATCAGTTTTTACATCAAAATACATTTTTTCATCAAACTCTTAAGATAGGATATCCCAACCTGAGATAGCGATTTATCCACAGTTGGGATATCCCTGAGAGCTATCCCATCTTAAGATAGGATATCCCAACCTGAGATAGCGATTTATCCACAGTTGGGATATCCCTGAGAGCTATCCCATCTTAAGATAGGATATCCCAACCTGAGATAGCGATTTATCCACAGTTGGGATATCCCTGAGAGCTATCCCATCTTAAAGTGGGATAGATCCATAGTTGGGATACAACAACGGCAACGTCATGAGGCATGTCGTGCAAGACATGTCTCATTTGAAATTTAGTTTTCAATTATAATTAGTGTCACTGCTTCTTAAACGTGACATCATCAGTGGCAACGGCACTGAGTCGCCACCTCAGTTGTAGGACAGTTGCTAGAAGCCTCAGTGCCTTGGGATCAGAACATATCGGGAAATGGTACTGACAAACATACATCGGCAGCTGTGGTTATGGGCAACACAAATATGACGTTGGCAGTTACGTGACAGGTGTCAGATGCTTTGTTTCAGATGAAAGCCGATTCGCCATATCAAGAGTTGATGGAAGAGTGGGGGTTTAAGGGCGGACAGGTGAAAGTGTGGTCAGTTGTGATAGTGTACAATACATGGAGGGATACTGCTTTCATCCGATTTATCCCCGAAATCTAGAGTGCATATATACTGTCAAAAAGCAAGGCAATCTGTTAACTCTCTGAATAGTCTCGGCCTAAACAGTAGAGATTTACATCCTACATCATCTGTAAAAATATGGAAGAGGATGATACTACCAACGAGTTTCTATGGCTGTAAACTTTACCCATTCTACGGGCTAAATACTTTGATATGGTAGAAAGCACTCAACGATAATTTGCCAAATGCTTTCAGGGTTTTGGTAAACGTATCTCCTCTGCTTCTGTCTTAGGCAACCTTGGCCTGTTGACTATGGATGGATATATACATAAATGTAGACTACTTCCATTGACTGTATGACTGTTACACGGACAATATGACTGTTAAATAGACTGTATGACTGTTACATGGACTGTATGACTGTTACATTGACTGTATGACTGTTACATAGTTTTATGACTGTTACATGGAATGCATGACTGTTACATTGACTGTATGGCTATTACATTGACTGTATGACTGTTACATTGACTGCATGACCGTTATATAGACTGTATAACTGTTACATGGACTGTATGACTGTTACATTGACTGTATGACTGTTACATTGACTGTATGACTGTTACATTGACTGTATGACTGTTACATTGACTGCATGACTGTTACATTGACTGTATGGCTATTACATTGACTGTATGACTGTTACATTGACTCTATGACTGTTACATTGACTGCATGGCTATTACATTGACTGTATGACTGTTACATTGACTGCATGACTGTTACATTGACTGTATGACTGTTACATTGACTGTATGACTGTTAGATAGACTGTATGACTGTTACATAGAAGTATGAATGTTACTGAGACTCTATAACCATTATATTGAATATATGCCCGTTAGATATACTATATGACTGTTACATGGACTGTATGACCGTTATATAGACTGTATGACTGTTAAATAGACTGTATGACTATTACATTGACTGTGTGACTGTTACATTGACCGTATGACTGTTACATGGACTGTATGACTGTTACACGGATAATATGACTGTTAAATAGACTGTATGACAGTTACATTGACTGTGTGACTGGTACATTGACTGTTTGACTGTAACATAGACTTATGACTATTACATGAACTGTATGACTGCTACATAGACTGTATGACAGGTACATGGACTGTATGACTGGTACATGGACTGTATGACTGGTACATGGACTGTATGACAGGTACACGGATAGTATGACTGTTAATATTATCGATATGAGCACAAGAGCACATACCACGTTTGCTTAACAACCATTGTTTCACCGCGACTTCCTGTATGTGACGTCATGAAACGATTGTTCGTGACGTCACTGTAGATTGCTTTCGCAAGAGAAGTGAGTCGTTTCCTGGCTAATTTTACGCGAATAAGATGGAATAAAATGGGTAATTAAGAAATCATTACACTCGAAACTGTGCCACATTGCTTTTACGAAACCCGTGCAAATTTATGTATAACCCTCGCTCTCGCTCGTAAAGTCATATGACACACTTCCTCGGGTAATAATCTTTATATACTTACCTAATTCAATTGTATGTTATGCGCATTGAGCATGGACCTTGGTAGAATTCTGCGGTTAATAAGAACTCATTATTATACTTATTATACTAATAATTCAAATAAAATAAATAAGACGTCAGGTTTAGACATAATAACGTTTCCATACTTTTGATTATGTATGTTGAAGTTAGTTAGAAGATGTAAAGATGACGTCGTGCTCATATTAATTACTTTGTTCACTTAGATAGAAGATTTTACATGTTGCAGGTTATCTTACCTCCTATACATAAATCATCGGAGTGAGAAGAAAACTTACTAAGTGGTAACAGGACTTCTAGATAACTAGATCTGTGTGTTTTATTCATATTCAACCATGACATATATTAAAACTGGTCTGAATGAATACAGTCTTGTAAAAACTAGATGTATTCATACGTTCCCAAGTCCGTCAATATATATTGTAAATTTATAATGTAAATCAGAACATTTAAAACAAGATTGAAAGGAAATTTCAAACTTAATATATTTCATATTTGTAATATTACAACATTTCATTAAATGTGTTCACCCTTTGATATCGCATAAATCAGGACAAATGTTTTACCCTGGTCTGTCTATGTTCAATGATTTCATACTTCTCATACTTTTCTGTTTTTATCAAATATTGTTGATGGGTTTGGGGTCATATATACCGAACGTTATAAATGGTGTCACTATAGAGAAGTACCGACTGTTACCGAAAACTGACATATTGATGATAGTGGACTGAAGGTAAAAGTTTCTGATCGAAAACCGGACAATGCCAATGAGTCAAACATAATTCTGGAATCTTATTTAAAACAGACAGAATTTGGGTTGATGATGTTGAATAGGTCATATAACCATTGTGCATGTAAATAAGGCATGCAGTTTCGGTTTCTACACATGCATCATGATGTTACTCGATTTTAATTGGAAACTAGTAATTATAATATATTTGGCGATTTAGGATGAATATGCAAGCTGAGTGAACTTATTTGTACTGTCAACAACACATGTGGTGTGTTGGAACGTATTAAAGCCAAATACAATTGTAGGAAACAAAATGGATGCACCTTTAACACTTCAATGTTGTTTTTATATTCACTCCGCATTTGGCTCACATACTGCGCAAGATGCGTTAAATATCTATTTATCTCACTCCTAAATCGTTCTGCCTCAATCTTGTACAAACAGAAATCAATATCTCTGCATAGCTGCAGCACACTTTACGAGGAGAGCAAATGCATATAAATCTGCCACATGTCACGTGTCTTGTATTGCTCTTCGCTCGCTGTTTGACTACCCAAATATGTTTGCTTCATATTGAAACAACTCGCTTATCGGTGTTACTTGACTGAATTGTGATCCAAGTATAGTTTATTTAAAATAAATACGTATCTTTGCATTAAACTATTTCTGTCACTCAGTTACATCTTACACGATTTTGAAATAAATTAGTTTACCAGTGTTGTTGCCCACATGACTATTAATCTTACATTGGTATTAATATTTCACTGAAAGGAATATAGTTTGTAGTAATTGTAATCTTACACCCTATGATAGGGATTATATCAACAGTTATATTGTTCAAATGACTGATTATCAAGTCTGCAAAAGCCATCCCCATCAGTAAACTTGCATTACAGAATGAGAGAAGATACACAGTGTGTCCTGTAAGGACTGAAGTTGGGACAACCATCCCCATCAGTAAACTAACATAACAGAATGAGACACTACACACTGTGTCATGTAAAGACTAATGTTGGGACAATTGTCCCCATCAGTAAACTTACATCACAGAATGAGAGACACTTCACACTGTGTCCTGTAAGGACTGTTGTTGGGACAATTGTCCTCATCAGTAAACTTACATCACAGAATGAGAGACACTGCACACTGTGTCCTGTAAGGTTTGTTGTTGGGACAATTGTCCCAATCAGTAAACTTGCATCACAGAATGAGAGACGCTACACACTGTGTCCTGTAAGGACTGAAGTTGAGACAACCATCCCCATCAGTAAACTTACATCACAAAATGAGACACTATACACTGTGTCATGTAAGGACTAATGTTGGGACAATTGTCACAATCAGTAAACTTACATCAGAAAATGAGAGACGCTACACACTGTGTCCTGTAAGGACTGATGTTTGGACAACCATCCCCATCAGTAAACTTACATCACAGAATGAGACACTACACACTGTGTCATGTAAAGACTAATGTTGGGACAATTGTCCCCATCAGTAAACTGACATCACAGAATGAGAGACGCTAAACACTGTGTCCTGTAAGGACTGATGTTGCGACAACCATCCCCATCAGTAAACTTGCATCACAGAATGAGAGACACTACACACTGTGTCCTGTAAGGACTGTTGTTGGGAAAATTGTCCCCATCAGTAAACTTGCATCACAGAATGAGAGACGCTACACACTGTGTCATGTAAGGACTGATGTTGAGACAATAACCAGTAAACTTACATCACACAATAAGACACTACACACTGTGTCCTGTAAGGACTTATGTAGGGACATTTGTCCCCATCAGTAAACTTACATCACAAAATGAGAGACGCTACACACTGTGTCCTGTAAGGACTGTTGTTGGGACAATTGTCCCCATCAGTAAACTTACATCACAGAATGAGAGACGCTACACACTGTGTCCTGTAAGGACTGATGTTGGGACAATTGTCCCTATCAGTAAACTTACATCACAGAATGAGAGACACTACTCAATGCGTCCTAAAAGGACTGTTGTTGGGACAATTGTCCCTAACAGTAAACTTACATCACAGAATGAGAGACGCTACACACTGTGCACTGTAAGGACTGAAGTTGGGAAAATGTTTCCCATCAGTAAACTTACATCACAGAATGAGAGACACTTCACACTATGCACTGTAAGGACTGTTGTTGGGACAATTGTCCCCATCAGTAAACTTACATCAACGAATGAGAGACGCTACACACTGTGTCCTGTAAGGACTGACGTTGGGACAATTGTCCCTAACAGTAAACTTACATCACAGAATGAGAGAAGCTACACACTATGCACTGTAAGGACTGTTGTTGGGACAATTGTCCCCGTCAGTAAACTTGCATCACAGAATGAGAGACACTACACACTGTGTCCTGTAAGGACTGATGTTGTGACAACCATCCCCATCAGTAAACTTACATCACAAAATGAGAGACGCTACACACTGTGTCCTGTAAGGACTGTTGTTGGGACAATTGTCCCCATCAGTAAACTTGCATCACAGAATGAGAGACGCTACACACTGTGTCATGTAAGTACTGATGTTGAGACAATAACCAGTAAACTGACATCAAACAATGAGACACTACACACTGTGTCCTGTAAGGACTTATGTAGGGACATTTGTCCCCATCAGTAAACTTACATCACAAAATGAGAGACGCTACACACTGTGTCCTGTAAGGACTGTTGTTGGGACAATTGTCCCCATCAGTAAACTTACATCACAGAATGAGAGACGCTACACACTGTGTCCTGTAAGGACTGATGTTGGAACAATTGTCCCTATCAGTAAACTTACATCACAGAATGAGAGACACTACTCAATGCGTCCTAAAAGGACTGTTGTTGGGACAATTGTCCCTAACAGTAAACTTACATCACAGAATAAGAGACGCTACACACTGTGCACTGTAAGGACTGAAGTTGGGAAAATGTTTCCCATCAGTAAACTTACATCACAGAATGAGAGACACTTCACACTATGCACTGTAAGGACTGTTGTTGGGACAATTGTCCCCATCAGTAAACTTACATCAACGAATGAGAGACGCTACACACTGTGTCCTGTAAGGACTGATGTTGGGACAATTGTCCCTATCAGTAAACTTACATCACAGAATGAGAGACACTACTCAATGCGTCCTAAAAGGACTGTTGTTGGGACAATTGTCCCTAACAGTAAACTTACATCACAGAATGAGAGACGCTACACACTGTGCACTGTAAGGACTGAAGTTGGGAAAATGTTTCCCATCAGTAAACTTACATCACAGAATGAGAGACACTTCACACTATGCACTGTAAGGACTGTTGTTGGGACAATTGTCCCCATCAGTAAACTTACATCAACGAATGAGAGACGCTACACACTGTGTCCTGTAAGGACTGACGTTGGGACAATTGTCCCTAACAGTAAACTTACATCACAGAATGAGAGACGCTACACACTATGCACTGTAAGGACTGTTGTTGGGACAATTGTCCCCGTCAGTAAACTTGCATCACAGAATGAGAGACACTACACACTGTGTCCTGTAAGGACTGATGTTGTGACAACCATCCCCATCAGTAAACTTACATCACAAAATGAGAGACGCTACACACTGTGTCCTGTAAGGACTGATTTTGGGACAACCATCCCCATCAGTAAACTTCCATCACAGAATGAGACACTACACACTGTGTCATGTAAAGACTAATGTTGGGACAATTGTCCCCATCAGTAAACTTACATCACAGAATGAGAGACACTTCACACTGTGTCCTGTAAGGACTGTTGTTGGGAATGTTGATACAATACTCAACGTATCTTTGCATTAAACTATTTCTGTCACTCAGTTACATCTTACACGATTTTGAAATAAATTAGTTTACCACTGTTGTTGCCCACATGACTATTAATCTTACATTGGTATTAATATTTCACTGAAAGGAATATTGTTTGTATTAATTGTAATCTTACACCCTATGATAGGGATTATATCAACAGTTATATTGCTCAAATGACTGAATATCAAGTCTGCAAAAGCCATCCCCATCAGTAAACTTGCATTACAGAATGAGAGAAGATACACAGTGTGTCCTGTAAGGACTGAAGTTGGGACAACCATCCCCATCAGTAAACTTACATAACAGAATGAGACACTACACACTGTGTCATGTAAAGACTAATGTTGGGACAATTGTCCCCATCAGTAAACTTACATCACAGAATGAGAGACACTTCACACTGTGTCCTGTAAGGACTGTTGTTGGGACAATTGTCCTCATCAGTAAACTTACATCACAGAATGAGAGACACTGCACACTGCGTCCTGTAAGGTTTGTTGTTGGGACAATTGTCCCAATCAGTAAACTTGCATCACAGAATGAGAGACGCTACACACTGTGTCCTGTAAGGACTCATGTTGAGACAACCATCCCCATCAGTAAACTTACATCACAAAATGAGACACTATACACTGTGTCATGTAAGGACTAATGTTGGGACAATTGTCCCCATCAGTAAACTTACATCACAAAATGAGAGACGCTACACACTGTGTCCTGTAAGGACTGATGTTTGGACAACCATCCCCATCAGTATACTTACATCACAGAATGAGACACTACACACTGTGCCATGTAAAGACTAATGTTGGGACAACTGTCCCTATCAGTAAACTTACATCACAGAATGAGAGACACTTCACACTGTGTCCTGTAAGGACTGTTGTTGGGACAATTGTCCCCACCAGTAATCTTACATCACAGAATGAGACACTACACACTGTGTCCTGTAAGGACTAATGTAGGGACAATTGTCCCCATCAGTAAACTGACATCACAGAATGAGAGACGCTACACACTGTGTCCTGTAAGGACTCATGTTGAGACAACCATCCCCATCAGTAAACTTGCATCACAGAATGAGAGACACTACACACTGTGTCCTGTAAGGACTGTTGTTGGGACAATTGTCCCCATCAGTAAACTTGCATCACAGAATGAGAGACGCTACACACTGTGTCCTGTAAGGACTGATGTTGGGACAATTGTCCCTATCAGTAAACTTACATCACAAAATGAGAGACGCTACACACTGTGTCCTGTAAGGACTGTTGTTGGGACAATTGTCCCCATCAGTAAACTTACATCACAGAATGAGAGACGCTACACACTGTGTCCTGTAAGGACTGATGTTGGGACAATTGTCCCTATCAGTAAACTTACATCAAAGAATGAGAGACACTACACAATGCGTCCTAAAAGGACTGTTGTTGGGACAATTGTCCCCATCAGTAAACTTACATCACAGAATGAGAGACACTACACACTGTGTCCTGTAAGGACTGTTGTTGGGACAATTGTCCCCATCAGTAAACTCACATCACAGAATGAGAGACGCTACACACTGAGTCCTGTTAGGACTGATGTTGAGACAACCATCCCCATCAGTAAACTTACATCACAAAATGAGACACTAAACACTGTGTCCTGTAAGGACTAATGTTGGGACAGTTGTCCCCATCAGTAAACTTACATCACAAAATGAGAGACGCTACACACTGTGTCCAGTAAGGACTGTTGTTGGGACAATTGTCCTCATCAGTAAACTTACATAACAGAATGAGAGACACTACACACTGTGTCCTGTAAGGACTGTTGTTGGGACAATTGTCCCCATCAGTAAACTTGCATCACAGAATGAGAGACGCTACACACTGAGTCCTGTTAGGACTGATGTTGAGACAACCATCCCCATCAGTAAACTTACATCACAAAATGAGACACTAAACACTGTGTCCTGTAAGGACTAATGTTGGGACAGTTGTCCCCATCAGTAAACTTACATCACAAAATGAGAGACGCTACACACTGTGTCCTGTAAGGACTGTTGTTGGGACAATTGTCCCCATCAGTAAACTTACATCACAGAATGAGAGACCCTACACACTGTGTCCTGTAAGGACTGTTGTTGGGACAATTGTCTCCATCATTAAACTTTCATCACATAATTAGAGACATTACACACTGTGTCCTGTAAGGACTGTTGTTGGGACAATTGTCTCCATCAGTAAACTTACATCACATAATCAGAGACACTGCACACTGTGTCCTTTAAGGAATGTTGTTTGGACAACCATCCCCAACAGTAAACTTACATCACAGAATGAGAGACAGTACACACTGTGTCCTGTAAGACCTGATGTTGGGACAACCATCCCCATCATTAAACTCTCATCATAAAATAAGAGACACTACACACTGTGTCCTAAAAGGACTGTTGTTGGGACAATTGTCCCCATCAGTAAACTTACATCACAGAATGAGTGACTCTACACACTGTGTCCTGTAAGGACTGATGTTGGGACAACCATCCCCATCAGTAAACTTACATCACAGAATGAGAGACGCTACACACTGTGTCCTGTAAGGACTGATGTTGGGACAATTGTCCCCATCAGTAAACTTACAGCACAGAATGAGTGACGCTATACACTGTGTCCTGTAAGGACTGATGTTGGGACAACCATCGCCATCAGTAAACTTACATCACAGAATGAGAGACGCTACACACTGTGTCCTGTAAGGACTGATGTTGGGTCAACCATCCCCATCAGTAAACTTACATCACAGAATGAGTGACACTACACACTGTGTCCTGTAAGGACTGATGTTGGGACAATAGTCCCCATCAGTAAACTTGCATCACAGAATGAGAGACACTACACACTGTGTCCTGTAAGGACTGATGTTGGGACAATTGTCCCCATCAGTAAACTTGCATCACAGAATGAGTGACACTACACACTGTGTCCTGTAAGGACTGATGTTGGGACAACCATCCCCATCAGTAAACTTACATCACAGAATGAGAGACGCTACACACTGTGTCCTGTAAGGACTGATGTTTGGACAACCATCCCCATCAGTAAACTTACATCACAGAATGAGACACTACACACTGTGTCCTGTAAGGACTGATGTTGGGTCAACCATCCCCATCAGTAAACTTACATCACAGAATGAGAGACACTACACACTGTGTCCTGTAAGGACTGATGTTGGGTCAACCATCCCCATCAGTAAACTTACATCACAGAATGAGTGACACTACACACTGTGTCCTGTAAGGACTGATGTTGGGACAATTGTCCCCATCAGTAAACTTGCATCACAGAATGAGAGACACTACACACTGTGTCCTGTAAGGACTGATGTTGGGACAATTGTCCCCATCAGTAAACTTGCATCACAGAATGAGTGACACTACACACTGTGTCCTGTAAGGACTGTTGTTGGGACAATTGTCCCCATCAGTAAACTTACATCACAGAATGAGAGACACTACACACTGTGTCCTGTAAGGACTGATGTTGGGACAATTGTCCCCATCAGTAAACTTGCATCACAGAATGAGAGACGCTACACACTGTGTCCTGTAAGGACTGATGTTGGGACAATTGTCCCCATCAGTAAACTTGCATCACAGAATGAGTGACACTACACACTGTGTCCTGTAAGGACTGATGTTGGGACAACCATCCCCATCAGTAAACTTACATCACAGAATGAGAGACACTACACACTGTGTCCTGTAAGGACTGATGTTGGGACAATTGTCCCCATCAGTAAACTTGCATCACAGAATGAGTGACACTACACACTGCGTCCTGTAAGGACTGATGTTGGGACAACCATCCCCATCAGTAAACTTACATCACAGAATGAGTGACACTACACACTGTGTCCTGTAAGGACTGATGTTGGGTCAACCATCCCCATCAGTAAACTTACATCACAGAATGAGAGACACTACACACTGTGTCCTGTAAGGACTGATGTTGGGACAATTGTCCCCATCAGTAAACTTGCATCACAGAATGAGTGGCACTACACACTGTGTCCTGTAAGGACTGATGTTGGGTCAACCATCCCCATCAGTAAACTTACATCACAGAATGAGTGACACTACACACTGTGTCCTGTAAGGACTGATGTTTGGACAACCATCCCCATCAGTAAACTTACATCACAGAATGAGAGACAGTACACACTGTGTCCTGTAAGGACTGATGTTGGGACAATTGTCCCCATCAGTAAACTTGCATCACAGAATGAGTGACACTACACACTGTGTCCTGTAAGGACTGATGTTGGGACAATTGTCCCCATCAGTAAACTTGCATCACAGAATGAGTGACACTACACACTGTGTCCTGTAAGGACTGATGTTTGGACAACCATCCCCATCAGTAAACTTACATCACAGAATTAGAGACGCTACACACTGTGTCCTGTAAGGACTGATGTTGGGTCCACCATCCCCATCAGTAAACTTGCATCACAGAATGAGTGACACTACACACTGTGTCCTGTAAGGACTGATGTTTGGACAACCATCCCCATCAGTAAACTTACATCACAGAATGAGAGACGCTACACACTGTGTCCTGTAAGGACTTATGTTGGGTCAACCATCCCCATCAGTAAACTTACATCACAGAATGAGTGACACTACACACTGTGTCCTGTAAGGACTGATGTTGGGACAACCATCCCCATCAGTAAACTTGCATCGCAGAATGAGAGACGCTACACACTGTGTCCTGTAAGGACTGATGTTGGGACAATTGTCCCCATCAGTAAACTTACATCACAAAATGAGTGACACTACACAGTGTGTCCTGTAAGGACTGATGTTTGGACAACCATCCCCATCAGTAAACTTGCATCGCAGAATGAGAGACGCTACACACTGTGTCCTGTAAGGACTGATGTTGGGACAATTGTCCCAATCAGTAAACTTGCATCACAGAATGAGTGACACTACACACTGTGTCCTGTAAGGACTGATGTTGGGACAATTGTCCCCATCAGTAAACTTACATCACAAAATGAGTGACACTACACACGGTGTCCTGTAAGGACTGATGTTGGGACAACCATCCCCATCAGTAAACTTGCATCGCAGAATGAGAGACGCTACACACTGTGTCCTGTAAGGACTGATGTTGGGACAATTGTCCCCATCAGTAAACTTACATCACAAAATGAGTGACACTACACACTGTGTCCTGTAAGGACTGATGTTGGGACAACCATCCCCATCAGTAAACTTGCATCGCAGAATGAGAGACGCTACACACTGTGTCCTGTAAGGACTGATGTTGGGACAATTGTCCCCATCAGTAAACTTGCATCACAGAATGAGAGACGCTACACACTGTGTCCTGTAAGGACTGATGTTGGGACAATCGTCCCCATCAGTAAACTTACATCACAAAATGAGTGACACTACACACTGTGTCCTGTAAGGACTGATGTTGGGACAACCATCCCCATCAGTAAACTTGCATCGCAGAATGAGAGACGCTACACACTGTGTCCTGTAAGGACTGATGTTGGGACAATTGTCCCCATCAGTAAACTTGCATCACAGAATGAGTGACACTACACACTGTGTCCTGTAAGGACTGATGTTTGGACAACCATCCCCATCAGTAAACTTACATCACAGAATGAGTGACACTACACACTGTGTCCTGTAAGGACTGATGTTGGGACAATTGTCCCCATCAGTAAACTTGCATCACAGAATGAGAGACACTACACACTGTGTCCTGTAAGGACTGATGTTTGGACAACCATCCCCATCAGTAAACTTACATCACAGAATGAGAGACGCTACACACTGTGTCCTGTGAGGACTGATGTTGGGACAATTGTCCCCATCAGTAAACTTACATCACAGAATGAGTGACTCTACACACTGTGTCCTGTAAGGACTGATGTTGGGACAACCATCCCCATCAGTAAACTTGCATCGCAGAATGAGAGACGCTACACACTGTGTCCTGTAAGGACTGATGTTGGGACAATTGTCCCCATCAGTAAACTTGCATCACAGAATGAGAGACGCTACACACTGTGTCCTGTAAGGACTGATGTTGGGACAATCGTCCCCATCAGTAAACTTACATCACAAAATGAGTGACACTACACACTGTGTCCTGTAAGGACTGATGTTGGGACAACCATCCCCATCAGTAAACTTGCATCGCAGAATGAGAGACGCTACACACTGTGTCCTGTAAGGACTGATGTTGGGACAATTGTCCCCATCAGTAAACTTGCATCACAGAATGAGTGACACTACACACTGTGTCCTGTAAGGACTGATGTTTGGACAACCATCCCCATCAGTAAACTTACATCACAGAATGAGTGACACTACACACTGTGTCCTGTAAGGACTGATGTTGGGACAATTGTCCCCATCAGTAAACTTGCATCACAGAATGAGAGACACTACACACTGTGTCCTGTAAGGACTGATGTTTGGACAACCATCCCCATCAGTAAACTTACATCACAGAATGAGAGACGCTACACACTGTGTCCTGTGAGGACTGATGTTGGGACAATTGTCCCCATCAGTAAACTTACATCACAGAATGAGTGACTCTACACACTGTGTCCTGTAAGGACTGATGTTGGGACAATTGTCCCCATCAGTAAACTTGCATCACAGAATGTTAGACACTGCTCACTGTGTCCTGTAAGGACTGTTGTTGGGACAATTGTCCCCATCAGTAAACTTACATCACAGAATGAGTGACTCTACACACTGTGTCCTGTAAGAACTGATGTTTGGACAACCATCCCCATCAGTAAACTTACATCACAGAATGAGAGACACTACACACTGTGTCCTGTAAGGACTGATGTTGGGACAATTGTCCCCATCAGTAAACTTACATCACAGAATGAGTGACTCTACACACTGTGTCCTGTAAGGACTGATGTTGGGACAATTGTCCCCATCAGTAAACTTGCATCACAGAATGTTAGACACTGCTCACTGTGTCCTGTAAGGACTGATGTTGGGACAACCATCCCCATCAGTAAACTTGCATCGCAGAATGAGAGACGCTACACACTGTGTCCTGTAAGGACTGATGTTGGGACAATTGTCCCCATCAGTAAACTTGCATCACAGAATGAGAGACGCTACACACTGTGTCCTGTAAGGACTGATGTTGGGACAATCGTCCCCATCAGTAAACTTACATCACAAAATGAGTGACACTACACACTGTGTCCTGTAAGGACTGATGTTGGGACAACCATCCCCATCAGTAAACTTGCATCGCAGAATGAGAGACGCTACACACTGTGTCCTGTAAGGACTGATGTTGGGACAATTGTCCCCATCAGTAAACTTGCATCACAGAATGAGTGACACTACACACTGTGTCCTGTAAGGACTGATGTTTGGATAACCATCCCCATCAGTAAACTTACATCACAGAATGAGTGACACTACACACTGTGTCCTGTAAGGACTGATGTTGGGACAATTGTCCCCATCAGTAAACTTGCATCACAGAATGAGAGACACTACACACTGTGTCCTGTAAGGACTGATGTTTGGACAACCATCCCCATCAGTAAACTTACATCACAGAATGAGAGACGCTACACACTGTGTCCTGTGAGGACTGATGTTGGGACAATTGTCCCCATCAGTAAACTTACATCACAGAATGAGTGACTCTACACACTGTGTCCTGTAAGGACTGATGTTGGGACAATTGTCCCCATCAGTAAACTTGCATCACAGAATGTTAGACACTGCTCACTGTGTCCTGTAAGGACTGTTGTTGGGACAATTGTCCCCATCAGTAAACTTACATCACAGAATGAGTGACTCTACACACTGTGTCCTGTAAGAACTGATGTTTGGACAACCATCCCCATCAGTAAACTTACATCACAGAATGAGAGACACTACACACTGTGTCCTGTAAGGACTGATGTTGGGACAATTGTCCCCATCAGTAAACTTGCATCACAGAATGAGTGACACTACACACTGTGTCCTGTAAGGACTGTTGTTGGGACAATTGTCCCCATCAGTAAACTTACATCACAGAATGAGTGACTCTACACACTGTGTCCTGTAAGGACTGATGTTGGGACAATTGTCCCCATAAGTAAACTTGCATCACAGAATGAGTGACACTACACACTGTGTCCTGTAAGGACTAATGTTTGGACAACCATCCCCATCAGTAAACTTACATCACAGAATGAGAGACACTACACACTGTGTCCTGTAAGGACTGATGTTGGGACAATTGTCCCCATCAGTAAACTTGCATCACAGAATGAGTGACACTACACACTGTGTCCTGTAAGGACTGTTGTTGGGACAATTGTCCCCATCAGTAAACTTACATCACAGAATGAGTGACTCTACACACTGTGTCCTGTAAGGACTGATGTTGGGACAATTGTCCCCATAAGTAAACTTGCATCACAGAATGAGTGACACTACACACTGTGTCCTGTAAGGACTGATGTTTGGACAACCATCCCCATCAGGAAACTTACATCACAGAATGAGTGACTCTAAACACTGTGTCCTGTAAGGACTGATGTTGGGACAATTGTCCCCATCAGTAAACTTGCATCACAGAATGAGTGACACTACACACTGTGTCCTGTAAGGACTGATGTTTGGACAACCATCCCCATAAGTAAACTTACATCACAGAATGAGAGACACTACACACTGTGTCCTGTAAGGACTGATGTTGGGTCAACCATCCCCATCAGTAAACTTACATCACAGAATGAGTGACACTACACACTGTGTCCTGTAAGGACTGATGTTTGGACAACCATCCCCATAAGTAAACTTACATCACAGAATGAGTGACTCTACACACTGTGTCCTGTAAGGACTGATGTTGGGACAATTGTCCCCATCAGTAAACTTGCATCACAGAATGAGTGACACTACACACTGTGTCCTGTAAGGACTGATGTTGGGACAATTGTCCCCATCAGTAAACTTACATCACAAAATGAGTGACACTACACACTGTGTCCTGTAAGGACTGATGTTTGGACAACCATCCCCATTAGTAAACTTGCCTCACAGAATGAGTGACACTACACACTGTGTCCTGTAAGGACTGATGTTTGGACAACCATCCCCATCAGTAAACTTACATCACAGAATGAGAGATGCTACACACTGTGTCCTGTAAGGACTGATGTTTGGACAACCATCCCCATCAGTAAACTTGCATCACAGAATGAGTGACACTACACACTGTGTCCTGTAAGGACTGATGTTGGGACAATTGTCCCCATCAGTAAACTTGCATCACAGAATGAGTGACACTACACACTGTGTCCTGTAAGGACTGATGTTTGGACAACCATCCCCATCAGTAAACTTACATCACAGAATGAGAGACGCTACACACTGTGTCCTGTAAGGACTGATGTTGGGTCAACCATCCCCATCAGTAAACTTACATCACAGAATGAGTGACACTACACACTGTGTCCTGTAAGGACTGATGTTGGGACAATTGTCCCCATCAGTAAACTTACATCACAAAATGAGTGACACTACACACTGTGTCCTGTAAGGACTGATGTTTGGACAACCATCCCCATTAGTAAACTTGCCTCACAGAATGAGAGACACTACACACTGTGTCCTGTAAGGACTGATGTTTGGACAACCATCCCCATCAGTAAACTTGCATCACAGAATGAGTGACACTACACACTGTGTCCTGTAAGGACTGATGTTTGGACAACCATCCCCATCAGTAAACTTACATCACAGAATGAGAGACGCTACACACTGTGTCCTGTAAGGACTGTTGTTGGGACAACCATCCCCATCAGTAAACTTGCATCACAGAATGAGTGACACTACACACTGTGTCCTGTAAGGACTGATGTTTGGACAACCATCCCCATCAGTAAACTTACATCACAGAATGAGAGACGCTACACACTGTGTCTTTAAGGACTGATGTTGGGACAACCATCCCCATCAGTAAACTTGCATCACAGAATGAGAGACGCTACACACTGTGTCCTGTAAGGACTGATGTTGGGACAATTGTCCCCATCAGTAAACTTGCATCACAGAATGAGTGACACTACACACTGTGTCCTGAAAGGACTGATGTTTGGACAACCATCCTCATCAGTAAACTTACATCACAGAATGAGTGACACTACACACTGTGTCCTGTAAGGACTGATGTTGGGACAATTGTCCCCATCAGTAAACTTGCATCACAGAATGAGAGACACTACACACTGTGTCCTGTAAGGACTGATGTTGGGACAATTGTCCCCATCAGTAAACTTGCATCACAGAATGAGTGACACTACACACTGTGTCCTGTAAGGACTGATGTTTGGACAACCATCCCCATCAGTAAACTTACATCACAGAATGAGAGACGCTACACACTGTGTCCTGTAAGGACTGATGTTGGGTCAACCATCCCAAACAGTAAACTTACATCACAGAATGAGTGACACTACACACTGTGTCCTGTAAGGACTGATGTTGGGACAATTGTCCCCATCAGTAAACTTGCATCACAGAATGAGAGACGCTACACACTGTGTCATGTAAGGATTGTTGTTGGGACAATTGTCCCCATCAGTAAACTTGCATCACAGAATGAGAGACGCTACACACTGTGTCCTGTAAGGATTGTTGTTGGGACAATTGTCCCCATCAGTAAACTTGCATCACAGAATGAGAGACTCTACACACTGTGTCCTGTAACGACTGATGTTGAGACAACCATCCCCATCAGTAAACTTACATCACAAAATGAGACACTATACATTGTTTCATGTAAGGACTAATGTTGGGACAATTGTCCCCGTCAGTAAACTTACATCACAAAATGAGAGACACTACACACTGTGTCCTGTAAGGACTGTTGTTGGGACAATTGTCCCCATCAGTAAACTCACATCACAGAATGAGAGACACTACACACTGTGTCCTGTAAGGACTGATGTTGGGACAATTGTCCCCATCAGTAAACTTGCATCACAGAATGAGTGACACTACACACTGTGTCCTGTAAGGACTGATGTTTGGACAACCATCCCCATCAGTAAACTTACATCACAAAATGAGAGACGCTACACACTGTGTCCTGTAAGGACTGTTGTTGGGACAATTGTCTCCATCAGTAAACTTACATCACATAATTAGAGACATTACACACTGTGTCCTGTAAGGACTGTTGTTGGGACAATTGTCTCCATCAGTAAACTTACATCACATAATCAGAGACACTGCACACTGTGTCCTTTAAGGAATGTTGTTTGGACAACCATCCCCAACAGTAAACTTACATCACAGAATGAGAGACAGTACACACTGTGTCCTGTAAGACCTGATGTTGGGACAACCATCCCCATCATTAAACTCTCATCATAAGATAAGAGACACTACACACTGTGTCATGTAAAGACTAATGTTGGGACAACTGTCCCTATCAGTAAACTTACATCACAGAATGAGAGACACTTCACACTGTGTCCTGTAAGGACTGATGTTGGGACAATTGTCCCCATCAGTAAACTTACATCACAGAATGAGAGACGCTACACACTGTGTCCTGTAAGGACTGATGTTGAGACAACCATCCCCATCAGTAAACTTGCATCACAGAATGAGAGACACTACACACAGTGTCCTGTAAGGACTGTTGTTGGGACAATTGTCCCCATCAGTAAACTTGCATCACAGAATGAGAGACGCTACACACTGTGTCATGTAAGGACTGATGTTGAGACAACCATCCCCATCAGTAAACTTACATCACAAAATGAGAGACGCTACACACTGTGTCCTGTAAGGACTGATTTTGGGACAACCATCCCCATCAGTAAACTTCCATCACAGAATGAGACACTACACACTGTGTCATGTAAAGACTAATGTTGGGACAATTGTCCCCATCAGTAAACTTACATCACAGAATGAGAGACACTTCACACTGTGTCCTGTAAGGACTGTTGTTGGGAATGTTGATACAATACTCAACGTATCTTTGCATTAAACTATTTCTGTCACTCAGTTACATCTTACACGATTTTGAAATAAATTAGTTTACCACTGTTGTTGCCCACATGACTATTAATCTTACATTGGTATTAATATTTCACTGAAAGGAATATTTTTTGTATTAATTGTAATCTTACACCCTATGATAGGGATTATATCAACAGTTATATTGCTCAAATGACTGAATATCAAGTCTGCAAAAGCCATCCCCATCAGTAAACTTGCATTACAGAATGAGAGAAGATACACAGTGTGTCCTGTAAGGACTGAAGTTGGGACAACCATCCCCATCAGTAAACTTACATAACAGAATGAGACACTACACACTGTGTCATGTAAAGACTAATGTTGGGACAATTGTCCCCATCAGTAAAACTTACATCACAGAATGAGAGACACTTCAAACTGTGTCCTGTAAGGACTGTTGTTGGGACAATTGTCCTCATCAGTAAACTAACATCACAGAATGAGAGACACTGCACACTGTGTCCTGTAAGGTTTGTTGTTGGGACAATTGTCCCAATCAGTAAACTTGCATCACAGAATGAGAGACGCTACACACTGTGTCATGTAAGGACTAATGTTGGGACAATTGTCCCCATCAGTAAACTTACATCACAAAATGAGAGACGCTACACACTGTGTCCTGTAAGGACTGATGTTTGGGCAACCATCCCCATCAGTATACTTACATCACAGAATGAGACACTACACACTGTGTCATGTAAAGACTAATGTTGGGACAACTGTCCCTATCAGTAAACTTACATCACAGAATGAGAGACACTTCACACTGTGTCCTGTAAGGACTGTTGTTGGGACAATTGTCCCCACCAGTAATCTTACATCACAGAATGAGACACTACACACTGTGTCCTGTAAGGACTAATGTAGGGACAATTGTCCCCATCAGTAAACTGACATCACAGAATGAGAGACGCTACACACTGTGTCCTGTAAGGACTCATGTTGAGACAACCATCCCCATCAGTAAACTTGCATCACAGAATGAGAGACACTACACACTGTGTCCTGTAAGGACTGTTGTTGGGACAATTGTCCCCATCAGTAAACTTGCATCACAGAATGAGAGACGCTACACACTGTGTCCTGTAAGGACTGTTGTTGGGACAATCGTCCCCATCAGTAAACTTACATCACAGAATGAGAGACGCTACACACTGTGTCCTGTAAGGACTGATGTTGGGACAATTGTCCCTATCAGTAAACTTACATCAAAGAATGAGAGACACTACACAATGCGTCCTAAAAGGACTGTTGTTGGGACAATTGTCCCCATCAGTAAACTCACATCACAGAATGAGAGACGCTACACACTGAGTCCTGTTAGGACTGATGTTGAGACAACCATCCCCATCAGTAAACTTACATCACAAAATGAGACACTAAACACTGTGTCCTGTAAGGACTAATGTTGGGACAGTTGTCCCCATCAGTAAACTTACATCACAAAATGAGAGACGCTACACACTGTGTCCTGTAAGGACTGTTGTTGGGACAATTGTCCCCATCAGTAAACTTACATCACAGAATGAGAGACACTACACACTGTGTCCTGTAAGGACTGTTGTTGGGACAATTGTCCCCATCAGTAAACTTGCATCACAGAATGAGAGACGCTACACACTGAGTCCTGTTAGGACTGATGTTGAGACAACCATCCCCATCAGTAAACTTACATCTAAAAATGAGACACTAAACACTGTGTCCTGTAAGGACTAATGTTGGGACAGTTGTCCCCATCAGTAAACTTACATCACCAAATGAGAGACGCTACACACTGTGTCCTGTAAGGACTGTTGTTGGGACAATTGTCCCCATCAGTAAACTTACATCACAGAATGAGAGACCCTACACACTGTGTCCTGTAAGGACTGTTGTTGGGACAATTGTTTCCATCATTAAACTTTCATCACATAATTAGAGACGCTACACACTGTGTCCTGTAAGGACTGTTGTTGGGACAATTGTCTCCATCAGTAAACTTACATCACATAATCAGAGACACTGCACACTGTGTCCTTTAAGGAATGTTGTTTGGACAACCATCCCCAACAGTAAACTTACATCACAGAATGAGAGACAGTACACACTGTGTCCTGTAAGACCTGATGTTGGGACAACCATCCCCATCATTAAACTTTCATCATAAAATAAGAGACACTACACACTGTGTCCTAAAAGGACTCTTGTTGCGACAATTGTCCCCATCAGTAAACTTACATCACAGAATGAGAGACAGTACACACTGTGTCCTGTAAGACCTGATGTTGGGACAACCATCCCCATCAGTAAACTTACATCACAGAATGAGAGACGCTACACACTGTGTCCTAAAAGGACTCTTGTTACGACAATTGTCCCCATCAGTAAACTTACATCACAGAATGAGTGACTCTACACACTGTGTCCTGTAAGGACTGATGTTGGGACAACCATCCCCATCAGTAAACTTACATCACAGAATGAGAGACGCTACACACTGTGTCCTGTAAGGACTGATGTTGGGACAACCATCCCCATCAGTAAACTTACATCACAGAATGAGAGACGCTACACACTGTGTCCTGTAAGGACTGATGTTGGGTCAACCATCCCCATCAGTAAACTTACATCACAGAATGAGTGACACTACACACTGTGTCCTGTAAGGACTGATGTTGGGACAATTGTCCCCATCAGTAAACTTGCATCACAGAATGAGAGACACTACACACTGTGTCCTGTAAGGACTGATGTTGGGACAATTGTCCCCATCAGTAAACTTGCATCACAGAATGAGTGACACTACACACTGTGTCCTGTAAGGACTGATGTTGGGACAACCATCCCCATCAGTAAACTTACATCACAGAATGAGAGACGCTACACACTGTGTCCTGTAAGGACTGATGTTGGGACAATTGTCCCCATCGGTAAACTTACATCACTGAATGAGAGACACTACACACTGTGTCCTGTAAGGACTGATGTTGGGTCAACCATCCCCATCAGTAAACTTACATCACAGAATGAGTGACACTACACACTGTGTCCTGTAAGGACTGATGTTGGGACAATTGTCCCCATCAGTAAACTTGCATCACAGAATGAGAGACACTACACACTGTGTCCTGTAAGGACTGATGTTGGGACAATTGTCCCCATCAGTAAACTTGCATCACAGAATGAGTGACACTACACACTGTGTCCTGTAAGGACTGTTGTTGGGACAATTGTCCCCATCAGTAAACTTACATCACAGAATGAGTGACTCTACACACTGTGTCCTGTAAGGACTGATGTTGGGACAATTGTCCCCATCAGTAAACTTGCATCACAGAATGAGTGACACTACACACTGTGTCCTGTAAGGACTGATGTTTGGACAACCATCCCCATCAGTAAACTTACATCACAGAATGAGAGACGCTACACACTGTGTCCTGTAAGGACTGATGTTGGGACAATTGTCCCCATCAGTAAACTTGCATCACAGAATGAGTGACACTACACACTGTGTCCTGTAAGGACTGATGTTGGGTCAACCATCCCCATCAGTAAACTTACATCACAGAATGAGTGACACTACACACTGTGTCCTGTAAGGAATGATGTTGGGACAATTGTCCCCATCAGTAAACTTGCATCACAGAATGAGAGACACTACACACTGTGTCCTGTAAGGACTGATGTTTGGACAACCATCCCCATCAGTAAACTTACATCACAGAATGAGAGACGCTACACACATGTGTCCTGTGAGGACTGATGTTGGGACAATTGTCCCCATCAGTAAACTTACATCACAGAATGAGTGACTCTACACACTGTGTCCTGTAAGGACTGATGTTGGGACAATTGTCCCCATCAGTAAACTTGCATCACAGAATGTTAGACACTGCTCACTGTGTCCTGTAAGGACTGTTGTTGGGACAATTGTCCCCATCAGTAAACTTACATCACAGAATGAGTGACTCTACACACTGTGTCCTGTAAGGACTGATGTTGGGACAATTGTCCCCATCAGTAAACTTGCATCACAGAATGTTAGACACTGCTCACTGTGTCCTGTAAGGACTGTTGTTGGGACAATTGTCCCCATCAGTAAACTTACATCACAGAATGAGTGACTCTACACACTGTGTCCTGTAAGGACTGATGTTGGGACAATTGTCCCCATCAGTAAACTTGCATCACAGAATGAGTGACACTACACACTGTGTCCTGTAAGGACTGATGTTTGGACAACCATCCCCATCAGTAAACTTACATCACAGAATGAGAGACACTACACACTGTGTCCTGTAAGGACTGATGTTGGGACAATTGTCCCCATCAGTAAACTTGCATCACAGAATGAGTGACACTACACACTGTGTCCTGTAAGGACTGTTGTTGGGACAATTGTCCCCATCAGTAAACTTACATCACAGAATGAGTGACTCTACACACTGTGTCCTGTAAGGACTGATGTTGGGACAATTGTCCCCATCAGTAAACTTGCATCACAGAATGAGTGACACTACACACTGTGTCCTGTAAGGACTGATGTTTGGACAACCATCCCCATCAGTAAACTTACATCACAGAATGAGAGACGCTACACACTGTGTCCTGTAAGGACTGATGTTGGGTCAACCATCCCCATCAGTAAACTTACATCACAGAATGAGTGACACTACACACTGTGTCCTGTAAGGACTGATGTTGGGACAACCATCCCCATCAGTAAACTTGCATCACTGAATGAGAGACGCTACACACTGTGTCCTGTAAGGACTGATGTTGGGACAATTGTCCCCATCAGTAAACCTACATCACAAAATGAGTGACACTACACACTGTGTCCTGTAAGGACTGATGTTTGGACAACCATCCCCATCAGTAAACTTGCATCACAGAATGAGTGACACTACACACTGTGTCCTGTAAGGACTGATGTTTGGACAACCATCCCCATCAGTAAACTTACATCACAGAATGAGTGACACTACACACTGTGTCCTGTAAGGACTGATGTTGGGACAATTGTCCCCATCAGTAAACTTGCATCACAGAATGAGAGACACTACACACTGTGTCCTGTAAGGACTGATGTTTGGACAACCATCCCCATCAGTAAACTTACATCACAGAATGAGTGACACTACACACTGTGTCCTGTAAGGACTGATGTTGGGACAATTGTCCCCATCAGTAAACTTACATCACAGAATGAGTGACTCTACACACTGTGTCCTGTAAGGACTGATGTTGGGACAATTGTCCCCATCAGTAAACTTGCATCACAGAATGTTAGACACTGCTCACTGTGTCCTGTAAGGACTGTTGTTGGGACAATTGTCCTCATCAGTAAACTTACATCACAGAATGAGTGACTCTACACACTGTGTCCTGTAAGGAATGATGTTGGGACAATTGTCCCCATCAGTAAACTTGCATCACAGAATGAGTGACACTACACACTGTGTCCTGTAAGGACTGATGTTTGGACAACCATCCCCATCAGTAAACTTACATCACAGAATGAGAGACACTACACACTGTGTCCTGTAAGGACTGATGTTGGGACAATTGTCCCCATCAGTAAACTTGCATCACAGAATGAGTGACACTACACACTGTGTCCTGTAAGGACTGATGTTTGGACAACCATCCCCATCAGTAAACTTACATCACAGAATGAGTGACTCTACACACTGTGTCCTGTAAGGACTGATGTTGGGACAATTGTCCCCATCAGTAAACTTGCATCACAGAATGAGTGACACTACACACTGTGTCCTGTAAGGACTGATGTTTGGACAACCATCCCCATCAGTAAACTTACATCACAGAATGAGAGACGCTACACGCTGTGTCCTGTAAGGACTGATGTTGGGTCAACCATCCCCATCAGTAAACTTACATCACAGAATGAGTGACACTACACACTGTGTCCTGTAAGGACTGATGTTGGGACAACCATCCCCATCAGTAAACTTGCATCACAGAATGAGAGACGCTACACACTGTGTCCTGTAAGGACTGATGTTGGGACAATTGTCCCCATCAGTAAACTTACATCACAAAATGAGTGACACTACACACTGTGTCCTGTAAGGACTGATGTTTGGACAACCATCCCCATCAGTAAACTTGCATCACAGAATGAGAGACACTACACACTGTGTCCTGTAAGGACTGATGTTTGGACAACCATCCCCATCAGTAAACTTACATCACAGAATGAGAGATGCTACACACTGTGTCCTGTAAGGACTGTTGTTGGGACAACCATCCCCATCAGTAAACTTGCATCACAGAATGAGTGACACTACACACTGTGTCCTGTAAGGACTGTTGTTGGGACAACCATCCCCATCAGTAAACTTGCATCACAGAATGAGTGACACTACACACTGTGTCCTGTAAGGACTGATGTTTGGACAACCATCCCCATCAGTAAACTTACATCACAGAATGAGAGACGCTACACACTGTGTCCTGTAAGGACTGTTGTTGGGACAACCATCCCCATCAGTAAACTTGCATCACAGAATGAGTGACACTACACACTGTGTCCTGTAAGGACTGATGTTTGGACAACCATCCCCATCAGTAAACTTACATCACAGAATGAGAGACACTACACACTGTGTCCTGTAAGGACTGATGTTGGGACAATTGTCCCCATCTGTAAACTTGCATCACAGAATGAGTGACACTACACACTGTGTCCTGTAAGGACTGATGTTTGGACAACCATCCCCATCAGTAAACTTACATCACAGAATGAGTGACTCTACACACTGTGTCCTGTAAGGACTGATGTTGGGACAATTGTCCCCATCAGTAAACTTGCATCACAGAATGAGTGACACTACACACTGTGTCCTGTAAGGACTGTTGTTGGGACAACCATCCCCATCGGTAAACTTACATCACAGAATGAGTGACACTACACACTGTGTCCTGTAAGGACTGATGTTGGGACAACCACCCCCATCAGTAAACTTGCATCACAGAATGAGTGACACTACACACTGTGTCCTGTAAGGACTGATGTTGGGACAATTGTCCCCATCAGTAAACTTGCATCACAGAATGAGAGACACTACACACTGTGTCCTGTAAGGACTGATGTTGGGACAATTGTCCCCATCAGTAAACTTGCATCACAGAATGAGTGACACTACACACTGTGTCCTGTAAGGACTGATGTTTGGACAACCATCCCCATCAGTAAACTTACATCACAGAATGAGAGACGCTACACACTGTGTCCTGTAAGGACTGATGTTGGGTCAACCATCCCCATCAGTAAACTTACATCACAGAATGAGTGACACTACACACTGTGTCCTGTAAGGACTGATGTTGGGACAATTGTCCCCATCAGTAAACTTGCATCACAGAATGAAAGACGCTACACACTGTGTCATGTAAGGATTGTTGTTGGGACAATTGTCCCCATCAGTAAACTTGCATCACAGAATGAGAGACGCTACACACTGTGTCCTGTAAGGATTGTTGTTGGGACAATTGTCCCCATCAGTAAACTTGCATCACAGAATGAGAGACTCTACACACTGTGTCCTGTAACGACTGATGTTGAGACAACCATCCCCATCAGTAAACTTACATCACAAAATGAGACACTATACATTGTTTCATGTAAGGACTAATGTTGGGACAATTGTCCCCGTCAGTAAACTTACATTACAAAATGAGAGACACTACACACTGTGTCCTGTAAGGACTGTTGTTGGGACAATTGTCCCCATCAGTAAACTTACATCACAAAATGAGAGACGCTACACACTGTGTCCTGTAAGGACTGTTGTTGGGACAATTGTCTCCATCAGTAAACTTACATCACATAATTAGAGACATTACACACTGTGTCCTGTAAGGACTGTTGTTGGGACAATTGTCTCCATCAGTAAACTTACATCACATAATCAGAGACACTGCACACTGTGTCCTTTAAGGAATGTTGTTTGAAAAACCATCCCCAACAGTAAACTTACATCACAGAATGAGAGACAGTACACACTGTGTCCTGTAAGACCTGATGTTGGGACAACCATCCCCATCATTAAACTCTCATCATAAGATAAGAGACACTACACACTGTGTCATGTAAAGACTAATGTTGGGACAACTGTCCCTATCAGTAAACTTACATCACAGAATGAGAGACACTTCACACTGTGTCCTGTAAGGACTGTTGTTGGGACAATTGTCCCCATCAGTAAACTTACATCACAGAATGAGACACTACACACTGTGTCCTGTAAGGACTAATGTAGGGACAATTGTCCCCATCAGTAAACTGACATCACAGAATGAGAGACGCTACACACTGTGTCCTGTAAGGACTGTTGTTGGGACAATTGTCACCATCAGTAAACTTGCATCACAGAATGAGAGACGCTACACACTGTGTCCTGTAAGGACTGTTGTTGGGACAACCATCCCCATCAGTAAACTTACATCACAAAATGAGCGACGCTACACACTGTGTCCTGTAAGGACTGATGTTGGGACAATTGTCCCCATCAGTAAACTTGCATCACAGAATGAGAGACACTACACACTGTGTCCTGTAAGGACTGTTGTTGGGACAATTGTCCCCATCAGTAAACTTGCATCACAGAATGAGAGACGCTACACACTGTGTCATGTAAGGACTAATGTTGAAACAACCATCCCCATCAGTAAACTTACATCACAAAATGAGACGCTACACACTGTGTCATGTAAAGACTACTGTTGGGACAACTGTCCCTATCAGTAAACTTACATCACAGAATGAGAGACACTTCACACTGTGTCCTGTAAGGACTGTTGTTGGGACAATTGTCCCCATCAGTAAACTTACATCACAGAATGAGACACTACACACTGTGTCCTGTAAGGACTAATGTAGGGACAATTGTCCCCATCAGTAAACTGACATCACAGAATGAGAGACGCTACACACTGTGTCCTGTAAGGACTGATGTTGAGACAACCATCCCCATCAGTAAACTTGCATCACAGAATGAGAGACACTACACACTGTGTCCTGTAAGGACTGTTGTTGGGACAATTGTCCCCATCAGTAAACTTGCATCACAGAATGAGAGACGCTACACACTGTGTCATGTAAGGACTGATGTTGAGACAACCATCCCCATCGGTAAACTTACATCACACAATGAGACACTACACACTGTGTCCTGTAAGGACTAATGTAGGGACAATTGTCCCCATCAGTAAACTTACATCACAAAATGAGAGACGCTACACACTGTGTCCTGTAAGGACTGTTGTTGGGACAATTGTCCCCATCAGTAAACTCACATCACAGAATGAGAGACATTACACACTGTGTCCTGTAAGGACTGTTGTTGGGACAATTGTCTCCATCAGTAAACTTACATCACATAATCAGAGACACTGCACACTGTGTCCTTTAAGGAATGTTGTTTGGACAACCATCCCAACAGTAAACTTACATCACAGAATGAGAGACAGTACACACTGTGTCCTGTAAGACCTGATGTTGGGACAACCATCCCCATCATTAAACTCTCATCATAAGATAAGAGACACTACACACTGTGTCATGTAAAGACTAATGTTGGGACAACTGTCCCTATCAGTAAACTTACATCACAGAATGAGAGACACTTCACACTGTGTCCTGTAAGGACTGTTGTTGGGACAATTGTCCCCATCAGAAAACTTACATCACAGAATGAGACACTACACACTGTGTCCTGTAAGGACTAATGTAGGGACAATTGTCCCCATCAGTAAACTGACATCACAGAATGAGAGACGCTACACACTGTGTCCTGTAAGGACTGATGTTGAGACAACCATCCCCATCAGTAAACTTGCATCACAGAATGAGAGACACTACACACTGTGTCCTGTAAGGACTGTTGTTGGGACAATTGTCCCCATCAGTAAACTTGCATCACAGAATGAGAGACGCTACACACTGTGTCATGTAAGGACTGATGTTGAGACAACCATCCCCATCAGTAAAGTTGCATCACAGAATGAGAGACACTACACACTGTGTCCTGTAAGGACTGTTGTTGGGACAATTGTCCCCATCAGTAAACTTGCATCACAGAATGAGAGACGCTACACACTGTGTCATGTAAGGACTGATGTTGAGACAACCATCCCCATCAGTAAACTTACATCACACAATGAGACACTAAACACTGTGTCCTGTAAGGACTAATGTAGGGACAATTGTCCCCATCAGTAAACTTACATCACAAAATGAGAGACGCTACACACTGTGTCCTGTAAGGACTGTTGTTGGGACAATTGTCCCCATCAGTAAACTTACATCACAGAATGAGAGACGCTACACACTGTGTCCTGTAAGGACTGATGTTGGGACAATTGTCCCTATCAGTAAACTTACATCAAAGAATGAGAGACACTACACAATGCGTCCTAAAAGGACTGTTGTTGGGACAATTGTCCCCATCAGTAAACTTACATCACATAATGAGAGACACTACACACTTTGTCCTGTAAGGATTGTTGTTGGGACAATTGTCCCCATCAGTAAACTCACATCACAGAATGAGAGACGCTACACACTGAGTCCTGTTAGGACTGATGTTGAGACAACCATCCCCATCAGTAAACTTACATCACTAAATGAGACACTAAACACTGTGTCCTGTAAGGACTAATGTTGGGACAGTTGTCCCCATCAGTAAACTTACATCACACAATGAGAGACGCTACACACTGTGTCCTGTAAGGACTGTTGTTGGGACAATTGTCCCCATCAGTAAACTTACATCACAGAATGAGAGACACTACACACTGTGTCCTGTAAGGACTGTTGTTGGAACAATTGTCCCCATCAGTAAACTCACATCACAGAATGAGAGACGCTACACACTGAGTCCTGTTAGGACTGATGTTGAGACAACCATCCCCATCAGTAAACTTAAATCACAAAATGAGACACTAAACACTGTGTCCTGTAAGGACTAATGTTGGGACAGTTGTCCCCATCAGTAAACTTACATCACAAAATGAGAGACGCTACACACTGTGTCCTGTAAGGACTGTTCTTGGGACAATTGTCCCCATCAGTAAACTTACATCGCTGAATGAGACACTACACACTGTGTCCTGTAAGGACTAATGTAGGGACAATTGTCCCCATCAGTAAACTGACATCACAGAATGAGAGACGCTACACACTGTGTCCTGTAAGGACCGATGTTGAGACAACCATCCCCATCAGTAAACTTGCATCACAGAATGAGAGACACTACACACAGTGTCCTGTAAGGACTGTTGTAGGGACAATTGTCCCCATCAGTAAACTTGCATCACAGAATGAGAGACGCTACACACTGTGTCATGTAAGGACTGATGTTGAGACAACCATCCCCATCAGTAAACTTACATCACACAATGAGACACTACACACTGTGTCCTGTAAGGACTAATGTAGGGACAATTGTCCCCATCAGTAAACTTACATCACAAAATGAGAGACGCTACACACTGTGTCCTGTAAGGACTGTTGTTGGGACAATTGTCCCCATCAGTAAACTTACATCACATAATTAGAGACATTACACACTGTGTCCTGTAAGGACTGTTGTTGGGACAATTGTCCCCATCAGTAAACTCACATCACAGAATGAGAGACATTACACACTGAGTCCTGTTAGGACTGATGTTGAGACAACCATCCCCATCAGTAAACTTACATCACAAAATGAGAGACGCTACACACTGTGTCCTGTAAGGACTGTTGTTGGGACAATTGTCTCCATCAGTAAACTTACATCACATAATCAGAGACACTGCACACTGTGTCCTTTAAGGAATGTTGTTTGGACAACCATCCCAACAGTAAACTTACATCACAGAATGAGAGACAGTACACACTGTGTCCTGTAAGACCTGATGTTGGGACAACCATCCCCATCATTAAACTCTCATCATAAGATAAGAGACACTACACACTGTGTCATGTAAAGACTAATGTTGGGACAACTGTCCCTATCAGTAAACTTACATCACAGAATGAGAGACACTTCACACTGTGTCCTGTAAGGACTGTTGTTGGGACAATTGTCCCCATCAGAAAACTTACATCACAGAATGAGACACTACACACTGTGTCCTGTAAGGACTAATGTAGGGACAATTGTCCCCATCAGTAAACTGACATCACAGAATGAGTGACACTACACACTGTGTCCTGCAAGGACTGTTGTTGGGACAATTGTCCCCATCAGTAAACTCACATCACAGAATGAGAGACGCTACACACTGTGCACTGTAAGGACTGAAGTTGGGACAATTGTTCCCATCAGTAAACTTGCATCACAGAATGAGAGACACTTCACACTATGCACTGTAGGGACTGTTGTTGGGACAACTGTCCCCGTCAGTAAACTTGCATTACAGAATGAGAGACACTACACACTGTGTCCTGTAAGGACTGATGTTGTGACAACCATCCCCATCAGTAAACTTACATCACAAAATGAGCGACGCTACACACTGTGTCCTGTAAGGACTGATGTTGGGACAAGCATCCCCATCAGTAAACTTACAACACAGAATGAGACACTACACACTGTGTCATGTAAAGACTAATGTTGGGACAATTGTCCCCATCAGTAAACTTACATCACAGAATGAGAGACACTTCAGACTGTGTCCTGTAAGGACTGTTGTTGGGACAATTGTCCCCATCAGTAAACTTACATCACATAATGAGAGACACTACACACTGTGTCCTGCAAGAACTGTTGTTGGGACAATTCTCCCTATCAGTAAACTCACATCACAGAATGAGAGACGCTACACACTGTGTCCTGTAAGGACTGATGTTGGGACAATTGTCCCTATCAGTAAACTTACATCACAGAATGAGAGACACTACACACTGTGTCCTAAAAGGACTGTTGTTGGGACAATTGTCCCTAACAGTAAACTTACATCACAGAATGAGAGACGCTACACACTGTGCACTGTAAGGACCGAAGTTGGGACAATTGTTCCCATCAGTAAACTTACATCACAGAATGAGAGACACATCACACTATGCACTGTAGGGACTGTTGTTGGGACAACTGTCCCCGTCAGTAAACTTGCATCACAGAATGAGAGACGCTACACACTGTGTCCTGTTAGGACTGATGTTGAGACAACCATCCCCATCAGTAAACTTACATCACACAATGAGACACTACACACTGTGTCCTGTAAGGACTAATGTTGGGACAATTGTCCCCATCAGTAAACTTACATCACAAAATGAGAGACACTACACACTGTGCCCTGTAAGGACTGATGTTGTGACAACCATCCCCATCAGTAAACTTACATCACAAAATGAGAGACGCTACACACTGTGTCCTGTAAGGACTGATGTTGGGACAACCATCCCCATCAGTAAACTTACATCACAGAATGAGACACTACACACTGTGTCATGTAAAGACTAATGTTGGGACAATTGTCCCCATCAGTAAACTTACATCAACAAATGAGAGACGCTACACACTGTGTCCTGTAAGGACTGTTGTTGGGACAATTGTCCCCATCAGAAAACTTACATCACAGAATGAGAGACGCTACACACTGTGTCCTGTAAGGACTGATGTTGGGACAATTGTCCCTATCAGTAAACTTACATCACAGAATGAGAGACACTACACAATGCGTCCTAAAAGGACTGTTGTTGGGACAATTGTCCCTAACAGTAAACTTACATCACAGAATGAGAGACGCTACACACTGTGCACTGTAAGGACTGAAGTTGGGAAAATTGTTCCCATCAGTAAACTGACATCACAGAATGAGAGACACTTCACACTATGCACTGTAAGGACTGTTGTTGGGACAATTGTCCCCATCAGTAAACTTACATCACAGAATGAGAGACGCTTCACACTGTGTCCTGCAAGGACTGATGTTGGGACAATTGTCCCTAACAGTAAACTTACATCACAGAATGAGAGACACTACACACTGTGTCCTGTAAGGACTGTTGTTGGGACAACCATACCCATCAGTAAACTTACATCACAGAATGAGAGACACTACACACTGTGTCCTGTAAGGACTGTTGTTGGGACAATTGTCCCCATCAGTAAACTCACATCACAGAATGAGAGACGCTACACACTGAGTCCTGTTAGGACTGATGTCGAGACAACCATCCCCATCAGTAAACTTACATCACAAAATGAGACACTAAAAACTGTGTCCTGTAAGGAGTAATGTTGGGACAGTTGTCCCCATCATTAAACTCTCATCATAAAATAAGAGACACTACACACTGTGTCCTGTAAGGACTGATGTTGGGACAATTGTCCCCATCAGTAAACTTACATCACAGAATGAGAGACACTACACACTGTGTCCTGTAAGGACTGTTGTTGGGACAACCATCCCCATCAGTAAATTTGCATCACACAATGAGAGACACCAAACACTGTGTCCTGTAAGCACCGTTGTTGGGACAATTGTCCCCATCAGTAAACTGACATCACAGAATGAGAGACGCTACACACTGTGTCCTGTAAGGACTGATGTTGAGACAACCATCCCCATCAGTAAACTGACATCACAGAATGAGAGACGCTACACACTGTGTCCTGTAAGGACTGATGTTGAGACAATTTTCCTCATCAGTAAACTTGCATCACAGAATGAGAGACACTACATACTGTGTCCTGTAAGGACTGATGTTGAGACAATTTTCCTCATCAGTAAACTTGCATCACAGAATGAGAGACGCTACACACTGTGTCATGTAAGGACTGATGTTGAGACAACCATCCCCATCAGTAAACTTACATAACACAATGAGACACTACACACTGTGTCCTGTAAGGACTGATGTTGGGACAACCATCCCCATCAGTAAACTTCCATCACAGAATGATACACTACACACTGTGTCATGTAAAGACTAATGTTGGGAGAATTGTCCCCATCAGTTAACTTACATCACAGAATGAGAGACACTTCACACTGTGTCCTGTAAGGACTGTTGTTGGGACAATTGTCCCCATCAGTAAACTTACATCACAGAATGAGAGACACTACACACTGTGTCCTTTAAGGACTGTTGTTGGGACAATTGTCCCCATCAGTAAACTCACATCACAGAATGAGAGACGCTACACACTGAGTCCTGTTAGGACTGATGTCGAGACAACCATCCCCATCAGTAAACTTACATCACAAAATGAGACACTAAAAACTGTGTCCTGTAAGGACTAATGTTGGGACAGTTGTCCCCATCATTAAACTCTCATCATAAAATAAGAGACACTACACACTGTGTCCTGTAAGGACTGATGTTGGGACAATTGTCCCCATCAGTAAACTTACATCACAGAATGAGAGACACTACACACTGTGTCCTGTAAGGACTGTTGTTGGGACAACCATCCCCATCAGTAAATTTGCATCACACAATGAGAGACACCAAACACTGTGGTCTTTAAGGACTGATGTTGGGACAACCATCCTCCTCAGTAAACTTGCATCACAGAATGAGAGACACTACACACTGTGTCCTGTAATGACTGTTGTTGGGACAAGTGTCCCCATCAGTAAACATACATCACAGAATGAGAGACACTTCACACTGTGTCCTGTACGGACTGTTGTTGGGACAATTGTCTCCATCAGTAAACTTACATCACATAATCAGAGACAATGCACACTGTGTCCTTTAAGGAATGTTGTTTGGACAACCATCCCCAACAGTTAACTTACATCACAGAATGAGAGACAGTACACACTGTGTCCTGTAAGGACTGATGTTGGGACAACCATCCCCATCAGTAAACTTGCATCACAGAATGAGAGACACTACACACTTTGTCCTGTAAGAACTGATGTTGGGACAACTATCCCAAACAATAAACTTGCATCACAGAATGAAAGACACTACACACTATGTCCTGTAAGGATTGATGTTGGGACAATTGTCCACATCAGTAAACTTACATCACAGAATGAGAGACACTACACACTGTGTCCTGTAAGGACTGTTGTTGGGACAACCATCCCCATCATTAAACTCTCATCATAAAATGAGAGACACTACACACAGTGTCCTGTAAGGACTGATGTTGGGACAACCATCCCGATCATTAAACTTTCATCATAAAATGAGAGACGCTACACACTGTGTCCTGTAAGGACTGATGTTGGGACAACCATCCCCATCAGTAAACTTGCATCACAGAATGAGAGACACTACACACTGTGTCCTGAAAGGACTTATTTTGGGACAACTATCCCAAACAGTAAACTTGCATCACAGAATGAAAGACACTACACACTATGTCCTGTAAGGATTGATGTTGGGACAATTGTCCACATCAGTAAACTTACATCACAGAATGAGAGACACTACACACTGTGTCCTGTAAGGACTGTTGTTGGGACAACCATCCCCATCATTAAACTCTCATCATAAAATGAGAGACACTACACACTGTGTCCTGTAAGGACTGATGTTGGGACAACCATCCCCATCATTAAACTCTCATCATAAAATGAGAGACGCTACACACTGTGTCCTGTAAGGACTGATGTTGGGACAACCATCCCCATCAGTAAACTTGCATCACAGAATGAGAGACACTACACACTGTGTCCTGAAAGGACTTATTTTGGGACAACTATCCCAAACAGTAAACTTGCATCTCAGAATGAAAGACACTACACACTGTGTCCTGTAAGGACTGATGTTTGGACAACCATCCCCATCATTTAAACTCTCATCATAAAACAAGAGACACTATACACTGTGTCCTGTAAGGACTGATGTTTGGACAATTGTCCACATCAGTAAACTTGCATCACACAATGAGAGACACCAAACACTGTTGTCTTTAAGGACTGATGTTGGGACAACCATCCTCATCAGTAAACTTACATCGCAGACTGAGAGACAGTACACACTGTGTCCTGTAAGGACTGATGTTGGGACAATTGTTTCCATCAGTAAACTTACATCACAGGATGAGAGACACTACACACTGTGTCCTGTAAGGACTGTTGTTGGGACAATTGTCCCCATCAGTAAACTCACATCACAGAATGAGAGACGCTACACACTGAGTCCTGTTAGGACTGATGTTGAGACAACCATCCCCATCAGTAAACTTACATCATAAAATGAGACACTACACACTGTGTCCTGTAAGGACTAATGTTGGGACAGTTGTCCCCATCAGTAAACTTACATCACAAAATGAGAGACGCTACACACTGTGTCCTGTAAGGACTGTTGTTGGGACAATTGTCCCCATCAGTAAACTTACATCACATAATCAGAGACACTGCACACTGTGTCCTTTAAGGACTGATGTTTGGACAACCATCCCCAAGAGAAAACTTACATCACAGAATGAGAGACAGTACACACTGTGTCCTGTAAGGACTGATGTTGGGACAACCATCCCCATCAGTAAACTTGCATCACAGAATGAGAGACACTACACACTGTGTCCTGAAAGGACTTATTTTGGGACAACTATCCCAAACAGTAAACTTGCATCACAGAATGAAAGACACTACACATTGTGTCCTGTAAGGACTGATGTTTGGACAACCATCCCCATCATTAAACTCTCATCATAAAACAAGAGACACTATACACTGTGTCCTGTAAGGACTGATGTTTGGACAACCATCCCCATCAGTAAACTTGCATCACAGAATGAGTGACACTACACACTGTGTCCTGTAAGGACTGATGTTTGGACAACCATCCCCATCAGTAAACTTACATCACAGAATGAGAGACGCTACACACTGTGTCCTGTAAGGACTGATGTTGGGACAATTGTTTCCATCAGTAAACTTACATCACAGAATGAGAGACACCAAACACTGTGGTCTTTAAGGACTGATGTTGGGACAACCATCCTCATCAGTAAACTTACATCACAGACTAAGAGACAGTACACACTGTGTCCTGTAAGGACTGATGTTGGGACAATTGTTTCCATCAGTAAACTTACATCACAGAATGAGAGACACTACACACTGTGACCTGTAAGGACTGTTGTTGGAACAATTGTCCCCATCAGTAAACTTAAATCACAGAATGAGAGACACTACAAACTGTGTCCTGTAAGGACTGATGTTGGGAAAACTATCCCCATCAGTAAACTTGCATCACAGAATGAGATACACTACACACTGTGTCCTGTAAGGACTGTTGTTGGGACAACCATCCCCATTATTAAACTCTCATCACAGAATGAGAGACACTAAACACTGTGTCCTGCAAGGACTGATGTTGGGACAAACATCCCCATCAAAAAACTTACATCACAGAATGAGAGACACCACACACTGTGTCCTGTAAGGACTGTTGTTGGAACAACCATCCCCATCAGTAAACTTGCATCACAGAATGAGAGACACTACACACTGTGTCCTGTAAGGAGTGTTGTTGGGACAACCATCCCAATCAGTAAACTTTCATCACAGAATGAGAGACACTACACACTGTGTCCTGTAAGGAATGATGTTGGGACAATTGTCCTCATCAGTAAACTTGCATCACAGAATGAGAGACACTACACACTGTGTCCTGTAAGGACTGTTGTTGGGACAACCATCCCCATCATTAAACTCTCATCATAAAATGAGAGACACTACACACTGTGTCCTGTAAGGACTGATGTTGGGACAACCATCCCCATCATTAAACTCTCATCATAAAATAAGAGACACTACACACTGTGTCCTGTAAGGACTGATGTTGGGACCAGTAAACTTGCATCACAGAATGAGAGAAGCTACACACTGTGTCATGTAAAGACTAATATTGGGACATTTGTCCCTATCAGTAAACTTACATCACAGAATGAGAGACACTTCACACTGTGTCCTGTAAGGACTGTTGTTGGGACAATTGTCCCCATCAGTAAACTTACATCACAGAATGAGAGACACTACACACTGTGTCCTGTAAGGAGTGTTGTTGGGACAACCATCCCAATCAGTAAACTTTCATCACAGAATGAGAGACACTACACACTGTGTCCTGTAAGGAATGATGTTGGGACAATTGTCCTCATCAGTAAACTTGCGTCACAGAATGAGAGACACTACACACTGTGTCCTGTAGGGACTGTTGTTGGGACAACCATCCCCTTCAGTAAACTTGCATCACAGAATGAGAGACACTACACACTGTGTCCTGTAAGGACTGTTGTTGGGACAATAGTCCCCATCAGTAAACTTGCATCACAGAATGAGAGACACTACACACTTTGCCCTGTAAGAACTGATGTTGGGACAACTATCCCAAACAATAAACTTGCATCACAGAATGAAAGACACTACACACTATGTCCTGTAAGGATTGATGTTGGGACAATTGTCCACATCAGTAAACTTACATCACAGAATGAGAGACACTACACACTGTGTCCTGTAAGGACTGTTGTTGGGACAACCATCCCCATCATTAAACTCTCATCATAAAATGAGAGACACTACACACTGTGTCCTGTAAGGACTGATGTTGGGACAACCATCCCCATCATTAAACTCTCATCATAAAATAAGAGACACTACACACTGTGTCCTGTAAGGACTGATGTTGGGACCAGTAAACTTGCATCACAGAATGAGAGAAGCTACACACTGTGTCATGTAAAGACTAATATTGGGACATTTGTCCCTATCAGTAAACTTACATCACAGAATGAGAGACACTTCACACTGTGTCCTGTAAGGACTGTTGTTGGGACAATTGTCCCCATCAGTAAACTTACATCACAGAATGAGAGACACTACACACTGTGTCCTGTAAGGACTGTTGTTGGGACAATTGTCCCAATCAGTAAACTCACATCACAGAATGAGAGACGCTACACACTGAGTCCTGTTAGGACTGATGTTGAGACAACCATACCCATCAGTAAACTTACATCATAAAATGAGACACTACACACTGTGTCCTGTAAGGACTAATGTTGGGACAGTTGTCCCCATCAGTAAACTTACATCACAAAATGAGAGACGCTACACACTGTGTCCTGTAAGGACTGTTGTTGGGACAATTGTCCCCATCAGTAAACTTACATCACATAATCAGAGACACTGCACACTGTGTCCTTTAAGGACTGATGTTTGGACAACCATCCCCATGAGAAAACTTACATCACAGAATGAGAGACAGTACACACTGTGTCCTGTAAGGACTGATGTTGGGACAACCATCCCCATCAGTAAACTTGCATCACAGAATGAGAGACACTACACACTGTGTCCTGAAAGGACTTATTTTGGGACAACTATCCCAAACAGTAAACTTGCATCACAGAATGAAAGACACTACACACTGTGTCCTGTAAGGACTGATGTTTGGACAACCATCCCAATCATTAAACTCTCATCATAAAACAAGAGACACTATACACTGTGTCCTGTAAGGACTGATGTTTGGACAATTGTCCACATCAGTAAACTTGCATCACACAATGAGAGACACCAAACACTGTTGTCTTTAAGGACTGATGTTGGGACAACCATCCTCATCAGTAAACTTACATCACAGACTGAGAGACAGTACACACTGTGTCCTGTAAGGACTGATGTTGGGACAATTGTTTCCATCAGTAAACTTACATCACAGGATGAGAGACACTACACACTGTGTCCTGTAAGGACTGTTGTTGGGACAATTGTCCCCATCAGTAAACTCACATCACAGAATGAGAGACGCTACACACTGAGTCCTGTTAGGACTGATGTTGAGACAACCATCCCCATCAGTAAACTTACATCATAAAATGAGACACTACACACTGTGTCCTGTAAGGACTAATGTTGGGACAGTTGTCCCCATCAGTAAACTTACATCACAAAATGAGAGACGCTACACACTGTGTCCTGTAAGGACTGTTGTTGGGACAATTGTCCCCATCAGTAAACTTACATCACATAATCAGAGACACTGCACACTGTGTCCTTTAAGGACTGATGTTTGGACAACCATCCCCAAGAGAAAACTTACATCACAGAATGAGAGACAGTACACACTGTGTCCTGTAAGGACTGATGTTGGGACAACCATCCCCATCAGTAAACTTGCATCACAGAATGAGAGACACTACACACTGTGTCCTGTAAGGACTGTTGTTGGGACAACTATCCCAAACAGTAAACTTGCATCACAGAATGAAAGACACTACACACTGTGTCCTGTAAGGACTGATGTTGAGACAACCATCCCCATCAGTAAACTTACATCACAAAATGAGACACTACACACTGTGTCCTGTAAGGACTAATGTTGGGTCAATTGTCCCCATCAGTAAACTTACATCACAAAATGGAGACGCTACACACTGTGTCCTGTAAGGACTGTTGTTGGAACAACCAACCCCATCAGTAAACTTGCATCACAGAATGAGAGACACTACACACTGTGTCCTGTAAGGACTGTTGTTGGGACAACCGTCCCCATCAGTAAACTTTCATCACAGAATGAGAGACACTACACACTGTGTTCTGTAAGGAACGATGTTGGGACAATTGTCCCCATCAGTAAACTTGCATCACAGAATGAGAGACACTACACACTGTGTCCTGTAAGGACTGTTGTTGGGACAACCATCCCCATCAGTAAACTTGCATCACAGAATGAGAGATACTACACATTGTGTCATGTAAGGACTGTTGTTGGGACAACCATCCCATCAGGAAACTTACATCACAGAATAAGTGACTCTACACACTGTGTCCTGTAAGGACTGTTGTTGGGACAACCATCCCATCAGGAAACTTACATCTCAGAATGAATGACTCTACACACTGTGTCCTGTAAGGACTGATGCTGAGACAACCATCCCCATCAGTAAACTTACATCACAAAATGAGACACTACACACTGTGTCCTGTAAGGACTAATGTTGGGACAGTTGTCCCCTTCAGTAAACTTACATCGCAAAATGAGAGACGCTACACACTGTGTCCTGTAAGGACTGTTGTTGGGACAATTGTCCCCATCAGTAAACATAAATCACATAATGAGAGACACCACACACTGTGGTCTTTCATAATTGATGTTGGGACAACCATCCCCATAAGTAAACTTGCATCACAGAATGAGAGACACTACACACTGTGTCCTGTAAGGACTGTTGTTGGGACAACCATCCCCATCAGTAAACTTGCATCACAGAATGAGTTACTCTACACACTGTGTCCTGTAAGGACTGTTGTTGGGACAACCATCCCCATCAGTAAACTTACAGCACAGAATGAGAGACACTACACACTGTGTCCTGTAAGGACTGTTGTTGGGACAACCATCCCCATCAGTAAACTTACAGCACAGAACGAGAGACACTACACACTGTGTCCTGTAAGGACTGATGTTGGGTCAACCATCCCTTCAGGCAACTTACATCACAGAATGAGAGACACTAAACACTGTCCTTCAAGGACTGATGTTAGGACAACCGCCGTCATCAGGTTAACTTATACATAGCAAACATTTTATAAGGTGGTATTCAAACATACTGTCAAATCTATTTCTTTAATAATGAAAATAAAGCAATAAGGAATATATTGGAGATAATCACAAATCATCACATATCGATGGTAATATAAAACTTACGAAAGATATTATGTTTGGCGCGGACTTATATATATGAGAAAGGTATAATATTCGTCTCCTACACTCTTTGAACGAAGACACTATTTTCCTGGGATATAATAACAGTCAAATAGGTATCCAAGATGAATGATATGGTAACGAATTTGGTTTAGAACATTTAAAACATTAATCAACAAGGGATGTGGTTATGTAAAGACATACAGTCTTGTTTTTGTATGTGTTGCAACAAGAGAATAACAATGAAGATAAGCTATGAAAGAACAAAACTTATGTGCTTCTAAAGTGTTTTCTAGCCTAATATATTAGTAGACTTTATAAATAACGTGCTTTTAAACATTTGTGCTTTGTTATTTTCTCTAGACGAATATAACACTAGACTAAAAACACAAAGTGCTTCTTAACTTTTCATGATACATATGTACCACTAGATTTAATGATAAATGGGTTTCTTATTTTTAATTTATAATAAGACTGAATAAACAAAATGCTTCTTATCATTTCTCTATACAAATATTTCAATAGCCTTAATGAAAAATGTGCTTCTTAATATATCTCTAGACTTTATAAGTAATGTGATTTTTAAATGTTCTTGGGATGGATATAGTACTAAACTAAATACATAATGTGCTGTTAACTTTTAGGTGAATGTCAAAGCACACACACACATACATTCCAACTAGAATCAATAAATGATGTACTAGATATTGTATGTAGATGGCTAATCACATATCTTGGTACCAGAAGTACTCTTCGTAACGTTTCCCTACATAAATAAATCCAAAATACTCAAAACTGAAAAATGTATAATGTGATTATTGACTATTTATCTATGTTCACATGTAAATATAACGTTGGTCCATGTTGTTGATAATTCATTGAGAACGTAAGGAGATGATGCAACTATTGTGGCCTATCAAAGTCATTTACAATACTGTATTGAGAGTGTTGGTTGAATATGCACATAGTGTCCAATTAACATATTATTTGTCATATATGTGGATGTTTTGGTAGATTATGTAAATATTGTTTCGGTCCTATACTATCGACAATATTCACTATAGGGCAAAATAATCTTCACTATAGAAAATGAAATGTTTTTTTATTTAACTAATATTCAACAGAATAGAGGATCCTATCTGGTGCGCAAGTGCAATAAAACTCAACATCAGTCGAATTTTGCGAAAAGCCTGTGCATTGATATTTTCGAAGGTTTCACGTGCGAGAGGGGTAGGAAAAGTGTGACACACACTATATATTGGAAGAAATATAAAAAACAAAATGTTTATCGCCGTTAATGAAAGAAGCAATAGAGAAAAAAGAGGGGGATGCTGCAAAATATTCACGGAGTAACATATTTACAGCGAAAATAAGTGACGGTACCGCGGGGTAACGTCATGAGGCAGGTCGTAAAATGATCGTTAAAAAGGCTTTATGGTAAATTTAAGCGATTTGCACATCTACTCTCCTAAGCACATATTTTGAGACTTATCTACAACTATACATTGTTGTCACAAAATGTTACCGTACGTAAGACATGTCTGATTTGAAATTTAGATTTCAATTATAATTAGTGTAGGCTATCTGAGAGACTGCTTCTTCAACGTGACATCATCAGCGGCAACGGCACTCAGTCGCCAGCTCAGTTGTAGGACAGTTGCTAGAAGCCTCTGTACCTTGGGATCAGAACATATCGGGAAATGGTACTGACCAACAGATATTGGCAACTGTGGGCAACACAAACGTTGGCAGTTACTGACAGGTGCCAGGTGCTTTGTTTCAGGTGATAGCAGATTCGCCATATCAAGAGTTGATGGAAGAGTGGGGGTTTACAGGCCGACAGGTGAAAGTATGGCCCGTTGCTGTGTCAGGAATCAGAACTGGGTGATGGGGGAGTGTTATGGTCTAAGCGGTATTTGTGGCGACCAAAAGACAGGTGCTGTTGTTGTAAACGCCAAACTGACGTTACATAGACCAGGTAGTGAGACCAGGTGTCTTATTTCTGCAGCGACAACAACCATACTGCCCAACAACATGTTGCTAGGATAGTGAATACCTTCCTCAACACCAAAATCTACAGACATGTCGCACATAGATCACTTGTTGGACCACCTTGACATGCGATTTGGGGGTCGACATCCCGCCAAACAACAGGCAACAGGTCGCTCAGGCACTCGCTGACATCATCAAAGGGCGAAGGGCCAGAGGCTGACACACTCGGTATTAGAGACTCAATTTGATGAATTTTGACACGTTTGTTATAAAGTGTCCGTGTTGTCCACATATCATATCACATGTGATAAATACAATTGTTTAAACGTTCTAATTTCATATCTTTCATTGACTGTGTTAAATCTTAATCACAATTAAGGACAATTATTTTATACCCGCCAGGTATGTGAAGATTTTGGTAGAATATGTTGTTACGTTCCCATACCGATGATTCTCTATATGGATTTGTTGTTCGAGGAAGTAACTTGCATAGCAAATCATACGGGTTTAAACTTTCTATTGTATTGACATTCATCTCCGAGTCTAAGAAATGGACATTAATAACAAAATGAAGAATTTATTGAATGGATAAAGGACAAGTAATAATAAGTTTATATTGATATTGTACGATCGCATAACTTGCTTGACTAAAAAACTAAAACTTGATATGCATTAATCACTGAATCCGATACCAAAATTATAAACAGCTTAAACAGCACATCAGAGCCGTGCTCAATGTAGCGCTACGTATGGAATCCCAATACAATTATTGGGACTCCATACGTAGCGCTACATTGAGCAAACGAGCAACGTAGCAAAGCGAGCGAACTTTGAGGTTTTTCACCTTGTTGTTCAGGAGAGAATGAGCGCTACTTGAGCGATACATTGAGCAATCAATCAACGATTATTATCACTGTTATGGAACGGGGCCCTTGTTTTTATGTTTGATGATTATCGTTAGAAGCTGCTGTTACTATACTTTTTAATAACATTTTAACATGACGACTTATCGATTCTGAGTGTAGATAAAATACATTAAGACATAAAACTCACATTGGATCTAATATAGAGAGTGTACCATTGCGAAACATATTTAACACGAATGAAATTATAAATAAGGTTAACAAAGAAAATAGTTCGATTTACCTCATTCCAAAACTATGTACTTTGTTGTTTCACCCAGACATGCAACATGAAGCAAATGCACAAAGGACAGGTATGATTCAGGTAAACACTGACCTAGAGGTACACTTGTTATTGATCTGCACGCCTTGGTCTCTGCTGATAAGGGCTGCAAAGTCTGGCTTGTTGAAATAAAGATTTATAGGTACTTAAATTTATATCGGTTACACTGTCGGGAACACTTAGATACTTAAGTAAGGAGACTCAGTGAATACTTGAAAATTTTTGTTTTCTAGTATGGGGAAGGATAGTCCTTGAATATTGGAATACTTGGGTTTTATACAGTATTGAGAAGGACATTCTGTGGATATTGGAATACTTCGTTAGTATATAGTATTGGGAAGGAGACTCAGTGAATATTGGAATACTTCGTGAGTATACAGTATTGGCAAGGAGATTCAGTGAATATTGGAATACTTGGGTAGTATACAGTATTCGGAAGGAGACTCAGTGAATATTGGAATACTTGGGTATTATACAGTATTGGGAGGGAGACTCAGTGCATATTGGAATACTTGGGTAGTATACAGTATTCGGAAGAAGACTCAGTGAATATTGGAATACTTCGGTATTATACAGTATTCGGAAGGAGACTCAGTGAATATTGGAATAATTGGGTATTATATAGTGTAAGGAAGGATATTCGGTGAAAATGGGAATACTTGGGTATTATGCAGTATTGGGAAGGAGACTCAGTGAATATCGGAATATTTTGGTATTATACAGTATTGGGAAGGAGATTCAGTGCATATTGGAATACTTGGGTATTATGCAGTATTCGGAAGGAGACTCAGTGAATATTGGAATACTTGGGTAGTATACAGTATTGGGAGGGAGACTCAATGAATATTGGAATACCTTGGTATTATATAGTGTTGGGAAGAAGATTCGGTGAATATTGGAATACTTTGGTATTATGCAGTATTGGGGAGGTGATTCAGTAAATATTGGAATACTTGTGTACAATACAGTATTGGGAAGAAGACTCAGTGCATATTGGAATATTTGGGTATTATACAGTATTGGGAGGGAGACCCAGTGCATATTGGAATACTTGGGTAGTATACAGTATTCGGAAGGAGACTCAGTGCATATTGGACTATTTGGGTATTATACAGTATTGGGAGGGAGACCCAGTGCATATTGGAATACTTGGGTAGTATACAGTATTCGGAAGGAGACTCAGTGAATATTGGAATACTTCGGTATTATACAGTATTCGGAAGGAGACTCAGTGAATATTGGAATAATTGGGTATAATAGTGTTAGGAAGGATATTCGGTGAAAATGGGAATACTTGGGTATTATACAGTATTGGGAAGGAGACTCAGTGAATATCGGAATATTTTGGTATTATACAGTATTGGGAAGGAGATTCAGTGCATATTGGAATACTTGGGTATTATACAGTATTCGGAAGGAGACTCAGTGCATATTGGAATACTTGGGTATTATACAGTATTGGGAGGGAGACTCAATGAATATTGGAATACCTTGGTATTATATAGTGTTGGGAAGAAGATTCGGTGAATATTGGAATACTTGGGTATTATGCAGTATTGGGAAGGTGATTCAGTAAATATTGGAATACTTGGGTAGTATACAGTATTGGGAAGGAGACTCAGTGAATATTGGAATACTTGGGTATAATACAGTATTGGGAAGGAGACTCAGTGAATATTGAAATACTCTGGCATTATACAGTACTGGGAAGGATATTCAGTGAATATTGGAATACTTAGGTATAATAAAGTATTGGGAAGGAGACTCAGTGAATATTGGAATACTTGGGTATTATATAGTTTTGGGAAGAAGATTCGGGGAATATTGGAATACATGGGTATTATAAAGTATTGGGAAGGAGACTCAGTGACTATTGAAATACTTGGTTAGTATACAGTATTGGGGAGGAGACTCAGTGAATATTGGAATACTTGGGTATTATATAGTTTTGGGAAGAAGATTCGGGGAATATTGGAATACATGGGTATTATAAAGTATTGGGAAGGAGACTTAGTTAATATTGGAATACTTTGGTATTATACAGTAGTGGGAAGGTGATTCAGTGAATGTTGGAATAGTTGGGTAGTATACAGTATTGGGAAGAAGATTCAGTGAATATTGGAATACTTGGGTAGTATACAGTATTGGGAAGAAGATTCAGTGAATATTGGAATATTTGGGTACAATACAGTATTTTGAAGGAGACTCAGTGAATATTGAAATACTTGGGTATAATACAGTATTGGGAAGGAGACTTAGTTAATATTGGAATACTTGGGTATTATACAGTATTGGGAAGGTGATTCAGTGAATATTGGAATACTTGGGTAGTATACAGTATTGGGAAGAAGATTCAGTGAATATTGGAATACTTGGGTAGTATACAGTATTGGGAAGGTGATTCAGTGAATATTGGAATACTTGGGTACAATAAAGTATTGGGAAGGAGACTCAGTGAATATTGGAATACTTGGGTAGTATACAGTACTGGGAAGAAGACGCAGTGAATATTGGAATATTTGGGTACAATAAAGTATTGGGAAGGAGACTCAGTGAATATTGAAATACTTGGTTAGTATACAGTATTGGGAAGGAGACTTAGTTAAAATTGGAATACTTGGGTATTATACAGTATTGGAAAGGTGATTCAGTGAATATTGGAATACTTGGTAAGTATACAGTATTGGGAAGGAGACTCAGTGAATATTGGAATACTTGGGCAGTATACGGTATTGGGAAGAAGATTCAGTGAATATTGGAATACTTGGGTAGTATACAGTATTGGGAAGAAGACTCAGTGAATATTGGAATATTTGGGTACAATACAGTATTGGGAAGGAGACTCAGTGAATATTGAAATACTTGGGTATTATACAGTATTGGGAAGAAGACTCAGTGAATATTGGAATACTTGGTTAGTATACAGTATTGGGAAGGAGACTCAGTGAATATTGGAATACTTGGGTATTATACAGTATTGGGAAGGAGACTCAGTGAATATTGGAATACTTGGTTAGTGTACAGTGTTGGGAAGGAGACTCGGTGAATATTGGAATACTTGGGTATAATACAGTATTGGGAAGGAGACTTAGTTAATATTGGAATACTTGGGTATTATACAGTATTGGGAAGGTGATTCAGTGAATATTGGAATACTTGGTAAGTATACAGTATTGGGAAGGAGACTCAGTGAATATTGGAATACTTGGGTATTATACAGTATTGGGAAGGAGACTCAGTGAATATTGGAATACTTGGGTATTATACAGTATTGGGAAGGAGACTCAGTGCATATTAGAATACTTGGTTAGTCTACAGTATTGGGGAGGAGACTCAGTGAATATTGGAATACTTGGGCAGTATACAGTATTGGGGAGGAGACTCAGTGAATATTGGAATATTTGGGTACAATACAGTATTGGGAAGAAGACTCAGTGAATATTGGAATACTTGGGTAGTATACCGTATTGGGGAGGAGACTCAGTGAATATTGGAATACTTGGGTAGTATACCGTATTTGGAAGAAGACTCAGTGAATATTGGAATACTTGGGTAGTATACAGTATTGGGAAGAAGACTCAGTGACTATTGGAATATGTGGGTAGTATACAGTATTGGGAAGAAGACTCAGTAAATATTGGAATACTTGGGTATTATACAGTATTGGGAAGGAGACTCAGTGAATATTGGAATACTTGGGTATAATACAGTATTGGGAAGGAGATTCAGTGAATATTGGAATACTTGGGTATAATACAGTATTGGGGAGGAGACTCAGTGAATATAGGAATACTTGGGTATTATACAGTATTGGGAAGGAGACGCAGTGAATATTGGAATACTTGGGTATAATACAGTATTGGGAAGGAGATTCAGTGAATATTGGAATACTTGGGTATAATACAGTATTGGGGAGGAGACTCAGTGAATATAGGAATACTTGGGTATTATATAGTTTTGGGAAGAAGATTCGGGGAATATTGGAATACATGGGTATTATAAAGTATTGGGAAGGTGACTCAGTGAATATTGGAATACTTGGGCAGTATACAGTATTGGGAAGAAGACTCAGTGAATATTAGAATACGTGGGAAGTATACAGTATTGGGAAGAAGACTCAGTGACTATTGGAATATTTGGGTAGTATACAGTTTTGGGAAGAAGACTCAGTGAATATTGGAATATTTGGGTACAATACAGTATTTTGAAGGAGACTCAGTGAATATTGAAATACTTGGATATAATACAGTATTGGGAAGGAGAATTAGTTAATATTGGAATACTTGGGTATTATACAGTATTGGGAAGGTGATTCAGTGAATATTGGAATACTTGGGTAGTATACAGTATTGGGAAGAAGATTCAGTGAATATTGGAATACTTGGGCAGTATACAGTATTGGGAAGAAGACTCAGTGAATATTGGAATATTTGGGTACAATACAGTATTGGGAAAGAGACTCAGTGAATATTGAAATACTTGGTTAGTATACAGTATTGGGAAGAAGACTCAGTGAATATTGGAATATTTGGGTACAATACAGTATTGGGAAGGAGACTCGGTGAATATTGGAATACTTGGTTAGTGTACAGTATTGGGAAGGAGACTCGGTGAATATTGGAATACTTGGGTATAATACAGTATTGGGAAGGAGACTTAGTTAATATTGGAATACTTGGATATTAGACAGTATTGGGAAGGTGATTCAGTGAATATTGGAATACTTGGTAAGTATACAGTATTGGGAAGGAGACTCAGTGAATATTGGAATACTTGGGTATTATACAGTATTGGGAAGGAGACTCGGTGAATATTGGAATACTTGGGTATTATACAGTATTGGGAAGGAGACTCAGTGAATATTGGAATATTTGGGTACAATACTGTATTGGGAAAGAGACTCAGTGAATATTGAAATACTTGGTTAGTATACAGTATTGGGAAGGAGACTTAGTTAATATTGGAATACTTGGGTATTATACAGTATTGGGAAGGTGATTCAGTGAATATTGGAATACTTGGTAAGTATACAGTATTGGGAAGGAGACTCAGTGAATATTGGAATACTTGGGCAGTATACAGTATTGGGAAGAAGATTCAGTGAATATTGGAATACTTGGGTAGTATACAGTATTGGGAAGAAGACTCGGTGAATATTGGAATATTTGGGTACAATACAGTATTGGGAAGGAGACTCAGTGAATATTGAAATACTTGGGTATTATACAGTATTGGGAAGAAGACTCAGTGAATATTGGAATATTTGGGTACAATACAGTATTGGGAAGGAGACTCGGTGAATATTGGAATACTTGGTTAGTGTACAGTATTGGGAAGGAGACTCGGTGAATATTGGAATACTTGGGTATAATACAGTATTGGGAAGGAGACTTAGTTAATATTGGAATACTTGGATATTAGACAGTATTGGGAAGGTGATTCAGTGAATATTGGAATACTTGGTAAGTATAAGTATTGGGAAGGAGACTCAGTGAATATTGGAATACTTGGGTATTATACAGTATTGGGAAGGAGACTCGGTTAATATTGGAATACTTGGGTATTATACAGTATTGGGAAGGAGACTCAGTGAATATTAGAATACTTGGTTATTCTACAGTATTGGGGAGGAGACTCAGTGAATATTGGAATATTTGGGTACAATACAGTATTGGGAAGGAGACTCAGTGAATATTAGAATACTTGGTTAGTATACCGTATTGGGGAGGAGATTCGGTGAATATTGGAATACTTGGTTAGTATACAGTATTGGGGAGGAGACTCAGTGAATATTGGAATATTTGGTTAGTATACAGTATTGGGAAGGAGACTCGGTGAATATTGGAATACTTGGTTAGTATATAGTATTGGGGAGGAGACTCAGTGAATATTTGAATATTTGGGTACAATACAGTATTTTGAAGGAGACTCAGTGAATATTGAAATACTTGGGTATAATACAGTATTGGGAAGGAGACTTAGTTAATATTGGAATACTCGGGTAATATACAGTATTGGGAAGGTGATTCAGTGAATATTGGAATACTTGGGTAGTATACAGTATTGGGAAGAAGATTCAGTGAATATTGGAATACTTGCGCAGTATACAGTATTGGGAATAAGATTCAGTGAATATTGGAATACTTGGGTAGTATACAGTATTGGGAAGAAGAATCGGTGAATATTGAAATACTTGGTTAGTATACAGTATTGGGAAGGAGACTTAGTTAATATTGGAATACTTGGGTATTATACAGTATTGGGAAGGTGATTCAGTGAATATTGGAATACTTGGTAAGTATACAGTATTTGGAAGGAGACTCAGTGAATATTGAAATACTTGGGCAGTATACAGTATTGGGAAGAAGATTCAGTGAATATTGGAATACTTGGGTAGTATACAGTATTGGGAAGAAGACTCAGTGAATATTTGAATATTTGGGTACAATACAGTATTGGGAAGGAGACTCAGTGAATATTGAAATACTTGGGTATTATACAGTATTGGGAAGAAGACTCAGTGAATATTGGAATATTTGGGTACAATACAGTATTGGGAAGGAGACTCAGTGAATATTGAAATACTTGGTTAGTGTACAGTATTGGGAAGGAGACTCGGTGAATATTGGAATACTTGGGTATAATACAGTATTGGGAAGGAGACTTAGTGAATATCGGAATATTTTGGTATTATACAGTATTGGGAAGGAGATTCAGTGCATATTGGAATACTTGGGTATTATACAGTATTCGGAAGGAGACTCAGTGCATATTGGAATACTTGGATATTATACAGTATTGGGAGGTAGACTCAATGAATATTGGAATACCTTGGTATTATATAGTGTTGGGAAGAAGATTCGGTAAATATTGGAATACTTGGGTATTATGCAGTATTGGGAAGGTGATTCGGTAAATATTGGAATACTTGGGTATTATACAGTATTGGGAAGGAGACTCAGTGAATATTGGAATACTTGGGTATAATACACTATTGGGAAGGAGACTCAGTGAATATTGAAATACTCTGGCATTATACAGCATTGGGAAGGAGATTCAGTGAATATTGGAATACTTAGGTATAATACAGTATTGGGAAGGAGACTCAGTGAATATTGGAATACTTGGGTATTATATAGTTTTGGGAAGAAGATTCGGGGAATATTGGAATACATGGGTATTATAAAGGATTGGGAAGGAGACTTAGTTAATATTGGAATACTTGGGTATTATACAGTATTGGGAAGGTGATTCAGTGAATATTGGAATAGTTGGGTAGTATACAGTATTGGGAAGAAGATTCAGTGAATATTGGAATACTTGGGTAGTATACAGTATTGGGAAAGAGACTTAGTTAATATTGGAATACTTGGGTATTATACAGTATTGGGAAGGTGATTCAGTGAATATTGGAATACTTGGTAAGTATACAGTATTGGGAAGGAGACTCAGTGAATATTGGAATACTTGGGTAGTATACAGTATTGGGAAGGTGATTCAGTGAACATTGGAATACTTGGGTAGTATACAATATTGGGAAGAAGATTCAGTGAATATTGGAATACTTGGGTAGTATACAGTATTGGGAAGAAGATTCAGTGAATATTGGAATACTTGGGTACAATACAGTATTGGGAAGAAGACTCAGTGAATATTGAAATACTTGGGTATTATACAGTATTGGGAAGAAGACTCAGTGAATATTGGAATATTTGGGTACAATACAGTATTGGGAAGGAGACTCAGTGAATATTGGAATACTTGGTTAGTGTACAGTATTGGGAAGGAGACTCGGTGAATATTGGAATACTTGGGTATAATACAGTATTGGGAAGGAGACTTAGTGAATATTGGAATACTTGGGTATTATACAGTATTGGGAAGGAGACTCAGTGAATATTGGAATACTTGGGTATTATACAGTATTGGGAAGGAGACTCAGTGCATATTAGAATACTTGGTTAGTCTACAGTATTGGGGAGGAGACTCAGTGAATATTGGAATACTTGGGCAGTATACAGTATTGGGAAGAAGACTCAGTGAATATTGGAATACTTGGGTAGTATACCGTATTGGGGAGGAGACTCAGTGAATATTGGAATATTTGGGTAGTATACAGTATTGGGAAGAAGACTCAGTGAATATTGGAATACTTGGGTAGTATACAGTATTGGGAAGAAGACTCAGTGACTATTGGAATATTTGGGTAGTATACAGTATTGGGAAGAAGACTCAGTAAATATTGGAATACTTGGGTATTATACAGTATTGGGAAGGAGACTCAGTGAATATTGGAATACTTGGGTATAAGACAGTATTGGGAAGGAGACTCAGTGAATATTGGAATACTTGGGTATAATACAGTATTGGGAAGGAGACTCAGTGAATATTGGAATACTTGGTTAGTATACAGTAATGGGGAGGAGACTCAGTGAATATTGGAATACTTGGGTATTATATAGTTTTGGGAAGAAGATTCGGGGAATATTGGAATACATGGGTATTATAAAGTATTGGGAAGGTGACTCAGTGAATATTGGAATACTTGGGCAGTATACAGTATTGGGAAGAAGACTCAGTGAATATTGGAATACTTGGGTAGTATACAGTATTGGGAAGAAGACTCAGTGAATATTGGAATACTTGGGTAGTATACAGTATTGGGAAGAAGACTCAGTGACTATTGGAATATTTGGGTAGTATACAGTATTGGGAAGAAGACTCAGTAAATATTGGAATACTTGGGTTATATACAGTATTGGGAAGGAGACTCAGTGAATATTGGAATACTTGGGTATAATAAAGTATTGGGAAGGAGAATCAGTGAATATTGGAATACTTGAGTATAATACAGTATTGGGAAGGAGACTCAGTGAATATTGGAATACTTGGTTAGTATACAGTATTGGGAAGGAGACTCAGTGAATATTGGAATACTTGGGTATTATATAGTTTTGGGAAGAAGATTCGGGGAATATTGGAATACATGGGTATTATAAAGTATTGGGAAGGTGACTCAGTGAATATTGGAATACTTGGGCAGTATACAGTATTGGGAAGAAGACTCAGTGAATATTGGAATACTTGGGTAGTATACAGTATTGGGAAGAAGACTCAGTGAATATTGGAATATTTGGGTACAATACAGTATTTTGAAGGAGACTCAGTGAATATTGAACTATTTGGATATAATACAGTATTGGGAAGGAGACTTAGTTAATATTGGAATACATGGGTATTATACAGTATTGGGAAGGTGATTCAGTGAATATTGGAATACTTGGGTAGTATACAGTATTGGGAAGAAGATTCAGTGAATATTGGAATAATTGGGCAGTATACAGTATTGGGAAGAAGACTCAGTGAATATTGGAATATTTGGGTACAATACAGTATTGGGAAGGAGACTCAGTGAATATTGAAATACTTGGTGAGTATACAGTATTGGGAAGGAGACTTAGTTAATATTGGAATACTTGGGTATTATACAGTATTGGGAAGGTGATTCAGTGAATATTGGAATACTTGGTAAGTATACAGTATTGGGAAGGAGACTCAGTGAATATTGGAATACTTGGGCAGTATTCAGTATTGGGAAGAATATTCAGTGAATATTGGAATACTTGGGTAGTATACAGTATTGGGAAGAAGACTCGGTGAATATTGGAATATTTGGGTACAATACAGTATTGGGAAGGAGACTCAATGAATATTGAAATACTTGGGTATTATACAGTATTGGGAAGAAGACTCAGTGAATATTAGAATATTTGGGTACAATACAGTATTGGGAAGGAAACTCAGTGAATATTGGAATACTTGGTTAGTGTACAGTATTGGGAAGGAGACTCGGTGAATATTTGAATACTTCGGTATAATACAGTATTGGGAAGGAGACTTAGTTAATATTGGAATACTTGGATATTATACAGTATTGGGAAGGTGATTCAGTGAATATTGGAATACTTGGATATTATACAGTATTGGGAAGGTGATTCAGTGAATATTGGAATACTTGGTAAGTATACAGTATTGGGAAGGAGGCTCAGTGAATATTGGAATACATGGGTATTAAACAGTATTGGGAAGGAGACTCAGTGAATATTGGAATACTTGGGTATTATACAGTATTGGGAAGGAGACTCAGTGAATATTAGAATACTTGGTTATTCTACAGTATTATGGAGGAGACTCAGTGAATATTGGAATATTTGGGTACAATACAGTATTGGGAAGGAGACTCAGTGACTATTGGAATACTTGGTTAGTATACCGTATTGGGGAGGAGACTCGGTGAATATTGGAATACATGGGTATTATATAGTTTTGGGAAGAAGATTCGGTAAATATTGGAATACTTGGGTATTATGCAGTATTGGGAAGGTGATTCGGTAAATATTGGAATACTTGGGTATTATACAGTATTGGGAAGGAGACTCAGTGAATATTGGAATACTTGGGTATAATACACTATTGGGAAGGAGACTCAGTGAATATTGAAATACTCTGGCATTATACAGCATTGGGAAGGAGATTCAGTGAATATTGGAATACTTGGGTATTATATAGTTTTGGGAAGAAGATTCGGGGAATATTGGAATACATGGGTATTATAAAGTATTGGGAAGGAGACTCAGTGACTATTGGAATACTTGGTTAGTATACAGTATTGGGGAGGAGACTCAGTGAATATTGGAATACATGGGTATTATATAGTTTTGGGAAGAAGATTCGGGGAATATTGGAATACATGGGTATTATAAAGTATTGGGAAGGAGACTTAGTTAATATTGGAATACTTGGGTATTATACAGTATTGGGAAGGTGATTCAGTGAATATTGGAATAGTTGGGTAGTATACAGTATTGGGAAGAAGATTCAGTGAATATTGGAATACTTGGGTAGTATACAGTATTGGGAAGGAGACTTAGTTAATATTGGAATACTTGGGTATTATACAGTATTGGGAAGGTGATTCAGTGAATATTGGAATACTTGGTAAGTATACAGTATTGGGAAGGAGACTCAGTGAATATTGGAATACTTGGGTAGTATACAGTATTGGGAAGGTGATTCAGTGAACATTGGAATACTTGGGTAGTATACAATATTGGGAAGAAGATTCAGTGAATATTGGAATACTTGGGTAGTATACAGTATTGGGAAGAAGATTCAGTGAATATTGGAATACTTGGGTACAATACAGTATTGGGAAGGAGACTCAGTGAATATTGAAATACTTGGGTATTATACAGTATTGGGAAGAAGACTCAGTGAATATTGGAATATTTGGGTACAATACAGTATTGGGAAGGAGACTCAGTGAATATTGGAATACTTGGGTATTATACAGTATTGGGAAGAAGACGCAGTGAATATTGAAATACTTGGGTATTATACAGTATTGGGAAGGAGACTCAGTGAATATTGAAATACTTGGGTATTATACAGTATTGGGAAGAAGACGCAGTGAATATTGGAATATTTGGGTACAATACAGTATTGGGAAGGAGACTCAGTGAATATTGAAATACTTGGGTATTATACAGTATTGGGAAGAAGACTCAGTGAATATTGGAATATTTGGGTACAATACAGTATTGGGAAGGAGACTCAGTGAATATTGGAATACTTGGTTAGTGTACAGTATTGGGAAGGAGACTCGGTGAATATTGGAATACTTGGGTAAAATACAGTATTGGGAAGGAAACTTAGTTAATATTGGAATACTTGGGTATTATACAGTATTGGGAAGGTGATTCTGTGAATATTGGAATACTTGGTAAGTATACAGTATTGGGAAGGAGACTTAGTTAATATTGGAATACTTGGGTATTATACAGTATTGGGAAGGTGATTCTGTGAATATTGGAATACTTGGTAAGTATACAGTATTGGGAAGGAGACTCGGTGAATATTGGAATACTTGGGTATAACACAGTATTGGGAAGGAGACTCAGTGAATATTGGAATACTTGGTTAGTGTACAGTATTGGGAAGGAGACTCGGTGAATATTGGAATACTTGGGTATAATACAGTATTGGGAAGGAGACTCAGTGAATATTGAAATACTTGGGTATTATACAGTATTGGGAAGAAGACTCAGTGAATATTGGAATATTTGGGTACAATACAGTATTGGGAAGGAGACTCAGTGAATATTGGAATACTTGGGTATTATACAGTATTGGGAAGAAGACGCAGTGAATATTGAAATACTTGGGTATTATACAGTATTGGGAAGGAGACTCAGTGAATATTGAAATACTTGGGTATTATACAGTATTGGGAAGAAGACGCAGTGAATATTGGAATATTTGGGTACAATACAGTATTGGGAAGGAGACTCAGTGAATATTGAAATACTTGGGTATTATACAGTATTGGGAAGAAGACTCAGTGAATATTGGAATATTTGGGTACAATACAGTATTGGGAAGGAGACTCAGTGAATATTGGAATACTTGGTTAGTGTACAGTATTGGGAAGGAGACTCGGTGAATATTGGAATACTTGGGTAAAATACAGTATTGGGAAGGAGACTTAGTTAATATTGGAATACTTGGGTATTATACAGTATTGGGAAGGTGATTCTGTGAATATTGGAATACTTGGTAAGTATACAGTATTGGGAAGGAGACTTAGTTAATATTGGAATACTTGGGTATTATACAGTATTGGGAAGGTGATTCTGTGAATATTGGAATACTTGGTAAGTATACAGTATTGGGAAGGAGACTCGGTGAATATTGGAATACTTGGGTATAACACAGTATTGGGAAGGAGACTCAGTGAATATTGGAATACTTGGTTAGTGTACAGTATTGGGAAGGAGACTCGGTGAATATTGGAATACTTGGGTATAATACAGTATTGGGAAGGAGACTTAGTTAATATTGGAATACTTGGGTATTATACAGTATTGGGAAGGAGACTCAGTGAATATTGGAATACTTGGGTATTATACAGTATTGGGAAGGAGACTCAGTGCATATTAGAATACTTGGTTAGTCTACAGTATTGGGGAGGAGACTCAGTGAATATTGGAATACTTGGGCAGTATACAGTATTGGGAAGAAGACTCAGTGAATATTGGAATACTTGGGTAGTATACCGTATTGGGGAGGAGACTCAGTGAATATTGGAATATTTGGGTAGTATACAGTATTGGGAAGAAGACTCAGTGACTATTGGAATATTTGGGTAGTATACAGTATTGGGAAGAAGACTCAGTAAATATTGGAATACTTGGGTATTATACAGTATTGGGAAGGAGACTCAGTGAATATTGGAATATTTGGGTACAATACAGTATTTTGAAGGAGACTCAGTGAATATTGAAATATTTGGATATAATACAGTATTGGGAAGGAGACTTAGTTAATATTGGAATACTTGGGTATTATACAGTATTGGGAAGGTGATTCAGTTAATATTGGAATACTAGGGTAGTATACAGTATTGGGAAGAAGATTCAGTGAATATTGGAATAATTGGGCAGTATACAGTATTGGGAAGAAGACTCAGTGAATATTGGAATATTTGGGTACAATACAGTATTGGGAAGGAGACTCAGTGAATATTGAAATACTTGGTGAGTATACAGTATTGGGAAGGAGACTTAGTTAATATTGGAATACTTGGGTATTATACAGTATTGGGAAGGTGATTCAGTGAATATTGGAATACTTGGTAAGTATACAGTATTGGGAAGGAGACTCAGTGAATATTGGAATACTTGGGCAGTATTCAGTATTGGGAAGAAGATTCAGTGAATATTGGAATACTTGGTTAGTGTACAGTATTGGGAAGGAGACTCGGTGAATATTTGAATACTTCGGTATAATACAGTATTGGGAAGGAGACTTAGTTAATATTGGAATACTTGGATATTATACAGTATTGGGAAGGTGATTCAGTGAATATTGGAATACTTGGATATTATACAGTATTGGGAAGGTGATTCAGTGAATATTGGAATACTTGGTAAGTATACAGTATTGGGAAGGAGGCTCAGTGAATATTGGAATACATGGGTATTAAACAGTATTGGGAAGGAGACTCAGTGAATATTGGAATACTTTGGTATTATACAGTATTGGGAAGAAGACTCAGTGAATATTAGAATACTTGGTTATTCTACAGTATTATGGAGGAGACTCAGTGAATATTGGAATATTTGGGTACAATACAGTATTGGGAAGGAGACTCAGTGAATATTAGAATACTTGGTTAGTATACCGTATTGGGGAGGAGACTCGGTGAATATTGGAATACTTGGTTAGTATACAGTATTGGGGAGGAGACTCAGTGAATATTGGAATATTTGGTTAGTATACAGTATTGGGAAGGAGACTCGTTGAATATTGGAATACTTGGTTAGTATACAGTATTGGGGAGGAGACTCAGTGAATATTGGAATATTTGGGTACAATACAGTATTTTGAAGGAGACTCAGTGAATATTGAAATACTTGGGTATAATACAGTATTGGGAAGGAGACTTAGTTAATATTGGAATACTCGGGTATTATACAGTATTGGGGAGGAGACTCAGTGAATATTGGAATATTTGGTTAGTATACAGTATTGGGAAGGAGACTCGGTGAATATTGGAATACTTGGTTAGTATACAGTATTGGGGAGGAGACTCAGTGAATATTGGAATATTTGGGTACAATACAGTATTTTGAAGGAGACTCAGTGAATATTGAAATACTTGGGTATAATACAGTATTGGGAAGGAGACTTAGTTAATATTGGAATACTCGGGTATTATACAGTATTGGGAAGGTGATTCAGTGAATATTGGAATACGTGGGTAGTATACAGTATTGGGAAGAAGATTCAGTGAATATTGGAATACTTGGGCAGTATACAGTATTGGGAAGAAGATTCAGTGAATATTGGAATACTTGGTTAGTATACAGTATTGAGAAGAAGGTTCAGTGAATATTGGAATACTTGGGCAGTATACAGTATTGGGAAGAAGATTCAGTGAATATTGGAATACTTGGGTAGTGTACAGTATTGGGAAGAAGACTCGGTGAATATTGGAATATTTGGGTACAATACAGTATTGGGAAGGAGACTCAGTGGATATAGAAATACTTGGTGAGTATACAGTATTGGGAAGGAGACTTAGTTAATATTGGAATACTTTGGTATTATTCAGTATTGGGAAGGTGATTCAGTGAATATTGGAATACTTGGTAAGTATACAGTATTGGGAAGGAGACTCAGTGAATATTGGAATACTTGGGTATTATACAGTATTGGGAAGGAGACTCAGTGAATATTGGAATACTTGGGTAGTATACAGTATTGGGAAGAAGACTCAGTGAATATTGGAATATTTGGGTACAATACAGTATTGGGAAGGAGACTCAGTGGATATAGAAATACTTGGTGAGTATACAGTATTGGGAAGGAGACTTAGTTAATATTGGAATACTTTGGTATTATTCAGTATTGGGAAGGTGATTCAGTGAATATTGGAATACTTGGTAAGTATACAGTATTGGGAAGGAGACTCAGTGAATATTGGAATACTTGGGTATTATACAGTATTGGGAAGGAGACTCAGTGAATATTGGAATACTTGGGTAGTATACAGTATTGGGAAGGAGACTCAGTGAATATTAGAATACTTGGTTAGTATACCGTATTGGGGAGGAGACTCGGTGAATATTGGAATACTTGGTTAGTATACAGTATTGGGGAGGAGACTCAGTGAATATTGGAATATTTGGTTAGTATACAGTATTGGGAAGGAGACTCGGTGAATATTGGAATACTTGGTTAGTATACAGTATTGGGGAGGATACTCAGTGAATATTGGAATATTTCGTTACAATACAGTATTTTGAAGGAGACTCAGTGAATATTGAAATACTTGTGTATAATACAGTATTGGGAAGAAGACTTAGTTAATATTGGAATACTTGGGTATTATACAGTATTGGGAAGGTGATTCAGTGAATATTGGAATACTTGGGTAGTATACAGTATTGGGAAGAAGATTCAGTGAATATTGGAATATTTGGGTACAATACAGTATTGGGAAGGAGACTCAGTGAATATTGAACTACTTGGGTACAATACAGTATTCGGAAGGAGACTCAGTGAATATTGGAATACTTGGTTAGTGTACAGTATAGGGAAGGAGACTCGGTGAATATTGGAATACTTGGGTATGATACAGTATTGGGAAGGAGACTTAGTTAATATTGGAATACTTGGGTATTATACAGTATTGGGAAGGTGATTCAGTGAATATTGGAAAACTTGGTAAGTATACAGTATTGGGAAGGAGACTCAGTGAATATTGGAATACTTGAGTATTATACAGTGTTGGGAAGAAGATTCGGTGAATATTGGAATACTTGGGTATTATACAGTATTGGGAAGGTGATTCTGTAAATATTGGAATACTTGGGTATTATACAGTATTGGGAAGGAGACTCAGTGAATATTGGAATATTTGGGTACAATACAGTATTGGGAAGGAGACTCAGTGAATATTGGAATACTTGGTTAGTGTACAGTATTGGGAAGGAGACTCGGTGAATATTGGAATACTTGGGTATAATACAGTATTGGGAATGAGACTTAGTTAATATTGGAATACTTGGGTATTATACAGTATTGGGAAGGTGATTCAGTGAATATTGGAATACTTGGGTATTATACAGTATTGGGAAGGAGACTCAGTGAATATTAGAATACTTGTTTAGTCTACAGTATTGGGGAGGAGACTCAGTGAATATTGGAATATTTGGGTACAATACAGTATTTGGAAGGAGACTCAGTGAATATTAGAATACTTGGTTAGTATACCGTATTGGGGAGGAGACTCAGTGAATATTGGAATACTCGGGTATTATACAGTATTGGGAAGGAGACTCAGTGAATATTAGAATACTTGGTTAGTATACAGTATTGGGAAGGAGACTCAGTGAATATTGGAATACTTGGGTATTATACAGTATTCGGAATGAGACTCGGTGAATATTGGAATACTTGGGTATGATACAGTATTGGGAAGGAGACTCAGTGAATATTGGAATACTTGGGTATTATATAGTATTGGGAAGGAGACTCAGTGGATATTGGAATACTTGGGTATAATACAGTATTGGGAAGGAGATTCAGTGAATATTGGAATACTTGGGTATTATACAGTGTTGAGAAGGAGACTAAGTGGATATTGAAATACTTGGGTATTATACAGTATTGGGAAGGAGACTCAGTGGATATTGGAATACTTGGATATAATACAGTGTTGAGAAGGAGACTCAATGAATATTGGAATACTTGGGCAGTATACAGTATTGGGAAGGAGACTTAATGAATATTGTAATACTTGGTTAGTATACAGTATTGGGAAGGAGACAAAGGGAATATTGGAATACTTGGGTACAATACAGTACTGGGAAGGTGATTCAGTAAATATTGGAATAATTGGGTATTATATAGTATTGGGAAGGTGATTCAGTAAATATTGGAATACTTGGTTAGTATACAGTACTGGGAAGGTGATTCAGTAAATATTGGAATATTTGGGTACAATACAGTATTAGGAAGGAGACTCAGTGAATATTAGAATACTTGGTTAGTATACAGTATTGGGGAGGAGACTCGGTGAATATTGGAATACTTGGTTAGTTTACAGTATTGGGAAGGAGATAAAGGGAATATTGGAATACTTGGGTACAATACAGTACTGGGAAGGTGATTCACTAAATATTGGAATATTTGGGTACAATACAGTATTAGGAAGGAGACTCAGTGAATATTAGAATACTTGGTTAGTATACAGTATTGGGGAGGAGACTCAGTGAATATTGGAATACTTGGGTATTATACAGTATTGGGAAGGAAACTCAATGAATATTGGAATACCTTGGTATCATATAGTGTTGGGAAGAAGATTCGGTGAATATTGGCATACTTGGGTATTATACAGTATTGGGAAGGTGATTCAGTAAATATTGGAATACTTGGGTATTATACAGTATTGGGAAGGAGACTCAGTGAATATTGGAATACTTGGGTATTATACAGTATTGGGAAGGTGATTCAGTAAATATTGGAATACTTGGTTAGTATACAGTATTGGGGAGGGGACTCAGTGAATATTGGAATACTTGGGTATTATACAGTATTGGGAAGGTGATTCAGTAAATATTGGAATACTTGGTTAGTATACAGTATTAGGGAGGAGACTCAGTGAATATTGGAATAATTGGGTATTATACAGTATTGGGAAGGAAACTCAATGAATATTGGAATACCTTGGTATCATATAGTGTTGGGAATACGATTCGGTGAATATTGGAATACTTGGGTATTATACAGTATTGGGAAGGAGACTCAGTGAATATTGGAATACCTTGGTATTATATAGTGTTGGGAAGAAGATTCGGTTAATATTGGAATACTTGGGTATTATACAGTATTGGGAAGGAGACTCAGTGAATATTGGAATACTTGGGTATTATAAAGTATTGGGAAGGAGACTCAGTGAATATTACAATATTTGGGTACAATACAGTATTGGGAAGGAGACTCAGTGAATATTAGAATACTTGGTCAGTATACAGTATATTGGGAAAGAGACTCGGTGAATATTGGAATACTTGGTTAGTATACAGTATTGGGGAGGAGACTCAGTGAATATTGGAATACTTGGGTATTATACAGTATTGGGAACGAAACTCAATGAATATTGAAATACCTTGGTATCACATAGTGTTGGGAAGAAGATTCGGTGAATATTGGAATACTTGGGTATTATACAGTATTGGGAAGGAGACTCAGTGAATATTGGAATACCTTGGTATTATATAGTGTTGGGAAGAAGATTCGGTTAATTTTGGAATACTTGGGTATTATACAGTATTGGGATGAAGATTCGGTTAATATTGGAATACTTGGGTATTATGCAGTATTGGGAAGGTGATTCAGTAAATATTGGAATACTTGGGTATTATACAGTATTGGGAAGGAGACTCAGTGAATATTGGAATACCTTGGTATTATATAGTGTTGGGAAGAAGATTCGGTGAATATTGGAATACTCGGGTATTATGCAGTATTGGGAAGGTGATTCAGTAAATATTGGAATACTTGGGTATTATACAGTATTGGGAAGGAGACTCAGTGAATATTGGAATACTTGGTTAGTATACAGTATTGGGAAGGAGACTCAGTGAATATTAGAATACTTGGGCAGTATACAGTATTGGGAAGGAGACTCAGTGAATATTGGAATATTTGGGCAGTATACAGTACTGGGAAGAAGATTCAGTGAATATTGGAATAGTTGGGTATTATACAGTATTGGGAAGGAGACTCAGTGAATATTGGAATACTTGGGTATAATACAGTATTGATAAGGAGACTCAGTGAATATTGGAATACTTGGGTATTATACAGTATTCGGAAGGAGACTCAGTGAATATTGGAATACTTAGGTATAGTACAGTATAGGGATGGAGATTCAGTGAATATTGGAATACTTGCTAAGTATACAGTATTGGGAAGGTAGTCTTAGTGAATATTGGAATACCTTGGTATTATATAGTGTTTGGAAGAAGATTCGGTTAATATTGGAATACTTGGGTATTATACAGTATTGGGAAGGAGACTCAGTGAATATTGGAATACTTGGGTATTATACAGTATTGGGAAGGAGACTCGGTGAATATTGGAATACTTTTGTATTATATAGTGTTGGGAAGAAGACTCAGTGAATATTGGAATACTTAGGTATAATACAGTATTGGGAAGGAGACTCAGTGAATATTGGAATACTTGGGTATTATACAGTATTGGGAAGGAGACTCAGTGAATATTGGAATACTTGGTAAGTATATAGTATTGGGAAGGAGACTCAGTAAATATTGGAATACTTGGATATTATACAGTATCGGGAAGGAGACTCAGTGAATATTGGAATACTTGGGTATTATATAGTGTTGGGAAGAAGACTCAGTGAATATTGGAATACTTGGGTACAATACAGTATTGGGAAGGAGACTCGGTGAATATTGGCATACTTGGGTATTATACAGTATTGGGAAGGTGATTCAGTAAATATTGGAATACTTGGGTATTATACAGTATTGGGAAGGAGACTCAGTGAATATTGGAATACTTGGGTATTATACAGTATTGGGAATTTGATTCAGTAAATATTGGAATACTTGGTTAGTATACAGTATTGGGGAGGAGACTCAGTGAATATTGGAATACTTGGGTATTATACAGTATTGGGAAGGTGATTCAGTAACTATTGGAATACTTGGTTAGTATACAGTATTGGGGAGGAGACTCAGTGAATATTGGAATAATTGGGTATTATACAGTATTGGGAAGGAAACTCAATGAATATTGGAATACCTTGGTATCATATAGTGTTGGGAAGACGATTCGGTGAATATTGGAATACTTGGGTATTATACAGTATTGGGAAGGAGACTCAGTGAATATTGGAATACCTTGGTATTATATAGTGTTGGGAAGAAGATTCGGTTAATATTGGAATACTTGGGTATTATACAGTATTGGGAAGGAGACTCAGTGAATATTGGAATACTTGGGTATTATAAAGTATTGGGAAGGAGACTCAGTGAATATTACAATATTTGGGTACAATACAGTATTGGGAAGGAGACTCTGTGAATATTAGAATACTTGGTTAGTATACAGTATATTGGGAAAGAGACTTGGTGAATACTGGAATACTTGGTTAGTATACAGTATTGGGGAGGAGACTCAGTGAATATTGGAATACTTTGGTATTATACAGTATTGGGAACGAAACTCAATGAATATTGGAATACCTTGGTATCATATAGTGTTGGGAAGACGATTCGGTGAATATTGGAATACTTGGGTATTATACAGTATAGGGAAGGAGACTCAGTGAATATTGAAATACCTTGGTATTATATAGTGTTGGGAAGAAGATTCGGTTAATTTTGGAATACTTGGGTATTATGCAGTATTGGGAAGGTGATTCAGTAAATATTGGAATACTTGGGTATTATACAGTATTGGGAAGGAGACTCAGTGAATATTGGAATACATGGGTATTATAAAGTATTGGGAAGAAGACTCAGTGAATATTGGAATACATGCTTATTATAAAGTATTGGGAAGAAGACTCAGTGAATATTTGAATACCTTGGTATTATATAGTGTTGGGAAGAAGATTCGGTGAATATTGGACTACTCGGGTATTATGCAGTATTGGGAAGGTGATTCAGTAAATATTGGAATACTTGGGTATTATACAGTATTGGGAAGGAGACTCAGTGAATATTGAAATACTTGGGTATAATACAGTATTGGGAAGGAGACTTAGTTAATATTGAAATACTCGGGTATTATACAGAATTGGGAAGGTGATTCAGTGAATATTGGAATACTTGGGTAGTATACAGTATTGGGAAGAAGATTCAGTGACTATTGGAATACTTGGGCAGTATACAGTATTGGGAAGAAGATTCAGTGAATATTGGAATACTTGGGTATTATACAGTATTGGGAAGAAGACTCAGTGAATATTGGAATACTTGGTTAGTATACAGTATTGGGAAGGAGACTCAGTGAATATTAGAATACTTGGACATTATACAGTATTGGGAAGGAGACTCAGTGAATATTGGAATATTTGGGCAGTATACAGTACTGGGAAGAAGATTCAGTGAATATTGGAATACTTGGGTATTATACAGTATTGGGAAGGAGACTCAGTGAATATTGGAATACTTGGGTATAATACAGTATTGGGAAGGAGACTCAGTGAATATTGGAATACTTGGGTATTATACAGTATTCGGAAGGAGACTCAGTGAATATTGGAATACTTGGGTACAATACAGTATTGGGAAGGAGACTCGGTGAATATTGGAATACTTGGGTATAATACAGAATTGGGAAGGAGACTCAGTGAATATTGGAATACTTGGGTACAATACAGTATTGGGAAGGATACTCAGTGAATATTGGAATACTTGGGCAGTATACAATACTGGGAAGAAGATTCAGTGAATATTGGAATACTTGGGTAGTATACAGTATTGGGAAGAAGACTCCGTGAATAATGGAATATTTGGGTACAATACAGTATTGGGAAGGAGACTCAGTGAATATTGGAATACTTGGTTATTCTACAGTATTGGGGAGGAGACTCAGTGAATATTGGAATATTTGGGTACAATACAGTATTGGGAAGGAGACTCAGTGAATATTGGAATACTTGGTTAGTATACAGTATTGGGGAGGAGACTCAGTGAATATTGGAATATTTGGGTACAATACAGTATTTTGAAGGAGACTCAGTGAATATTGAAATATTTGGGTATAATACAGTATTGGGAAGGAGACTTAGTTAATATTGGAATACTCGGGTATTATACAGTATTGGGAAGGTGATTCAGTGAATATTGGAATACTTGGTTGGTATACCGTATTGGGGAGGAGACTCGGTGAATATTGGAATACTTGGTTAGTATACAGTATTGGGGAGGAGACTCAGTGAAAATTGGAATATTTGGTTAGTATACAGTATTGGGAAGGAGACTGGGTGAATATTGGAATACTTGGTTAGTATACAGTATTGGGGAGGAGACTCAGTGAATATTGGAATATTTGGGTACAATATAGTATTTTGAAGAAGACTCAGTGAATATTGAAATACTTGGGTATAATACAGTATTGGGAAGGAGACTTAGTTAATATTGGAATACTCGAGTATTAAACAGTATTGGGAAGGTGATTCAGTGAATATTGGAATACTTGGGTAGTATACAGTATTGGGAAGAAGATTCAGTGAATATTGGAATACTTGGGCAGTATACAGCATTGGGAAGAAGATTCAGTGAATATTGAAATACTTGGGTAGTATACAGTATTGGGAAGAAGACTTAGTTAATATTGGAATACTTGGGTATTATACAGTATTGGGAAGGTGATTCAGTGAATATTGGAATACTTGGTAAGTATACAGTATTGGGAAGGAGACTCAGTGAATATTGGAATACTTGGGTAGTATACAGTATTGGGAAGAAGACTCAGTGAATATTGGAATATTTGGGTACAATAAAGTATTGGGAAGGAGACTCAGTGAATATTGAAATACTTGGTTAGTGTACAGTATTGGGAAGGTGACTCAGTGGATATTGGAATACTTGGTAAGTATACAGTATTGGGAAGGAGACTCAGTGAATATTGGAATACTTGGGCAGTATACAGTATTGGGAAGAAGATTCAGTGAATATTGGAATACTTGGGTAGTATACAGTATTGGGAAGAAGACTCAGTGAATATTGGAATATTTGGGTACAATAAAGTATTGGGAAGGAGACTCAGTGAATATTGAAATACTTGGTAAGTATACAGTATTGGGAAGGAGACTCAGTGGATATTGGAATACTTGGGTATTATACAGTATTGGGAAGGTGATTCAGTGAATATTGGAATACTTGGTTAGTATACAGTATTGGGAAGGAGACTCAGTGAATATTGAAATACTTGGTAAGTATACAGTATTGGGAAGGAGACTCAGTGAATATTGGAATACTTGGGCAGTATACAGTATTGGGAAGAAGATTCAGTGAATATTGGAATACTTGGGTAGTATACAGTATTGGGAAGAAGACTCAGTGAATATTGGAATATTTGGGTACAATAAAGTATTGGGAAGGAGACTCAGTGAATATTGAAATACTTGGTTAGTGTACAGTATTGGGAAGGAGACTCAGTGGATATTGGAATACTTGGGTATTATACAGTATTGGGAAGGTGATTCAGTGAATATTGGAATACTTGGTTAGTGTACAGTATTGGGAAGGAGACTCAGTGGATATTGGAATACTTGGGTATTATACAGTATTGGGAAGGTGATTCAGTGAATATTGGAATACTTGGTTAGTATACAGTATTTGGAAGGAGACTCAGTGAATATTGAAATACTTGGTAAGTATACAGTATTGGGAAGGAGACTCAGTGAATATTGGAATACTTGGGCAGTATACAGTATTGGGAAGAAGATTCAGTGAATATTGGAATACTTGGGTAGTATACAGTATTGGGAAGAAGACTCAGTGAATATTGGAATATTTGGGTACAATAAAGTATTGGGAAGGAGACTCAGTGAATATTGAAATACTTGGTTAGTGTACAGTATTGGGAAGGAGACTCAGTGGATATTGGAATACTTGGGTATTATACAGTATTGGGAAGGTGATTCAGTGAATATTGGAATACTTGGTTAGTATACAGTATTGGGAAGGAGACTCAGTGAATATTGAAATACTTGGGTACAAACAGTATTGGGAAGGAGACTCAGTGAATATTGGAATACTTGGTTAGTGTACAGTATTGGGAAGGAGACTCGGTGAATATTGGAATACTTGGGTATGATACAGTATTGGGAAGGAGATTTAGTTAATATTGGAATACTTGGGTATTATACAGTATTGGGAAGGTGATTCAGTGAATATTGGAATACTTGGTAAGTATACAGTATTGGGAAGGGGACTCAGTGAATATTGGAATACTTGGGTATTATACAGTATTGGGAAGGAGACTCAGTGAATATTGGAATACTTGGGTATTATACAGTATTGGGAAGGAAACTCAATGAATATTGGAATACCTTGGTATCATATATTGTTGGGAAGAAGATTCGGTGAATATTGGAATACTTGGGTATTATACAGTATTGGGAAGGTGATTCAGTAAATATTGGAATACTTGGGTATTATACAGTATTGGGAAGGAGACTCAGTGAATATTGGAATATTTGGGTACAATACAGTATTGGGAAGGAGACTCAGTGAATATTGGAATACTTGGTTAGTGTACAGTATTGGGAAGGAGACTCGGTGAATATTGGAATACTTGGGTATAATACAGTATTGGGAATGAGACTTAGTTAATATTGGAATACTTGGGTATTATACAGTATTGGGAAGGTGATTCAGTGAATATTGGAATACTTGGTAAGTATACAGTATTGGGAAGGAGACTCAGTGAATATTGGAAAACTTGGGTATTATACAGTATTGGGAAGGAGACTCAGTGAATATTGGAATACTTGGGTATTACACAGTATTGGGAAGGAGACTCAGTGAATATTAGAATACTTTTTTAGTCTACAGTATTGGGGAGGAGACTCAGTGAATATTGGAATATTTGGGTACAATACAGTATTTGGAAGGAGACTCAGTGAATATTAGAATACTTGGTTAGTATACCGTATCGGGGAGGAGACTCGGTGAATATTGGAATACTTGGTTAGTATACAGTATTGGGGAGGAGACTCAGTGAATATTGGAATACTTGGGTATTATACAGTATTGGGAAGGAGACTCAGTGAATATTGGAATACTTGGTTAGTATACAGTATTGGGAAGGAGACTCATGAATATTGGAATACTTGGGTATTATACAGTATTCGGAAGGAGACTCGGTGAATATTGGAATACTTGGGTATAATACAGTATTGGGAAGGAGACTCAGTGAATATTGGAATAATTGGGTATTATATAGTATTGGGAAGGAGACTCAGTGGATATTGGAATACTTGGGTATAATACAGTATTGGGAAGGAGATTCAGTGAATATTGGAATACTTGGGTATTATACAGTGTTGAGAAGGAGACTAAGTGGATATTGAAATACTTGGGTATTATACAGTATTTGGAAGGAGACTCAGTGGATATTGGAATACTTTGGTATAATACAGTGTTGAGAAGGAGACTCAGTGAATATTTCAATACTTGGGCAGTATACAGTATTGGGAAGGAGACTCAATGAATATTGTAATACTTGGTTAGTATACAGTATTGGGAAGGAGACAAAGGGAATATTGGAATACTTGGGTACAATACAGTACTGGGAAGGTGATTCAGTAAATATTGGAATATTTGGGTACAATACAGTATTAGGAAGGAGACTCAGTGAATATTAGAATACTTGGTTAGTATACAGTATTGGGGAGGAGACTCGGTGAATATTGGAATACTTGGTTAGTATACAGTATTGGGAAGGAGACAAAGGGAATATTGGAATACTTGGTTACAATACAGTACTGGGAAGGTGATTCAGTATATATTGGAATATTTGGGTACAATACAGTATTGGGAAGGAGACTCAGTGAATATTAGAATACTTGGTTAGATACCGTATTGGGGAGGAGACTCGGTGAATATTGGAATACTTGGTTAGTATACAGTATTGGGGAGGAGACTCAGTGAATATTGGAATACTTGGGTATTATACAGTATTGGGAAGGAAACTCAATGAATATTGGAATACCTTGGTATCATATAGTGTTGGGAAGACGATTCGGTGAATATTGGAACACTTGGGTATTATACAGTATTGGGAAGGAGACTCAGTGAATATTGGAATACCTTGGTATTATATAGTGTTGGGAAGAAGATTCGGTTAATTTTGGAATACTTGGGTATTATACAGTATTGGGAAGAAGATTCGGTTAATATTGGAATACTTGGGTATTATGCAGTATTGGGAAGGTGATTCAGTGAATATTGGAATACTTGGTAAGTATACAGTATTGGGAAGGAGACTCAGTGAATATTGGAATACTTGGGTATTATACAGTATTGGGAAGGAGACTCAGTGAATATTGGAATACATGGGTATTATAAAGTATTGGGAAGAAGACTCAGTGAATATTGGAATACATGGGTATTATAAAGTATTGGGATGAAGACTCAGTGAATATTGGAATACCTTGGTATTATATAGTGTTGGGAAGAAGTTTCGGTGAATATTGGAATACTCGGGTATTATGCAGTATTGGGAAGGTGATTCAGTAAATATTGGAATACTTGGGTATTATACAGTATTGGGAAGGAGACTCAGTGAATATTGGAATACATGGGTATTATAAAGTATTGGGAAGAAGACTCACTGAATATTGGAATACCTTGGTATTATATAGTGTTTGGAAGAAGATTCGGTTAATATTGGAATACTTGGGTATTATACAGTATTGGGAAGGAGACTCAGTGAATATTGGAATACTTGGGTATTATACAGTATTGGGAAGGAGACTCAGTGAATATTTGAATACTTGGGTATTATACAGTATTGGGAAGGAGACTCAGTGAATATTGGAATACTTGGTTAGTTTACAGTATTGGGAAGGAGACTCAGTGAATATTAGAATACTTGGGCAGTATACAGTATTGGGAAGGAGACTCAGTGAATATTGGAATATTTGGGCAGTATACAGTACTGGGAAGAAGATTCAGTGAATATTGGAATACTTGGGCAGTATACAATACTGGGAAGAAGATTCAGTGAATATTGGAATACTTGGGTATTATACAGTATTATGAAGGAGACTCAGTGAATATTGGAATACTTAGGTATAATACAGTATAGGGATGGAGATTCAGTGAATATTGGAATACTTGGTAAGTATACAGTATTGGGAAGGAGACTCGGTGGATATTGGAATACTTGGGTATTATACAGTATTCGGAAGGAGACTCAGTGAATATTGGAATACTTAGGTATAATACAGTATAGGGATGGAGATTCAGTGAATATTGGAATACTTGGTAAGTATACAGTATTGGGAAGGAGACTCAGTGGATATTGGAATACTTGGGTATTATACAGTATTCGGAAGGAGACTCAGTGGATATTGGAATACTTAGGTATAATACAGTATAGGGATGGAGATTCAGTGAATATTGGAATACTTGGTAAGTATACAGTATTGGGAAGGAGACTCGGTGAATATTGGAATACTTGGTAAGTATACAGTATTGGGAAGGAGACTCGGTGAATATTGGAATACTTTGGTATTATACAGCATTGGGAAGGAGACTCAGTGAATATTGGAATACTTGGGTATTATATAGTGTTGGGAAGAAGACTCAGTGAATATTGGAATACTTAGGTATAATTCAGTATTGGGAAGGAGACTCAGTGAATATTGGAATACTTAGGTATACTACAGTATAGGGATGGAGATTCAGTGAATATTGGAATACTTGGTAAGTATACAGTATTGGGAAGGAGACTCGGTGAATATTGCAATACTTGGTAAGTATACAGTTTTGGGAAGGAGACTCGGTGAATATTGGAATACTTTGGTATTATACAGCATTGGGAAGGAGACTCAGTGAATATTGGAATACTTGGGTATAATACAGTATTGGGAAGAAGACTTAGTTAATATTGGAATACTTGGGTATTATACAGTATTGGGAAGGTGATTCAGTGAATATTGGAATACTTGGGTAGTATACAGTATTGGGAAGAAGACTCGGTGAATATTGGAATATTTGGGTACAATACAGTATTGGGAAGGATACTCAGTGAATATTGAAATACTTGGTTAGTATACAGTATTGGGAAGGAGACTTAGTTAATATTGGAATACTTGGGTATTATACAGTATTGGGTAGGTGATTCAGTGAATATTGGAATACTTGGTAAGTATACAGTATTGGGAAGGAGACTCAGTGAATATTGGAATACTTGGGCAGTATACAGTATTGGGAAGAAGATTCAGTGAATATTGGAATACTTGGGTAGTATACAGTATTGGGAAGGAGATTCGGTGAATATTGGAATACTTGGGTATGATACAGTATTGGGAAGGAGACTTAGTTAATATTGGAATACTTGGGTACAATACAGTATTGGGAACGAGACTCAGTGAATATTGGAATACTTGGTTAGTGTACAGTATTGGGAAGGAGATTCGGTGAATATTGGAATACTTGGGTATGATACAGTATTGGGAAGGAGACTTAGTTAATATTCGAATACTTGGGTATTATACAGTATTGGGAAGGAGACTCAGTGAATATTGGAATACCTTGGTATCATATAGTGTTGGGAAGAAGATTCGGTGAACATTGGAATACTTGGGTATTATACAGTATTGGGAAGGTGATTCAGTAAATATTGGAATACTTGGGTATTATACAGTATTGGGAAGGAGACTCAGTGAATATTGGAATATTTGGGTACAATACAGTATTGGGAAGGAGACTCACTGAATATTGGAATACTTGGTTAGTGTACAGTATTGGGAAGGAGACTCGGTGAATATTGGAATACTTGGGTATAATACAGTATTGGGAATGAGACTTAGTTAATATTGGAATACTTGGGTATTATACTGTATTGGGAAGGTGATTCAGTGAATATTGGAATACTTGGTAAGTATACAGTATTGGGAAGGAGACTCAGTGAATATTGGAATACTTGGGTATTATACAGTATTGGGAAGGAGACTCAGTGAATATTGGAATACTTGGGTATTATACAGTATTGGGAAGGAGACTCAGTGAATATTAGAATACTTGTTTAGTCTACAGTATTGGGAAGAAGACTCAGTGAATATTGGAAAATGTGGGTACAATACAGTATTTGGAAGGAGACTCAGTGAATATTAGAATACTTGGTTAGTATACCGTATTGGGGAGGAGACTCGGTGAATATTGGAATACTTGGTTAGTATACAGTATTGGGGAGGAGACTCAGTGAATATTGGAATACTTGGGTATTATACAGTATTGGGAAGGAGACTCAGCGAATATTAGAATACTTGGTTAGTATACAGTATTGGGAAGGAGACTCAGTGAATATTGGAATACTTGGGTATTATACAGTATTCGGAAGGAGACTCGGTGAATATTGGAATACTTGGGTATAATACAGTATTGGGAAGGAGACTCAGTGAATATTGGAATACTTGGGTATTATATAGTATTGGGAAGGAGACTCAGTGGATATTGGAATACTTGGGTATAATACAGTATTGGGAAGGAGATTCAGTGAATATTTCAATACTTGGGTATTATACAGTGTTGAGAAGGAGACTAAGTGGATATTGAAATACTTGGGTATTATACAGTATTGGGAAGGAGACTCAGTGGATATTGGAATACTTGCGTATAATACAGTGTTGAGAAGGAGACTCAGTGAATATTGGAATACTTGGGCAGTATACAGTATTGGGAAGGAGACTCAATGAATATTGTAATACTTGGTTAGTATACAGTTTCGGGAAGGAGACTCAGTGAATATTGGAATACTTGGGTACAATACAGTACTGGGAAGGAGACTCAGTGAATATTGGAATACTTGGTTAGTATACAGTATTGGGGAGGAGACTCGGTGAATATTGGAATACTTGGTTAGTATACAGTATTGGGAAGGAGACAAAGGGAATATTGGAATACTTGGTTAGTATACCGTATTGGGGAGCAGACTCGGTGAATATTGGAATACTTGGTTAGTATACAGTATTGGGGAGGAGACTCAGTGAATATTGGAATACTTGGGTATTATACAGTATTGGGAAGGAAACTCAATGAATATTGGAATACCTTGGTATCATATAGTGTTGGGAAGAAGATTCGGTGAATATTGGCATACTTGGGTATTATACAGTATTGGGAAGGTGATTCAGTAAATATTGGAATACTTGGGTATTATACAGTACTGGGAAGGTGATTCAGTATATATTGGAATACTGGGTTAGTATACAGTATTGGGGAGGAGACTCAGTGAATATTGGAATACTTGGGTATTATACAGTATTGGGAAGGTGATTCAGTAAATATTGGAATACTTGGTTAGTATACAGTATTGGGAAGGAAACTCAATGAATATTGGAATACCTTGGTATCATATAGTGTTGGGAAGAAGATTCGGTGAATATTGGCATACTTGGGTATTATACAGTATTGGGAAGGTGATTCAGTAAATATTGGAATACTTGGGTATTATACAGTACTGGGAAGGTGATTCAGTATATATTGGAATAATGGGTTAGTATACAGTATTGGGGAGGAGACTCAGTGAATATTGGAATACTTGGGTATTATACAGTATTGGGAAGGAGAATCAGTGAATATTGGAATATTTGGGTACAATACAGTATTAGGAAGGAGACTCAGTGAATATTAGAATACTTGGTTAGTATACAGTATTGGGGAGGAGACTCGGTGAATATTGGAATACTTGTTTAGTATACAGTATTGGGAAGGAGACAAAGGGAATATTGGAATACTTGGGTACAATACAGTACTGGGAAGGTGATTCAGTAAATATTGGAATACTTGGTTAGTATACAGTATTGGGGAGGAGACTCAGTGAATATTAGAATACTTGGTTAGTATACAGTATTGGGAAGGAGACTCAGTGAATATTGGAATACTTGGTTAGTATACAGTATTGGGAAGAAGACTCAGTGAATATTGGAATACTCGGGTATTATACAGTATTGGGAAGGAGACTCAGTGAATATTGGAATACTTGGTTAGTATACAGTATTGGGGAGGAGACTCAGTGAATATTAGAATACTTGGGTATTATACAGTATTGGGAAGGAAACTCAATGAATATTGGAATACCTTGGTATCATATAGTGTTGGGAAGAAGATTCGGTGAATATTGGCATACTTGGGTATTATACAGTATTGGGAAGGTGATTCAGTAAATATTGGAATACTTGGGTATTAAACAGTATTGGGAAGGAGACTCAGTGAATATTGGAATACTTGGGTATTATACAGTATTGGGAAGGTGATTCAGTAAATATTGGAATACTTGGTTAGTATACAGTATTGGGGGGGAGACTCAGTGAATATTGGAATACTTGGATATTATACAGTATTGGGAAGGAAACTCAATGAATATTGGAATACCTTGGTATCATATAGTGTTGGGAAGACGATTCGGTGAATATTGGAATACTTTGGTATTATACAGTATTGGGAAGGAGACTCAGTGAATATTGGAATACCTTGGTATTATATAGTGTTGGGAAGAAGATTCGGTTAATATTGGAATACTTGGGTATTATACAGTATTGGGAAGGAGACTCAGTGAATATTGGAATACTTGGGTATTATAAAGTATTGGGAAGGAGACTCAGTGAATATTACAATATTTGGGTACAATACAGTATTGGGAAGGAGACTCAGTGAATATTAGAATACTTGGTTAGTATACAGTATATTGGGAAAGAGACTCGGTGAATATTGGAATACTTGGGTATTATACAGTATTGGGAACGAAACTCAATGAATATTGGAATACCTTGGTATCATATAGTGTTGGGAAGACGATTCGGTGAATATTGGAATACTTGGGTATTATACAGTATTGGGAAGGAGACTCAGTGAATATTGGAATACCTTGGTATCATATAGTGTTGGGAAGAAGATTCGGTTAATTTTGGAATACTTGGGTATTATACAGTATTGGGAAGAAGATTCGGTTAATATTGGAATACTTGAGTATTATGCAGTATTGGGAAGGTGATTCAGTAAATATTGGAATACTTGGGTATTATACAGTATTGGGAAGGAGACTCAGTGAATATTGGAATACATGGGTATTATAAAGTATTGGGAAGAAGAGTCAGTGAATATTGGAATACATGGGTATTATAAAGTATTGGGAAGAAGACTCAGTGAATATTGGAATACCTTGGTATTATATAGTGTTGGGAAGAAGATTCGGTTAATTTTGGAATACTTGGGTATTATACAGTATTGGGAAGAAGATTCGGTTAATATTGGATTACTTGGGTATTATACAGTATTGGGAAGGAGACTCAGTGAATATTGGAATACTTGGGTATTATACAGTATTGGGAAGGAGACTCAGTGAATATTGGAATACTTGGTTAGTATACAGTATTGGGAAGGAGACTCAGTGAATATTAGAATACTTGGGCAGTATAAAGTATTGGGAAGGAGACTCAGTGAATATTCTAATATTTGGGCAGTATACAGTACTGGGAAGAAGATTCAGTGAATATTGGAATACTTGGGTATTATACAGTATTGGGAAGGAGACTCAGTGAATATTGGAATACATGGGTATAATAAAGTATTGGGAAGAAGACTCAGTGAATATTGGAATACCTTGGTATTATATAGTGTTTGGAAGAAGATTCGGTTAATATTGGAATACTTGGGTATTATACAGTATTGGGAAGGAGACTCAGTGAATATTGGAATACTTGGGTATTATACAGTATTGGGAAGGAGACTCAGTGAATATTGGAATACTTGGTAAGTATACAGTATTGGGAAGGAGACTCAGTGAATATTGGAATATTTGGGCAGTATACAGTACTGGGAAGAAGATTCAGTGAATATTGGAATACTTAGGTATAATACAGTATTGGGAAGGAGACTCAGTGAATATTGGAATACATGGGTATTATAAAGTATTGGGAAGAAGACTCAGTGAATATTGGAATACATGGGTATTATAAAGTATTGGGAAGAAGACACAGTGAATATTGGAATACCTTGGTATTATATAGTGTTGGGAAGAAGATTCGGTGAATATTGGAATACTCGGGTATTATGCAGTATTGGGAAGGTGATTCAGTGAATATTGGAATACATGGGTATTATAAAATAGTGGGAAGAAGACTCAGTGAATATTGGAATACCTTGGTATTGTATAGTGTTTGGAAGAAGATTCGGTTAATATTGGAATACTTGGGTATTATACAGTATTGGGAAGGAGACTCAGTGAATATTGGAATACTTGGGTATTATACAGTATTGGGAAGGAGACTCAGTGAATATTGGAATACTTGGGTATTATACAGTATTGGGAAGGAGACTCAGTGAATATTGGAATATTTGGGCAGTATACAGTACTGGGAAGAAGATTCAGTGAATATTGGAATACTTGGGTATTATACAGTATTGGGAAGGAGACTCAGTGAATATTGGAATACTTGGGTATAATACAGTATTGGGAAGGAGACTCAGTGAATATTGGAATACTTGGGCAGTATACAGTATTGGGAAGGAGACTCAGTGAATTTTGGAATATTTGGGCAGTATACAGTACTGGGAAGAAGATTCAGTGAATATTGGAATACTTGGGTATTATACAGTATTGGGAAGAAGACTCAGTGAATATTGGAATACCTTGGTATTATATAGTGTTGGGAAGAAGATTCGGTTAATTTTGGAATACTTGGGTATTATACAGTATTGGGAAGAAGATTCGGTTAATATTGGATTACATGGGTATTATAAAGTATTGGGAAGAAGAGTCAGTGAATATTGGAATACATGGGTATTATACAGTATTGGGAAGAAGACTCAGTGAATATTGGAATACCTTGGTATTATATAGTGTTGGGAAGAAGATTCGGTTAATTTTGGAATACTTGGGTATTATACAGTATTGGGAAGGAGACTCAGTGAATATTGGAATACTTGGTTAGTATACAGTATTGGGAAGGAGACTCAGTGAATATTAGAATACTTGGGCAGTATAAAGTATTGGGAAGGAGACTCAGTGAATATTCTAATAGTTGGGCAGTATACAGTACTGGGAAGAAGATTCAGTGAATATTGGAATACTTGGGTATTATACAGTATTGGGAAGGAGACTCAGTGAATATTGGAATACATGGGTATAATAAAGTATTGGGAAGAAGACTCAGTGAATATTGGAATACCTTGGTATTATATAGTGTTTGGAAGAAGATTCGGTTAATATTGGAATACTTGGGTATTATACAGTATTGGGAAGGAGACTCAGTGAATATTGGAATACTTGGGTATTATACAGTATTGGGAAGGAGACTCAGTGAATATTGGAATACTTGGTAAGTATACAGTATTGGGAAGGAGACTCAGTGAATATTGGAATATTTGGGCAGTATACAGTACTGGGAAGAAGATTCAGTGAATATTGGAATACTTAGGTATTATACAGTATTGGGAAGGAGACTCAGTGAATATTGGAATACATGGGTATTATAAAGTATTGGGAAGAAGACTCAGTGAATATTGGAATACATGGGTATTATAAAGTATTGGGAAGAAGACACAGTGAATATTGGAATACCTTGGTATTATATAGTGTTGGGAAGAAGATTCGGTGAATATTGGAATACTCGGGTATTATGCAGTATTGGGAAGGTGATTCAGTGAATATTGGAATACATGGGTATTATAAAATAGTGGGAAGAAGACTCAGTGAATATTGGAATACCTTGGTATTGTATAGTGTTTGGAAGAAGATTCGGTTAATATTGGAATACTTGGGTATTATACAGTATTGGGAAGGAGACTCAGTGAATATTGGAATACTTGGGTATTATACAGTATTGGGAAGGAGACTCAGTGAATATTGGAATACTTGGGTATTATACAGTATTGGGAAGGAGACTCAGTGAATATTGGAATATTTGGGCAGTATACAGTACTGGGAAGAAGATTCAGTGAATATTGGAATACTTGGGTATTATACAGTATTGGGAAGGAGACTCAGTGAATATTGGAATACTTGGGTATAATACAGTATTGGGAAGGAGACTCAGTGAATATTGGAATACTTGGGCAGTATACAGTATTGCGAAGGAGACTCAGTGAATTTTGGAATATTTGGGCAGTATACAGTACTGGGAAGAAGATTCAGTGAATATTGGAATACTTGGGTATTATACAGTATTGGGAAGAAGACTCAGTGAATATTGGAATACCTTGGTATTATATAGTGTTGGGAAGAAGATTCGGTTAATTTTGGAATACTTGGGTATTATACAGTATTGGGAAGAAGATTCGGTTAATATTGGATTACATGGGTATTATAAAGTATTGGGAAGAAGAGTCAGTGAATATTGGAATACATGGGTATTATACAGTATTGGGAAGAAGACTCAGTGAATATTGGAATACCTTGGTATTATATAGTGTTGGGAAGAAGATTCGGTTAATTTTGGAATACTTGGGTATTATACAGTATTGGGAAGGAGACTCAGTGAATATTGGAATACTTGGTTAGTATACAGTATTGGGAAGGAGACTCAGTGAATATTAGAATACTTGGGCAGTATAAAGTATTGGGAAGGAGACTCAGTGAATATTCTAATATTTGGGCAGTATACAGTACTGGGAAGAAGATTCAGTGAATATTGGAATACTTGGGTATTATACAGTATTGGGAAGGAGACTCAGTGAATATTGGAATACATGGGTATAATAAAGTATTGGGAAGAAGACTCAGTGAATATTGGAATACCTTGGTATTATATAGTGTTTGGAAGAAGATTCGGTTAATATTGGAATACTTGGGTATTATACAGTATTGGGAAGGAGACTCAGTGAATATTGGAATACTTGGGTATTATACAGTATTGGGAAGGAGACTCAGTGAATATTGGAATACTTGGTAAGTATACAGTATTGGGAAGGAGACTCAGTGAATATTGGAATATTTGGGCAGTATACAGTACTGGGAAGAAGATTCAGTGAATATTGGAATACTTAGGTATAATACAGTACTGGGAAGAAGACTCAGTGAATATTGGAATACATGGGTATTATAAAGTATTGGGAAGAAGACACAGTGAATATTGGAATACCTTGGTATTATATAGTGTTGGGAAGAAGATTCGGTGAATATTGGAATACTCGGGTATTATGCAGTATTGGGAAGGTGATTCAGTAAATATTGGAATACTTGGGTATTATACAGTATTGGGAAGGAGACTCAGTGAATATTGGAATACATGGGTATTATAAAATATTGGGAAGAAGACTCAGTGAATATTGGAATACCTTGGTATTGTATAGTGTTTGGAAGAAGATTCGGTTAATATTGGAATACTTGGGTATTATACAGTATTGGGAAGGAGACTCAGTGAATATTGGAATACTTGGGTATTATACAGTATTGGGAAGGAGACTCAGTGAATATTGGAATACTTGGGTATTATACAGTATTGGGAAGGAGACTCAGTGAATATTGGAATATTTGGGCAGTATACAGTACTGGGAAGAAGATTCAGTGAATATTGGAATACTTGGGTATTATACAGTATTGGGAAGGAGACTCAGTGAATATTGGAATACTTGGGTATAATACAGTATTGGGAAGGAGACTCAGTGAATATTGGAATACTTGGGCAGTATACAGTATTGGGAAGGAGACTCAGTGAATTTTGGAATATTTGGGCAGTATACAGTACTGGGAAGAAGATTCAGTGAATATTGGAATACTTGGGTATTATACAGTATTGGGAAGGAGACTCAGTGAATATTGGAATACTTGGGTATAAAACAGTATTGGGAAGGAGACTCAGTGAATATTGGAATACTTGGGTATTGTACAGTATTCGGAAGGAGACTCAGTGAATATTGGAATACTTAGGTATAATACAGTATAGGGATGGAGATTCAGTGAATATTGGAATACTTGGTTAGTGTACAGTATTTTGAAGGAGACCCAGTGAATATTAGAATACTTGGGCAGTATACAGTATTGGGAAGGAGACTCAGTGAATATTCGAATATTTGAGCAGTATACAGTACTGGGAAGAAGATTCGGTTAATATTGGAATACTTGGGTATTATACAGTATTGGGAAGGAGACTCAGTGAATATTGGAATACTTGGGTATTATACAGTATTGGGAAGGAGACTCAGTGAATATTGGAATACTTGGGTATTATACAGTATTGGGAAGGAGACTCAGTGAATATTGGAATATTTGGGCAGTATACAGTACTGGGAAGAAGATTCAGTGAATATTGGAATACTTGGGTATTATACAGTATTGGGAAGTAGACTCAGTGAATATTGGAATACTTGGGTATAATACAGTATTGGGAAGGAGACTCAGTGAATATTGGAATACTTGGGCAGTATACAGTATTGGGAAGGAGACTCAGTGAATTTTGGAATATGTGGGCAGTATACAGTACTGGGAAGAAGATTCAGTGAATATTGGAATACTTGGGTATTATACAGTATTGGGAAGGAGACTCAGTGAATATTGGAATACTTGGGTATAAAACAGTATTGGGAAGGAGACTCAGTGAATATTGGAATACTTGGGTATTGTACAGTATTCGGAAGGAGACTCAGTGAATATTGGAATACTTAGGTATAATACAGTATAGGGATGGAGATTCAGTGAATATTGGAATACTTGGTTAGTGTACAGTATTGGGAAGGAGAACCAGTGAATATTAGAATACTTGGGCAGTATACAGTATTGGGAAGGAGACTCAGTGAATATTCGAATATTTGAGCAGTATACAGTACTGGGAAGGAGACTCAGTGAATGTTGGAATACTTGGGTATTATACAGTATTGGGAAGGAGACTCAGTGAATATTGGAATACTTGGGTATAATACAGTATTGGGAAGGAGACTCAGTGAATATTGGAATACTTGGGTATTATACAGTATTCCGAAAGAGACTCAGTGAATATTGGAATACTTAGGTATAGTACAGTATAGGGATGGAGATTCAGTGAATATTGGAATACTTGCTAAGTATACAGTATTGGGAAGGTAGACTCGGTGAATATTGGAATACTTGGTAAGTATACAGTATTGGGAAGTAGACTCGGTGAATATTGGAATAATTGGGTATTATACAGCATTGGGAAGGAGACTCAGTGAATATTGGAATATTTTTGTATTATATAGTGTTGGGAAGAAGACTCAGTGAATATTGGAATACTTAGGTATATTACAGTATTGGGAAGGAGACTCAGTGAATATTGGAATACTTGGGTATTATACAGTATTGGGAAGGAGAGTCAGTGAATATTGGAATACTTGGTAAGTATACAGTATTGGGAAGGAGACTCGGTGAATATTGGAATACTTGGTAAGTATACAGTATTGGGAAGGTAGACTCGGTGAATATTGGAATATTTGGGCAGTATACAGTACTGGGAAGAAGATTCAGTGAATATTGGAATACTTAGGTATAATACAGTATTGGGAAGGAGACTCAGTGAATATTGGAATACATGGGTATTATAAAGTATTGGGAAGAAGACTCAGTGAATATTGGAATACATGGGTATTATAAAGTATTGGGAAGGAGATTTAGTTAATATTGGAATACTTGGGTATTATACAGTATTGGGAAGGTGATTCAGTGAATATTGGAATACTTGGTAAGTATACAGTATTGGGAAGGGGACTCAGTGAATATTGGAATACCTTGGTATTATATAGTGTTGGGAAGAAGATTCGGTGAATATTGGAATACTGGGGTATTATGCAGTATTGGGAAGGTGATTCAGTAAATATTGGAATACTTGGGTATTATACAGTATTGGGAAGGAGACTCAGTGAATATTGGAATACATGGGTATTATAAAGTATTGGGAAGAAGACTCAGTGAATATTGGAATACCTTGGTATTATATAGTGTTTATAAGAAGATTCGGTTAATATTGGAATACTTGGGTATTGTATGGTATTGGGAAGGAGACTCAGTGAATATTGGAATACTTGGGTATTATACAGTAATGGGAAGGAGACTCAGTGAATATTGGAATACTTGGTTAGTATACAGTATTGGGAAGGAGACTCAGTGAATATTAGAATACTTGGGCAGTATACAGTATTGGGAAGGAGACTCAGTGAATATTGGAATATTTGGGCAGTATACAGTACTGGGAAGAAGATTCAGTGAATATTGGAATACTTGGGTATTATACAGTATTGGGAAGGAGACTCAGTGAATATTGGAATACTTGGGTATAATACAGTATTGGAAGGAGACTCAGTGAATATTGGAATACTTAGGTATAGTACAGTATAGGGATGGAGATTCAGTGAATATTGGAATACTTGCTAAGTAAACAGTATTGGGAAGGTAGACTCGGTGAATATTGGAATACTTGGTAAGTATACAGTATTGGGAAGGAGACTCGGTGAATATTGGAATAATTGGGTATTATACAGCATTGGGAAGGAGACTCAGTGAATATTGGAGTAATTTTGTATTATATAGTGTTGGGAAGAAGACTCAGTGAATATTGGAATACTTAGGTATAATACAGTATTGGGAAGGAGACTCGGTGAATATTGGAATACTTGGTAAGTATACAGTATTGGGAAGGAGACTCAGTAAATATTGGAATACTTGGGTATTATACAGTATCGGGAAGGAGACTCAGTGAATATTGGAATACTTGGGTAATATATAGTGTTGGGAAGAAGACTCAGTGAATATTGGAATACTTGGGTACAATACAGAATTGGGAAGGAGACTCAGTGAATATTGGAATACTTGGGCAGTATACAATACTGGGAAGAAGACTCAGTGAATATTGGAATACTTGGGTACAATACAGTATTGGGAAGGAGACTCGGTGAATATTGGAATTCTTGGGTATAATACAGAATTGGGAAGGAGACTCAGTGAAGATTGGAATACTTGGGTACAATACAGTATTGGGAAGGAGACTCAATGAATATTTGAATACTTGGGCAGTATACAATACTGGGAAGAAGATTCAGTGAATATTGGAATATTTATAATACAGTATAGGGATGGAGATTCAGTGAATATTGGAATACTTGGTAAGTATACAGTATTGGGAAGGAGACTCAGTGAATATTGAAATACTTGGTAAGTATACAGTATTGGGAAGGAGACTCGGTGAATATTGGAATACTTTGGTATTATACAGCATTGGGAAGGAGACTCAGTGAATATTGGAATACTTGGGTATTATATAGTGTTGGGAAGAAGACTCAGTGAATATTGGAACACTTAGGTATAATTCAGTATTGGGAGAAGACTCAGTGAATATTGGAATACTTGGGTATAATACAGTATTGGGAAGGAGACTCAGTGAATATCTGAATACTTGGGTAGTATACAGTATTTGGAAGGAGACTCAGTGAATATTGGAATATTTGGGCAGTATACAGTACTGGGAAGAAGATTCAGTGAATATTGGAATACGTTTGTATTATACAGTATTGGGAAGGAGACTCAGTGAATATTGGAATACTTGGGTATAATACAGTATTGGGAAGGAGACTCAGTGAATATTGGAATATTTGGGCAGTATACAGTATTGGGAAGGAGACTCAGTGAATATTGGAATATTTGGGCAGTATACAGTACTGGGAAGAAGATTCAGTGAATATTGGAATACTTGGGCATTATACAGTATTGGGAAGGAGACTCAGTGAATATTGGAATACTTGGTTATAATACAGTATTGGGAAGGAGACTCAGTGAATATTGGAATACTTGGGCAGTATACAGTATTGGGAAGAAGATTCAGTGAATATTGGAATACTTGGGTATTATACAGTATTGGGAAGGAGACTCAGTGAATATTGGAATACTTGGGTATAAAACAGTATTGGGAAGGAGATTCAGTGAATATTGGAATACTTGGTAAGTATACAGTATTGGGAAGGAGACTCGGTGAATATTGGAATACTTGGTAAGTATACAGTATTGGGAAGGAGACTCGGTGAATATTGGAATACTTGGGTATTATACAGCATTGGGAAGGAGACTCAGTGAATATTGGAATACTTGGGTATTATATAGTGTTAGGAAGAAGACTCAGTGAATATTGGAATACTTAGGTATAATACAGTATTGGGAAGGAGACTCGGTGAATATTGGAATACTTGGGTATTATACAGTATTGGGAAGGAGACTCAGTGAATATGGAATACTTGGGTATTATATAGTGTTGGGAAGAAGATTCGGTGAATATTGGAATACTTGGGTATTATGCAGTATTGGGAAGGAGACTCAGTGAATATTAGAATACTTGGGTACAATACAGTATTGGGAAGGAGACTCAGTGAATATTGAAATACTTGGGTATTATACAGTATTGGGAAGGAGACTCGGTGAATATTGGAATACTTGGGTATTATACAGTATTGGGAAGGAGACTCGGTGAATATTGGAATACCTGGTTAGTATACAGTATTGGAAAGGAGACTCAGGGAATATTGGAATACTTGGTTATTATCAATTTAGGGAAGGAGACTCAGTGAATATTGGAATACTTTTGTATTATATAGTGTTGGGAAGAAGATTCGGTGAACCCTGGAACTGTTCCCGTCATATTGAATGCGCTCGACTGATTCCCTAGGAACGTGCAGGTTTTGACGCAGGTCAAAAGTATTGAAACGGTTCAGAGTCCAATCTATATTGAATACTCCAGATCTAGACTACGCCACAGTACGTAGTGAAGCCATATTAAAACGTGCACATACATGCAGAGTGAAATATGATAATTTTTATTACTATATGTTTGACAGACCTTAAGCTACCAGTCTTATTATTCTCCTAGTAGAGAGTCAACTTGTTCAAATTGCTTATTTGTGAGGTCTCGCAAAATCTCGCGCTATTTTTAGTACATTGATATACATTTAAACCAATATAGTTCTGATAATCTCACATGACTTTAAGTGATGAACCTTTAAACAAAATATATTAATGATAACCTCACATGACGTTTAGTGATAAACCTTTAAATTAATATAGCTCTGACAATCTCATTTAAATTATATGAATGAGACAGAACTAACTATATGAAATATTATGCGTCAGTTTATCCGGAAATAACTTACTCTTGTAGGTACGATATGTTGAAATGTCCTCAAGATTTCACAATAAAAAGCCAATGTATACAAATTGAGATGTTGCAAACTGTTATTTGATAATATTATCACTATGTCCAATGACTACAAAATAAGAAGGAATTCGGTATTCTGCCCCACTGGTCTGTTTTGAAGGAATTTGGTATCCTGCAATATGGTTCCGTTTTGAAAGAATTTGGTATCCTGCAATAATGCTCTGCTTTGAAGGAATTTGGTATCCTTCAATAATGCTCTGTTTTGAAGGAATTCGGTATTCTGCAATACTGCTGCGTTTTAAAGTAATTTTTAATCCTGCAATAATGCTCTGTTTTGAAGGAATTCGAATTCCTGCAATTCTGCTGCGTTTTAAAGTAATTTTTTATCCTGGAATAATGCTCTGTTTTGAAGGAATTTAGTATTCTGCAATACTGCTGCGTTTTAAAGGAATTTGGTATCCTGCAATAATGCTCTGTTTTGAAGGAATTCGAATTCCTGCAATTCTGCTGCGTTTTAAAGTATTTTTTTATCCTGCAATAATGCTCTGTTTTGAAGGAATTTGGTATTCTGCAATACTGCTGCGTTTTAAAGGAATTTGGTATCCTGCAATAATGCTCCGTTTTGAAGGAATTTGGTATCCTGCAATAATGCTCCGTTTTGAAGGAGTTTGGTATCCTGCAATAATGCTCCGTTTTGAAGGAATTTGGTATCCTGCAATACTGCTCCGTTTTAAAGGAATTTGGTATCCTGCAATACTGCTCCGTTTTGAAGGAATTCGGTTTCCTGCAATACTGCTCCGTTTTAAAGGAATTTTGTATCCTACAATAATGCTCTGTTTTGAAGGAATTCGGTATTCTGCAATACTGCTGCGTTTTAAAGTAATTTTTAATCCTGCAATAATGCTCTGTTTTGAAGGAATTCGAATTCCTGCAATTCTGCTGCGTTTTAAAGTAATTTTTTATCCTGGAATAATGCTCTGTTTTGAAGGAATTTAGTATTCTGCAATACTGCTGCGTTTTAAAGGAATTTGGTATCCTGCAATAATGCTCTGTTTTGAAGGAATTCGAATTCCTGCAATTCTGCTGCGTTGTAAAGTATTTTTTTATCCTGCAATAATGCTCTGTTTTGAAGGAATTTGGTATTCTGCAATACTGCTGCGTTTTAAAGGAATTTGGTATCCTGCAATAATGCTCCGTTTTGAAGGAATTTGGTATCCTGCAATAATGCTCCGTTTTGAAGGAGTTTGGTATCCTGCAATAATGCTCCGTTTTGAAGGAATTTGGTATCCTGCAATACTGCTCCGTTTTAAAGGAATTTGGTATCCTGCAATACTGCTCCGTTTTGAAGGAATTCGGTTTCCTGCAATACTGCTCCGTTTTAAAGGAATTTTGTATCCTACAATAATGCTCTGTTTTGAAGGAATTCGGTAATCTGCAATACTGCTCCGTTTTAAAGGAATTTGGTATCCTGCAATACTGCTCCGTTTTGAAGGAATTCGGTTTCCTGCAATACTGCTGCGTTTTAAAGTAATTTTTAATCCTGCAATAATGCTCTGTTTTGAAGGAATTCGAATTCCTGCAATTCTGCTGCGTTTTAAAGTAATTTTTTATCCTGCAATAATGCTCTGTTTTGAAGGAATTTGGTATTCTGCAATACTGCTGCGTTTTAAAGGAATTTGGTATCCTGCAATAATGCTCCGTTTTGAAGGAATTTGGTATCCTGCAATAATACTCCGTTTTGAAGGAATTCGGTATTCTGCAATACTGCTGCGTTTTAAAGGAATTTTGTATCCTGCAATACTGCTCCGTTTTGAAGGAATTCGGTTTCCTGCAATACTGCTCCGTTTTAAAGGAATTTGGTATCCTGCAATAATGCTCTGTTTTGAAGGAATTCGGTAGTCTGCAATAATGCTCCGTTTTGAAGGAATTTGGTATTCTGCAATAATGCTCTGTAATGTCCTTAAATGGACATATCTTTTCAACAGTCAAAAGTCAAAGTCACTAAAAATCAAATCTCCGTTTCTACTAATCGATAGTTCAGTCATAAAACGAAATGTGTTATTTCAAATTGGTATAGAACAAGACTTAATGTACCATTTTATGCCAGTTTGTACCATTTCAAAGAAATAAAGATAAAGACACATTTGTTTGTCAGCAATAAATCCATCTGCACATGGCAAGGTTGAATTTAATTTGCAAAAGAAAAGTTAAATTTATTTACTGTCAAATTTGTTTATACCTCTCAAATATTAAATTAATATCATTGGTAAAAGAAAAAATCATTTTGGACGAATGCAAAAACTTCTGGGTAAAAAAAAAATTTGTTCGCCACCCTTTATTACTTAACAGAAGTCAGTTGTTTTAATTGTTCTTATTTATGTTTTACCCATGTATTACAGCTATCAGTGAAGGACAGAACCCCATGTGTGTCTTCCACAATGAGATTAAATTTAGATATTTTGGTAGTTGTGTAGATCACCCATGGTGGTAGCAATAATGAGATGGCAAGGTATAAAATGTACCAAAATCACCAGTGATGTTATATGTTGTTTTAGTAACATACACATTTTATTTTATATTTACATTCCAAAACGACACCAATCAGGGGAAATATTCATTAACGACCAGTGCTCGCAAAATTACTACTTCAACAATTTTATTTTGGGGAGGACAGTCGTTGGTGGTTAGTTCGGCTTCGGGTCAAGGCTTCGAATCCCGCCAGGGGCTCTGCAACTTTGTCTGCTGTAGTGAACAGTTTTACATGCAGTAAGGTGTGGATTCAATGCACAGTATCACATACTTCGCCTTTTCCAGTCGATGCCCTCAGGTTTCACCGCAACACACAGCCACCATGGCGTTGCAGGCTTTCTCCCTGCAATAACACTACCAGCCGTGATATGAGTGAAAAACTCTTGAAAGTGGCGTTAAACCCCAACTCACCTCACCTCAAAGCATTTGAAAACTACACCCTGCAAATGCTGGTGTGAATGAAGGCGCGCTATGGAGCTTCCGGTATTTCTATGGTCACTGAATATTCATGAGCTAGCCATCGCGAGACGTTTCACCCGAAAATGGGTCTGCAGGGTATTCTTAGTATTTCATGTAAAGCTTGTAATGACATTGACCAGGTATGATTCATGCCTCAATGTCAGCTTGTTCTGATAAGAGGTATGAACTCTGGCTTGCTGTAGCATTGATTTAGAGGAATTATAAATGTATTGCAGGTTGTGTCATGTGCACATTTTACTGTCTCCAATTGAGAATAAGTCCCGGTCAAGCTTGTGTAACTTGTTTGTGACTGTCAAAGATATCAAATATAACTACAAAATAGCTTCTTGATAAAATATCGAATACAAGGGTAATTATTTTTTATTAACTTAAAAGTGTTTTCTGAGTGAGTTTACCCATGTTAATGTTCACCCTTGTTGCAAGTCTGGTAGCAAAAATTCCAAACAGGTTAGCTTTTAATGAACGTTAATGTTCATATAAGTTAATATAAGATTTAAAGAAATAAGATTTAAATGACCATTTTTGACAAGACAATATGTTATGCATAGTTTATATTTCGTAAAATAGCAGTAAAATATCCCCCCCCCCCCCTGTTGTTTACAGGTGTCATTACATTAATTAGTACACACATCAGTGAGCATTTTTTGTCAGAATTACCTGTTTGCAAAAAAGTCTTATTTTTTAGGTTCATACTGCTGTAACTAAATTTAGTTACTTTTTGTTAAAAGGCAGTTTGTAAAGGTTCATCAGTTCACTTGAGAGAATGGAATTACTCACATTATGACAACCCACATTGACCTTCATTATTTTCAATGTTCACTTTCTTTCATTTAATTATGTTCAAACGTGCCATTTATAATACATGTTTATGGAGAACTGAAGTTCGCAGAGTCCGAAATGTTGTTGCTGAGAAGCTGTTGAAGATAAGACTTGCTGTAGATTTTTTTTTTTTTACATTGTTTTGTTGTATACTTGGTTACACTTAAAGATCACTTAAAATTCGACAAGCGTCACACCCTTAGAAACTATGTTCATTTCCTTATCAATGAGGCATTGAATGACGGGATATATAAATTGCAAACTTGATAATCATGGGACCCCAGTATGTATTTATAAGTTATTCTGACTACTCGTGTGGTCTGTTGTAACAGAACGAAACTGGGACATAGTTGAATTAGAATAGCAAGTTATTAGAATATTAATGATAGATTGAAAACTCCCCAATCTAAATAAATTTAGATCAACAAGTATATTAGGTTATACCGACTGTATATCCATGACATAGGACAGTCGATCTAAATTTATTTAGATTGAAAACTCCCTACTCTCTCAACAAGTATATAACTTCTCGAGTAACTCCATGTGTTATTGTACCCTTTTGTGTACATGTACATATTATATACATTTGTATATATTTTTGCTGGTGTGTACTTCGATCACTTTTGGTGTCATTGTATCTGATTGATTTTAAAATTAGTAGTTATAATATCCGTTTCCTCTAAACACATGTTTAACAAAGAAAATACTAAGTAGGTTATACTTCACACTCTGTTAGGCTTATAGATGCTAAGTTAGATATCATTGACGGTATGACTGACAGGCTCTTCCTACAATACAGCTTTTAGAACACTTCATGTAAGGATAAACAAATAAATGTTTCTCTTCACTTTTTTTTATTAAAAGTGACGAAGGCGGTAGGATTTTCTTTTTACTTTTTGTTGGATTATAGTGCCAAAGGAAAAAATACATTATGTTTTTTTCATCAGAATATAGCTTGGAAATGCTAGAAGTATACAAAACAGAAGCTCATCCTTTCCTGCAGACCATTTAGTTGGTACGTGAACGGATTTTTGGATAAGCAAACATGATGCAGCAAATTCTTAACTTATTGTTTTAAATGACAATAAAAAGTTGTCACGTGCACAAATAAAAGTGATGCGCTGACGCCTGAGAAACATTGCATGTTTCTATTACAGGGAAAATGAAAGAACCAACATGCGTGTAAATCCGGGGTATGGGTAGCGATACAATATTTTATTTGAACAAACCCTTTGAGACTGGTTTTCATATTCCCGCTACATGTTGTAAATTTAATCAAACGTTTAACAGATTACAAATATCAACAACAAGATCATAAGTAAACCCACCAGGACGTATTTCATCTTCAACTCATTGTAATTATTCCACCCAACTGGTTCCCGCAGTGAAAGTTCACCTTGATATGTCCTTGGACGTCCCTGAGTCCGTTTTATAGCTTGGAAGTGTAACAGTGTATGCATTTTCTGAACATTACTTAAAGGGGTACACTACTGTAGAAGAAGTGAGATAAAATCTACCAGAGAGAAAACCAGTTAAGACATGGTCTATAATAAAATGCTAACATATTGCTAGTTCTTCTTTTGATAACACAATTCCAACTGTTAAATAAATTAAACTTTAGTCCGGGACACAGAAGATGTAAATATCACTTAATTTCCATGCTTTTGATAATAATTCAAATATTTAATACGATGTCATTTTGGTACTGTTCATTATATATGTTGAGAGGTTTAGATATAAAATGTTAATCTGACGTCGTTACATAATTTCGATTGTTTGTTCTAGTGGTTGAGTAAGAACATGTAAACATGGCATCGTTTCCATAATGTAGATTATGTATGTTTCAGCAATATATAAATGTGTAAACCAGTGTCCCCACACTATCTAACAATTATTTGTTTTTGTTTGGACACTGCATACACCAAGTCTATTTACCATGGTCTATCTATATGAGATGATTATATATATTTACCATGGTATATCTAGATGAGATGATTAAATCTATTTACCATGGTCTATCTATATGAGATGAATATATCTATTTACCATGGTCTATCTATATGAGATGATTATATCTATTTACCATGGTCTATCTACATGAGATGATTATATCTATTTACCACGGTCTATCTATATGAGATGATTATATATATATTTACCATGGTCTATCTATTTGAGATGCTAATATCTATTTTCCAAGGTATATCTATATGAGATGATTATATCTATTTACCATGGTCTATCTATATGAGATGCTTATATCTATTTACCATGGTCTATCTATATGAGATGAGTATATCACTGTCAGAGAACATCTACTACTGTTGCATATTGCACAAGGTGTGTTAAATAACTCTGTAACTCACGCTTCAATAGCTTTGTCTAAATCGTGTTATAACCGAAATCAATATATCTGAATAGTTACAGTACACTCTACGAGAGGTGAAAGTGCATATAAATCTGTCACATGCTATGTGTCTCATATTGCTTTCTGCTCGTTGCTTGACTACCCAAGTATGTTTGCTTCAAACTGAAACCACTCGTTTAGAACGTGTTACTTGACTGTTTTGTAATCCAAGTATATATTTTAAAAATGATATTTAAAGTTAGTTTCAACTTAAATGTGTTATGCTTGTTAAACACATTTTCATCACTTCAAGGTTTAGTCAACGTACTTGAAAATTACTGTTGTACATATTAAATAGAACTGTACTGACACACATTATTTCAGTATTTTCTTTCGAAAAGCACATCGTTTGATGAAGGTCAAACACAGCACAATTCAGAATGATGATAATATATTCAAGTTATCATTGTATAAAACTAGTTCTTCCACTCACTGACGTCTAATGTGGTATCAGAATATAAGGAAAGTACAGGTCAAATTAATGTTAATGTTTTATGATATGCTATTCTAACAGTTATTTTTTTTTAAGAATGATAGTCTTACACAATATGATAAGGAATTATATCAACAATAAAGTTGCTCAATTGACTGATAATGCAAGAGCCATTCCCATCAGTAAACTTGCATCACATAATAAGAGACAGACACACTGTGCACTGTAAGGACTGATGTTGGGAAAACCACCTCCTCAGTTTAACTTGGCATGTTTATTTTGGTGGTAACATGAAACTGAGGAAACTGTTTTTGTTGACAATAACCTTACCATTCGTCTCCTAGATTATTTGCCTATATTTACCTGGCAACCTACAACTCTCGACGTTTCTCAGATAAAATTATAACATCATTAATTTGGGTTTAGTACTTTTAAACATATAGTCAACAAACTGTGCAAGAACTAGACTTAAAGTACCTCTTAACTTTTCTCTAGATGAACACATCACTAGTTTAAATAAAGGTGTTAAGTGAATCTAAAACAACACACCAACTAGAATAAATGAATGATGTATTTCATATCATATCTCTAGATGGCTCAGCACACACCTTAGAATCGGAATAAAAAATATATAATCGGAACACTTCCCAACGTATATACATTCAAAACGAGAGCAACTTACAATATATATAATGTGATTCTTGCCATTTATCTATGTTTATGTGTCGGAAAATACACAAAGTTGTTCGCTGATATTGTAAATGTCTCGTCGTGTCCGTCATTGGTAATCTTTGAAGAAGTGTTTTAAGTAGTTACAAACATAGCGTCGGTTATAGGTCTTTGATAATCTGTAGAGGTGTTTTAATAGATTTAAATATAGCGTCGGTTATATGTTTTTGATAATCTGTAGAAGTATTTTAAATAGGTTTAAATATACCGTCGGTCGTATAGCAAATCAAACGGGTTTACATTTTCTATAATATTATCATGAATCTAAGAATAAAATGTTTAAACCGAAATTGCCATATCATGAAAATAAAACAGGACAAACGAATTTAAAACAAATTGAAGTTCATATTACCAACAATCTCATCATTTGACTGACTGAATATGTTAAAATTGTACTGAATGTTATCTAAAAAATATCAACACCCAGAAAATACTGTTAATATAAATTTTAACCCCATTTTTTTAAAACTTGTCAGTGCGACCAATTGAGCCAAAAGTCCTCCTCGATTGTTTCGGTAGGTAAAATAAATATAAACACGCAAAGAAGTAAAACCAATACTAGTTATATACAAGAGAGAGTATTATTGCTTAACACATATACTCAATCATATACGTAATTATCACTTAAAGCTGATAAAGAAATGAATTTGGTTTACCTTATTCCAAATATGTGCTCTTTCAGTCTTTGTTTGGACGCCGAGACATGCTACATGACGCGTATGTACCTCCCCTCAGTACAGGACAGGTGTGATTCAGGTAAAGACAGATCTGCAGGTACAACAGGTATTGATCTGCTGATAAGGGCTGCACAGTCGAGCTTGTTGAAATAAAGATTTACAGTACTTTAATTCATACTGGTAACTGCGACGAATACATTTAGATATATAAGCTTAGGGATCAGACACAATGTAAAACTGAGCATTACACAATGAGAAAGAAATATAAATTGCTCTAAGCATATACCCCGTTTGACCAATTTACGGAAGCTACATGTTATATGTTATTACATATTAAACATATTATTATTATTAGAGAGAGAGAGAGAGAGAGAGAGAGAGAGGAGGGAGAGAGAGAGAGAGAGAGGAGAGAGAGAGAGAGGGAGAGAGAGAGAGAGTGAGAGAGAGAGAGAGGGAGAGAGTGAGAGAGAGAGAGAGGGAGAGAGTGAGAGAGAGAGAGTGAGAGAGAGTGAGAGAGAGAGAGAGAGTGAGAGAGAGTGAGAGAGAGAGGGAGAGAGAGAGTGAGAGAGAGAGAGAGATTGAGAGAGAAAAAGAGAGAGAAAGAGAGAGAGAAGGAGAGAGAAAGAGATATGGAGAAAAAGATATGGAGAGATACAAATGTAAAGAGAAACAAGAGAGATATGTAGATAGAGATAGAGGTGGGGCACAGCGAGTAAACATGGAATATGCATGAATGAGGTTTTTAAGGGGTAGTTATAAGTAGAATACGTGAGAAAACAAGATTTCCTAGATAACATCTAGCATATAACGGAAACGTCGTATATCTACATATATAGAATCATGTGTAAACACCAAGCTTATACAGAACTATTTGGAGTAGGAGCACAGGTATATACATTGTGTTTATACAAACTCAAAACCATATAATATAATAATTTCCTACATTCGATAAAAGAAGAGAAGAATTCGAATCAATACATTAGAAACATATATTTCATTAAGTTTCATTACTTTTTTGTTATTGAGGCAGTTATATAGAATAAAGTCGATATCTAAGGTAAGAGATTTGGTGTCATCAAGCTGATATAACTTTTTGTTTGCTGAGAAAGTATCAATATCACGTCACTCATAGATAAACTGGGGAAGCAGATATTCAGCAAGTGGGGTGAGAGTGAGAGAGAGAGGAGAGAGAGAGAGGAGAGAGAAAGGAGAGAGAGAGAGAGGAGAGAGAGAGAGGAGAGAGAGAGAGAGGAGAGAGAGAGGAGAGAGAGAGAGAGAGAGAGAGAGAGAGAAGAGAGTGAGAGAGAGAGAGAGAGAGAGAGAGAGAGAGAGAGAGAGAGAGTGAGTTAAATGCATCATGTGATGAAAGCAATTGAGTATCTTAAACCGAAATTTCAATGTAAAGTAGTTTCAATGAAATCAAACAAAACTGGGATAATACAAAAATGGCAAATTCTGGAGTCCAAGTATTCTACCTTCTCTATCATTGCGCTGTGGTTTGAACATCTATATTTTGTTAAACAATTCTGTAAACTCGGATATTTACAATTGACAAGTACTGTTCATAACCATAATAACTTGAATGTTTTTGAACTTTTGATCAATATATATCTTTCTATCCTTAAAGGTTGCCATATAAGACCTAATACAGCGAAAATCTTGATGTATCGATATAAACCTAAAATCATATTCGTGGAGAAGATTCTTCACATTTAGAGCCCAGAATTGGATACATGTTTTTGCTAATCTGTAGTCACGTGTTGATCTTCACTGAAACTTTGCCATTTTTAAATAAAAAAGTTGATCATTGATAAATATCCTTGTTCTGTCTATACATATGGTGCTAGTAGGTTAACCACTTCTTTGCTGTGGGGTGGTTCATTCATCTTTTACCCAAAGTTTGTGGTTGTGAATATACTTTACATATCCAAGCTTGATATTGTAACACTTGTTGTAAACTTTACATATCCACACTTGATATTGTAACACTAGTTGTATACTTTACATATCTACGCTTGATATTGTAACACTTGTTGTATACTTTACATATCCACACTTGATATTGTAACACTTGTTGTATACTTTACATATCCAAGCTTGATATTGTAACACTTGTTGTAAACTTTACATATCCACACTTGATATTGTAACACTTGTTGTATACTTTACATATCCACACTTGATATTGTAACACTTGTTGTATACTTTACATATCCACACTTGATATTGTAACACTTGTTGTTAATTGAGGACCGTTATGAGACAAATAGACTTCGGACAAACCTCGGACATATATGAGACAAATAGACCTCGGACAAAACTCGGACGTACATGAAACAAATAAACCTCAGACAAACTTTGGACAAATCGTTCATATAATCACTTGTTGAGTGACATTACTAAGACAGAGGTAATCATCTTAGGGGAATATCTGAGGCATAAAGCCGAAGTATTTTAAGTTTCACTAGGGCGAGAATTTTAAAACATTTAGGTCGAGGTCTTTTTATTATTCATTTACACACTATCATGGTCGATTCATATAAATCTGTACAATAAATTTGTGGTAAGACAGGGTTGAAAAGATCTCGTAGTGATGAACAAGTCAGAGCTATATGACCACATCTGAGTTGAAATGAAACTTTTTTTTGAAACTTTTTATTCACTCAAGGCTTCAAGGTAGCATAATGAGGTTTACAAGAGTTGATATGATATAAGTATATGGACAACGCATTATCTTAATTTACTTAAGACGTGACGGCAGTATATGGACAATTTCATTAGAGTATGGACTTTTTTTGTTTGAAATAAAGAAATCATATTAAATATTGAGGGCTTTGCAGTGTATTTTTTGGGGAAAAAAACTTTCCCTTAAAGTGTATTTTTGGGGAAAAAACTTTCCCTTAAAGGTGCATCCATTGTGTTTCATAAAATTGTTTTTGCCTCTTATACATTCCAACATACAATATGTGTTGATATCAGTTCAAATAAGTTCACACAACTTGCATATTCATCCCATATCGCCACATATATAATAATTACAGGTTTCCAATTAAAATCAAGCAACATCATTATACTTGAGCAGGAGCCGAAACTAATTATTCCATTTACATACACAGTAGTTATTAGACCTATTAAACATTATAAACTTAAAGTTTTCTTTTAGTTTGTTGTAAAAAAAGTTTCCAAAATTACGTTTGACTAATTGACGCGCGCCACACGCAGTGAATTGTCCGGTTTTCGATTAGAAATCGATACTTTTACCTTTATATCGTCAGTATACTGAGCCGACTAGGATCAAAATGGCAATTTTCGGCAACAGTCAGTACTTCTCGATAAAATAACGCAATTTATAGAGTTTAGCATATGTGACCCCAAACAACTCAATGGAAGTACCTTAAAGTTGTTAAACAAATCACAGTGGAATAGATAATGATACTCATCTCATATTACATTTGAAGCGCAAATTATAATGTACATTTTCTACATTCATAATCATTCTTAAACCAACTTCCACCACAGGAAGACAAAATGAACATGAAAGTCCAGGATGCAATTCAGCAAAACAGCAACAGTAATGTTTTAAAGGGGCAGTAGCTCAAAAAGTTTTAAAGGGGCAGTAGCACGTTATTTCGCTCAAAAATGTTGATGTGATGTATTTGAAAAATAATGTCATTAATATTAAAATCAAGTTGAACAATGAGTCTACATGGTTCCGTAAAGTCATGGTAAGCGTTTTTGTCATTCGAAATAATAAAATGTGTTCACAATAAAATGGCAGCCATGCAATTTTTGCTTTAAAAGCAACACCGTTATTACCACTACGGATAATTGGTTTGTGTAATACGATGTTTTACCCTCTAAAGTAAATATAAATGACATAAACTATCTTTATAAATGGGAAATTTGAAAAAATAAAATTTTCAAAAAACATGCTACTGCCCCTTTAAGGATGATATACAGAGAATAGAATTGTATCAATGTTATAAGAATGATATACAAAGAATATCATGTTGTAAGTTTTCTTCCTGAAAGACGACTGTTGATGGTACACTCCTATCATCTCGCCACAAACAATCAAATTCCATATTGCAATACAATCTACATGTTCACAGAACCAGATTATTGCATACGTGTATTTATATATCATGAAATATTTGATAAATAGGAACATTTTCCATAATACAAATAGTGGATATATTAATATTATTATTAATACCTTGGTCCTATTTATGTGATTCTAGAAGGCCGATATAACATATATACTCCGTTATACTGCCGAGGAATTAGAGGCAGATGTTGACAAACCTCGGTAACCATAAGTCCCTCAGGCAGTTCTTCAATGTGGGCAGGGTATCAACATTTAATCTTATTAAACCATAACGTAACCAATCAGGAAAGCCGCGCCTATCGCTACTGAACTATGCTATGCAATATAATCAACAGGTCTCAGTGAATTAGTTAATAAATTGTTGGGATATTCAGTGCTCAGTGCTGGCGGGTGGTGTCCGACTCTGAGGATGTGCTATTCAAAGGAAGTGAGGAAGACGTGTTATAACACCCGACAGCAGGATGTAAGTTATTAAGTTGTTGGGATACTCGGATCTCAATGTTTGCAGATGGTGTCTGCCTCTGAGGGTGTGCTATTCAAAGGAAGAGAAGAAGACGAGTTATAACACAGGATTTGAAAATTACAAATCGGACTAGAGAAATATCATTATACATTGCTAAAGGAAGGTTAACTCCATTCTCACTTCCAAAAAATATAATTCCACTCAGCTTGCATATTCATCCCAAAATAATATGTTAATTACTTGCTTCAAATGTAAATCCAGCAACAGCCTTTTACATGTGCAGAAACCCTGTTACATGTATAATAGGAATATGACCTATTAAACAATACCAACCAAAATTTGTCTTTCTGTCTTTTGTAGATAAGTTTCAAAATTATGACTAAATAATTGGCCGGTGCCAGCCGCGACACATTGTCCGGTTTTCGATCAGAAATCACTACTTCCACTACTTTATATTGTCTCTACACCGCACCGACTTGCAAGAAACGGTAATAATCGGCAACAGCCAGTAGGCTTATTTCGCGACACAATTTATAACTTTGGCGTAATAATATGTTACTCCAGAAACACACAGCATGGATGTCCTTGTAACACTCTTGAAAAAAGTAAATGATTAAAATAATTCCATTAACCTAGACTGGATTGTCGGATCATCTGACATCTAGCTCTGAGTCTTTACATGACATGTTCAATATAAAGCTCTTGGTCTATGACATAGTCCATGTTTCAGCAGCAATCCGTCATTTCACTTTTGAGAGTTTCGACTTCTTCCCAAGAACTACTGCATCCACAAGGCTGATATTTGATGCGCATGCACCTCGCATCTAGAGGCTAGGGGCATCAAGGTTTATAAGTTATGGTCTTGACCCACCCATAAATATAGACGTGTCAATAAATTAGTCTTGTTCAAATAGTTAAGAACGAACAATAGTGCAATGTCTGATGAGCTACATAGCCAATGGGATATATTTGTTTTCTATTTTGAAAACATCACATAATACATGTATATGTAGTTCAAGTGCCCACATTATATTATTACTAAGCATGTACATTATTATATGTATGCATACGATTTGTTTTTACTTCTTATGGCAAATGAATAATACGTCCGTACTTCCCGTGTACAGGTACCCATTTAAACAGCTTAGTGAACTGAGTGCAATGTGGATGAAGTGTCTAACCCATGAACACAACACAGTTTGAGTCCATTGTTAAACAATGTTGTTTCTCAGCCAGGACTCGAACCCAACGTTAGGGGAGAGGTCAGCAGGCCCACGACTTCACCACTTTGCTATTGAATATTGTATGATATCAAAACATCAAATGATATATGCACATTTGTATATAATTTGTTATGATAAAAACAGTTTTGACATTGATGAAAATATTTTTTCTCAGATCGATTCCATTTTGACAATGTCACGTTATAAAACTTGCCGCTCTCGGCAAGACGGCTGGTGTTAACGTTATGTAACCAGAAGAAAAGAGCACGATTTGCACGTGAATCATGTCTATTTCCAAACCCATCAGTGCCAGGTTCAGCGAGACAGGGCTGTTTTAGAGAGAACTTTGCTTCAGCGTTTGAACTTAGAAATGAGTTAGAAAGCAATATCAATAATAATTGACCTTGTTTTCATTTTTAAAACTAAATTGTCTTTATCTTTTATTTATTCAACATATTCGAAATGTATCTGTGTTGTGTATTAAATAATTATTTTTTTAAATAGTTTTTGATAGTATAAATGTATTTGAAATAAGGAGAGAGTTCAGAAACGTGTCTGTCTGTTCGTCCTATAGTTTGTCCGTCCGACTGTGTACATATCTGTCCATAGCTTTGAGTGATGTGTTGGAGTCAGCGAAAGTTCTCATAATGAAATGCTTTGTAAATATTGAAGTTAAAGCATCATGTTGAATTTTTTTTGTATTCATACAATTATAATGATTTTACTACACACTTAATTTATAGGAAATCATGGTGCCTGACTCTGAGGGTGTACCACTTTAAGGAAGGGAATAAGATGTGTTATAACACACAACATAGCAACGTTGGTTCATAAGTTAAATTGTTGAGACATTCGGGTTCCTGGCTCTGAGGGTGTGCTATTCAAAGTAAGGGAAGAAGATATGTTACAACACAGGACGGCAGAACGTAAGTTGGTTAGTTGAGTCAAAATCCTGGAGAGTGCAATTTTGCGGTCTTAGAAAAACAAAAAACAAAAGTCTATAACACTCATCATCTTTTACTTATAACTATTGCATGAACATTGAATAATCTGAACAAGAAATATGCAATCTTAACTGTAAATATTAATTAAGTAATTAGCCATACTTTGATACAAACAATTAAAAAAGGTCAATACTGCTACCAGAATTTATTTTTTTAAATAGTAAAAATGTACATACACAAAAATAATTTTGGACTATTTGACATGTGAAGCTGATGATGTCGTATATGTTTTAAGTCTATAAAGTAAAATGTTTTAACAAATAGTTTATTCATGACCCCCTTTGATTTGAAAATAATAATTAATTGAATTTTGAAATGAAAACATCTTCATATTTAACTCACGCAAACAAACTGTATACTAGCACTTTGACATATCCCTATTTAGAAACTACCCAAATCATTATCAAAATAATACAATCTTAAAAAAGTTTTATATGTCTTATATTACCATTTTTTAGTAAGTAGCAGTTAGTGACAGTGCTGGTAACAGTATTGACTCAATACGTGACAGTATTGACATTCAAACTCAACTAAATGAGAATCTTGATGAATAATCAAATGTTTTACATAAAACAGTTTAGAATTATCAAAACTAACATAAAACATCACAGTTTATAATGTTACAACAATATCCTGTTCGTTCCCAGTTTAATACAAAATGAAGTAAACAGCGATGGTAACAGTATTGACATTGTGATGACAGTATTGACCTGACTGGTGACAGTTTTGACTCCCATGTGTACAAATTCTATTCTAGATAAATACTTTATGATTAATGAACAGTTTTCATGAAAATGATGTGATATCTAGCTTCTTGAAAGTCAGTTTGATATATTTTTATTAGTATTAAATAAACATGTGTATTGTGTGTTAATACTTGCGATGGTAGCAGTTATGGACAAGTATGGAAGCAGTATGGACAAACTGAAAATCTTTTCAATAGTATAGAGTTATATTTTTTCATTTCTTACATTAAATCTCTATCAGTATAAACAAAACCTGTTACATCAAAAGTCTGTTGATCATTTAACAGTAAAACAGTAAAACTAACACATGTCAAGGTTTACGAAAATAGTTTTCCATATGTTTTTGTCCACTCCTTGTTGAAAACACATGATGCCTGTTGGTTCAGGAATTATTCTTTCGCGAACACATCATCATAACTGTACCAACATCGATCTTTCATATGTGTTTATGGTTCCTGAACTATAATGGAAGCCTTTTAAACTGATGGTTCCTGTACTCCATTTGGAGCTTTGGTGACTGATGGTTTCTGGACTCTATTGGTAGCCTTGGTGACTGATGGTTCCTGGACCAAATTGGTAGCTTTGGTGACTGATGGTTCCTGGACTTTATTGGTAGTCTTGGTGACTGATAGTTCCTGGACTATATTGATAGCCTTGGTGACTGATGGTTCCTGGACTATATTGGTAGCCTTGGTGACTAATGGTTCATGGACTATATTGGTAGCCTTGGTCACTGATGATTCCTGGACTATATTGATAGCCTTGGTGACTGATGGTTCCTGGACTATATTGGTAGCCTTGGTGACTGATGGTTCATGGACTATATTGGTATAGCCTTGGTGACTGATGGTTCCTTGACTATATTGGTAGCCTTGGTGACTGATGGTTCCTGGACTGTAGTGGTAGCCTTGGTCACTGATGGTTCCTGGACTATATTGGTAGCCTTGGTGACTGATGGTTTCTGGACTGTAGTGGTAGCCTTGGTCACTGATGGTTCCTTGACTATATTGCTAGCCTTGGTCACTGATGGTTCATGGACTATATTGGTAGCCTTGGTGACTGATTTCCATGGACTATATTGGTAGCCTTGGTGACTGATGGTTCCTGGACTATATTGGTAGCCTTGGTGACTGATTGTCCATGGACTATATTGGTAGCCTTGGTGTATTGGTTCCTTGACTATATTGGTAGCCTTGGTGACTGATGCTTCACAGACAAAGCAGTCTTGGTTCCTTATGGTTCCTGGACTACACATTGAGCCTTGGTGACAAATTGGTTCCAGAAAAAAAAAAATTTTAAAATGTAAATTTAAACCTCTTATATAAATTTGTACAGGTTATTCACCACCTCAATTGGTTGTAAACATAAATGACTGTGGATAACAAACCATTTGGAAACAAATATAGTCAAACTGAAGATGCAAAGACGGGCATCAGTGGTTATATCATATATCAATTTGACAACACCACCATTAACTCACTGTCACCATGTTCTTGTTCCATGTTCAAATTCTTATTCATAATCCATATGAAATAATATTTCAAGTTACTGAATTAGTTTATTCATAATTCATTCTTTCACATGTAACATTAATTGCATCGTTTTGAACAAGTTCATCAGTGCTGTGACAAAAGCTGTCAAAACTGCTACTGCAATTGTCAAGAGTGTTTTATAAATTTTAACATGAATGATACTGGAGTCAAGCAGATTAAGGCCAATATTGTCATCCAAATTTACAATTTATGCTTTATCCAAACCATTATCAATCAATAATTTTAAATATTTGATTGATTTGTCAATACTGCCACTTGCTATGTCAAAACTGCCACTACTCTCAAAAGTATACCATTGATCTTCTATAACTGAACCTTGAACTTTTAGAATCATGTTTATTCTTCAACTTCTTAAATGAAAAATTGTTTCTCCACAAGAAAACCATAATTAATTGCATGAACATCTTAACATTGATCCATACTGGGAAATATGTCACTACCGTCACCACATTTGTCCTAACTGCTACCCATATTTGTATACAACTTTCTTAAAAGATAATCAATTAGACTTTTCATTTCAAAGACAGTAAGCAATTATTGTAATAACAAAAATGACAAAAACATGTACTCAATGCCTACTTAGGATAAGCATAGATGAATATTTTCACACAAATAATGATGTTTGTCAATAACCACCACCAGTTTTGTCACTACTGCTACCGGTCAGGATGAATTTCAATATAGTTTGTAAATAAGTGTACACACCCCAAAACAAAGGTGAGGTGAGGTGAGTTGGGGTTTAACGCCGCTTTCAAGAGTATTTCACTTATATCGCGGCTGCTAGTATTACGGCAGGGAGAAAGCCCGCAACGCCATGTGGTTATGCATTGCGGTGAAACCTGCGAGCATCGGCTGGAACTAGCGCCCAAAACAAACAGGTGTGTTATTATTGCTATAAATAATGGTACACTTAAACACCATATAAAGATCCAAAAATATCATTGTTGTTAAAACTTACTATCAAAATCAACAAAAACTCAATACCGCTACCCTTTGAGTCAAAACTGCCACTTTTGAGATGGTTGTAGTATTGACTGTAGCAGTATTGACGTTCTTAGATGGATATTGAAATTAAATACAATTAATGGTCCCCAAAAACAAAAAGATCATTTCATTACAAGTAACTCTATATGACTCCTTTAACCAGTTTAAGGTGAATGTGCATTACTATTCTTTCTCTTGGAAATCTTGGTGACAGTTTTGACACACATAATTCATAGACTCATAACTTCACTTACTTGGAGGTTGATTATGATACACACTGATGAGAGCTGAAATAAATCATGCTTCCATGTTGAAGACAGTAAGTGAAGGGACCAAGGCAGGAACTGATCTTTGTGAATAACTTGGGGAGAGTTTATTTGTTCTACCATGTTTGGTCATGGTAGCAGTATTGACATATACTTCTGGGACAGCGTTCTTTATTGCGCAGAAAATTATAAGCAAGGCATATAGAGACATTAAACTGTACAATCTGAGCCTCTGTAGTTCCTGCATCAATGCAAAAAAATATAATGTTTGTAATACAAAACCATTTGACAGAAAGTAATTTTCAAAGTTCACAATCTTACCTTGGGACAATCAAATTTGGCTATTTTTACTACTAAAAGCTTTCTTCAAAGTTATTCAGTGAACAAACAAAATTATATATGTGATTTGCTCAGCTGATATTGTTTCACACGCTAAATTGAAAAACAGAAAGAAAATCATAGTTTTAATTAAAGCTTTATGAACGGACCGAAAAATTGAACTTTTCAGGATTTTGACTCAGTTGTTGGGACATTGGGTGCTCAGTGCTGTTGGTTGGTGCCTGAATCTGAGGATGTTCTCTTCTAAGGAAACAAAGAAGATGTGTTATTATAATACACGGCAGCAGAACGTGAGTTCGTTAATCGTTGAGACAGCCAGTGCTCAGTGCTGGCGGGTGGTGTCTGACTCTGAGGCTGTGTTACTACAAGGAAGAAAGAAGTTGTGTTATAACAGTTTGTATTTATTTGGTCCTGGCCACCCTCAAATCTGGATGTGACAAAATATTTGTTTTCATCTTCAATTGAACAATGAAGTAGGAATGACGCAATGCCTGATGATCTACAGAGTCAACGGATCTATTTTAAACTTCAATCAACAATTCTTTTTTGGATAACAACAATTATATATTTATGTTTTCTATACTTTATTATATTGGTTTATCTATATGTGTGTGCTATATATGCTGATTTAGGCCTTGCAGTATTTCCCAAGCTATGTCGTGCCAAGACAGTTGGTCGCTGAACCTTAAATGCATAGTGGGTCCAAATTTCTTAGCAAAGATATATTGAGGAAATACTGCAAGGCCTAAATAAGGCAGTAAAAGAGACTGGCAAAACTTATGCCTTGTTTTTGGAAGTTGTATCATGGTATGCCTATATTAATATGTGTGTATTATAATTGGTTTGACATATTGAGAGAAATTTAACATTATTTCATAACAAAACATCAATAGATGATTGTTATGGTATATATTTTTAAATTAAATCTGTTGTCAGTGAAAATAAGTTCTGAGATCGAGTCGAGTTTCAAGACAATTTCATGTTATAAAACTCGCCGCTCTCTGCAAGACGACTGGCGTTTAGGTTATGCAACCAGACGAGAAGAGCACGAGCTGCACGTGCACGGTGTCTATTTCCAAAACAATCAATGTCAATTTTGGCGATACGGGGCAGTTTTATAGAACACTTTACTGTCAGTTTTATAATCAAGAAGGGTGATGGAAAATACATTGAAAAATAAAGTTTGACCTTGTTTACCGAATGTATTATTACTAATTTATTTATCCATTATTTACTCAACAGACATTTTGTAAATGTATATCCACAGGGGCTTGTATTGTCGAAACTAGCAATTAAAACGAATATGAAGTCGACGATCCAGCCCCATATACTATAAAAAAAAGTAAAGGGATGTAACGGGGTCAACACCCCATGTCCGTTTGAAATTATATTTCAGAATGTTGTCATCATATTATCATTCAATGTTATATATCACGGCAAAGCCAATACATTTGTCTTTAAAACAAGCCATCAAACGTAAAAATCGAACGGATAATAACAAGGATATGATTTTTCAAAGCCAAAAATATTAGCACATTGCTCATGTAAGCCATTTGCCTGGCCCACCAAAATAATAAAATCTTCGCTTGAAAAAATTATTATAAAATACTTTATAATATCCTGTCAGCTAATAGTGACCCAGTTACAAAGCCCAGTATTTGTTGCATCATAGTATATGGGGCTGGATCGTCGACTTCATATTCGTTTTAATTGCTAGTTTCGACAATACAAGCCCCTGTGTGTATATCTGTGGTTCATTAAATAAAAATAATTACAATCTGTAGTAATGTACTTATTAGTGCAAATGTATTTAAAATAAGGAGATAGTTCAGGAACGTGTCTGTCTGTTCGTCCTATAGTTTGTCCGTCTGACTGTGTAATGTCTGTCCATAGCTTGGAGTGACGTAAATTAGAGAATTTTCTCATAATGAAATTTTTTGTAAATGGTGCAGTTAAAGCATAAGTGAAATTGTCGGGGACATAGAAATAACCTCCGCCCGTCTGTCCATCCATCCGTACGTAAGGACCAAAACTAAAAAAAACTAAATTTGATTTGGCTTTAATACGTTCCAACTCCCAACATGTGCCGTTTAACCTACAAATAAATGCATTCAGCTTGCATATTTATCCCCAAACTACAAATATATTACTAGTTTCCAATTAAAATTGAGTAACATCATTATGCATATGCAGAAACCGAAACTGCACGTGCCATTTACATGCACAATAGTTATGTGACCTATAAAACATTATCAACTCAAATTTGTCTTTTTGTCTGTTATAAATAATATTCCAAAATCATTGTGCATTGTCCAGTTTTCGATCAGAAATCACTACTTTTACCATCATATCGTCAATATGCAGAGTCTACTATCGTCAAAATGATAGTTTTCGGTAACAGTCGGTACTTCTCGATAGAGTAACATCATTTATAACGCATTATGTGACCCCAAACAACACAATGGGTGTACTTTTAATGTTTATTGAATTATTTATTAATCAACATTACTGGGTCATAAATGTGACCTTAAGTATTAAGTGTATGACTATGGGCATAACATTTAACCATACAAACATACATGAAATACAGAATGCAAACGTCATTAAACGTATATTTAACACTAATTTTGACATGACCATGGTAGTAGTGTTACTATTTACAGATATGTACAATGATCTATTTCAGATGTATGACAGACTGCAACCAGTGGGTGTTTGTACATCACACAGTGTCTCGAGCACCGTCCTTGATGATATCACCAGTCACTTCAACACAAAGCTCATTGACGCTCTAAAACAAGGAAAACGATTTAGAATCGTTGGCGACAATGTCAACTTTTCAGTTGACGTTAGCCACTTGCGACAGTCATCTACAAAGCACATGGAACACTGGTTCGGCTCAGCTGCTATTATTCAAGAGATATCCTTTGATCACCTACCAACAGTCACACCACAGATCAATCTCTTTGAGTTTACCATGGGACTTATTGCCAACTGAAGAGGACTGGAGGAGTGTGCGACAAGATTACTGCATCCTCATAATGAGCATTCTAGTGAAGCATATGTCGGCTTTCTCAGTTTTGTCAGGTGCTCTCCCAAAACTCTTATCCCATTGTGAATCTGAGCAGATGAAGTTGAAAAACAAGGTGATCTCTGTACCTGTGATGGCAAAGAATGAACAGAAATACAGTGAGGTGATTGATGTCCTGGATGAGTATGAGGAGTTGGTAAAGGAGGTTCATGATAAGGCACATATACCAGTCACTGATTACTTTCGTGTTCACATTGGTGGTGATCAACATACCAGGGATAGATTTTCTGGAGCCAAAACAGCCTCAGGAGTAATGGAGCGCCCGGTTCAAACACATTATGTCATCTTGGACCAATAACTTTTGAGTTTTTTCACCTCCAGATGGCCTTGCTCACCACACTATTCAAGTGTCTACACAATGAAAAGAGCACAGACACAGGTACTCTGAGAGAATTAGACCGGGTCGAAATCGGGCAGATGGCAAAAATGTCAATAGCAACTATGAGGACTGAAAAGAGTTAGCTACTTCTCTAGTTGATATGTACATTTTGGAAGCAGCATGGCATTTCTTTCATATGGAAAATGTTGATTCAATTCCAAAATAAAGGACTTCAAAACTTTGTCGAGACGAGCACAGGAGATCAGTTGACATGGAGTTTTGAAAACATTGGTGAATTGGTTGATAGACTTGTTTGACCATTTGCAAAGGAGGCTACTGATGACATCACACGTCCTAAGCAATCACATCAAAGGGTTACAATCATCATGCCAAATGGAAAAACACAGGATTTACTCATCCCAATAAAAGAGACGACAAACAAGGCAACCATCACTGATGTAATGAAGTTGTATGCTCACAATGTCCTTGAACTTGGTCTCCTCTTCAAGGACTTGTCAGATGTGATACACTTTCCAGAAAAGAAAAGGATGTTGTCAATTTTGAAAGTTGCCATGCTTTCTAACAGTACAAAATCCAAGTATGCCCTAGAAATCTTGAGGTTTTTGTTCCACCAACACGCTACAGTGAGTGAGAGGAAGGCAAATGAATATTTTTACGGATGTTTCGTAAATACCGTTGGGAAGCTTCACACCCGTATCCCAGCTGACATGGTCATGGAAAACATTGTTCGAAATGTCAAAGGTCACATCAAAGCTCTCCAGTCAAATTAGTCAGATAAAACTATTAAGAGGACTGTGGCATTTGCAGGACTGTCAGCTGTGAGTGGAACTTTTGATAGTAACAGTGGCAATGTCATTAGGGCTCACAAGCACAATACCCCTTCTGCTGAGAATGATGAAAAAATCTTATTTGAGAACATTCATAGGTTAGCACCTTTCACCAACCAAAGTGGAAGATGTTTGAATTCCCATTCTGGGCTGTCAAAGTCTTTGATTGGTAGACTCACAAGACATCAGCTTCAAAGTTGGATCAGTGGACATCAGGTTCATTTGAAGAATGAGAATGGGTAACTGACTGGATGTGTTTAGCTCGCTCATCAATGTGAAGCAGGAGAACAGAAGATATGATTGTGGACAGTGCTATTGACACGGAAACATTCAAGTTAAACTCAGATTGCAGTATTACTTTGTTTTCAAATCTTGGCTGACAAACAATCTGCTCAATAGTTGATGTGTCCAATTATTCAGCCATAAACTGCTGTTTATCCCTCACTGTGCCTACAGGGGTGTGCTTCCATGTACCTTTTGTTTCAAGTCACTCGAATGAATCATTTCGATGGATTAATTTCCAAAATAAAGTTGAAATCAGTGATAATGACAGTAGTGTATTATGTTACCCCTACCTTTTCAATTTACTATTATTCCTACTTTTACTTTTAAGAGACTTGTCCTACCCTTTTCACAAACACTTTAATCTTAGCAATTACATTTCATAGCTTATCAATCCTTGTGTGAAGACGCCTCTCTCTATAAGTAAAATAAAAATGTCAAATTTAACAGTCGGGGGTATTAGTGAGCCACGCTCACTTTTTTGCTTGGTCATAATTATTTTCATATTTCGGCATGTTGAAGTTAATTGTTTATTGTTTAAAGTGTGACACAACTGATCTATAGGCCTTTGATTTACATTTCATACTTGAATTCAGTTATTTGAGTGAGTGAGTGAGTTATTGTTTAACGCCGCTTCGGCAGTATTGCAGCCATTAGCGGCGAGATATTTAATTTATTTGCCTAATTCAAAAAAAGAAAATGGAAATTGAAAAACAGAACATGGCACGAAAGCCGCAAAAACATCAGCATATTATCACAGGTTGAATAAAAGCTGATAATGAAAAGTTAAAATTTACAATTTATCAAAAAGGTGTATAGCCTTTAGAAAATCTAAAACATGATGTTCACCGAAATGAGTAAAAACATAGAAGGTTAAAAAGTTTCCCTGATATGTGCAGTGTCCCAACACTCACACAAAATGTGTTTTACTGTGAGGGGACACTGGCAGGGAATACACATTGGGCGGTCTTCTCCCTTTAAAAGAAAAGAATGAGTGAGATGAGTGTGTCCAATACGACATCGTCGTAGAACACAAACTTCATGCCGGGTAAAAGAAGATCAAGATTTATAACCTAAATGAGGTTGAATAGTGTGAAATTTGTTATGATGTTGTTGGTCCCATTGGGACTTCCAAAGTTGTTTAATCAGTTATTTGATTCTTTATATAGAATTAATGGACAATTAATTATTGACAAATATATTCATGTCCAACAACAATACACTTTTCACTTCTTCAAATACTTAAGATATAGTTTGCTTGATAAGTAAATGAAAATAGATAAATTAATATATTCAAAACCAAAATATAATTTAAATTAGTTGAGAAAAGTTTGTAAAATAATTAACAGAGGTAAAAAAAAACAACTCAGCTAAACAACATTTCCCCATGATTATTTGTCTGTAAGAATAAGAAGTATTGGTACTCAGAACAGTTTTAAAGAAGTATATGAAGATTTATATCATTGCTTTGTGGTACATTTTAAACATTTTAAAATTAATAATAAAGTTGTCAAGACTGGCTTATATATTTCTTTCAATTTCTTCCCCACTAACGTTTACTTTCAATATCAAGATTTTCTTTTTCAAAACGTTGAATGTTGAAATGATTTAACTGAGAGAAGATAATGTGTAAATGAACGCACAGAAAGTAATTAAAATTTTCGGGTATAGGATGTCTACACTGCCGTCTAAAAGAAACGCCTAGTTCGTTTCTAATAAGATTTCATACAAACTTTGCACAACACGCTAGCAATATTTTAGCATGATGAAATCATACCATTTCTGCACTACATTGTCAAGTTTCAGAACTTCAACCACTGTTACAAAAAAATGGTGATTGTTTAAATGAGACATGAGTAAGTTGTTCAGTATTCGATCAATGTTAAGTTAGAAACATTTCATTGAAACAGATTTACAAGAAAATGTGAGTTCAAGAACGTGTATGGCTACCGCGAACAGCAATACAGGCATGCACTCGTCGACGCATTGACGTGGTTAGACGTCGGATGACTGCAGGAGTGTCTCCATTCTTCTTGTAAGGCCTGAATGAGGTCATTTCTGTTCAAAATAGGCATTTGTCGCTTCCGAATCTGTCTATCCAAATGATCCCAAACATGCTCAATGGGATTGAGGTCAGGGGAATTAGCTGGCCATGGATTTGGATTCACGTTCTGTGCCTGCAAGAAGTTGGCTGTACGACGAGCAGTGTGGATAGGCGCATTGTCTTGCTGCATCAATAATCTTTGGTTCTGCTGTAGGAATGGAATAAAAACAGGTCGAAAACCTGGTCAATGTACTCCTGGGCATTCAAATTGCCATTTACAATAACGGGATCTGTCTTTCTGTCTCCACAGATGCCTCCCCAGACCATCACCCCTCCACCTCCAAATGCTCTCACCTCTTGAACACATTCACGCATGAAGCGCTCCCCACGGCGACGCATCACACGCACTCTTCCGTCAGTTACGAACAGTTTGAACCTGCTTTCGTCTCTAAACAACACACGAGCCCAGTTCCGGTTCTGCCATCGCATTACTTTCAGTCAGGGATAATTACATGACATGCCATTATGGTTCCGTCTCGTTACAATGGGACGGTATGCCGTCTCAAAATTATTGTCTTATAAAGATGGCATGCCGTCTATAAAACGTAAAAGACGGTATCCCGTCTTAATGATTCAGAGTTCATTGTGTCAAATGTTAGAAAATTAAGACGGCATGCCATCTTCATATTTCACAAGACGGCATGCTGTCTCATATTTAAAAATATAACAGCATGGCTGTATTGAGCTTACTTGGGAGTTCCAGTTAGAGCCCTCGCGCACGTGAATCACGAGGCCGAGGTGTTCATGTTTCACGTGCTCGATGGTTCGTCTACCTTGCACCTTATTTCAACACTACTTCAAACCACAAACAGAATTGAAAACATTTTAGTTTTATTTTCAGTTGTCATTTGTTTGACATATTAGAGTAAAAGAGATGTGTACTTGTCAGAAAAAAGTGTATATATTAGGCAGCTCACATAAAGCACGAACTAATCGTGATGCACGTTGAAATGAAGTTGGTACTGTCAATGTCAATATAGTCAGCTTATATAAAAAAAACCCGACACAATACAACATATTGTGTTTATAAAAATGTGCACTTCCATTTAAAGTTACTGCAGCGCGTTTATTTGCATACATTTTTTGCTCCATTGTGTCATTTAAACAAATTTTAATTATTTTTTTAAAAGTTTATACAATATATTACGTTTAGAGGGTAAAACATCTCATTACCCGACCCAATATACCGTATCAGTAGAAAAATGTTTATCTATATTGGTTTAAATTGGTGCGATCTGAAAAGCGACAGTTTTGTGGAACTCTTCAGTGTGAGTAGTAGTTTGCTTGGTTTCATGCAATTTGGAGAGGTTGACAGCAAGATGGTTGGCCATTCCATCATGCCATATTTTAACTCCCCTCTGAGTGTTAAAGAGCCATTGAGTATGTTAGTCTTTTAACTACAACAATATGTTTATGTGTATCAATCGCTAGTGAAATCACCAAAACTATGACACATAATTTTCATATCACGAAATCCGATGACATTTGGTTTTAAAGACAAGTAAGTCTTAGATTAACGCGCCTCAATAGAATCTAACGTCATATTAACAACTTTTCCTTTTCTGTATAAAAACAGTACCACCCAACATTTCTGAGGCGTGTTGGCTTATAAATTTAACAGGTCGCCACAATGTTAACCCATATGAAGCTCGTTTTTCTCAAGTGTTTTCAACTGAATGTGACACTTGTTATATTATCATGTTTCAAAGGATCCTGTTAATATACAAATTATTGACATTTTACCTGTTAAATTATTTACTTGTGATTATACCAGAAAACTGACAGATATAGTATCTGTAAAAAGTACATAATTGAAATAAATAAACTGTCTCTTGTATTATATTGTTTATGTTTATGCTATTTGGGAGTAAACCACAATGTTTCGCGCTTGAAAATAATAGACTTGATCTATATGTAAACTGGAAACGTATCATACTTATTTTGGGTCGAAAAAAGTAAATTTGCGAAAAACTAGGAGTGTATATTTCAATACGAAAATACGAAATGTCAGTTAACATACACAATAGCTCTTATAGGTATAGCTTAATCAGTCAGTACTTTCGAGCAGGCAATTTAGTGTGAACACCTTAAAATGACAGGGCCGGAAAACATTATACATCGTTATATAATTCTAAAATTGTTTCAGGGGTCTTATTTAGCCATTCGTTACACTGTTTATGTTTCTGTTTGTGAGAGTAATGGATTTTTAGTTAGAACTGCGTGCTATAGTTTCTTAAAAGTGACAAAAATAAGACTACTATGCAAACTTGTAACCATTTTGGTCCAATGAAATCTAAGAACTCTAATCAATTGCTCAATCAATTGCATAGAAATGTCATTCTCATGTCATCTGGTTGTAGTGTTAGTTCACTCGACCAGAAACCATCAGGTTGCAGGTTCGATCCCACAGTTCCTCGAACGTCTTTGTGATCAGTGTGAAAGTGCCAATTCATCTGCCATCTTATACAAACGTTTGATGTAAAATGATTGTCACAGCATTAACATTTTACATCGAAATATGTAATACATTTTACATCGAAATATGTAATATTGTTGTCTGTGGAAATCGAGTTATTACATAACAACAGTGATCTTTGAGTTTGAATGATGTTGTTTGAAAATAGTCTGCATCATTAGCGTTTTGATAGTCCAGCCGTTCAATAGTACCAGTGTAAGAGATGTTTATATATGTGTTGACACGATTAACCTTGCCGTTGATGATGCTGATCATGATACCTTTCTATTATTTGTAATGAATGCCTTCAGTGGTATCGATAATTAACATACATAGTTAAAGACATTAACACACTCTCATGGATGTCATGTTGTTTTACAAAACTCGTGCCAGTAAAATTATATTACCCTTGCTCTTCCTCTGGACAAGATAATTTTACAGCCTTTCGTCAAACATTATGACAGCCCCACTTGGATATGAATCTCTATTTATTAGATTGTGGAAACTTGTTTCACCATACCATAAAACAAGGTTAAGATAATTTACAATTACTTAAAGTAAAATACCATAAATAATTTTAGCTGTTTACTAACATACTGTCCAAACATACTTGGCTCTATAACTGATCAGACCTTAGATAAAACAATATATGAGGTTGAAACCTTACATTTTCTACAATTTATAACCCCTATTTGCCAAGACGACTGGACACATAGTTTGGGGCAACACCAGATCTACAATTTACAATCCCCATCTGCCAAGCAGTCGACGAAAAAGACAACACATGTTGATTTTTTTATCTGTGGTCTTTGGTTGAGATCACAGATTCCAATGGGAACAAGTCTTAACACATGATAAGACAATAGTTTTAGACGGCATGCCATCTTTATAAGACAATATGTTTTAGACGGCATGTCATCTTTATAAGACAATATTTTAGATGGAATACTGTCTTTTTGTAAAAAGACGGAACGCCGTCATTTATTCATAAACATATATGTATAATTTAAATTTCAAATAATGATGTCTCCCTTCTGACAATAAAGACGACATGCCGTCCAAATTATTTAAAGATGGCATGCCGTCCAGAAATATGTTTTTATTAGACGGCATGATATCACAAAATATGCCCAAAATATGCCCATTTACTAAAAGAAATGATTCTCTTAATGAAAGACATGTTTTTGCATATCCCTATGCTGTAATAACTTATCTTTGAGTATGTACTCTTTGAGTTAAATCCTAGGCACAGATACTGAGATATATCGATAAAATTCAGTTCCATCCATGGTTCGCTAGTTCCAGCCACTGTTCACGGCTGTGCATAGCCACATGGCGTTGCGGGCTTTCTCATAATACCAGCAGCCGCGATATAAGTGAAATACTCTTGAAAGCGGCGTTAAACCCGAACTCACCTCACCTCACCTATTTGTCATGTACAAGAAAACTATGTCAGAAAGAAAACTAACCCAGAATGTATCATATGTCATGTATCAGACATCAAAGCGTATTAAATGTGCCAGATATTTCTTTCGACAAACAGAAAGTGTTCAAACAAAGTTACATAAACAGAAGGAAATTGTTGTGATCGTAGTTTGGTGACCCAAGTCTCATGTCCACGAGCAGGGAGATGTTATATTACGTACGCTTCCTTCAGCATCACTAGTGCAACTGGTTTCGCCATACCGATTATATTATGTAACGGTTTCATTTTAAAATCGTGAATATTTAACATCGCAATATTATGAACTTGTATATGCTGTGACAGGGTAGATATTACTCCGCTGTTTCGTTCCTTTAAAGGGACAACGGAAATATATTTTAAAACACAATACATCGTATGAAATACATGTTGACAATAAATAGGATATATAACTCGTTCCCCTTTCATATCAAGTTTATGTCCCTCGTGAAATAATTTTGGTTTGTTATTTAACGAGGGACATAAACTTGATATGAAAGGGGAAGCTCGTTAGATATCCTATAAATATAAATATAGTAACTGCTAAAAACGAATTTTGATAAAGAGATATGTTAGGAGATATCAGTCCTGAAAAAGACAGATCTGTCCGTCTATTTTATTTTGAAAATTCAACTTAGAATCTAAAAATGAAACTAAGTATTTTGAAAATTCAACTTAATGTCATACAAATTAATGTTACTATTCTGAAAATTCAACTTAGGTTAAGCACATTATATCTTGAAAATAATTATTCAAATTGCAAACTAAAAAATTCGAGATCCTATCTTGACAATTGAACATAGCATCTTGTAATTGACCTCGAAAATTCAACTTTTTTCTTTAAAATTCAACTTGGTATCTTGAAAATTCAACTTAATATTTTTGTTCAAATCATCTCAATATCTTTAAAAGGTCAATTTATTATCTAGAATGTTTACAATGCAATGCAAATGATAAAAACTTGTATTTACAAGATTTAAATAATTATAGTAACCTAATGGCACGGGCTTTGCGTTTGCACCTAGAAAACGGCGATTTCTTCCGTCGCGAAATGGGCCTTAAAGAGTTTCCCTGTACTGAATCAAAGTACTACAAGGTGACCTCGGTTAAATTGTCGTCTTTCATGTAATAACCCAATTTTGTACCCCTTTCCCGTTCTGATTTAACCACAAACCCGACGTTATTGTGTGGTGGGAAGATTCGCTCTTGAATAAGCTTTCGTTTCAATATAAGTACCCATTCAAACATGCAGCTTTGTGGATTGAGTGCAATGTGGAGTCCATGGTTAAAAATATTTGGTGTCTCAGCCGAGATTCGAACAGGCCTACAACTACACATCAATATAAAAGGATATATGCACATTTGTATATATTTCATAAAAAGAAAGAAAAAAAACATTGGTGGAAATATTTTTCTCAGATCGAATCCTGAGTCTATTTGAACATTTCCATGTTATAAAACTCGCCGGCTCTGCAAGAAGGAAGGCGTTTACGTTATGTAACCAAACGAGAAGAACACGAGCTGCACGTGCACGATGTATATTTCCAAAACCATCAATGTCATGTTTAGCGAGACGGGACACTTAAGTAGAGAACTTTTCTGCTTTTAGCGTTAGAAGTAAGAAATGAGTTGGACAACAATTTATAAAATAAATGTTGACCTTGCTTTAACTATTAAAACTAATTGGTCTTTATCTAATATGTATTCAACATATTTAAAATGTGTGTGTGTTGTGTATTGAAAAAGATATGTAGTTATTAATAGTATAAACGTATTTAAAATAAGGAGAGAGTTCAGGAACGTGTCTGTCTGTTCGTCCTATAGTTTGTCCGTCCGACTGTGTACCGATGTCTGTCCATAGTTTTGAGTTATGTGTTGGATCTCATAATGAAATTCTTTGTAAATAGTGAAGTTTAATCATTATGTTGAGTTTGGTTTGTAATCTACTCTTTAGTTCATCAGTTGTTGGGACATTCAGTTCTCAGTGTCGACGGGTGGTGTCTGACTCTGAGGGTGTTCTGCTCAAAGGCAGAGAAGATATTATAACACAGGACAGCAAAACGCTAGTTCATAAGTTGTTGGGATATTCGGTGCTCAGTACTGGGTGATGGTGCCTGACTCTGAGGGTGTGCTACTATGAAGAAGAGAAGAAGATGTGTTATAACACACGGCAACAGAATGTTGGCTGATAAGTTGATGGGACATTCAGTGCTCAGTGTTGGTTGTTGGTGCCTTCATCTGAGGGTGTGACCACAGAATGGGCTGATAAGTCGTTGTGACATTCAGTTCTCAGTGTCGACGGGTGGTGCCTGAATGTTAGGGTGTTCTAATCTAAGGAAGAGAATCTATTATAACACCGGAGAGCAGAACGTAAGTTGATAGGTTTTTGGGACATTCAGTTCTCAGTGCTGGTGGCGGATGCCTGGCTCTAAGGGTGCACTATTCAAAGTAAGGGAAGAAGACGTGTTATAACATAAGACAACAACACGTTAGTTCATAAGTTGTTTGAACATTCACTGACCAATATGCTGGTTGTTGGTGCCAGACTCTGAGGGTGTGCTACTATAATGAAGGGAAGAAGATGTTTTATAACATATGACAGCAGAACGTTAGTAGATAAGTCGTTGAGACAGTCAGTGCTGGTGGCTGGTGTCTGACTCATAGGGGGTACTACTAAAATAATTGGAAGACTTGTTACAACAAAAGACAGCAGAACGTTAGTTGATAAGTTGTTGGAACATTCAGTGCTCAGTGCTGGTGGCTGGTGACTGACTCTGAGGGTGTGCTACTCTAACTATGAGAAGACTTGTTACAACACAAGACAGCAGAACGTTAGGAGATAAGTTGTTGGAACATTCAGTGCTCAGTGCTGGTGGCTGGTGTCTGATTTTGAGGGTGTGCTTATCTAAGTAAGGGAAGAAGTTGTGTTATAACGGTTTGTTATTATATGGTCCTGACCACTCTCAAATCTGGATGTGACGGAATTGTTGTTTTCATCTACGAATTATGAAATATAAACTACCCAGATAGCAAAGGTTTGTTGGGCCAATAAGAGAGAAGAAGAGATTCTGACAATTGTAGCCACGTTTTCGTATTCAGATTTTGGTGAACGTTTAAACAATTTCAATGAACATTTGAAAGAAAAATATCATTTCCAGTTTTAATTATGATACCATGAATTTAACGGCAATTTTCGTCTCTGAAATTGACTACCAAACCAAATTTCAGGGATAGCTCCAACTGGTATTCAACGAGCAGACGACACTTAACTTCTGGAGGCCTTCAGTTGGTAATGTAGATCTATGCATTTTTGTGATTTATCATTCTAATTATAATGTGAAAGATTTCTGATAAATTATCAGTGTAATCATGTAAAAAAAACCTGACTCAAAGTATATTGAAAGGCATTTGCTAATGTACATACATTTATTTTACTATTTTACTTACTTTTGCTAGATTGTTTCTAAGTCATCATATCTTATCATTTGACTTTGAATTATTTCGGAACATTGTTTCTTAATTGAAATTATTGAAATTATAAGATTTTTGTAAATCATTGAACAAATCTATAAGAAATATCTGTGAAAATGTTTTTAATATGCCCTACATTAGCCCAACATAGTCCCTACATTGGCCCAATATTTGTGTAGCATTGCTCCAACATTGACTCAGTGATCGCGCTAGGTTTTTGTTCAGTGCGTGTGGAAATAAAATAAAAAAGTTTTAAATCAAATCTCGTGCGTGTTGACTTTTCATTTCAATACATAATCATCACTGACTATTAGTCTAATTAAGCTGATAATAAAGGTCATGAAGCTTTAACCTACCTACTTGGTTTGAAAGTGTGAAAATGTTCCTATTTGGATATTAAATTTTCTTAGATAGATGTGAATTTACTCTTAAATATTCAAGAGTTTAATTGACTTAAGCATTGCCTTTTGATATATATGAGAAAGAGTCATTTTGATCTGTTTACACTTGGTTAGATTTTGTACACATTTAATACAGAATTACACTTTAGTCAAATAATATATTATCAATAAGATGGCTATTCCAGCAAAATGTTCGTTGTTGTAATATTCACGGAGGAACGTGAAGTTGTTCCAATGAAATGGATGGTGGGGAAATCTCACTGTCTTTGGCCCCCGTTCAAGGCAAGCAAAGTTCGCCAAGCCGTCAAGTCATCCAAAGACCCGGACACCACATTCTACAAATATCCATGCCGAGTCCTGTATCAATGTGGTGAGTTATGATTAATTACTTAGTAAATGTATCTTTGTAAGTTATACGTTAATATAAAGTGGAGATAATCATTTTATTCATCTTCATACATTTTCTCCAAGTATAACTTTTCCCCCAATCTCTTCTATTTCAAATACATTATGTACATTACTTATGCAGTGTAATTTAAGGCGCTGTAGCACAAGTTTACTTATGAAATGAAGTGCTCTCACAAAAACATAAATACATGTTATCAATGGTTAAATAATCTTATGAATCAATAAAAAGAGTTCTAAAACGAAGCCATGTGAGTCCGTTTCTCATTGAGTGGCCATTTTAATGTGTGCACATTAAAATTGCAGCTCAAAGGTAGTTCAAGTGATCTGATTGATGTAGTGATGCCTATAAATACTGAGAATAGAGTTTTAAATACGGTACAATGATTGAATGGTCAACCATCTTGCTGTCTAAACTCTCAAATTCTCGCAATCTACCTCTCACACTGACGAGTTCCACACCGAACACCATGTTCTTAGAATACGGATAGTCAGTTTCTATGGATATAGATTATCGGGTCATGTAATGAGATGTTTAACCCATTAATGTAGCAATAATTTTGTATTAACTTTAACCCTTAAATAATGACAGCCGATCCATAGTCCAAACTTCTTGACCTCTCTAACAGCAGCAAGATATCCTTGTATCCTAATAATAAATGACAAATTTGAGAAAACATGTCATGCCAAAAATATGTGCTAAAGCACCTACAAGTGAACCAGTGGCCAATTGCAATATGGCCACTTTAGGTCATCAGCAAATAACCTACCTGGTATATATTTTAACTTATTACTCAACCGTGGTGAGATCACTCATTAGATAACAATGAGTTGGTTGCACACGTGTGATACCACCGCGTGCTGCCGTAACGTCATAATCGGCAAGTGACGTCATAGTCATTTTTGAATAACGTCACAATGTTACCCGCGTGACTCCAATGGCGGGTGACCTATTTACAAGTGAGCGTCACCAACAGCGATTTTCTAGCAATTCAGCGCTATTTACACCACTGTGTCATAAATAAAATACTAAACTCGGTACCGTTTGATAACATGTTTATTACACCAGTGAATGGCTTCAGTATTTAACTCGCTTTCGCTCGTTAAAATACCAAACCATTCACCCATTTCATAAAAACATGTTATCAAACGGGACATCGTTTAGTATTCTATTTTTACTACTGTCTGATAGGCTTGTTGTCATGTCATGTCCGATCTATATATTTTTATGAGGAACAGAATGCACTAGAATGCTGAAATCTTCTGTCCAAACAACTTGACCAATAGGTATTATAATGTTTTTAGTATGAATTGTGACCTGTCTATATAGGAGACGGTTCAACACTGCTACCAGCAATTCTCACAGCTACCCCTCCCCTCTCTTCAAGTCACTTCTCATACAGCTAATTGTTTGGCATTAATTTCTTTAAAAAGATTTCACCAACTTATGGACTGTCTGGATAGTTGAGCTTTAAGAATAGAATCGGATTTGACAATACACATCTCATACAAAAAATGAAATAGAATAATATTTAGTTTCTGACTGATAGTATTAATTAATATCAATTTGCAAAATAAGATTTCCATATACTTGTTTTAACATTGTACTTAGGTGAAGATGTAAATCGCATCCAAAATGTTCAATTATTAATTTGAAAATGTTATGGTCCTTCAACTGGTAATTGTTGCTAATATAGTTGAATGAAGATGCTTGTAATAAGTATATACAATTATATATTATGTATCTTAAAAATCATTGGATAGTGGTGATCAAATTGGTTGAGCTGATTTTCCAATTATTGTTTTTTATTGTGGGCAGTTTATAATGGGAAGGTTGGATGAAAAGTATTTACATACCAAATGAAACATGACATATTTTACATGAAATGGGATAAAGTAAATAGGCATTAGTGTTCAGTTTTTAGCAGTTAAAATTGTGTGCCTTTTTATCCCGAGAATTGATTTGCTGTAAAGTCATTTATTGACAAAACCTGTCAGACTATTTGTTTAGTACATGCCATTTCAATTTCACTTTCCAGGCCATTATTTTTATATTTAAACCAGACAGCCTTCCTTGAGTACCAGACAACACAGGGGCTTGTATTGTCGAAACTAGCGATTACAACGAATATGAAGTCGACGATCCAGCCCCATGTACTATAAAATAGTAAAGGGATATAACGGGGTCAACACCCCATGTCAGTTTGAAATTATATTTCAGAATGTTGTCATCATATTTCATTAAATGTTATATACCACGTCAAAGCCAATACATTTGTCTTTAAAACAAGCCATCAAACATAAAAATCGAACGGATAATAACAGGGATATGCATTTTCAAAGCCAAAAATATTAGCACATTGTTCATGTGAGCCATTTGCCTAGCCCACCAAAATGATAAAATAATCGCTTGAAAAAAATATTATAAAATACTTGATAATATCCTGTCAGCTAATAGTGACCCATTTACAAAGCCCAGCATTTGGTGCATCAGATCGGGAAGAATTATAACACGGGGTGCACTGTAATTGACGTACCAGTGATTTAAGATAATCTCAAATGTATTTCGAAACATCGTTTACTCATCTAGGCCTCCCAACACCCTATTCCTTATATGCCTCTCTGACCTTACCCGCAGTTATCTTGGATGTACAATAGTCTTCCACCTCTCAAGCTCTCCATAATTATCTCTATTGGCCACTGATCAGTCTGACAGGTCACACTGAGGTCAGCTTTGTTCCTCAGTTCACTTTCTGACAATATAGGTATTCCTCAGTTCACTTTCTGACAATATACGTATTCCTCAGTTCACTTTCTGACAATATAGGTATTCCTCAGTTCACTTTCTGACAATATACGTATTCCTCAGTTCACTTTCTGACAATATAGGTATTCCTCAGTTCACTTTCTGACAATATAGGTATTCCTCAGTTCACTTTCTGACAATATGCGTATTCCTCAGGTCACTTTCTGACAATATAGGTATTCCTCAGTTCACTTTCTGACAAGATAGATATTCCTCAGTTCTTGCACTGTCAAGATGCATTTTCCCTCTGTTTGTTTTCTGTAAATTCAAGAAGCAATTTAAAATGTGGGGAAGGGTAAAAAAAAGTAAAACAATTGAACAAACTAATTGATGTTATTTGAGATTCGTATTGTAAAGCATCCTACCCTAATCTGCATGCGACAGAAATAAACATTTGAAAGTTTATTGAATTGAACCATACGTTTTTACTGGCAAATCTGGCTTAGAAATCATTGTTGTAAATATGTGATTTTAAACGATCTACAACAAATGTACGTTGGGCGAGTAATTTTAATTTTGACTGATATATAATATAACATTATGTTAATACAAGGTCATCATGTCCCGGCGTTAAAATATATGCTTCTCTTTACTTTCATACCCTGGATTACATTACAGTCTGATTAAAAATAGACCTTGTTCCGAGGAATAAACTTTGCAAAATAATGTATTTACCGGGATACGAACAGGTTCTGTAGATTCCCCGCCACAAGGTATGAGAACATGAAGAGAGATGAAAGATATTACATCCCAAACGTCTACCATCACTTGCTGCATAATCATCTCATATTCATATTTACTTCATCTTCATATATAGCTGTGTACATCTCCTAATTACCCCAATAATTATGTTAGAAATACTTACCAGATATTAATGTTAGATAGTGAACATATTTCACATGGTCATATTTGAGACAACCTTCAATAGTACCAATTCTTGTACTTTCCCGGGCCGACTCCCATGCGGGATTAGAACCCACACCCTCAGAGTAAGGCAATTATCGCCAGCATTGACTGTACCAAAAGCTTACCACACGACCACTTCGCCTCGAAAAATATCGAGGTCCAACAATTGATAGTTAAGCTAATTTTACATTCAATAGATAGACGTAAATTGGCGCAGCTCCCTAGACTGAATGCATTAGACATACATGCCATTTAGATAGTGAACAAATATATTGGTACAGTCAATGCTGGCGATAGTTGCCTTACTCTGAGGGCGTGGGTTCGAATCCCAAAAACAAATTTTCATTCTGTAAATATTTCTATCAAAGTTTTAGATTATAATATTTTGCACGTATATCTGCAAGCAGCGTACCGTTAAAATGTTTTGAACAAGACAATTTGACTTGGAATATATATAATAAATCGATCACCGTGTTAAATTAATAGCAATGTGAATATTATACTAAATACTGTCTCCAAATTCCTTTCATCTTTCAAATTTGAATTACATCTCTGAATAATCATTAATGAGTTGATGTTTGACATTAACTAGTATTTGACAGTATTGGGCCAGTCGAAAGTCCGAGGTCCATTGTATTGGCACGGGACGAAGTCAAGGACATTTGAAGGGGCACTATGAAACTAATTTACGCGACTCAAGATTAATTATCAACACAGCTGCGAGCCAGAAATCTCAACTAGTGTTGTGTCTGCTATGCGCGCCCTGCGTTTGCGCGAAGACAGGCGGGCATCTTACTGAACCGGATATATATAAGCCTACTACTATAAATGTCTGTTTTGTTATACATGCTTATGCTTTTAATAAATTTTTGCTGACCCTTCTCAACGAAAAACGAGACTTATGTAACGAATATCTACATGTATATCATTTGAAAAGAATTACATATCAACAAATCGTTTTACATTGTAATGATTGTGTAACTAGTTAGCATGTAATTTATAAAAATAAAAATTTACAAGAAAAACGTAACAACAAATTACATTACATTGTGATGGTTGTCCAACTAGTTCGCATGTAAAAAAACAATTAACGATGACTTCCATGATTTAAATAACGAACCTGTTGCCAGCATGTGATTGCTTATCCATGTACATTGATGTACATCATACACAACCGCGAATGACTGGCTAAGATCACCGACGAAACAGCAGAAAAACGAAGCTTACATCATGTTTCTAAATTTCATTGGTTGAATATAATGTTCTTTACTTCGATTGGCTCACTATATCTATACTGAATGTCGCCTATATGTGAATCTTTAATTTACTAACGGCGAGTTAAGTGTCACCAGTTATGTCATATGACAGGACGTTGGCAATCATCTTGACGCGCTACCTCTTGTGTAATTGAACCGGCCCAGTGACAGATATGCGGCATCAAAGAAAAGATGTTAATTCATTAGGCGTAATTAGAGGCTGTTAATTTCAGGACTAACTTCTCAACAATATATTTCAAATAAAGCTATCATAGATTTGTTTCTGTTATCACTTATGAAAAACGTTTTAACATCATTTTAAATCATAATTGTATTACAGATCTGCATAATGTAAGCATAACCCCTATTTTAACAGAATATTTCAGCACGTCATGTGCAATCGAAGTCTGTCGTGAACTTAGTAAGCGATCGAGCCATGTGGATTGAGGTACAGTTTTTTCTTCATGACACTAGAAAGTTGTCTGAAGCAGTGCCGGTTTATAGAGAGTGCGCTCAGAGGAGCAAGCTATTAAGATCTCTTCAGTCCAATCGTCATCAACGAGTCGACCAATAGTGTCAGTGTTAAGCTCTCAGTACTTGACCAATAGTGTCAGTGTTAAGCTCTCAGTACTTGACCAATAGTGTCAGTGTTAAGCTCTCAGCATCGACCAATAGTGTCAGTGTTAAGCTCTCAGTAGTTGACCAATAGTGTCAGTGTTAAGCTCTCAGTACTCGACCAATAGTGTCAGTGTTAAGCTCTCAGTACTCGACCAATAGTGTCAGTGTTAAGCTCTCAGTACTTGACCAATAGTGTCAGTGTTAAGCTCTCAGTAGTTGACCAATAGTGTCAGTGTTAAGCTCTCAGTACTCGACCAATAGTGTCAGTGTTAAGCTCTCAGTACTCGACCAATAGTGTCAGTGTTAAGCTCTCAGTACTCGACCAATAGTGTCAGTGTTAAGCTCTCAGTACTTGACCAATAGTGTCAGTGTTAAGCTCTCAGTACTCGACCAATAGTGTCAGTGTTAAGCTCTCAGTACTTGACCAATAGTGTCAGTGTTAAGCTCTCAGTACTTGACCAATAGAGTCAGTGTTAAGCTCTCAGTAGTTGACCAATAGTGTCAGTGTTAAGCTCTCAGTACTTGACCAATAGAGTCAGTGTTAAGCTCTCAGTAGTTGACCAATAGTGTCAGTGTTAAGCTCTCAGTACTTGACCAATAGTGTCAGTGTTAAGCTCTCAGCATCGACCAATAGTGTCAGTGTTAAGCTCTCAGTAGTTGACCAATAGTGTCAGTGTTAAGCTCTCAGTACTTGACCAATAGAGTCAGTGTTAAGCTCTCAGTAGTTGACCAATAGTGTCAGTGTTAAGCTCTCAGTACTTGACCAATAGAGTCAGTGTTAAGCTCTCAGTACTTGACCAATAGTGTCAGTGTTAAGCTCTCAGTACTTGACCAATAGTGTCAGTGTTAAGCTCTCAGCATCGACCAATAGTGTCAGTGTTAAGCTCTCAGTAGTTGACCAATAGTGTCAGTGTTAAGCTCTCAGTACTCGACCAATAGTGTCAGTGTTAAGCTCTCAGTACTCGACCAATAGTGTCAGTGTTAAGCTCTCAGTACTCGACCAATAGTGTCAGTGTTAAGCTCTCAGTACTTGACCAATAGTGTCAGTGTTAAGCTCTCAGTACTCGACCAATAGAGTTAGTGTTAAGCTCTCAGTACTTGACCAATAGTGTCAGTGTTAAGCTCTCAGCATCGACCAATAGTGTCAGTGTTAAGCTCTCAGTAGTTGACCAATAGTGTCAGTGTTAAGCTCTCAGCATCGACCAATAGTGTCAGTGTTAAGCTCTCAGTAGTTGACCAATAGTGTCAGTGTTAAGCTCTCAGCACTCGACCAATAGTGTCAGTGTTAAGCTCTCAGTACTCGACCAATAGTGTCAGTGTTAAGCTCTCAGTACTCGACCAATAGTGTCAGTGTTAAGCTCTCAGTACTTGACCAATAGTGTCAGTGTTAAGCTCTCAGTACTCGACCAATAGTGTCAGTGTTAAGCTCTCAGTACTTGACCAATAGTGTCAGTGTTAAGCTCTCAGTACTTGACCAATAGAGTCAGTGTTAAGCTCTCAGTAGTTGACCAATAGTGTCAGTGTTAAGCTCTCAGCATCGACCAATAGTGTCAGTGTTAAACTCTCAGTAGTTGACCAATAGTGTCAGTGTTAAGCTCTCAGTACTCGACCAATAGTGTCAGTGTTAAGCTCTCAGTACTCGACCAATAGTGTCAGTGTTAAGCTCTCAGTACTCGACCAATAGTGTCAGTGTTAAGCTCTCAGTACTTGACCAATAGTGTCAGTGTTAAGCTCTCAGTACTCGACCAATAGTGTCAGTGTTAAGCTCTCAGTACTTGACCAATAGTGTCAGTGTTAAGCTCTCAGCATCGACCAATAGTGTCAGTGTTAAGCTCTCAGTAGTTGACCAATAGTGTCAGTGTTAAGCTCTCAGTACTTGACCAATAGAGTCAGTGTTAAGCTCTCAGTAGTTGACCAATAGTGTCAGTGTTAAGCTCTCAGTACTTGACCAATAGTGTCAGTGTTAAGCTCTCAGTACTCGACCAATAGTGTCAGTGTTAAGCTCTCAGTACTTGACCAATAGTGTCAGTGTTAAGCTCTCAGCATCGACCAATAGTGTCAGTGTTAAGCTCTCAGTAGTTGACCAATAGTGTCAGTGTTAAGCTCTCAGTACTTGACCAATAGAGTCAGTGTTAAGCTCTCAGTAGTTGACCAATAGTGTCAGTGTTAAGCTCTCAGTACTTGACCAATAGTGTCAGTGTTAAGCTCTCAGCATCGACCAATAGTGTCAGTGTTAAGCTCTCAGTAGTTGACCAATAGTGTCAGTGTTAAGCTCTCAGTACTTGACCAATAGAGTCAGTGTTAAGCTCTCAGTAGTTGACCAATAGTGTCAGTGTTAAGCTCTCAGTACTTGACCAATAGAGTCAGTGTTAAGCTCTCAGTACTCGACCAATAGTATCAGTGTTAAGCTCTCAGTACTTGACCAATAGTGTCAGTGTTAAGCTCTCAGTACTTGACCAATAGTGTCAGTGTAAAGCTCTCAGTACTCGACCAATAGTGTCAGTGTTAAGCTCTCAGTACTTGACCAATAGTGTCAGTGTTAAGCTCTCAGTACTTGACCAATAGTGTCAGTGTTAAGCTCTCAGTACTTGACCAATAGTGTCAGTGTTAAGCTCTCAGTACTCGACCAATAGTGTCAGTGTTAGGCACTTCCGGGATGACGAAGACGTCAACGCTGCCACAGAGGCGTGGTTAGGGGGGGCAAACGGAAGACTTCTACAAAAGCGGCATCAAAAGTCTTAAAGATAAATGGAATAAGTGTATTGAGGTGAAGGGTAACTATATTGAAAAATAAAAGTAAAAATTTGACTACGCGAGTTGGTTTTATATTGAAGTTGCAACATTTATTGAACGCCCCTGTTGTGTCAGTTGAGTATTGTGGTGTCTTTTGATCACTGTACTGTGTTTTGTTGAGCACTGTAACATATGTTGAGCTCTGCGGCGTCTGCGGCGTCTGCTGCGAACTGTGGTGTATGTTGAGGACTGTGGTGTATGTTGAGTGTTGTGGTGTCTGTTGAGTTATGTGGTGTATGTTGGCGCTCTGTGGTGTATGTTGAGCACTTTGGTGTATGTTGAGCCCTGTGTTGCCTTTTGAGCACTTTTGTGTTTGGTTTATATTGAGAACTGAGTCTGTTGAGTTATGTGGTGTCTCTTGAGTAAGGTGGTGTCCGTGAGTACGGTAGTTTCTGTTAAGCACTGGTGTTTGTTGAGCACTGTGGTGTTTGTTGAGCACTGTGGTGTCTGTTGAGCACTGTGGTGTTTGTTGAGCACTGTGGTGTTTGTTGAGCACTGTGATTTCTGTTGAGCACTGTGGTGTCTGTTGACCACTGTGGCATCTATTGAGCACTGTGGCGTCTGTATCTCAGCTATTGGTGCCTTGCTCTGACTCCCAACAGCTTGTCAATGTATCTCAGCTATTTGTACCTGGCTCTGACTCCCAACAGCTTATCCATGTATCTCAGCTATTGGTGCCTGGTTCTGACTCCCAACAACTTATCAATATATCTCACCTATCGGTGCCTGGTTCTGACTCCCAGCAGCTTATCCATGTATCTCAGCTATTGGTGCCTGGTTCTGACTCCCAGCAGCTTATCCATGTATCTCACCTATTGGTGCCATACTCTGACTCCCAACAGCTTATCAATATATCTCACCTATTGGTGCCCGGCTCTGACTCCCAACAGCTTATCAATGTATCTCAGCTATCGGTGCCTGGCTCTGACTCCCACCAGCTTATCCATGGATCTCAGCTACCGGTGCCTGGCTCTGACTCCCACCAGCTTATCCATGGATCTCAGCTATCGGTGCCTGGCTCTGACTCTGTTCCACAAACCCAACGTTATTGGGGGGTAGGAAGATGCGCTCTTGAATAAGCTTTCGTTTAAATATAGGTACCCATTCACCAAACAGCTTTGTGGATTGAGTGCAATGTGGAGTCCATGGTTAAAAATGTTTGGTGTCTCAACCGAGATTCGAACCCAACGTTAGCGGGAGAGGTCAGCAGGACTACAACATATATTGTATGATATCATAACATCAATATATAAGGATACATTTGTATATATTTCATAAAAAGAAAAACATTAACATTGATGAACATATTTTTCTCTAATCGAATCCTGATTCTATTTGAACATGTCCATGTTATAAAACTCGCCGGTCTCTGCAAGAAGGCAGGTGTTTACGTTATGTAAAAAGACGAGAAGAGCACGAGCTGCACGTGCACGATGTATATTTCCAAAACCATCAATGTCAGGTTCAGCAAAACGGGACACTTTTCTTGAGAACTTTTCTGCTGCTAGCGTTAGAAGTAAGAAAGAAGTTGGAAAACAATTAACAAAATAAATGTTGACCTTGTTTTACCTATTAAAACTAATTGGTCTTTATCTATTATTTATTCAACATATTCAAAATGTATTTGTGTTGTGTATTGAAAACGATGTGTAGTTATTAATAGTATAAATGTACTTAAAATATGGCCAGAGTTCAGGAACGTGTCTGTCTGTTCGTCCTATAGTTTGTCAGCCCGACTGTGTACCGATGTATGTCCATAGTTTTGAGTTATGTGTCGGATCTCATAATTAAATTCTTTGTAAATAGTGAAGTTTAATCATTATGTTGAGTTTGCTTTGTAATCTACTCCGAGGAAAGGAAGAAGATGTGTTATAACATACGACAGCAGAAAGTTAGTTCATAAGTTGTTGGGATATTCGGTGTTCAGTGCTGGGTGATGGTGCCTGACTCTGAGGGTGTGCTACTATAAGGAAGGGAAGAAGATGTGTTATAACACACGGCAACATAATGGTGGTTAATAAGTTGATGGGACATTCAATGCTCAGTGTCGGCGGGTGGTGTCTGACTCTGAGGGTGTGCTTCGCTAAGGAAGGAAATATATTATAACACATGACAGCAGAACGTTAGTTGATAAGTTGTTGTGACATTCAGTTCTCAGTGTCGGCGGGTGGTGTCTGACTCTGAGGGCGTGCTACTCTAAGGAAGGGAATATCTTATAACACAGGACAACAGAACGTTAGTTGTTGATAAGTTGTTGTGACATTCATTTCTAAGTGTCGGCGGGTGGTGTCTGACTCTGAGGGTGTGCTACTTTAAGGGAGTGAATATATTATAACACAGGACAACAGAACGTTAGTTGATAAGTCGTTGTGACATTCAGTTTTCAGTGTCGGCGGGTGGTGTCTGACTCTGAGGGTGTGCTACTCTAAGGGAGTGAATATATTATAACACAGGACAGCAGAACGCTGGTTGATAAGTTGTTGTGACATTCAGTTCTCAGTGCTGGTGCCTGGCTCTGATGGTGTGCTATTCAAAGTAAGGGTAGAAAATATGTTACAACACAATACTGCATAACGTAAGTTAACGTTAGGTTTTTGGGACACTCGGTGCTCAGTCCTCGGTTCTCTCTTATATGCAGATGACGTGGCTAATTCCACAGATACAGTAGGAAGGCTCCAACAAACACGTTGATGTACTGCGATAAATGGGGACTGTCTCTCAATATTAACAAATCTCAGATTGTAGTTTTTCGGAATGGCGGATACCTGCGCAGCTACGAAAAATGGTTTTGTAAAGGATCACAGATTAAAGTTGTACCTCACTACAAGTATCTGGGACTTGTCTTCACGCCCGAGGCCGTATGGACTCGAGCAACCACAACATGAGCACAACAAGCCGAGAAAGTGTGCCACTTGATCTTTAAACTCCATTATATGTGCAGTGGACTGCCAATAAATGTGGCTGCAAACCTTTTCGACAGAATTCAACTTAAATACTTTAAGAAGATAATCTATGTCCCTCGAAATGCATGTAATGCTGCTGTTCTTGGTGATTGTGGAAGAAATACCGTTTCTGTGACGTGTATAAAGAAATTACTGACCTATTGGACCAAACTAATTTTAATGGATAATAGCCGACTTCCAAAACAAACTAGACTAAAATTTAGTCTATGGAATTTTTCTATGCAGAGTCTTTCGCCAATGGAGATTCTAAATTGTAGATTTGGTGACCCTTTGGCCCCAAAAAAGGGCCTCACAGGCCATGAGCTATAATCGTTTTTTCATCTTTTTCTCCAGAACAAAAAGACTTAGAAGGTTGTAATATTGTGTGCAAACTCTTTAGCCAATCGGGATTCTAACTTGTAAATTTGGTGACCCTGTGACCCCACATATGTGCCACAGCCTAAAAAAACCTTTGAAAAGGAATTTTGAACTGATATTTTATGGCACTTCAATCACTATTTAGTTTATCCCTAATAAAATATCTGAGGGAAAGTCATCTCATCATTTAGATATGTGAGTCTTCACTTGGGTTTGAGAAAAGCAGAATTGAGATGGAAACAAACTTTACAGTTAATCTTATTCAGTAGGAATGTGAACTATGTTTGTCAAATTGATGTAATCAATGTGAAATGAGAACTATTGAATAGCTTTTGAAATGAATATTGTGGATATTATAAAAAAAGGTCTTCACAGGTCAAAACATAAAATCTATTTTGATCTTCTTCTCCAGAACAAACTAGAAGAAATATTGCGTTCATAATGTTTAGATGTTTGGATAAAAAGGCTTAGAACCGTTAAAATTGTGCAGAGATTATTTAGCCAAGGTGATTCTAAATTGTACTATGTACCATAAGATTCATCACATTGCCTGTTCTCTCTAAGCCTTATGCAGTTAGATCAGTGCTGCCAATGTTTAGTGCAAGGCAGAGGCTATTACATAATTTGGCTGTAAAAGCACAGCTGGCTTGTAACCAGAGACAAGGGGTCAGAATATTGCATAATCTCCTGTGTGTTGACCTTGCTGAGTGTTCTCTCTCAATTTCAAGACTAAGATTTGTCAGGGCTAGGGATTGTGCATTATATTGAGACAATATATTTCTGTCTTCATCATCAATCAATATAAACCCTGATGAGCTACATGGCTCTATTTTTAACTTTTCTGTGCTAGCGTATCTGCAAGCACCATGCAGTTCAGGTACATCACGTTGCTTTGTTAGTACAGAAAAGTTAACAAAATGCAGCTAGGCTTTAACTACCTAGTGTTGGAGACTGCCGCAAGGGGAAGTTGGGTTGGCCAATTTTTGAGGAATCAGCATTTGAGAGATATTCCTATTTGTAGAATATTCAGTTGATATTCATCAAGAGAACACTGTATACAAATAGTTTGCATTCATTTGGCTAGATTTATATCATGCTATAATAGCTTAATTACACAAACAGATTTATCTAATCCTTTTTCCTGACGACACTGATTAGTTTCAAGACCACTGCCGTTATTCATGAGGTAGAGATTCATGACATAGATGAAATAATTTAATGTCTGAATGTCTATCTGTTTGAATTTGACAGTCACATTCATGATCTAACCTGAAGAAGCCTACATGGTCGAAAGTGCTAGTTAGCGAATATGAATGTGTACCCAATTCTGTAATATTATTTCATACGAGGGGCGTTCAATAAAAAATTCCCCTGATAGACTTCTACTTTACTGAAAGAAACGAAAGTTGGTACAGTTATTAGTCTTTCTCTACATAGGAACCACACAGTGTGACACATTTCTCCCATCACTTGATGCAGCCTTCTAGATCTTTCTTGTAAAAGGCATCAGATCTTGTCAAAAGCCCGGACTTTACCTCATTAATGAGGTTTTCATAATCCGGGAAACCAGTGCCTTTCAAAAATGACTTCAGGTTTGGAAAGAGGAAGAAATCAGATGGTGCAAGGTCAGGAGAATACGGTGGTGAGGTGGTATTTCATAACCGCAGGTCTGCACTTCCGTCTGAGCTACACGTGAGTTATGGACAGGAGCATTGTCCTGAAGCAGGCGGACAGTCCTTTAGTGAGCATACCGCGTCTCTCAGTTTTGATAGCTTTCAGAAATGTTCGCAACAAACTACGTAGTATGCGCCAGTAATTGTGGTACCCATTTCCAAAAAATCCATCATGTTACACTATAACCTTGCCCGCCGAGGAGTTCTTCCAGGAATCTATCAGCTGAGAGTAGTGTTATTGTATTTATCATGTAATATATGATGTTTTGGATGACTTCAACCCAAAGCTTTTTTTTTGTGCTACACTAAGTTTCAGCGTAGTAACACCCATGGTTCGCTAGTTCCAGGGGTTGCCTGAAAAGCCCGATGAGTTTATGGCATGGCATTGCGTTCGGCATTCATCCCTAAACTTTGCGCTATTTCGACTTCATTTCCAGAACAGCTGAAACTACCAAGCTGAAATGTTGTGTGCAGACTCCTTGGTCAATTGCTGACCCCGAGACCGCAAATAAGGTTTTCGGAGTCAAGACCTATATTAATTTTTTTGTTAACAATGCATTTCTTGAGATTGCTCAGAACTTCAACCTGAGATGATAAATCACTGAAGTCCTGATGAGCTACAGAGTCGATAGCTTTACGTTAACATATTTGTTAACTAACGCTAAATAAAAAAGTTAAATGTTTCTCTGGCATTGAGTCATGACTTTTATTAGTGCGTGTGATAGCTTTTTATATTCATTATACAAAAAAAAGAATAAAGAATTTGCTGCATCAATTTTGCTGAACCAGAAAAAACATTTGTCCGACAAATACATAGATCCACACGAACGTTTTGTACACTTCCAAGGCATATTTTGGTGGAGAAACAAAATTTTATCTCCTTCCTCCTCAATATTTTTCCAACTAAAAATACCATAAAATGAAAATGCTACCACCCTCCCCACTTTTGAAAACAATGTGCCAAAGAAAAAAATTAACTTTTTTTTTTATTAAATGCAGCTTTAGAGTTATATTCAGGAAAGCTTGAAAATGAGCAAGCTTTCGTCATAATTGTGTTTAAGACGTATGAGTGACTTTCCCAATACTTTCTTTTGTTAATTAAGTTATGTAAGTAAAAAAATGAAATGAAAAAATATGAGCGTTAAATATCTCCCTTCCACAATGGAAAGATAACTCGCAACGCAGAACGGGGGACTATGTATTCAGCGGCGTCCGCCTGTCCGTCCGTACGTACGTCACATTTCTTGTTTACGCGATATCTTATGAAGTGTTGCATCTAAACGCTGTCGGTTTTAAACTAAATTTGCAGGTATTTAATAGCAATGAATCGCGGGAATTTTACAAACGCAACTATTTATCTTATAAGTGATACCAGGGACTTTATATACAGGGACTCGTCTCTTCTGCTCGTTACATGATCATTTCTACTGAGCGATCCAATTAGACCTCTGCTCGTCGCGCTTCAACGCACAAGCGACTTCGTGCTTGCACAAACGCTTGTTTTGTTATCGCACTGTATTGTTGTAACCAGTTGGTGTTTTGGAATCTTGCCGACTCGTGTCAATCGGCAATCTTCGTAAAGTCAAGAAACGTTAGAGTGACTGACTCGCTATTTTAACTACAAAAAGTACGAGCGTATTACATGCTGACTACTTTCCCCTAAGATAACAGTTTGACACAAACGCATAGAAAAACCATTCATCTTTCCCAAAATTGATATTTTAGAATTTATCCCCTTGGGTAAAAGTAAAAGTTTTCATTTTTCCTCGAACCATTCTAAATATCATATCTCGTCTGTTCAAACAAGATGGAGGACTGACTCGCTATTTTATCTGCAAAGTACGAGCGTATTACATGCAGGCTTCTTTCCCCTAAAATACCAGCTTGACGAAGATACATCAGAAAACTATTCATCTTTCGGTAACTTAATATTTTAGAATTTATTGTCTTAGTTAAAAGTACAAGTTTTGGACGCCCCTCGAACCATTACACATATCATCTACACTACTTACAGACACGATGGCTGACTGACTCGCTATTTTAACCGCAAAGTACGAGCGTATTACATGCTGACTACTTTCCCCTAAAATATCAGCTTGACGCAGATACATCAGAAAACTATTCATCTTTCGCTAAATTAATATTTTATAATTTATTGTCTTAGTTAAAAGTAAAAGTTTTGGACGCCCCTCGAACCATTACACATTATCATCTACACTCCTTACAGACACGATTGCTGACTGAATCGCTATATTAACCGCAAAGTACGAGCGTATTACATGCTGACTACTTTCCCTTAAAATACCAGCTTGACGAAGATACATCAGAAAACTTTTCATCTTTCGCTAACTTAATATTTTAAATTTAAAGGTAAAAGTAAAAGTTTTGGACGCCTCTAAAACCATTACACATATCATCTAAACTCCTTACAGACAAGATGGCGGACTAATTAACTGGATATACTAGTGTGCTACGCAAGTAATTAGCGCAATACGGTCGCCAAGTCAAGATGTGCGTTGGACCATAACGATGAGAGCTCCGCGAATTAATTGCTTAGTTGCTAATCCCTCTATATAAGGTCCCTGGTGATACAAACAAATTTCACTAGCCCTTCTGAATATTCACTAGCCTCGGGCCAGCGGACTAGTGTGAGTGTCGATCCCTGCAGGTAAATTAGCAATCTCCTTTTGCATGTTCCCTTACAATTTTATTTTGCTCCAAAGAATATAACGTTAGGAGAATGTCCGCTCCTTGAACATTTTTTTTACTTTGAGGCCTGAATCATGTATTATTTAAAGTATGTGTGTAAACAGGAATATCATCTCGAACTTCGTTTCCACAAAAAATACCCCGATAGAACCCTCCTTCTAAAGTAATATCTGATTTTAATAAACCACTTGGCTTTATGCCACACAGCAATATGCTCTTTCGTGTGGGGGCGGGATAGCGCAGTGGTTAGCGCGTTCGGCTTCGGATCAAGAGGTCCGGGGTTCGAATCCCGCCAGGAGCACGGCAACTTTGTCTGCAGTAGAGAATTGTTCTACACTCAGTCAGGTTTGGGTGAAATGCTACACCGAATTTCAGTGCAGTACCACCCATGGTTCGCTAGTTCCAGCCGTTGCTCGCAGGTTTCACCGCAATTCATAGCCACATGGTGTTGCGGGCTTTCTCCCTGCCATAATACCACCAGCCACAATATAAGTGAAATACTCTTGAAAGCGACGTTAAACACCAACTCACTCACTCACTCACTCTTTCGTGTAACATGTTTGTTTCATATACATCATGAACATGTGAAACATGCCAGTTGTGAAGGTTGTCTGTATGTTTGATCAGATCCCCGGACGCCATCACCCACCTGGCGGTATGTGAAACATGCCAGTTGTGAAGGTTGTCTGTATGTTTGATCAGATCCCCGGATGCCATCACCCACCTGGCGGTATGTGAAACATGCCAGTTGTGAAGGTTGTCTGTATGTTTGATCAGATCCCCGGATGCCATCACCCACCTGGCGGTATGTGAAACATGCCAGTTGTGAAGGTTGTCTGTATGTTTGATCAGATCCCCGGATGCCATCACCCACCTGGCGGTATGCAACAACTTCCTCGTTATGGTCATGAGCACCAATATCTTCCTGCTTCTCGACCTAACACTCCAGACGGTGAGGTTATATATAATAATAATAATAATGATAATCAAAACTCGTGAGGTAGAAACTTTAAATATTAACACTCTTGGCTGTGTCACTCGTGATATTATAAACTTTCTTCCTCACTCGATGAGATAAACATGGTATTTGTTAAGAAAAGACAAATTTTATAATTATTATATTACCAAATCCTTGCATATTCACCGAAATGGACTTGCATTTACGTTAAGTCGGCTCCAGAATGAACCTGTCGCCTCAGCAACAATGTGACGTCATGAACGTGTCATGACGTCGGAGTATTGTTTTATGACGTCAGGTTATTGTTATATCAGTCACCAGTGACTGATAACATGTTCCATTGTTATTTTCACTAGTGACTGATAACATGTTTTATTGTTATTTTCACTAGTGACTGATAACATGTTCCATTGTTATTTTCATTAGTAACTGATAACACGGTTTATTTACATTGATAGATCCCGGTATTTCACCTGCAATCATATAGGCCTAATAATGTGCAATAGTTCATACATAAAAGCACGCTCAAAGCGCTTCAGATAATGAAATATAAATGTATACATATACACATGAAGAGAGGAGGCAGATATTGAATTACACTGGATATGCAAGTTGGAATAGATTCGTTCCACTAGGTCTAGAGAGCTGAAATGTTGTGTGCAGAGTCCTTGGCTAATGGGGATTCTGAATTGTAGATTTTGTGACCCCATGACCCCAAATTGGGTCACAGGGGTCACAACCTTAAAAACCTATTTTCATGTTCTTCTCCAGTTCCAAAAGGTCTAGAGAGCTGAAATATTGTGTACAGACTTCTTGGCTAATGGGTATTCTAAATTGTAGATTTCGTGACCCCATAAACCCAAATGGGGTCACAGGGGTCACAACCTTAAAAACCTATTTTCATGTTCTTCTCTAGTTCCAAAAGGTCTAGAGAGCTGAAATATTGTGTACAGACTCCTTGGCTGATGGGTATTCTAAATTGTCGATTTCGTGACCCCATGACCCCAAATGGGGTCACAGGGGTCACAACCTTAAAAATCTATTTCCATCTTCTCCAGTTCCACATGGTCTAGAGAGCTGAAATATTGTGTGCAGACTATTTAGTGAATGGAGATTCTAAATTGTAGATTGGTTACCCTGGTGCTCCAAATAAGGGCCTCACAGGCCATGATCTTAAATCCTATTTTCATCATCTTCTCCAGAACAAAAAGACCTAGAAGGCTGAAATGGTGTGTGCAGAGTTTTTAGCCAATGGAGAATTCAAATCGTAGATTTATTGACCCTTAGGCCCCAAATAAGGGCCTCACAGGCCATGAACTAAAAACCTATTTTCATCTTCTTCTCCAGAAAGAAAAGATCTAGAAGGCTGTAATATTGTTTACAGACTCTTTAGCCAATTGAGATTCTTATTGTAGATTTGGTGACCTGTTGCCCCAAATATATAGGCCTCAAGGGCAATGATCTGTAAATCTATTTCAGTCTTCATCATTAAACAATATTAACTCTGATGAGCTACAGAGCCCATGGCTCTATTTTTATTTTGAGCAGACAGAGCAGCTAAGGTGTCGATCTAGCCCCCCAAAATAGTGATTATTTTATTATTTATTTGTCATATATAAAATCATGAAAACAGCTTTATCTTCATGAATAATATTTTGACAATCATTGTAATATATATAAAAGTAATTAATTTCACTGATGACATCACTCTAGAATTTATTTCGTGTTATTCCTTTCAACGAGCAGAGCGCACCCCTCGATTCCTGTGCCAATCAATATTGATTGGTGGTTGTTTATCATGAAGTATTGACTTTTGCTGAAAATTTACATTTTAATGGTAATTAATGTAATAAATATAATAATATTGGATATTTGTTATGCGCCATTCCATACACTTATGCATGCTCATGGCGCTACATGAGTAAGATATACAATAGGAATAAATATATGAATAAAACATAAGTAATTAATTTCACCAAATGACTCAGGAAATGACCTTTTACCTTGCTCTAAAATTTATTTCGTGTTATTCCTTTCAACGAGTGCAGAACAGATCTGCGCTTGTTCCGAACATGCGAAAGGAGTGCACCCCTGGATCCCTTTGCCAATTAATAATAAATGGTGTTTTTTTTACACATGCTGAAAATGTACATTTAATAGTAATTATACCCCTGCTACAAAGTAGGTGAGTTTATGTGCATGACATTCATTATGTTCATCATTCCGTCTGTCCTTCCCTTAACTCAATTTTCTCAGAAAATGTTAGGTGAACATCAACTTAACTGTGTGCAGTTGTTAAGCACGTTCTCCCCATAATGTGTGGCCCATTTGTAGTTTTCCAAATATTTAAAGGTTTTGGTCGTTTCAATGAAAATGTCACTTTTTTTAGCCAATCATGCCTGATCGAAAAGCCAAATTGGTTTATGGCATGGGCCGTCGTCTATAAGGTGTCGTAAGTTATCTGTCATTAGTCGTCAGTAAAGTTTTCAACATTTTCTCAAAAACCTCTGCAACCCATCCCCGAAAGCTAAAATTATGTGATGAAGTACCTTTCACGTAGGGGATAAAAGTTTGTACATTTGGTCCTGACCCCCCTCACATTGGCACGGCAGACATATCCGAATAACCTTCAAAACCAGTTTGCATATGAAGCTGAAATATTCAAATTTACAACTGTTCGTCAAAGGAAAGTCCATGTAAACGTCACTTATTTTAGCCAATCCGCATGATCAGGCCTGAACGAAAAGCCAAATTGGTTTATGGCATGGGCTGTCGTCTGTAAGGTGTCGTCAGTTGTCTGTCATGAGTCGTCAGTAAATTTTTCGACATCTTCTCAAAAACCTCTGCATCCCGTCCTCGAGGTACCTTTCACGTAGGGGATAAAAGTTTGTACATTTGGTCGTGACCCCCCTCAAATATTGGCACGGCATGCATTATCCGATTAACCTTCAAAACCAGTTTGCACATGAAGGTGAAATATTCAAAATTTCAACTGTTCGTCAAATTTGCAATTCTGTGTATTGAATACAGGACAGGTGCAGAACTCTTTGGAATGGGATGTGTGTAGTTGATCGGGGGAGTGATATGGTTAAGTTTATCATTGGGCTGGTTCTGGTTCGTTGGTTCCAGTTCGTTGCGTAACAGTCGAGTCCAGTTAGTTAATGAGAAGATAAGAGGGAGGAATTGGATACAACTGTCCTTCAAACTTTGAGGGGGATTATTGTTATCCCCCGCCAACTTTGTTTGGTGGGGGAGATGATATTGAAATGGGATCTGTCCGTCTGTCCATCCTAAAATCGTTTCCAAAGCAGAACTAAAAAAAAGTAGGGCAAAGCTCATTGAAACTTCATTTCCAATGGCTGAGAATGTTGATGATATCGCCTGTCTGCTACTTTTTCCTTTTATTGAATGAATTGCAGTCATGGAATGACATATCATGGATTAAAATTCATGTAACATATATTCTTTCAGCAGATGTACACGGCAAAATGAATTCCATTCTGCAAACAATCCTTATAGGGTGAACTGGAAATAAAAAAACTCTTCAATGTTGAGGAAATAATCCATACATGATGATCCGGAAGTTTGAGAACTCTTCAATATAGAGGCATCGATTATCTCCCTTGTTCTCAATGTCCTCTCATCCACCATGATCTCTTGTCAAGGGGAGGTAATCCAGCTAGTACTGCATAAGGACCAAGGGGAGAGAACTGTACGACACAGAGGATCGGTGGACGTGACTGCAGACAATATGAATGGAGAGCCGGGGGAAGGGTGTTGATGATGATTGGGACCCCTCCACAACAGGTGCTTGTGATGATAATGATGTTTTATTCATAATAATGATTGCAATTAATCCCTTTAAAGGGGCTGTAGCATGTAAATTGCAAATTGTATTTTTGGCTCATTTGGCCTAAAAGGCCCGATTGGCTTATGACATGGCGTCCGACGTCGGTCGGTCCAATCCGTCCGTTTCGACTTGAACAAAACGACAGAACCAATGACTCGACAGAACCAATGACTCGACAGAACCAATGACTCTAGAGAGCTTAAATTGTATGTGGGTGTCAGTTGTGTCACTGCACAGCAAGTGAGTGAGAGGTTAATTATCTCAGCTAACTTAAGGGGTTGACTAGCAGAGTGTGGCCAGGAGATCAGAGTTGGGAGACTTTGTTGACTCTAAAGAGGAATTTTGGAGGGAAGGAGAGGCTATGGTTAAGGCTTTGTGTTTGTTCTCTACAGGTTTGCAAAATACCTTTGAGAACAGTAACTATAGAAGAAGAGAAAAATGATCACCAAATGTTTTTGTTCATGATATGGAGATTATGTCTACACCATTTGAATTGGAAGAGTAACCTTCTCTTCAAGGTCCATTCCGGTGTGTTCAGGATTTGTTGAAAATGTTCCTTCCATCTTTCAAGTTTCTTCTGTTCGCTTGTGATTGGTGTGCCATCGGATCCATCTATGGGGAAATCCTGGTTTGGTGACCACACAGTTTCCTAGTTATTTGGTAAACGGTCGTCATGTCTCTTTGTTCTGCAGCCTGTTCTGCTTGATCAACCAGCTGGTCTGTATACAGTCTTCAGGCAGTCATCATCCCCTGAACGACATGAGTTCGTATTTGAGAAGATGCGATATCTTGCAACTTTCTTAATAAGAAAAAGGATGATTTTAATCAGCCTACGTCATACGTTACTGAACACAACGCGCTGAGTAGACGTTATCTGTGTTTTCTTAAAGGGAATGTAGCACGTTTTTTGCAATATATATTTTTTCTTATTTCCCATTGATAATGATAGTGTTTTACTATTTTCAAATACATTTCATCAACCTATTGAGCGTAAAAATGTGCTACTGTCTCTTTTACTAATACCATGTTTATCCCATTGAATGAGGCAGAGAGTTTATATTTTCACGAGTGACGCAGCTACGAATTAAAATATACAACTTATCAACCTCATGAGATGAGATATATAGCTATACCGGGGATGTAACTCAGTTTGTAGAGTGTCTGCTCATCACCCGGAAGGCCCGGGTTCGATTCCCGGTCGTGTCATACCAAAAGATGTTAAAAGATGGGAGTTGTTGCTTCCTTGCTTGACTCTCAGCATTATAAGGACAGAACAACGCTTTAACTGGCACTGCACTGTGGTTGCCAGGTGCAAAATGCACAAACCAAATTTCCTGTACTTTGTATTGTGGACAATAACGTGTTATTATTATTATTAAACATGGTATAAGTAAAAGACAGATAATCTATAATATATATTATTATACGATATAATGGTTGCCAGGTGCAAAATGCACAAACCAAATTTCCTGTACTTTGTATTGTGGACAATAACGTGTTATTATTATTATTAAACATGGTATAAGTAAAAGACAGATAATCTATAATATATATTATTATACGATATAATGGTTGCCAGGTGCAAAATGCACAAACCAAATTTCCTGTACTTTGTATTGTGGACAATAACGTGTTATTATTATTATTAAACATGGTATAAGTAAAAGACAGATAATCTATAATATATATTATTATACGATATAATATTTTTCTCAGAGTGTGAATAATATTCTTTGTTTGTGTGTGTAGATCTAGCAGTTACGAGGACAGCGGATCTTCTGTCTACGTTCCCTACACACATGGGGACTTGACGGGTGAACTCGGGACAGACATTGTGCAGGTCACATCCCTCCCTAATGTGAGCGTCACGTCAAACATTGCGGTCTTCACCGGCTCGTCTAACTTCTTCCTCAACACCTCCGACTGGCAGTGGATCATTGGTTGTGGCTACCAGAAAATATCAAGGGTAGGTAACTCGTACCTGTAATGTGCACTCCCTTTAACCTTACAGCAGACCAGTAAGGAAAGTCAGTTAGAGCTATATCGAATTAGAGGAATTATCCCATATGATATGAATATACATGTTAGTATACAGAGAGTGTTGGATGTCAGGGATGTAGACTTTGAGCAAGTACAGTTCTTGTTCAAATTCTTGTGAGGGTTTTGTCTTGTGCTATAACACAGTGGATGTGTTAGGTTTCTGAATGAGAGGTTCAGGGTTCGAATCCCACATGGACACAGCTGTCTCCTCCCCTTCCCCCCACTTTTGAAATACATAGATCAACCTATTGAAGAGAGCTGTTATATCCAGGGGCAGGATAGCCCAGTGTTTAGCACGTTTGGTTTGGGATCAAGACAGCCGGGTTCGAATCTCGCCAAGGGCTCGGCAACATTGTCTGCTGTAGAGAACTGTTCTACATGCAGTAAGATTTGAGTGCAAAGCGTCACTTAATGTCATTGCAATACCACCCATGGTTCACTAGTTTCAGCCAATGCTTACAGGTTTCACCGCAGTACATAGCCATAATGGTGTGGCAGGCTTTCTCTCTTCAATAATACCATTAGCCAGAGATATAATCTTGGAAACGGCGTTAAACCTCAACCTAGAATTCCTTTTGGTCTTTAGCTCATCAGGCCTGAAAGGCCCGATGGGCTTATGACATGGCATCTGCCCATCCGTAAACTTTTAGCTTTTTCAACATCTGTTCCAGAACCAATGTAGATTTGGTGACCCTGTAACCCCAAATAAGGGCCTCACAGGCCATGGCCTTAAAAACCTATTTTCATCTTCTTCTCCGGAACAAAAAGACCTAAAAGGCTGTAATATTGTGTGTAGACTCTGTAGACACTAAGGTCATTAAACTAGTATTTTTTTCAATAAGAACTGCATGAATAACATGTTAAGGGTACATAGATATATATTCATTAATGTGAGTGCTGATATGCTTAGAGAACACAGTGAGTTTAGTGTCAAGCTTGGATTTACAGTAAATCGCAGTTAAACCATACACAATATATGAAATTCCTTGGATTCTGGTTGGATTCTATAAGCATGTCTGTTATTATGGATGATGACAAATCTGTTGGGATACAGAATTTGGGAAGAGAGTTAATCTCTCTTAAGGCTGTTCAGATCAGAAAAGTAGCACAGTTCATTGGAATGGTAGTCACATCTTTGCCAACAGCTAAGTTTGGGAAACTGCATTACAGAAAATTAGAAAGAGAAAAAATTGCTGCATTACAAACCCACAATTGGATTTTGACAAAAAGATGTGTTTTTCTAGACAAGCGATTCTTGAAATTCAGTGGTGGATTGCACATACACATTACAGTTCTAGGGATATTCTGCCAGCTTTACCAGACATTCAGATTCAAACTGATGCTAGCACCCAGGGTTGGGGTGTTTGTTGTCTTGGAAATATGGCAAATGGGAGATGGTCAATGGAAGAGAAAAGAGAGCATATTAATGTTCTAGAAATGAAGGCAATTGACTTAGGACTTAAGTCATTCTCTTCAATATGGACTAACAAGACTGTTTCAGTTGTGTCTGAAAATTCAACTGCAGTCAGCTACATTAATGCAATGGGCGGGATGCGCTCAGATAAATGTGATAAGTTGACTACTGTTATCTGGAATTGGTACATTGATAGAAACATTGATCTTCTGGCGCCCCACATACCAGTTCACACAATGTCAATGCTGATCGAGCCTCAAGAAATCTATCAGATAGAACCGAATGGACATTATTGGATGATATGTTTAACACTGTTAAGGCAATCCACCCTGAGACAATGACCATAGATCTAGAGTAATTGCTATGCTAGATAGATATTGTAGCTGGAAACATGAACCATGAGCTTGTCATATAGACTCATTCACTATGCACTGGTCAAATGAAATTATTTTTGCCTTTCCACCATTTTGTTTGGTAGGGAGAGTTGTTCGTAAAATTATTCAGGATGAATCTTGTGGTGTAGTAATTGCAATTGTAATTGGAGAGCCGGGGGAAGGGTGTTGATGATGATTGGGACCCCTCCACAACAGGTGCTTGTGATGATAATGATGTTTTATTCATAATAATGATTGCAATTAATCCCTTTAAAGGGGCTGTAGCATGTAAATTGCAAATTGTATTTTTGGCTCATTTGGCCTAAAAGGCCCGATTGGCTTATGACATGGCGTCCGACGTCGGTCGGTCCAATCCGTCCGTTTCGACTTGAACAAAACGACAGAACCAATGACTCGACAGAACCAATGACTCGACAGAACCAATGACTCTAGAGAGCTTAAATTGTATGTGGGTGTCAGTTGTGTCACTGCACAGCAAGTGAGTGAGAGGTTAATTATCTCAGCTAACTTAAGGGGTTGACTAGCAGAGTGTGGCCAGGAGATCAGAGTTGGGAGACTTTGTTGACTCTAAAGAGGAATTTTGGAGGGAAGGAGAGGCTATGGTTAAGGCTTTGTGTTTGTTCTCTACAGGTTTGCAAAATACCTTTGAGAACAGTAACTATAGAAGAAGAGAAAAATGATCACCAAATGTTTTTGTTCATGATATGGAGATTATGTCTACACCATTTGAATTGGAAGAGTAACCTTCTCTTCAAGGTCCATTCCGGTGTGTTCAGGATTTGTTGAAAATGTTCCTTCCATCTTTCAAGTTTCTTCTGTTCGCTTGTGATTGGTGTGCCATCGGATCCATCTATGGGGAAATCCTGGTTTGGTGACCACACAGTTTCCTAGTTATTTGGTAAACGGTCGTCATGTCTCTTTGTTCTGCAGCCTGTTCTGCTTGATCAACCAGCTGGTCTGTATACAGTCTTCAGGCAGTCATCATCCCCTGAACGACATGAGTTCGTATTTGAGAAGATGCGATATCTTGCAACTTTCTTAATAAGAAAAAGGATGATTTTAATCAGCCTACGTCATACGTTACTGAACACAACGCGCTGAGTAGACGTTATCTGTGTTTTCTTAAAGGGAATGTAGCACGTTTTTTGCAATATATATTTTTTCTTATTTCCCATTGATAATGATAGTGTTTTACTATTTTCAAATACATTTCATCAACCTATTGAGCGTAAAAATGTGCTACTGTCTCTTTTACTAATACCATGTTTATCCCATTGAATGAGGCAGAGAGTTTATATTTTCACGAGTGACGCAGCTACGAATTAAAATATACAACTTATCAACCTCATGAGATGAGATATATAGCTATACCGGGGATGTAACTCAGTTTGTAGAGTGTCTGCTCATCACCCGGAAGGCCCGGGTTCGATTCCCGGTCGTGTCATACCAAAAGATGTTAAAAGATGGGAGTTGTTGCTTCCTTGCTTGACTCTCAGCATTATAAGGACAGAACAACGCTTTAACTGGCACTGCACTGTGGTTGCCAGGTGCAAAATGCACAAACCAAATTTCCTGTACTTTGTATTGTGGACAATAACGTGTTATTATTATTATTAAACATGGTATAAGTAAAAGACAGATAATCTATAATATATATTATTATACGATATAATGGTTGCCAGGTGCAAAATGCACAAACCAAATTTCCTGTACTTTGTATTGTGGACAATAACGTGTTATTATTATTATTAAACATGGTATAAGTAAAAGACAGATAATCTATAATATATATTATTATACGATATAATGGTTGCCAGGTGCAAAATGCACAAACCAAATTTCCTGTACTTTGTATTGTGGACAATAACGTGTTATTATTATTATTAAACATCGTATAAGTAAAAGACAGATAATCTATAATATATATTATTATACGATATAATATTTTTCTCAGAGTGTGAATAATATTCTTTGTTTGTGTGTGTAGATCTAGCAGTTACGAGGACAGCGGATCTTCTGTCTACGTTCCCTACACACATGGGGACTTGACGGGTGAACTCGGGACAGACATTGTGCAGGTCACATCCCTCCCTAATGTGAGCGTCACGTCAAACATTGCGGTCTTCACCGGCTCGTCTAACTTCTTCCTCAACACCTCCGACTGGCAGTGGATCATTGGTTGTGGCTACCAGAAAATATCAAGGGTAGGTAACTCGTACCTGTAATGTGCACTCCCTTTAACCTTACAGCAGACCAGTAAGGAAAGTCAGTTAGAGCTATATCGAATTAGAGGAATTATCCCATATGATATGAATATACATGTTAGTATACAGAGAGTGTTGGATGTCAGGGATGTAGACTTTGAGCAAGTACAGTTCTTGTTCAAATTCTTGTGAGGGTTTTGTCTTGTGCTATAACACAGTGGATGTGTTAGGTTTCTGAATGAGAGGTTCAGGGTTCGAATCCCACATGGACACAGCTGTCTCCTCCCCTTCCCCCCACTTTTGAAATACATAGATCAACCTATTGAAGAGAGCTGTTATATCCAGGGGCAGGATAGCCCAGTGTTTAGCACGTTTGGTTTGGGATCAAGACAGCCGGGTTCGAATCTCGCCAAGGGCTCGGCAACATTGTCTGCTGTAGAGAACTGTTCTACATGCAGTAAGATTTGAGTGCAAAGCGTCACTTAATGTCATTGCAATACCACCCATGGTTCACTAGTTTCAGCCAATGCTTACAGGTTTCACCGCAGTACATAGCCATAATGGTGTGGCAGGCTTTCTCTCTTCAATAATACCATTAGCCAGAGATATAATCTTGGAAACGGCGTTAAACCTCAACCTAGAATTCCTTTTGGTCTTTAGCTCATCAGGCCTGAAAGGCCCGATGGGCTTATGACATGGCATCTGCCCATCCGTAAACTTTTAGCTTTTTCAACATCTGTTCCAGAACCAATGTAGATTTGGTGACCCTGTAACCCCAAATAAGGGCCTCACAGGCCATGGCCTTAAAAACCTATTTTCATCTTCTTCTCCGGAACAAAAAGACCTAAAAGGCTGTAATATTGTGTGTAGACTCTGTAGACACTAAGGTCATTAAACTAGTATTTTTTTCAATAAGAACTGCATGAATAACATGTTAAGGGTACATAGATATATATTCATTAATGTGAGTGCTGATATGCTTAGAGAACACAGTGAGTTTAGTGTCAAGCTTGGATTTACAGTAAATCGCAGTTAAACCATACACAATATATGAAATTCCTTGGATTCTGGTTGGATTCTATAAGCATGTCTGTTATTATGGATGATGACAAATCTGTTGGGATACAGAATTTGGGAAGAGAGTTAATCTCTCTTAAGGCTGTTCAGATCAGAAAAGTAGCACAGTTCATTGGAATGGTAGTCACATCTTTGCCAACAGCTAAGTTTGGGAAACTGCATTACAGAAAATTAGAAAGAGAAAAAATTGCTGCATTACAAACCCACAATTGGATTTTGACAAAAAGATGTGTTTTTCTAGACAAGCGATTCTTGAAATTCAGTGGTGGATTGCACATACACATTACAGTTCTAGGGATATTCTGCCAGCTTTACCAGACATTCAGATTCAAACTGATGCTAGCACCCAGGGTTGGGGTGTTTGTTGTCTTGGAAATATGGCAAATGGGAGATGGTCAATGGAAGAGAAAAGAGAGCATATTAATGTTCTAGAAATGAAGGCAATTGACTTAGGACTTAAGTCATTCTCTTCAATATGGACTAACAAGACTGTTTCAGTTGTGTCTGAAAATTCAACTGCAGTCAGCTACATTAATGCAATGGGCGGGATGCGCTCAGATAAATGTGATAAGTTGACTACTGTTATCTGGAATTGGTACATTGATAGAAACATTGATCTTCTGGCGCCCCACATACCAGTTCACACAATGTCAATGCTGATCGAGCCTCAAGAAATCTATCAGATAGAACCGAATGGACATTATTGGATGATATGTTTAACACTGTTAAGGCAATCCACCCTGAGACAATGACCATAGATCTAGAGTAATTGCTATGCTAGATAGATATTGTAGCTGGAAACATGAACCATGAGCTTGTCATATAGACTCATTCACTATGCACTGGTCAAATGAAATTATTTTTGCCTTTCCACCATTTTGTTTGGTAGGGAGAGTTGTTCGTAAAATTATTCAGGATGAATCTTGTGGTGTAGTAATTGCACTCATTTGGCCTACCCAGTCATGGTTTACTGAATTGATTATTCTTGTTGTTGACAGGCCAAGGGAGATCACTCGGGCTCGAGCAGTTCTCCACCTACCGTGGGACAAGGCAACTCATCCCACTATGAAGAACCTCCGACTCGGAGTATTTCCAGTGTCTGGGACACCTGGGAGAAGGCTGGAATTTCAGCGGACGCTGCCAGAATTCTCTGGGCATCATTCAAGCCAAGTACGAGGAAACAGTGCTTTTGGGACAGGTGGTTCCACTTTTGTGTTGAGAGACAGACTGATCGAGTTTTTGCTAATGTGAACATTGTTATAGAATGTCTTCTGTCACTCTTCCAGACTGGATTGAGTTATAGTTGAGTGCTATTTCTGAGTGCACTGAGTGCTATTTCTGTGATTGTGCAGTGCGGGAATCGAAGTATTGGAGAGCATCCATTGGTTACTCGATTCTTGTGTTTCTTCTTAGACCAGTAACACCGAAGTATTCAGAAATTTGGGATGTTAAGCAGATTTTGCAAATGTTGAGAAAACTGTCTCCAATTAGGAGATTGTCCCTGAAGCAATTATCAATCAATATGTTATTGTTAGTTATTATTACAACCCAGAGAGGGCAAACTCTTTGGTTTTTGGACTTGAACAACATGAATATTTCTCAGAAATGAGGGAAAGTTATCTTTTATTTGAGAGAACATGTCAAACAATCCAGACTGGATAAAACTGTTGATCAGATTAAGGTGAAAGCGTACCTTCCGGATAGGAGGCTGTGCCCAGTTACAGTACTTAACGAGTATGTATCTAGGACTGATTCCTTGAGAGGAGAAGAGTCTAAACTTTTCACTCAAAACATTAAACCCCATAAAAGGGTTTCTCGAGACACTCTTAGCAGATGGATCAGAACAGGGCTTGAGTGGGCAGGAATTGATACTCATAAATACTCTGCTCATAGCACTCGGGCGGCCGCTACTTCGGCTGCACATTCTCTTAAGGTGCCATTATCTGAAATTTTGAATAAGGCTGGCTGGGACTCAGAAATGTGGCTGTGGGGTCAATTCCTTTGATTTTGGATTAAAATTGTCTTGATTTTGATTTTGTTGATTTTGTAGATATTGCCTCTTGACTAACTTGCCATCATTTTTGAGTGTGAGCTATGCTTGGCAGATCCGGCTTTGAAGTCTCATGGGACCTGAATCACGTGACTGATAGAGTAGAATTTAACAGTTAAACGAGACTTACCTTGTACCAATGAGTGATGAGGAGGTAACATGCCGTCCCTTTTACCCTTCCCTTCTTAGTCTCGAGATCTGCCTCGCAGACTTTCAAGACTGATACGCATGGGCAATCTGCAATCTCATGTTACCTCCTCATCACTGAAGACTGATTGGTAGAAGTACAGTCCAAGTTCATCTTACAAGGTAAGTCTCGTTAGAACGTAACTGTTAGATAATGAAGGAAAATGTCTTAGAATTACTAAGTGTAAGTTTCTCAAACTATTTCTTATAGTTTAATTTACAAATAACAAACTTCTGCTTTTCGCGTCTTGGGACTTCAAAACCAATGCAAATTGCCATATCATTGTGAACATCAGCCATGTTTATCTTGGAAATGCTAGCTCCTGATTGGTCAGATCCTGGAGTGACCACTCTTTGACCTAAGATCCATGAATACTAATGAGCTAGCTGACGTTCAGAGATGGCTGAACTCGGCATTGGTAGCGGAGCCAGTGAAACTTAAAAGTTCTCGCAACACGAAAACTTTCCAAAGAACAAACATAGAACTTAATTGAAAACACAAGATATTTTTAAGAGTAACAAGAATCATTTATTCACAAGACATGAAGTTATATGCAAAGGTGATAAAACATTACTTTTATGAAAAACCTAACATTGTGCATCCTTTTCGTGACGTCTAAGTACTAAAATTTGCCAAATGAACTTTAATAAATACTTAATAAGTTTTCCCCAAAATAATTAATAAAGACACATAGAAAATCCTTGTTACATTTACAAATTACATATAAAAAGTTTCGAGTCCTGGCAAAAGTGTTGACATCCTCACCTTGTCAGCTGGTCCGAGAGCTTGCTGTTTATATTTAATGGTCCCAGAAATGAAATGCAAACCTCGTTTGATCAGCCGACCGGCTCTTTTATATGAGAAGATTCCTTTTCACGCGCTCATTTACATACGACCTTGACCTCATTAGCATAACAGATGATCGTGGTGGAGGCAAAACATGGCGGTGAGCGAAGCGGCAACTCGTAAGCATTTTGTTACAAATGAGTCGAATGAGCGGTAATAACAACAGTTGATATGTTTCTTATGCAAGTGAATGATATCCTTTGTGATTACAAAATTTAAAAAAATTGATGTTGAAGGCTGTCAACCAGTATAATCCTCTGCAAGCAGATTTTCAGTCTACAAAACCATGTTTCTGTCACACGAGTGACATTGTTGTTTTTATCTTATCTTAGTGACACTAGTCTCCTAAATTAACTGAACATGTACATACTATACCCTCAATTATACTTCTAACATATTCTTACTTTTCATGAATTTGTTGTTAATTGACTGTTAGGCCTACATTATGTTTGCAGACATGATCATTTTGCATATAGATCTACTATTAAAAAATCAGGGATTGTTTAAAATAATGTTTAGGGTACTGGTATCTCATACAGCAGGTGTTGAAAACAATTGAAGCAAATAATATGAAGGATAGAAACACGAACGAGACGAAGAAAAAGACACACCAGCAGAATGAAATCACATTTTTGCCAGCAATACATCCATGAAATCATAACATCAAAAACAAGTTTAGATTTAATTTGAAACATATTGGTTAGACAACATTTTCTCTCAAAACCATTCAGAAATTAAAATAAATCTTATGATAGTAACATTAATGAGATATGAGATATATCAATTAATAACATAATCCCAAATACATTTTTTTTTAAATTCTTTGTTCTGATTCTTTGATAAATGAAAATATTGCTAGTCCACATGTACATGATCTAGTTCTTGTAAAATTAACATATTGAACTCGGTCTAGTAAAAATCTACCCTGATCATAGGGCCGATACCAGTTGGATTTTATGTTCAAAAGATATGTCTTCATGCCAGAAGATTGTGTATTAACATGGATAATTTATATTTCATTAAATAGGACTGAATTATGCAAGCTGCACATTTATTATTCATGTCAACCGATGTTTCAATGTTTGTAAACAAGACACGAGGGTCGTGACACATGTCAATCCACAACTCATCTAAAAATCCTTCTACACATCAGTCAGGTGAAAATTTCTTCAAACATGGTTTATTTACGACCAATACTCACAATTAATGCTGTTTATGTGGTTAAATTACTTTAAAATATTTAAAAACTACGCGCTGCAAATGTTGAAGCGATTGGAGGCACATCCTGGTCCCCGCGCTTAGATGTGCTGCGCTTCACTATCCTGTTGAGCTGCAGAGCCCATGGCTATATTTTGTCACATCCAATTGAAAGTGATGTCTCAGGAATCCACGGCTACCATGAATTTCATGAAATTCCGGTTTTGCCCACGTAATGTGCTTAAGCCCAAAATTGAAAATTCATTAAAATAACCTCCATTAAAATATGAAAATATAAAAAAGATAAAACATATTACAAAATGAATCTTCTAGACTGAGTTCAATATCAATTCAATGAATATGTTTTTTTTTCAAGAACTAGATCATGTATGTGGACTAGCAATATTGTCATTTATCAATGTATTACCAGTTTTGCATGCTTAAGTCAAAAATGGAAAATTCATTAAAGGAAACTCAATTAAACATGAAAATAAAAAAAAATATACAAATTATTACAAAATGTATCAGGTGTCACTTAACTTATTTCCCTGTGTATGTTGTAGAAGTGCAGAAATACATATACAGTTAGATTTACTCAGGTAAATAAACAATATTATAGAGGCAGTTGACCAAACATTTCAAAACTAAATAGGCCTAACTGAAATAGGTAATAACAATTTAAGTCACATCTCAAGTGTTTTATCATCCAAACATGGATTGCACAGGAGATGTCACTTGTGCGAGATCAATAATAATAATAATATATACATTACAGATAATTGCTACAATCAAAACGTCATGTTTTGCTATTTCAGTCTCAGTATCACTGATGACACAAATGACAACAGAAAACTATTTTGTATTGAAAAATTGTTTTAGATCTGTGCATGTATACAAAAGCATTTTGATACAAATATAGCCATTGGCTCTGTAGTTCATGGGGACTTGAATGATATAGTTTAGAGCTACCCCCACCTATGAAGTAGTGGGCATATATAGCGCTCAGCCTGTCCGTCCGTCCATCCAGTGTCCGTCCGGTGTCCGAGCATGCTTGATCTTTGTACACTTCAATTTTTTTGAAAGAAACTTTTTATATTTTACCGATAAAGTTCAATAGAGATTATAGAGTAATGCATTTGAAGAAATGTATTATCCTGAACGCAATATGCATGTTGTTAATTTTAATTAAGAAGTGTTCTGTTTCAAAATACAGTTTCATTAAGTAGACTTGAGATATGTGTTGACTGTATTCACCTGATGGCCTTGATTTTCTAATCAACTGAATTAATTTACTTATTTTATGTTAATTTTTCGAAAAATCTTTTATAGTGAATATTTTAATCAATATTGATAAGAGATTGTGTGTTATAGAAGCGCCAAGGTGTAATATATAAGGGACCGTTTAGCCTGAATTATTACTATAATTTGCCAATTGATTTAATATCAGGCCATATTTATGGGGTTTGACAATGTTGTTTTAGTCAAAAGGCCAAAAAATGTAATTTTTGCAACTCGCAAAATCAAAGTTTTTCTATCTATATTTGTTCTTAAATATCTGGATTTAAGTTTAACGCTTTGTCGAGATTTCAGTGGCACAGGTTCCGTGTGGCAGTACCAGCAGCAGAGACGCAACCATTCCCGCTTCCAGACAACCTTTGGACCACCTGACAACGGAAGCGGAACACTTGATAAATCTCTCGCTAGCACACAACACATGGTCAACGTACTAAGCAGGGGTCGACGCGCTGCGGATGTTCAGGACACCATACGGGATACCAGAAATATGGCCAGTACCATTACATGAGCTTGTTCATTTCATTGCTAATTTATCTATGTCTGGGCTTGCACCAAGTACAGTAAAAACCTTCATTTCTGGAATTTCCACATGGCACAAGCTGCGCGATGTGGCAGATAATACAGGCCACTTTATCATTACCAAAATGATACAAGGTATGTATAAATCCAGTCCGAGACGGGACACACGTAAACCAATCACTCTTGAGTTGTTGCAGGTTATCGTCACAAATCTAAGGTTAGTATGTTCAACAACTTATGAAGCCTCCCTTTTTCAAGCTGTATACTGTTTGGGATTTTTCGGATTTTTCCGGGTAAGTGAACTAGTTCAAACCGGACACCAACAACCCGGTTGCCGGGCTGAAGATGTCTCCATAGAAGGCGACAACCTCCTGGTTACTCTTCGCCACTCCAAGTCGGACAATCAGCATCTCCAGCTCTCCAACACACAGCTTGTGCCCAGTTGTAGCATACAGAGCATGTGTGCAAAAACGCACGAAGGGAGCACAGCAAGCCTTTGTCCACTTTGACCAAACCCCAATAAGGTATCAGTTCCAAGCAGTCTTAAAGAAAACTCTTGCCTTCAGTGGGATCGACACTTCTGTCTACACGTCCCATTCTTTCAGGATCGGAGCAGCGACAACCGCAGCATGTAAGGGTTTAAGTTCAGATCTAATTCAGCACTTTTGTCGGTGGGGATCTGGGTGTTATAAATTGTATATATACGCATACCATTCTTCAAATAACAAATTCATAACAATATCATTCTCCCTCATTGTCCATCATTCTCCTGTGAGTGTCTTGTGTGTTTCAGTGTGGCTAATCGGGTCAAGCTACCTGGCAGGGGCGAGTAGGCAGCGGGGCCACGCGCTGGACCGGGGCAACATTCTTTGGCTAGCAAGGGGCGGGATGAGATGGGAGGAACTCCCAACATGCGGTCGTCCGTCAACTGACCAGGAAGACCGAGGACCCTAAGGCCATCATGATCCATCTTTGGTCCAATAACCTTGGTCAGGTCACCGCCTGTGAACTGTTTCACGAGATTGAGCCTACCATCCTGCGAATCAAGCTGCTCCTGCCACACACCACCATCATATGGTCGGACATACAACTCGCCGTTACTAGCACGTGGCCAGATGCCCAATCAGGCTCGAGAAAACTCGGGCTAAGCTCAACAGGAGGGTTGGAAATGTGGTTAGGCATGTGGGAGGGATACAGGTCCTCCATCCCCAGTTCTACGGCAGAGACAGGGACCTGAATGCCTTCGACGGCGTACACCTCTCACGGAGAAGCATAGAACTTTTTGCCAGAAACATAGCCGAAACCTTGGACTCTCTAACCTAATCTTTTCTTTTTATACCCCCGCTACGAAGTAAACGTCATTTTTTGGACTTAGTTTTATTGTGTTCAATCGGGACAAGTTTTCTCAGAAACTGTGCAAACTAGGTGAATGAAATGAGTACTCATGACCATACTCTTTATCGAGTTCGAAAACCACTTCCGAAATATTATTGTTTACGGAGTTATGGCCCTTGAATCCGAAATTGAACCAAAAGAACTGTAATGCTCCAATGGGGACAAGTTTTCACGGAAACTATTACATCTAGGAGAATGAAATTTAACATGGAGGTAGTCCAGATGATACTCTTTATCGAGTTCGAAAACCATTTCCGAAATATTAGTTTTACTGAGTTATGGCACTTGAATCCGAAATTGAACTTAGTATCAAAAGAACTGTGATGCTGCAATGGGTACAAGTTTTTTCGGAAACTATTATATCTAGGAGAATGAAATTTAACATGGAGGTAGTCCAGATAATAGTCGTTATCGAGTTTGAAAACCACTTCCGTAATAATTTTTTTTACAGAGTTATGGCCCTTGAATCTGTAATTGAACTTGGTACAAATTACCGGTGTGATGCTCTAATGGGAAAATTAAGTTACCTGAAAAATATTACATCTGGGTGAATGAAATTTTGTAATAACAAAGCCAGTTCCCAAAATTATTTTGGACAATATTATGATGCTTGAAGCTGTTTTTTAAACTAAGTACCCTTCACATCTATAATTCTCAATGGACGGATAGCAGATGGCGGGGGTATGTGAGCCATGCTCACTTTTTTCTTGTTTCAGATTGTAAATTCTCCCCCCGTCTCTTTGTTTTGTAAATGGTAGGGAAGCTGGTGAGCTTATTATTTATCATGGCCTGGGTGTGGGGTAGCACTTCGGTGCTTATGGTGGGGTGGTCCTCGGCTGCTGTTATATTTGGCTGCACGTCTAAAATTTCACTGTTAGGATCTGCTGCTTTACAGAAGGGATCAGGTATATTATCCACGCCGCTTCACGGCAGGTGAAAAGGGTTTGCGTTACAGTAAATGGTGGCTTGGCAACCTAGTTGCCCCGGCTCTGTATTATTTACACTTGATGTCTGGCAGCGGTAGCGCCTTGGCAAGATTTTCCTAGCAACGGTAGTTACTAGGGCAGCGGTAGCGCCTTGGCAAGATGTCCATAGCAACGGTAGTTACTAGGGCAGCGGTAGCTGCAGGTGCATAATTCAGCAGCAGCCCTCGAGCACCCCCACACTCTAGGCCATTTAACCCATATCTCTCTTTATTATTCCATCCCAACGTGGTGAAGTATCTCCGGTCATAATTTGCTATGAGATAAAGTCAAATGAAATGTGAAATAGGACAAGTGTTTACATACTGGCATTTAAAGTTTGTAATATTGTTAATGACTAAAATAATAAAAGCTTTTAGATCTATGCAGTACCTAAATCAAGTACAGTCTCTATTTATAATGTAAGAACATTCCTACAAACAGCTTCTAAGAATCGTTGTCTAGCGTTGTCAAGTTTGTAGATATCTGTTTCATATCCATGTTTTGTAGAAAATATTTACATTGACAGTTGAGTTGTGATTCAGAACGGCCACTTTGATGTTATTCCAATTTGTAACAAACCAAAAATGTTTAACATAAGTTTAAAGTGTGAAGTTGTGGTCTTGTTTTTCATGTTGTGCAATAGTGTATACAATGATGATACTTTTAAACAAATATTTGAATTTAATTTAACAAATCGTTTGTTTGTTACAGGGAGGAGAATAACACATTTTACGTCCGCTTCACTGACCAAATTGAGATCAGTAACATACATTTCTCAGTGTTTAAATTTGAGAAATTATTCTTAAAAAGTGATCAAAACATGAACTAATGTATATTTGTTCTTCACGTTAAGTGAAAATAAAACTAATGAGAGTATTTTCAAACAAATAACCGTAACTTTTTCACACTTCAGTACATTCAACAATCTATCTTACAGGTCAGGTTTTACCTGGAAATCAAGAAAAAATATGTAAACAATGTTTAAAAATATGAAGATGTGGACTTGTTTTTCACGTTATGTTTTGATAAATACAATGTTGAAACTTTGAAACAAATATTTGACAAATTTTAAACAAATCGTCTGTTAGTGACAAGGAGAACTTCACTGAACCAGATGTGATTACTAACAGCATTTTTAAAGTTCAGATTTGAGAATTTATCTTTTTAAAACTGATTGAAAAATGTTCAAATGTGTATTTGTTATTCATATTAGGTCAAAAGAAAAACACTGAGAACATTTTCAATCTTATATCATCTACCTTTTTACACATCGGTTCATTTACAGTTCTATCTTACAGATCAAGTTATAGCTAAAAATAGAACAACAGATCAACTCAAGTCATAGCTAAAAATAGAACAACTTGTTATTCTGTCAAACTAAATCACTTATTTGTTTTTACAAATTTACAACATATCAAAACAACATCAAAGTTTGTTTAATCAAACAAGGCCTGCTGAATAAGATCTATTTTCTGGTCAGTGATGGAAATCTCGCGTCCGCTGACCAGTCTCATTCTTGTAGCACACCAGTCTCTGAGTGGAGTAACGTGAAACATGGGGAAAACCCACTCGGTGAACGTGACGTTCTCTTTACACAACAGCTCCCCCCTCTCAACATCAATGAGGGCCACTCTCCCCCGTTTCACATCCAACACTGAACCAAAATTGAAGCTTAGTTTGTCACCAGATGTGAGACGGGAGAGAATGACACACTCACCAACCTGATGTTCCCTGTCCTTCTGATCTCTCCTCCTCAACACCTGGATACATATTCCGTCTGGGTGAAGGTGACAGTCGTCCACCACAGATACACAGAGGGAGTTGGGGAGATCAGAAACACAGAACCCCTCGTCCAAATTCCCCCGTCCAACAACAACCCCCATCTGCAGGAGCCACCCGACACTCTTCTTCCAAGTAAGTGTGTTGAGTGTCTCCCAGTAAGATGGGAGGGAGAAAGGGGAGGGGGAGGGAGGTACGGGGACCGGACGACTACAAGTCCCATTGAAGTACAAGAAGCGTCCCGGTCTGTCTGTGTCTCGACTCTTCTTCATGTTGTTCAGCTCAAGTCCGTCTACAACTTGTAGCCATTCGTGAACTCTCTTTGTGTCGAGAGTCAGGGCCGGACCTGCAAATATACAACTTTGTTGTTATCTAAACATAAACAAATGACAACTTGAAATGTTTATTTTGTTCTTTTAGATACATTGATGATAAAATATTTGATAATTGTTAAACATATTTAAAACTTTGATTGCTACTCAAAACCGACCATAAATCTGGATTATTTAGAGGTGATTGTTCTGTAAATAAACACTTTCTGTTTTCCAAAAATATACAAATGACATCTTGAAATGTTTATTTTAGTGTTTTAAAAAATTTGATGATATAATATTTGATAATTGTGACAATAAATAAAAACTTTGTTTGACTCTCTAATTGATAAAACAATTGATTTTACCGACAGTCTGTTTTCAAATGAATCGGTTTTCATGGAACATAGAACAAATTGTTGTAACTTAAATATATACAAATGACATCTTAAAACTTCTATTTTACTATTCAAACACTTTGATGATAAAATATTTAATAATTGACAAAATTTTTAAAATCTTTGTATGCTGCTCAAACTGACAAATAATCCAATTACTTTTTCAGAGCTGAGAGTCGCTGTCGATGAATAAATACAAATGTTATCAAAATTTGTTGTCAAAACATATTGAATAGCATCTAGAAATGTTTATTTTAATATAACAAATATTTTGATGATAAATATATTTCTGATTCAGAAAAAATATACAAATTGTGTTTGCCACTCAAACAGACAAATGTTACAAATACACAAAATTTATATTATTAGAGTGGATTGTCCTGTAAATAACCAATCTTGTGTTATCCAAACATTTGCAAATGACATATTTTAATGTTTATTTGTATCTTTTAGATAAGTTGATGAGTGAATTATTAATCATTCTGACTTTCTTTCCAACTCCAATAAACAAAACAGTTGATTTGCCGACAGTCGGTTTTATCAGAGCTGAGCAGTATTGCGAGAATTGAAGCTTCACGAATTTTTAATGTAAATAATACACAAATGCAGTATTGGAATGATTATTTAATATTTCAAACACTTTGATGATATAATGTTCAATAATTGTGACAATTTAAAAAAACCTTGTTTGCTACCCAAACTAACAAATAAGCTACAGTGTCAGAGCCGATTGTTATGGCGGGAAAATATTAATTTGTATTTTTCAAATAACTTGAGCTTTGAGTTAAAGTGCGTGCACAAATATAATATATATTCCCCTCTCGAATTGCACATTAATTAAACGTGATCATGCCGACAGCAGATATCTGCCTAATTTACATTAAACATAAAAACCAACTTGTTCTGATTATAATATACACAACTTACACCTTGTGTAAAGTGGATTAGAATAATTTGACTATCATTTGATTATAAAATACATGGTTATTGTGAAAAAGAATTATAAACTATCTTTCATTTCAGAAATGATTTGACTCTATACTGACGGTTCTCACAATGGCTTCCTCGTACAAAAATCATCAACTTTGAATAGATTCGACTTATCACCTCCCATTGGCTTAATATAACAGGTTTTGATAACCACGTGATATGATCCCACTCGCTGCAGTTAGATATTAACTAGGTGAGATAAATGCAGAAATCATAGAAAGCTTCTGTCTAACTAACGACATGTAGTTAAACAAATAAACTATTGGTGAAATCGCCAATTAATTTGTCAATCTCGTCTTTCTGAAAAGGGTATGGGCAAGTGTGTAGGCTCAAGTACTCCAGTCAAAGATGGCACAACACAAGAAGTAGTTTTATGATAGTGTATTCAGATAGAGAGACATGATGATGATGGTGTAAATCTTGTCTGCACAGCCAAGGGGGTACCTATCACAAAGGAGAGTTAGGTACAATCTGTTTCCCTTGGCTGCCCAAATGCAATAAGCTTAAATGAATTTATGAAATATAAACCATTTAAAATTGACTAAAGTTGCATGATGGATGTGATGAATACTAATTATAGGATAGATAAATAATATAATAAATAAATACATACATTTTGGAAGCAACATCAGTGCTTACATCACCCAATGAGTATTTATATTTGATCAGATGCATTACCATAGTTCTCCCCAGAATTTATCAACACATCCTACCACAGAAGGGTATGTGTTGTGCCTTGATGTAAGGTACGAGTCACATTATTATACAAAGGGCCAAAGGAATACATATGTTAGCATATCAGTTTGGAGAGAAATCATTAACCCTCAACATAATTGATATGTATAAACTAACAATACCGGTATAGGGTAAATTATTAACCTTGACAGGACACCTGGCCTATACGAATATGGAAAATAATAAGGATGGGGTATGACTGTTTGTTGGTTGTACATACTAGTCTATTAGGGACTAGCTCCAACAATATGTACATACACCCAGTAGGTAGAATATTTAGAGACTACCCAAATTAAGTTACCCCACTTTAGCAAAATGAAATATATTTAAAATGCAATAATAAGATATTACATAATTAAATTTTACTAAAGGTTGAAGGTAAAATGGAAGGGGCCCTATGAATAATACATACTGTATTAATAAAGACAACAGTGACTTCACATCAAGTGGACAACATGGAAAAGATAATAATAAAATAAACAATGTTGACAATAGCCAAATCATTGTGAGAAAACATTATTCACTATAACATATAATGATAACAATGCAATGATGGCATTAACAGAATCATTGTGAAAAAAACATCACATGAATATTGTAAATAGGAAATGAATTTTAATACATAAGTTATGTATTGTAATGAAAAAACAATGATTGTTAATGCTTAGCCAAAACATGAAAATATGATGCATGAGCTCAGATGATATGCAAATGATAAATGAAGTAACGTAACAGAGTTAATAGCACAAGGTTAATTAAATAAGTGTCGCAATGTAGAAATAAGTGGTTGGTTATATCTTAGCAGACGATGCAGCTATGTTTACAGGTGGTGCCGCCATCTTGAACTTGATCAGCAGTGCTTGGCCATATGACTCAATACCATGTGTGAAGCATGAGACAAAGGAAATACTGCACACTGGTTAATTTAGACATACCGTAGATATATCAACTATCTGCTGTTGCCAGCACTGTGCACTTAATTTAAAAGATTGAATTAGGAACATGGGAATTTGGAACTTAAATTAGAAATGAGCTATATAAAGTTTGGAATTACCAAAGTTTTATATCTTGATCAGCAAGTAATCTTTTATGCTACCAGTCAATTATGAATGCAGCAAATAAAAGGATTTAATGCAAATATGCATGAGAACATCATGGAACAGCATAAACCAAAATGAGAATGAAAGTTCCAATTACCTATAACAAAGAGTTAGGTACAATGTATCTGTTTCCCTTGGCTGCCAAAATTCAATAAGGAAGACTTTTTGTTTTCAATCTCCCTCCTAAGGTCTGGAATGATCACATGATCTCTAGCCATTGGTCAGTTGAGGGAACGTGTATGGAAACCCTGGTTACCTAAGTTGGAACCTAGCTACAGACCAGGCTAATTACTGACCACAACAGTTACCTCCCTTAGATTATTCTAATTAGTAAGGGACAGAGGAAATTGACACTTCTTGGGACGATAATTCCGGCGGTTGTACTATAAAAGGCTGACACAACACGATGCATTAGATTGGCATCCGTCAAACGTTTGTGTTTAAGGTGATGTGAGGTGAGTTATAGTTTGACGCAGCTTTCATAAGTATTTCACTTATATATCACGCCTGTTAGTATTATTTCAGGGAGGAGGGCGCAAAACCTGTGGCTAAGTGAAATCTGCTAGCAACGATGCTATGCTATAAGTATTGAGTGTGCACCCAAACCTTACTGCTTGTAGAACAGTTGACTACTGCAGACCTGGCGGGACTCGAACCACAGACCTCTTGACCCGAAGCCAAACGCAATAACCACTGCGCTATCACGCCCCTGCTTGTGTTTAAATTTAAAAGGTTTTTTTCTACAACTTTATTGGAGGATATCACTAAAACTTTGAACGGAAATCATTTGTGGAATTACTGCGTGTGTGAGATTTAGACAATGCTTCGCTGGTGATAATGGTCTTTATTAATGAAGATATTTATATCATGCATTATTCAGGAGCTAATTCCTGCTCGTAGCATAACAACATTTTTACCCTGGTATAAGGACAAACATAATTCTTATTTCAGTTTAACTTCGGCTATCTTACAAGGGAGAAGAACTGCTGTATATTTACATGTACTAATTGTCAACTTTGTAATTATGAAATTAGAAATTGATAAAATATCCAGAAAATAACACATTTGTTATCACAAGACTGTCTTGTAATATACCACACTCGCTTGAGTTTAGGTGAGGTGATTTGGTGTTTGCCACTGCTGTCAAGAATATTTCACTTATATCACGGCGGTAGTATTATTACAACAACGCCATGGTAGCTATGCCTTGCGATCAAAGCTGTGAGCATCGGCTGGAACTAGTAAACAGTGGGTAGTACTGAACTGAAATTCAGTGCAGTATTGCACACTCACTTCACTACATGTGGAAAGTTCTCAACAGCAAAGTTGCAGAGTAATTGGCGGGATTCGAACTACAGACCTTGCTCCTGATCCGAAGCAAAATATACTAACCACTGTGCTATTCCACCGCCAAAATGCTGCATTGTCTATGTATTGTCTATGCAAAATATCTAAATGTATCCGTTTACAGTTGTATCTAATACTCTTGAGACCTAATATTTCTTAGCGTAGTGTCACAAGTTGAAAGCTTACCTTGAGCTATTTCTTAACAACATAATGTCACGGCGGGAAAGCAGGAAATAAACAGATAATATGTAAATATACAAACTAACGCAATCTGACGACATACATTATAACTATTGAATAATTTTGTTATTGCATATACATATACTGCTCATGTGGAAAATATAACAGTTGTGAACAACTTTGTATCACACTCTAACTAAAACAAAATCTATTTCCTTAAAGCTGAATGTCCGGGCGGGACATGTAGTATAAATAGCACTATAACCACTCGATATTCACTGTAAACTCTGACTATCAGTTACAATCTTTCGATATAAAAAATCAATGGTTAATAGCCGTTCTGTAGTCATAGATTATATTGTAAAGTTATAAAATTGTACATTGTATCGTAAAACAATACAGGTTAACGTACTAGAACTGTATGATATTTAAGCCCCTGTCACACTTCTGCGTATCCCCTTTGGATATTTATTTCATAACGCCGCTCATTGACATCTTAGGGCCCTGTCACACTTTAGCATATAAGAAGTGCGTATGAGTTGCACATACAAAATATTGTATAGGCAACCGACACGCTCAAAATTAGAGTTATATTTTTAGTACTTTTCCTTATTCGTTTCGAATATGAAACGAACATGTTGCGACCATAGCGTATGAGATGCGTATGGGACGCGTGTGAAATGCGAATGAAATGCGTATGTGATGCATATGAGATGCGTATGAGATGCGGATAAGATGGACATGATTTGCATGTCACTATTTTGCTTTACCAAATGGTTCACATTTTCGACTTCTTCTCCAGAACCGCTACACTTCCCAAACTGAGATGTTGTGGGGAGGTAGTTTGCACCTAGCGGATCAATGTTTGTTCATTTCCTCTCTGAAACCAGTCGAGATGAGAACTTACATCTTAAGAATAACATCTTTGTTGGATAGAGATATTAGTTTGTTCATTTATGGGCGTGACAGGGGGTGCATCCTAGAATCTTTAAACGACTTCTTCCCAAGAACCAGTAATGATAGAACACTAATATTTTGAAAATATGTACTTTGACGGGTGGATATTTGTCAAACTTTCAAGAGTTGAGAGTTTATTAGGTCAAAAACCAATACAAATCCACTCGTTAATATGTATGTGTGCATGTGGCGAAGTACATATCTAGACTAGTGATGATATAAGTTATCAAAATCACATAAATTAAACTTTGTTTCTTACCTTTAAGATATAATGAGCCTACATTACACTTCTAATAAGCTTCAACATACTTATACTTTGCAGTAGAACATTACTCAAATATTGTTTACGTATATCTATATATTTTGGACAGATCAAGAGAAAATGGTATTTATCTTTTATTTCGTTATTACACAAGAGTCATCAGAAGATGACATATCCCACCGGTTCCACAACATTTGTAAAACACATCTTTGACAGATACGTGTGTATCTACTACCGTACTTCTGTTAGTGGGTATTACAGATGCTGAGTTTCAGGTATGTAAAGGGTTTTAGACTTCTGCTCCAGAAGCAGTCAAAATCAACAACAACCAACATCCCTCTCATGTTTCTATGGAAACAGAAAAAAATTAATTTTTCAGAAAAAATCTGAAAATATCAAAAGGCACCACTTCAGTTAGTGGGTTATACACATGCAAAGTTTCAGGAAGATATGATGAACGGTTTTGGAGCTGTGCTCCGGAAACGAACCCGTCTCTGAACAAAGTCCAAATTCAACCAGTTTCTATTGAAACGAAAAAAAATAAAATTTTCAGAAATCTGAAAATATCAAAAGGCACCACTTCAGTTAGTAGGTAATACACATGGAACGTTTCAGAAAGATATCATGAACGGTTTTCGAGTTCTGCTCCGGAAACGAAATGATTACGGACGGACAGACGGACGGACGGACAGACGGCCGGGGTGATGACTATATCCCACGGTATTACATACCGGTGGGATAAAAAGGGACATAATCTAAATTTTATCAACAAAAGGGATTTTAGGCACATCCCATCTTCCTTTTTCAACCATAAGCATATATGAGGCGAGCCCGAAGCGTGTAAGTGCAATTTTGTAATTTTTGTTCACATCAATAAAAGTTAAATATTTGTCTATGCAAAGAGTTTTTGATATGAAGATACAATCTAGTTGACAATTCATGATTCCACATTTGGGAATAGATATCTCTAACCCGTTGTGTAAATTCTCTCACAAAAGCATCACTATATATATTAGTAACATGAGCGATCCAATTATATCCAAAACCAAACTTGAAGAACATATCTCTCAATTAAGTGTTAAATCCCAGGGTTCTCATCGGAAGCATTAAATAATGCATTGTATATCAAAACTATGTATCGATCAGATGAATATTTCAAAATGTTAAGCCAATATTTCATAACCATGACAAGCAGATTAACTTTTAAGTGGAATACAGTCAGGCCTCGATAATCGGAACGCTTCCGTTTTTTCATAAAAAACGTTCGGATAGTGAAATGTTCGGACTACTGAGTACTGAGGACTACTATAGAGATTAGTTTGGTTACATCTTCCTATCGTTCGGAAACTGCGGGATTCAGATTATCGGTGGCCGGATTATCGCGGGTTGACTGTATACCCAATTCGCCATAGGAGAATGCTGATGGAGTTGACATTATCACATTTAGCATATTTCAAATAATTATATAAGTTCCCCTTTTCATAACTTTAACTTACACAAACCCCCAAACTTCACATATGGGAGAATAAGAGAAACGGTTGATTGAAATAATTAATGCTGAATATCTGGAGAGATATACACACTCCTTTAATGACTTAGATGAAATATCCAAAGCATTCCTAATGGTATTATTTTTATCATCTTACACATCAGCCCTTATCAAAGCCTTTATAGCATTTATAAATAAGTCAATTAAAATTTAGGCACCCATGCTCCTTGGCTGTGAAAACTTGCAATCAGAGCTTCATGTTATGTATATGATATATATAATGATCTATGTGACCTACAGGTAACCTAGGTGCAGTATCCTAGCCTAGCATGCAGAGCAGTTCGTTATCATTTGTGTTGAAGAGAGAGAGTTGTAGAAGATGGGAGGCCACATAGTATGCATTTTCTAAAAGTGCATGTATGGCCCGATGCGTGCGGAAGATGATGGGAGACGGGGACAAAACATTATTTCACATGCAAGGCCTGATATAAATCTTACGAAGCCTGATGACCTAAAGAGCCAATGGATCTGTTTTACACCTTGGCAATTCAATTAAGTAATTTGTTTGAATATTTTGCACACCTTCTGAAATCTAAAAATTGTGTCCATGTTTACATTGAAAACCTTTTTGAAAAGAAAAAAAGAATCAATATATAATTTAGTGCACTAAAATATAATTGCACATAAATAAATGATTATGGAACATCAAATTTGGACTCACATCTGATATTGAATAACAGCCTTGATGACATTTCGTCTGTTTTGATCTGCTGTCTGGCATGTATGCGCGATGTGAATGCTTGTCATTCGTTCAACATAAGGACAATGCGCTGGCCGTTTGCAAGGAACACGGTTATAATGCGTGTAATATGTTGACATCGGTAGTGAGTTCGTTCAGCATGCGTGCTATATTCGGTCCAAGTACGCTATGTGTACGTCTGTCATACGCTATTCATACGTGCTTCGGGAGAGCAGCAAATACTGCGTATGGAGTGCATACCCACTACGTATTCATTACGTACGTGTACCGCAGTCGACTGATGGGAAATCGATGCACTGCGCATGAATAACTAACGAGTTGCGTATTATCGTACGCAGCATAGTTTTGAGCATGCCCAAAACTATCGTGCGTATAGAAATGGTCTATGCGTATGACGACTTACAATTTTCGACCTGAAACTGCCAATGAGCGGCGTTTATTGCGTACGGCCGCGTATGAGAGAAATATCCAAACGCAACTCATAAGGAATGAGGATACGCAGAAGTGTGACAGGGGCTTTAAAGTTTAAGTTCGTTTCTTGTACGTCGGCTTCGCATGGACCATTTCTATACGCATGATAGATTGGGCCTGCTAAACACTATGCTGCGTACGATGATACACAACTCATAAGTTATTCATTCGCAATGCATGGTAACCACCCACAGACAGGCAGCAGACAGACGCCTTAAAAGTTAAAACAACAACATTTACGGTTCGGTGCACAGCTGAGTTATTGCTCGTTACCTACCCATTGTAATAGACTAGTCCAAATATAAAACAAAACAATGTATTTGAAAGTGAGTAATTATTTCCATAACATTGGTATTTCACATTTCACTGTCTGTATAGCTGCACACCTGACACATTTCACATAAATATTTATTTACGTAGTTATATTTCACAATAGGTCTTTGTAAAGTGTTCATTTGTTTACACATTTTCATAAACACATATTTACATTTCAGTTCATGTTTTTTCTGCCAAGTTTTACAATGTGTGACACAGCACCCATGCAAGTATTTTGCGCAATCCAGCCATTTCGGTGGTGATATTTGTTCCATGTTCCACAATATACATTTAGTAAATGCAGTAAATTTAGTAAAAACAGGAATAATACACTCAAAAGTTCAGTCACACACAAGAATTATCGTGGTCAAAGTCTGTTCAGAAAATGTTTAGATTTCACGTAATGCAAAGTATCGAAAATGCAATTTTGTACGTAGACCATCGGCCTTTCTCCTGAAATAGAAGAATGATTGATTACAAAGTGAAAAGACGCTCTTTAAAACTTTTTATTTTAAAATTAAAGTTAACTGTGAGAAATTTTGAGAGTAGACGACAGATAATCATTTTATCCTCTGATCACAACAAAACCTTTGTTATCTGTACTGTTCGTTAACGAAGCTTACTCTACTTTGCTTGATCTGACTGTGGGCTGTTCCATTGTATCTGTAGGGGATGACCTAATTAATATTTCACTAAGTGTCTGCGGGATGGGACGTCGGTTGTCTGCATGTCTGTCAGATGGCTGATAACCCAATGCATCAATTTCCCATGGGTAGAGTGGGGTACATACACGCACATAATAAATACGAAATGGGTAGGCATGCATCCCATGCGCAGTATTTGCTGCTCTGCCGAACCACACATTAAGAGCGTATGACAGACGTGCACATAGCCTACTTGGACCGAATATAGCACGTAAATACTGAACGAACTCAAAACGAATGTCAACACATTATACCATTATAACCGTGTCCCTTGCAATCGCACGTATGACAAGCATACACATCGCGCATACACATCGCGCATACATATCTACATGCCAGACAACAGATCAAACAGTAAATGTCCCCCCCCCCCCCCCTCTTGAGAAGTAACACCAGTGACAGTTTAATATTATGTTGACCGTTACTAGCTACAACCATTCTTCATTAACACTGTCTATGACTATCACACACCTACACTTTATTAAGGGAAGGCTATACATATAATATATGGCTAAAGAAACTATTGGTTTCGATTAATTCAATATTTAAAAGAAATCAGATGCATTTCACTATAGCACGATACAATTATACTTATCTGCAGTAGTTTGAATGAATTAATTTTTGACTGTGGTTAAATTGTATTTAAAATATCTTTGTTTAATGAAGACAGGGATAAGAAATGAATTTTACACCAACATGACTCTTCCATGTTGTAGAGGTTGTAAATGTGCAGAATCAGGCACATATATCACTTTTCACATAGAATATGTCTTCTGTCGATGAACAGTTGTGCATCATCAAAAATAATTTTGATTTTTTTTTATTAAAAATATTTATAAACCTCTGGTGACGTCATCCCTTTGTTAAGCACCGTTCCGTAACCTGGAGGTAGAACCTATCTGTGAGTTAGGTTGGGTCTATCTGTGATTTAGAGACCTCATATTAGGTCTATCTGTGATTTAAAGACCTCATATGAGGTCTATCTGGGATTTAGGGACCTCAAACTGATTTCTTTTTAAATCTCAGACATTTCCCATCATAAAATTCATTTTATACTAGAATTCCAACACAAGAAATTCACAAATATATCATCACTCGAAAGTCAGGGATCGAACCACTGACCTTTCGGCTTGCAACCAAGTGTGCATACCATTTGGCTACGGAGCCAGTTGAAATAAAAATGATTTTTTTCATGACCAATTGATAACACTATTTCATTGCCTCGTGTAAAATTGACGGTTTCTGTATACTTATTTTCATTAATGTAGTTTTACGTTTAATATGCAAAAGTCTTGTAAATATAGAAACTGTGTTGTGTTTGGGATAACTTTGATCATGTTGACATTGGTCGAGCAGTTTTGTGTGCAAGCGTGTACATTTCAGCGTGCCGCACCCAATGACACGTGCGCGAAAGCCATGAAGTGCACGTGAAAAATGCGACACGCGGCGTCCTTATACCCGGCGTCACCTGAGTTGACACATTTGTATAAACTGTCAACTTCTCTGATACAGTATTAAATGAAAAGAATTTCGCAAATGTTTATTAAAATAGCTAATTATCACTAAAGATTATTTTTTAACGAACTCAAATTATTTGAAACGATGTTGCCTTATAATGAAACAATTTTGTATGGGTCATTTTTATAGAGGGGTGCGGGGTATTTTTCAAATGTGAATTCTGCAGGTTTGTCCTTAAAAGTATATATTCCCTCAGTTCATAAGCCGGTTAAGGTACTCAGACTCGGTCTTGGTGCCTGTAGATAGACCGCAGGGGGAGTAGGGTAGGACAGATAGACCTTGGCCTTCGGCCGCGGTCTATCTGTCCTACCCGACTCCCCCTGCGGTCTATCTACAGGCACCAAGACCTCGTCTTCGTACCTTAACCTTTACGTAAAAGTATTCTTTGACTGCTGTCTAAACACCTATTATTTTCAGTTTTAGATAATGACATCGAAATCTTGAAATATTTGCAACTGAAAATCATACATATGATAGTAAAATCAACCGAGGTGAGTACTTTCTTATGTCGGTAGCTAAGATATCAGCCATATCCGTTGGCTCAAACTTTTCTAACAGATATAAGAAAATAGAAACGAGCTGAGTTTCATTTCGTCCTTCCGTCCGTCCATACGTAAACTTTTCGCTTTTTCGACTTCTTCTCCAGAACCAATGACTCTAAAGAGCAGCACTTTTATGTGCAGACTCCTTGGCCATTCGGTATTCTCAATTGTAGATTTCATGACCCCGTGACCTCAAATAGGGTCACAGGGGTCACATCCTTAGAAACCTGATTTCTTCTTTTTCTCCAGTTCCAAAAGGTCTAGAGAGCTGAAAAGCTGTGTGCAGACTCCTTGACCAATGGGAAATCTAAATTGTAGATTTCGTGACCCCGTAACCCCAAAAAGGGTCACAGGGGTCACATCCTTTGAAACCTATTTTCATCTTCTTCTCCAGTTCCAAAAGGTCTAGAGAGCTGAAAAAGTTGTGTGCAGACTCCTTGGCCAATTGGGATTCTTAATTGTAGATTTCGTGACCCCTAATAGGGTCATGGGGGTCACAACGTTAAAAACGTTAAATTTTCATCTTCTTCTCCAGAACAAAACGACCTAGAAGGCTGTAATATTGTGTTCAGACTCTTTAGTCAATGGGTGGACTTAGTGACCATGTTGTCCCTAATAAGGGACTCAGGCCATGACCCAAACAACTATTTTCATCATCTCTCAAGAATTAAAAGACCTTGAATGGTGAAGTTTTTGTGTACAGACTCTTTAGCCAACGGATGTTCTTAATTGTAGATTTGATATAGCATTGTAGGAATATATCGCTCACTGAAGCTTTACACAAGCTGAATGACATTCACCAACCCAACATGTAATCCACAGAATATATTGCATGTGTGAGATTAGGACAATGCTTAACTAGTGATAACGATGATTATATTAATTATGTATACTTATATGACACAATATCCAGGTATTTTTTTATACACTCGGACATTAATTAAGCAACACCCTAGTTTGTAAAGTGCGGTGCTTTTGGAATGTTAGGATATATTGAATTATGTTATCACCCCAGACATAGCAATTGCTTATTAATTGACTAATTCATTGAAATAAAAATCAATGAGATATTAACATACGAGGGGCGTTCAATAAGTGTTGCAACTTCAATATTAAACCAACTTGCGTAATCAATTTTTTACTTATATTTTTCAATATAGTTACCCCATCACCTCAATACACTTATTCCATTTCTCTTTAAGACTTTTGATGCCGCTTTTGTAGAAGTCTTCCGTTTGCCCCCCTGACCACGCCTCTGTGGCAGCTTTGACGTCTTCGTCATCCCGGAAGTGCCTTCCACGTAGGCGGATTTCAGGTTTCTGAACAGGAAGTAGTCACTGGGGGCTAGGTCTGGGCTGTAGGGTGGACGGTTAAGCTGTTCGAATCCACAATCACGTATAGCAGCCTGTGCAACTCTTGACTTGTGGACTGGAGCGTTGTCATGCAAAATCAGAACACCACGTGTCAACATTCCACGGCGTTTCTGTCGAATTGTCTTTCGCAATTCTTGCATTAGGTTGGCATAATATTGACCATTCATTGTAGTTTTGGTTGGCAAGTAATCAATTTATGATATGCCTTTTGCATCCCAAAAGATTGTCGCCATAACCTTGCCAGCTGATGGTTGAGTGCGAAACTTCAGGGGAGGCGGTGAACTCGGGTGCTTCCATTGCTTGGATTCCAGTTAAGTTTCCGGGTCCCAGTGGTGGATCCAGGTTTCGTCACCTGTCACCAGACGAGACAAAAACCTGGCTTCATCCGCATTAAACCGATCCAGGAGCTCCATGCAACTTTCGTTTCTTTTCTGGCGATCTTGTGCTCTGAGGTTTCTGGGTACCCATCTTGCAGATACCTTGGACATACCAAGATGGTCATGAATTATTTTTTCAACACTTCCAACTTATATCTGGAATTCCAAAGACAGTTCAGAAACTTTAACACGGTGGTCAGCTAAAATTCGTCTTTCGATAGCGGCAATAACTTCCGGTCTGGTGACTTCAGATGGCCTGCCTGAACGTGGGCCATCGTCTAAGGACTCCCTGCCCCGCTTGAACTGAAGAGACCAGCGACAAACTGTTAGGAGCATCCTTACCCATCACATTACACGTACGATTATTTATTTCTGTAGCTTTGCATCCCTCTTTAGTAAAGAACAGCGCGTTGTTAATGTTTGAGAGAATCCATGATTATGGAGACCCCTAGGTCAGCTCAGATATTATATCTAAATAATTGTTATGTCTAGAAATTGTTTTGACATGTGTCAATGTTATGTTTTGACTATAGTAACACCTGCTATAAGCTGACACTGTTTATGTAAACACCAATGCCCCGCTTGCAACACTTATTGAACGCCCCTCGTATTTACCAAACATAACTATTGTCATTGGAGAGCAAACTACACTACAAACTTAGAAACTTATAATTTATTGTCAACAAAATTTTTTATAACAAGTATTCATTCACAAAAACATGATGATATGCTTGCTAGATATAAAACATTCAGTCCTCTTTGAACAATATTTGAGTAGAAGCCTACAACCATACGATACGATATATGAATCATATTTTGATTGTTTGAGTTCAATCTTTTAATTAAACACTTATTCTCGCTTTAGGTATGCCAATACAAAAAGTACTGGCCGTATTTGTCATTTAAAGGAGCTCTGGTCCAAGCGATCTTGAGACTGCGGTAGAGACCGTTACGCAATGTGTAACGAGGTCACGTGACGCAAACTAGGTGCAGGCGAGCGATCGCCGGCTTTTCGTATCCAAAGTAAACTCGTCTTAATCTGGATTCGTAATCAAAACGTAACTCGTACTAAAAAGCCTGGATATAGGTTATATTTTGCTTTGCATGTATTAATAAATAGTTTGGTAGGTAACTGAACGATTGGTTGTTCAAACAAACGAGACATTTCAGATTTAGATTCATTTATTATCCTTACCTTTGCAGACAATTAGTACAATAAGAAAACGGTGTGGGTACAGGTTGTATTAGCATCATAAAATGTGAAATAGATAAAATGTGACGAATAGAAAATGCCGGTGAAGAGAAAAAGATAAGTCGCCGACAAAGTAATTTACACCCAAAACATCTCACCACACACCAATATGTACACCTCTTCCTGAGTTGTTCAGGCTTCAGATGACGTATTTGAAGAGTAAGTTGTTATATATTTATTAACATTATTATTACTGATAATATTATATCATCATGAGACAAAATTAATATAACCATTTTCAACTCGCAATTAATTGACAGGTTGTTGATACAATATTACGGAGTCTTCTTCCACAATACAACTTCACATACGGGATTAAATGTAAATGTAAGTACTCGTATATTATTTAAACGGCATTTATTTCAGGATCTTACATGGAAAGATGGGTTGACAAACAGGGTTACAAGTACATATACACGCGTATATGTTGTTTATTATAACCATACTTCATGTGATGTTCATCCATGATTGTGTTTCAACAAATTTATTACGATATTTCACAAAGAAAGCCGTAGTTTATCAAGGTGCTTAATAATACTAATAATAGAATTAAAATGCTACTGGATGATTTCAAGGAATGCATAAGAGAGGTAATAGTGTGACATCGATTTCCTGAAAATATGTCTCCGTGTTTGGCGAAAAATCAAGGTTTAATCTTACATTTCAATTAAAGTTTTTTTTATTTGTTGCTATAACGCTTGATATAGTTTAAACGTATTAAAACACTGAAAAAGTGACGGAATCGGCAAACAAGCAAAAAAATGCTTGCATAAATGCCTCTCCCTACAAACTGCAAACACACCAAACAAACAAATAAGTTGCATACATTGAACAATCATAAAATATTAAACCAACAGGCATGTATATGGTACCAGATTACAAGACACAATTGAAGGCGTTAAACTTGTAAAGATGTTGAACGTAACATAACAGCAAGGCAATAGATGATAAGAAATAATTAAGAAACAAAGATTGATTTAGGAAAAATCCGTAAATCTTTTAGATTTAACGATAACATTGTGGATGGATTTTAGCAGTACACGATTTTCGTGGTTCTTTGCTCAAGCATTTCCTTGCAATATGGATGCTATATTGAAACATGTTGTAAAGAAACATTCGTTTACTCTTGTACGATTGTATATACGTTTGATATCAGTGACAAAGTATATCAATAAGTGTAATAAAGTTACATTGTGTATCAGATATAAAAGGTTACTATAATTATAAGTGTGTCAAACAATATATTTTAATGTAATGCAAACCATAAACAAAATATTTTATGTATAAGATTTTCAACAAGCTCAGTGAAATTAACATTAAGATTGCACCATTGTACACGCACATATATACAATATGATTATACACATTTATAGAACACGATCGAATGAATGAATTATGTTACCAGATGCAGCCTAATACACACTCTCGTAAATGAAAACGTAATGGTAGGGTAAATACGATGATAGCTCCAATACAAATTCTCAATTTAACATACCATATAGATGTTTCTTCAAAGGAGAGAAGTGTTGTGACAGCAAATTAGTTTACGCAATTAAGCTGAACAAAGTCATATACGCTGAGTAGTGTAATTATGTTTTTACAGATAACAAGTTTATTGGACCGGTTCAATTATATAACAAATGGCATGTCGGTGACCGGCGGCATTTCAATTGTCATGTTAATTGTCAAAAGTCTGGTCTAGGTGACACACAAACAATCATGAAATAACATTAATGCGACTGTCAGTCTAGATATTTGTCAGTCAATTAAACGTTCACTGAAAGGTTGGAACATATATTCCACCAATGGAATTTAGGGATAGGATGAGCTTTGTATTCTGTGTTCTTTGGCGAAAAACCTCCAACAAGCAGATTTGGCATTTGAAGAATAACTTATCGCTGACATAGGACGATTATTATAGTACATGGATTACAAGGCTCATGGAGAAAACAGGTTCGTTATTCTAATCTTTGTCATCATTGTATATTGCTATATTCGCATGCGAAATACTTGCAAAATCATCACAATTGTACTTTTGTTATTTACAAAATGATATATAGATACATGTTTCTTGAAGAGCGATACGTAAGTCCTTTAGCTAGTTTGCCGATTCCCTTCTTTTTTTATCATGATAAGAGACAATTACCATGTAAAACAAAATAGACAGTTAGAAGTATTTGTTTCGATTAAAATGCATTCATATTCGCGCTTGTACGGCAAGTAGTGGCGAGTAGGCCACTGCGCAACGGAAACATAGCTGCGTAGGAGTAACGCTAGTTCCATTTTCCCACTAATTGAATTTACTCTTTCCAGTGTTTTATTCAGGAGCATAGTGGGCCTTTAAACATTGTATTTGACAGTTTAATGATTTTGTGATTTTAAGGTTCATACTGCTTTAACGAGTGACTTTTGTCAAAAAGTCAGTTGATAAAGTGTCATCACTTCACTTGAAAAAATGCAACTTATCACATTACAGCATAATATTTTTTACTTTTATTTTCCATTAAACCAGATCTTGGATTTGGACATCAAAATACCAAGCTATTGTAAAAAGGTAGCATCCAGAAACAGTGCATCGTTAGTTGAGTGAACTTTCGTTTCAACACTGCTACATGATTGCTCTACTGAATACCACTAATCGTCTTCCTGACACTTTGTCTTATTTGTTATTGGAACGATTTTACTGTAAAAATGATGTTGCTTAATTAATTTCCAAGTGTATGCATGCTTATCGTGTTACCACATCATTTTCGTGTTGTTTCATAAGGTATCACATTATCCTGGCTTTTAGTTGAAAAGTTCACCATGCTCGAGAGAAACAATAGCCGACAAAGCGAGTGACTTCTCAATGAAATCCAGTTAATTATCCAATTTAGGAGTAAACTTTATCAGTTGAAGCCGGGGGGAAATGGTTAAAGGTACATCCATTGTGTTGTTGGTGGTCACATATTGCAAACGTTATATATGGTGTTACTTTATCGAGAAGTACCGACTGTTACCGAAAACTACCATATTGATGATAGTAGACTTTGCATATGGAGGTAAAAGTGGTGATAGCTGATCGAAATCCGGACAATGCACAGCGTGTAGAACACGTCAAGGCGTTAAACGTAATTTGGAATCTTAACTATAACAGACAAAAAGACAAGTTTGAGTTGTTAATGTTAAATAGGTCACATAAATACTGTGCATGTAAATAGGACGTGCAGTTTCGGTTTCCGCACATGCAAAATGATGTTACTCAATTTTAATTGGAAACTAGTAATTATGATATATTTGTCGATTGGGGATAAATATGCAAGCTGAGTGAACTTATTTGTATTGTAGACTGCACATGTGGTGAGTTTTAACGTATTAAATTCAAATAAAATTTTATGAAACACAATGGATGCAACTTTAAAGAAGTTAATCTATATGTCGGACGGATGTCTTTTGTCCGATCCAAACAATGTACAGGCTGGGTTGACGATCCTTCCACATATATGAAAGGTTAAGCATTTGTAAAGTTGCACATTTTCCTGATTTATTTACCAAAATCTGGAGCATGCAATTGCCAACCATTTTTAGCTCATCTGGCCTGACATGACATGGTGTCCGGCGTTCGTCTATCGGTCTGTACACTTTTCGCATTTTCGTCTTCTTCTCCATAACCACTTGGTCTAGGGAGTTCAAATTTTGTGTACAGACCCCTTGGCCGATGGGGATTCTAAATTTTAAAATTGGTGACCTTGCCACCCCAAATATGGTCACAGGGGCCACAACCGTAAACACCTATTTTCATCTTCTTCAGTACCAAAAGGTCTAGAGAGCTGAAAAGTTGTGTGCAGACTCTTTGGCCAATGGGGATTCTAACTTTTAGATTTCGTGACCCCAAATAGGGTCACGGGGGTCATAACGTTAAAACGTAAAATTTTCATCTTCTTCTCCAGAACAAAACGACCTAGAAGGCCCCAAATGAGGTCTGAATTGTAGATTTGGTGACTCCATTACGTTGTTGTGAGGAGAATTATGAGGGGACTACACGTGTACTGTGGTAACAAGGTCTTGGTAGATTTATGTCATTGGTAGTCTATATTATTGGCATTGTGTGGATTTTATCCTAATGTGACACACACACACACACACACACACACACACACACACACACACACACACACACACACACGTACAAATACAAATACCCTTTATTTGAATTCGATATGCTTCACTGATATGAGACAATCAAAAACTAAACAGTTCTTTAGAATTGAAGCTATACAGGCATAACAAACTATACCTTTCATTGTTTTACCAACCACACGTATGGTTATTTCATGTGACATGTCGATGTCAGGTGTACACATTTTCTTCTAAATTTCATCATGCTTAATAACCTAAACATTTTCGTGTGTTACTAAGATCGGACATATCATTTCAAAACACCATTCGGAAAACAAAACATAATTAAAATTATAAAGTAAAAACATGATGAGAAATGGACTCAACAAACACGATCTCCATGTGTTCTGATGTCCAATAATCCAGTTGATCTCCCAAATCTTTTACAGCTTTTATCTTCAACAATCGCTATTCGATGTAATTTCAAGCCCATCCTTCGTCAAAACTATTCATACATCAAACTGCTACACACGATATCATAACCATTATTACAACTAGGACTGCCGCGGCAGTACTTAGGTATTCAGACCGTAAATGACTGTACACGAGCAATTTCATTATTGATTCCTGTACATGACATATGTATCCTCCTTGCCTGACAAAAATCATAAAGTTCTTCATCTAGGTTTTGAAATATCTGCCCTTGAAGTATGTGTTTTAAAATTTATTTCCATTTTCAGACAAATTTGAATGCTCCCTGTGACAAAATACAATGAGTCCATACTTCGCATGAGATAGCCAGATACTACAAAGTTATTTTAGAGAAGAAGATTTTTAAAGATATATGGGTTCAGAATTCTCAAAAAATCGCAAAAACCGAAATGGACGCTTAGTCACGTGACATACGACTTCGCCATGATTTACTTTTTGTTATATAATTTCGCATCTTTTAAAAAAATGTTTCAAGTCTCTAAGTGCATTTTCAGAAACTTTCCCATGTTAAAATTCCAATTTTTCAATGACCATAATCAGAAACTGGAACCGGAAGTCGAGATTTTCTGTACCAAGTTCAGCCGAGATGTAATCATTCCTGAAAATTTCATGAAAATCGACTTGGCCATTTCTTCAGTACAGTCGTCACAGAAATCTCGAAAATAATAATAATCAGGATGATAACAACAGGTCTTCCAGACTTTCGTCCTAATAATGTGTCAGTCATGAACACCGAATAAAATACGCAGAAAAGAACAAATAATGAATTTAGCGTGTTATCAGCTGTTGTGGAACTAATTGTTTTGCCTTCGGTAAGTTTCCGTGAACCACGTGATCATATTAAATGACGTCATGATAGAAGTTATATATATGATATATTAAAACAGACTTGTCTTGTTCCAGTGAAGTGGAATGTTAAACTCTGCTGAACTCTGTTAAACTATGTTAAACTCTGCTAAACTATGTTAAATTATTGAAATTATTGCTTATGTATTTAACTATTGTGTATGAAACATGATGAAGATATTTGTGATTTTACGTATTTGCATACATGTGTGTGAATGAATGGTTGATTATTTGCATATTTGTAAGATTGGTTGTTGTGGGAGTTTTGCAAAAGAGTGTGAATTTGCATGTTGGTATGTCATGGGACATTGAAAACATGTGACTATAAAGAGTAAGCAATCAATATTGTGTTAAAATAACAAACCTTTCTTCGTTTGATACTTAACATTTGACTTCACGTACAGTTAGCAACTAGTGTGACGCCCCTGAGAGTCAATTACTGTCTGGTACCTCCTGGCCAATCAGAATGCGGTAGACAGCCTGGGGAATTTTAGTCCACTCAGCCGTCAACGTGACAGCCAGTTGGTGTTGTGTCTGAGGTTGTTGTCGCAGTCGCACACGTCAATCCAATTCATCCCAGAGATGCTCAATCGGGTTTAAATCTGGGGATTTGGATGACTCTGGGAGGACGTTGATGTCGTAGTTTGCTAGGACGATTGTGGATATGGGGACATATGCTGGATGTGGCCATTACAGGGACGACGTTAATCTCCTCAACATAGCACTGTGCCGTCAACGTTCCCCTGTTGTGCACCATGTCGATTTTTGCGTTGTAAGAGATGACAGCCACATCAATCTTGATTCATCACTGTACCTAACTTGACTCCATCGTCGCTGTGGCCATATCCTGTGCGCTTAACACCATGGTCGTCGTAGCTGGGACAGTCTGGCCCGAGATCCTGCACAATATGCACATGGACTGTATGTCATGTACATGGACTGGATGTCCGGTACATGGACTGTATGTCCGTTCATGGACTGTATGTCCGGTACAGTGACTGTATGTCATGTACATGGACTGGATGTCCGGTACATGGACTGTATGTCCGTTCATGGACTGTATGTCCGGTACAGTGACTGTATGTCCGGTACATGGACTGTATGTCCGGTACATAGATTGTATGTCCGGTACATGGACTGCATGTCCGGTACATGGACTGTATGTCCGGTACATGGACTGTATGTCCGTTCATTGACTGTATGTCCGGTACATGTACTGCATGTCCGGTACAGTGACTGCATGTCCGGTACATGGACTGTATGTCCGGTACATGGATTGTATGTCCGGTACATGTCCGGTACATGGACTGAATGTCGGGTACATGGACTGCATGTCCGGTATATGGACTGTATGTCCGGTATATGGACTGTATGTCGGGTACATGGACTGTATGTCGGGTACATGGACTTTATGTCAGGTACATGGACTGTATGTCCGGTACATAGACTGTATGTCCGGTACATAGACTATATGTCCGGTACATGGACTGTATGTCCGGTACATGGATTGTATGTCCGGTACATGTCCGGTACATGGACTGAATGTCCGGTACATGGACTGCATGTCCGGTATATGGACTGTATGTCCGGTATATGGACTGTATGTCGGGTACATGGACTGTATGTCGGGTACATGGACTTTATGTCAGGTACATTGACTGTATGTCCGGTACATAGACTGTATGTCCGGTACATAGACTGTATGTCCGGTACATGGACTGTATGTCCGGTACATGGAGTGTATGTCCGGTACATGGACTGCATGTCCGGTATATGGACTGTATATCAGGTAAATGGACTGTATGTCCGGTACGTAGACTGTATGTCCGGTACATAGACTGCATGTCCGGTACATGGACTGCATGTCCGGTATATGGACTGTGTGTAGTGTTAATGGACTGTATCTCCGGTACATGGACTGCACGTCCGGTATATATACTGAACCTCCGGTACATAGATTGTACGACCACTATTATTTTTTTATTTTATTATGTTAGAATGCACATTAGGTTGTAAATGCATTATTATTGCAAATTCAAGATTTAATGTAGATGCTGCAGCTGTTGAAATGTGAACCTGAACTTGAAGTCACCATATCAACCTTACCTATCACTAGAATCCACTTCTCTCCACGTCTCAGTTTCTTGAGGACTTGAGGCGTCCTGTCCAGGGGCGGACTCACTGTCAACTGAGATGCCTTTGCTGTAAGATTACGAAGATATTATATTTCGGAAGATGGTTTTCAATTCATGATGAAACAACACAATAACTTTTATAATGTATCTAAATAAAACCCACACGATACTAGGTTCCTAGCACCTGCTACAGGGCACGATGGAATATTTTGGTCACCGAAGGATTAAAGTAGTTAACTATCAGCAAATTATGATACTTTGGACAGATTTTAATGTATTTGAAAGAAGGACTCGCTTCCACTGACTAAACTTAAACTCATTTCAGATACATTAACATAAAGGAATGTACAGATAATCTATATATTGAAAATAAATGACACCGATGAGAGAAAACTAAATTAACCACTTTTTCAATAGTTATATTATCGTTTTTTCACGTTAAAGGAGAATATTTGTAAAAAATTATATTCTGTTATAGTAAAATATACTTTAAAAAACATATTCCCCCGAAAATAATATGGAAAGCCGTGTTTAATTACTAATTACGCGATATAACAACCGCGCCTACTGTTGCCTGTACGCGTATGCCTTCGGCAGGTTTAGGCTGTGACGTCAGAGATGCTCTACAGTCCGCTTTGGGTCCTTAGCGCAGTGAAAGGGAAGGCATTAGAGTAGATGAAGAATCGGTCGAATACGTAGAATTCGGGTAGTTTCGGACTTGATATGGTATATTGTGCAGCGTTGGTGTGCAGTAATTCATCAAAGTCTGGACAGAAGTTTACATATTTTTAATTTTCAAGTGAAAAGACGGATGCAGCGCGGCGAAAGGTTTGGATAGTGTCAAAGAGGAAAGAAGGACCGAAAACGGTCGGAATCTGTCTCACTATGTTCAGAGCATTTTGATCCGTTATATTAAAACAGTTTTATAAATAAGTGATTGTTAGTCTTAGAGTACTCGTAATTAACAGTCCTTTATAAGGATATAACTTATTATGCCTTCTTATGGGATGTGTCATCCTTGGTTACCCAGAGTTTTATATATGCTCCTGAGGAGAGTAACGGAGCATATATAAAACCCTGGGTGCCACCGAGGATGGGGATGTGTAGGCCTTAAAACTTAGTACACAGTTGTATAATTATTTGTCATTGGCTAATAACTGTATTAGATTAAATTCAATTTAATATGGCCAACGTGGCAGCTCAAATGGCATTGTCAGACACACAAACACTATTTCCTGGTTATAAATCATTTGAAAACTATAGTGATATCCAACGCTAAAATGATATCTGTCGCCTATATTACACCCCACCAACCCCACTAACAAAATTCTAAATCTTGCCCCAACTTTTGAACCCTTCCTACGTCTATTTTGGATCCTGGTTTTTTAAATATATTTACTAAAAATGCATTTCCACTGATTGTATATGTTCACAATATCATAACAAATGATTATGGCAAAAATAATAAGTTTCATTGTTCAATCCTTTTGGGTGCTGGGTATGTGTACTTGTGATAGGAGAACACGTAACTGTCTAGCAACTCAAGTTCAAATAATTACTGATTTTTTTTTATACGGCAAGCGTTTGCATTTGAGTAAATCATTACACATATGAAAATATGCTCATATGAGCAAAATTCGCCTTATGGACGCATTTGCACAAATGTATATTTTACTACCGTAAGCAAATTTTCACCTAGTCAGCAACGGTTGCATATGGTATTTAACTATTCCAGTAACAGTTCGTCGTTTACAGAAATAGTGATTTCACATCGGTTGAGAAAATATATTAGAGAACTTTAGAAATTCTTAATATTGTTTTTCAAATTCTCTTTATAGGATAATCTCCTTCTTGCACGCGACGAACTTCGAAATCTATCTGACTTTTCGATTTTCATTTAAATTAGGGCGACAAAGTCAAACCAATGTTGATAGATTTAAATTAATGTCATTTATTTAGTTTACATCTATTACATATTAATTGACATATTTTAGAAATTCTCTATTCATATATTAAAAGAGTTGGAATCCCATTTTCTTAGGCAGAAATTAAACACACATGAACGCATAGTAAATTTACTTTTACTAACATGCGTATATTACTACTATAAGCAATATTGCATATGTGCACTGAAAAGTTCGCCGTATAAACAGGGCTTTGCACTACGTTATTACAGGCTTCTAATATCGCGAGTTCCTTATTATCGTGTTAGTCCGGTTTTCGTGACTACCAAATCTCTCACATAGCTATGTGTAGATCTTACTGTCTATCTTACTTGATTACGATTGAACAGTGGTTTGTACGTTAGATCTAAATAATAATAATATTTAATATCAATACGTACGGGGGTATATAGCGGTCATTCCGTCCGTCCGTCCTTCCGTCCGGTCAATTTTCTCAAAAAACGTCAAAGGTACATCAACCAAACTTTGTACAGTTGGTAACCATGTTCTTCCGAACGCGCACTGACAATTTTCAATTTTCTGAGATTTAAATTTGTTGTCGTCTCAATGGAAATGTCACTTTTTAGGTCTTCAACACTACGTCTGGAAGACCTATTGTTATTATCCTGTTTCTTTATTATTATTATTATTCTTTGCACTTTTTATGTCCAGAGCTTTCTGAAGTAACCACTTGGCCGATTTGCATGACATTTTCAGGGATGATAGCCTCTTACCCAACTTAGATATTAACGAGCCACTTTTTGGATTTTCAAAATGTGCGCAACAATTATCAAAAAGGTTAATGACTTTTTTAGTAGTCCATCGAGTTCAAAAACCAGTTCCGAAATATTATTTCACAGTTCTTTTGGTACTAAGTTCAATTTTGGATTCAAGGGCCATAACTCCGTAAACAATAATATTTAAGAACTGGTTTTCGAACTCGATAAAGAGTATGGTCTTGAGAGTACTCACAACCAAAATTTCATTCACCTAGGTTGAACAGTATCCGAGAAAACTTGTCCCAATTGATCACAATAAAACTAAGTCCAAAAAGTGACGTTTCCGTGGAAACGACAACAAATTTAAATCTCAGAAGATTGAAAATTATCTGTGCGCGATCGGAAGAACATTGTTAACAACTGTACAACGTTTTGTTGATGTACCTTCGACGGTTTTTGAGAAAATTGACCGGACGGAAGGACGGCGGGTCGGAATGACCACTATATACCTCAGCTTACTTCGTAGCGGGGGTAATTAGTAAGCTTACTAATTCATTTAGTAAATTATATTATATTATATGTAGGCTACAGACGGATACCGATAATGATATCGTGAATGTTCCTTATATACACAAAAACATGCCAGTTACCCGCACTTTTCTGACTCTTTTTCAGTTTGGACTTTGAAGTCATATATCATCAGTTGACTCTACAGTTGCTATATCGTTGATGCAAAAACAACAAGTAACAAACAACTATTTAACAACGTAGGCTTCAATCTGACTGTACTTACACTTTGTTTAATGTAAGTGATTTTCACACTATCAACAGATTCAACACATCCTAACTTTCCACAAGGAAAATGGAGGCGTTCACTGACGTCTTTACCAACGTAAACATGTAAGAGGATACAACTCTCAGAAGCATGATAGACAGACTTCAGCAAAAAAAAATGACAGAAAAAAATTATAAGCTATAGATCTGTGCTGATGTTCAATTGTTTACTGAATATGAATGAATAAATAATCTACATTCCGATTTTTTATATTATGTTTACAATGTGGTATGTGGGTTTTAAATAATTATTCAATTCTATGAACACAAGGACTAATATAAGTACAAATTAAGAAAACAGGTTTTACAATAAAATTGAAGGCTATGTAAATATCTTAAACTTCTTATACTTCATTAAGAACATCTAGATCTGTATTTATTAAAAAAAATGTATTTAAAATATATTAAATATTTTCTTTTCAAAAAATCTTCACGTGTAAGAGTAGACTAACACAGAAACTAATTGGTTATCGTCAATGTAAAATTTAAGAGTTGATACAAATGAATGCTTATAATTTCATGAAAATCGGAAATATTTATTATGTTCCCCTATTTTGTCTTTTAATCATATCATTGAAATAAGAAACCAATTTGAAAAAAAAAACAAAAAAAAAACAACTCATGAGGTTCGTATAATAATGGAATTTACACTTAATTAGTCCTTTTTGATATTTATTTTATAAACACTTAATAATGGAAATGTTTTTTCCTATCATCATACGAATTATAATTTTCCGTTCATCGCCCTTGCAATTTGCCGGTCACCTGAAAGCGGCCCATTCTGCGTACGCCGCTGGCAAACCGGTTAGCTTTCCCAGTCAAATGAAGCAGGAGTGTCACCGAAACCGACAACCGGCACGCGCTGGCGGACAAATCGAGCAGCCCAAAAGCCTTTTGATGTCATTAATTGATGATGTAATATGATTATGACGATTTGATTGTAGCGATATACAATGTAGATATCGCTTGTAGATATCGCTTGATCTCACACAAGCGATATCTACTGTGGGAACCAGTTTGGCATGAAAAGATTCGAATAACACACATTGTAACATATTTATATAAAACTATGCCTCATGACGTAAAATGGCCGTAAAAAGGGTGTTAGGATAAATTTAAGCAGTTTCCGGTAGTGTATGGATAAGCCTATAGTCCAAACAGTACATATGTGTATATATTTTAGCAAGTTCGATTTCTGGGTACAATCTCCCCAAAAAGAATTGGTGTCAGTTATAGGTGTAGTGGAGTGTGTTTACAATAGATGTAGTGGAGTTTGTTTACAATAGGTGTTGTACTAGTGGGGTGTGTTTACAATAGGTGTAGTGGGGTTTGTTTACAATAGGTGTTGTGGAGTATTTTTTGCAATAGTCTAGTGGGGTGTGCTTATCATATGTGCAGTGAGGTGTGTAATGGAGTATGTTTATAATAGTTTGTGCACATATTTCTAGTTATTAATGGAGACCGTCGTGTTCACAATAGATGTAGTGGGTTGTGTTTACTAATGCTGGAATGGAGTGTATCTACAATAAATGTAGCGGGGTGTCTTGTTTACTAATGTAGGTATGAGGTGTATATAGATAAGGTAATGTTTGGTAGTGTTTACTAGTGTAGGTATGAGGTGTATGTAGATTAGGTAATGTTGGGTAGTGTTTACTATTGTTGGTATGAGGTGTATGTAGATTAGGTAATGTTTGGTAGTGTTTACTATTGTTGGTATGAGGTGTATGTAGATTAGGTAATGTTTGGCAGTGTTTACTAGTGTTGATATTAGGTGTATGTAGATTAGGTAATGTTGGGTAGTGTTTACTAGTGTAGGTTTGAGGTGTATGTCGATTAGGTAATGTTGGGTAGTGTTTACTATTGTTGGTATGAGGTGTATGTCGATTAGGTAATGTTGGGTAGTGTTACTATTGTTGGTATGAGGTGTATGTAGATTAGGTAATGTTGGGTAGTGTTTACTTTTGTAGGTATGAGGTGTATGTCGATTAGGTAATGTTGGATAGAGTTTACTAGTGTAGGTATGAGGTGTATGTCGATTAGGTAATGTTGGGTAGTGTTTACTAGTGTAGGTTTGAGGTGTATGTCGATTAGGTAATGTTGGGTAGTGTTTACTATTGTTGGTATGAGTCGTATGTAGATGAGGTAATGTTGGGTAGTGTTTACTAGTGTAGGTTTGAGGTGTATGTCGATTAGGTAATGTTGGGTAGTGTTTACTAGTGTAGGTATGAGGTGTATGTCGATTAGGTAAAGTTGGGTAGTGTTTACTAGTGTAGGTTTGAGGTGTATGTCGATTAGGTTATGTTGGGTAGTGTTTACTATTGTTGGTATGAGGTGTATGTAGATGAGGTAATGTTGGGTAGTGTTTACTATTGTTGGTATGAGGTGTATGTTCATTAGGTAATGTTGGGTAGTGTTTACTATTGTTGGTATGAGGTGTATGTTCATTAGGTAATGTTGGGTAGTGTTTACTTTTGTAGGTATGATTTGTATGTCGATTAGGTAATGTTGGGTAGTGTTTACTATTGTTGGTATGAGGTGTATGTTCATTAGGTAATGTTGGGTAGTGTTTACTATTGTTGGTATGAGGTGTATGTTCATTAGGTAATGTTTGGTAGTGTTTACTTTTGTAGGTATGAGGTGTATGTCGAATAGGTAATGTTGGGTAGTGTTTACTATTGTTGGTATGAGGTGTATGTAGATTAGGTTATGTTTGGTAGTGTTTACTATTGTTGGTATGAGGTGTATGTCGATTAGGTAATGTTGGGTAGTGTTTACTAGTGTAGCTTTGAGGTGTATGTCGATTAGGTAATGTTGGGTAGTGTTTACTATTGTTGGTATGAGGTGTATGTAGATGAGGTAATGTTGGGTAGTGTTTACTATTGTAGGTATGATTTGTATATCGATTAGGTAATGTTTGGTAGTGTTTACTTTTGTAGGTATGAGGTGTATGTCGATTAGGTAATGTTGGGTAGTGTTTACTAGTGTAGGTTTGAGGTGTATGTCGATTAGGTAATGTTGGGTAGTGTTTACTATTGTTGGTATGAGGTGTATGTAGATTAGGTTATGTTTGGTAGTGTTTACTATTGTTGGTATGAGGTGTATGTCGATTAGGTAATGTTGGGTAGTGTTTACTAGTGTAGCTTTGAGGTGTATGTCGATTAGGTAATGTTGGGTAGTGTTTACTATTGTTGGTATGAGGTGTATGTAGATGAGGTAATGTTGGGTAGTGTTTACTATTGTTGGTATGAGGTGTATGTTCATTAGGTAATGTTGGGTAGTGTTTACTTTTGTAGGTATGATTTGTATATCGATTAGGTAATGTTTGGTAGTGTTTACTTTTGTAGGTATGAGGTGTATGTCGATTAGGTAATGTTGGGTAGTGTTTACTAGTGTAGGTTTGAGGTGTATGTCGATTAGGTAATGTTGGGTAGTGTTTACTATTGTTGGTATGAGGTGTATGTAGATGAGGTAATGTTGGGTAGTGTTTACTATTGTTGGTATGAGGTGTATGTCGATTAGGTAATGTTGGGTAGTGTTTACTATTGTTGGTATGAGGTGTATGTAGATAAGGTAATGTTGGGTAGTGTTTACTATTGTTGGTATGAGGTGTATGTCGATTAGGTAATGTTGGGTAGTGTTTACTAGTGTAGCTTTGAGGTGTATGTCGATTAGGTAATGTTGGGTAGTGTTTACTAGTGTAGGTATGAGGTGTATGTTCATTAGGTAATGTTTGGTAGTGTTTACTATTGTTGGTATGAGGTGTATGTCGATTAGGTAATGTTGGGTAGTGTTTACTAGTGTAGGTTTGAGGTGTATGTCGATTAGGTAATGTTGGGTAATGTTTACTATTGTTGGTATGAGGTGTATGTAGATGAGGTAATGTTGGGTAGTGTTTACTATTGTTGGTATGAGGTGTATGTCGATTAGGTAATGTTTGGTAGTGTTTACTATTGTTGGTATGAGGTGTATGTCGATTAGGTAATGTTGGGTAGTGTTTACTAGTGTAGCTTTGAGGTGTATGTCGATTAGGTAATGTTGGGTAGTGTTTACTATTGTTGGTATGAGGTGTATGTAGATGAGGTAATGTTGGGTAGTGTTTACTATTGTTGGTATGGGGTGTATGTTCATTAGGTAATGTTGGGTAGTGTTTACTATTGTTGGTATGAGGTGTATGTAGATGAGGTAATGTTGGGTTGTGTTTACTATTGTAGGTATGAGGTGTATGTTCACTAGGTAATGTTGGGTAGTGTTTACTATTGTTGGTATAAGGTGTATGTAGATTAGGTAATGTTGGGTAGTGTTTACTAATGTAGGTATGAGGTGTATGTAGATTAGGTAATGTTGGGTAGTGTTTACTATTGTTGGTATGAGGTGTATGTCGATTAGGTAATGTTGGGTAGTGTTTACTATTGTTGGTATGAGGTGTATGTAGATAAGGTAATGTTGGGTAGTGTTTACTATTGTAGGTATGATTTGTATATCGATTAGGTAATGTTTGGTAGTGTTTACTTTTGTAGGTATGAGGTGTATGTCGATTAGGTAATGTTGGGTAGTGTTTACTAGTGTAGGTTTGAGGTGTATGTCGATTAGGTAATGTTGGGTAGTGTTTACTATTGTTGGTATGAGGTGTATGTAGATGAGGTAATGTTGGGTAGTGTTTACTATTGTTGGTATGAGGTGTATGTCGATTAGGTAATGTTGGGTAGTGTTTACTATTGTTGGTATGAGGTGTATGTAGATAAGGTAATGTTGGGTAGTGTTTACTATTGTTGGTATGAGGTGTATGTCGATTAGGTAATGTTGGGTAGTGTTTACTAGTGTAGCTTTGAGGTGTATGTCGATTAGGTAATGTTGGGTAGTGTTTACTAGTGTAGGTATGAGGTGTATGTTCATTAGGTAATGTTTGGTAGTGTTTACTATTGTTGGTATGAGGTGTATGTCGATTAGGTAATGTTGGGTAGTGTTTACTAGTGTAGGTTTGAGGTGTATGTCGATTAGGTAATGTTGGGTAATGTTTACTATTGTTGGTATGAGGTGTATGTAGATGAGGTAATGTTGGGTAGTGTTTACTATTGTTGGTATGAGGTGTATGTCGATTAGGTAATGTTTGGTAGTGTTTACTATTGTTGGTATGAGGTGTATGTCGATTAGGTAATGTTGGGTAGTGTTTACTAGTGTAGCTTTGAGGTGTATGTCGATTAGGTAATGTTGGGTAGTGTTTACTATTGTTGGTATGAGGTGTATGTAGATGAGGTAATGTTGGGTAGTGTTTACTATTGTTGGTATGGGGTGTATGTTCATTAGGTAATGTTGGGTAGTGTTTACTATTGTTGGTATGAGGTGTATGTAGATGAGGTAATGTTGGGTTGTGTTTACTATTGTAGGTATGAGGTGTATGTTCACTAGGTAATGTTGGGTAGTGTTTACTATTGTTGGTATAAGGTGTATGTAGATTAGGTAATGTTGGGTAGTGTTTACTAATGTAGGTATGAGGTGTATGTAGATTAGGTAATGTTGGGTAGTGTTTACTATTGTTGGTATGAGGTGTATGTCGATTAGGTAATGTTGGGTAGTGTTTACTATTGTTGGTATGAGGTGTATGTAGATAAGGTAATGTTGGGTAGTGTTTACTATTGTTGGTATGAGGTGTATGTCGATTAGGTAATGTTGGGTAGTGTTTACTAGTGTAGGTTTGAGGTATATGTTCATTAGGTAATGTTTGGTAGTGTTTACTATTGTTGGTATGAGGTGTATGTCGATTAGGTAATGTTGGGTAGTGTTTACTAGTGTAGGTTTGAGGTATATGTTCATTAGGTAATGTTTGGTAGTGTTTACTATTGTTGGTATGAGGTGTATGTCGATTAGGTAATGTTGGGTAGTGTTTACTAGTGTAGGTTTGAGGTGTATGTCGATTAGGTAATGTTGGTTAGTGTTTACTATTGTTGGTATGAGGTGTATGTAGATGAGGTAATGTTGGGTAGTGTTTACTAGTGTAGGTTTGAGGTGTATGTCGATTAGGTAATGTTGGGTAATGTTTACTATTGTTGGTATGAGGTGTATGTAGATGAGGTAATGTTGGGTAGTGTTTACTATTGTTGGTATGAGGTGTATGTCGATTAGGTAATGTTTGGTAGTGTTTACTATTGTTGGTATGAGGTGTATGTCGATTAGGTAATGTTGGGTAGTGTTTACTAGTGTAGCTTTGAGGTGTATGTCGATTAGGTAATGTTGGGTAGTGTTTACTATTGTTGGTATGAGGTGTATGTAGATGAGGTAATGTTGGGTAGTGTTTACTATTGTTGGTATGGGGTGTATGTTCATTAGGTAATGTTGGGTAGTGTTTACTATTGTTGGTATGAGGTGTATGTCGATTAGGTAATGTTGGGTTGTGTTTACTATTGTAGGTATGAGGTGTATGTTCACTAGGTAATGTTGGGTAGTGTTTACTATTGTTGGTATAAGGTGTATGTAGATTAGGTAATGTTGGGTAGTGTTTACTAATGTAGGTATGAGGTGTATGTAGATTAGGTAATGTTGGGTAGTGTTTACTATTGTTGGTATGAGGTGTATGTCGATTAGGTAATGTTGAGTAGTGTTTACTATTGTTGGTATGAGGTGTATGTAGATAAGGTAATGTTGGGTAGTGTTTACTATTGTTGGTATGAGGTGTATGTCGATTAGGTAATGTTGGGTAGTGTTTACTAGTGTAGGTTTGAGGTGTATGTTCATTAGGTAATGTTTGGTAGTGTTTACTATTGTTGGTATGAGGTGTATGTCGATTAGGTAATGTTGGGTAGTGTTTACTATTGCTGGTATGAGGTGTATGTAGATGAGGTAATGTTGGGTAGTGTTTACTAATGTAGGTATGAGGTGTATGTCGATTAGGTAATGTTGGGTAGTGTTTACTATTGCTGGTATGAGGTGTATGTAGATGAGGTAATGTTGGGTAGTGTTTACTATTGTTGGTATGAGGTGTTTGCAGATTAGGTAATGTTGGGTAGTGTTTACTAGTGTAGGTATGAGGTGTATGTTCATTAGGTAATGTTGGGTAGTGTTTACTAATGTAGGTATGAGGTGTATGTAGATTAGGTAATGTTGGGTAGTGTTTACTATTGTTGGTATGAGGTGTATGTAGATAAGGTAATGTTGGGTAGTGTTTACTATTGTTGGTATGAGGTGTATATAGATTAGGTAATGTTGGGTAGTGTTTACTAGTGTAGGTATGAGGTGTATATAGATAAGGTAATGTTGGGTAGTGTTTACTATTGTTGGTATGAGGTGTATGTAGATGAGGTAATGTTTGGTAGTGTTTACTAATGTAGGTATGAGGTGTATGTAGATAAGGTAATGTTGGGTAGTGTTTACTATTGTTTGTATGAGGTGTATGTAGATTAGGTAATGTTTGGTAGTGTTTCCGTAGCCTGCTGTAGAATGTTGCTCTAATGTTTACACTATTTTCTTTCTGGGAGAGTTTGAAAACCATTTCTCTGAGCGAAGACTTGAATGTTCATGTTTCCATCAGAACATCTCACTCCATGTTACAAAGCGTCCATATAATTATATTTCTTACCTGAGCGTATCCTTATTCAAACTAAGCCTATAATCGAGCTTTCTATCTATTAGATTGTAAATAATCCAACTAATCTAAATTACCTCTTCCAATAAGAAAATCCTGCGGAGAATATCCGTCAGCATTTTGTAGCCATGTTTCTGATCCAGGGATGTTCTTCAGCAAGTGGTCAACTCCTTGCTTGTTTGTCACACCTAGATAGTGTAGCGGTGTGCTCCCAGACATGTCAGTCTTGTTAACATCGCCGCTAACCGTCTGTATAAGATGCACAAGACTCCTGATGTTTACGTTACGTGTGCACAGATAGTGCAAACACGTGAATCCGAACTCATCCTGCTTGTTGATGTCACCGCGTCCCTCTGCAGTCAGCTGTTCGATGTCATCAACAGGCACACTGCTGTTACCACTCAACCAGTGAAGTGGAGAGGCTCCACTGGCATCTCCTTGGTTAATGTCACATTGACCTTGAGACAGCATGAACTGCACCAGTTGAATGTTAACCTTCTTTCTTCCACATAAGTAATGGAGGGCTGTCAGTCCACATTCATCCTTTGTATTCGTACAGTCAGAGCTTCCCCTGATCACCAGTTCCTTTACTAGTTCTGGGTCAATGTTGTTCTGCTTGCAGGAGTACAGAAGAGCTGTGTTCCCTGTTTCATCCATTGTATTGCAGTCCGCACGTCTCTTAATAAGCATTCTAATACTCTCCATATCAACATCACCCTGTTTGCACATATACAGAAGAAGGGAATGTTCAGATTCGTCTGGTTTGTTGACATCTGCTCCATGCTCCAGAAGTGCACGTGCCATGAACCTCCTCCTGCCTCGAACAGCCGTCCATAACATTGTCCTGCCATCCTTCCCTGGGCTATCTATATGCTGCTTTAATTTGGCCTGCAAAATAAGTTTTAAGGGCGGTGTAGCACGATTTTCTTAATGAAATAAAGTGCTCTCACAAAATAACTTATTGTAACCAGTGGCTAAATAATACTCCTAAATTATGAAAAGAGTTGTTAAACCAATGTACTTGTTCGGTTAAGTTCACATTGAAATGGCCGCTAGAAGGTATTTCTATTGATCTGACTGATGTAGCCATACCTAAACACTCAGAGTAGAGTTTTTAATATGGTACAATGGTGGAATGGTCACCCACCTTGCTGTCCAAACTCTCAAATTCTCACGAGACCTGCAAATCTATCTCTCACACTGACCAGTTCAACACCACTGTTGCTTTATACGCCGCACCATTTTCTTCGAAAACAAATAACTGATTTCTGTGGACTGGGATGTTTTACCCATTAACATCCAATATGCTTTGTTAACTTTAATAATAAATGTCAAATGTGACAAATTATAATATGCAACAAACGTGCTACAGCGCCTTTAAATACATCCCAATGAAAACATAAATGAATCATTCACATTCCATTTAAACATAAACTTATTGTCAGAAAGGTTATCAGCCTTAGATATATCATAAACCATGTCGAACAAATCACACAGTAAATTATTTCAAAACAGGTGCTTCAAAAATTAACAATAAATGACAGCGAAGGGAATTAAAATGAACATGTTTGTATTACTCTCTACAGATCTTAGGGGTTCAAAGAGCAGATAGCCTATTCAGTAAATGTAGCTAGTTAGAAATAAGGGAAGAAAGAAATTAAGGATGAGACGAATAAACTTTTCTCTCCATCCAGAAAATATGTTATTCTGAAATTTCAGCTTCTTATTTCAACTGGTGTTGAAAAACAACTTGTTCAAAGGTTTCACTAAAAATCTGAAACCTCCATATTTAAGACATTAAGTGAGGGGATTGGGCTAAAAGCAAATAAACAAATGTTAATCCGCTTGGTGCAAGGTACCTCCCCACAAAATTTCAGGAGAAATATATCAAATGTGGACGGACGGTGGATGACAGACGACGGACTTCGGCCCATGCCATAAGCCAATTTAATCTATCCTTCAAACATAGACAAGACATATTGAACAATAAACATAATAATTACTTATTGAGTGATCAATATTTTTCAGAAACTGGTGGCTTATTTTGTTCGGACCACGTTCACATGTTAACATTTAATAATTTAATTTAACATTTAATAATATCTTCGATTTCACCTTTTCTAAGAATGAGTTTGTCGAAAATTGCGCCCGTTTTCGTATTGAATGTAGGTAAATATTTATTGTTATTTTCTAATATTGATATAGACTGGAAATATTCATTTAACCTTTCTGACTTTTCAAAATCCCTCCCTCCCTCCCTCCACGGGTAGTCAGGGTTTAAGGAAGAGACACGGGTAGACAGGCTTTCATGAAGAGAAACGGGTAGTCAGGCTTTCAGGAAGAGACACAGGTAGTCAGGCTTTCAGGAAGAGACACGGGTAGACGGGGTTTCAGGAAGAGACACGGGTAGCAGGGTTTCAGGAACAGAAACAGGTAGACAGGGATCCAGGAAATGAGACGGGTAGTCAGGATTTCAGGAAGAGACACGGGTAGTCAGAGTTTCAGGAAATGACATGGGTAGTCAAGGTTTCCGTTCGAAACACACGTAGTCAGGGTTTCAGGAAGATACCGAGGTAGTCATGGTTTTAGGAAGATACACAGGTAGTCATGGTTTTCAGGAAGATACACGGGTAGTAAGGGTTTCAGGAAGAGACACGGGTTGTCAGGGTTTCAGGAAAAGACAGGGGTAGTCAGGGTTTAAAAGAGAGACACGGGTAGTCTGGGTTTCAGGAAGAAACACTGGTAGTCTGGGTTTCAGGCGGGGACATGGGTAGTCAGAGATCCAAGAAGAGACACGGGTTGTCAGGGTTTCAGGAAGAGACACGGTTAGTCATAGTTTCAGGAAGAGACATAGGTCAGAGTTTCAGGTGAAGACACAGGTAGCCATGGTTTCAGGTGGAGACACAGTTAGTCAGGGTTTCAGGAAGAGACACATGTAGTCAGGGTTTCAGGAAGAGACATAGGTAGTAAGGGTTTCAGGAAGATATACGGGTATTACGGATTTCATGAAGAGACATGGGTAGTTAGGGTTTCAGAAAGAGACCGGGTTAGTCATTGTTTCAGGAAGATTTACGGATTGTCAGGGTTTCAGGAAGAGACCCGGGTAGTTTGGGTTTCAGGAAGATACACGGGTAGTCAGGGTTCCAGGTGTAGACAGAGGTAGTCAGGGTTTCAGAAAGATATACGGGTAGTCAGGGTTTCAGGAAGAGACACTGGTTGTCAGGGTTTCAAGAAAAGACAGGGGTAGTCAGGGTTTCAGGAAGATACACGGGTAGTCAGGGTTGCACAAAGAGACACGGGTAGTCTTTGTTTCAGGAAGAGACACAGGTAGTCATGGTTTCAGGAAGAGACATATGTAGTCAGGGTTTCAGGAAGATAAACGGGTAATAAGGGCTTCATGAAGAGACACAGGTAGTTAGGGTTTCAGGAAGAGAAACAGGTAGTCAGGGTTTCAGGAAGAGACACAGGTATTGACGGTTTCGGGAAGAGACACAGGTAGTCACGGTGTATGAAGAGACACGGGCAGACAGGCTTTCAGGAAGAGAAACAGGTAGTCAGGGTTTCAGGAAGAGAGACAGGTATTTAGCTTTTCAGAAAGAGACCGAGGTAGTCAGGGTTTCAGGAAGAGACACGGGTAGTCTGAGTTTCAGGAAGACACACAGGTAGTCAGGGTTTCAGGAAGATACACGGTTAGTTAGGGTTTCAGAAAGAGACACGGTTAGTTAGGGTTTCAGTTGGAGACACAGGTAGTCAGGTTTTCATGAAAAGACATGGGTAGTTAGGGTTTCAGGAAGAGATACAGGTAGTTATTGTTTCAGGAAGAGACACAGGTAGTCTGTGTTTCAGGAAGAGACACAGGTAGTCAGGGTTTCAGGAAGAGACACGGGTAGTCAGGGTTTCAGAAAGAGACAGGGTTAGTTAGGGTTTCAGGTGGAGACACAGGTAGTCAGGTTTTCAGGAAAAGACATGGGTAGTAAGGGTTTCAGGAAGAGACACAGGTAGTCAGGGTTTAAGGAAGAGACACATGTAGTCAGGGTTTCAGGAAGAGTCAGGGGTAGTCAGGGTTTCAAGAAGAGACACAGGTAGTCAGGTTTTCAGGAAGAGACACGGGTTGTCAGGGTTTCAGGAAGAGACACGGATAGTCAGGGTTTCAGGAAGAGACACAGGTATTAAGGGTTTCAGAAAAAGACCGAGGTAGTCAGGGTTTCAGGAAGAGACACGGGTTGTCAGGGTTTGAGGAAGAGACACAGGTAGTCAGGGTTTAAGAAGAAACACGGGTAGACAGGGTTTCAGGAAGAGAAACAGGTAGTCAGGGTTTCAGGAAGAGACACAGGTATTGAGGGTTTCGGGAAGAGACACAGGTAGTCAGGGTTTATGAAGAGACACGGGTAGACAGGCTTTCAGGAAGAGAAACAGGTAGTCAGGGTTTCAGGAAGAGAGACAGGTATTTAGGTTTTCAGAAAGAGACCGAGGTAGTCAGGGTTTCAGGAAGAGACACTGATAGTCAAGGTTTCAGGAAATGACACGGGTAGTCAGGGTTTCAGGAAGAGACACGGGTTGTCCGGGTTTCAAGAAAAGGACAGGTGTAGTCAGGGTTTCAGGAAGATACATGGGTAGTCAGTGTTTCAGGAAGAGACACAGGTAGTCTGAGTTTCAGGAAGAGACACAGGTAGTCAGGGTTTCAGGAAGAGACACAGGTAGTCAGTGTTTCAGAAAGAGACACGGTTTGTTAGGGTTTCAGGTGGAGACACAGGTAGTCAGGTTTTCAGGAAGAGACATGGGTAGTTAGGGTTTCAGGAAGAGATACAGGTAGTTATTGTTTCAGGAAGAGACACAGGTAGTCTATGTTTCAGGAAGAGACACAGGTAGTCAGGGTTTCAGGAAGAGACACGGGTAGTCAGGGTTTCAGGTGGAGACACAGGTAGTCAGGTTTTCAGGAAGAGACATAGGTAGTTTGGGTTTCAGGAAGAGATACAGGTAGTTATTGTTTCAGGAAGAGACACAGATAGTCTGTGTTTCAGGAAGAGACACAGGTAGTCAGGTTTTCAGGAAAATACATGGGTAGTTAGGGTTTCAGGAAGAGATACAGGTAGTTATTGTTTCAGGAAGAGGCACAGGGTTTCAGGAAGAGACACGGGTAGTCAGGGTTTCAGGAAGAGACATGGTTATTTAGGGTTTCAGGTGGAGACACATGTAGTCAGGTTTTCAGGAAAAGACATATGGGCAGTTAGGGTTTCAGGAAGAGATACAGTTAGTTATTGTTTCAGGAAGAGACACGGGTAGTCAGGGTTTCATGAAGAGACACGGTTACCTAGGGTTTCAGGAAGATACACTGGTAGGTAGGGATTCAGGAAGAGACACAGGTAGTCAGGGTTTAAAGAAAAGACACTGGTTGTCAGGGTTTCAGGAAGGGACTCGGTTTTCCAGGGTTTCAGGAAGAGACACATGTAGTCAGGGTTTAAGGAAGAGACACATGTAGTCAGGGTTTCAGGAAGAGACAGGGGTAGTCAGGATTTCAAGAAGAGATTCAGGTAGTCAGGTTTTCAGGAAGAGACACGGGTTGTCAGGGTTTCAGGAAGAGACACGGATAGTCAGTGTTTCAGGAAGAGACACAGGTATTAAGGGTTTCAGAAAGAGACCGAGGTAAGTAGTGGGTTAGGGCACCTGCGACCCGCTAAGGCATATCTTAGCTCCTCACCTTAGCGGTCGCAGGTGCCCTATGAAAGAAATTTTGCTAAGGTCTCGTTCGTGGTAGAACCTTGAAACCTTGCTAAACTCGGGTTAGCTTGACCCATTTGAGTCCAGCCGTCGTAACCGATCAATACGGGTACAATAGGTTAATAGCTTAATTGCCTAATTATCGACGCAACGTGCTCTGATCACTACAGGTATAATGGGTTAATTGACCAATTATTGTAGTCATGGGGTTTGGAGGGTTAAACGGACGTGTGCCGAGTCGCGTTAATTGGAGTGTTTATTTTTGACTGGTGATACTCAACAGTTAGCACCCGTGTTAGATAAACATTAAACACTTCAATTAACATGACTAGTCTTACGAGTGTCTTACAGACCAGCGGGGTACTAGAGCGAAGACTTGTTATAATTAAGTGGTTTATTTATTTCTGCATCAAGTGATCAGGGTTGGTCAGCAAGTATTTGAACTGCGGCATTCGTCGCTGGTTTAGGATTGATAAGGGATTGTGTTCAAGACAAGGTCTTTAAACGGCAATGGTATTTACATATAACTATAGCATCGACGTAAAATATGTCAACTGCACCAAGACCAGTGATCACTTGTCAGAAGAATAAATGTGATCTGTATTTCAACCTCCTATATAATACTATTTACAGGTTATATACGATTTTCATAATGGTACAACAACTTCAAGAGTAAACAAAAAAGCAAAAAAGTCAAACAAGCAACAAGAACAACTCAACAACGATATAATTTAACAGATAATACATTTATTCAGCGACACAAAGTGGGCATTACATCAGCCGTAATGATAGTTTATTCCTGCTTTTCTTTTTGGGACGTTCCATGTCGTTGGGGGCAGGAATCAGAGCAGTAGGTGTTGTCTGGTCTGTACTGATGTCATCCAGATTCTCTAGGCTCCTTTTACGGTACTCACTAGATGTGAGTACCCGTCCCTCCGTTTGAGTTTCCTTGTCCGAGTGTTTGGGTACATCCTTGTCCTTGGCCTGTTGGGATACTGCAGAGTGTGGTTGGGTCGTGTCCTGTAGGGGTGCCTCAGAGCGTGACGGCGTCGTGTCTTGTTGGTTTGCTGCAGAGGTCGACACGCGAGTTGGACATGTGTAAGAGGAGTGTCCGTCCTCCTTGCAGAGACGACACGGTGCCATGTGCCCCCCTCCACTGCAATTAAAACATGTTCTCCCTGAACCTGCTTGCGACCGGCCCGGCGGTGTATAGGGGGAGTAGGTCCGTGGGGGAGCCTCTGGGCAGGTTACCCTGTAGTGTCCCTACTTCCAAAACACTGTGCAGGCGGCTGGACAATACGGCCCCCAGTGTCCTCGGGGGTTATCACATCTGTTCCCACATCGGCATTGGGGGCAGTCGGTAAACTCATGGTTATCCCCACATTTCCAGCAGGTCATGGCGGCGATGGGGTGGTAGGAGGGGTCGTAGATGCCGGTGATCAGCTGATGGTATTGAACGCTGTCTATCTGTATGTAGTACAGGAACTTAGACCAAACGTTCAGGTAGCTGGATGTAGTCAGAGCAAACGTTCAGGTAACTGGATGTAGTCAGAGCAGACGATCAGGTAGCTAGATGTAGTCAGAGCAGACGATCAGGTAGCTGGATGTAGTCAGAGAAACACGATCAGGAAGCTGGACGGCTGAAACCAAGACTGTTCTCAAACTGAGATATAGTAACTAGTGAAAGTTGAAGTCTTTATACCGTATTGGAATATCCCATGATGCAACAAGTTGAACCTTGCGTAATCAGGATAGCGCTGGCTATGTTTACCAATTTTACAAAGACCAATCACCGCTAAACAGGGCGTGGTTTATCACAATGGCACGTGACTCTTTGGTAAACTAGGCATATGCAAGACACCATAGCGTTCCGCGAAGTAGCCTCGCTACCGCCCCTTAGGGAGGATATTATTAATCACCGATACCATTGGTAGATGGTAATTAGCGTTCCGCGAAGTAGCCTTGCTACCGCCCCTTAGGGAGGATATTATTAATCACCGATACCATTGGTAGATGGTAAGGGTTTGTGTCCAGGATGAGTATCTTAAGCTGATGCAAAGTGCTTACATCACGCATTCCATGTTACCATCAGGTAACGATCATGGACGAACTATTTACAAATATAGAACTTGAAAATATAACTGTTGGTGAAGAAGTCGATATTTTGCAGCACTTTATCGACTCTGATAGTGACGATGATATTCTAATATACATCGAAGATAACGAAGATCCAACTGACAAACTACCTGACACTGAAGATCTTAGTGATGATGAAGGCAATTTACTCATACTTATCGACTCAGAGGATGAGACCCTCGAGAGACGTGGTTGCGACCAGAGAGGAGGAGGATCTACGCCAAACTGCTTTGATATCACCAAAGTGGACGACAAAACGTCAACCCGATTTCGGGTGTCTTCAGCCGTCTACAAATGTTCATTTCGGAAAGAGTTCCTCGACAGAATACAGACATCCGACAACCCCAACGAGGGTTTAACTGAAGGGTTCAATCGACTCATTGCGGATCTTGGAACTTTACAAAGTAAGTAGAACAATTATTCATCCTCATTTAATTGCATCAAATTTCTTAGTGAGACGTATTGCAATATATACAACGTGTATTTTAATACGTAGTGCTAATTTATATATATGTATATATATATATATATATATATATTGATATGAGAAAAAGGATTTCTAAAATTGTATAGCACAAGCTGTATTGCATATATAATGGCATGTCGATATTGACCAGACCTTCTTAATTAGATATTATAATCACATCAAATAGTTAATATTCTGTAATGATTCTCTTCAGTTTTGGAGGTTGGCGACCGACTGTCTCTGTCAATTAGTCACCCCGAACTACAGGCAGATGTGTGGGTACCGTTTACACGATTTGAAGAGCTGACAGGTGAGATGATTATGAGAGCAGTTGACCATGTAGCCCAGTCTAAAACAAGCTTTACATTTGACATGTCACTTGTCATCAAAATTACAATTTTGCGTAACCCTGACAAAGTTGCGGGAAGTGGGAGGGTTAGACCAAAACACGCTGTAACCATATCAGAGTTTTATGCACGTAAAAGCACTATTTCGTGCATAAACAACAGGGATGAATTGTGTTTAGGTAGAGCACTTGCTCTAGGGATTTTTATGGTAGAAAATAGGCCTGATTCAGGTTGTTCAGATCAGGGAAAAATCACAAAATATAAAGCTGATAGGCGTAGATTTTTCACTGACGTTTACAATATCCAGTCTAATGCCGCCAGAGATTTGTATGACGGAGCTGGCGTGCAGACCCAGGCTTGTAACCAAGGTCGGCCCACATGGGAAAAATTTCAGACTTTCTTGCAAGATAGGGTTATACTCCATGTACACACCATAGAACAAGGGAAGGGGCCGACCTTACTATTTAAAGGGACCACTACGCGTAAAGATTTAAAATGCGTTGATCTGCTATGGCACAATAACCATTATGATGTTGTAAATCGGGTAGGAGGTTTCTACGGGTCTGCCTATTTCTGTAGGCAATGTAACAAAGGGTAAAATGACGCATCTAAACATCCTTGTAAAACTGACGATGAACCTCGTTTTTGCAGGAAATGTGATGGATTATTTGCAAGCTGCATGCTTCATGCACCTGCGCCTGAAGGCCGCTTTGGTTGTCATTGTAACAAGTGTGGTGTCTGGTTTCCAACATCGGCCTGTTTTACTAGACATATTTCAAATAAAGTATGTGGTAGGAAAATTTGGTGTAAGAAATGCAATACGCAGACAGATAAATCTCACGATTGTAAGAAATCCGAAAGAATGTGTAAAAGGTTTTCTGAAATGCTTGGCCCCTCTCATCGCTGTTATATACCATTGAGTATTGTGAAGAAGAAGGACAAGCTTAATTTCGGTAACACGAAATATGCATTCTATGACTTCGAGTCAATGCTCGATGATCAGGGTAAGCACGTACCCAATCTCTGTGTTATACAGTTAGCTTGTGGTAAGTGCATAGAGGATACTTCCGAGTATCTATGTCCAGATTGTCCCTGGCGTTCGGATGTATCTTCAAAATGCGTGCCCTCGGACTTCAAGCGTGAAATTATCATTGAGGGGTCTGATACATTGAGGGATACGGGGTTATTTTTTTCACGGCTTGCTGGTGTTCAGACAAAAAGAGGTGTTAATGGGCATACTGATGCAACAGTTGGGGAAACAGGGGATGATAAAATTGCAGGTAGTGATCCGCCAAACATCGTAGCAATAAGTCATTATGGTAAGGGTTACGATCACCATATTATGCTGTCTGCTATCTTTCAGTATCTTGTTTGCAAACCTCGTGTTGTTATGGTAGGTGGCAAGATATTAGACATGCAAGTGGGTCGGGTGTTTTTCAGAGATTCACACAACGACATTGCCACCCCATTGAAAAAATTCTCCACAACATTTGACTTGCAAGACGGTCTTAAAGGGTACTTTCCACACCTATTCAATACCATACAGAATCAGAATGCTGTAATGCCTTCCCTACCGCCTGAGCGTTATTATGACCCTGACAGTATGTCTTTGAATGAACGCTCAGCTTTTTTAAGCTGGTATGCTAGTAATTCTAGTACAAGATTTGACATGCAGGAGCAACTTCTTGCATATTGCAGACAGGACGTTTCCATACTGCGCCGGGGTTGCGGGGTGTTCGTTAACACATTCCTAGCCTTAAACGGTGTTAACCCGTTTTATGAGTGTCTTACCTTACCTATGACACGTATGACAGTTTTCAGGAGAACATTTTTGGAAGAAAAAACAATTGCTATCATACCACCAGGTGGGTACGGGGATAATCAGGCATGGCGCTCTAAAATAGCTGGAGAATGGTTAGGATCAATAGAGCGTACAGAAGGTATTAATCTTGAGAGGGAAAGTCCATTACAATGTGGTACACATTCCTACAAGGTCGTTGTACTGCATAGAGCCTCTGGCTTAGCTCTGGAGTTCCTTGGTTGCTTCTGGCACGGATGTTGGAAATGTTTTCCTAACAGACGATGTAGAACAATACACTATGGTTCAGGTACAACATTCGCTGACAGGTATGACCAAACCATGTCTAGGCTATCTCTCATTGCTAACACCCTGAAGTGACAGACTTACGATTGATATGGGAATGCCAGTACAAAGACATCCGTAACCCGCTTGATGAACGGTCACCAGATGTCGAACCAATAAAGGCTAGAGATGCATTTTATGGGGGTCGTACAAATGGTGTTCAGTTGCATAGGAAATGTCAACCAGGAGAACAGATTTGTTATGCAGACGTTTGCTCGCTGTATCCGTATATTTGCAAGTACGGTACATTCCCCTTGCATCATCCCAAGGTGATACATAACCCTTCTGTGGCTGATTTGTTTGACTTTCATGGACTAGTTCAGTGTGATATTTTACCACCTTCAAATCTGTATCATCCTCTAATCCCTTATAGGACAAACAATAAGCTCTACTTTCCTCTCTGCAATTCATGTGCTGATAGTAATTATCAGGGAGAGTGTCATCACACAGAAAATGAGAGAGCATGGGTTGGCGTCTACACAACTGTAGAAGTTCATAAAGCTGTGAGGGAGCTGGGCTATACTGTTAGGCGCATTTATGAAGTGTGGCATTTTGATACATTTAAACAGTATGGTAGAGAGACAGACACAGGGGGCTTGTTTAGGTCATATGTTGACTGTTTTTACAAGTTGAAGCAGGAGGCAAGTGGGTACCCAAATGATTGCACTACAGAGGAAAGTCAAAAGCAATTTGTTGGGGATGTTTTTGATAAGGAAGGGATTTTATTAGATCCATCCAAAAACGTATCCAATCCTGGGAAACGAGCTATTGCTAAGTATTTACTTAATGCCCATTGGGGAAAATTTGGGCAGACAAATGATAAGCAGATCACGGAGTTTGTTGATGATGAGGTTCGATTCTTTGATCTCCTCTACGATCAATCATACAACCATCGCGATATTGCTATCATTAACGAGGATTTACTTCTTGTTGTTACTTCACCAACAGTTGAACATCAAACCCCTCATCCCGCTATTAATCCTGTTATTGCTGCTTGGGTGACAGCTCAGGCACGTTTAAAACTGTATGAGGCTCTACAGTTTCTAGGGGATCGCTGTCTGTACTTTGACACTGACAGTGTATTGTATGTAGACTCTAAAGAACACCCTCCGTTGCCGGTTGGTGATTTACTAGGGGAATGGACTGACGAGATAGAGGAGGGTAATTGGATTGAGGAATTCGCAACTTGCGGTCCGAAAAACTATCCCTATAGACTACACCATAAACCTGAAAAGAGCGCTCAGACTGTTTGCAAAGTACGAGGGTTTACTCTTAACGCTAGGACATCAGCTCTTATCAATTTTGATTCCCTGGTGAAAGCGGCGACCCAGCCTGCTGACAAAAGAGAGACAATTCACACTCTCAATCAAAATTTTCTAAAGAGGGCGGGGCTTAAACGTGGGTTGAGCTTGTACTCCGTAACGCAAGCAAAAGCGTATAGCTTCAGCTATAGTAAGAGACGAATTGTGCCACACCCCACTACCAATCAGTTAACATACACGGTACCATATGGGTATAAAAATGAGTAGGCTAGGGGATTCAGATAGTGTGACCTGTCAAACATTAGTGAATGTTTAGCTAAAGCTACCCAGACGGCTGGAATTGCTCTTGTAAATCTGTCAGCCATTCTCAAGCACTTCAAACTAGGTTTTCCGACTGCTGGCGAGAAGAGAAAGACTGTCAGCGCTTCGGTAAAACCCCTGACCTATCGTAAAAAGCAGGCTGCAGTTGGTGCGAAGGTAGAGGACCTGTCAACATTGGTACACCTTTCCAATCCGTCAGGGGATCATAATGCTTCTCAAAATATGCAGCCTTATGGGCAGCGTAAATCGAAAGGGAAGCAAATCTCTATGCACGACAACCCCGGGTGTGTGGATTCTGGAGCTGTGTCCATATCTTATACTGATCTACAACGTGACCCTCGACTGAATAGGAAATCCGGAGCAGCAGCATGCCCTCCCAAGAAGAAGAATAAGAAAAGCACCACAGCTGCTGTTGTGGAGAGCGAAAATATACACCCAGCTGAATCGCTACAGACTATGAATACCAATATAGACTCTGAGCTGAACCAGATTATGAGAGTGCTAATGGGGGAGGAGACTGACGAGGCGGCTTCAAACCTAGACTCAATGTACCCCCTAATGTTAATGTTGTACATAATTGGTTGTGTCATCATTTTGCTTGTATTTATTATGTGAAATAATATTAATGGAAATGTTTTATTATGAAAATGTGTTCAACCTCAGATTTTAAATGACTGATGATTGAGTTGGCTGAGTTGGTTATATTGTGATGTTTTATAATGAAAATATTAATGTTCAATGTGTACATTTTACTTGATGTTGATTAAATGAGCTGGCATATACCTGCTGAAATATAATCATTTCGTATGTGATGTGTTCGCACCATGTATTTACTATTAAATATCCGGATTGAGTGCAGTGGAGGGTATATAAGAAGTGACCATGAGCATATCATTTTTATAATCATGAGGCTGGGACATATCAATAGATCTCTTCTAAAGTTTCCACAGATTTTTCGGTTATTAATTGGGGGTCCAAGTGGAGTTGGTAAAACGACATTTGTAAGAAATCTTCTAGCTAATGAAATTGATGGTTCATGGTCACTTCTTGAAGGCTTGCCTTCAGTTATTATATGGGTAATTTTCAGAGAAACAACCCTTGTATGAAGAAATCCAGAATTTATGCATAAAAGCTGGTATTGAAATACATTTCGTTGACAATATTGTAGATACCGATAATTTAATTGATCCTAATGGTTACAGTTGGTTAGTTGTAGACGACGCAGCTGGCGATCTTACTAAGGATAGTGAACGTGAACTACTCAAATGGTTTGTGAAAAGATCGCATCATAGACAAACCTCAATTATTTATATACAACAGAATATTTTTGCAAAGACCCCATTTCATAGAACAATAAGTCTTAACTGTACGCATATTGTAGTGTATACAAATCCTCGAGACAAAACCCAGGTTGAAAATCTAGCGAGACAAATCTTCCCCGGGAAAACAAAGTTTATTAGGGACGCTTTTCATAAAGCTACAACATCACCACACACCTATTTAATGCTCGACCTAACTCTGACAATACCAGATGATTTTAGAGTTCGAGCAAACCTGTTCAATCGTCCGCAGGGAGAAATAGATATCTACATTCCTAAACCATGAATCTGAATGATAGTTTTGAGAGAATAGATAATATGGGCTGTATATCTCTCGATAAAAGTAGACATGCAACTCAAAATGATACCTGTAGTAGTGATGACACTCTTACTAACTCGTCTAGTAATAGTGATACACTAACATCCGACAGTTCATATGAAACAAATTATGAACACTATTGCGGAGATGAAAAACATACCAATCCTGACCACAAATCATCTACCAGATATAATTTCGTAGACAGCTCATCTGAATCTGAAACCGAAACCGATTCAGACGACAGTAGCTCTGATGATCAGCAAGACCATTTTACTCCGTATGAACGGCCAGCTACCTTAAAGAAACCACGGATTCTAATTCAAAGGGTTACAAAAAGGGGCTAACACGAACAACGACGTCATTACCTCTAATACCTCCTCCGAGATCGTGGCTTAATCGGAGCAGTCAGCAATAATGTCAAGGTGAGTACGACGATGTGGAAATAAAGTAAAACAAAATGCTGATATCATACATTACTTGTGTAGGGCAACACCAGCAATTAGAACTAGGGTGATAAATAGTTTACCTAAGCAGCTTCTCGATGCGTTCAGTGAAGCAGCTATTAATATCTACGCGGGTAATGTTCCTATGACATCTACTCAGAGAAATAAATTGAACACACATAGACGGAAACTACATTTGCTTTGTCAGAAAAAGCACTTATCAAACGATACGAGGAAAAAGATTCTGACACAGAAGGGTGGTATATTACCATTCTTGTTACCCGTTTTGGCACCACTTGTTACAGGACTTGTATCGAAGATAGTCGGGGTTTTTAATTAAGCTCATTCGCCTCTAAATTGATACTAAAATAAGGACATTACATAGAACTCATACAAACCAAATGGCTAGCAGACTAATAGTTTTACCAGAGGTTTCATATACTGGATAAAAATAAGGGTAACAGTTTGGAAGAAATGCTTTACTTCAACGGCAACGCGTTGGTAATTTACGCGAAATTGATCAGGTATCAGATGAGCCAAATCTCCATAAGAAGATTGATCATTATAATAAACTTCTTGAAGAAGCACTTGCTTTACAGAAACAGTCAAGGGCGATTGAAATGCAACCAATTCTTACAAAGTCGCTACCTATGGTTTCAAACAAATCTAAGATAGTCGTTGATAAAGATATACAAACGCACGATGGTGAAAGATTAGACAGTGATGGTGAAAGATTAGACAGTGATGGTGGAAGATTAGTTACGCCTAATCAAGTAACGCAAGCACCTCTAGATGATATGTTTACTACACCAACAAGCCATATGGCTGGAGATCAAGTACCGCAACGATTAAATTGGTCAAATTACCGAGTGGCTAATTTACAGGGCTTACACCGTCGCCTTAGTCCCAGCTCTGAAAAGACTATTTTGGATAATGTTGTAAGTAATTTACCACGGACATATCAGAAAGACGGCCGTAAAATTGATTCATTCATTAACGAAAGTAAGGAGCTAGGTGTAACTGCTGCAGGCAATCTCAGGTTCGGTACTGACACTAGCCCAGGGGGTGACCCTATTGATTCAATATTGTATGAACTTGTAAGACGGAAGAAAGTTTCTGCAGGAAAAACTAAGAAAATTGGAGGGGCTGAAATTGTAAGCGATATGATGCGCGACCGTTCGTATGCTCGAACAGCTATAAAGAACGCAGATTATCGAGCGACATCGTCAGATTTTCCAGATGAATATGTACAAAACAGGTATCAAACAGCGAAAACTAAAAGAGAAAAGGGGAAAATCTGGAAGAACTATTAAACCATACTGGAGAAAATGGTTAAAGAAGACATATTACTCCGCAAATAAGGGATTTACGAGTTATGAAAACTTGCTTAATGGTGTGCAGGAAGCGAAGATAAAGAAAGGAAGTATAAAGCCCACCCCTCATCAACTTCGTAAGTGGATTAGAGCCCAACCCGCTTATTCCTTACATTTACCACGGCGCAAACATTTAGAAAGAACTCCCTACAGTTCAACCGTCTGTCGCAAAGATCAACTATGGCAAGCAGATTTGTCAGATGTAACGAGCCTTTCCAAAATAAATTCTGGATACAAATATCTACTTTGTGTTATTGATGTGTTTAGCAAATATGCGTGGGTAGAACCAGTTAAAAATAAATCGGCTGATAGTGTAACACAGGGATTCCAGCGTATTGTAAAGAAGGCTCAACCCCGATTATTTGATAGTCTGACGAGTGATAAGGGCGGGGAATTCAATAATAAAACATTTAAGAAATACATTGCCCACCATCTTGGTAAAGCATTTTACACTAGTCAAAATCACGATACCAAATGCGGCGTTATTGAAAGATTTCAGAGGACCCTGAAAACAAAATTATGGAGATATTTAACAACAGTAGACAAACCACGGTTTATTGAAATCTTACCAAGCCTTGTTAAAAGTTATAACAACACCCGTTACTCATCGATTAATTGCAAACCAGCATCTGTGCAGACACCTCACCATGAAATAGCCGTGTGTGATTATATGCAATATCAGAAGCAGCTAAGCGCTAAGAAACATACCAGCAGAGTCGAACAGACACTTTTACCCCCAGGAACTCCTGTGAGAATATCAACTGGTAAGGGAAGTTTTGGAAAAGGATACGAAGAGAATTGGACGAGGGAAATATTTTATGTCATAAGACATGTTAAATACCGGACCCCAGTCGTGTATAAATTGAGAGATTATGCAGGTGATGAGATCAGAGGGACATTTTACGCACCGGAGCTACAACCTGTTAACGAGCCCGAAGCATATGAAATTGAGAAAATCGAGAAAAGGCGCGTAAACAAGGAAACGGGTGTTAAAGAAGTTCTTGTACGATGGAAGGGGAATCCGAAAACGTTCGACCAGTGGTTGCCAGAAACATGTATAGTGTAATGAAAAGATTCTCGGTACACTTTGGTGTATTAGTTGTAATTTCACTGATAATTGGATGTAGTACATATATGTCATTGAGTACCAGCATTGATGAAAGCGATGCAAAAACCATAAAAAGAGTACACAGAGTACTTTATCATTTATTAGACCATCTAACCTCCGCACCAACCAGACCACTACACTTGTATGGCAAGTTCACATGATACAAACAATCAACGATGGATTTTAGTGAAAAGGACAATTTTTATGTCACACTACAGAGTGATGCTAATCCTACCACCAAGCCTGATAATACTCAGCATTCTTACTCTGTTAGTATACCCCATCCCTTAAAATTAGATAGAAATATGTGGAAAGTCGGTATTAGTTCTATTCAAGTACCAGTAACCTGGAACAACTTATCTTCACCCCTAAATATTTTCTCTATACATGTAACAACTCCTGTTCACGAAACAGTTCATAAGGATGGTGAAATCGTGAAAGAAAAATACCATTTTGAATCAAAAACGCTTACACATATCGTTATACCGCCCCGTAACTATACCACTCGACGTTTGTTGTCAGTAATGAATTACCAAGTAAATCGGACTGTCAGAGCATGGGTAACAGAATATTCCAAATCTTTCAAATTATATCAAGGGATAATAACATCTAAAGTACAACTTATCGCCCCTGAAAATCAAGAGTATTTCTATTATAGTAATGATATGGTTTATTAACGAAAGCCTAAATTAAAAGATTTCATGCAAGCAGAGTCAGAGGATTTGGAAGGAGATTTTAGTATTAGCTTTAATGTTTCCAAATACCTAGCTAGTATGCTAGGATTTACAACACTACCCGAGGAAGATGGTATGTGTAATTTGGACCCCCGGACCCACCCCTCGTCAGATACCTGTGTAAACTTCCTCAAAGAACACATTTTCCATAACATGTATGTCTACACAGACATCATAGAAGATCAAATAGTTGGTCATACAATGGCTCCACTGTTGACCTACGTTCCTGTTAGCAAGACTATGCTAAACGACATTGTGTATACAAAAGATCATAATCCTGTACACTATGTAAACCTTAAATGCGACGAGATTCGCTCTGTCGCTGTACTTATAAGGGACGACACTGGTCAACCTGTGCCACTTGAAAGTGGGAGGACAGTAGTGGTTTTACACTTTAGAAAATCATCTGCATTATGAAATACAGTCATATTCCAGTTTATGTGGGTAGGCATTATGGTCAGAGCGGTGCGGGTCTTGGGAATTTGCTAGGTTCTATTGGTAAAATAGCTATGCCCCTGCTGAAATCCACGGGGAAAATGTTGGCGAGAGAAGGTGCAAGGGCTGTTGCAGATGTCATGTCCGATGTCACTATCGGACATAAACCATTCGAGAGTATAAAACGTAGGAGCAGACAGGCTCTTAAAAACACGACTTCTGATTTGAGTGGTTCATTCCAACCGAGACAGTCAAAGAGACGGAAAAGACGGCCGAAGTCGAGAGGCAACAATCAGTCATCATCGCGTAAAAAACAAAGAGTCATATTTTAACGCAGAGTGTAAATACCCAACCATAACAACTATGTCTGAGTATGTACAGTGTGGAAAAAGCGAATTAGATCTGTTTAGTCTCCCTGGCCGTGTAACAACTTTTGAGAATTGCCAGTGGGTTAAATACAGTCCCGTTACAGGGCTTGGAGGGCTTGATGGTACAATAAGATTTGACATAACAAACCCTGTTAACAGCTATATAGATTTAGCAGAATGTTACTTAAGAGTAGTCTATAAAATAACGAAACGAGACGGTACAGATACTCGATTAGAAAATCGGGTAGGTGCAGATGGAGCAATAGCAGCTCGTAGAGATATAGTTGCACCAGTTAACAACTTATTACACAGCTTCTTTAGGGAAATTCGTGTTATAGCTGGTGCCAATCAGATCGAACTTGAGGATAGCCTTGGAACATATCCCTATCGTGCGTGTTTTGAAAACTTGCTGAGTTGTGATGTTTCACAAGAACAGACGTCTCTGATTACTGAGGGGTTCGTTAAAGATAGAGCAGGGTCATTTGACATTCTCACTGTTGGGGCTGAAGATTCGAACACTGGGTTTGTATCACGGCGAGCTAAATCATGTCCTTCAAGACCCACTGAACTTGTAGGGCTTGTACATTGCGATCTGTTTATGCAGCATCGGTACTTGATAGATGGTGTCCCCTTAAAGATAGAATTGATACGTAGCCCAGCTAACTTCTATCTTATGTACGATGGCGGACCTCAGCATAGAGATTACGTAGCTCATATCATGTCCGCTGAATTTTACGTTAGACAGGTCACTGTAACGCCTCAGATACGAGGCGGACATATCCATAGTCTTAATAGAGGATTATCTGTAAAGTATCCAATTACGCAGGTACGCTGTACAGCTCATGAAATTCCAGGAGGTGTTCGTGATTATACATCGGACCAGCTGATTGCCGGCTATGTTCCCAAAAGAGTTGTATTGGGGATTCTTGATAACGACGCGTTTGCTGGTGTACCTACTAAAAATCCGTTTAACTTTCAACATTATAACCTTACACACTTAGCACTCAAAGTAAACGGTCATGAGGTCGGTAAAAAAGCATACTCCTTGAATTTTGAGGAGTTCTCCTCTGAATTGTACGAAACATATTTAGATTTATTTCGAAATACAGGTGGTTTACGGCGTAATGCTTGTCATACTGTAACACCCTCTGATTTCGTTGCAGGGAGTTCCATATACATAATTGATCTGACACCAGATTTAGGAGCTGATGAGAGTCACGTATATAATAAGGTGTCGGGAAAAGTGGGGCTAGAATTAAAATTTTCACAAGCAACACCAAGGGCCTTAACATTAATGGCGTATCAAGAGTACGATTCAGTGATCGAATTTGATAGTTTCAGGAACGCTGCTATACATTAAACATGCTGTACGGGGTTGATATAGAAACGTACGCACAGAATGATAGATTGTTGAGAAAATTTTACAAGGGTACGGTCAGTAGAGATTCATTGATTAAAACTCATAGCCGAGTTGTGCAACAACCGTCACTGGTTTATCCTTCTATGTACGTGTGTAACACTGACAGGGCGTCTCAACCTGGATCCCACTGGTTTGTTATCATCGTAACACAGCCTGGGATTGTTGAATTTTACGATTCGTACGGGCTTGATCTATCCAAAATATGGGTAGAGTTTCCAGTCTTTTGTAAAGAATTTTGGTCAGAGAGCTTATAAGCATAACACGAAATTAATACAGGGTGTATTTTCAACAATGTGCGGGCACCATTCTTTATATTTTTTATCTCGCAGAGTGAGGGGTCTTAACATGAACCAAATAGTTAACTCATTTTCTCAAAATACTACGCTTAATGACAAAAAGGTTTACGACTGGTATTGTAGGAGTAAATTCACTGGTTAATGAAAATGAGATGAACATGTCATGACATGCACGGAATAAAGACTGTCATTGGCTATCTCTCTAGTGGACTGATCTTATAAGTTAGATGGCGAGCACCTCAATCATTACCAGCTACGATTTAAGTGAGGTCACATCAGCAAGCGACAATGACGACCACGAAGAATATAGATGTCGAAAATGGGAGTCGCATGTATAGCGAGCCATATGCACAATACAGACACAATAAAATCCAAGAATCAGACGATCTCGCAACTGACAGCTGCACCGGGTTGGAACGCAGAGGTGTGGATTTGTCATGTTCTCGACACCTAAAGTATGGATATGATATCTGTGGGACTAGTGCAAATCAGGAGGTTTGGGACGACAACAGCAAGCCCAGAAATTCAAAGATGACATTTGCCTCTGCGAGAAAGGATACTTTTGCAAACTGGCCATTACAAACTTCCCAAAAGCCAGCAGATCTAGCGACAAGAGGATTCTTTTACATCGGACGAGACGACTCTGTACAGTGTTTCCAGTGCGGTCTTGAACTGAGTAAATGGAAACATAGTGACATTATTGATCTTGAACATAAAAGATGGAGCTCTGATTGCATGTTCCTGAAAATGACAACTCTACTAGATGAGTACTTTATTGATGTATAAAATAACTGAAAAATGCATTGATGCGGTGTCCACATGCTATCGTTTGTAGTGGAATGAATTTGATTTGCTTCCTTGTTTGTCTGAATAAATACCGTTAAATGACCTCAATTAGTTGTGTTGTTTCTGTGATTGTTGAAATATCGTCTCTTATTGAATCGTCAAAAGTAAGCTCACGAATATCCAAGGTCAGATTGACACTCGCGAGCAGGTGTTAACCACGCGACAGATGCGCCGTTATATCATTACTATGCATGGTCAATAGCTAATATAAAGAGATGTCACGCTAGCTAATTGATACACCACGACACAACAGTCGGTATTTTTAGTTGTCAATGAAATCGTCCCGTTGAGTTAATGAGTCTTAAACATATAGTCAGCTATACTAAGCCTATGCGTATTTGTCAGGTACCCTCCCCACTGCGCGATAGTGCGTGAGCTAATTGATATCCAACGTCACGGCAGACGATAATTTATATTTTTCAATGAGATCATCCTATAAGGGGGTTACTGATTTTGGAAAATTGACATGGAACCTTGTTTTCTTATTTTAATTTGACGTTGAAACTTGATACAATCCGGTTCCTATATCATTATTGTTTTGATGACCAATAACAATTTCCATTACGTCATTATATTACATTTCATAACTATGTCATTATGTCTTAATCCCTTACTGACGAAATAATTTATAATACATCGTTTGTGTGTACGAGGTAACGGCACTTCAATAGCATTTCTTTGAAATGGTGTACCAGTAAAATTCAAAATTTGGCACCAGAGGGGGAAAACATTTAGAGATGTGAACGCTACCTAATTGATAAGACGCGACACGGCTGGCTTTGAATCAGCACGGATATCTGCCATACTTTATTGTCTTAGTTTGATGACGATACTAGAGTAATACACAGATCGCATGGTCGTATGTTGGTGTTGTTGATTGAGATTGAGCATGTGCTAAGTCTAGCCATGGTCACACACTTTCCTTTCAAAGAGTGATGAACGATACGGGCCCACCCCCTGATGCCTTGATGTAGAGGTATATAAACAGGTAGTTACGATAGCGAAGACTACAATACCAACCTTCACACCGAAAAATAAACACTCCAATTAACGTAAATCGGTGTAAGACCGTTTACCACCCGAACACTCATGACTACAGTAATTGGTCAATTAACCCCTTATACCTGTGTTGATCAGAGCACGTTGCTTCGATAATCGCCTTAGCTTTCCTCCCAATTGACACTAGTGACTGCTAAGATGAGCTAAGTTATGCTGATCGTCAAAAATGGATTATGTACCTTGTACTGGGACTTTAAATCTACATGATTGTCAGATTGACACAAGAGTTTGCCTCCTAATTTTAATTTGACGTTTGAGACACGTCAATGACATTTCTTGGAAATATTGTACCGGTAAACTTGAAATTTGTCACCAGAGGGGAAAATAATTAGAGATGTGAACGTTACCTAATTGATACGCCGCGATACGGCTGGCTCTGAATGAACACGATTATCTGCCATACTTTATTTACTTATTTTGATGACGATACTAGAGTAATATGCAGATTGCATGGTCACATGTTGATGTTGTCATTTGCATTTGAGCTTGCGCTAAGGCTAGCCATGGTCAAACACCTTCCTTACAAAGAGTGATGAGCGACACGGACCACCCCTGATGTCTTGATGGAGAGGTCTATAAACCGGTAGTTACGATAGCCAAGACTACAATGACCCCTCCTCGCCGAAAAATAAACACTCCAATTAACGCGACTCGGCACACGTCCATTTAACCCTCCAAACCCCATGACTACAATAATTGGTCAATTAACCCATTCTTGCGTCGATAATTGGGCAATTAAGCTATTAACCTATTGTACCCGTATTGATCGGTCACGACGGCTGGACTCAAATGGGTCAAGCTAACCCGAGTTTAGCAAGGTTTCAAGGTTCTACCATGAATGAGACCTTAGCAAAACCCATAGGGCACCTGCGACCGCTAAGGTGAGGAGCTAAGATATGCCTTAGCGGGTCACAGGTGCCCTAACCCACTACTAGGTAGTCAGGGTTTCAGGAAGAGACACGGGTTGTCAGGGTTTGAGGAAGAGACACAGGCATTGAGGGTTTCGGGAAGAGACACAGGTAGTCAGGGTTTCAGGAAGAGAGACAGGTATTTAGGTTTTCAGAAAGAGACCGAGGTAGTCAGGGTTTCAGGAAGAGACACGGATAGTCAAGGTTTCAGGAAATGACTCGGGTAGTCAGGGTTTCAGGAAGAGACACGGGTTGTCCGGGTTTCAGGAAGATACAAGGGTAGTAAGGGTTTCAGGAAGAGAAACAGGTAGTCAGGGTTTCAGGAAGAGACACAGGTATTGAGGGTTTCGGGAAGAGACACAGTTAGTCACGGTTTATGAAGAGACACGGGTAGACAGGCTTTCAGGAAGAGAAACAGGTAGTCAGGGTTTCAGGAAGAGAGACAGGTATTTAGGTTTTCAGAAAGAGACCGAGGTAGTCAGGGTTTCAGGAAGAGACACGGATAGTCAAGGTTTCAGGAAATGACACGGGTAGTCAGGGTTTCAGGAAGAGACACGGGTTGTCCGGGTTTCAAGAAAAGGACAGGTGAAGTCAGGGTTTCAGGAAGATACACGGGTAGTCATGGTTTCAGGAAGAGACACAGGTAGTCTGAGTTTCAGGAAGAGAAAGGGGTAGTCAGGATTTCAAGAAGAGACACAGGTATTCAGGGTTTCAGGAAGAGACACAGGTAGTCAGGGTTTAGGAAGAGACACAGGTAGTCAGGGTTTAGGAAGAGACACAGTTAGAAGGCTTTAAGGAAGAGGAACATGTAGTCAGGGTTTCAGGAAGAGACACAGGTATTAAGGGTTTCAGAAAGAGACCGAGGTAGTCAGGTTTTCAGGAAGAGACACGGATAGTCAAGGTTTCAGGAAATGACAAGGGAGTCAGGGTTTCAGGAAAATACACTGGTAGTCAGGGTTTCCGGAAGATACATGGGTAGTAAGGGTTTCAGGAAGAGACACGGGTAGTAAGGGTTTCAGGAAGAGACACGGGTAGTCAGGGTTTCAGGAAAAGACACAGGTAGTCAGGGTTTCAGGAAGAGACACAGGCAGTCAGGGTTTCAGGAAGAGACACGGGTAGACAGGTTTTCAAGAAGAGACACAGGTATTCAGGGTTTCAGGAAGAGACACGGGTAACAATGGTTTCCGGAAGAGACACGGGTAGTCAGGTTTACAGGAAGAGACACAGGTATTCAGTTTTTCAGGGAGAGACATGGGTAGTTAGGGTTTTAGGAAAAAACACAGGTAGTAAGGGTTTCAGGAAGAGACAAGGGTAGTCAGGGTTTCAAGAAGAGACACAGGTTGTCAGGGTTTCAGGAAGAGACATGGGTAGTCAGGGTTTCAGATGGAGACACGTTTAGGCAGGGTTACAGGAGAAGACACAGGTATTCAGAATTTCAGAAAGAGACACATGTAGTCAGGGTTTCAGGAATAGACACAGGTATTCAGAATTTCAGAAAGAGACACATGTAGTCAGGGTTTCAGGAAGAGACACAAGTAGTCAGGTTTTCTGGAAGAGACAAAGGTAGTCAGGGTTTCAGGAAGATACACGTGTAGTAAGGGTTTCAGGAAGAGACACGGGTAGTCAGGGTTTCAGGAAAAGACACAGGTATTCAGAGTTTCAGAAAGACACACATGTAGTCAGGGTTTCAGAAAGAGACACATGTAGTCAGGGTTTATGAAGAGACACGGGTAGACAGGCTTTCAGGAAGAGAAACAGGTAGTCAGTCTTTCAGGAAGAGACACAGGTATTTAGGTTTTCAGAAAGAGACCGAGGTAGTCAGGGTTTCAGGAAGAGACACGGATAGTCAAGGTTTCAGGAAATGACACGGGTAGTCAGGGTTTCAGGAAGAGACACGGGTTGTCCGCGTTTCAAGAAAAGGACAGGTGTAGTCAGGGTTTCAGGAAGATACACGGGAAGTCAGGGTTTCAGTAAGAGACACAGGTAGTCTGAGTTTCAGGAAGAGACACACGTAGTCAGGGTTTCAGGAAGATACACGGGTAGTAAGGGTTTCAGGAAGAGACACAGGTAGTCAGGTTTTCAGGAAGAGACACGGGTAGTCAAGGTTTAAAGAAGACACACGGGTAATCAGGGTTTCAAGAAGAGACACAGGTAGTCAGGGTTTAAAGAAGAGACACGAGTTGTCAGGGTTTCAGGAAGAGACACGGGTTTCCAGGGTTTCAGGAAGAGACACAGGTAGTCAGGGTTTAAGGAAGAGACACATGTAGTCAGCGTTTCAGGAAGAGACAGGGGTAGTCAGGGTTTAAAGAAGAGACACGAGTTGTCAGGGTTTCAGGAAGAGACACGGGTTTCCAGGGTTTCAAGAAGAGACACAGGTAGTCAGGGTTTCAGGAAGAGACACAGGTTTTGAGGGTTTCAGGAAAAGACACAGGTTGTCAGGGTTTAGGAAGAGACACGGTTAGAAGGCTTTCAGGAAGAGAAACATGTAGTCAGGGTTTCAGGAAGAGACACAGGTATTAAGGGTTTCAGAAAGAGACCGAGGTAGTCAGGTTTTCAGGAAGAGACACGGATAGTCAAGGTTTCAGGAAATGACACGGGTAGTCAGGGTTTCAGGAAGAGACATTGGAGTCAGGGTTTCAGGAAGATACACTGGTAGTCAGGGTTTCAGGAAGATACATGGGTAGTAAGGGTTTCAGGAAGAGACACGGGTAGTCAGGGTTTCAGGAAAAGACACAGGTAGTCAGGGTTTCGGGAAGAGACACAGGCAGTCAGGGTTTCAGGAAGAGACACGGGTAGACAGGGTTTCAAGAAGAGACACAGGTATTCAGGGTTTCAGGAAGAGACACGGGTAACAATGGTTTCCGGAAGAGACACGGGTAGTCAGAGTTACAGGAAGAGACACAGGTATTCAGTTTTTCAGGGAGAGACACGGGTAGTTAGGATTTCAGGACAAACACAGGTAGTAAGGGTTTCAGGAAGAGACAAGGGTAGTCAGGGTTTCAAGAAGAGACACAGGTTGTCAGGGTTTCAGGAAGATACATAGGTAGTCAGGGTTTCAGATGGAGACACGTTTAGGCAGGGTTACAGGAGAAGACACAGGTAGTCAGGGTTTTAGGAAGAGACACGGGTAGTCAGGGTTTCAGGAAGAGACACGGGTATTCAGAATTTCAGGAATAGACACAGGTATTCAAAATTTCAGAAAGAGACAAATGTGGTCAGGGTTTATGAAGAGACATGGGTAGACAGGCTTTCAGGAAGAGAAACAGGTCGTCAGGGTTTCAGGAAGAGAGACAGGTATTTAGGTTTTCAGAAAGAGACCGAGGTAGTCAGGGTTTCAGGAAGAGACACGGATAGTCAAGGTTTCAGGAAATGACACGGGTAGTCAGGGTTTCAGGAAGAGACACGGGTTGTCCGGGTTTCAAGAAAAGGACAGGTGTAGTCAGGGTTTCAGGAAGATACACGGGTAGTCAGGGTTTCAGGAAGAGACACGGGTTGTCCGGGTTTCAAGAAAAGGACAGGTGTAGTCAGGGTTTCAGGAAGATACACGGGTAGTCAGGGTTTCAGGAAGAGACACAGGTAGTCTGAGTTTCAGGAAGAGAAAGGGGTAGTCAGGATTTCAAGAAGAGACACAGGTAGTCAGGGTTTCAGGAAGAGACACAGGTAGTCAGGGTTTAGGAAGAGACACAGGTGGTCAGGGTTTAGGAAGAGACACAGTAAGAAGGCTTTAAGGAAGAGGAACATGTAGTCATGGTTTCAGGAAGAGACACAGGTATAAAGGGTTTCAGAAAGAGACCGAGGTAGTCAGGTTTTCAGGAAAAGACACAGGTATTCAGAGTTTCAGAAAGAGACACATGTAGTCAGGTTTCAGGAAGATACACAAGTAGTCAGGTTTTCAGGAAGAGATACAGGTAGTCAGGGTTTCAGGAAGATACACGGGTAGTAAGGGTTTCAGGAAGATACACGGGTAGTCAGGGTTTCAGGAAGAGACACAGGTAGTCAGGTTTTCAGGAAGAGACACGGGTAGTCAGGGTTTCAAGAAGAGACACGGGTAATCAGGGTTTCAAGAAGAGACACGGGTAGTCAAGGTTTCAGGAAAAAACGCAAGTAGTAAGGGTTTCAGGAAGAGACACGGATAGTTTGAATTTCAGGAAGAGATGCAGGTAGTCAGGGTTTCAGGTAGAGACACGGGTAGTCAGGTTTACAGGAAGAGACACAGGTATTCAGTTTTTCAGGGAGAGACATGGGTAGTTAGGGTTTTAGGAAAAAACACAGGTAGTAAGGGTTTCAGGAAGAGACAAGGGTAGTCAGGGTTTCAAGAAGAGACACAGGTTGTCAGGGTTTCAGGAAGAGACATGGGTAGTCAGGGTTTCAGATGGAGACACGTTTAGGCAGGGTTACAGGAGAAGACACAGGTATTCAGAATTTCAGAAAGAGACACATGTAGTCAGGGTTTCAGGAATAGACACAGGTATTCAGAATTTCAGAAAGAGACACATGTAGTCAGGGTTTCAGGAAGAGACACAAGTAGTCAGGTTTTCTGGAAGAGACACAGGTAGTCAGGGTTTCAGGAAGATACACGTGTAGTAAGGGTTTCAGGAAGAGACACGGGTAGTCAGGGTTTCAGGAAAAGACACAGGTATTCAGAGTTTCAGAAAGACACACATGTAGTCAGGGTTTCAGAAAGAGACACATGTAGTCAGGGTTTATGAAGAGACACGGGTAGACAGGCTTTCAGGAAGAGAAACAGGTAGTCAGTCTTTCAGGAGGAGACACAGGTATTTAGGTTTTCAGAAAGAGACCGAGGTAGTCAGGGTTTCAGGAAGAGACACGGATAGTCAAGGTTTCAGGAAATGACACGGGTAGTCAGGGTTTCAGGAAGAGACACGGGTTGTCCGCGTTTCAAGAAAAGGACAGGTGTAGTCAGGGTTTCAGGAAGATACACGGGTAGTCAGGGTTTCAGTAAGAGACACAGGTAGTCTGAGTTTCAGGAAGAGACACACATAGTCAGGGTTTCAGGAAGATACACGGGTAGTAAGGGTTTCAGGAAGAGACACAGGTAGTCAGGTTTTCAGGAAGAGACACGGGTAGTCAAGGTTTAAAGAAGACACACGGGTAATCAGGGTTTCAAGAAGAGACACAGGTAGTCAGGGTTTAAAGAAGAGACACGAGTTGTCAGGGTTTCAGGAAGAGACACGGGTTTCCAGGGTTTCAGGAAGAGACACAGGTAGTCAGGGTTTAAGGAAGAGACACATGTAGTCAGCGTTTCAGGAAGAGACAGGGGTAGTCAGGATTTCAAGAAGAGACACAGCTAGTCAGGGTTTCAGGAAGAGACACAGGTTTTGAGGGTTTCAGGAAGAGACACAGGTAGTCAGGGTTTAGGAAGAGACACGGTTAGAAGGCTTTCAGGAAGAGAAACATGTAGTCAGGGTTTCAGGAAGAGACACAGGTATTAAGGGTTTCAGAAAGAGACCGAGGTAGTCAGGTTTTCAGGAAGAGACACGGATAGTCAAGGTTTCAGGAAATGACACGGGTAGTCAGGGTTTCAGGAAGAGACATTGGAGTCAGGGTTTCAGGAAGATACACTGGTAGTCAGGGTTTCAGGAAGATACATGGGTAGTAAGGGTTTCAGGAAGAGACACGGGTAGTCAGGGTTTCAGGAAAAGACACAGGTAGTCAGGGTTTCGGGAAGAGACACAGGCAGTCAGGGTTTCAGGAAGAGACACGGGTAGACAGGGTTTCAAGAAGAGACACAGGTATTCAGGGTTTCAGGAAGAGACACGGGTAACAATGGTTTCCGGAAGAGACACGGGTAGTCAGAGTTACAGGAAGAGACACAGGTATTCAGTTTTTCAGGGAGAGACACGGGTAGTTAGGATTTCAGGACAAACACAGGTAGTAAGGGCTTCAGGAAGAGACAAGGGTAGTCAGGGTTTCAAGAAGAGACACAGGTTGTCAGGGTTTCAGGAAGATACATAGGTAGTCAGGGTTTCAGATGGAGACACGTTTAGGCAGGGTTACAGGAGAAGACACAGGTAGTCAGGGTTTTAGGAAGAGACACAGGTAGTCAGGGTTTCAGGAAGAGACACGGGTATTCAGAATTTCAGGAATAGACACAGGTATTCAAAATTTCAGAAAGAGACAAATGTGGTCAGGGTTTATGAAGAGACATGGGTAGACAGGCTTTCAGGAAGAGAAACAGGTCGTCAGGGTTTCAGGAAGAGAGACAGGTATTTAGGTTTTCAGAAAGAGACCGAGGTAGTCAGGGTTTCAGGAAGAGACACGGATAGTCAAGGTTTCAGGAAATGACACGGGTAGTCAGGGTTTCAGGAAGAGACACGGGTTGTCCGGGTTTCAAGAAAAGGACAGGTGTAGTCAGGGTTTCAGGAAGATACACGGGTAGTCAGGGTTTCAGGAAGAGACACAGGTAGTCTGAGTTTCAGGAAGAGAAAGGGGTAGTCAGGATTTCAAGAAGAGACACAGGTAGTCAGGGTTTCAGGAAGAGACACAGGTAGTCAGGGTTTAGGAAGAGACACAGGTGGTCAGGGTTTAGGAAGAGACACAGTAAGAAGGATTTAAGGAAGAGGAACATGTAGTCATGGTTTCAGGAAGAGACACAGGTATAAAGGGTTTCAGAAAGAGACCGAGGTAGTCAGGTTTTCAGGAAAAGACACAGGTATTCAGAGTTTCAGAAAGAGACACATGTAGTCAGGTTTCAGGAAGATACACAAGTAGTCAGGTTTTCAGGAAGAGATACAGGTAGTCAGGGTTGCAGGAAGATACACGGGTAGTAAGGGTTTCAGGAAGATACACGGGTAGTCAGGGTTTCAGGAAGAGACACAGGTAGTCAGGTTTTCAGGAAGAGACACGGGTAGTCAGGGTTTCAAGAAGAGACACGGGTAATCAGGGTTTCAAGAAGAGACACGGGTAGTCAAGGTTTCAGGAAAAAACGCAAGTAGTAAGGGTTTCAGGAAGAGACACGGGTAGTTAGAATTTCTGGAAGAGATGCAGGTAGTCAGGGTTTCAGGTAGAGACACGGGTAGTCATGGTTTCAGGAAGAGACACGGGTAGTCAGGATTTCCAGCAAGGGACCAAGGTAGTGTTTGTTTCAACAGGAGAGACAGGCAGTAACAGATTTTGGATGAGACCAATTTTATCAGATATTCACAGATACAAATGCAATAAAATATTTCGAAAGAGATTCAGGTAGAAAGAAAGTAATTCAAAGGTACTGTGATATTTAGGAAATATGAGAATGTAGTGAGAAATTCAGAATGAGACAAAAGTAGGAACAACGGTAGTGAGAGTCTGCGACGTTGAGTTATTCTTTGAGAGTCAAAGAGTATGATATATTGTTTGAAATACAGATATATGGTGTGCTAGTTTGGGAGAGCAGAGAAGATATTTTCTAGATGGGTAAAGGAAAGAGATTCAGGAGGAAACAAAAGTAATGGAATGTTCAGTCAGAGGCAGAGTTTATAAAGAGAAACATAGATAGTGAGAGATCAAGGGAGAGTCCACGATAGTGAGAGATCAAGGGAGAGTCCACGATAGTGAGAGATCAAGGGAGAGTCCACGATAGTGGGAGATTCTTGAAGAATCACGATAGAGGGAGATTCCTGAAGGGTCAACGATGGTGAGAGATCAAGGGAGAGTCAACGATAGTGAGAGATCAAGGGGGAGTCAACGATAGTGAGAGATCAAGGGAGAGTCAACGATAGTGAGAGATCAAGGGAGAGTCAACGGTAGTGAGAAGTCAAGGGAGAGTCAATGATAGTGGGAGATTATTGAAGAGTCAACGTTAGTGATAGATGTAGGCAAGAGTCAACGATAGTGAGAGTTTCTATGAGAGTCAACGATAGTGAGAGATGTTTGGAGAGTGAACGATAGTGAGAGATGTAGGCAAGAGTCAACGATAGTGATTTTGTAGGCAAGAATCAATGATAGTGAGAGATGTAGGCAAGAGTCAACGATAGTGAGAGATGTAGGCAAGAGTCAACGATAGTGAGAGATGTAGGCAAGAGTCAACGATAGTGAGAGATGTAGGCAAGAGTCTACGATAGTGAGATATGTAGGCAAGAGTCAACGATATTGAGAGATGTAGGCAAGAGTCAACGATAGTGAGAGATGTAGGCAAGAGTCAATGATAGTGAGATATGTAGGCAAGAGTCAACGATAGTGAGAGATGGAGGCAAGAGTCAACGATAGTGAGAGATGGAGGCAAGAGTCAATGATAGTGAGAGTTGTAAGCAAGAGTCAACGATAGTGAGAGATCAAGGGAGAGTCAACGATAGTGAGAGATGTAAGCAAGAGTCAACGATAGTGAGAGATGTAGGCAAGAGTCAACGATAGTGAGAGATGTAGGCAAGAGTCAACGATATTGAGAGGTGTAGGCAAGAGTCAACGATAGTGAAAGATGTAGGCAAGAGTCAACGATAGTGAGAGATGGAGGCAAGAGTCAACGATAGTGAGAGATGGAGGCAAGAGTCAACGATAGTGAGAGTTGTAAGCAAGAGTCAACGATAGTGAGAGATCAAGGGAGAGTCAACGATAGTGAGAGATGTAAGCAAGAGTCAACGATAGTGAGAGATGTAGGCAAGAGTCAACGATAGTGAGAGATGTAGGCAAGAGTCAACGATATTGAGAGGTGTAGGCAAGAGTCAACGATAGTGAAAGATGTAGGCAAGAGTCAACGATAGTGAGAGATGGAGGCAAGAGTCAACGATAGTGAGAGATGAAATGAGAGTAAACGATAGCGAGGGTGTCAGGTAGAAATCAGTAAGTGCTTGATTGAGGGAATTGGTGGCATGGAAAATGAAGCCAGACAGTTTAAATTGAGAAGGGGATAATGAACTGGCGGAATGAAGGGTTGATGTAGAAGTCAGATCATATGACAGGGAGAACTAAGATAGAAGCCAGACAATCAACAGTATGCTTAAGGAAGATCCAGTGATTCCAAATCAAGTGAGTCCGTACCTTGCATGACTCAGGAGTTTGAACACTTCTCTGACCCTCAGTTCGATCTGTAAAACGAAAAAACAACACAGTCATTGGTAAGCAAATTCAATAACCTTTCAATAACCTGTTTAAATGTGAATTAATAAAAACATTTTATGAAAGAAATGCAACAATATGATAAACTTGATATATAAACTGCTTTTAATATGTCCAGGGTAGTACACAGAAGACATCATATGAAGGTGACAACCAGACTTTAGACTGCTATTCATCATTCAAATAGCAAAGTTATTTCCTATTCGCCTTTCATATTGTTCACAAATTCAAATGACCGAAAGCAAATTTATTTGTCTGTCGTAATGCAGTGAAAAAGTGAATGATGAATAGCAAATATTTTTGCTTTTCAACTTTCGTCTTCAAAATCAGTATGCTCATTGGGTAAATGAGGACAGTTTCACACATTTCTGTAAGCTATACCGGTTTAAAGCCTTATTATTAACACATATCCTGTATCATCACCAATTAAAGTCCGAGGATTTGCTCTGCGAGCAGTCTGGATTAGTGTTAAGACTTTCCCCCTAAAACGGAAAAACTTCCAACAAATAGGACATAACTTTGAATTTATTTTTTTGCGAAAAAAGCTTAAAAAAATGTATTTTCTTTAAATCACATTTTGATCCCAAATTACATTTACTTTGACTTGTTCACAAAAAAAATAGCAAAAGTTGTTTCTCTATAACTTTCAAACTTTTTATTCTCCTATAAGGACAGTTCCATACATTTATGTAAGCTATTTACCAGTTTGATGACTAATACATATTTTTTTAAGCAAATATCCTATTTTATCACGAATTAAAACCCGAGGATTTGCTCTGGGAGCAGTCTGAATTAGTGGGAAGACTTTCCCCCTTGAATGGAAAACTCATAACAAATAGAACCTAACTTTGAATAAATATTGTTGTGCAAAACCTTATCATTTTCTATAAATCACACTTTGATCCTAAATAACACTTAGTTTAAATGTTGAGAGTAAAACATAGCTAAAGTTTTCCCTGTGTGCCTTGAAAACTATTCCGTATAATGTTGATATACATGTAACAGTCTAACCCCTCTGATGGGAGCAGTGCACTGTTATGGACGTGCATCAATCAGTTAAACGTATTTTGGAAACTTACAATAATGTTTAATAGGTCATGTAATTACTGTGCATGTAAATGGGCCTTGTGGTTTCGGTTTCTACATATCAAAATGTGATTTATATAAAATAATTATAGGTTTTTCACAAAGGTCACAAGCACAAGATTAAGAACCTTTTTAAACTCATGATAATGGAATAACTTCTTTATGCAACAAGTGAATATAATTTGGTATCAGACGAACGAAAGTGAACCATGCATGGATATGAATCAATGGCTATACAATAGGAATAGCACATGGATATCAATAAGGAGAAGCCTATTCTACTTTGCTGTTGTTCCTCCTTGTTCTGGCGGTAGGCTGGTGTGTGGTGGATAGATTGGTGTCCTCCAACTGACATGTTCACAGTGTCGCCCTCCACAGATACATCCCCAAACTGCTGAGTCACGTTCACGGTCAAATTCTTCTGAATTACTGAAAATAGTTTTCTCTGCTTGAATTCAAAGCTTTAGAATCATACAAGAGTTAGTAATAAATTAACTGACCCATCTCTTTCATAGATTAAGATTTTTATGAAAACATAATGTATAAATAAAAATGCAGTTTTGAAATGATGAATATACTATTTTATTAAATGTCATTATGTGATTATATATCGTGTTCAAACCCTGGCTCAATTTGTTACTAAACTCGCTAATTACGCAAATCAAGAGAGTTCATATTAGCAACGCATTATTAATAAGCTTCATCTTGGAGATGTATTAAATAAGTATTAAATTTGCAATATGAACATATCACTATTTTATTTAGTTTGATTATTCTAACCCACAATTTCACATCATTTAATCACTTTACCAGTGTCACGAAATAGCCCTAGAGTGTCAACATCAACACCACAACACAACGCATAGGGAAGATACAACAATAAATTTATTCACAAAAGAAAATAACAAAACACCCTTGTTTCACACCACATGCACTCACCTTCACACTTGATAACTAAGTCACTCTCTACTCCCAAATACACATTACATTCAACCTCTCCACACCTTCATTCACCTCTCAAGTTCATACACCTTACTCTCAACATACTTCACAACACGACAGATTCATCCTACACGCACAAGGAACTCACACTCACCCTTCATCTCACGCGGTAAATACAATACAAAAGGCTAACTAAAACTACCTATATTTTTGTTACTTAATAAATGATACTAATTATTATTACAGATTACCAGGTGTCAACTTCACTCTACTATCTCAACAAGGCAAATAACATTAATGATTCGTACAACCATATTTGTAATATAGCAACGAATTGATGGGAATGGTCAACTGAGTAAAATGTTCATTATATGATGTAACAGTGTCACGTCCATGTCGTACACATGAGGTCATGGAGGATCAAGAATGCGTCGCCACCCTTGCCTCGGACACCACTGGGTCCTCCCAGTCCTGGTACACACATTAGTGTACAACACATGGAGTACACACTCCGTACACGTCACAGGCAGCGACTGGCTCGGGTCATCCACGGGATACACACCAACCTGGCCAAGGTCACTCCCTGGATACCATCAATCAGTCCCAACACTGCAGACTACACACGTCGTCGTCATGACTACTCCTGAGGGACTGTCCTCAGTACCTCAGTGCCTCTAGGCGCCTACGTCATCACACCATTGGCCCAGACGACCAAATATGAGCTTAACGAAACTCGTCCGACGTGGTACCGCTCTAAAATTGCTGTGCCCTGAATCTATCGCCGACTCTAAGCTAAATATACTTCCCGCACGTGCTGCATGCTTTTCCCGCACGTCAGCCAACCTTCAGTAGTGGGCGCTCGCCCGCTCTCACCTAAACTACTTAGTTTTAAAGACTTGGTTGTGACAACCAGTATATCCACAAAACCCTGCTGTCCCGGGTTGGGGGACCAGTCGATGCTCGGTGTGTGCACTTCCTGTAGACACTGCTGTCCCTGGTGTGGAGACCAGTTGATGCTCGGTGTGTGCACTTCCTGAAGACACTGCTGTCTCTGGTGTGGAAACCAATTGATTCTCGGTGTGTTCACTTCCTGTAGACACTGCTGTCCCTGGTATGGGGACCAGTTGATGCTCGGTGTGTGCACTTCCTGTAGACACTGCTGTCCCTGGTGTGGGGACCAGTTGATGCTCGGTGTGTGTGCACTTCCTGTAGACACTGCTGTCCCTGGTGTTGGGACCAGTTGATGGTCGGTGTGTGCACTTCCTGAAGACACTGCTGTTCCTGGTGTGGAGACCAGTTGATGCTCGGTGTGTGCACTTCCTGTTGACACTGCTGTCCCTGGTGTGGGGACCAGTTGATGCTCGGTGTGTGCACTTCCTGTAGACACTGCTGTCCCTGGTGTGGAAACCAGTTGATGCTCGGTGTGTGCACTTCCTGTAGACACTGCTGTCCCTGGTGTGGAAACCAGTTAATGCTCGGTGTGTGCACTTCCTGTAGACACTGCTGTCCCTGGTGTGGGGACCAGTTGATGCTCGGTGTGTGCACTTCCTGTAGACACTGCTGTCCCTGGTGTGGGGACCAGTTGATGCTCGGTGTGTGTGCACTTCCTGTAGACACTGCTGTCCCTGGTGTTGGGACCAGTTGATGGTCGGTGTGTGCACTTCCTGAAGACACTGCTGTTCCTGGTGTGGAGACCAGTTGATGCTCGGTGTGTGCACTTCCTGTTGACACTGCTGTCCCTGGTGTGGGGACCAGTTGATGCTCGGTGTGTGCACTTCCTGTATACACTGCTGTCCCTGGTGTGGAAACCAGTTGATGCTCGGTGTGTGCACTTCCTGTAGACACTGCTGTCCCTGGTGTGGAAACCACTTGATGCTCGGTGTGTGCACTTCCTGTAGACACTGCTGTCCCTGGTGTGGGGACCAGTTGATGCTCGGTGTGTGCACTTCCTGTAGACACTGCTGTCCCTGGTGTGGGGACCAGTTGATGCTCGGTGAGTATGCACTTCCTGTAGACACTGCTGTCCCTGGTGTTGGGACCAGTTGATGCTCGGTGTGTGCACTTCCTGTAGACACTGCTGTCCCTGGTGTGGAAACCAGTTGATGCTCGGTGTGTGCACTTCCTGAAGACACTGCTGTCCCTGGTGTGGAAACCAGTTGATGCTCGGTGTGTGCACATCCTGTAGACACTGCTGTCCCTGGTGTGGGGACCAGTTGATGCTCGGTATGTGCACTTCCTGTAGACACTGCTGTCCCTGGTGTGGGGACCAGTTGATGCTCAGTGTGTGTGCACTTCCTGTAGACACTGTTGTCCCTGGTGTTGGGACCAGTTGATGCTCGGTGTGTGCACTTCCTGAAGACACTGCTGTCCCTGGTGTGGAGACCAGTTGATGCTCGGTGTGTGCACTTCCTGTTGACACTGCTGTACTTGGTGTGGGGAACAGTTGATGGTCGGTGTGTGCACTTCCTGTAGACACTGCTGTCCCTGGTGTGGAAACCAGTTGATGCTCGGTGTGTGCACTTCCTGTAGACACTGCTGTCCCTGGTGTGGAAACCAGTTGATGCTCGGTGTGTGCACTTCCTGTAGACACTGCTGTCCCTGGTGTGGGGACCAGTTGTACTCGGTGTGTGCACTTCCTGTAGACACTGCTGTCCCTGGTGTGGGGACCAGTTGATGCTCGGTGTGTGCACTTCCTGTAGACACTGCTGTCCCTGGTGTTGGGACCAGTTGATGCTCGGTGTGTGCACTTCCTGTAGACACTGCTGTCCCTGGTGTGGAAACCAGTTGCTGCTCGGTGTGTGCACTTCCTGTAGACACTGCTGTCCCTGGTGTGGAAACCAGTTGATGCTCGGTGTGTGCACTTCCTGTAGACACTGCTGTCCCTGGTGTTGGGACCAGTTGATGCTCGGTGTGTGTGCACTTCCTGTAGACACTGCTGTCCCTGGTGTTGGGACCAGTTGATGCTCGGTGTGTGCACTTCCTGTAGACACTGCTGTCCCTGGTGTGGAGACCAGTTGATGCTCGGTGTGTGCACTTCCTGAAGACACTGCTGTCCCTTGAGTGGAAACCAATTGATGCTCGGTGTGTGCACTTCCTGTATACACTGCTGTCCCTGGTATGGGGACCAGTTGCTGCTCGGTGTGTGCACTTCCTGTAGACACTGCTGTCCCTGGTGTGGAAACCAGTTGATGCTCGGTGTGTGCACTTCCTGTAGACACTGCTGTCCCTGGTGTTGGGACCAGTTGATGCTCGGTGTGTGTGCACTTCCTGTAGACACTGCTGTCCCTGGTGTGGAAACCAGTTGATGCTCGGTGTGTGCACTTCCTGTAGACACTGCTGTCCCTGGTGTGGAAACCAGTTGATGCTCGGTGTGTGCACATCCTGTAGACACTGCTGTCCCTGGTGTGGGGACCAGTTGAAGCTCGGTGTGTGCACTTCCTGTAGACACTGCTGTCCCTGGTGTGGGGACCAGTTGATGCTCGGTGTGTGCACTTCCTGTAGACACTGCTGTCCCTGGTGTGGGGACATGTTGATGCTCGGTGTGTGCACTTCCTGTAGACACTGCTGTTCCTGGTGTGGGGACCAGTTGATGCTCGGTGAGTGTGCACTTCCTGTAGACACTGCTGTCCCTGGTGTTGGGACCAGTTGATGCTCGGTGTGTGCACTTCCTGTAGACACTGCTGTCCCTGGTGTGGAAACCAGTTGATGTTCGGTGTGTGCACTTCCTGTAGACACTGCTGTCCCTGGTGTGGAAACCAGTTGATGCTCGGTGTGTGCACATCCTGTAGACACTGCTGTCCCTGGTGTGGGGACCAGTTGATGCTCGGTGTGTGCACTTCCTGTAGACACTGCTGTCCCTGGTGTGGGGACCAGTTGATGCTCAGTGTGTGTGCACTTCCTGTAGACACTGCTGTCCCTGGTGTTGGGACCAGTTGATGCTCGGTGTGTGCACTTCCTGTAGACACTGCTGTCCCTGGTGTGGAGACCAGTTGATGCTCGGTGTGTGCACTTCCTGTTGACACTGCTGTACTTGGTGTGGGGAACAGTTGATGGTCGGTGTGTGAACTTCCTGTAGACACTGCTGTCCCTGGTGTGGAAACCAGTTGATGCTCGGTGTGTGCACTTCCTGTAGACACTGCTGTCCCTGGTGTGGAAACCAGTTGATGCTCGGTGTGTGCACTTCCTGTAGACACTGCTGTCCCTGGTGTGGGGACCAGTTGATGCTCGGTGTGTGCACTTCCTGTAGACACTGCTGTCCCTGGTGTGGGGACATGTTGATGCTCGGTGTGTGCACTTCCTGTAGACACTGCTGTTCCTGGTGTGGGGACCAGTTGATGCTCGGTGAGTGTGCACTTCCTGTAGACACTGCTGTCCCTGGTGTTGGGACCAGTTGATGCTCGGTGCATGCACTTCCTGTAGACACTGCTGTCCCTGGTGTGGAAACCAGTTGATGTTCGGTGTGTGCACTTCCTGTAGACACTGCTGTCCCTGGTGTGGAAACCAGTTGATGCTCGGTGTGTGCACATCCTGTAGACACTGCTGTCCCTGGTGTGGGGACCAGTTGATGCTCGGTGTGTGCACTTCCTGTAGACACTGCTGTCCCTGGTGTGGGGACCAGTTGATGCTCAGTGTGTGTGCACTTCCTGTAGACACTGCTGTCCCTGGTGTTGGGACCAGTTGATGCTCGGTGTGTGCACTTCCTGTAGACACTGCTGTCCCTGGTGTGGAGACCAGTTGATGCTCGGTGTGTGCACTTCCTGTTGACACTGCTGTACTTGGTGTGGGGAACAGTTGATGGTCGGTGTGTGAACTTCCTGTAGACACTGCTGTCCCTGGTGTGGAAACCAGTTGATGCTCGGTGTGTGCACTTCCTGTAGACACTGCTGTCCCTGGTGTGGAAACCAGTTGATGCTCGGTGTGTGCACTTCCTGTAGACACTGCTGTCCCTGGTGTGGGGACCAGTTGTACTCGGTGTGTGCACTTCCTGTAGACACTGCTGTCCCTGGTGTGGGGACCAGTTGATGCTCGGTGTGTGCACTTCCTGTAGACACTGCTGTCCCTGGTGTTGGGACCAGTTGATGCTCGGTGTGTGCACTTCCTGTAGACACTGCTGTCCCTGGTGTGGAAACCAGTTGCTGCTCGATGTGTGCACTTCCTGTAGACACTGCTGTCCCTGGTGTGGAAACCAGTTGATGCTCGGTGTGTGCACTTCCTGTAGACACTGTCCCTGGTTTTGGGACCAGTTGATGATCGGTGTGTGTGCATTTCCTGTAGACACTGCTGTCCCTGGTGTTGGGACCAGTTGATGCTCGGTGTGTGCACTTCCTGTAGACACTGCTGTCCCTGGTGTGGAGACCAGTTGATGCTCGGTGTGTGCACTTCCTGAAGACACTACTGTCCCTTTAGTGGAACCCAATTGATGCTCGATGTGTGCACTTCCTGTAGACACTGCTGTCCCTGGTATGGGGACCAGTTGCTGCTCGGTATGTGCACTTCCTGTAGACACTGCTGTCCCTGGTATGGGGACCAGTTGCTGCTCGGTATGTGCACTTCCTGTAAACACTGCTGTCCCTGGTGTGGAAACCAGTTGATGCTCGGTGTGTGCACTTCCTGTAGACACTGCTGTCCCTGGTGTGGGGACCAGTTGATGCTCGGTGTGTGCACTTCCTGTAGACACTGCTGTCCCTGGTATGGGGACCAGTTGCTGCTCGGAATGTGCACTTCCTGTAGACACTGCTGTCCCTGGTGTGGAAACCAGTTGATGCTCGGTGTGTACACTTCCTGTAGACACTGCTGTCCCTGGTGTGGAAACCAGTTGATGCTCGGTGTGTGCACTTCCTGTAGACACTGCTGTCCCTGGTGTGGGGACCAGTTGATGCTCGGTGTGTGCACTTCCTGTAGACACTGCTGTCCCTGGTGTGGGGACCAGTTGATGCTCGGTGTGTGCACTTCCTGTAGACACTGCTGTCCCTGGTGTGGGGACCAGTTGATGCTCGGTGAGTGTGCACTTCCTGTAGACACTGCTGTCCCTGGTGTTGGGACCAGTTGATGCTCGGTGTGTGCACTTCCTGTAGACACTGCTGTCCCTGGTGTGGAAACCAGTTGATGCTCGGTGTGTGCACTTCCTGTAGACACTGCTGTCCCTGGTGTGGAAACCAGTTGATGCTCGGTGTGTGCACATCCTGTAGACACTGCTGTCCCTGGTGTGGGGACCACTTGATGCTCGGTGTGTGCACTTCCTGTAGACACTGCTGTCCCTGGTGTGGGGACCAGTTGATGCTCAGTGTGTGTGCACTTCCTGTAGACACTGCTGTCCCTGGTGTTGGGACCAGTTGATGCTCGGTGTGTGCACTTCCTGAAGACACTGCTGTCCCTGGTGTGGTGACCAGTTGATGCTCGGTGTGTGCACTTCATGTTGACACTGCTGTCCCTGGTGTGGGGAACAGTTGATGGTCGGTGTGTGCACTTCCTGTAGACACTGCTGTCCCTGGTGTGGAAACCAGTTGATGCTCGGTGTGTGCACTTCCTGTAGACACTGCTGTCCCTGGTGTGGAAACCAGTTGATGCTCGGTGTGTGCACTTCCTGTAGACACTGCTGTCCCTGGTGTGGGGACCAGTTGATGCTCGGTGTGTGCACTTCCTGTAGACACTGCTGTCCCTGGTGTGGGGACCAGTTGTACTCGGTGTGTGCACTTCCTGTAGACACTGCTGTCCCTGGTGTGGGGACCAGTTGATGCTCGGTGTGTGCACTTCCTGTAGACACTGCTGTCCCTGGTGTTGGGACCAGTTGATGCTCGGTGTGTGCACTTCCTGTAGACACTGCTGTCCCTGGTGTGGAAACCAGTTGATGCTCGGTGTGTGCACTTCCTGTAGACACTGCTGTCCCTGGTGTGGAAACCAGTTGATGCTCGGTGTGTGCACTTCCTGTAGACACTGTCCCTGGTGTTGGGACCAGTTGATGATCGGTGTGTGTGCATTTCCTGTAGACACTGCTGTCCCTGGTGTTGGGACCAGTTAATGCTCGGTGTGTGCACTTCCTGTAGACACTGCTGTCCCTGGTGTGGAGACCAGTTGATGCTCGGTGTGTGCACTTCCTGAAGACACTACTGTCCCTTTAGTGGAACCCAATTGATGCTCGGTGTGTGCACTTCCTGTAGACACTGCTGTCCCTGGTATGGGGACCAGTTGCTGCTCGGTATGTGCACTTCCTGTAGACACTGCTGTCCCTGGTATGGGGACCAGTTGCTGCTCGGTATGTGCACTTCCTGTAGACACTGCTGTCCCTGGTGTGGAAACCAGTTGATGCTCGGTGTGTGCACTTCCTGTAGACACTGCTGTCCCTGGTGTGGGGACCAGTTGATGCTCGGTGTGTGCACTTCCTGTAGACACTGCTGTCCCTGGTATGGGGACCAGTTGCTGCTCGGTATGTGCACTTCCTGTAGACACTGCTGTCCCTGGTGTGGAAACCAGTTGATGCTCGGTGTGTGTGCACTTCCTGTAGACACTGCTGTCCCTGGTGTGGAAACCAGTTGATGCTCGGTGTGTGCACTTCCTGTAGACACTGCTGTCCCTGGTGTGGGGACCAATTGATGCTCGGTGTGTGCACTTCCTGTAGACACTGCTGTCCCTGGTGTGGGGACCAGTTGATGCTCGGTGTGTGCACTTCCTGTAGACACTGCTGTCCCTGGTGTGGGGACCAGTTGATGCTCGGTGAGTGTGCACTTCCTGTAGACACTGCTGTCCCTGGTGTTGGGACCAGTTGATGCTCGGTGTGTGCACTTCCTGTAGACACTGCTGTCCCTGGTGTCGGGACCAGTTGATGCTCGGTGTGTGCACTACCTGTAGACACTGCTGTCCCTGGTGTGGAAACCAGTTGATGCTCGGTGTGTGCACATCCTGTAGACACTGCTGTCCCTGGTGTGGGGACCACTTGATGCTCGGTGTGTGCACTTCCTGTATACACTGCTGTCCCTGGTGTGGGGACCAGTTGATGCTCAGTGTGTGTGCACTTCCTGTAGACACTGCTGTCCCTGGTGTTGGGACCAGTTGATGCTCGGTGTGTGCACTTCCTGAAGACACTGCTGTCCCTGGTGTGGTGACCAGTTGATGCTCGGTGTGTGCACTTCATGTTGACACTGCTGTCCCTGGTGTGGGGAACAGTTGATGGTCGGTGTGTGCACTTCCTGTAGACACTGCTGTCCCTGGTGTGGAAACCAGTTGATGCTCGGTGTGTGCACTTCCTGTAGACACTGCTGTCCCTGGTGTGGAAACCAGTTGATGCTCGGTGTGTGCACTTCCTGTAGACACTGCTGTCCCTGGTGTGGGGACCAGTTGTATTCGGTGTGTGCACTTCCTGTAGACACTGCTGTCCCTGGTGTTGGGACCAGTTGATGCTCGGTGTGTGCACTTCCTGTAGACACTGCTGTCCCTGGTGTTGGGACCATTTGATGCTCGGTGTGTGCACTTCCTGTAGACACTGCTGTCCCTGGTGTGGAAACCAGTTGCTGCTCGGTGTGTGCACTTCCTGTAGACACTGCTGTCCCTGGTGTGGAAACCAGTTGATGCTCGGTGTGTGTGCACTTCCTGTAGACACTGCTGTCCCTGGTGTTGGGACCAGTTGATGCTCGGTGTGTGCACTTCCTGTAGACACTGCTGTCCCTGGTGTGGAGACCAGTTGATGCTCGGTGTGTGCACTTCCTGAAGACACTGCTGTCCCTTGAGTGGAAACCAATTGATGCTCGGTGTTTGCACTTCCTGTAGACACTGCTGTCCCTGGTATGGGGACCAGTTGCTTCTCGGTGTGTGCACTTCCTGTTGACACTGCTGTCCCTGGTGTGGAAACCAGTTGATGCTCGGTGTGTGCACTTCCTGTAGACACTGCTGTCCCTGGTGTTGGGACCAGTTGATGCTCGGTGTGTGTGCACTTCCTTTAGACACTGCTGTCCCTGGTGTTGGGACCAGTTGATGCTCGGTGTGTGCACTTCCTGTAGACACTGCTGTCCCTGGTGTGTGGACCAGTTGATGCTCGGTGTGTGCACTTCCTGTAGACACTGCTGTCCCTTGTGTGGAAGCCAGTTGATGCTCGGTGTGTGTGCACTTCCTGTAGACACTGCTGTCCCTGGTGTGGAAACCAGTTGATGATCGGTGTGTGCACTTCCTGTAGACACTGCTGTCCCTGGTGTGGGGACCAGTTGATGCTCGGTGTGTGCACTTCCTGTAGACACTGCTGTCCCTGGTGTGGGGACCAGTTGATGCTCAGTGTGTGCACTTCCTGTAGACACTGCTGTCCCTGGTGTGGAAACCAGTTGATGCTCGGTGTGTGCACATCCTGTAGACACTGCTGTCCCTGGTGTGGGGACCAGTTGATGCTCGGTGTGTGCACTTCCTGTAGACACTGCTGTCCCTGGTGTGGGGACCAGTTGATGCTCAGTGTGTGTGCACTTCCTGTAGACACTGCTGTCCCTGGTGTTGGGACCAGTTGATGCTCGGTGTGTGCACTTCCTGAAGACACTGCTGTCCCTGGTGTGGAGACCAGTTGATGCTCGGTGTGTGCACTTCCTGTTGACACTGCTGTCCCTGGTGTGGGGAACAGTTGATGGTCGGTGTGTGCACTTCCTGTAGACACTGCTGTCCCTGGTGTGGAAACCAGTTGATGCTCGGTGTGTGCACTTCCTGTGGACACTTCTGTCCCTGGTGTGCAAACCAGTTGATGATCGGTGTGTGCACTTCCTGTAGACACTGCTGTCCCTGGTGTGGAAACCAGTTGATGCTCGGTGTGTGCACTTCCTGTAGACACTGCTGTCCCTGGTGTGGGGACCAGTTGATGCTCGGTGAGTGTGCACTTCCTGTAGACACTGCTGTCCCTGGTGTTGGGACCAGTTGATGCTCGGTGTGTGCACTTCCTGTAGACACTGCTGTCCCTGGTGTGGAAACCAGTTGATGCTCGGTGTGTGCACTTCCTGTAGACACTGCTGTCCCTGGTGTGGAAACCAGTTGATGCTCGGTGTGTGCACATCCTGTAGACACTGCTGTCCCTGGTGTGGGGACCAGTTGATGCTCGGTGTGTGCACTTCCTGTAGACACTGCTGTCCCTGGTGTGGGGACCAGTTGATGCTCAGTGTGTGTGCACTTCCTGTAGACACTGCTGTCCCTGGTGTTGGGACCAGTTGATGCTCGGTGTGTGCACTTCCTGAAGACACTGCTGTCCCTGGTGTGGAGACCAGTTGATGCTCGGTGTGTGCACTTCCTGTAGACACTGCTGTCCCTGGTGTGGAAACCAGTTGATGCTTGGTGTGTGCACTTCCTGTTGACACTGCTGTCCCTGGTGTGGAAACCAGTTGATGCTCGGCGTGTGCACTTCCTGTAGACACTGCTGTCCCTGGTGTGGGGACCAGTTGTACTCGGTGTGTGCACTTCCTGTAGACACTGCTGTCCCTGGTGTGGGGACCAGTTGATGCTCGGTGTGTGCACTTCCTGTAGACACTGCTGTCCCTTGTGTTGGGACCAGTTGATGCTCGGTGTGTGCACTTCCTGTAGACACTGCTGTCCCTGGTGTGGAAACCAGTTGATGCTCGGTGTGTGCACTTCCTGTAGACACTGCTGTCCCTGGTGTGGAAACCAGTTGATGCTCGGTGTGTGCACATCCTGTAGACACTGCTGTCCCTGGTGGGGGGACCAGTTGATGCTCGGTGTGTGCACTTCCTGTAGACACTGCTGTCCCTGGTGTGGGGACCAGTTGATGCTCAGTGTGTGTGCACTTCCTGTAGACACTGCTGTCCCTGGTGTTGGGACCAGTTGATGCTCGGTGTGTGCACTTCCTGAAGACACTGCTGTCCCTGGTGTGGAGACCAGTTGATGCTCGGTGTGTGCACTTCCTGTTGACACTGCTGTCCCTGGTGTGGGGAACAGTTGATGGTCGGTGTGTGCACTTCCTGTAGACACTGCTGTCCCTGGTGTGGAAACCAGTTGATGCTCGGTGTGTGCACTTCCTGTAGACACTGCTGTCCCTGGTGTGGAAACCAGTTGATGCTCGGTGTGTGCACTTCCTGTAGACACTGCTGTCCCTGGTGTGGAAACCAGTTGATGCTCGGTGTGTGCACATCCTGTAGACACTGCTGTCCCTGGTGTGGGGACCAGTTGATGCTCGGTGTGTGCACTTCCTGTAGACACTGCTGTCCCTGGTGTGGGGACCAGTTGATGCTCAGTGTGTGTGCACTTCCTGTAGACACTGCTGTCCCTGGTGTTGGGACCAGTTGATGCTCGGTGTGTGCACTTCCTGAAGACACTGCTGTCCCTGGTGTGGAGACCAGTTGATGCTCGGTGTGTGCACTTCCTGTAGACACTGCTGTCCCTGGTGTGGAAACCAGTTGATGCTCGATGTGTGCACTTCCTGTAGACACTGCTGTCCCTGGTGTGGAAACCAGTTGATGCTCGGCGTGTGCACTTCCTGTAGACACTGCTGTCCCTGGTGTGGGGACCAGTTGTATTCGGTGTGTGCACTTCCTGTAGACACTGCTGTCCCTGGTGTGGGGACCAGTTGATGCTCGGTGTGTGCACTTCCTGTAGACACTGCTGTCCCTTGTGTTGGGACCAGTTGATGCTCGGTGTGTGCACTTCCTGTAGACACTGCTGTCCCTGGTGTGGAAACCAGTTGCTGCTCGGTGTGTGCACTTCCTGTAGACACTGCTGTCCCTGGTGTGGAAACCAGTTGATGCTCGGTGTGTGCACTTCCTGTAGACACTGCTGTCCCTGGTGTTGGGACCAGTTGATGCTCGGTGTGTGTGCACTTCCTGTAGACACTGCTGTCCCTGGTGTTGGGACCAGTTGATGCTCGGTGTGTGCACTTCCTGTAGACACTGCTGTCCCTGGTGTGGAGACCAGTTGATGCTCGGTGTGTGCACTTCCTGAAGACACTGCTGTCCCTTGAGTGGAAACCAATTGATGCTCGGTGTGTGCACTTCCTGTAGACACTGCTGTCCCTGGTATGGGGACCAGTTGATGCTCGGTGTGTGCACTTCCTGTAGACACTGCTGTCCCTGGTATGGGGACCGGTTGATGCTCGGTGTGTGCACTTCCTGTAGACACTGCTGTCCCTGGTGTGGAAACCAGTTGATGCTCGGTGTGTGCACTTCCTGTAGACACTGCTGTCCCTGGTGTGGGGACCAGTTGATGCTCGGTGTGTGCACTTCCTGTAGACACTGCTGTCCCTGGTGTGGGGACCAGTTGATGCTAGGTGTGTGCACTTCCTGTAGACACTGCTGTCCCTGGTGTTGGGACCAGTTGATGCTCGGTGTGTGCACTTCCTGTAGACACTGCTGTCCCTGGTGTGGAAACCAATTGATGCTCGGTGTGTGCACTTACTGTAGACACTACTGTCCCTGGTGTTGGGGCCAGTTGGACACTTTGATGTGCTTAAGCGTCATGGTCTGAACGGAAAACAGTTACGGCTGTCTTTACCGAGGATATTTAAGTTATATTAAGAGTTAATGTATGTGTTTTACAGTTACTGAAATTGCCCGCCCTTGGCCTGCTTGACGAAATCAGTTACCAAAGAAAATACTCATATACGATAAGACGGAAATGGTCAAGGGAGATAACCGGTGACGGATGGCTAACACAATGAAACCTCGTGCTTTGCAACGAAGTGATATGAATTGTCATTGTCTCGCAGGTCCAAGCTGCGTATCGGTTTGATCGGCTCACACCGGCAAAGGGTGGGTAATTTGAGTATAGATTTCTCTGATGAAATTTCCCATGGGTGATATAGTGAAGAGTAACAGAGCATATATAAAACCATGGGTAACCGAGGATGCAAGACCACTAGCTTCGTAATTTGTTAGCTTTTTTATATTGACCTGTGATAACCCTGGTGTTTGACTGTTGAGATGGGTTCTGTACTGACACAGGGGTAGCTGCCCCCAGACCACTAGTCTCGTCTTCATCCTCATCTGTTGAACTCTGTTAAGTAAATGTTAATGTTGTTTTCTCTTTGAATTAAGTTGTATTTGATCTCATGATTACAGAGTGAACAGAAGCAACAGAACGTGAACATTCAAAAGTAATTGATATTGATGTGCAGTTGTCAGAAGTTGCCTAATATTTTGATCATGATTGTATTTATAAGTCCAATTTTACACAATTCGCAATTCTCAAGGGAACAATCAGTATATAGAACATCATATTTGTGCATTTGGATCGTTTGTATTGAACAAGAGGATGTCATAGAAGCGGAGGAACAACGAGTTTGAAGAATGGCAGTTCATGATAGTTTCGATTCAAAAACGATTCAAAAGCACAAGTATGATGTTCTTTATTTATTTTTAACCAATTTTTAGGGTTTTTGTTTTTAAATTTACTTACTAACGACTTACGACTTACGACTTACGGGTCATTGATACACTGTTTGTTGACCAGCTCGACTAATGATTTCATGTTTATATGATAGCTTTTTTCCCTATCCAACAGCCCAGTAGAGCTTGAAATTATTCCAAGTCTGTTAACACAATTAAACCACCTCATTTGCTTTAGAGTATCTCATTAGGAAGAATTGAAAATTAGACACAACATTCAGACTCCTGTCCATCGTTGGAAAGTCACATTGCAGAAGAAGAAGCAGAATCCTATAGAACAGATTTCAATTTGCCTTATGCATGGCACTTTTAAGCCTTTTTGTATGGTACTTTTTCCTACTTGTTTTGTTAATAACGTCGAAATCCAAGCTAATACTTCAATCAATTGAAAGGTTACTAACAGTGTTACTGAACCATAAATTCAGGACATAGACTTGGGAAAACATCTTTAGTATGGAAACTTTCGCCAAGTGCTGAAGTTTAGAGGAAGTAGAACCGTCAGCCATGCAATATGGAATTCACCGTGCAATATGGAATTCATCATGCAATATGGAATTCACCATGCAATATGGAATTCACCATGCAATATTGAATTCACCGTGCAATATGGAACTCGATGATGGAAACTGCATGGCATGTCTGTATTGCTATCTTAAGTTTATGTGGGTATATAGTCTCATGAATATATATTTCGTGATTCTACAAAAACATATCTCACAGAAGATTAATACAAAGACTGACAATTACAGTACGAATACTACCATCGGTAATTTCACAATATGTGACCCCAGGGGGAGTTATATTCAGTATATGACAACCGTAAAATTGAATCGTTTTGTGTTTGCATGGCCTTACCATTAAAATTCACAGTCAAGCTCATTACAGGATATTTATGGGTATAAGTTAACTCCTTCATCAGTTAGAATGTTGGAACCTTATGAAAGAGTGACCATACACTTCGAAAAGATTTTTATCAACACAATACAGATCATGAACAACCTGGAAATCTTAGTTTCATATGCATTCCACTTCATAATGGCTCTCAGAAACGTAATAAATGAATTATTATTATGTGTATTTACCGTGACCATTATATATACAAATATTATTCTAAGATTTCAAGATATTAACTCACCGGTTCAGAAGCTGCAACACCTGTAGCCACGCAGGTATCCAGTAGTTCTTTGCAAAAAAACTCGTCATCACAGAATCTGTGACCGAAAATGCTGTAGTCTCCCTCCAGAATCTCTGGTTGGAATCTCTCTGAAAGAGTTTTCACTACTTTTGGTACAGGTTTCACGTTGATCTGTGTCGGCGACTTCTGTTTTTCATCTGATGCCAGTGTCAGTGTCAGCTTCTGTCTAATCACGGAGAGAGTTGCATATTGCACGCAAAATAACGAGTCTGTATTACAGATGACACGCAGTACACTCTCGTAGATTGACGGATGGGCAAAAACACACACTCCATTCTCCCACACAGTGATATAGCTGCCTTCTTGCTCACGTTCCACTTGCAACAAAGAGCTTCGTCTTGCATGATCTACCAGTGAGTAGGCATCAAACTGACCATTGTTCTTTATCATCAGTTCGAAAAGGTCTTTGCAGTTTTCCTTATACAAAACTGCTGTTGTAATATCAAGGAACTTCAGTGGTGTTTTGAAGAACTCTTCAATGTCAAGGTCATCCTTCTTAGCTTTCAGTTTTGGATACATCATGCTGCAGTGAGGGAAGCCGTGAGCAATGTCAAGGTCAGCTACTCTCTGTTTAACTTCTAAACTTATGTTCAGTTTACTTTGTTTCAGATAGCAGTCAAGTATTTGAAGTCTTTCATCTTTGATTTTCACTGAACTTAGGTCAACAACATTATCAGGATCGAGGATTGTGTCTTGCAAATGTCCCAGATAGTCCCGAGCTTCATTCATCACATTCCTCCTACTTACAAAGATTACCTGCGTTTGGGTCTTATTACGATCGAAATGTCCGTGGATGTCTTCTATCACATTCTTCCATTTATCAATAAGGACCTGGTCAGAAGTGAAGGCACCAAATCTGTCGTCAAACATTATTACACGGTCTTCATTGAAATTTGAAAGTAGTCCGTATTGTTCAGGCTCTTCAATGTTGTATACACTCCTGTTTAGTGTTTGAAGTTGTTTTAGCGCCAGGTACCCCAGAGTTGTCTTCCCATCTCCAGCATTACCTGTTACAGTCACCCAGTTCCTCCTTCTCTTCAGCATATCAACCACTGTGTCTACAGCAGATACGTGGATCATACCAGAGGTCCGGAAATCAATTTTCTTTTGTGTTTTCTCTGTAACATAAAGTTCAACACAAAGATAAATGAGAATTGAATGATGAAAAATAAAAAACAGGAAGGGGGAAGCCATGAACACAGGATAAATAGTTAACATGTTGAATAAGAATGAGAACTTATGATGACAGTTGACTTAAATCTAATATGAAGGACACTATTTTATGAAATAGATAATTTCCATTATAAAGATCTTAAAGATCAGAAGAAGTACGGCGAATACAAATGATGTGAACGAGAACCAATGTTATAAATGCTTCTAAAAGATCTAAGAAAGAACTGTTCATCCTACATCATGTAGACTCGCTTTCTCTTCACTACTATTCATATCTGTTCCAGTGTATTAGAGCGATTGAAAATAAATCCATTGAACTTACTCCAAAGATCCATAATCTGTATTTTTTTCGTTTCTGTTAACAAAACAAAAAGAATATTAAACAAAAAATGTAATGCAACACTAATTGATTCTTCCTATGAACAAGTTTAGGGACATTCATGACATTAACAACTCTTGTCAAGAAGAATATACATGTAATATGCACCTACGCACACTTTTCATTCAGATTAGAAGCCAGACAAGGTTGATAGCATTGCAACATTTAACTACATTCACTCGGCTATTGATGTTGATATGTACTAAATAGTAAACTACCCCTAGGTTGATATGTTGAATATTTTACCTCGAGCGGTAGCGAGAGGTTAAATATTTAACATATCAACCGTAGGGGTAGGTTACTATTTGTCATACACACAGAGGAATAAAGGGTCAATTGTACAAATACTGTTTTCATCATTGTTGTTACTATTTCAGTTCATTCAAACATTTATACTATTTTGCCTGCTAAATAACATGGGCACTCAATGTACAACCTCACGAGCAGAACATGGCAAGAAGAACGCTCTGCACATGCAAAGTAAAATGCACGAGGTTTTCCGAGTTTGACTGCTGTCAAGCTTTCCGCATTATCCAATCAGCAAACAATGATACTGTGACGTGCGCACACGTGTAAGAAAGCACGTGATATTCACAATTCACTTGAGCGACTGTTTGGTCGGACTGGTTTCAGCTGTGATACAACACGTGCTTGTCGGAATACTCTTATTTACAACGAAGAAAACATATGGATAATAATTGTGGGCCCAGTTTTGGATGATGTGGCGAAGATTACTGGTAAATGTTGAAAAGAGGATTGTGTAAATTAAATGTGTTATTTGAGCAATGAAATGCTCAATTGCATAGACAATCAACAGTTGCAATATCCTGTTTGTCTTGTTCCTGTATGCATCAACGCCTCATTTTTAGAAGTAGAAGGCCGACACCAGGCCTGCATATTTTATCGGAGCGCTATTCTACTCAAATCAGCCGTGTTGCAGGTAAATACTTTCACTACATCAAATGCATCCACTTGTTCATCGTTAAACGCACTGTAGCACTTTTTTTGGCATTTGTTCATATTCATATTTTAAATTTATAATAAAAGTTTATGTAGTATAAAAACAGTCCATGCCATGATCTGATTAACCGTAGAAAACGCAAATTGCTAGCAGCTATTTTAGTGACAGTGTAAACACCTTTTAATAATTCAAGAATGATGAAAAGGTTCTGTGTTTCTTAACCAAACTGTTAGACATGAGCTAATGAGGCGAAGTATTTGTGATGTCTGTATGACATTAAAATGAACATTTCTCATTCAATTTGGTGCGGTTTTATGATTCATTGACAAGATGAGATTTGAGATTGAGATTGAAAAGATATGTTGGGCAAGAGAAAACATGTTATTAAAGGTATTATTTCATATATGTTTTGTATAGCTTTGTAAGCTGCATTGATTCGTATTTCATTGAATTAAGTTCTTTTCTGCAGGTATTGACACTTTGGATGAAAACCAGGTTGAAACAGAGTCGGTTTCCTGACACATCTCTCAAGGAATACAAATATCTACCCTTACAACATATCATCGCGTCTGTGTTTGAAGACCTGCATATTGTTGTTCTACATGACATTGAATTCGTTTGTGTAAATGCGCTATTTTGTTGAAAGAATAAAACTTTGAACACTTGTCCTGTTCTTCCTCCTAACCATTCGTTAGATTAATCGGCAAGGTCGATACTAACATATTAACCTAGGGAAATATCAGATATCAACCTTTCATGACGTCCTAACCTTAATCATCTTTACGGAAGTGTTTTTAAAAGATTACTTGAGGCGAAGCAGAGAGTAATATTTTAAAAACACTGACGTGTTTTTAACCGAGGAAGGATACAGAAAGTCGAGGCGAAGCCGAGATTTTCATTATCCGGACGAGGATACATTCAGCTATGCCGTCGCCAGAGGTTGAATATCTCATAACTCCCTAGGTCGATATGTTCATATCAACCTCCGATGACGTCATGCCAGATTGATATGGATTATAAACAGTCATCCGTTTCAATGGTCATATCATCCCTAGGTGTGTATGATCACACACACCGTCAACGTCTGCTGGCATCTGTATGCGTGTTAAAGAGGATATCAAACTGTTGTATAATTTGACTGCTGCAGAATAGTTCATATATATTTTGAATATAAATATGAATGTTATAAATGCATTGATGTTGACAATAATAATATTACCTAATACATATATACGTTTGTTAATTAAAGAATATGGTAGATGGAGATGCTAATCCAAAATAAGAAGGGATATGTGACAGTTTTAACAAGCTTAAATATTGATAAACTCACCGTCAAAGCCTGCGGGTATCTTCGGTTCATTGCCCTCCGGAGCTGAAAACAAAGTTTATGATCAAGAAGAGACCGAAATGTCATGGCAACTGCATACTGTTAAACGAGTTAAATTAATTTTTGGCAATGTACTTAAGCACACAATTGAATTCTAATATAAAGATGAATATAATAAATACATATAATTGACTTCTTTCAATGGCATTTAGAAGTTGGTTAGCTGGCAGAGAACGAGTTTTATGGATTTACAACTTCTTTATTGCAGGAGTGCTGTGTAGATTCTAACACCGTTATCAAGCAAATGATACTGGACATGATTACAAGATGAATATATATATATATATATATATATATATATATATATATATATATATAGAAAAGAGTAAACATCAGATGGGTTTGACTGGATCAATCTTCTATAATACGATGAGCTCATTTCGACCAGTATATCGGTCTTTTCAAGTATGTTTAGACAAGTGGAAGATCGCGTATATATATACATGAACAAGAACAATAAATAATTACAACATCAATATCCTTTTAGCATTATAAAAGTGAAATATAGCCTCAAAACATTACTTGGAAGCATTTATCAAACACTTTATTGTATTTTTGATAAATTTATTGAGTATTGAGCAACCTCGAACAATGTCGGAGCAACAACGTGTTACACGAAACAAACTCTGTGTCGACGATATACTGGCTTCTGAGAAGAGAATTGCTGAATTAATTACAACAACCAAACAGGATTTGCAGGACTCTATTGATCGAGTAACACAGGATTTTCAAGAAATAAAAGACAAAGTGAGTGTGATTGAATTCGATGTTACTCAGCACGACACTGAAATAAAGAAACTCCGCGAAGAGCTTGCAGACGAACGTGAGAAACGTGCTCAGCTCGAACGTCAGTATATTTTGAAAGATATACACGACAGAAGACAAAACTTGCTTATATACGGCATTCCCGAATCCCCCAAAGAAAACACCGAGAAAACCTTGCGTCTCTTTCTTATGGAAAAACTCAAGTTCTCGGAACAAAGAGCATTTGACATATTTTTTAAAATTGTACACAGACTCCCAATATCTGAGTACCAGAAAGCAAACAACCCCAATCCTGTGCGAAGCATCATAGCTTCTTTTGTGTATATGCCAAACCGGGATGCTGTGTATGAAGCAAGGAAGATGCTGAGAAAAACAGGGATAAGTATTCAGACAGACCTCCCACCGTTCCTAAAGAAGAAACGGGCGATCCTCAGTCGAAAAGCTGCTTCTTTGCGCCAGGAGAAGGGTGTCTGGACACGGGTCAGAGTAGTGTCCACCGAAGTGGTCCTCGAGACGAGAGACCCCCAGAAACCTGGGTCCCCATGGGTCCGGAGTGACAATAAATAGACACTGTCTTACAATGTCTGTGTTTACATTCATACGAATGCTATTTACCTTGTAAGGTCATATACTTTCATCGGACAGACTCAACTCGTTCATGTTTTTTGTCTCAAGATTGTGGTTTCAATGACAATTGATTCATTGATAATTCCGTATTACTTTTGTTTTTTGTTTTTTTTACACAAGTATCCAAACTAAATGTTCGTACATACCATTTTACAGGACGTTTACACCATGTCAATATGTTGCACTACATGCCCTTTGTTCTATAAATAGTACAAGTGTTTCTATGTGCTTGACGGGTCACTCGGTGCTCCGCGTTAACTTGCTTTTTGTGCGCGGATACTACGCACGTGTGTGATTCTCAAAACTTGGACTTATTTTTGTGCTTTGCCAAGGATTCGCAAACTGTAAGTAAAATGAATCTCGAACAAACTTTTTTGAAGAAACTGTCGACACCTAACATGTAACAGGATTAATCTCAGAGTTCAATATCAACATGGCATATTTAGTACAGCAAGCATGTACATCTTGCTATGTTTGCGCTGCTTGCTACCTGTCATGTAGTCATGTATGATTCTCATAATTGGAATTATATTATACCACGGATTCGAAAATTACGTATAGACATGATCATAAACATTTACCCACATAAAAATACTTCCAAGTTGTGTTCAGTTAATTATATAATGATTGTATATAATATAGAATCATGAATGTCTGAATATTTGATTCGTTTAGATATTTTTGCGATAGAATTATCGAAATAGCCTCTGATTATGTTTCTCCATGGGGAAGTGGAGTCCTTATTCATACTCCACAAACATTTCCCATGGCAACTGCGGATACTTCTTTGTTTTTATCTTTTCTTTCCTTTTGTTATATTAAACCCGGAAAACCTTCATTTGGATACAACTTTCACAAGAAAACAGTAAATTGTAAGTAAGCATGGGGGCAAATCCAAAAATCAACATAGTTTCTGCCAATTGTAGAGGTTTAGCCGATAAAAGAAAACGTAAAGAAGTTATGAATATTTTCAGAAAGAAGAAATGCTCTATCATATGTTTGCAAGATATCCATATTTCCCCAGAAAAGGAAAACATAATGAAAAATGAATGGGGTTTAGATTGTGTGATTTCACCTTTCAAGTCAAATTCAAGGGGAGTAGCCATTCTATTATCCAACACATTTGAATATGAAATACACAAGATTTCTAAAGATGAAAATGGTAACTACATTATTTTAGATATAACTGTTGAAGGCATTAGGTTAACTCTTACTAACTTATATGGTCCAAATTTAGATACTCCCTCTTTTTATGTAGACTTATTCAATAAGATTGATGAAATAGGGAACGATTCAATTGCAATCTGTGGAGATTGGAACCTTGTTCTTGATGCTTCGATGGACCTAGAAAACTATAAGAATATTAACAACCCTAAGGCTCGCCAAATTGTATTAGATCATTTAGAAAATTTGAACTTATTTGATGCATGGAGAGAAGTAAACACTGATATAAGAAAATATACATGGTGGAAAAGAAACCCTCGCCAACAAGCTAGGTTAGATTTCTTTCTGGTAACAGAAGACCTTTTCAACATAAGCACCAATATCTCTATTATACCAGGCTACAAAAGTGACCATTCTGCTGTAACTCTCTCTCTATCAACACAAAAAGGCAAGGAAAAGGGACGTGGTTATTGGAAGTTTAACACATCATTATTGAGACGTGATGAATACATACAATTAGTTACTGAATTACTAAACAATACTAGCCGTGAATACGCAGACCCTAAGTATACAGACGACGAAATAGATGAGACAGATGACGCAGAACTACTCTTAAAAATCAAAGATACGCTATTTTTAGAAACATTTTTGATGAAAGTCAGAGGTAAATCTATATCATATTCCTCATATTTAAAAAAGTCAAGGAATGAAAAACATAAAGAATTGGAAGAAAATATATGTCGTTTAGAGGAAAAAATAAGAAATGATTTTCAGACTGTTGATGAAACACTTCTATCAAACCTATCTCAAGATAAAATTGAATTAGAAAAGATGAAAGAAGAAGAAATGAAAGGAATACAAATTCGCAATAGAATACAATGGTATGAAGAAGGGGAGAAACCTACAAATTACTTTTGTCATTTAGAGAATAGAAACTACACAAACAAACTCATTAATTCCCTTATTATTGATAACAGTTGTGAAATAACAGATGGAAACGCAATTATAAATGAGCAGAAGAAGTTTTACGAAAATCTCTATAAAGCAAAAAACGAAATAGACGATGAAAGTAAAGCTATATTACAAAACATTCCCACCCCTTCCTTGAATAAATACCAGTCGGATGAATTAGAACGCGACATAAGTCTCGAAGAACTTTCACTTACTGTTAAATCTATGAAAAATAACAAAAGCCCAGGGTTAGACGGCTTCCCTATAGAATTTTTCAAGTTTTTTTGGAAAGATCTTAAAATATGGGTACATCGATATATTAAAGAAACCTTTAACCAGAACGCTTTAACAATGACAATGAATAGAGGAGTGATAACATGTATCCCTAAACCAGGTAAGGACAGACGACATCTGAAAAACTGGCGTCCTATCTCTCTCCTTAATGTATTGTATAAGATCATAAGTACGTGTATTACTAATAGGCTCAAAAACACACTAGATATTCTCATTCATGAAAACCAAACGGGTTTCATTCCAGGAAGATGCATTACTGAAAACATTCGACTTCTTTATGACATCATGTTTGAAACGAAACTACAAAACAAAAAAGGTTTATTAATTCTGATTGACTTTGAAAAAGCGTTCGACACAGTCTCTAAAAAATTCATAATGATGGTACTCGATAAATTCGGATTTGGCAATAACATTCAGAAATGGGTAAACATTTTAATTTCAAATGCATCATCATGTGTTGTTCAAAATGGGCATTTATCAACATTTTTTCAAAACGAAAGAGGGTGTAGACAGGGCGATCCAATCTCCCCATACTTATTTTTGTTCGTCGCGGAGATACTAGGAATAATGATAAGAAATAATGAAAATATAAAAGGAATTGTTCTAAACGAAATTGAACATATCATCGGCCAATATGCCGACGATACGGAATTATTCCTTGATGGTTCGGAAGCCTCTCTTAATGAAGCTATGAAAACACTTACGAAATTTTATAATATGTCCGGTTTGAAAATAAATATGGACAAAACCAAAGCAGTTTGGCTTGGGGTTATGGCTGGCAGTGGCATAATGTTATCCCATGAATTTAAACTGGACTGGCATAAAGATAAGTTCGACGTTCTTGGAATAAAACTGAACGCAGATTTAGAAAACCTCTGGGTGATCAATACCAAAAAAAGACTTGAAAAGATTAAAAAAACTCTTTTGGACTGGAAGAAGCGAAATTTAACTTTGATAGGGAAAATAACCGTAATCAAAACTTTGGCTTTATCTACTATTGTTCACATTCTTTCTTCTCTTCCAAATCCCCCTAAAGACTTTATAACAAAACTGAACAGCATATTTTTCAACTTTATGTGGAATGGTAAGAGAGACAAAATAAAACGAACGAATTTAATGCGAAAGTATGAAGACGGTGGTCTTAGAATGGTTGATGTCAAAACATTTATTGATTCATTGAAAATTTCTTGTTTAAAGAGGTACGTCTCAAAAACAAAATGCTATAGCCTTGCTGGTTTTCCTATTGAACATATTCGTATGTTAGGCGCGAATATAAACAAAAAATACAAACTCATCAATCCATTTTGGAAGGATGCACTTGATGCTTGGCATAGATATATTAAGGGCTATGAAGTGAATGATAATATAAACGATATTCGTATGCAACCACTCTGGTTAAATCACCGATGTGGTAATCAAGATTTAATAATCAACAACTGGCTCAAACGAGGAATAATTTACATTAAGGATATTTGCAAGGATCATGATTTTCTAACATTTGCAGAAATTAAATCAAAATATGATGTTAAGGGCACAGTGCTTGACCTAAATCGTTTGATGCTCAATATCCCCCAAAAATGGAAAGACCTCATCCGAAGTTTTGACCTTTCACCCATACGAAATCAGCCAACACGTTCCCCCTGGAATGATCTTTATACACATTTAAAGGGGTCAAGATTATTTTATGATAATCTCATATCTGACTCTACAGACAAACTTCCTAAAGTATGTTACAAATGGGATACTGAACTAAATGACCATATCCATTGGAAAACCATATTTTTAAAATATAGACAAGCCACCAAAGACACAAAGCTTTTGGATTTCCAATACAAATTTATTTATAGAGCTATCTATACAAAAAAAGAACTGTTAAAAATGAAACTGGTTGATAATGATTTATGTTCATCGTGTGGTTCATGCGAGAGTATTTATCATGTATATGTGGAATGTCCAACTGTTATCAAATTCTGGAAAGAATTCACTGACTTCATTAATAACGCCTTTAACGGAACATTTGAACTTTCAACTAAAGATATATTATTCTGTTCCAACAATAACAATATGCTTAACCACATGATATTATTAGCCAAACGCCATATCTTTATCATGAATATCAAAGGTTTAAAACCACGTTTAACACTGTATATAAGAATTTTAAAAGATGTTTTCGACATTGAGAAATATATTTCTCGAAAAAATCTCAACATGAACTCTTTTGAGAGAAAATGGGAGATTATTAAGGATATCATTCAACATTATTGAAAATCATATTTCTCGATGAGGTGACCCAAGATTGATACATCTCTTTTCCATGTACTGTTTTATTCCACTGTTGTTTGTAACGAAAATGTCAATTTTATTATGCACTATGTCCTATATCAATTTTTCCTATGTATTGTACTTATTATTGATGAGTGTATCAAAATGAAGTGAATAATGGTCATTGTTTGATAATCACGCACGTCATAATTGCCTTGAGCACACTAATTGGGTGTGACTCTAGAACAATGCAGCCTTGTGAGGATCAATGAGTCTGCCTCATTAATCACTAGGTAGACACAAGCAATAATTTACAGGTAATCACTTCCTTCTGTGAACTAACTGTTAAGTGAGGGGCAGTATTTTTTTTAAAAAAATGCTTCTTTGGTTTCTAAAGTTAAGCTTGAATTGTCTGATTTGGAAAATACTTTATAGAACGGGAAGATGATAAATTGTCCATTGTTGCAATCTGCTATATGTTTGCTTATCTTTAGGTGACGGAGATTAGGGTCATTTATTTGTTGTTTGTGGACCCTTACTCTAGCTTGAAGATTGCTTGTTTGGCCAATATAAGTGAGATTACATTTGGGATAGAGGATTGCATATATTACATTTTTAGATTTGCAACTCATTTGGTGTTTAACTTTAAAAGTTTGTCCATTTTCAAATTGGAATTCGTGGCCTTCCATAATGATTGGGCAGGTACCACACCTCTTATCTTGACATTTTGAAACTTCGGGCTGAGTTTCATTATTGCTGTATTTTGCTCTTGTGAGCATTTTTTTCAAGTTATTTGGCTGTCGTTTACTTTTGATTATAGTGGTTTTATCAAGCATAGCTTTAAGCCTTTTGTCTTGTGTTAGAATGTTTAAGTTGTCTCGTATTAGGGGGTAGATGTTAGGATTGTTAGGGTTATGGGTAGTTACAAATGTTATGCTACTTGTTGGTACCACTTTTTCTATGGGAGTTCGCAATTCTGAAATGGTGTGATTTGTTGCCTTTTCAATGCCTTTGTCAATCATATTGTGAGGAAAGGCACGTTTTAGCAGAGCAACTTTTAATTCTTCTAACCGTTTTTTTCTTAAGTTTTCATCCTTAATTATTGTACATATGCGTCTTGCTAGACCATAAGGTAGATTAGTTTTTACATGTTTTTCATGGGAACTTCTGAAGTGGAGATAAAGCTGTGTATCTGTAGGTTTGTGGTAAATGTCAGTAACAAGTTTAGTTCCTTCTTTTATGATAAGAATGTCCAAAAAGGGGAGCTTACTATGATTTGTTTCTATTGTAAATTTGATATTTGGATGCATACACTGTAGAATATTGAGAATATTTCGAATATCTCCCTTTGATGTTTGCCGCAATAGAAAACAGTCATCTAAGTAACGTTTCCATTTTGAGATAAATTCATCTGTAAATTCATCACCATAGATGTCTTTTAGTTGTAAATACAACTTTTCCTCAAGGAAGCCTAAAACCAGGTTTGCATATACAGGTGCAAATTTAGTTCCCATAGCTGTACCTAAAACTTGTATAAAAGAGGTATCATTAAACTGGAAACTGTTGTTTTCCAAGATAAATTTTGCTGATTCAATGATAAATGACTTTTATATATATATATATATATATACATGGAGAACAAAGTCGTACAATTGAATAGGTTGATGCGCTTTGGGATATGATAAGTTTACACAGGCAATGATGTTGATGTAAAAGGTAATTGGTCCAACAAGATTTTACAGCAAACCCATGGGTTGCCCATGGGTTGCCCATGAGTTTCCCACTTTCCCCCATCGTCACAGAGATCTACATGACCCATCTAGAAGAAAGCGCCCTCCTGACCACCCATCGCCCATCCAACCAACATGCTGGTTTCGCAAAGTTGATGACACCTTTGTCATCATCAACCCCAAAGACGATCCCAACCATCTCCTAGACCATCTAAATGCTCAGCACCCCCGCATGAAATTTACCATGGGAGAAGAGATAGAAGAGAATTTACCATTCCTAAATGTCCTAGTCCCGACAGACCACAGCAAACTCCAAACCAGCCTCTACAGAAAAACCCATTCACACCCCCCAAGCCTTAGAAGCCGAAATAAATCACCTACGACACGTCTTCATCAACTACAACCAGTACCCTTCCAAACTAGTCAACCAGAGCATCAACGCCACCCTGAAGGTAACCCCCTCAAGCCAAGAGACAAACGAGCGCGACAACAATCAGCCCCCTTTAACATCTCAATCCCGTTCGTTCCAAACGTCCGCCACCACAACCGCAGACTTCTCAAGTAGCAAGCATTGATGTCGTCTTTCAGAAAGGCAGATCTAGCCAAAATCAGCTCCAAACCACTGGCAAATAACCAGCGCCCAGCATCAAAGAAGACCCATCAGGAGTTGTCTACCACATTCATTGCCCACTGCCAATCAGAATCAAGGAACACAAAACATCTGTGTTACATTAAGACTCGAAATCAGCAATCTCGGATCACATGTACATCCAAGCAAATCCTCACCATGCAATCCTCTAGGAAGACAGCAAAGTCCTGGAAATGTACCGATCAGACTAGCAAATAAGAACATTTCTAGAATCAACCAACATCCATCGTTTTAACCCTGTTATAAATCGCGACCAAGGATGTTATCTCCCTTCAGCCTATCACCAATTCTAATTAAACCCAATCAGCAATACCTCACTCTGTCCACCCGTTTTTGCCAAGTGACAGACAGTGCAGTAGCTATACCAACGTGTATTATGATACAAGTGAGAGACAGGACAGTAGCTATACCTGCCTGTATTATGATACAAGTGATAGACAGAGCAGTAGCTGCACCAGCCTGTATTATGATACAAGTGCTAGACAGAGCAGTAGCTACACCAGCCTGTATTATGATACAAGTGACAGATAGAACAGTAGCTACACCAGACTGTATTATGATACAGGTGACGGACAGAGCAGTAGCTACACCTGCCTTTATTATGAAACAAGTGACAGACAGGACAGTAGCTATACCAACCTGTCTTATAATAAAAGTGACAGACAGAGCAGTAGCTATACCAACGTATATTATGATACAATGGACAGACAGGACAGTAGCTATACCAACCTGTCTTATAATACAAGTGACAGACAGAGCAGTAGCTACACCAGCCTGTATTATGATACAAGTGACAGACAGAGCAGTAGCTACACCTGCCTGTATTATGATGTAAGTGATAGACAGGACAGTAGCTACACCTGCCTTTAGTATGATACAAGTGACAGCCAGAGCAATAGCTACACCTGCCTGTATTATGATGCAGGTGACAGACAAAGCAGTAGTTATACCTGCCTGTATTTTGACACAAGTGACAAATAGGACCGTAGCTACACCTGCCTGTATTATGATACACGTGACAGACATGACAGTAGCCACATCAGTCTGTATTATGATGCAAGTGATAGACAGGACAGTAGCTACACCTGCCTGTATTATGATACACGTGGCAGACAGGACAGTAGACACATCAGTCTGTATTATGATGCAAGTGATAGACAGGACAGTAGCTACACCTGCCTGTATTATGATACAAGTGACAAACATGGCAGTAGCTATACCTGTCTGTATTATGATGCAGGTGACAGACAAAGCAGTAGGTATACCTGCCTGTATTTTGACACAAGTGACAGATAGGACCGTAGCTACACCTGCCTGTATTATGATACAAGTGACAGACAGAGCAGTAGCTATACTAACCTGTATTATGATACAAGTGACAGACAGTACAGTAGTTATACCTGCCTGTATTGAGATGCAAGTGACAGACAAAGCAGTAGCTTTACCTGCCTGTATTATGATACAAGTATTAATGAGTCATTATAAGTTGATAATAATTAAGCCAGGGAAACATTAGGTTTCTTAGAATATTTTGTGTGGAGGCAATCATATTTAAATAATCCAGGAATTCGTCATATCAATTGATTTTGAAATCTGAATGTATCCAGTTGTGCAGTTATCCAACTTCTTATGGGGAATCTTCTTGTGCAAAATCATCTATTATGATTTATGTTCACATTTTTTGGTGAACTCGAGCTACGTGTATTTGGAGTTATCACGTTTTTCTATTTACATTGTATGAGATCAACTAGTGCCCCGACATCAACAACGAGACACATTCTATTTACTCAAAAACAACTAGCTGTTTTATATGCATGGAATGTTGAAACATTCTTGCACCATCATTCTTTCATTTTGACAGTTCTTGTACAATCCTACTTTATCAAGCAAAGGAATATTATCCTATTAAATGATATTCATTTTAAAAATGTCTTCTCATATAATTTGTAAAACTGCTACTTACCTCTCCTTCTGATTCCAAAACACTCCAATACCGCACGTGGTATAGACATCATTCTGGAAGGAATGTAAGTGTGATTTTAATGCACTTGAGTAACTATTTACATTTCTAAACATAGCCCTGTGCTTGACATTTCCAAACATAGCCCTGCGCTTGAAATTTCCAAACATAGCCCTGCTCTTGACATTTCAAAACATAGCCCTGCGCTTAACATTTCCAAACATAGCCCTGTGCCTAACATTTTCAAACTTAGCACTGCGCTTAACATTTCCAAAACCTGAATGACTCTATCTTTCCAATTTACGAACACCTATAAAATGAGAACAACATAATCTCGTTGGTTATTCGATTGTAATCAATTTATTCATACAAACAATACTTTCAACTATAACTGATGATAAAATGCCAATGGGTACTCTCATTGACAAGATATTTATGTTCAAAATGGTGCATTAATTATTGGTCTGCTAAAGATCTCTTTCGTAAAAACGTATTTTAGATAATAAAGTTTCAAATATATTACCTCACATAATTAAGCTAATATACGATTCATGTTATACATATAAATAAAATTAAACATAATAGCTGTTACCAACTCATAGAAACACAGAATACTCTTTCCTATCAACATAACTAGGACAAATGCAAGTTTAAAAGAAAATCCACCATTTTTTCAAAAACTATTGGTGGGGTAAAAGCAAATATGTATGTGAAACGGCGCGCTGTTCTTACTGACATATATTGATCTCACGAAAAGGTAAATAAGTGGCTGAAAAATAGTAATCAATAAATAAAAAAAAGTTCCAAAACTAATGTTTATGGTTCGGTAAAGGCGTGCAAGTCCATTTCCCTTCGATTGGCTATTTTAAGGTATTCACATTAAAATGGACGCTCGAAGGTAGTTCAAGTGTTCTGACTGATGTAGCAATAACACTCAGAGTAGAAATTAATTAGTTGCATCATAATTGAATGGTCAACAATCTTGCTGTCTGAACTCTGTCTGAAATTCGTGTGAGATCTACACATCTACCGCTAACAATGAAGAGTTCCACACCACTGTCGCTTTATACCTTTCAACATTTTTATTCAAGGCAAACTACGTGCTGTAGGCATTATTTGACATACGAAGTTGATAGAATTCACAAAAGTAGTGGCTAGAAATTAAATATAATTGATCTAAAATACAGTGATAAATTCAATTTAATATTTATTCGATATTATTATTCCAGCTGATGAAATGTAAATGTATTTTATTCCCTATGTCAGATTAAACATTTTGATCAAAATGAGTATTGGCTGTGTTATTATATAATTTAAAACGAAGGTCGCTCTAGATGCCTTATTTGGAACAGTGTTACTTGAGACACATGTAAAGTATTCCTTGGGTATAAGGAACTTTTGCGAAGCCATTGTCAACTAAATTGTTAGGTGACTTTGTGTTGGTTGGTACGTACGAACATGAAATAAATACAGGAAATAATATTCAAATGAATTATGACAACAGATTTGTGCATGTAAATCGCAGCATAGGGTATCCTTCTCGGGCTCAGACCGGAAGTACCGGTTGCTGTGACGATGACTGCAGTGATACAATTTGTAATGAAAGTTGTGTCCGTTATTTTAATTCTATTACCTTATCTACACATATAAAAGATTAAATGAAATTTGGAATCAATAACTTGACACTTGTCAATTTAAAACTCGTTAAAACTCAGGACACTGCTCCCCACAGAGGGAACTCAGGACATTGCTCCCCACAGAGTGAACTCAGGACACTGCTCCACACAGAGGAAACTCAGGACCCTGTTCCCCACAGAGTAAACTCAGGACACTGCTTCCCACAGAGGAAACTCAGGACACTGCTCCCCATATAGAGAACTCAGGACACTGCTTCCCATATAGAGAACTCAGGACACTGCTCCCCATATAGAGAACTCAGGACACTGCTTCCCACAGAGGGAACTCAGGAAACTGCTCAACACAGGGGGAACTCAGGACACTGCTTCCCACAGAGGTAACTCAGGACACTGCTCCCCACAGAGGGAACTCAGGACACTGCACCCCACATTCCACCTGATGAAGGAGTGAGTATGTACTCAAAAAACGTCATGTATTTTCACATTAAAGAAGTTGTTTTCCAGAAAATATTCCTGATCTTACAGACTTATATGTTAGATACGTATCATGGATACGGCTAATTCTAATGGATAACTACAGACTTATATGTTAGATACATTTCATGGATACTGCTAATTCTACTGGATAACTACAGACTTATATGTTAGATACATTTCATGGAAACTGCTAATTCTACTGGATAACTACAGACTTATATGTTAGATACATTTTATGAATACTGCTGATTCTACTGTATAACTTCAAACTTATATGTCATAAACATTTCACGGATACTGCTAATTCTACTGGATAACTACAGACTTATAAGTTATATACATTTCATGGATATTGCTAATTCTACTGTATATCTACAGACTTATATTTTAGATACGTCTCATGTATACGGCTAATTCTACCGGATAACTACAGACGTATATGTTAGATACATTTATTTACCTCAATGACATAAAAAGCTGCAACTCTGCCGTTAGTATCACACATTATTTACAAAGGGTGGGCCGAAGCCAAGCAGTTGCTCTAGCATGGTGAGGTGAAACACAATAGTGTTGAACCGAAGCCAGGCAGTTGCTCATGCAGGGTGAGGTGAAACACAAAAGGGGTGAACCGAAGCCAGACAGGATCACATGAGGGATGAACCAAAGCCAGGCAGTTGCTCAAGCAGGTTGAGGTGAAACACAAGAGGGTTGAAAAGAAGCAAGGCAGTTGCTCTAGCAGTGTGAGGTTAAACACAAGAGGGGTGAACCGAAGCCAGGCAGTTGCTCTAACAAGGTGAGGTGAAACACACGAGGGGTGAACCGAAGCCAGGCAGATGCTCTCGCAGAGTGAGGTGAAACACAAGTGGTGTGAACCGATGCCAGGCAGTTGCTCTTGCAGGGTGAGGTGAAACACAAGAGGGTGAACCGAAGCCAGGCAGGAACCCATGAGGGGTGAACAAAAACCAAGCAGTTGCTCTAGCAGGGTTGTTGAAACACAAGAGGGGTGAACCGAAGCCAGACAGGAACCCATGACGGGTGAACTGAAGCCAGGCAGTTGCTCTAGCAGGTTGAGGCTAAACACAATAGGGGTGAACCGAAGCCAGGCAGTTGCTCTAGTAGGGTGAGGTGAAACGCAATAAGGTGAACCGAAGCCAGGCAGTTGCTCTAGCAGGATGAGGTGAAACACAAGAGGGGTGAACCGAAGCCAGGCAGTTGCTCTAACAGGGTGAGGTGAAACACAAGAGGACTGAACCGAAGCCAGGCAGTTTCTCTAGCCGGGTGAGTTGAAACACATGAGGGGTGAACCGAAACCAGGCGGTTGCTCTAGCAGGGTGAGGTGAAAAACAAGAGGGGTGAACCGAAGCCAGGTAGTTTCTCCAGCCGGGTGAGTTGAAACAGATGAGGGGTGAACCGAAACCAGGCGGTTACTCTAGGTGAGTGAGTTGAAACACAAGAGGGTGAACCGAAGCCAGCCAGTTGCTCTAGCAGGGTGAGGCGAAACACAAGAGTGGTAACTGAAGACACGCAGTTGCTCTAACAGGGTGAGGTGAAACACAAGAGGGGTGAACCGAAGCAAGGCAGTTGCTCTAACAGGGTGAGGTGAAACACAAGAGGACTGAACCGAAGCCAGGCAGTTTCTCTAGCCGGGTGAGTTGAAACACATGAGGGGTGAACCGAAACCAGGCGGTTGCTCTAGGTGAGTGAGTGAAACACAAGAGGGTGAACCGAAGCCATGCAGTTGCTCTAGCAGGGTGAGGTGAAAAACAAGAGGGGTGAACCGAAGCCAGGTAGTTGCTCTAGCAGGATGAGGTGAAACACAAGAGGGGTGGACCGAAGCCAGGCAGTTGCTCTAGCAGGGTGAGGTGAAACACAAGAGGGGCGAGCATAAGCCAGGCAGTTGCTCTAGCAGGGTTAGGTGAAACACGATAGGAGTGAACCGAAGCCAGGCAGTTGCTCTAGCAGGGTGAGGTTAAACACAAGAGGGGTGAACCGAAGCAACGCAGTTGCTCTAGCAGGGTGAGGTGAAAAACAAGAGGGGTGAACCGAAGCCAGGTAGTTGCTCTAGCAGGATGAGGTGAAACACAAGAGGGGTGAGCATAAGCCAGGCAGTTGCTCTAGCAGGGGGAAGTGAAACACGAGAGGGGTGAATCGATGCCAGGCAGGTGCTCTAGCAGGGTGAGGTGAAACACAAGAGGGGTGAACCGAAGCCAGGTAGTTGCTCTAGCAGGGTGAGGTGAACACAAGAGGGGTGAACTGAAGCCAGGGACTTGCTCTTGAAGGGTGAGGTGAAACACAAGACGGGTGAACCGAAGCCAGGTAGTTGCTCTAGCATGGTGAGGTGAAACACAAGAGGGGTGAACCGAAGCAACACAATTGCTCTAGCAGGGTGAGGTGAAACACAAGAGGGTGAGCATAAGCCAGGCAGTTGCTCTAACAGGGTGAGGTGAAACACAAGAGGGGTGAACTGAAGCCAGGTAGTTGCTCTAACAGGGTGAGGTGAAACACAAGAAGGGTGAACCGAAGCAACGCAGTTGCTCTAGCAGGGTGAGGCGAAACACAAGAGGGGTGAACCGAAGCCAGGTAGTTGCTCTAGCAGGATGAGGTGAAACACAAGAGGGGTGAACTGATGCCAGGCAGTTGCCCTAGCAGGATGAGGTGAAACACAAGAGGGGTGAACTGAAGCCAGGTAGTTGCTCTAGCAGGGTGAGGTGAAACACAAGAGGGGTGAACTGAAGCCAGGTAGTTGCTCTAGCAGGGTGAGGTGAAACACAAGAGGGGTGAACCGAAACCAGGCGGCTGCTCTAGCAGGGTGAGGTGAAAAACAAGAGGGGTGAACCGAAGCCAGGTAGTTTCTCCAGCCGGGTGAGTTGAAACAGATGAGGGGTGAACCGAAACCAGGCGGTTACTCTAGGTGAGTGAGTTGAAACACAAGAGGGTGAACCGAAGCCAGCCAGTTGCTCTAGCAGGGTGAGGCGAAACACAAGAGTGGTAACTGAAGACACGCAGTTGCTCTAACAGGGTGAGGTGAAACAAAAGAGGGGTGAACCGAAGCAAGGCAGTTGCTCTAACAGGGTGAGGTGAAACACAAGAGGACTGAACCGAAGCCAGGCAGTTTCTCTAGCCGGATGAGTTGAAACACATGAGGGGTGAACCGAAACCAGGCGGTTGCTCTAGGTGAGTGAGTGAAACACAAGAGGGTGAACCGAAGCCATGCAGTTGCTCTAGCAGGGTGAGGTGAAAAACAAGAGGGGTGAACCGAAGCCAGGTAGTTGCTCTAGCAGGATGAGGTGAAACACAAGAGGGGTGAACCGAAGCAACACAATTGCTCTAGCAGGGTGAGGTGAAACACAAGAGGGTGAGCATAAGCCAGGCAGTTGCTCTAACAGGGTGAGGTGAAACACAAGAGGGGTGAACTGAAGCCAGGTAGTTGCTCTAACAGGGTGAGGTGAAACACAAGAAGGGTGAACCGAAGCAACGCAGTTGCTCTAGCAGGGTGAGGCGAAACACAAGAGGGGTGAACCGAAGCCAGGTAGTTGCTCTAGCAGGATGAGGTGAAACACAAGAGGGGTGAACTGATGCCAGGCAGTTGCCCTAGCAGGATGAGGTGAAACACAAGAGGGGTGAACTGAAACCAGGTAGTTGCTCTAGCAGGGTGAGGTGAAACACAAGAGGGGTGAACTGAAGCCAGGTAGTTGCTCTAGCAGGATGAGGTGAAACACAAGAGGGGTGAACCGAAGCCAGGTAGTTGCTCTAGCAGGGTGAGGTGAAACACAAGAGGGGTGAACTGAATCCAGGTAGTTGCTCTAGCAGGATGAGGTGAAACACAAGAGGTGTGAACCGAAGCCAGGTAGTTGCTCTAGCATGGTGAGGTGAAACACAAGAGGGGTGAACCGAAGCAACGCAGTTGCTCTAGCAGTGTGAGGTGAAACACAAGAGGGGTGAGCATAAGCCAGGCAGTTGCTCTAGCAGGTTGAGGTGAAACACGAGAGAGGTGAACCGAAGCCAGGTAGTTGCTCTAGCAGGATGAGGTGAAAAACAAGAGGGGTGAACCGAAGCAACACAGTTGCTCTAGCAAGGTGAGGTGAAAAACAAGAGTTGTGAACCGAAGCCAGGTAGTTGCTCTAGCAGGAAGAGGTGAAACACAAGAGGGGTGAACCGATGTCAGGCAGTTGCCCTAGCAAGATGAGGTGAAACACAAGAACTGAAGCCAGATAGTTGCTCTAACAGGGTGAGGTGAAACACAAGATTGGTGAACTGAAGCCAGGTAGTTGATCTAGCAGGATGAGGTGAAACACAAGAGGGGTGAACCGAAGCCAGGTAGTTGCTCTAGCAGGGTGAAATGAAACACGAGAGAGGTGAACCGATGCCAGGCAGGTGCTCTAGCAGGGTGAGGTGAAACACAAGAGGGGTGAACCGAAGACAGGGACTTGCTCTTGAAGGGTGAGGTGAAACACAAGAGGGGTGAACTGAAGCCAGGTAGTTGCTCTAGCAGGGTGAGGTGAAACACAAGAGGGGTGAACCGAAGCCAGGCAGTTGCCCTAGCAGGATGAGGTGAAACACAAGATGGGTGAACTGAAGCCAGGTAGTTGCTCTAGCAGGGTGAGGTGAAACACAAGAGGGGTGAACTGAATCCAGGCAGTTGCTCTAAAAGAGTGAGGTGAAACACAAGAGGGGTGAACCGAAGCCAGGCAGTTGCTCTAACAGGGTGAAGTGAAACACAAGAGGGGTGAACTGAAGCCAGGTAGTTGCTCTAACAGGGTGAGGTGAAACACAAGAGGCGTGAACCGAAGCCAGGCAGGTGCTCAAGCAGGGTGAGGTGAAAAACAAGAGGGGTGAACCGAAGCCAGGTAGTTGCTCTAGCAGGATGAGGTGAAACACAAGAGGGGTGAGCATAAGCCAGGCAGTTGCTCTAGCACGGTGAAGTGAAACACGAGAGGGGTGAACCGATGCCAGGCAGGTGCTCTATCAGGGTGAGGTGAAACACAAGAGGGGTGAACCGAAGCCAGGTAGTTGCTCTAGCAGGGTGAGGTGAAACACAAGAGGGTTGAACTGAAGCCAGGGACTTGCTCTTGAAGGGGGAGGTGAAACACAAGAGGGGTGAACCGTAGCCAGGTAGTTGCTCTAGCATGGTGAGGTGAAACACAAGATGGGTGAACCGAAACAAAACAATTGCTCTAGCAGGGTGAGGTGAAACACAAGAGGGGTGAGCATAAGCCAGGCAGTTGCTCCAACAGGGTGAGGTGAAACACAAGAAGGGTGAACTGAAGCAACGCAGTTGCTCTAGCAGGGTGAGGTGAAACACAAGAGGGGTGAACCGAAGCCAGGCAGTTGCTCTAGCAGGGTGAGGTGAAACACAAGAGGGGTGAGCATAAGCCAGGCAGTTGCTCCAACAGGGTGAGGTGAAACACAAGAAGGGTGAACCGAAGCAACGCAGTTGCTCTAGCAGGGTGAAATGAAACACGAGAGAGGTGAACCGATGCCAGGCAGGTGCTCTAGCAGGGTGAGGTGAAACACAAGAGGGGTGAACCGAAGCCAGGGACTTGCTCTTGAAGGGTGAGGTGAAACACAAGAGGGGTGAACTGAAGCCAGGTAGTTGCTCTAGCAGGGTGAGGTGAAACACAAGAGGGGTGAACCGAAGCCAGGCAGTTGCCCTAGCATGATGAGGTGAAACACAAGAGGGGTGAACTGAAGCCAGGTAGTTGCTCTAGCAGGGTGAGGTGAAACACAAGAGGGGTGAACTAAATCCAGGCAGTTGCTCTAAAAGAGTGAGGTGAAACACAAGAGGGGTGAACCGAAGCCAGGCAGTTGCTCTAACAGGGTGAAGTGAAACACAAGAGGGGTGAACTGAAGCCAGGTAGTTGCTCTAACAGGGTGAGGTGAAACACAAGAGGCGTGAACCGAAGCCAGGCAGGTGCTCAAGCAGGGTGAGGTGAAAAACAAGAGGGGTGAACCGAAGCCAGGTAGTTGCTCTAGCAGGATGAGGTGAAACACAAGAGGGGTGAGCATAAGCCAGGCAGTTGCTCTAGCACGGTGAAGTGAAACACGAGAGGGGTGAACCGATGCCAGGCAGGTGCTCTATCAGGGTGAGGTGAAACACAAGATGGGTGAACCGAAGCCAGGTAGTTGCTCTAGCAGGGTGAGGTGAAACACAAGAGGGTTGAACTGAAGCCAGGGACTTGCTCTTGAAGGGGGAGGTGAAACACAAGAGGGGTGAACCGTAGCCAGGTAGTTGCTCTAGCATGGTGAGGTGAAACACAAGATGGGTGAACCGAAACAACACAATTGCTCTAGCAGGGTGAGGTGAAACACAAGAGGGGTGAGCATAAGCCAGGCAGTTGCTCCAACAGGTTGAGGTGAAACATAAGAAGGGTGAACCGAAGCATCGCAGTGGCTCTATCAGCGTGAGGTGAAACACAAGAGGGGTGAACCGAAGCCAGGCAGTTTCTCTAGCCGGGTGTGTTGAAACAGATGAGGGGTGAACCGAAACCAGGCGGTTGCTCTAGGTGAGTGAGGTGAAACACAAGAGGGTGAACCGAAGCCAGGCAGTTGCTCTAGTAGGGTGAGGTGAAACACAATAAGGTGAACCGAAGCCAGGCAGTTGCTCTAGCAGGATGAGGTGAAACACAAGAGGGGTGAACCGAAGCCAGGCAGTGGCTCTATCAGCGTGAGGTGAAACACAAGAGGGGTGAACCGAAGCCAGGCAGTTTCTCTAGCCGGGTGTGTTGAAACAGATGAGGGGTGAACCGAAACCAGGCGGTTGCTCTAGGTGAGTGAGGTGAAACACAAGAGGGTGAACCGAAGCCAGGCAGTTGCTCTAACACGGTGAGGTGAAACACACGAGGGCTGAACCGAAGCCAGGCAGATGCTCTCGCAGAGTGAGATGAAACACAAGTGGTGTGAACCGATGCCAGGCAGTTGCTCTAGCAGGGTGAGGTGAAACACAAGAGGGTGAACCGAAGCCAGGCAGGAAACCCATGAGGGGTGAACCGAAACCAAGCAGTTGCTCTAGCAGAGTTGTTGACACACAAGAGGGGTGAACCGAAGCCAGAGAGGAACCCATGACGGGTGAACTGAAGCCAGGCAGTTGCTCTAGCAGGTTGAGGCTAAACACAATAGGGTTGAACCGAAGCCAGGCAGTTGCTCTAGTAGGCTGAGGTGAAACACAATAAGGTGAACCGAAGCCAGGCAGTTGCTCTAGCAGGATGAGGTGAAACACAAGAGGGGTGAACCGAAGCCAGGCAGTGGCTCTAGCAGCGTGAGGTGAAACACAAGAGGGGTGAACCGAAGCCAGGCAGTTTCTCTAGCCGGATGTGTTGAAACAGATGAGGGGTGAACCGAAACCAGGCGGTTGCTCTAGGTGAGTGAGGTGAAACACAAGAGGGTGAACCGAAGCCAGCCAGTTGCTCTAGCAGGGTTAGGCAAAACACAAGAGTGGTAACTGAAGACACGCAGTTGCTCTAACAGGGTGAGGTGAAACACAAGAGGGGTGAACCGAAGCAAGGCATTTGCTCTAACAGGTTGAGGTGAAACACAAGAGGACTGAACCGAAGCCAGGCAGTTTCTCTAGCCGGGTGAGTTGAAACACTTATGGGGTGAACCGAAACCAGGCGGTTGCTCTAGGTGAGTGAGGTGAAAAACAAGAGGGTGAACCGAAGCCACGCAGTTGCTCTAGCAGGGTGAGGTGAAACACAAGAGGGGTGAACCGAAGCCAGGCAGTTGCCCTAGCAGGATGAGGTGAAACACAAGAGGGGTGAACCGAAGCCAGGTAGTTGCTCTAGCAGGATGAGGGGAAACACAAGAGGGGTGGACCGAAGCCAGGCAGTTGCTCTAGCAGGGTGAGGTGAAACACAAGAGGGGTGAGTATAAGCCAGGCAGTTGCTCTAGCAGGGTGAGGTGCAACACGATAGGAGTGAACCGAAGCCAGGCAGTTGCTCTAGCAGGGTGAGGTGAAACACAAGAGGGGTGAACCGAAGCCAGGTAGCTGCTCAAGCAGGATGAGGTGAAACACAAGAGGGGTGAGCATAATCCAGGCAGTTGCTCTAGCAGGATGGAGTGAAACACGAGAGGGGTGAACCGATGCCAGGCAGGTGCTCTAGCAGGGTGAGGTGAAACACAAGAGGGGTGAACCGAAGCCAGGTAGTTGCTCTAGCAGGGTGAGGTGAAACACAAGAGGGGTGAACTGAAGCCAGGGACTTGCTCTTGAAGGGTGAGGTGAAACACAAGAGGGGTGAACCGAAGCCAGGTAGTTACTCTAGCATGGTGAGGTGAAACACAAGAGGGGTGAACCGAAGCAACACAATTGCTCTATCAGCGTGAGGTGAAACACAAGAGGGGTGAACCGAAGCCAGGCAGTTTCTCTAGCCGGGTGTGTTGAAACAGATGAGGGGTGAACCGAAACCAGGCGGTTGCTCTAGGTGAGTGAGGTGAAACACAAGAGGGTGAACCGAAGCCAGGCAGTTGCTCTAACACGGTGAGGTGAAACACACGAGGGCTGAACCGAAGCCAGGCAGATGCTCTCGCAGAGTGAGATGAAACACAAGTGGTGTGAACCGAAGCCAGGCAGTTGCTCTAGCAGGGTGAGGTGAAACACAAGAGGGTGAACCGAAGCCAGGCAGGAAACCCATGAGGGGTGAACCGAAACCAAGCAGTTGCTCTAGCAGAGTTGTTGACACACAAGAGGGGTGAACCGAAGCCAGAGAGGAACCCATGACGGGTGAACTGAAGCCAGGCAGTTGCTCTAGCAGGTTGAGGCTAAACACAATAGGGTTGAACCGAAGCCAGGCAGTTGCTCTAGTAGGCTGAGGTGAAACACAATAAGGTGAACCGAAGCCAGGCAGTTGCTCTAGCAGGATGAGGTGAAACACAAGAGGGGTGAACCGAAGCCAGGCAGTGGCTCTAGCAGCGTGAGGTGAAACACAAGAGGGGTGAACCGAAGCCAGGCAGTTTCTCTAGCCGGATGTGTTGAAACAGATGAGGGGTGAACCGAAACCAGGCGGTTGCTCTAGGTGAGTGAGGTGAAACACAAGAGGGTGAACCGAAGCCAGCCAGTTGCTCTAGCAGGGTTAGGCAAAACACAAGAGTGGTAACTGAAGACACGCAGTTGCTCTAACAGGGTGAGGTGAAACACAAGAGGGGTGAACCGAATCAAGGCATTTGCTCTAACAGGTTGAGGTGAAACACAAGAGGACTGAACCGAAGCCAGGCAGTTTCTCTAGCCGGGTGAGTTGAAACACATATGGGGTGAACCGAAACCAGGCGGTTGCTCTAGGTGGGTGAGGTGAAAAACAAGAGGGTGAACCGAAGCCACGCAGTTGCTCTAGCAGGGTGAGGTGAAACACAAGAGGGGTGAACCGAAGCCAGGCAGTTGCCCTAGCAGGATGAGGTTAAACACAAGAGGGGTGAACCGAAGCCAGGTAGTTGCTCTAGCAGGATGAGGGGAAACACAAGAGGGGTGGACCGAAGCCAGGCAGTTGCTCTAGCAGGGTGAGGTGAAACACAGGAGGGGTGAGTATAAGCCAGGCAGTTGCTCTAGCAGGGTGAGGTGCAACACGATAGGAGTGAACCGAAGCCAGGCAGTTGCTCTAGCAGGGTGAGGTGAAACACAAGAGGGGTGAACCGAAGCCAGGTAGCTGCTCTAGCAGGATGAGGTGAAACACAAGAGGGGTGAGCATAATCCAGGCAGTTGCTCTAGCAGGGTGGAGTGAAACACGAGAGGGGTGAACCGATGCCAGGCAGGTGCTCTAGCAGGGTGAGGTGAAACACAAGAGGGGTGAACCGAAGCCAGGTAGTTGCTCTAGCAGGGTGAGGTGAAACACAAGAGGGGTGAACTGAAGCCAGGGACTTGCTCTTGAAGGGTGAGGTGAAACACAAGACGGGTGAACCGAAGCCAGGTAGTTACTCTAGCATGGTGAGGTGAAACACAAGAGGGGTGAACCGAAGCAACACAATTGCTCTAGATGGGTGAGGTGAAACACAAGAGGGTGAGCATAAGCCAGGCAGTTGCTCTAACAGGGTGAGGTGAAACACAAGAGGGGTGAACTGAAGTCAGGTAGTTGCTCTAACAGGGTGAGGTGAAACACAAGAGGGGTGAACCGAAGCAACGCAGTTGCTCTAGCAGGGTGAGATGAAACACAAGAGGGGTGAACCGAAGCCAGGTAGTTGCTCTAGCAGGATGAGGTGAAACACGATAGGAGTGAACCGATGCCAGGCGGTTGCCCTAGCAGGATGAGGTGAAACACAAGAGGGGTGAGCATAAGCCAGGCAGTTGCTCTAGCAGGGTGAGGTGAAACACAAGAGGGGTGAACCGAAACCAGGTAGTTGCTCTAGCATGGTGAGGTGAAACACAAGAGGGGTGAACAGAAGCAACGCAGTTGCTCTAGCAGGGTGAGGTGAAACACAAGAAGGGTGAGCATAAGCCAGGCGGTTGCTCTAGCAGGGTGAGGTGAAAAACAAGAGGGGTGAACCGAAGCAGGTAGTTGCTTTAGCAGGGTGAGGTGAAACACAAGAGGGGTGAACTGAAGCAAGGGACTTGCTCTTGAAGGGTGAGGTGAAACACAAGACGGGTGAACCGAAGCCAGGTAGTTGCTCTAGCATGGTGAGGTGAAACACAAGAGGGGTGAACCGAAGCAACACAATTGCTCTAGCAGGGTGAGGTGAAACACAAGAGGGTGAGCATAAGCCAGACAGTTGCTCTAACAGGGTGAGGTGAAACACAAGAGGGGTGAACTGAAGCCAGGTAGTTGCTCTAACAGGGTGAGGTGAAACACAAGAGGGGTGAAACGAAGCAACGCAGTTGCTCTAGCAGGGTGAGATGAAACACAAGAGGGGTGAACCGAAGCCAGGTAGTTGCTCTAGCAGGATGAGGTGAAACACAAGAGCGGTGAACCGATGCCAGGCGGTTGCCCTAGCAGGATGAGGTGAAACACAAGAGGGGTGAGCATAAGCCAGGCAGTTGCTCTAGCAGGGTGAGGTGAAACACAAGAGGGGTGAACCGAAACCAGGTAGTTGCTCTAGCATGGTGAGGTGAAACACAAGAGGGGTGAACAGAAGCAACGCAGTTGCTCTAGCAGGGTGAGGTGAAACACAAGAAGGGTGAGCATAAGACAAGCGGTTGCTCTAGCAGGGTGAGGTGAAAAACAAGAGGGGTGAACCGAAGCAGGTAGTTGCTCTAGCAGGGTGAGGTGAAACACAAGAGGGGTGAACTGAAGCCAGGGACTTGCTCTTGAAGGGTGAGGTGAAACACAAGACGGGTGAACCGAAGCCAGGTAGTTGCTCTAGCATGGTGAGGTGAAACACAAGAGGGGTGAACCGAAGCAACACAATTGCTCTAGCAGGGTGAGGTGAAACACAAGAGCGGTGAACCGATGCCAGGCGGTTGCCCTAGCAGGATGAGGTGAAACACAAGAGGGGTGAGCATAAGCCAGGCAGTTGCTCTAGCAGGGTGAGGTGAAACACAAGAGGGGTGAACCGAAACCAGGTAGTTGCTCTAGCATGGTGAGGTGAAACACAAGAGGGGTGAACAGAAGCAACGCAGTTGCTCTAGCAGGGTGAGGTGAAACACAAGAAGGGTGAGCATAAGCCAGGCGGTTGCTCTAGCAGGGTGAGGTGAAAAACAAGAGGGGTGAACCGAAGCAGGTAGTTGCTCTAGCAGGGTGAGGTGAAACACAAGAGGGGTGAACTGAAGCCAGGGACTTGCTCTTGAAGGGTGAGGTGAAACACAAGACGGGTGAACCGAAGCCAGGTAGTTGCTCTAGCATGGTGAGGTGAAACACAAGAGGGGTGAACCGAAGCAACACAATTGCTCTAGCAGGGTGAGGTGAAACACAAGAGGGTGAGCATAAGCCAGACAGTTGCTCTAACAGGGTGAGGTGAAACACAAGAGGGGTGAACTGAAGCCAGGTAGTTGCTCTAACAGGGTGAGGTGAAACACAAGAGGGGTGAACCGAAGCAACGCAGTTGCTCTAGCAGGGTGAGATGAAACACAAGAGGGGTGAACCGAAGCCAGGTAGTTGCTCTAGCAGGATGAGGTGAAACACAAGAGCGGTGAACCGATGCCAGGCGGTTGCCCTAGCAGGATGAGGTGAAACACAAGAGGGGTGAGCATAAGCCAGGCAGTTGCTCTAGCAGGGTGAGGTGAAACACATTACGGGTGAACCGAAACCAGTTAGTTGCTCTAGCATGGTGAGGTGAAACACAAGAGGGGTGAACAGAAGCAACGCAGTTGCTCTAGCAGGGTGAGGTGAAACACAAGAAGGGTGAGCATAAGACAAGCGGTTGCTCTAGCAGGGTGAGGTGAAAAACAAGAGGGGTGAACCGAAGCAGGTAGTTGCTCTAGCAGGGTGAGGTGAAACACAAGAGGGGTGAACTGAAGCCAGGGACTTGCTCTTGAAGGGTGAGGTGAAACACAAGACGGGTGAACCGAAGCCAGGTAGTTGCTCTAGCATGGTGAGGTGAAACACAAGAGGGGTGAATCGAAGCAACACAATTGCTCTAGCAGGGTGAGGTGAAACACAAGAGGGTGAGCATAAGCCAGGCAGTTGCTCTAACAGGGTGAGGTGAAACACAAGAGGGGTGAACTGAAGCCAGGTAGTTGCTCTAACAGGGTGAGGTGAAACACAAGAAGGGTGAACCGAAGCAACGCAGTTGCTCTAGCAGGGTGAGGTGAAACACAAGAGGGGTGAACCGAAGCGAGGTAGTTGCTCTAGCAGGATGAGGTGAAACACAAGAGGGGTGAACTGATGCCAGGCAGTTGCCCTAGCAGGATGAGGTGAAACACAAGAGGGGTGAACTGAAGCCAGGTAGTTGCTCTAGCAGGGTGAGGTGAAACACAAGAGGGGTGAACTGAAGCCAGGTAGTTGCTCTAGCAGGATGAGGTGAAACACAAGAGGGGTGAACCGAAGCCAGGTAGTTGCTCTAGCAGGGTGAGGTGAAACACAAGAGGGGTGAACTGAAGCCAGGGACTTGCTCTTGAAGGGTGAGGTGAAACACAAGAGGGGTGAACCGAAGCCAGGTAGTTGCTCTAGCATGGTGAGGTGAAACACAAGAGGGGTGAACCGAAGCAACGCAGTTGCTCTAGCAGTGTGAGGTGAAACACAAGAGGGGTGAGCATAAGCCAGGCAGTTGCTCTAGCAGGTTGAGGTGAAACACGAGAGAGGTGAACCGAAGCCAGGTAGTTGCTCTAGCAGGATGAGGTGAAAAACAAGAGGGGTGAACCGAAGCCAGGTGGTTGCTCTAGCAGGAAGAGGTGAAACACAAGAGGGGTGAACCGATGCCAGGCAGTTGCCCTAGCAGGATGAGGTGAAACACCAGAACTGAAGCCAGATAGTTGCTCTAGCAGGGTGAGGTGAAACACAAGAGGGGTGAACTGAAGCCAGGTAGTTGATCTAGCAGGATTAGGTGAAACACAAGAGGGGTGAACCGAAGCCAGGTAGTTGCTCTAGCAGGGTGAGGTGAAACACAAGAGGGGTGAACTGAATCCAGGCAGTTGCTCTAAAAGGGTGAGGTGAAACACAAGAGGGGTGAACCGAAGCCAGGCAGTTGCTCTAACAGTGTGAAGTGAAACACAAGAGGGGTGAACTGAAGCCAGGTAGTTGCTCTAACAGGGTGAGGTGAAACACAAGAGGGGTGAACCGAAGCAACGCAGTTGCTCTAGCAGGGTGAGATGAAACACAAGAGGTGTGAACCGAAGCCAGGTAGTTGCTCTAGCAGGATGAGGTGAAACACAAGAGCGGTGAACCGATGCCAGGCGGTTGCCCTAGCAGGATGAGGTGAAACACAAGAGGGGTGAGCATAAGCCAGGCAGTTGCTCTAGCAGGGTGAGGTGAAACACAAGAGGGGTGAACCGAAACCAGGTAGTTGCTCTAGCATGGTGAGGTGAAACACAAGAGGGGTGAACAGAAGCAACGCAGTTGCTCTAGCAGGGTGAGGTGAAACACAAGAAGGGTGAGCATAAGACAGGCGGTTGCTCTAGCAGGGTGAGGTGAAAAACAAGAGGGGTGAACCGAAGCAGGTAGTTGCTCTAGCAGGGTGAGGTGAAACACAAGAGGGGTGAACTGAAGCCAGGGACTTGCTCTTGAAGGGTGAGGTGAAACACAAGAGGGGTGAACCGAAGCCAGGTAGTTGCTCTAGCATGGTGAGGTGAAACACAAGAGGGGTGAGTCGAAGCAACGCAGTTGCTCTAGCAGTGTGAGGTGAAACACAAGAGGGGTGAGCATAAGCCAGGCAGTTGCTCTAGCAGGTTGAGGTGAAACACGAGAGAGGTGAACCGAAGCCAGGTAGTTGCTCTAGCAGGATGAGGTGAAAAACAAGAGGGGTGAACCGAAGCCAGGTAGTTGCTCTAGCAGGAAGAGGTGAAACACAAGAGGGGTGAACCGATGCCAGACAGTTGCCCTAGCAGGATGAGGTGAAACACAAGAACTGAAGCCAGATAGTTGCTCTAGCAGGGTGAGGTGAAACACAAGAGGGGTGAACTGAAGCCAGGTAGTTGATCTAGCAGGATGAGGTGAAACACAAGAGGGGTGAACCGAAGCCAGGTAGTTGCTCTAGCAGGGTGAGGTGAAACACAAGAGGGGTGAACTGAAGCCAGGGACTTGCTCTTGAAGGGTGAGGTGAAACACAAGAGGGGTGAACCGAAGCCAGGCAGTTGCCCTAGCAGGATGAGGTGAAACACAAGAGGGGTGAACTGAAGCCAGGTAGTTGCTCTAGCAGGGTGAGGTGAAACACAAGAGGGGTGAACTGAATCCAGGCAGTTGCTCTAAAAGGGTGAGGTGAAACACAAGAGGGGTGAACCGAAGCCAGGCAGTTGCTCTAACAGGGTGAAGTGAAACACAAGAGGGGTGAACTGAAGCCAGGTAGCTGCTCTAACAGGGTGAGGTGAAACACAAGAGGCGTGAACCGAAGCCAGGCAGGTGCTCAAGCAGGGTGAGGTGAAAAACAAGAGGGGTGAACCGAAGCCAGGTAGTTGCTCTAGCAGGATGAGGTGAAACACAAGAGGGGTGAGCATAAGCCAGGAAGTTGCTCTAGCACGGTGAAGTGAAACACGAGAGGGGTGAACCGATGCCAGGCAGGTGCTCTATCAGGGTGAGGTGAAACACAAGAGGGGTGAACCGAAGCCAGGTAGTTGCTCTAGCAGGGTGAGGTGAAACACAAGAGGGTTGAACTGAAGCCAGGGACTTGCTCTTGAAGGGGGAGGTGAAACACAAGAGGGGTGAACCGTAGCCAGGTAGTTGCTCTAGCATGGTGAGGTGAAACACAAGATGGGTGAACCGAAACAACACAATTGCTCTAGCAGGGTGAGGTGAAACACAAGAGGGGTGAGCATAAGCCAGGCAGTTGCTCTAATAGGGTGAGGTGAAACACAAGAATTGTGAACCGAAGCAACGCAGTTGCTCTAGCAGGGTGAGGTGAAACACAAGAGGGGTGAACCGAAGCCAGGCAGTTGCTCTAACACGGTGAGGTGAAACACACGAGGGCTGAACCGAAGCCAGGCAGATGCTCTCGCAGAGTGAGATGAAACACAAGTGGTGTGAACCGATGCCAGGCAGTTGCTCTAGCAGGGTGAGGTGAAACACAAGAGGGTGAACCGAAGCCAGGCAGGAAACCCATGAGGGGTGAACCGAAACCAAGCAGTTGCTCTAGCAGGGTTGTTGACACACAAGAGGAGTGAACCGAAGCCAGAGAGGAACCCATGACGGGTGAACTGAAGCCAGGCAGTTGCTCTAGCAGGTTGAGGCTAAACACAATAGGGTTGAACCGAAGCCAGGCAGTTGCTCTAGTAGGGTGAGGCTAAACACAATAGGGTTGAACCGAAGCCAGGCAGTTGCTCTAGTATGGTGAGGTGAAACACAATAAGGTGAACCGATGCCAGGCAGTTGCTCTCGCAGAGTGAGATGAAACACAAGTGGTGTGAACCGATGCCAGGCAGTTGCTCTAGCAGGGTGAGGTGAAACACAAGAGGGGTGAACCGAAGCCAGGCAGTTTCTCTAGCCGGGTGTGTTGAAACAGATGAGGGGTGAACCGAAACCAGGCGGTTACTCTAGGTGAGTGAGGTGAAACACAAGAGGGTGAACCGAAGCCAGCCAGTTGCTCTAGCAGGGTTAGGCGAAACACAAGAGTGGTAACTGAAGACACGCAGTTGCTCTAACAGGGTGAGGTGAAACACAAGAGGGGTGAACCGAAGCAAGGCATTTGCTCTAACAGGGTGAGGTGAAACACAAGAGGACTGAACCGAAGCCAGGCAGTTTCTCTAGCCGGGTGAGTTGAAACACATGAGGGGTGAACCGAAACCAGGCGGTTGCTCTAGGTGAGTGAGGTGAAAAACAAGAGGGTGAACCGAAGCCACGCAATTGCTCTAGCAGGGTGAGTAGAAAAACAAGAGGGGTGAACCGAAGCCAGGTAGTTGCTCTAGCAGGATGAGGGGAAACACAAGAGGGGTGGACCGAAGCCAGGAAGTTGCTCTAGCAGGGTGAGGTGAAACACAAGAGGGGTGAGCATTAGCCAGGCAGTTGCTCTAGCAGGGTGAAGTGAAACACGAGATGGGTGAACCGATGCCAGGCAGGTGCTCTATCAGGGTGAGGTGAAACACAAGAGGGGTGAACCGAAGCCAGGTAGTTGCTCTGGCAGGGTGAGGTGAAACACAAGAGGGGTGAACTGAAGCCAGGGACTTGCTCTTGAAGGGTGAGGTGAAACACAAGAGGGGTGAACCGTAGCCAGGCAGTTGCTCTCGCAGAGTGAGATGAAACACAAGTGGTGTGAACCGATGCCAGGCAGTTGCTCTAGCAGGGTGAGGTGAAACACAAGAGGGGTGAACCGAAGCCAGGCAGTTTCTCTAGCCGGGTGTGTTGAAACAGATGAGGGGTGAACCGAAACCAGGCGGTTACTCTAGGTGAGTGAGGTGAAACACAAGAGGGTGAACCGAAGCCAGCCAGTTGCTCTAGCAGGGTTAGGCGAAACACAAGAGTGGTAACTGAAGACACGCAGTTGCTCTAACAGGGTGAGGTGAAACACAAGAGGGGTGAACCGAAGCAAGGCATTTGCTCTAACAGGGTGAGGTGAAACACAAGAGGACTGAACCGAAGCCAGGCAGTTTCTCTAGCCGGGTGAGTTGAAACACATGAGGGGTGAACCGAAACCAGGCGGTTGCTCTAGGTGAGTGAGGTGAAAAACAAGAGGGTGAACCGAAGCCACGCAGTTGCTCTAGCAGGGTGAGGTGAAAAACAAGAGGGGTGAACCGAAGCCAGGTAGTTGCTCTAGCAGGATGAGGGGAAACACAAGAGGGGTGGACCGGTGCCAGGAAGTTGCTCTAGCAGGGTGAGGTGAAACACAAGAGGGGTGAGTATAAGCCAGGCAGTTGCTCTAGCAGGGTGAGGTGCAACACGATAGGAGTGAACCGAAGCCAGGCAGTTGCTCTAGCAGGGTGACGTGAAACACAAGAGGGGTGAACCGAAGCCAGGTAGTTGCTCTAGCAGGGTGAGGTGAAACACAAGAGGGGTGAGCATTAGCCAGGCAGTTGCTCTAGCAGGGTGAAGTGAAACACGAGATGGGTGAACCGATGCCAGGCAGGTGCTCTATCAGGGTGAGGTGAAACACAAGAGGGGTGAACCGAAGCCAGGTAGTTGCTCTGGCAGGGTGAGGTGAAACACAAGAGGGGTGAACTGAAGCCAGGGACTTGCTCTTGAAGGGTGAGGTGAAACACAAGAGGGGTGAACCGTAGCCAGGTAGTTGCTCTAGCATGGTGAGGTGAAACACAAGATGGGTGAACCGAACCAACACAATTGCTCTAGCAGGGTGAGGTGAAACACAAGAGGGGTGAGCATAAGCCAGGCAGTTGCTCTAGCAGGGTGAAGTGAAACACGAGATGGGTGAACCGATGCCAGGCAGGTGCTCTATCAGGGTGAGGTGAAACACAAGAGGGGTGAACCGAAGCCAGGCAGTTTCTCTAGCCGGATGTGTTGAAACAGATGAGGGGTGAACCGAAACCAGGCGGTTGCTCTAGGTGAGTGAGGTGAAACACAAGAGGGTGAACCGAAGCCAGCCAGTTGCTCTAGCAGGGTTAGGCGAAACACAAGAGTGGTAACTGAAGACACGCAGTTGCTCTAACAGGGTGAGGTGAAACACAAGAGGGGTGAACCGAAGCAAGGCATTTGCTCTAACAGGGTGAGGTGAAACACAAGAAGGGTGAACCGAAGCAACGCAGTTGCTCTAGCAGGGTGAGGTGAAATACAAGAGGGGTGAACCGAAGCCAGGCAGTTGCTCTGACAAGGTGAGGTGAAACACACGAGGGCTGAACCGAAGCCAGGCAGATGCTCTCGCAGAGTGAGATGAAACCCAAGTGGTGTGAACCGATGCCAGGCAGTTGCTCTAGCAGGGTGAGGTGAAACACAAGAGGGTGAACCGAAGCCAGGCAGGAAACCCATGAGGGGTGAACCGAAACCAAGCAGTTGCTCTAGCAGGGTTGTTGACACACAAGAGGGGTGAACCGAAGCCAGAGAGGAACCCATGACGGGTGAACTGAAGCCAGGCAGTTGCTCTAGCAGGTTGAGGCTAAACACAATAGGGTTGAACCGAAGCCAGGCAGTTGCTCTAGTAGGGTGAGGTGAAACACAATAAGGTGAACCGAAGCCAGGCAGTTGCTCTAGCAGGATGAGGTGAAACACAAGAGGGGTGAACCGAAGCCAGGCAGTGGCTCTAGCAGCGTGAGGTGAAACACAAGAGGGGTGAACCGAAGCCAGGCAGTTTCTCTAGCCGGATGTGTTGAAACAGATGAGGGGTGAACCGAAACCAGGCGGTTGCTCTAGGTGAGTGAGGTGAAACACAAGAGGGTGAACAGAAGCCAGCCAGTTGCTCTAGCAGGGTTAGGCGAAACACAAGAGTGGTAACTGAAGACACGCAGTTGCTCTAACAGGGTGAGGTGAAACACAAGAGGGGTGAACCGAAGCAAGGCATTTGCTCTAACAGGGTGAGGTGAAACACAAGAGGACTGAACCGAAGCCAGGCAGTTTCTCTAGCCGGGTGAGTTGAAACACATATGGGGTGAACCGAAACCAGGCGGTTGCTGTAGGTGAGTGAGGTGAAAAACAAGAGGGTGAACCGAAGCCAAGCAGTTGCTCTAGCAGGGTGAGGTGAAACACAAGAGGGGTGAACCGAAGCCAGGCAGTTGCCCTAGCAGGATGAGGTGAAACACAAGAGGGGTGAACCGAAGCCAGGTAGTTGCTCTAGCAGGATGAGGGGAAACACAAGAGGGGTGGACCGAAGCCAGGCAGTTGCTCTAGCAGGGTGAGGTGAAACACAAGAGGGGTGAGTATAAGCCAGGCAGTTGCTCTAGCAGGGTGAGGTGCAACACGATAGGAGTGAACCGAAGCCAGGCAGTTGCTCTAGCAGGGTGAGGTGAAACACAAGAGGGGTGAACCGAAGCCAGGTAGCTGCTCTAGCAGGATGAGGTGAAACACAAGAGGGGTGAGCATAATCCAGGCAGTTGCTCTAGCAGGGTGGAGTGGAACACGAGAGGGGTGAACCGATGCCAGGCAGGTGCTCTAGCAGGGTGAGATGAAACACAAGAGGGGTGAACCGAAGCCAGGTAGTTGCTCTAGCAGGGTGAGGTGAAACACAAGAGGGGTGAACCGAAGCCAGGTAGTTACTCTAGCATGGTGAGGTGAAACACAAGAGGGGTGAACCGAAGCAACACAATTGCTCTAGCAGGGTGAGGTGAAACACAAGAGGGTGAGCATCAGCCAGGCAGTTGCTCTAACAGGGTGAGGTGAAACACAAGAGGGGTGAACTGAAGTCAGGTAGTTGCTCTAACAGGGTGAGGTGAAACACAAGAGGGGTGAACCGAAGCAACGCAGTTGCTCTAGCAGGGTGAGATGAAACACAAGAGGGGTGAACCGAAGCCAGGTAGTTGCTCTAGCAGGATGAGGTGAAACACAAGAGCGGTGAACCGATGCCAGGCAGTTGCCCTAGCAGGATGAGGTGAAACACAAGAGGGGTGAGCATAAGCCAGGCAGTTGCTCTAGCAGGGTGAGGTGAAACACAAGAGGGATGAACCGAAACAAGGTAGTTGCTCTAGCATGGTGAGGTGAAACACAAGAGGGGTGAACCGAAGCCAGGTAGTTGCTCTAGCAGGATGAGGTGAAACACAAGAGCAGTGAACCGATGCCAGGCAGTTGCCCTAGCAGGATGAGGTGAAACACAAGAGGGGTGAGCATAAGCCAGGCAGTTGCTCTAGCAGGGTGAGGTGAAACACAAGAGGGATGAACCGAAACAAGGTAGTTGCTCTAGCATGGTGAGGTGAAACACAAGAGGGGTGAACAGAAGCAACGCAGTTGCTCTAGCAGGGTGAGGTGAAACACAAGAAGGGTGAGCATAAGCCAGGCGGTTGCTCTAGCAGGGTGAGGTGAAAAACAAGAGGGGTGAACCGAAGCAGGTAGTTGCTCTAGCAGGGTGAGGTGAAACACAAGAGGGGTGAACCGAAGCAACGCAGTTGCTCTAGCAGGGTGAGGTGAAAAACAAGAGGGGTGAACCGAAGCCATGTAGTTGCTCTAGCAGGATGAGGTGAAACACAAGAGGGGTGAACCGATGCCAGGCAGTTGCCCTAGCAGGATGAGGTGAAACACAAGAGGGGTGAACTGAAGACAGGTAGTTGCTCTAGCAGGGTGAGGTGAAACACAAGAGGGGTGAACGGAAGCCAGGAAGTTGCTCTAATAGGGTGAGGTGAAACACAAGAGGGGTGAACCGATGCCAGGCAGTTGCCCTAGCAGGATGAGGTGAAACACAAGAGGGGTGAACTGAAGCCAGGTAGTTGCTCTAGCGGGGTGAGGTGAAACACAAGAGGGGTGAACTGAAGCCAGGTAGTTGCTCTAGCAGGATGAGGTGAACACAAGAGGGGTGAACCGAAGCCAGGCAGTTGCTCTAACAGGGTGAGGTGAAACACAAGAGGGGTGAACTGAAGTCAGGTAGTTGCTCTAACAGGGTGAGGTGAAACACAAGAGGGGTGAACCGAAGCAACGCAGTTGCTCTAGCAGGGTGAGGTGAAACACAAGAGGGGTGAACCGAAGCCAGGTAGTTGCTCTAGCAGGATGAGGTGAAACACAAGAGCGGTGAACCGATGCCAGGCAGTTGCCCTAGCAGGATGAGGTGAAACACAAGAGGGGTGAGCATAAGCCAGGCAGTTGCTCTAGCAGGGTGAGGTGAAACACAAGAGGGATGAACCGAAACAAGGTAGTTGCTCTAGCATGGTGAGGTGAAACACAAGAGGGGTGAACCGAAGCCAGGTAGTTGCTCTAGCAGGATGAGGTGAAACACAAGAGCGGTGAACCGATGCCAGGCAGTTGCCCTAGCAGGATGAGGTGAAACACAAGAGGGGTGAGCATAAGCCAGGCAGTTGCTCTAGCAGGGTGAGGTGAAACACAAGAGGGATGAACCGAAACAAGGTAGTTGCTCTAGCATGGTGAGGTGAAACACAAGAGGGGTGAACAGAAGCAACGCAGTTGCTCTAGCAGGGTGAGGTGAAACACAAGAAGGGTGAGCATAAGCCAGGCGGTTGCTCTAGCAGGGTGAGGTGAATAACAAGAGGGGTGAACCGAAGCAGGTAGTTGCTCTAGCAGGGTGAGGTGAAACACAAGAGGGGTGAACCGAAGCAACGCAGTTGCTCTAGCAGGGTGAGGTGAAAAACAAGAGGGGTGAACCGAAGCCATGTAGTTGCTCTAGCAGGATGAGGTGAAACACAAGAGGGGTGAACCGATGCCAGGCAGTTGCCCTAGCAGGATGAGGTGAAACACAAGAGGGGTGAACTGAAGACAGGTAGTTGCTCTAGCAGGGTGAGGTGAAACACAAGAGGGGTGAACGGAAGCCAGGAAGTTGCTCTAATAGGGTGAGGTGAAACACAAGAGGGGTGAACCGATGCCAGGCAGTTGCCCTAGCAGGATGAGGTGAAGCACAAGAGGGGTGAACTGAAGCCAGGTAGTTGCTCTAGCGGGGTGAGGTGAAACACAAGAGGGGTGAACTGAAGCCAGGTAGTTGCTCTAGCAGGATGAGGTGAACACAAGAGGGGTGAACCGAAGCCAGGTAGTTGCTCTAGCAGGGTGAGGTGAAACACAAGAGGGGTGAACTGAAGCCAGGGACTTGCTCTTGAAGGGTGAGGTGAAACACAAGAGGGGTGAACCGAAGCAACGCAGTTGCTCTAGCAGGATGAGGTGAAATACAAGAGGGGTGAACCGAAGCAACGCAGTTGCTCTAGCAGGATGAGGTGAAATACAAGAGGGGTGAACCGAAGCAACGCAGTTGCTCTAGCAGGGTGAGGTGAAAAACAAGAGGGGTGAACCGAAGCCAGGTAGTTGCTCTAGCAGGATGAGATGAAACACACGAGGGGTGAACCGATGCCAGGTAGTTGCCCTAGCAGGATGAGGTGAAACACAAGAGGGGTGAACTGAACCCAGGTAGTTGCTCTAGCAGGATGAGGTGAAACACAAGAGGGGTGAACCGAAGCCAGGTAGTTGCTCTAGCAGGGTGAGGTGAAACACAAGAGGGGTGAGCATAAGCCAGGCAGTTGCTCTAGCAGGGTGAAATGAAACACGAGAGAGGTGAACCGATGCCAGGCAGGTGCTCTAGCAGGGAGAGATGAAACACAAGAGGGGTGAACCGAAGCCAGGTAGTTGCGCTAGCAGGGTGAGGTGAAACACAATAGGGGTGAACTGAAGCCAGGGACTTGCTCTTAAAGGGTGAGGTGAAACACAAGAGGGGTGAACCGAAGCAACGCAGTTGCTCTAGCAGGACGAGGTGAAACACAAGAGCGGTGAACCGATGCCAGGCAGTTGCCCTAGCAGGATGAGGTGAAACACAAGAGGGGTGAGCATAAGCCAGGCAGTTGCTCTAGCAGGGTGAGGTGAAACACAAGAGGGATGAACCGAAACAAGGTAGTTGCTCTAGCATGGTGAGGTGAAACACAAGAGGGGTGAACAGAAGCAACGCAGTTGCTCTAGCAGGGTGAGGTGAAACACAAGAAGGGTGAGCATAAGCCAGGCGGTTGCTCTAGCAGGGTGAGGTGAAAAACAAGAGGGGTGAACCGAAGCAGGTAGTTGCTCTAGCAGGGTGAGGTGAAACACAAGAGGGGTGAACCGAAGCAACGCAGTTGCTCTAGCAGGGTGAGGTGAAAAACAAGAGGGGTGAACCGAAGCCATGTAGTTGCTCTAGCAGGATGAGGTGAAACACAAGAGGGGTGAACCGATGCCAGGCAGTTGCCCTAGCAGGATGAGGTGAAACACAAGAGGGGTGAACTGAAGACAGGTAGTTGCTCTAGCAGGGTGAGGTGAAACACAAGAGGGGTGAACGGAAGCCAGGAAGTTGCTCTAATAGGGTGAGGTGAAACACAAGAGGGGTGAACCGATGCCAGGCAGTTGCCCTAGCAGGATGAGGTGAAACACAAGAGGGGTGAACTGAAGCCAGGTAGCTGCTCTAGCAGGGTGAGGTGAAACACAAGAGGGGTGAACTGAAGCCAGGTAGTTGCTCTAGCAGGATGAGGTGAAACACAAGAGGGGTGAACCGAAGCCAGGTAGTTGCTCTAGCAGGGTGAGGTGAAACACAAGAGGGGTGAACTGAAGCCAGGGACTTGCTCTTGAAGGGTGAGGTGAAACACAAGAGGGGTGAACCGAAGCAACGCAGTTGCTCTAGCAGGATGAGGTGAAATACAAGAGGGGTGAACCGAAGCAACGCAGTTGCTCTAGCAGGATGAGGTGAACTACAAGAGGGGTGAACCGAAGCAACGCAGTTGCTCTAGCAGGGTGAGGTGAAAAACAAGAGGGGTGAACCGAAGCCAGGTAGTTGCTCTAGCAGGATGAGGTGAAACACACGAGGGGTGAACCGATGCCAGGTAGTTGCCCTAGCAGGATGAGGTGAAACACAAGAGGGGTGAACTGAAGCCAGGTAGTTGCTCTAGCAGGATGAGGTGAAACACAAGAGGGGTGAACCGAAGCCAGGTAGTTGCTCTAGCAGGGTGAGGTGAAACACAAGAGGGGTGAGCATAAGCCAGGCAGTTGCTCTAGCAGGGTGAAATGAAACACGAGAGAGGTGAACCGATGCCAGGCAGGTGCTCTAGCAGGGAGAGATGAAACACAAGAGGGGTGAACCGAAGCCAGGTAGTTGCGCTAGCAGGGTGAGGTGAAACACAATAGGGGTGAACTGAAGCCAGGGACTTGCTCTTAAAGGGTGAGGTGAAACACAAGAGGGGTGAACCGAAGCCGGTAGTTGCTCTAGCATGGTGAGATGAAACACAAGAAGGGTGAACCGAAGCAACACAATTGCTCTAGCAGGGTGAGGTGAAACACAAGAGGGGTCAGCATAAGCCAGGCAGTTGCTCTAACAGGGTGAGGTGAAACACAAGAGGGGTGAACTGAAGCCAGGTAGTTGCTCTAACAGGGTGCTGTGAAACACAAGAGGGGTGAACTGAAGCCAGGGACTTGCTCTTGAAGGGTGAGGTGAAACACAAGAGGGGTGAACTGAAGCCAGGTAGTTGCTCTAACAGGGTGAGGTGAAACACAAGACGGGTGAACTGAAGCCAGGCAGTTGCCCTAGCAGGATGAGGTGAAACACAAGAGGGGTGAACTGAAGCCAGGCAGTTGCTCTAGCAGGATGAGGTGAAACACAAGAGGGGTGAACTGAAGCCAGGCAGTTGCCCTAGCAGGATGAGGTGAAACACAAGAGGGGTGAACTGAAGCCAGGTAGTTGCTCTAGCAGGATGAGGTGAAACACAAGAGGGGTGAACTGAAGCCAGGCAGTTGCTCTAACAGGGTGAGGTGAAACACAAGAGGGGTGAACCGATGCCAGGCAGTTGCCCTAGCAGGATGAGGTGAAACACAAGAGGGATGAACGGAAGCCAGGTAGTTGCTCTAGCAGGGTGAGGTGAAACACAAGAGGGGTGAACTGAAGCCAGGTAGATGCTCTAGCAGGATGAGGTGAAACACAAGAGGGGTGAACCGAAGCCAGGTAGTTGCTCTAGCAGGATGAGGTGAAACACAAGAGGGGTGAACTGAAGCCAGGCAGTTGCCCTAGCAGGATGAGGTGAAACACAAGAGGGGTGAACTGAAGCCAGGTAGTTGCTCTAGCAGGGTGAGGTGAATCACAAGAGGGGTGAACTGAAGCCAGGCAGTTGCTCTAACAGGGTGAGGTGAAACACAAGAGGCGTGATCCGAAGCCAGGCAGGTGCTCAAGCAGGGTGAGGTGAAACACAAGAGGGGTGAACCGAAGCCAGGCAGTTGCTCTAACAGGGTGAGGTGAAACACAAGAGGGGTGAACTGAGGCCAGGTAGTTGCTCTAACAGGGTGAGGTGAAACACAAGAGGCGTGAACCGAAGCCAGGCAGTTGCTCTAGCAGGGTGAGGTGAAACACAAGAGGGGTGAACTGAAGCCAGGCAGTTGCTCTAGCAGGGTGAGGTTACACAGGGATCAAACAGGGTTCCCCCATAATAATGTCTCTCCCAAAACACATTAAAGCAGGATAATTACACTATAATAATCATCAAGATTAATTAATTAATTAATGTAGAAAACAAAACAAAAAGTTCACATAAAATAAGCTTACATGGCGGGAATTTGTGGCAAGTATTATGTCACGTTGTTTCGACGTCGTTTTTGAAATATCAACTTAAATGATTTCAAGTAGAATCTCGTTGAAAAAGACATTGTTCATACAGTTGTCCGGTTATTTGACATTTAGAATGAGACTTTACACTTGCAAAATCATCTAATTCGACGTTTATGTACTGTCATATAATTTTCTCACAGGAAGTATGTCTCATTACGAGTAAAATAGATTTTAACTCACCATGGTAAGACTCATTGCTAAGTAAAATGTAGATATTTGGATAAATAGGAAACAAACAATTCCAGGAGAGGTTTAATGAAATGGACATTGTTTATACTGTTGCCCAGTAATTAGAGTTTTATCACTTGAGTCTTTACACCTGAAATAATCTGTTACAGGATGTGTGTCTCATTACGCGTAGAACAGACTCGTAACTTTAACTCGTAACTCTAACTCTTAATCCTATTATTTTTTGCAAAGCAAAATGTATATCTTTGTAGAAATACTAATTTTGTTAAGAACGTTGCTTAAATGGTCAGAGTCACCATACTTTGAAATGTCACTGTGAAACGTTGAAGGAGTTCGTTGATAAAATAAGAAACTTGTCATTCCGCAATATATGGCGTCAAGACCAGGTGACCTACGACTTTGCCATTACGTTACAGCTAAGCCAAATATGTTCATGATGTTCATGATGATATATGTTATCAGTTAGTACAAGAAAATAATAATGTGTATAGTCAATATGATTCTTATATGCTACGTTACATCGGAAAACAACACTCTGTGAGGCAAGAATGTAATTCATGGTATGGTTGACAGCTGTTTCCTACAATGCACATATATTAGCATGCTTAATGTAAATGTTCAGTTCTCATAATCTGCTTTTGAAGCCGGCATATTATGTCTGTTGCAAGGTCATTTTAGTGAGGCAGAAGGCTTATTATACAAAACTACATGCATATAAGATATATCTCTTCCCAATCTCATGTCATATTCTGGCACTCTCAAAGGTATACTCTGGGTCACTTACAATCTGGTAAAACTTGTCTCTGTGTGACAAACTGACAAAAATAATAAGTTTCTTAGTATATATCGTATAACATTCATTTATTTTCTCTTTATAAACATGATGGAAACTTGAAATAATCATTTCATCTTCAACAAAGTTAAAACAGTTAGAGCTGTAACACCATCTTCCAGAAAGATGCACATTTGGAAACTCCTTCTCTCAACCTGGAGTGACACAACCCCTACCTATACGTAACGTGTGCGCTTCTGTGACCTCTGGGTAGGGGCTAATAAGTAGGGTTCGGTTAAGTTAATTGAAATTGAAATAACTAAATAGATTTTGATTTTGTGTGCACAAGTATGTGATCATTACTTTTAATATGAACTGTGTATTTTTCTAGGAAAATGAAAGAAAAAACATGTGTGTAAACCCTGGGTACGGGGGAAATCGTCTGTAAATAAACTGTAAATGTCTGCTTTAGAATATTTAATTTAAACAAACCCTTTCAAATGGTTTTCATGTTCTCCGCCATTTTGTTGTAAATTTAATCAAAAGTTAAAACAGATTACAAATATTAACAACACTGTCATAAATAAACACGCCAGGACGTATTTTAGTTTCAACTCTTTGTAATAAATCTACCCAGCTTGAGTTTTTGTATCATGTTCCTTTAGTGAAACCTCAACCTAGTTTGTCCTTGGACGTCCTTGAGTCCGTTCATAGCTTTGACATGTAACAGTGTATGAATTTTCTGAACAGTATTAAGGGACACAATGCTGTTGTAGAAGTTATATATAATCTACCAGAGATAAACCCGGTTAAGACACCGCTGTTATTAAAGTAACATGTTCCTACTTTTTGTTTTCATAACAAGATTCCAACTGTTAAATATATTAGTTTAATTATATAAGTTTAGTCCAGGCTTCGTTTCCATGTTTTTGTTGATAATTGAAATATTTTAATTTGAATAACATAAATATTATGTTATTTTGGTACTGTTCATTATATATGTTAAGAGGTTTGGATAGAAGTAAATCTGACGTCGTTCCATACTATCGATTACGTGTTTAGTGGTAAGTTGATGTCAACGTGGCGTCGTTTCTATGATGTTGATTGTGTATATATAAACCAGTGTCCAATCACTATCTAACACATTCTTTGTTTTTGTTTGGACACTGCTGAAGCAGGACAATTGTTTTAATCTGCTCTATTTGTGTTCAATGATTATATCACTTTCAGATAATACTGTTATGTGTTTTAAAAGTATTTGTTAAACTTATTCAATGTAATGTATAATCACTCTGCTTATGGCTTACATATTGCACAAGATGCGTGGAATAACTCTGTAACGCACTCCTTAATGGGTATATCTAAAGTTAAATCTTGTTAAAACCGATATCAATATCTCTGCATATAGCTGCAGTACACTTTACGAGGGGTGCAGGGGCATATAAACCTATAACTATCAAATGTACTCACAGACAGATATATAGAGGATATTTGACATTTCTCGTCGAATATCATGTTTTTCTCATCGAGTGAAGTAGAAAAGCATATTTGCACGAGTGGCGTAGATTTATTAGACTTAAGCAGTTATGTATAGTCGAAAATTGCGTTATTATAATGAAAAGAGCATACTTACTCCCCTTGCGTTATCAAGGTCATCTAATGTTGACGTCATACGATCGAAAGTGTTCTTTCACGCAGTAGAATAAAATGTTATTTCACTCAGTGAAAATACTGATAGATTAACCAATAAATCCCGTACCTCACCACTGAAAAAAATAATGAATATCAATATTCACTTGCATCAGTTGATAAAGGTCAAACACACCAAAATTAAGAATGATGATAGTATAGTCAACTTATCATTGCATAAAACTATTTGGTATATGACTGCAGGTGAAATACTGGGATCTATCAATGAAAATAAACCGTGTTGTCAGTCACTAGTGAAAATAACAATGGAACGTGTTATCAGTCACTAGTGACCGATATAACAATGACCTGACGTCATAAAACAATGCTTTGACGTCATGACACGTTCATGACGTCACATTGTTGCTGAGGCGACAGGTTCATTCTGGAACCTACCCAACGTAAATGTAAGTCGATTTCGGTGAATGTGCAAGGAGTTAGTCATATAATAAATAGAAATTTGTCTTTTCTTGACACATACTATGTTTATCTCATCTCGTGGCGTAGAGACTTTAAATATTATCACTCGTGGCTGCGCCACTCGTGATAATATAAACATTCTACCTCACTCGATGAGATAAACATGGTATTTGTCAAGAAAAGTCAAATATCCTCTATTTCTGTCACTCATGTACGTATTACATGATATACGTAATAAGGCAAGTATAATGAGTTATACTGACAGTTAAATTGCTCAAATTAATGTTACTTTTACATTTTTTTGGTATTGAGATTATACTACAGTTATATTCTTTATGCGAATGGTAATCTTATATATTATACATTATATTGAATTATATTGACAGTAATGACTGATAACCATGGCTGTAAGTGCCTTACCCATCAGTAAACCTACATCACAGAATGAGAGAGACTGTACACTTTGCACTTTCCCATCAGTAAACCTACATCACAGAATGAGAGAGACTGTACACTTTGCACTTCCCCATCAGTAAACCTACATCACAGAATGAGAGAGACTGTACACTTTGCACTTCCCCATCAGTTAACCTACATCACAGAATGAGAGAGACTGTACACTTTGCACTTTCCCATCAGTCAACCTACATCACAGAATGAGAGAGACTGTACACTTTGCACTTCCCCATCAGTAAACCTACATCACAGAATGAGAGAGACTGTACACTTTGCACTTCCCCATCAGTTAACCTACATCACAGAATGAGAGAGACTGTACACTTTGCACTTTCCCATCAGTCAACCTACATCACAGAATGAGAGAGACTGTACACTTTGCACTTTCCCATCAGTCAACCTTCATCACAGAATGAGAGAGACTGTACACTTTACCCTTCCCCATCAATAAACCTACATCACAGAATGAGAGAGACTGTACACTTTGCACTTTCCCATCAGTAAACCTACATCACAGAATGAGAGAGACTGTACACTTTGCACTTCCCCATCAGTAAACCTTCATCACAGAATGAGAGAGACTGTACACTTTGCACTTCCCCATCAGTAAACCTACATCACAGAATGAGAGAAACTGTACACTTTGCACTTTCCCATCAGTCAACCAACATCACAGAATGAGAGAGACTGTACACTTTGCACTTTCCCATCAGTCAACCTACATCACAGAATGAGAGAGACTGTACACTTTACCCTTCCCCATCAGTAAACCTACATCACAGAATGAGAGAGACTGTACACTTTGCACTTTCCCATCAGTAAACCTACATCACAGAATGAGAGAGACTGTACACTTTGCACTTCCCCATCAGTAAAAGTACATCACAGCATGAGAGAGACTGTACACTTTGCACTTCCCCATCAGTTAACCTATATCACAGAATGAGAGAGACTGTACACTTTGCACTTTCCCATCAGTCAACCTACATCACAGAATGAGAGAGACTGTACACTTTGCACTTTCCCATCAGTCAACCTACATCACAGAATGAGAGAGACTGTACACTTTACCCTTCCCCATCAGTAAACCTACATCACAGAATGAGAGAGACTGTACACTTTGCACTTTCCCATCAGTAAACCTACATCACAGAATGAGAGAGACTGTACACTTTGCACTTTCCGATCAGTCAACCTACATCACAGAATGAGAGAGACTGTACACTTTACCCTTCCCCATCAGTCAACCTACATCACAGAATGAGAGAGACTGTACACTTTGCACTTTCCCATCAGTCAACCTACATCACAGAATGAGAGAGACTGTACACTTTGCACTTTCCGATCAGTCAATCTACATCACAGAATGAGAGAGACTGTACACTTTACCCTTCCCCATCAGTCAACCTACATCACAGAATGAGAGAGACTGTACACTTTACCCTTCCCCATCAGTCAACCTACATCACAGAGTGAGAGAGACTGTACACTTTGCACTTTCCCATCAGTCAACCTACATCGCAGAATGGGAGAGACTGTACACTTTGCACTGTGAATGCTGATGTTGGCATAATCACCGTCATCAGTTGAACTTACACGTTTCACGAAGTTGTGTATTAACATACTATCAATTCTATTTCCTTAATACTTACAATTAAAAATATAGGATATCTGCAAAATTATCACAAATCATTTCATGTTTAGTCTTGGCGGTAACATAAAATGACGAAACAGATTATGTATAGCTCTGACTTATATCAAAACAGGTATACCATTCGTCTTCTAATTCATTTGCACGAAGCTGCCCCTATTTATCTGGAATTTATAACAGTCAGCTACATATCCTAGATGAAATCATATGATGTATACTTTGGTTTAGTACATAGTTTAAATATGTGTAATCAACAAGGGATGTGGTTCGATAAAGACATAAAGTGGTTTCTTTTTCAAAAGGAGAATAACAATGAAGACAAAGTATAAAATAAACTAAAATTATGAATTAATTGCTTCCTTTTCTCTTGGCGAACATTCACGAGATTAAATAAATAATGGGCTGCTTAACCTTTAGGATCACAAGTAAAAAAAAACACAAACTGGCTATATCCAAAACACAAGAACCACACTCAATAAATATTGCGCTTCTTAACGTGTTCCTCGTTATGTACATCCACATGACACACATACATGTAAGACATATAAAACAGGCACACGAAGTAGAATAAATAAATGATGTATTACATATATTGTCTCTAGATGGCAGACATGACATCCATTGATCACTTGTAGGACCAACTTGACAGGCGATGTCGGAGTCAACATAACCCGCCAACCAAACGACAACAGGTGGCTTAAGCTCTCATCAGACCCACTGTTGCAATGTCTGAGATGGACACACTCCGTATTAGAGACTCAATTCGATGAACTTTCTGGCTGCAAATATTGGCACCTTTATAACGTTCTACTTTCATACCTTACACTTACCTAAATGATTTATTAATGTAATATCACTTTCAAACTTCTCATTAACTGTGTTACATTTAATATATCTGTATGTGGAGATTTTTGTAAATATATTGTAACGTTCCCATACTGTTGATACTGTTTTTTGGTGGAAGACGGAGCTTGTATGGCAATTCATACACTTTGTATTATATTAACAATAATCTCTAAGACAACTTCAAAATGACGATTGTGTTTAATGAATACAAAACAGAAAATATACGGTTATATTGATTTTCATTATATGCTGAACTGGAAAACCTAAAACTTCAAATGCATTAATTACTGAATATGCTGCCAAACTTATCAACAGCTCAAACATTACATCTTACTTTTTATTTGAAGATTATCCTCAGAACCGGCTGTTCTAAGTTTAATTCCATCTTTAACACGAACCTTAATTATTCAATGTTACCGATGGAACCAACATTGATTGTATTTGAGTTTTCGTTTATATGACGTAAAATATGCACAGATACAGGGTTAAAATTCACAATAGATTTAATCTAGAGAGAGTACCGTTGTGCAACATATTCATATTGAACCATGACAGAAATTATAATGAACGATTAATGTTGACCAACAAATGAATTAGATTTACCTTATTCCAAAACTATGTACTCTGTCCTTACGCATATACACCTTCCCTGACTGCACAGCAGGTAGGAGCCAGGTAAACTCAGGTAAACACTGATATCCAGGTACAACATTTAATGATCTCCACACCCGGGTCTGCTGTTTAGCAAAGTCTAGCTTGTTGAAATAAAGATTTACAGGTACTTAAATCTATATCGATAACAGCGTCGATAACACTTCGAATCGTTTAAAGTTAGTAAAGACGACTTTGAATAGCACAATCGGTATATATTTCAAAAGTTGGGTTTTAACTTATCTCAACTACGACTCATTGAATATTTGAATACTTGGGTATTACAGTATCTGAAATAAGACTCGGAGAACATTTGAATACTTGGGTACTACAGTATTTGGAAGAATATTCTATGACTATTTGAATACCATTCTATTAATGAAAAAAAGACTCTGAGTATTTGAGTACTGAAGCATTAACTTATCTGGAATAAGGCTCTATGAATAATTGAATACTTGGGTATCACAGTATTGGAAAGGAGGCTGGGTGACTATTTGAATACAAAAGTAGATATTTCCAGGAGTATTACTCGAGAATCGTTCGCGTTATACTGAATGCACTGGGCTGATCCTTGAGGAAAGTGTTTATAGGAGAAAATACTATACGAAGTTTATGGCAGTGTAGGAAACAGCTGCCCGCCAGAACGCCCGAGACGGGTTAATTTCGTTGGTGGCTGGTAAAATATAAATCCCACCAGCCCGACGGTCTGGCTGGTATTTTTATCTGTCTCAAAATCATGTCTGGTATTAAAACAAACTAATTTAGTTGAAATAAAACTTGAATGTTAGATTTTTAGTCACCAAGCGGAATTGCCCTTGTGAGCGGAATTACCCAGAGTTGTTTAACATACGTTAACATGATAAGCAACGCAACAGTCTTAATGCCATGAAAGGTTGCAGTTAAAGTAAGTCAACAGAGAATACAATATTTAAATTTGAAAGTCGTTGGTTGCAGAGGTAATAAAAATCATTGTTATTACGTTCCAAATGATTTCTTTCTAGGAAATGCGTATTTGTGAGAAGTGTTTCAAGAAATAATTTAAAAAAAGAACATATATTTTCATCTATTATTATTAACATAATACCTAATGCATGTGTCAGGAATCAATATATTTGGGTTACAAGGTAGCGTTATCATTTGGTTGAATTTTAATTGCTACGAAAATAATCGGCATCATGAAAACCGTTTAGTTTCTAGTATGTATGCATAAGAGCAATTGAGTTTTTAAAATTCTATCTCTCCTTCAAGTGTCATTCTATTTACATTAAACACAAGAGGGAAAAGCGCACTACTGATTTTGTAAAATATACACTTAGTATATAAATGGCTGGGTCATGTCAAAGTGACATCCAGTGGTTTTTCATAATATTGTTTTCGGCTTTAATAAGTGCCAAACCACCATATGTGCTGATTTCATTTGAAATAGTTTCACTCAACTTGCATATTCATCTCAAATCGCCAAATATATGATTAATACTTGAAATCAATGAAGATTGAGCAGCACCCTTATACATTGTAAATGTGCAGACACCAAAACTTCCAATTCTCATTTACATAATATTAACAACCAAAATCACCATTTATAACCTTTGGCATATCTGACTCCCATCATCACACTGGATTTCCATTTAAGATCGTCCTGTTAAACTGAAGCATTATTTCACTGCCTTGCCTTGACATAGTATTTAAAAACAAAGCGAGCGAAAGAAAGAAGCTTGTTTACAGAAAGCGTTCAGATAGTATTACGTATCAGCCCACGTTTATGAAAACCCGAATGCATCTCTGCTTTTGTTCACTATTGCTGAGCTGAAATGTGACACTTAGTAGGACTGGCAGCTCTTAAGAGGGCTGGTAAGTTTTCAAAGTTGGCCAGCCCTGGTGGCTGGTCAAGTTTCAGGTAAATTTCCTACACTGTTTATGGCCACTTCAATTCAGGTAAAAAGTATTTAAAAGGTTCAAAGTCCAACCTGTAGTGATTACTTCAGATCTAGGGTACTCTGCAATACGCAGTAAAGCGATATTAAGACGTGCACATACCAGCAGAGTGAGAGATAGTTTGAGTTGAGAATAGTCTTTAGGGAGAATATTACTTAAGGGGCAAGGGGCAGTTTATTTTTGTACAAATTAAAGATATGGTTACATGTTGGTTTATACTGAAGTTATTCTGTGTGGTTTAGATTCAAACATTTGGGGTATTTAGTCGCTGTTATATTTGGTGTTGCTTGCAAAATAGTATGACAGAGCATTAGTATCTCACTGGGTTGTTTAGTTGTTTCCGTATTTAAATGTCTGCATTTGCTCTCATGCATGTATCGGGAACTTGTTCCGTGTCGGTTTAACTGTTTAAACTTCTCGAGGATTATTTCTCAGTGACTTGTTTTGATGTAGTGATTGGTTTGATAAATGTGATTGGAAGGTATGCTTGTTCAGCTTTGATTAAGTCGAGTTACATCTGAACACGTTTGTTTGTTTGTTTTGTCCAGAAGGTCTCTGATTGTTCGTTCTGGTATACAGAGATTGAAATTAATGAGTGCACCATCATTTGTAAAATAACTCTTCTTGGTTATTGTTCCTCCTCACTAAATTATAAGATAGTTCTTTTGTAACAACATCCATTCCATTGTGTTTAAGTCGTATCAATGTCGCTCATCATCTATAGCTATTAATCTGATGACCTCAAGTCCAAGATTATTAATAATTTACTATAATGCTACAATAATGTATTGTATAAATATACTCTGAGAACTAATTATAAACAACACATAACACACACAGTGTATTCATGCAAATGTCCTTAAGTGATAACCCTTTTAACTAATATAAATTGGTTCTGATAACCTCACAATTATTCAGGTGATAAACTTTTCAACCAGCGGACAGATCTAACAATAAGTATATGGTTGAAATAATGACCGCAGACCGAGTGAATATCTGTGATAACCATCGAGCGGTACGCGAGATGGTTATCACAGATATTCACGAGGTCGAGGTCATTATTTCACATACACCACATGGTTATGATTGACAAAGTGACAAGTCGTTTTTATTTTCATTAATTTAAATACGAAATAGTTACTTTAATTGAACGTTTTGAAGTAGTTGTAATGTTGTAATGCTTGAGTGAATTCTACTCTAAACATTGCTTCAACATCACGTGTACACTTTGCGAAATTCACGTGCAAATCGAGTCGTGTACATTCATTGTTGTCAAACAGAAATTCCTAGCAAGTAACCAACTATTTATTTTCGTTTTTACTACAGAAACTAAATCACCTTTCCTTTAATATATATGCAATAAAGATGATTAGAGATGAAAAGTAAAACAAACATTTATAAGATTGTTTTTGACAACATATTATTCTGTTTTAACAAGCCATTCAGTCCATGACACACTATCTACTGGCGTTAAGCGAACACCGTGGCTGCACGGACGTTGTTCATTGCATCTTGTGATGCTAGGACATCATGAATATCATGTTGTCAAGCTACGTTTCTAACTTCACCCAAAAGCGCGTGATTGCGAGGAAGTGGCCAAAATTGAGTGGTCTGATGTTTCAAACAATAGTACACATAATAAGAGTTTCAAGGTCTGTTCGGAGCGAAATGAAGGTGAGTTACATTGTTTTTGATACTAATTTATTTGCTGTTTAACCGTATATGACATTTTAGCTCATGTAATAGGGCGTTTTCGAGTGACCAAACGAAATAGAAAACATGTTCACGATACTGTAGTGTTTCATTCACAGCATCATACAACTTTGCTTGACAAATCGTAATAATGATTTTTACCAGGGCGTGGGATGATTGTCTTTACCATTTTGACATTACCGTTTCGTATACTTTTCATGTCATTTTCATTGACATAAAAAATGAATAGCTCTTTATCGATAATCAATATCGAGGGTTAAATTGATGTCGTTGATTTTTCTTGCTATCAAAATGACAACATTTGTAATTTTATCATTTGCATATTTCGTAAATATTCTGCTATTAAAGATGCATCTAGTATTGTTTCATAATATGTTATTTGACTTTAATACGTGCCAACATTCTAAAGGGCGGATTTAAGTTCAAATAGTTTCACTCAACTTGCATACCCATCCCCAATCGTAAAATATATCATAACTAATAGTTTCCAATTTAAATCGAGCAACGTCAATATACATGTGTAGAAACCGAAACTACACGTCCCAGTTCCATGTACAGTAGCCATGACCTATTCAACATTATCAATACATAAGTCTACAAAACTATTACAAGATGAGACATCAGAAGCAAATTAAAATGATGGTTAATAAATTATGTGGATTCTGTCACATGTTTTCTTTCATATAAACGTATTTGCGATCTTTGATATTCTTTTAATCAGCTTATTTGTCGTATTTTGTGTAAACTAAATGAAACTATTGGCATGACAAAACTGACAGAAAAAATGATGTAAAGAATGTCGAAAGTACCAAATCGAGGCAAAGGGTCATTTAGAACCGCATGCCGAGGGTAAGTTTTTTTTTCGAGGTGTGATATGGTGAATATGGCGAGGCATGTTCACCATATCGAACCGAGAGGTCGGTTATCACAAGGTTGGTTATCTGATAACCAACCTCTTTGATAACCGACCTCTCGGTTGCTTGGAGGTCGGTTATCTAAAAATAACTACCTCTGATATTGACCTGATAACCACACCACGTGGGGTATTGATGGATATGATCCGAGTAAGCCGAGTTATATAATGTATTTGGATGGTAACAACGTTAACCTTTATGGTTGGGCTATGAGTCACTATCTACCTACAACGTTAACCTTTATGGTTGGGCTATGAGTCAATATCTACCTATAGTGTTAACCTTTATGGTTGGACTATGACCTACAACGTTAACCTTTATGGTTGAGCTATGAGTCACTATCTACCTACAACGTTAACCTTTATGGGTGGGCTATGAGTCACTATCTACCTACAACGTTAACCTTTATGGTTGGGCTATGAGACAATATTTACCTACAACGTTAACCTTTATGGTTGGGCTATGAGTCACTATCTACCTACAGCGTTAACCTTTATGGGTGGGCTATGAGTCACTATCTACCTACAACGTTAACCTTTATGGTTGGACTATGAGTCACTATCTACCTACAGCGTTAACCTTTATGGTTGGGCTATGAGTCACTTTCTACCTACAGCGTTAACCTTTATGGTTGGACTATGACCTACAACGTTAACCTTTATGGTTGGGCTATGAGTCACTATCTACCTAAAACGTTAACCTTTATGGTTGGGCTATGAGTCACTATCTACCTAAAACGTTAACCTTTATGGTTGGGTTATGAGTCACTATCTACCTACAACGTTAACCTTTATGGTTGGGCTAAGAGACAATATCTACCTGCAGCGTTAACCTTTATGGTTGGGCTATGAGTCACTATCTATCTACAAGGTTAACCTTTATGGTTGGACTATGAGTCACTATCTACCTACAGCGTTAACCTTTATGGTTGGACTATGAGTCACTATCTACCTACAGCGTTAACCTTTATGGTTGGACTATGAGTCACTATCTACGTACAACGTTAACCTTTATGGTTGGGCTATGAGTCACTATCTACCTACAACGCTAACCTTTATGGTTGGGCTATGAGACAATATCTACCTACAACGTTAACCTTTATGGTTGGGCTATGAGTCACTATCTACCAACAACGTTTACCTTCTTGGTTGGGCTATGAGACAATATCTACCTACGGCGTTAACCTTTATGGTTGGACTATGAGTCACTATCTACCTACAGCGTTAACCTTTATGGTTGGGCTATGAGTCACTATCTACCTACAACCCTAACCTTTATGGTTGGACTATGAGTCACTATCTACCTACAGCGTTAACCTTTATGGTTGGGCTATGAGTCACTATCTACCTACAGCGTTAACCTTTATGGTTGGACTATGAGTCACTATCTACCTACAACGTTAACCTTTATGGTTGGACTATGAGTCACTATCTACCTACAACGTTAACCTTTATGGTTGGGCTATGAGTCACTATCTACCTACAACGTTAACCTTTATGGTTGGACTATGAGTCACTATCTACCTACAGCGTTAACCTTTATGGTTGTACTATGAGTCACTATCAACCTACAGCGTTAACCTTTATGGTTGGACTATGAGTCACTATCTACCTACAACGCTAACCTTTATGGTTGGACTATGAGTCACTATCTACCTACAGCGTTAACCTTTATGGTTGGGCTATGAGTCACTATCTACCTACAGCGTTAACCTTTATGGTTGGACTATGAGTCACTATCAACCTACAGCGTTAACCTTTATGGTTGGGCTATGAGTCACTATCTACCTACAACGTTAACCTTTATGCTTGGACTATGAGTCACTATCTACCTACAGCGTTAACCTTTATGGTTGGGCTATGAGTCACTATCTACCTACAGCGTTAACCTTTATGGTTGGACTATGAGTCACTATCAACCTACAGCGTTAACCTTTATGGTTGGGCTATGAGTCACTATCTATCTACAAGGTTAACCTTTATGGTTGGACTATGAGTCACTATCTACCTACAACGTTAACCTTTATGGTTGGAATATGAGTCACTATCTACCTACAGCGTTAACCTTTATGGTTGTACTATGAGTCACTATCAACCTACAGCGTTAACCGTTATGGCTGGACTATGAGTCACTATCTACCTACAAGGTTAACCTTTATGGTTGGGCTATGAGTCACTATCTACCTACAACGTTAACCTTTATGGTTGGACTATGAGTCACTATCTACCTACAACGTTAACCTTTATGGTTGGAATATGAGTCACTATCTACCTACAACGTTAACCTTTATGGTTGGACTATGAGTCACTATCTACCTACAAGGTTAACCTTTATGGTTGGGCTATGAGTCACTATCTAGCTACAGCGTTAACCTTTATGGTTGGACTATGAGTCACTATCTACCTGCAACGTTAACCTTTATGGTTTGGCTATGAGTCACTATCTACCTACAGCGTTAACCTTTATGGTTGGACTATGAGTCACTATCAACCTACAGCGTTAACCTTTATGGTTGGACTATGAGTCACTATCTACCTACAGCGTTAACCTTTATGATTGGGCTATGAGTCACTATCTACCTACAATGTTAAACTTTATGGTTGGGCTATGAGTCACTATCTACCAACAACGTTAACCTTTATGGTTGGGCTATGAGTCACTATCTACCTACAACGTTAACCTTTATGGTTGGGCTATGAGACAATATCTACCTACAACGTTAACCTTTATGGTTGGACTATGACCTACAGCGTTAACCTTTATGGTTGGACTATGAGTCACTATCTACCTACAGCGTTAATCTTTATGGTTTGGCTATGAGTCACTATCTACCAACAACGTTAACCTTAATGGTTGGGCTATGAGAACATATCTACCTACAACGTTAACCTTTATGGTTGGACTATGACTCACTATCTACCTACAACGTTAACCTTTATTGTTGGACTATGAGTCATTACGTACCTACAACGTTAACCTTTATGGTTGGGCTATGAGTCACTATCTACCTACAGCGTTAACCTTTATGGTTGGGCTATGACCTACAACGTTAACCTTTATGGTTGGGCTATGAGTCACTATCTACCTACAACGTTAACCTTTATGGTTGGGCTATGAGACAATATCTACCTAAAACGTTAACCTTTATGGTTGGACTATGAGTCACTATCTACCTACAACGTTAACCTTTATGGTTGGGCTATGAGTCACTATCTACCTACAGCGTTAACCTTTATGGTTGGACTATGAGTCACTATCTACCTACAGCGTTTCCTTTATGGTTGGACTATGAGTCAATATCTACCTACAACGTTAACCTTTATGGTTGGGCTATGAGTCACTATCTACCAACAACGTTAACCTTTATGGTTGGGCTATGAGACAATATCTACCTACAACGTTAACCTTTATGGTTGGACTATGAGTCACTATCTACCTAAAACGTTAACCTTGATGGTTGGACTATGAGTCACTATCTACCTACAACGTTAACCTTTATGGTTGGGCTATGAGTCACTATCTACCTACAGCGTTAACCTTTATGGTTGGACTATGAGTCACTATCTACCTACAGCGTTTCCTTTATGGTTGGACTATGAGTCAATATCTACCTACAACGTTAACCTTTATGGTTGGGCTATGAGTCACTATCTACCAACAACGTTAACCTTTATGGTTGGCCTATGAGACAATATCTACCTACAACGTTAACCTTTATGGTTGGACTATGAGTCACTATCTACCTACAACGTTAACCTTCATGGTTGGACTGACTTACAACGTTAACCTTTATGGTTGGGCTATGAGTCACTATCTACCTACAACGTTAACCTTTATGGGTGGGCTATGAGTCACTATCTACCTACAACGTTAACCTTTATGGTTGGACTGACCTACAACGTTAACCTTTATGGTTGGTCTATGAGTCACTTTCTACCTACAACGATAACCTTTATGGTTGGACTATGAGTCACTATCTACCTACAACGTTAACCTTTATGGTTGGGCTATGAGATAATATCTACCTACAGCGTTAACCTTCATGGTTGGACTGACTTACAACGTTAACCTTTATGGTTGGGCTATGAGTCACTATCTACCTACAACGTTAACCTTTATGGGTGGGCTATGAGTCACTATCTACCTACAACGATAACCTTTATGGTTGGACTGACCTACAACGTTAACCTTTATGGTTGGTCTATGAGTCACTTTCTACCTACAACGTTAACCTTTATGGTTGGACTATGAGGCACTATCTACCTACAACGTAAACCTTTATGGTTGGGCTATGAGATAATATCTACCTACAGCGTTAACCTTTATGGGTGGGCTATGACCTACAACGTTAACCTTTATGGTTGGGCTATGAGTCACTATCTACCTACAACGTAAACCTTTATGGGTGGGCTAGGAGTCACTATCTACCTACAACGTTAACCTTTATGGTTGGACTGACCTACGACGTTAACCTTTATGGTTGGTCTATGAGTCACTATCTACCTACAACGTTAACCTTTATGGGTGGGCTATGAGTCACTATCTACCTACAGCGTTAACCTTTATGGGTGGGCTATGACCTACAACGTTAACCTTTATGGGTGGGCTATGACCTACAACGTTAACCTTTATGGTTGGTCTATGAGTCACTTTCTACCTACAACGGTAACCTTTATGGTTGGGCTATGAGATAATATCTACCTACAGCGTTAACCTTTATGGTTGGTCTATGAGTCACTATCTACCTACAACGTTAACCTTCATGGGTTGGCTATGACCTACAACGTTAACCTTTATGGTTGGGCTATGAGTCACTATCTACCTACAACGTTAACCTTTATGGTTGGGCTATGAGTCACTATCTACCTACAACGTTAACCTTTATGGGTGGGCTATGACCTACAACGTTAACCTTTATGGTTGGGCTATGAGTCACTATCTACCTACAACGTTAACCTTTATGGGTCGGCTAGGAGTCACTATCTACCTACAACGTTAACCTTTATGGTTGGACTGACCTACGACGTTAACCTGTATGGTTGGTCTATGAGTCACTATCTACCTACAACGTTAACCTTTATGGGTGGTCTATGAGTCACTATCTACCTACAGCGTTAACCTTTATGGGTGGGCTATGACCTACAACGTTAACCTTTATGGGTGGGCTATGACCTACAACGTTAACCTTTATGGTTGGTCTATGAGTCACTTTCTACCTACAACGGAAACCTTTATGGTTGGGCTATGAGATAATATCTACCTACAGCGTTAACCTTTATGGTTGGTCTATGAGTCACTATCTACCTACAACGTTAACCTTTATGGGTTGGCTATGAGTCACTATCTACCTACAGCGTTTACCTTTATGGGTGGGCTATGACCTACAACGTTAACCTTTATGGTTGGGCTATGAGTCACTATCTACCTACAACGTTAACCTTTATGGTTGGGCTATGAATCACTATCTACCTACAACGTTAACCTTTATGGTTGGGCTATGAGTCACTATCTACCTACAGTGTTCACCTTTATGGTTGGGCTATGATACAATATCTACCTACAGCGTTAACCTTTATGGTTGGGCTATGAGTCACTATCTACCTACAAGGTTAACCTTTATGGTTGGACTATGAGTCACTATCTACCTACAGCGTTAACCTTTATGCTTGGGCTATGAGACAATATCTACCTACGGCGTTAACCTTTATGGTTGGACTATGACCTACAACGTTAACCTTTATGGTTGGACTATGACCTACAACGTTAACCTTTATGGTTGGGCTATGAGTCACTATCTACCTACAACGTTAACCTTTATGGGTGGGCTATGAGTCACTATCTACCTACAACGTTAACCTTTATGGTTGGACTATGAGTCACTATCTACCTACAGCGTTAACCTTTATGGTTGGGCTATGAGTCACTATCTACCTACAGCGTTAACCTTTATGGTTGGACTATGACCTACAACGTTAACCTTTATGGTTGGGCTATGAGTCACTATCTACCTACAACGTTAACCTTTATGGTTGGGCTATGAGTCACTATCTACCTACAACGTTAACCTTTATGGTTGAACTGACTTACAACGTTAACCTTTATGGTTGGGCTATGAGTCACTATCTACCTACAACGTTAACCTTTATGGGTGGGCTATGAGTCACTATCTACCTACAACGTTAACCTTTATGGTTGGACTGACCTACAACGTTAACCTTTATGGTTGGTCTATGAGTCACTTTCTACCTACAACGTTAACCTTTATGGTTGGACTATGAGTCACTATCTACCTACAACGTTAACCTTCATGGTTGGGCTATGAGATAATATCTACCTACAGCATTAACCTTTATGGTTGGACTATGAGTCACTATCTACCTACAACGTTAACCTTTATGGTTGGACTGACCTACAACGTTAACCTTTATGGTTGGTCTATGAGTCACTATCTACCTACAACGTTAACCTTTATGGGTGGACTATGAGTCACTATCTACCTACAGCGTTAACCTTTATGGGTGGGCTATGACCTACAACGTTAACCTTTATGGTTGGGCTATGAGTCACTATCTACCTACAACGTTAAACTTTATGGGTGGGCTAGGAGTCACTATCTACCTACAACGTTAACCTTTATGGTTGGACTGACCTACGACGTTAACCTTTATGGTTGGTCTATGAGTCACTATCTAACTACAGCGTTAACCTTTATGGGTTGGCTATGACCTACAACGTTAACCTTTATGGGTGGGCTATGACCTACAACGTTAACCTTTATGGTTGGTCTATGAGTCACTTTCTACCTACAACGGTAACCTTTATGGTTGGGCTATGAGATAATATCGACCTACAGCGTTAACCTTTATGGTTGGACTATGAGTCACTATCTACCTACAACGTTAACCTTTATGGTTGGACTGACCTACAACGTTAACCTTTATGGTTGGTCTATGAGTCACTCTACCTACAACGTTAACCTTTATGGGTTGGCTATGAGTCACTATCTACCTACAGCGTTTACCTTTATGGGGGGGCTATGACCTACAACGTTAACCTTTATGGTTGGGCTATGAGTCACTATCTACCTACAACGTTAACCTTTATGGTTGGGCTATGAATCACTATCTACCTACAACGTTAACCTTTATGGTCGGGCTATGAGTAACTATCTACATACAGCATTAACCTTTATGGTTGGGCTATGATACAATATCTACCTACAGCGTTAACCTTTATGGTTGGACTATGAGTCACTATCTACCTACAAGGTTAACCTTTATGGTTGGACTATGAGTCACTATCTACCTACAGCGTTAACCTTTATGCTTGGGTTATGAGACAATATCTACCTACGGCGTTAACCTTTATGGTTGGACTATGAGTCACTATCTACCTACAGCGTTAACCTTTATGGTTGGGCTATGAGTCACTATCTTCCTACAACGTTAACCTTTATGGTTGGGCTATGAGACAATATCTACCTACAACGTTAACCTTTATGGTTGGGCTATGAGTCACTATCTACCAACAACGTTAACCTTCTTGGTTGGGCTATGAGACAATATCTACCTACAACGTTAACCTTTATGGTTGGTCTATGAGTCACTATCTACCTACAACGTTAACCTTTATGGGTGGGCTATGAGTCACTATCTACCTACAGCGTTAACCTTTATGGGTGGGCTATGACCTACAACGTTAACCTTTATGGTTGGGCTATGAGTCACTATCTACCTACAACGTTAAACTTTATGGGTGGGCTAGGAGTCACTATCTACCTACAACGTTAACCTTTATGGTTGGACTGACCTACGACGTTAACCTTTATGGTTGGTCTATGAGTCACTATCTAACTACAGCGTTAACCTTTATGGGTTGGCTATGACCTACAACGTTAACCTTTATGGGTGGGCTATGACCTACAACGTTAACCTTTATGGTTGGTCTATGAGTCACTTTCTACCTACAACGGTAACCTTTATGGTTGGGCTATGAGATAATATCGACCTACAGCGTTAACCTTTATGGTTGGACTATGAGTCACTATCTACCTACAACGTTAACCTTTATGGTTGGACTGACCTACAACGTTAACCTTTATGGTTGGTCTATGAGTCACTCTACCTACAACGTTAACCTTTATGGGTTGGCTATGAGTCACTATCTACCTACAGCGTTTACCTTTATGGGGGGGCTATGACCTACAACGTTAACCTTTATGGTTGGGCTATGAGTCACTATCTACCTACAACGTTAACCTTTATGGTTGGGCTATGAATCACTATCTACCTACAACGTTAACCTTTATGGTCGGGCTATGAGTAACTATCTACATACAGCATTAACCTTTATGGTTGGGCTATGATACAATATCTACCTACAGCGTTAACCTTTATGGTTGGGCCATGAGTCACTATCTACCTACAAGGTTAACCTTTATGGTTGGACTATGAGTCACTATCTACCTACAACGTTAACCTTTATGGGTGGGCTATGAGTCACTATCTACCTACAGCGTTAACCTTTATGGTTGGACTATGAGTCACTATCTACCTACAGCGTTAACCTTTATGGTTGGGCTATGAGTCACTATCTTCCTACAACGTTAACCTTTATGGTTGGGCTATGAGACAATATCTACCTACAACGTTAACCTTTATGGTTGGGCTATGAGTCACTATCTACCAACAACGTTAACCTTCTTGGTTGGGCTATGAGACAATATCTACCTACAACGCTAACCTTTATGGTTGGGCTATGAGACAATATCTACCTACAACGTTAACCTTTATGGTTGGGCTATGAGTCACTATCTACCAACAACGTTTACCTTCTTGGTTGGGCTATGAGACAATATCTACCTACGGCGTTAACCTTTATGGTTGGACTATGAGTCACTATCTACCTACAGCGTTAACCTTTATGGTTGGGCTATGAGTCACTATCTACCTACAACCCTAACCTTTATGGTTGGACTATGAGTCACTATATACCTACAACGTTAACCTTTATGGTTGGACTATGAGTCACTATCTACCTACAACGTTAACCTTTATGGTTGGACTATGAGTCACTATCTACCTACAGCGTTAACCTTTATGGTTGGACTATGAGTCACTATCTACCTACAGCGTTAACCTTTATGGTTGGTCTATGAGTCACTATCTACCTACAACGTTAACCTTTATGGTTGGGCTATGAGTCACTATCTACCTACAACGTTAACCTTTATGGGTGGGCTATGACCTACAACGTTAACCTTTATGGTTGGGCTATGAGTCACTATCTACCTACAACGTTAACCTTTATGGGTCGGCTAGGAGTCACTATCTACCTACAACGTTAACCTTTATGGTTGGACTGACCTACGACGTTAACCTTTATGGTTGGTCTATGAGTCACTATCTACCTTCAACGTTAACCTTTATGGGTGGGCTATGACCTACAACGTTAACCTTTATGGGTGGGCTATGACCTACAACGTTAACCTTTATGGTTGGTCTATGAGTGACTTTCTACCTACAACGGTAACCTTTATGGTTGGGCTATGAGATAATATCTACCTACAGCGTTAACCTTTATGGTTGGTCTATGAGTCACTATCTACCTACAACGTTAACCTTTATGGGTTGGCTATGAGTCACTATCTACCTACAGCGTTTACCTTTATGGGTTGGCTATGAGTCACTATCTACCTACAACGTTAACCTTTATGGGTTGGCTATGAGTCACTATCTACCTACAACGTTAACCTTTATGGGTGGGCAATGAGTCACTATCTACCTACAACGTTAACCTTTATGGTTGGACTGACCTACAACGTTAACCTTTATGGTTGGTCTATGAGTCACTTTCTACCTACAACGTTAACCTTTATGGTTGGACTATGAGTCACTATCTACCTACAACGTTAACCTTCATGGTTGGGCTATGAGATAATATCTACCTACAGCATTAACCTTTATGGTTGGACTATGAGTCACTATCTACCTACAACGTTAACCTTTATGGTTGGACTGACCTACAACGTTAACCTTTATGATTGGGCTATGAGTCACTATCTACCTACAACGTTAAACTTTATGGGTGGGCTAGGAGTCACTATCTACCTACAACGTTAACCTTTATGGTTGGACTGACCTACGACGTTAACCTTTATGGTTGGTCTATGAGTCACTATCTAACTACAGCGTTAACCTTTATGGGTTGGCTATGACCTACAACGTTAACCTTTATGGGTGGGCTATGACCTACAACGTTAACCTTTATGGTTGGTCTATGAGTCACTTTCTACCTACAACGGTAACCTTTATGGTTGGGCTATGAGATAATATCGACCTACAGCGTTAACCTTTATGGTTGGACTATGAGTCACTATCTACCTACAACGTTAACCTTTATGGTTGGACTGACCTACAACGTTAACCTTTATGGTTGGTCTATGAGTCACTCTACCTACAACGTTAACCTTTATGGGTTGGCTATGAGTCACTATCTACCTACAGCGTTTACCTTTATGGGGGGGGGGCTATGACCTACAACGTTAACCTTTATGGTTGGGCTATGAGTCACTATCTACCTACAACGTTAACCTTTATGGTTGGGCTATGAATCACTATCTACCTACAACGTTAACCTTTATGGTCGGGCTATGAGTAACTATCTACATACAGCGTTAACCTTTATGGTTGGGCTATGATACAATATCTACCTACAGCGTTAACCTTTATGGTTGGGCTATGAGTCACTATCTACCTACAACGTTAACCTTTATGGTTGGACTATGAGTCACTATCTACCTACAGCGTTAACCTTTATGCTTGGGTTATGAGACAATATCTACCTACGGCGTTAACCTTTATGGTTGGACTTTGAGTCACTATCTACCTACAGCGTTAACCTTTATGGTTGGGCTATGAGTCACTATCTTCCTACAACGTTAACCTTTATGGTTGGGCTATGAGACAATATCTACCTACAACGTTAACCTTTATGGTTGGGCTATGAGTCACTATCTACCAACAACGTTAACCTTCTTGGTTGGGCTATGAGACAATATCTACCTACAACGATAACCTTTATGGTTGGGCTATGAGACAATATCTACCTACAACGTTAACCTTTATGGTTGGGCTATGAGTCACTATCTACCAACAACGTTTACCTTCTTGGTTGGGCTATGAGACAATATCTACCTACGGCGTTAACCTTTATGGTTGGACTATGAGTCACTATCTACCTACAGCGTTAACCTTTATGGTTGGGCTATGAGTCACTATCTACCTACAACCCTAACCTTTATGGTTGGACTATGAGTCACTATATACCTACAACGTTAACCTTTATGGTTGGACTATGAGTCACTATCTACCTACAACGTTAACCTTTATGGTTGGACTATGAGTCACTATCTACCTACAGCGTTAACCTTTATGGTTGGACTATGAGTCACTATCTACCTACAGCGTTAACCTTTATGGTTGGTCTATGAGTCACTATCTACCTACAACGTTAACCTTTATGGTTGGGCTATTATTCACTATCTACCTACAACGTTAACCTTTATGGGTGGGCTATGACCTACAACGTTAACCTTTATGGTTGGGCTATGAGTCACTATCTACCTACAACGTTAACCTTTATGGGTCGGCTAGGAGTCACTATCTACCTACAACGTTAACCTTTATGGTTGGACTGACCTACGACGTTAACCTTTATGGTTGGTCTATGAGTCACTATCTACCTTCAACGTTAACCTTTATGGATGGGCTATGAGTCACTATCTACCTACAGCGTTAACCTTTATGGGTGGGCTATGACCTACAACGTTAACCTTTATGGGTGGGCTATGACCTACAACGTTAACCTTTATGGTTTGTCTATGAGTCACTTTCTACCTACAACGGTAACCTTTATGGTTGGGCTATGAGATAATATCTACCTACAGCGTTAACCTTTATGGTTGGTCTATGAGTCACTATCTACCTACAACGTTAACCTTTATGGGTTGGCTATGAGTCACTATCTACCTACAGCGTTTACCTTTATGGGTTGGCTATGAGTCACTATCTACCTACAACGTTAACCTTTATGGGTTGGCTATGAGTCACTATCTACCTACAACGTTAACCTTTATGGTTGGGCTATGAGTCACTATCTACCTACAACGTTAACCTTTATGGGTTGGCTATGAGTCACTATCTACCTACAACGTTAACCTTTATGGGTTGGCTATGAGTCACTATCTACCTACAACGTTAACCTTTATGGTTGGGCTATGAGTCACTATCTACCTACAACGTTAACCTTTATGGTTGGGCTATGAATCACTATCTACCTACAACGTTAACCTTTATGGTTGGGCTATGAGTCACTATCTACCTACAGTGTTAACCTTTATGGTTGGGCTATGATACAATATCTACCTACAGCGTTAACCTTTATGGTTGGGCTATGAGTCACTATCTACCTACAAGGTTAACCTTTATGGTTGGACTATGAGTCACTATCTACCTACAGCGTTAACCTTTATGCTTGGGCTATGAGACAATATCTACCTACGGCGTTAACCTTTATGGTTGGACTATGACCTACAACGTTAACCTTTATGGTTGGACTATGACCTACAACGTTAACCTTTATGGTTGGGCTATGAGTCACTATCTACCTACAACGTTAACCTTTATGGGTGGGCTATGAGTCACTATCTACCTACAACGTTAACCTTTATGGTTGGACTATGAGTCACTATCTACCTACAGCGTTAACCTTTATGGTTGGGCTATGAGTCACTATCTACCTACAGCGTTAACCTTTATGGTTGGACTATGACCTACAACGTTAACCTTTATGGTTGGGCTATGAGTCACTATCTACCTACAACGTTAACCTTTATGGTTGGGCTATGAGTCACTATCTACCTACAACGTTAACCTTTTTGGTTGAACTGACTTACAACGTTAACCTTTATGGTTGGGCTATGAGTCACTATCTACCTACAACGTTAACCTTTATGGGTGGGCTATGAGTCACTATCTACCTACAACGTTAACCTTTATGGTTGGACTGACCTACAACGTTAACCTTTATGGTTGGTCTATGAGTCACTTTCTACCTACAACGTTAACCTTTATGGTTGGACTATGAGTCACTATCTACCTACAACGTTAACCTTCATGGTTGGGCTATGAGATAATATCTACCTACAGCGTTAACCTTTATGGTTGGACTATGAGTCACTATCTACCTACAACGTTAACCTTTATGGTTGGACTGACCTACAACGTTAACCTTTATGGTTGGTCTATGAGTCACTATCTACCTACAACGTTAACCTTTATGGGTGGGCTATGAGTCACTATCTACCTACAGCGTTAACCTTTATGGGTGGGCTATGACCTACAACGTTAACCTTTATGGTTGGGCTATGAGTCACTATCTACCTACAACGTTAAACTTTATGGGTGGGCTAGGAGTCACTATCTACCTACAACGTTAACCTTTATGGTTGGACTGACCTACGACGTTAACCTTTATGGTTGGTCTATGAGTCACTATCTACCTACAGCGTTAACCTTTATGGGTGGGCTATGACCTACAACGTTAACCTTTATGGGTGGGCTATGACCTACAACGTAAACCTTTATGGTTGGTCTATGAGTCACTTTCTACCTACAACGGTAACCTTTATGGTTGGGCTATGAGATAATATCGACCTACAGCGTTAACCTTTATGGTTGGACTATGAGTCACTATCTACCTACAACGTTAACCTTTATGGTTGGTCTATGAGTCACTCTACCTACAACGTTAACCTTTATGGGTTGGCTAGGAGTCACTATCTACCTACAGCGTTTACCTTTATGGGGGGGCTATGACCTACAACGTTAACCTTTATGGTTGGGCTATGAGTCACTATCTACCTACAACGTTAACCTTTATGGTTGGGCTATGAATCACTATCTACCTACAACGTTAACCTTTATGGTCGGGCTATGAGTAACTATCTACATACAGCGTTAACCTTTATGGTTGGGCTATGATACAATATCTACCTACAGCGTTAACCTTTATGGTTGGGCTATGAGTCACTATCTACCTACAAGGTTAACCTTTATGGTTGGACTATGAGTCACTATCTACCTACAGCGTTAACCTTTATGCTTGGGTTATGAGACAATATCTACCTACGGCGTTAACCTTTATGGTTGGACTATGAGTCACTATCTACCTACAGCGTTAACCTTTATGGTTGGGCTATGAGTCACTATCCACCTACAATGTTAACCTTTATGGTTGGGCTATGAGACAATATCTACCTACAACGTTAACCTTTATGGTTGGGCTATGAGTCACTATCTACCAACAACGTTAACCTTCTTGGTTGGGCTATGAGACAATATCTACCTACAACGCTAACCTTTATGGTTGGGCTATGAGACAATATCTACCTACAACGTTAACCTTTATGGTTGGGCTATGAGTCACTATCTACCAACAACGTTTACCTTCTTGGTTGGGCTATGAGACAATATCTACCTACGGCGTTAACCTTTATGGTTGGACTATGAGTCACTATCTACCTACAGCGTTAACCTTTATGGTTGGGCTATGAGTCACTATCTACCTACAACCCTAACCTTTATGGTTGGACTATGAGTCACTATATACCTACAACGTTAACCTTTATGGTTGGACTATGAGTCACTATCTACCTACAACGTTAACCTTTATGGTTGGACTATGAGTCACTATCTACCTACAGCGTTAACCTTTATGGTTGGACTATGAGTCACTATCTACCTACAGCGTTAACCTTTATGGTTGGACTATGAGTCACTATCTACCTACAACGTTAACCTTTATGGTTGGGCTATGAGTGAGTGAAGTATAACTTTGACATTTTGAAAGTGCCTAACACATTTAAGAAGGGATATATCACAGGACAAAAATAGGTGGAATCCACTTGCCAGCTCCTTCCGGATACGCCCCTTAATTGAGCTGATCCTGCAGGCGGATCCCATAATTTTATGTCCTGTGTAAAGTAGAAGTTGATTTAGAATATCCGAGAGAAATATACGTGGATCATAATACTTATCCTTTAGCTCCGGAAGGACTAAGCATAACAACTGACTGGTTCACCGATAAAAAGAAAACAAACTATTAGGTGGTAACAATTTATCCGATGGTCAATCATTGCTGCGAAACTTGATAGACAAATGCAAATGCGTGGTACACTACAGAAATATCTACATAATCTACATATTTCTTTGAGTTTGAAGTTAACAGAAGTACACAGAGTTCTCAAATAAGATGTGAGTCCCCGGATGAAACCCTACATTGACTTGAGGAAGAAAACTACTAGTGACGTCCAAATGAATCTTTACAAGTTAATGAATAATCATGTATATGGCAAAGCATTTGAACAAATAATATAAAGAGAAGATGAAAGATTATTCAGGGAGAATGAGGAAGAACCATAAAGATAGGCTATTGATTGTCCTTTCTTTTAATTGATTTGGAATATTCGACCACGATTAAGCTGATATTTTTTATGAACAAGTCTAAGATACTTTTAAATAAATCCCATATCCGTTTGAGTATATGAGTATATTAAATTTCTAGAAACAGTTAATGTATAATTTTATTATAATGACATGAACAAATATATGGAAATATCCGTGCAGTGTTATACACTGACACGGACTCTTTGCTACTAGAAATACAAACAGATGATGTTAAGGAAGACATGAAGGAAACCATTTAATTGTACGATACCAACTTGATTTTAAGAAAAAACAAAGTACACAGTGTACAACATAAACAGTTTTTAGGTAAGATGAAGGATGGACCTGGAGTACCTATCTGATATATGTGCGATATAGGCCGAAGATGTATTGTATACAAATATTCTAAAAATATTTAAGAAAGCTAAAGGAGGTAACAAGTATACAGGCCAGAAATATATTTACTTTAAGCAATATAACGAGGTATTATTCGGTAACAAATTCTTCCTTGTGTCCATTAGACACACAACGATGGATTAAATATGATGATCTACATACATATGAGGTGCTGACATTGATTTTTGAAAATTGTTTTATAACAGAATATATCACATATTTAGTTGAAAGTTGTTGCATTATGTAGTTCAAGTAAGAGTAAACATTATTGTCATAAAATACCTTCCTGGACCCGTTGACGTCTCATTACTGCACAAATTAAGGATGTCAAACACGAGATCTAACAAATGATAGTTCAGCTATTTTATATTCAGGACTACCATTCTGAAAGTGTAAAAATTGACAGCTCCCAAGCCTGAATGCATTAGAATACATGCTAATTTGATAGAAAACTACAAACATTTGTGCTATTGTAGACAGTGTAGATAGCATTGTGAATTTGTTTTCCCTCTTCGAATTGTGTCAGTGTATTAAAGATTAAACCATGAATACTCATGTTATGTGAAGCAGATAATCAAACATATTCAAATTCCTCTCAACTATAATCTAATCTTAAGTTATAACAGATTACATGTTTGATGAACATGGTCCTACGTAAAACCACCACGAGCTGCTGCAGAGTAAATCCATTGCTGATGTATAGTTTCAGTAACTAGTATTCACCTTTTTATTTCCCTGTGTGTCATCAGTTGAGTCAAGTCGCTCCTAGAATTGTTAGACGTAAAGAGTAACAGAGAATTCATTTTCTGATCCCTACTTAAAGGGGCGATAGACTGTTCAAGAGATTGGTGGGCTGACGAGGAGATAACTCAAAAACGCGTCCCCTATGAAATACCTATTGACAAAAGTTAAGACACCCCACGTTTTTTCCCTAGCAAAAGTTGTCTGATATGAAAGAACAAAAATGTGTCAGTAAACGTAACCATGGGAGAATCATAATATAGAGGAAACATTCATTCAGATGACTTAGCGCTTCTGTTGGATATTTGCATTTTACAAAGTTTGGTGTTTTGGTCTTAAGAATGGGTTACGTAATACTGAGAAAAGCAAGTGAATGTTGGTTGTCAAGTCAACTGGTCAAACTTTAGTATCCGCCTTGCAGTCAAAAATCACTAGCAACAACACTTTGAACCTTCAAAACCAGAAATTATGAAAAAGACAATTTCAATCAAAGTGGCCTTCTGACGAAATATTGTCGTAAATTTCCTATCAGATCGAACTGCGATGTGCACGGTTATGCACAGTAGACGTTTTTTTATGCGTAGTGTATGTCCTTAAATATAAAGAAGTAAAAACCCCATTTATTATTACCTAAAGGGACAATCTTTGAAAAGAATAGTTTTATTTCATCATGAAATGAATTGCAAGCTGCAAAGTGCAAAATAAATGTTTGTAATTTACCTTATTCCAGGACTAATCACTTTGTGTGGACACTCACACAAGCACCATGAATCGTATATTCCCACCTGACTCTCGACCAGGTATGATTCAGGTGAACAATGCAACACCGAGACAAGCACAATGAAGTCTATATTCCCACCTGACTCTCGACCAGGTATGATTCAGGTGAACAATCAGACACCGAGACAAGCACACTGAAGTCTATATTCCCACCTGACTCTCGACCAGGTAGGATTCAGGTGAACAATCAGACACCGAGACAAGCACACTGAAGTCTATATTCCCACCTGACTCTCGACCAGGTATTATTCAGGTGAACAATCAGACACCGAGACAAGCACACTGAAGTCTATATTCCCTCCCGACTCTCGACCAGGTATGATTCAGGTGAACAATCAGACACCGAGACAAGCACACTGAAGTCTATATTCCCACCTGGGTATGATTCAGGTGAACAATCAGACACCGAGACAAGCACAATGAAGTCTATATTCCCACTTGACTCTCGACCAGGTATAATCCAGGTAACACAGGTTGCAATTAGACACTTCACAATGCGTCCTATACGAGTACAAAGTATGTTGTGTCTTCATATTACATACGGGTAATGTATATGTATTGATACCAATAGCATACTCATGTTCGTCTCTTTGCAGTTATTAACAAGTCCAAGCGAATTATTGGGAAGAAATCCAACTGAAGTGATGTGATTCAGCAGTGTTCCCGAAAACTTTTTTTCCCTGCCTGACATTCTGTCAGGCAGTTGTCCAGGATCTGTCTGACAATTTTAAAGATTGTCTGACAATTTGAAGATTGTCTGACCATTATAAAATGTCAATTTATTACTGCGGCATGAATAAGAACCAATTAAAGCGGGTATAAGGGTGGCATATATATTAAACTTCACACATTAAACAGTATAATTTAATAACTAATCATTTTGAAAATTTAAAATGTAAATGTTAAATTCATTTTAATTAGGAACCAGGACACCAGTATGTACTGCTCACTTCAAGGCTTGCAATCACATTGATTCATTTTGGCCTTCCATGACCAGAGGCAAATAGCCTCATCACATATTGAAACATATTGAGTCAAATATGATCATGGTGAATCATTATATGTTTTAAAAATAAGAATGAAATGTTATGTGTGCCATGAAAAAAGTGGGGAAACAAGACTTAATTCATATCAATTTCATCTAAAATCCCATCATGTACAATATTTTGAAAATTCTAAATTTAAATAAACCCATTCTGTTTCAATCACTACCAAAGGGTATAAAGGGAACCCCATAAAAGTATAATTATAACTTCATAATAGACTTCTATCTGCAATTTCAATCTGGAATATTTGCTATCTCAATATTTATTTGTTTTCTGAACACAAAACATAAAATAGAAACACTCACAGATTTCTAGAGCTTTTCAGTCTAACAATAAGCACATGGTCTGTATCAATGTCCCTATGAGACTTTTGTCAAAATATTCACTGACAATTCCCATCTTTGTATGTTTAAATAATAATTTTCAAAGTTATCAACACTAAAATAAATTGACAGATGTCAAAATAAAGAAAACACAGACGTCTGTCATTTGTCAAATGCATGCCGATAAACTGGTTACTGATAAGTGTGCGTTTGCGCTATACAATAAACATACTAGACATCACCCAGTTTAGAGTCAAACCAAGAGTAGCCTCCCTTTAGCGTAAGTGTTTGATGGACTGTTTTATCGGCAGTTTTCTCAACATGTTATGTTGAGAGAGATTTAGAATATTATTTTGTAATTAAATTTGACTAAATATTCAAGTGCTTAATTTTTGGTAGCCTAATATTAGATTTATTTCTAAAATAATTGACTTGCACCTGGTGCCGGTCACAGTGTCCTAAAATAACACATTTTTTGTCGGTCACCTGTCATAATTATCTGTATTGTCCGATGTCCGGTGGGTTTTCGGGAACACTGTGATTGAAACAAGTTTATGTTTACTGTATGACAATTTAGATTTGCATTTGGTGATGGGAAATCTCAACAAGTGACTGTGACTAAGAAATGTTGAAGAGGTGTCCGATACCTGAGGAAAGTTATAGTTTAATTGTTTCTAAAAAAAACGTAATGTAATGGCAATTTCAACATTCAGCTGATTCAATTATTTTCTTTACATATTTTGTCTAGATATATGTGGATTCCCCTTGATCATATAGCAAACCACTAACATAGATAAACTGTACACACGATGCATGGATTCCCCTTGATCATATAGCAAACCACTTACATAGATAAACTGTATACACGATGTATGGATTCCCCTTGATCATATAGCAAACCACTAACATAGATAAACTGTATACACGATGCATGGATTCCCCTTGATCATATAGCAAACCACTAACATAGATAAACTGTATACACGTTGCATGGATTCCCCTTGATCATATAGCAAACCACTAACATAGATAAACTGTATACACGATGTATGTATTCCCCTTGATCATATAGCAAACCACTTACATAGATAAACTGTATACACGATGCATGGATTCCCCTTGATCATATAGCAAACCACTAACATAGATAAACTGTATACACGATGTATGGATTCCCCTTGATCATATAGCAAACCACTTACATAGATAAACTGTATACACGATGCATGGATTCCCCTTGATCATATAGCAAACCACTAACATAGATAAACTGTATACACGATGTATGGATTCCCCTTGATCATATAGCAAACCACTTACATAGATAAACTGTATGAACGATGCATGGATTCCCCTTGATCATATAGCAAACCACTTACATAGATAAACTGTATGAACGATGCATGGATTCCCCTTGATCATATAGCAAACCACTTACACAGATAAATTGTATACACGATGTAAGGGTTCCCCTAGGTTGTATTGCATCACATAGTACAACCGGATGGCATATAGATATAGAACCAGCATGGTGAGATGTTGGATGTTTGGTGGTCAGTAAGGTTAGCACAGGTTTATGAATGCTCAGGACTTTGAGATGTTGGATGTTTGGTGATCAGTAAAGTTTTTATGGGTTTATAAAAGCTCAGGATGTTGAAATGTTGGATGTTTGGTGGTCAGTAATGTTAGCACGGATTTATGAAAGCTCAGGATGTTGAGATGTTTGATGTGTGGTGGTCAGTAAGGTTGGCACGGGTTTATAAAAGCTCAGGATGTTGAGAGGTGGGATGTTTGGTGGTCAGTAAGGTCATCATGGGTTTATGAAAGCTCAGGATGTTAAGATGTTGTCATGTTTGGTGATCAGTAAAGTTTGTTCGGTTTTATGAACGCTCATAATGTTGAGATGCTGGATGTTTGGTGGTCCGTAATTTAAGCACGGCTTTATGAAAGCTCAGGATGTTGAGAGGTGTGATGTTTGGTGACCATTAAGGTTAGCACGGTTTTATGAAAGCTCAGGATGTTGAGACGTGGGATGTTTGGTGGCCAGTAAGGTTAGCACGGGTTTATGAAAGCTCTGGATGTTGAGAGGTGTGATGTTTGTTGGCCAGTAAGGTTAGCATGGATTTATGAAAGCTAAGGATGTTGAGAGGTTGGATGTTTCGTTGTCAGTAAAGTTAGCAAGGGTTTATGAAAGCTCAGGATTTTGAGATGTTGGATGTTTTGTGGTCAGTAAGGTTATCATGGGTTTATTAAAGCTGAATGTTCATTCATATCTTCCATCTCCCTCGCCAAGTCATAACTTTAATACGTTGATTATTGTTTAAGGAATTGTTTTGCAAACACACAATATCTAGTTTTGCAACGGCTTGTTTCTTCCATATATACCTGCAACTAAAAATAGTTTTTAGGTAAGTTTATCATTGCTTTATGAAAGCCCGAGCTACTGATGTTGAACACTTTTTATATATCAATTCCTTAATTGTATGTTGATTCGCCACCGATAAAATAACCTGTAACAATCAATGTTGAACTCCATATAACATAATAGTTTGGCTATGACTGTGTAAAATGTACTTGGTAACGATTATAATTTCACTGGTTTGAGTTACAGTGGTATCGATGGTTATGGTAAATATTAATATTTATTAGTTGAATGAAATTGCTGAATTATCTAAAATTTCTACGTAAAAGCGAGCGAGCCCCTTCTTAATCAGTAATAATTCTCTTCATGGTTTCTAACTGACTTCGAACTCCACCTACTTTTGATTGATAGGTTCAATGACGTCACTGTTTACTTGATTTCCTACGTAATGGTTTGATATGACGCGATTTCACTAAGCTGCATGCACATATTTTTATGAACTCTCACTTTTCGAAAAACTTATTTGATTGTAACATTTGTTATCGTAAAACTAGAGATAATCCTTCGTCTGTATTTCAGGTGAGCTCATTTTCCTCTGAGCATTGTATTCGGAAATATGTCTAAATCAAATTGTTGAATGTGCAAGTTATTCAAATTAACATTGTTGTTTCATTATTTAATGTAAATGATACTAACTATATATTTAGTTATTAGGACTTAGTGTTTATAGTATAGAATATAATTAATTAATAATTTTATAATAATATTAAAGTAGGATTTTTTTTGTTTTAGTTCTTTAAAAGACTGAACGAGTTTAATAAGGCTGAAGTATACACTAAATTGAGTAACTAAAGTATACACTAATTATGCTAAATAACAAATGCTTGTATGCAAAACATTTTGAAACTACATTTGCCTATATCTTTATACTGCCCCTGTAGCGTAGTGTTGAGGTCGTGTTTACTTCGAGTCACGTGGGGCAGATGTCAATAAAAAGTTGTAAAACAATGTTGTCATTTCTGTTTGATCAATCAGGCAGAGAGAGGGCGTGTCATGAAGCGTGGTTTGGTTTTGAGTTCTTAATCATTAAGAGTCCATTTTGTCAGGAAAATACGACCGTCTGATTGGCTGAAAAAGTAGGTTGAGTTCTAACAAATGTTACAAATTTGTATTATATTATATTATATTATATTATATTATATTATATTATATTATATTATATTATATTATATTATATTATATTATATTATATTATATTATATTATATTATATTATATTATATTATATTATTAAGGGAAATAACACATAATAACTGTATCAAAATAACAGGAATATTTTCTGGATAACAACTTCTTTAATGTGAAAATACACGACGTTTCGGAGTACATACTCACTCCTTCATCAGTTGGAATGTGATGAATGTGATTCCACCTGATGAAGGAGTAAGTATGTACTCCAAAACGTCGCGTATTTTCACTTTCAAGAAGTTGTTATCAAGAAAATATCTCTGTTCTTATGTATACCACTTCTAAATGCCCTTTAAAGGCCTGAACTGTATCAAAGTTTGACAAGGTGGTTCAGCTGGTGTTAAGTTACTGTTAATCCTGGTGTTGAGAGGAATACAACACTCGGAAACAGACACAGAGGCTGATGTTACCTCATCTGCATTTTGACTCAAGACTTACGCATATCTGTTTCTAATCTGGTGGTTGATTTCAGCCGATCATGGCTGCATATACATATTGAAGATATGCATTTACACAAAAATATCTAGTTGACAGAGATCCGTTACCCAATTTGCCACTGAGAATTACAGAATCAACTGGCTGAATTATTGTATAATTATTTATTTAGTTTAAAGAACTGAAACTTTGAGTTTATGTTTTGTCTCACTTGTTGTTCGAATATATCAATATATGTTGGTATATTGATATATTAACCACAATTGTAATCATTGTATTGTTCTCAATGTCGGCGGGTGGTGCCTGACTCTGAGGGTGTGCTTCTCTTAGGAAGAGAAGATATTATAACACAGGATAATAGAACGTAAGATGATAAGTCGCTGTGGCATTCAGTGCTCAGTGTTTACGGGTGGTGTCTGACTCTGAGGGTGTGATACTCTAAGGAAGATAACATATTATAACACAGGACAGCAGAACGTTAGTTGATAAGTTGTTGTGGCATTCAGTTCTCAGTGTCGGCGGGTGGTGTCTAGTCTGTCTCTGAGGACGTGCTACTCTAAGGAAGGGAAGATATTATAACATATGACGTCAGAACGTTAGTTGATAAGTTGTTGTGACATTCAGTTCTCATTGTTGGTGGTGGGTGCCTGGCTCTGATTGCGTACTACTAAAATAATGGTTAGACTTGGTATAACACAAGACAGCATGACGTTAGTTGATAAGTTGTTGGAACATTCACTTCTCAGTGTTGGTGGCTGGTGTCTGACTCTGAGGGTGTGTGCTATTCAAAGTATGGGAAGAAGATATGTGACAACACAATACGACAGAACGTTATTTGAATAGTTGTTGTGACATTTAGTTCGTTAAAAGAAGAAAGCTTTTGTTTGTAAAACGAGTTAAATAAGGCTGAAGTATACACTAAAGTGAGTAACTAAAGTGTACACTAAATAACAAATGCTTGTATGCAAAACATTTTGAAACTAATTTGCCGATATCTCTATACTGCCCCTGTAGCGTAGTGTCGAGGTCGTGTTTACTTCGAGTCACGTGGTGCAGATGTCAATAAAAAGTTGTAAAACACTGTTGTCATTTGTGTTTCATCAATCAGTCAGAGAGAGAGCGCGTGTCCACAAGAGTGGTTTACAGTGGTTCAGTTGGTGTTACGTTACTGTTAATCTTGGTGTTGAGAGGAAGACAACACTCGGAGACAGACACAGAGGCTGATGTTACCTCATCTGCATTTTGACTCAAGACTTACACATATCTGTTTCTAATCTGGTGGGGGGTTACAGCCGATCATGACTGCATTTACAAATTGAAGATATGCATTTACACAAAAGTATCTAGTTGACAGCGACCCGTCACCCAATTTGCCACTGATTTAAAGAATTACAGAATCAACTGGTTGAATTATTGTATAATTATTTATTTAGTTTAAAGAACTGAAACTTTGAGGTGATGTTTTGGAGGAAAGACAACTGTCTCACTTGTTCGTTGAATATATTAATATATATTAATATATTAACCAAACTTGTAACCATTGTATTGTTCTCAGTGTCGGCGGGTGGTGTCTGACTCTGAGGGTGTGCTACTCTAATGGAGAGAATATATTATAACACAGGACAGCAGAACGCTGGTTGATAAGTTGTTGTGACATTCACTTCACAGTGCTGTTGGCGGGTGCCTGGCTCTGAGGGTGTGCTATTCAAAGTAAGGGGAGAATATATGTTACAACTAAATAGGGCATAACGTAAGTTTATAGGTTGTTGGACATTCGGTGCTCAGTTCTGCTGGTTGGTGTCTGACTCTGAGGGTGTGCTATTCAAAGTAAGGGGAAAATATATGTTACAACACAATAGGGCATAATGTAAGTGTATAGGTTGTTGGACATTCGGTGTTCAGTGCTGATGGTTGGTGTCTGACTCTGAGGGTGTGCTATTCAAAGTAAGGGGAGAATATATGTTACAACACAATAGGGCATAACGTAAGTTTATAGGTTGTTGGACATTCGGTGCTCAGTACTGGTGATTGGTGTCTGACTCTGAGGGTGTGCTATTCAAAGTAAGGGGAGAATATATGTTACAACACAATAGGGCATAGCGTAAGTTTATAGGTTGTCGGACATTCGGTGCTCAGTGCTGGTGGTTGGTGTCTGACTCTGAGGGTGTGCTATTCAAAGTAAGGGGAGAATATATGTTACAACAAAATAGGGCATAACATAAGTTTATAGGTTGTTGGACATTCGGTGCTCACTACTGGTCGTTGGTGTCTGACTATGAGGGTGTGCTATTCAAAGTAAGGGGATAATATATGTTACAACACAATAGGGCATAGCGTAAGTTTATAGGTTGTTGGACATTCGGTGCTCAGTACTGGTGGTTGGTGTCTTACTCTGAGGGTGTGCTATTCAAATTAAGGGAAGAATATATGTTACAACACAATAGGGCAAAGCGTAAGTTTATAGGTTGTTGGACATTCGGTGCTCAGTACTGGTGGTTGGTGTCTGACTATGAGGGTGTGCTATTAAAAGTAAGGGGAGAATATATGTTAAAACACAATAGGGCATAGCGTAAGTTTATAGGTTGTTGGACATTCGGTGCTCAGTACTGGTGGTTGGTGTCTGACTCTGAGGGTGTTCTAGTCTCAGGAAGGGAAGAATATATGTTACAACACAATAGGGCATAACGTAAGTTTATAGGTTGTTGGACATTCGGTGCTCAGTACTGGTGGTTGGTGTCTGACTCTGAGGGTGTTCTAGTCTCAGGAAGGGAAGAATATATGTTACAACACAATATGGCATAACATAAGTTTATAGGTTGTTGGACATTTGGTGCTCAGTGCAGGTGGTTGGTGTCTGACTCTGAGGGTGTGCTATTCAAAGTAAGGGGAGAATATATGTTACAACACAATAGGGCATAGCGTAAGTTTATAGGTTGTTGGACATTCGGTGCTCAGTACTGGTGGTTGGTGTCTGACTATGAGGGTGTGCTATTCAAAGTAAGGGGAGAATATATGTTACAACACAATAGGGCATAGCGTAAGTTTATAGGTTGTTGGACATTCGGTGCTCAGTACTGGTGGTTGGTGTCTGACTCTGAGGGTGTACTAGTCTCAGGAAGGGAAGAATATATGTTACAACACAATAGGGCATAGCGTAAGTTTATAGGTTGTTGGACATTCAGTGCTCAGTACTGGTGGTTGGTGTCTGACTCTGAGGGTGTGCTATTCAAAGTAAGGGGATAGTATATGTTACAACACAATAGGGCATAGCGTAAGTTTATAGGTTGTTGGACATTCGGTCCTCAGTACTGGTGGTTGGTGTCTGACTCTGAGGGTGTGCTATTCAAAGTAAGGGGATAATATATGTTACAACACAATAGGGCATAGCGTAAGTTTATAGGTTGTTGGACATTCGGTGCTCAGTACTGGTGGTTGGTGTCTGACTCTGAGGGTGTGCTATTCAAAGTAAGGGGATAATATATGTTACAACACAATAGGGCATAGCGTAAGTTTATAGGTTGTTGGAAATTCGGTGCTCAGTACTGGTGGTTGGTGTCTGACTCTGAGGGTGTGATATTCAAAGTAAGGGGAGAATATATGTTACAACACAATATGGCATAACATAAGTTTATAGGTTGTTGGACATTTGGTGCTCAGTGCTGGTGGTTGGTGTCTGACTCTGAAGGTGTGCTATTCAAAGTAAGGGGAGAATATATGTTACAACACAATAGGGCATAGCGTAAGTTTATAGGTTGTTGGACATTCGGTGCTCAGTACTGGTGGTTGATGTCTGACTCTGAGGGTGTGCTATTCAAAGTAAGGGGATAATATATGTTACAACACAATAGGGCATAGCGTAAGTTTATAGGTTGTTGGACATTCGGTGCTCAGTACTGGTGGTTGGTGTCTGACTATGAGGGTGTGCTATTCAAAGTAAGGGGAGAATATATGTTACAACACAATAGGGCATAGCGTAAGTTTATAGGTTGTTGGACATTCGGTGCTCAGTACTGGTGGTTGGTGTCTGACTCTGAGGGTGTACTAGTCTCAGGAAGGGAAGAATATATGTTACAACACAATAGGGCATAGCGTAAGTTTATAGGTTGTTGGACATTCGGTGCTCAGTACTGGTGGTTGGTGTCTGACTCTGAGGGTGTGCTATTCAAAGTAAGGGGAGAATATATGTTACAACACAATAGGGCATAGCGTAAGTTTATAGGTTGTTGGACATTCGGTGCTCAGTACTGGTGGTTGGTGTCTGACTCTGAGGGTGTTCTAGTCTCAGGAAGGGAAGAATATATGTTACAACACAATAGGGCATAAGGTAAGTTTATAGGTTGTTGGACATTCGGTGCTCAGTACTGGTGGTTGGTGTCTGACTCTGAGGGTGTTCTAGTCTCAGGAAGGGGATAATATATGTTACAACACAACAGGGCATAGCGTAAGTTTATAGGTTGTTGGACATTCGGTGCTCAGTACTGGTGGTTGGTGTCTGACTCTGAGGGTGTGCTATTCAAAGTAAGGGGAGAATATATGTTACAACACAATAGGGCATAGCGTAAGTTTATAGGTTGTTGGACATTCGGTGCTCAGTACTGGTGGTTGGTGTCTGACTCTGAGGGTGTGCTATTCGAAGTAAGGGGAGAATATATGTTACAACACAATAGGGCATAGCGTAAGTTTATAGGTTGTTGGACATTCGCAGCTCAGTACTGGTGGTTGGTGTCTGACTCTGAGGGTGTACTAGTCTCAGGAAGGGAAGAATATATGTTACAACACAATAGGGCATAGCGTAAGTTTATAGGTTGTTGGACATTCGGTGCTCAGTACTGGTGGTTGGTGTCTGACTCTGAGGGTGTTCTAGTCTCAGGAAGGGAAGAATATATGTTACAACACAATAGGGCATAACGTAAATTTATAGGTTGTTGGACATTCGGTGCTCAGTAATGGTGGTTGGTGTCTGACTCTGAGGGTGTTCTAGTCTCAGGAAGGGAAGAATATATGTTACAACACAATAGGGCATAACGTAAGTTTATAGGTTGTTGGACATTTGGTGCTCAGTGCTGGTGGTTGGTGTCTGACTCTGAGGGTGTGCTATTCAAAGTAAGGGGAGAATATATGTTACAACACAATAGGGCATAGCGTAAGTTTATAGGTTGTTGGACATTCGGTGCTCAGTACTGGTGGTTGGTGTCTGACTCTGAGGGTGTGCTATTCAAAGTAAGGGGATAATATATGTTACAACACAATAGGGCATAGCGTAAGTTTATAGGTTGTTGGACATTCGGTGCTCAGTACTGGTGGTTGGTGTCTGACTCTGAGGATGTGCTATTCAAAGTAAGGGGAGAATATATGTTACAACACAATAGGGCATAGCGTAAGTTTATAGGTTGTTGGACATTCGGTGCTAAGTACTGGTGGTTGGTGTCTGACTCTGAGGGTGTGCTTTTCAAAGTAAGGGGAGAATATATGTTACAACACAATAGGGCATAGCGTAAGTTTATAGGTTGTTGGACATTCGGTGCTCAGTACTGGTGGTTGGTGTCTGACTCTGAGGGTGTGCTATTCGAAGTAAGGGGAGAATATATGTTACAACACAATAGGGCATAGCGTAAGTTTATAGGTTGTTGGACATTTGCTGCTCAGTACTGGTGATTGGTGTCTGACTCTGAGGGTGTGCTATTCAAAGTAAGGGGAGAATATATGTTACAACACAATAGGGCATAGCGTAAGTTTATAGGTTGTTGGACATTCGGTGCTCAGTACTGGTGGTTGGTGTCTGACTCTGAGGGTGTGCTTTTCAAAGTAAGGGGAGAATATATGTTACAACACAATAGGGCATAGCGTAAGTTTATAGGTTGTTGGACATTCGGTGCTCAGTACTGGTGGTTGGTGTCTGACTCTGAGGGTGTGCTATTCGAAGTAAGGGGAGAATATATGTTACAACACAATAGGGCATAGCGTAAGTTTATAGGTTGTTGGACATTTGCTGCTCAGTACTGGTGATTGGTGTCTGACTCTGAGGGTGTGCTATTCAAAGTAAGGGGAGAATATATGTTACAACACAATAGGGCATAGCGTAAGTTTATAGGTTGTTGGACATTCGGTGCTCAGTACTGGTGGTTGGTGTCTGACTCTGAGGGTGTGCTATTCGAAGTAAGGGGAGAATATATGTTACAACACAATAGGGCATAGCGTAAGTTTATAGGTTGTTGGACATTCGGTGCTCAGTACTGGTGGTTGGTGTCTGACTCTGAGGATGTGCTATTCAAAGTAAGGGGAGAATATATGTTACAACACAATAGGGCATAGCGTAAGTTTATAGGTTGTTGGACATTCGGTGCTCAGTACTGGTGGTTGGTGTCTGACTCTGAGGGTGTGCTTTTCAAAGTAAGGGGAGAATATATGTTACAACACAATAGGGCATAGCGTAAGTTTATAGGTTGTTGGACATTCGGTGCTCAGTACTGGTGGTTGGTGTCTGACTCTGAGGGTGTGCTATTCGAAGTAAGGGGAGAATATATGTTACAACACAATAGGGCATAGCGTAAGTTTATAGGTTGTTGGACATTTGCTGCTCAGTACTGGTGATTGGTGTCTGACTCTGAGGGTGTGCTATTCAAAGTAAGGGGAGAATATATGTTACAACACAATAGGGCATAGCGTAAGTTTATAGGTTGTTGGACATTCGGTGCTCAGTACTGGTGGTTGGTGTCTGACTCTGAGGGTGTGCTATTCGAAGTAAGGGGAGAATATATGTTACAACACAATAGGGCATAGCGTAAGTTTATAGGTTGTTGGACATTCGGTGCTCAGTACTGGTGGTTGGTGTCTGACTCTGAGGATGTGCTATTCAAAGTAAGGGGAGAATATATGTTACAACACAATAGGGCATAGCGTAAGTTTATAGGTTGTTGGACATTCGGTGCTCAGTACTGGTGGTTGGTGTATGACTCTGATGGTGTTCTAGTATCAGGAAGGGAAGAATATATGTTACAATACAATAGGGCATAACGTAAGTTTATAGGTTGTTGGACATTCGGTGCTCAGTACCGGTGGTTGGTGTCTGACTCTGAGGGTGTGCTATTCAAAGTAAGGGGAGAATATATGTTACAAAACAATAGGGCATTGCGTAAGTTTATAGGTTGTTGGACATTCGGTGCTCAGTACCGTTGGTTGGTGTCTGACTCTGAGGGTGTGCTATTCAAAGTAAGGGGAGAATATATGTTACAACACAATAGGGCATAGCGTAAGTTTATAGGTTGTTGGACATTCGGTGCTCAGTACTGGTGGTTGGTGTCTGACTCTGATGGTGTTCTATTCAAAGTAAGGGGAGAATATATGTTACAAAACAATAGGGCATAGCGTAAGTTTATAGGTTGTTGGACATTCGGTGCTCAGTACTGGTGATTGGTGTCTGACTCTGAGGCTGTGCTATTCAAAGTAAGGGGAGAATATATGTTACAACACAATAGGGCATAGCGTAAGTTTATAGGTTGTTGGACATTCGGTGCTCAGTACTGGTGGTTGGTGTATGACTCTGATGGTGTTCTAGTATCAGGAAGGGAAGAATATATGTTACAATACAATAGGGCATAACGTAAGTTTATAGGTTGTTGGACATTCGGTGCTCAGTACCGGTGGTTGGTGTCTGACTCTGAGGGTGTGCTATTCAAAGTAAGGGGAGAATATATGTTACAAAACAATAGGGCATAGCGTAAGTTTATAGGTTGTTGGACATTCGGTGCTCAGTACTGGTGATTGGTGTCTGACTCTGAGGCTGTGCTATTCAAAGTAAGGGGAGAATATATGTTACAACACAATAGGGCATAGCGTAAGTTTATAGGTTGTTGGACATTCGGTGCTCAGTACTGGTGGTTGGTGTCTGACTCTGAGGGTGTTCTAGTCTCAGGAAGGGAAGAATATATGTTACAACACAATAGGGCATAACGTAAGTTTATAGGTTGTTGGACATTCGGTGCTCAGTACTGGTGGTTGGTGTCTGACTCTGAGGGTGTGCTATTCAAAGTAAGGGGAGAATATATGTTACAACACAATAGGGCATAGCGTAAGTTTATAGGTTGTTGGACATTCGGTGCTCAGTACTGGTGGTTGGTGTCTGACTCTGATGGTGTGCTATTCAAAGTAAGTGGAGAATATATGTTACAACACAATAGGGCATTGCGTAAGTTTATAGGTTGTTGGACATTCGGTGCTCAGTACCGGTGGTTGGTGTCTGACTCTGAGGGTGTGCTATTCAAAGTAAGGGGAGAATATATGTTACAACACAATAGGGCATAGCGTAAGTTTATAGGTTGTTGGACATTCGGTGCTCAGTACTGGTGGTTGGTGTCTGACTCTGATGGTGTTCTATTCAAAGTAAGGGGAGAATATATGTTACAAAACAATAGGGCATAGCGTAAGTTTATAGGTTGTTGGACATTCGGTGCTCAGTACTGGTGATTGGTGTCTGACTCTGAGGCTGTGCTATTCAAAGTAAGGGGAGAATATATGTTACAACACAATAGGGCATAGCGTAAGTTTATAGGTTGTTGGACATTCGGTGCTCAGTACTGGTGGTTGGTGTCTGACTCTGAGGGTGTTCTAGTCTCAGGAAGGGAAGAATATATGTTACAACACAATAGGGCATAACGTAAGTTTATAGGTTGTTGGACATTCGGTGCTCAGTACTGGTGGTTGGTGTCTGACTCTGAGGGTGTGCTATTCAAAGTAAGGGGAGAATATATGTTACAACACAATAGGGCATAGCGTAAGTTTATAGGTTGTTGGACATTCGGTGCTCAGTACTGGTGGTTGGTGTCTGACTCTGAGGGTGTGCTATTCAAAGTAAGGGGAGAATATATGTTACAACACAATAGGGCATTGCGTAAGTTTATAGGTTGTTGGACATTCGGTGCTCAGTACTGGTGATTGGTGTCTGACTCTGAGGGTGTGCTATTCAAAGTAAGGGGAGAATATATGTTACAACACAATAGGGCATAGCGTAAGTTTATAGGTTGTTGGACATTCGGTGCTCAGTACTGGTGGTTGGTGTCTGACTCTGAGGGTGTTCTAGTCTCAGGAAGGGAAGAATATATGTTACAACACAATAGGGCATAACGTAAGTTTATAGGTTGTTGGACATTCGGTGCTCAGTACTGGTGGTTGGTGTCTGACTCTGAGGGTGTGCTATTCAAAGTAAGGGGAGAATATATGTTACAACACAATAGGGCATAGCGTAAGTTTATAGGTTGTTGGACATTCGGTGCTCAGTACTGGTGATTGGTGTCTGACTCTGAGGGTGTGCTATTCAAAGTAAGGGTATAATATATGTTACAACACAATAGGGCATAGCGTAAGTTTATAGGTTGTTGGACATTCGGTGCTCAGTACTGGTGGTTGGTGTCTGACTCTGAGGGTGTACTAGTCTCAGGAAGGGAAGAATATAAGTTACAACACAATAGGGCATAGCGTAAGTTTATAGGTTGTTGGACATTCGGTGCTCAGTACTGGTGGTTGGTGTCTGACTCTGACACATGAGTAACATAAGGGATTTCATGAAGTATCCTGATCAGGATACTCCGAATTTCAGTATCAGTATACGTTAGGATACTCGGGGTATCCAAAAATATCCTGTTCAGGATACTCCGAGTTTCATGATTCAGGATACTTCAGGATTCTTCATGATATTTCAGGATACTTCAGGAAATTGTTAGAAATTTTAAAATACTACATATAACATTACAAATTATATCACAGACATTCGCGGTTTACCCCTGTCATACAGTTTGTTTGGGTGTAGGTGAATTCGTAGGCCAGACCAGTTCGTAGGAGTATATTTCGGTGAATTCGTAGTGAATTCGTAGGAGGATCGGGCGGTGAATTCGTAGGAGTTCGTAGTTTAAGAGAATAAATGTTTAAAGACTAACTTTATGGTATGATATTATTACAATTAAATTATTAATAACTTAAATTATATTTTGACAATAAAAAGTGTTTACTTGTCCGCTGTGTTGCTTTTTGTGTTCAAAAAAAGAATCGTGTGTTCAGTGTTGTTATTTATGTGGTTGAGTTTTTTTTATAGATAAATAAAAGAATCAGGTAAGTATGATTATATTCCAGTTTACATTACACATTTACACAACATCATCGCTAGCTATGTTTAGATGCTCTGTAGCTCCGCTAAGAGTAGAAACTGGTCGTTATATTGGTTGTCCTTTAAATGAAATATAAATGTATTATAATATTGTTAAATATGTACGTCTTCATAATTATAATCAATTGTTTATAGGAAAAGGCCTTGTAAGTTGGTTGTCTTATGGATAATAAACATGCTTCCTAATTTATATTCCTTTATTGCTACAACTTAAGTCAACTTTACAACGACAGAGTTTTTAGCAATCAAAACATCTCACACCATGTTTTTCTAACGAACAAATAACTTACTTTACAAGTTTGGTGAGTAGGCTCTATCAACATGACATGGTATCCAAATCATGTTATAACATGGTATAAGTACTAAAGTAATAAATAATAACAGTCAAACGAATATTTTCAAGAATAAATATCACTTTATGATATATTTTTTAATCCTCCTACGAACTCACCAGTCCTACGAATTCTCCGCTCCTACGAACTGGTCTGGCCTACGAAATCACCGCATCCCGGTTTTTTTGCATGAGTTGTTTCTGTCAGACGACATTAGATTCATGCAGACGCTTTTTTGAGAAATTTTAAAATGAATGTGTAAAATCAGGTTTGAATCGTGTTGAACATTGTCATTGTTGCTTCCCAATGGTAAGTATCAGTATCAAATGAATTAGTTACCTGCATTAAAGTGCTCTATACAAGTTCTTTTATAATTGTTGTCTAGATAGTGATAGATTTATTAAAATAATAAAACTCACCTTTTAAAAAAGCGTATCCGAAAGAACAATATGAATATCCAAATGAAATGCAGGTATTATCACGACACGACATATTTATACACCATTGTTGCAACTCTTAGGTGTTAACACGGGTAGTAACCCGAGATAAGTGTTAAACATCTTGCCCAATTGATTATCCCGGATTTCAGCTCAAATCTCATTGGTGTTTCACTTAACTGATTTCATTGGATAACTCAAAACAGTATATCATCCATTAGCTGTGACGCGATTGACAGGCAATTAGTCACCTGCCCATAAGCCACCCGTGTGTGTTTTTACAGGTGACAAGTTCACACCTGCTTAGCTGGTCACGAGTAAATTACTAGTATTGCTCTGAGTAGCTTAATTGACACTAACAAAGAAGTCTGCATTTCACAGATGGTCTTCACAAGAGATGAGCACAATGTTATATAACAAACAAAGAGCCCGTTTAGTTTGTACACCTTAGAGTGTCAACAAGATTCACTCAGACGAGGGATTAACGAGGGATTAATTAGTGTGGTCAATATGGGTACCAACTTGATGCAAAGGTCATGTCTCTTGATAGATGACTACATCTCACCTGGAAATGTTGAAATAATCTTATTCAGATTTTATATGGTTTTAACAATATTTATTCATATACTCAGGGGAATCATCAAACAGGGTTTACCCTATACAAATGTTTCTCCCCAAAACAACAATAAAACAGGATAATTACATCATAAATACAATTATACATACATTAATGTAGAAAAACACAACATCACATTAAAAAATATTTTCATGAGAAGCGTTTGCTATGAGGAATAAATTTATGAACAGCCTGGATTATGAGTTATTTGTGTATTTATATGAATTGATAGGATCTTGTTACCAAATAGTACAGGAAAAAAAGTCCTTGGAAAAAAAGTCCTGGGAAAAAAAGTACCGGTAAAAAAGTCCTCCTGAAAAAAAGTCCTATTACTATAAAAACAGGTTAAATAGACATTAACATGAATATATTGTTAAGAAAACATGAATTGTTTGTACTTGAAGTCAAGAAGGATGTTGTGATATCTAAATATGGATAATTAACTTTACTTTAAGAGGCATTTTGGATTAATTAAGAATTACGAAAATGTGAGTTTATCTCAATCTATTGAATCACATGTTATATTAAATAAGGATTAATCAGGGAATTAATTAAGCACCAGTCAAGAGTATATGTGATGTGAAATTATATATCCCCTGTTTTCATACAGTTTTAGTCGACATGAGGTATATTAGATTTAATAGGTTTGATTATAAATACCAACTAGATATTGTCGCCAGGTAATAACACCTCATATGTGCATATGTTCCACGACAATTACAAAATAATCACTAGCAAAAAGAGTTACAAGATAACAAGTATACTTAACTCTGTTAATTTATCCTTAATAGCAGTAGTAATTTACATATCATTTTATCTAAAGTAAACAGTAAAGTAAATATATAGAGAGATATATATTAGAAACAATGAATACAACCTCTAAATTGTGTTACATTGAATCTGAATAAAGATATCTATGTATTGTATCTATAAACAATGTGTTACCAGTGCTAATGATTATTGCATTGTTGAATCTGAATAAAGTGAATTGCAACAAAAGTTTATTATTTTGTCATACTATGTTACCTAAAAACTAAAATAGGACTTATTTTCCGGAGGACTTTTTTTCCTAGTTGAATTTAGGACTTTTTTTCCGGTACTTTTTTTCCAAGGACTTTTTTTCCGGACACCTTCAGGTCGTACCCATGTAACCATTTACATAAAAGAAGTTTAAATGGCGGATATTTGTATAATTTGGACACATTAATATATTAATAATATTTTGAACTCATAACATCAGTTTATCAGTTAAAGCAACCGGTTTCTTTGGATTTAAACGGTATTTATTTCCAGATGGTACACGGAAAGGGGGATTGATAAACAGGGTTACCCCTATACTTTTCAAGGACTTTTTTCCTATAATCATATTAATGCCTCTCCCCAAATAAATACATTTGAAGATGGTACACGGAAAGGGGGATTGATAAACAGGGTTACCCCTATATTAATATCTATCCCCGTGACGTTGACAGGATTTATATAGTATAACATATGAGAGAGAGAGAGATAGAGAGAGAGAGAGAGAGAGAGAGAGAGAGAGAGAGAGAGAGAGAGAGAGAGGGAGAGAGGGAGAGAGAGAGAGACAGACAGACAGACAGACAGACAGACAGACAGACAGACAGACAGACAGACAGACAGACAGACAGACAGAGACAGAGACAGAGACAGAGACAGAGACAGAGAGACAAAAGCACCAAATACAACTAGGATGTCAGCAGAATAGATATCAGGATATAGGTAACGCCAGCAAGACACGGCACAAACATAAAAAAAAAAAGAGAATCAATACTCATGGAAATTCCAAAAATGTCTTTGATGATGTTGTGAAGGTTTTTAAAGTTCTAAATTAACATTTTCTGATGAGCTAGAATTGCCATATAATATTTAAGAGAATAAAAAAACATTTGGAAAAGAAATGTGCATTTAACCTTATATCAATGAAGATAGGACAGATAAGGAAAAATTAAACGCATATCCGTTGTCATTTCCGCAGTTACATGCAGAGTTGTTTGAAATAAATCTTGTGATCTTACTACATTCTCCGTTCCACTACCCCCAATCCGAAGACGAGAATGAATTATCTGGCAGAATCTGGATCCATATGAGATATTGAAGTAGTTTTGTTTTGTGGCTTTTTGTTTTAGTTTATTGTTAAATTATCCTAGTCTGCTATATGTTTAAACCAAAGTGATCATAAACAGATAGGTTGAGGCAAATCCAGAGAATATAATTTTATTTCTAACAATTATTTCACTTCTTAAACAACAAGCTTTATTCAAATATCTAGATTGAATGTAAGCTTTCCTAAAATCATGATAACAGGGACCTGATAATATAAAAAGTAATTCAATTACCGGTTTCAAAGTTTGCTAACTACTTTCTGTCTGAATAACGAACAAGTTTACACTTATAATATTGCCGTGTACAGTTGAATGTAGAGACACATGTTACAAGAAAAGAGTCACAAATTATATAATATATTAGTGTATATTATGTTGGTGCAGAGAATGATATATTTTAGTTAGTTGTTTTTCTTATGTATAAGAACATATTTGGTTTGTTTTAATCTTAAAACACAAACAGATTAACTTTGATCTTGTGTCATGGTGACACCTCACCCTGTCACACATCTGTATGTATTTACAGGGATTAAGAGGGGATTAGATGGTTACTTGACTGTGATTATGGGACTGTAACCTGTTTTAATTAGTTTATATAATTAATTAGTTATAACAAATAAGCGAAAGTTTTCATTTGAAAAAGGTTCTTCTGAATTCAAATATACTTTAAATTGTTCATTGAGTCTCATTCGCACACAATACATACATGGCAAGTATTTCATAGTATATGGTTTAAACATCATTTATTTCACAAAATGAAATCTGGATTGGCGAACAAGAAATGAGGCTTATTTGAACACCGCTCCAGTATAACAAATGAACAAGCTGGAAACAGAACATCTCTAATAAAATGAAATAGAAACTTAAGCAAGAGAACATCCTATAGAAATTAAAATATGAATGATTCTTTTGGGAATTTGCATTTGGTTTAAACATATTTATTCATGAAAAGACATACAATTCATGAATGGATTGGCCAACAAGCACAGAGGTGCTTATATAAAGACCGATCCAAAATAATTACAATTACAATGTATAATTACTAGTGACGCATACAAATCATATTAATGAGCATTTGAAAGCATATAAACTAAAATTACATAAAAGACAATATTCTAGCAAGGAATGCATGTTGTATGAAATTTAGCAGAAATCAGAGAATCTTCGAGAGTAAATTATGAAGTAATGGACAGATTTTAGTAGTTCAATATTTTGTTTATTACTCGAGCTAGCATTTCCATAAAGAATTGATGGTAGATTGTAACCTTGAATAAAGAAATAGGAGTTTATTCTTAACTCATTGTAAACGGGGCAGACAAGAAAGAAATGGAGTGCAATATGATAATATCGAACAATATTAATTGTCCATGCATTTAATTTGCTAAAATCCATTTTCTGTTTTTGTCTGAATTTGGTTATTTTTGGATTCAGTAGAATATAATTTTCAAATGCATCTTTTACTTTTTTATTATAACCAAAATGAGAACACTCAAACACTGCAACAATGTACCAATTCCAAGATCTCAAGACACAAAGAATGAACCTTTTGGAATAAATTTAATTTTTCTGATATATCCCTTTCTTTGTAATAGATAGAGGACGAGTAGCAGTACATTATCGGGATATAAATGTACGGGTTTGAGAGGATTGGGCGAGGCGTCAGCCGAGCCTAACCCTCTCAAACCCGTACATTTATATCCCGATAATGTACTGCTGCGAGTTCTCTATCTATCTTAGAGCACAGTCAAATGCTTGAGTCGTCAAGAAAATGTCTTAAAATGAATATATTTCAAATGAATTGTCAACAAATTTGGGAAACATTCTCTCGAACACAACATGAAAAACATTGACATTTCTCATTTTAATATGCAAATGTTAGGGACATTGACGTCATCATCAGCACTGTGAGCACTGATTTTGTTAAATTGTCCGAGGTGCATGAAGCGTACATTTTATATAAAGCGTACGAGTCGTGCTACAGCATAAGCGTCGTGCTTGAATCACGAACATGCATGATTTAAGCACGTTTTTATTCAGCATCATTGAGCAGTAATACATTTTATTGCCTATAAAGACTGGGTGGTTTTTAGAATGAATCAGTTCACACAATGGCTTCATCATGGACATTCCAAGGACAAGTACACTATTCATTCAGGAAAGGTAACTTTACTTTTTTACTCCTTACTTTTTAAAGTGTATATTTTTAAAATTCAAAGTAAATTACATCAATTGATTTATTTAATAATAGTTATTGTCTTTTGTATTTCAAATATTTTTGTTTGTTTGTTGAGCTGTATTTATCAATATGCGAGTTGTAAAATCTATTGTTGCATATGTTATTGTGCATCCCGTCTATATTGCACATGAATTATTTCAGGTTACTGCAGCAACGAAATTATACTCGAACTGTCTATGGAAAAGAATGTAACGTCGTACTGGACATCGCTCGGACGCTATGTGACGATACAGGGGTTTCATTGAGACGACAATGCAGCCTCCATCCTCTAACACCCCAAGAAGGTACTTTTATATCACTTTCTTCTCATTTTTTATGTCGTCCATATAACGTCTGAATATTTTTTTTAATATCGTGGTTGAAAATATATCAAACATTGGTAACATGGTTTGATGCTTGTCATTGTTTCACTTACTCATGATATAAATGAAATACACTTGAAAATTCCCAATTGACCTCACATTACTTGCTTTAGTTACATGATTTTATTCTTCTTTTAGGAATATCAAGCTCCTTAACATAGAAGACCCCATCGACGGAGCGACTTTTTCCTTCCGGAAAGGGAACATAGCATATCATTTGTCAATGTAATTAGTGTTTAATTGTGTATTATCCACATAAATAAAACAATCAGTTGTCATTGTTTGTTGTTTTTATGGAAGTCTGTGAACCAGTTTTATAAGCATGACACCCGAACGCAACCAGACAACCGTACATCTATTGGGATATAAATGTACTCCACGTGACCACAATACAGTCATATGATTGGACGAAAGCATTTGACTGTGCTCTAAGGTATTTTAGAGTACAAGTGGAGAAATAGCAAATGCTCAAGGTCACCATTCACAAAAAGACATCATGTTATTCATATTTTACCAAAAAAAGATAATCGAAACTGGCACGTTACGTTGATAATATAACATTTCATTCCTGTAACTATAAGGGGGTTTCACCCATTTTTACCATGGGTATACTTGAGATGCTTAATTCAGTGCATCTGCAGCTGATGGGATTGATATTTTATTATTTGAGTATGACAGAGATTTCCCCATTGCATCTATCCTTTCTCTATGTCGAGTTTGTTTTATTGTTTATTTGGATTTAGATTTTTTTGAGTAAATGCCTATGGCAGTTACGTGATGTGTGTATTAGCTGCAGCATCCGAGAAGATGATAATGTCGTGTTTATGAGTTTTATGGTATTCATCAATTTCTTCTTTTGAAATTTCTGTAGCGTTTTAGTTCAGTATTGGTTGGAATGATATTCATCAATTCAAATTTATTTTGTCAATCATGCGATATTTGCATGAAGTTCTTTGGGGCATATCTTGTTTTTTTATGCTAAATTTGTTTTCTGGGTTCTGGCATTTATATAATCCCGAGCAATGTTATATATTTTGTTTTTATTATAACCAAAAGCAATGTTATATATTTTGTTTTATTCTAACCAAAAGCAATGTTATATATTTTGTTTTATTCTAACCAAAAGTACTCTTTGTCTTTTTTAAGTGGTTCGAGTTAGAAACATAGTATAGCTTATTCCCCTCCAAACAAAATGTGTAAGACAAGCGAGGTGTAATTTATTACACAAGTCGATTAGGTCAGGTAAGTGGATAGACAGTTCACTCATCGCAGTAGATACACACTGCACATGACACTAATTAGCCCTCCTGCTGTGATCCCCTTTGATCAAACGGTTCTAAACGGGAAAGTTAAATGCGTGTCCAGTAGCCTTGTTATGGATGAATGAACCCTGAGCGTCTCACTCAAAATGAGGAGAGATATTGTAATATATACATACCATTTGTGTATATCTATTTATATTTAACTGATCAAGTCATAATAAGGGCAAGTAAGGAAGTAAGATGTATATGATAACAGCGAAACCATTCAAGCAAAAACGGCTTACTGTCGGGGATGCATAATTTATATATATAAGATAAGATTAAATCTTGTGCTTTAACATCGAGTCACCAATTTTGCATTATCCGAACATTATTTATTTAATCTTGAAATCAATCTCCAATTTAGATCTTGTGATGACCCACTCACTTTTAGATTGTTGACAGCAGTGAAGAGGCGCGTGAAAAATCCAGATTAAACATTTCTTAATCATTTGATTTGTTTGCAATTTCGACTGCTCTCTCACGACGATACACTGTTTTATACAAGACGTCTTACGATTTTGATGGACAATATTTACGAATAGCCTTTTGTCACACAATTGTCCTTCCCTAAGAAATATCACGAGTTGAGTCAATTTTGAATAGGCGTTTTCACAATATGCTCTTCGGTTTGTGTTCAAATGAAATAAAAAAAATATAGACCACTTTTTCAAAAACCTCAGAAACTTTAGAGTTTATCCATGAAGGCAAATGAATCGTATCTCCTGAACATTCCAGTGATCACTGGAATATATCTCTGAGTCAACCACACGCGTGTTAATTTATTCAGATTGAATTAACAATATTGGCGACAATATTCATCCGGACGTATTTTTAATACACACACATCCTACTATATCCAGGCTTGCAAATTCCATTTAACTCGGCAATTAGATACAAAAATACTGTACTTTATACACTGATACAACTTATAAATAATAAAAAATTTAATTGACTTGATTCATTTCAAATAGCGCCACACAAATTACATTTATTATACCATAATGAGAAATCAAATCAATAACTATATAACTATCAGTAACTATCCAATTTCCAAATTGTGTCTGCATGTTTATAGAATATGACAATTAAGTATTCCGTCGATTCTTAAATTTTACAATACATGTACTTTGTTTTGAATATTCATTTATTTCTCATATACATTGCAGATTATAATATCTAAATGTAGACAAACTATAATGGCTTTTGTTGGATGTGTGATGGCAATATATATGTTATGATAAATACGATGTTTAATCAATGTTTTTACGGTTAGATTCTTATTGGTTGACGACAACGGTTTTAAATGATATTATACATTACAACTTAAACATCGATACGATTATCGACTGAGTGTTTACAATTCACAATCTGTTACTGAACATGACAATTGAAGTTTAATTACTGCCTTCCTAATGTCACATGTTATATAATCAGTGTGTGTTAGATCTATAAGAACATTTGAAGGTGTCAGAGTATCAACCCATCCCTAATAGTCTGATTGAAGCGGTGTGAAATACACAAACACTTAAGTGAGGGTCAGTTAATTAGTTTATGGTTAGCCCCGTCCTCTGTATAAATACGCGAATTCCCGTGGCCACTGAATGGTGACGCATTTGCTCCAAGCACGTTATGTAAGAACCATCACATATCATCGAATACCGTTATAAATCATTGTATTGTCGCAGTAAATTAATTTTGTAACTTGATTTGTCACAATAAATCCATGTTTTTTCTTGGAATATGTTTATATCGAATGAAAAGTGGTGTTTGTTCAATATTTCAGTATTCATGTGATGGACATGAGAAGTCTACCATTAGTTACTAACTGTCAAGGCTACAGAAAACATTTTGTTATATTTTCGTTCTCACATGGAATGCACTGTCATCAGCCTAATAATTTCCATGCGTTTTGAAATGTTTGAAACAATAACCCTGTGATGTCCAATTGAAATTTGTCACCGTTTAGAAAAGTTTTAAGACGTCACACATGGTGATTTAGAAACATTTACCTTCATGGCTATATTCTATACTGTCCAATAAACCACCATAGAAAATCCGTAGCCATAACGGTTCATAATATCTTCTATAATATATTATTATTAATCACATATAAGGATTTATACAAACTCCAGTAATGTTACATGAATGAGCCTATAGGTGTACATGTATATTTCATACCGTCTCACTTGGTTATTTACATTATCCTATGGTATTTCTTTTTAAATATGTGTTTATTCTTATGAATACTATGTTTTATAGGGCCCCATAAGTCAGTTTGTGTGTGACACTCACATATAATCTTCACCTTTGTGAAAATGAGGTTTAATTGGCATTGTCACAGACGTATTTACACTCATATGTAAGTGTGGATACTTATCAATACGAAACATGTGTAATGAAATAAATAATTTGCGCGTTTTCAAATTTGCTTATATTTCATATTCGTGCGCTCACAATTGGTCAATAGTGTTATCAATATACATGTACACACTGATTTTCATACTATACCGCAATGAATACGAGACTTCAGATTGTTCATGTTTGTAACAACTGAAGAACTGAGAGATTAGATTGACGATATCAAAACCAGTGTTTAATTACGCACTATCATGAAGTTACAGACGCTCCACGATAGTGCTTTGAATACCCTGCTAATCACGAATGTATAACAAGTGGTTCCTAATGAACGAAAACTATCTAGTTATGTACAACAGCCCCGGTGATTTAGTTTGTGTATATACGTCTACGAATATATACAATATATAGCGACACTGATGTACACATGTCTGTCTCTTATGTAGCTCTTGTGCGACCTCTGTGATTGCATTTTATCAGTTCATGCAAAGGAATATCAACAACCATATTTTGATAATCTGTTTATGTATTATTACATACATGTATTACAATGTAATATGAGCAAATGAATGCAAATGACCATTCTTTCAAATAACTTTAATCAAATACAAACTTGTGGATGTATTGTTTTGTGGAGGGTTTACATTCGTTCACTGATAGTTAATTATGATTGGGATAAAGAGAGATGCCAAATACTAATAACGTGTGAAATACCACATCAATGAAATGTATTTTAGTCGAACAAACGAATTCCTACTCAGTGATAAGAAGCTTTACTTTTCTAACCTCACATGATTGATAACTTTGGTTCAACGACTACAACTTATGTAGGCTCTCAAGTAAATTCTCAAATATAAAGTCATACATATATTACCCTCAGTAATATTTTTCATCTTGATTGCGCAATGAGCACATGCAGTGTTAATAAGACATACGTGTAAACAAGAATGGTAGATGATTGATTGACATTTAGAATAAGTGATTTTCAGTTCAAATTCAAATGTTAATTCTCTCCATCGGGGTTACATGAGATAATCAAGATATCAGCTTATTGAAGACATAAAACTTCTGTCCTGAATACATAAATAAATGGCTGACAAAACACCATCTTTCAAATATACACCATTATAGTCCACGGATCAATTGCCTGAGAAGTCTGAAATATCGTTTATCTCGCAAAACTCTAAATACTTTATATATGTCATTCATTTTGCCTCTTTTTGACTACTGCTCTCATGTATGTTATTAGAAAATTTACCCTTAGACGCATTAAGAACTATTTGCGGTGCGGTACGCGGCACAAGTCATGATAAAATATATGAAGAAACACATTACAGCACGCTAATAGATAGAAGATATCGATTTAAACTGATTAATTTCTATAAAATGTACCATAACCGGACTCATGAATATCTGAGCGATCTTGTACCATGAAGGGTATTTGAACAAAGTAATTATAATCTTAGAAATCTGCAACAAATTTTCAATTAACACTCATATACGTATATCTATAGTTTGATTGTCTTGATTTTTCATTTGTTGTTAACATGTTACCAGCTCTTGTGAATTTGTTTATGTTTTATGTAGTGGTGAGGCATTCACATAAGCAGAGTTTTGCTTGTTTGCCAAACCACATTCTTATTGAATAAAAATATGTTTAAACCAATCTTAGAAATCGTTCTTCCATTCAAACAATTAACTGTAGAACTCAAAGATATTCCCAATCTTTCTTGCCAAACTCAATTATGCTGCAGAATTCTTTACCAGACGAAGTCACCAACGCTCACACCCTTAGCCAATTCAAAACTATGATAAACCCAACAAAAACTCGTAACTCGTTCAATTTAAAATTAGGGACTAGATTTTGTCAAATCATCCACTATCGCCTTAAGCTCGGTTGTAGTGATCTAAACGCCCACCGTTATAACAGACACATATCGGAAACATCCAGGTGTTCATGTGGTCACGATAACAAAATTCACTATTTGTTTATTTGCCGAAACTATCACTACTTAAGAACAAATATGTATTGTTATAATCAAGGTTTTGACATAACGACAGTATTATATGGGAATTGCTCTTTGAATGACTCAACTAACGGTAATATCTCAAACTCATTACATCAGTTTATTAGTAAAAGCAACCGGTTCCTTTAAAACTTATCTTGTAGTAATATGATTCAATTTTCGACTGCAGTCCACTCCATTATTAGGCACACCCAAAAACATGACAATAATCATGTTTGATGTTATACAGATGTTATTTTTCACTTTTTCTCTCTTTGATTTTGTTACCAGCTTTTTGATATATATGTACTGGAGCGGCGTTGAACTAAGTCATTTTGGCTTGTTCGCCAATCCTATTTTCATGTTCTGGAAATAAAATACGTTTAAACCATATACATGTACACCATTTCCTTATTTCAATCGTCTTGTATACTTCATGATGTTATCTTGACATTGAATGAATGACACAACGGCAGGTCCCCAGCTAACCACGTTGGAGTTGCTGAACAGGTGTTCTCAAAACGTGGGATGACAGGAATCTGTCTGGTCATATACACCAGCCATGACTGTTTAATTAGAGATATACACGTATACATTAAATACATTGCACCATTGCTGGTCATGCCCGTGTCTCGTAAAACTCTTTGGCGGCCTCTGTGTTTCATCTCTTTTAACGAGCTTTTAACGAGCTGACCGCCGACGACCAGTTAATTAGAACCTGTCGGTCACGCAAGGTTAATTTTACGCTCTAATAATCTCTGGTTTACAGGACAAAAATCAAAATGGTACCATCAAAATGTCCCCATTAAAGTTGAACACAAGCTTAAAGGTGATAAAATAATTGAGTATATGAAGATATGTGTGTGACTCAGTGTAATTATCAGAACTTATATTTAATAACCTGAAAAGGCAATTAACTCTAGAAAAACACACATACACATTTTAACTAATATGCAAGATGACATTTTACTTCATTTTCAAAATACATTAAGTGGCTTATGGTAAAATGCCCTCTTTCAGCTACCATTCCTTCTAAAAAATCGCCTTGCATTAGTGAGTCTCTCCGGATTTATTAATATTGTTTCTGTTCATATGTAGTAAGTCACAACAAATGAATTAAAATCAGTCACTTGATATGGTATTCCAATCAGTTTAGGAACAAATACATTCATATTCGTTGAAACGCCTTGCTATAAATACTCTGCTACCTATACTTCCATGTATACTGTTATCATAATTCAAATGACACATTTATTGTTCATTTGAAAAATATACTTACAAATAAAGATTCAAAATATGGCAAACTTATTATATTTCTCGAATTCAGCTAAGCAGACAACCTTAATCCCAGAGAAACCTCTTTAGTTCAATACAAATTATCTAAACCTAATTTCATCAAAAGCGGTTGAGTATGCTTTATTGGTTACATCGGAATAGGTTGTATTGCCATAAAAATGTAAATTTCATTCAATGACATGTTTTACTTGTCTGTGTGTTGCTCTGTCTTTAAGACAATGCAATTAAGCCACTGTAGTGACCGGCCGATTTCGTTAAGTAGTTCAGCATTAGTGTAACCAAGAAAGTTAATCCGTTATAACAACACAAGACGTCATCTCTCAAGCATCAAAGGATGTTTACTGTCATACCAAAGGTCTACTCTCCGGCAAGACACCTGACCAGATAGTGTCAGTGTCACTTGAATAAACAAGTGCAGGTGGTACTGAGACAATTGTCTGTCTCTCTGTCTCAGTGTGATGAGTTGGTTGTAACAACATGAACACTATTTTTCCTCAATCTAACTGTCCAATGACAATTAATGGGTAAACCAAGGAACCAATGAAATTACATTAAGTATGAAATCGTGAGAACAAGTCGTTTGCAAACTTTGCCAGTTACGAGAAGACTTTTGTTGAAGTAGGACAAGTTTCGCAATCTTGTGGTTCAAAGTTCTAACATTGATGGATATATAAGTTTACAGTTTGTGTTCTTGTGTATTTGGATGTTCATATTGTTCGCTTGGATACAGTGATAAGGTAAGTTTCTTTCATTAATTCTTAATATTTGATTTCATAACCAAATATTATTCAATGAAAAAATTATCCTGGAAGGACGACAGTTAAACAACAACCAAGCTCTTAGATAACAACAAACCATATTGAAATCAATGAAATGACTGTACTTCCAGCGTCATTTATATTTATTATAAACTTATTGTGTTTACTGAACCGAATATTCTTAAACCTTTTAATAAATACTGACAAAGTAAATAAGTGATATGCTTTTGTTTATCGTGATCTCGCTATTCTCCGAAATGTGATTTAATGTTATCGTTTAGAAAATAAATAAATTGTTAATTGTAACATTATCGTCAAATATTCATATCGATTATAGTTTATGCGGAAATAGTTTATTAAATAAAATTTAAGAAGGTAAGACCAGCGAAGGTAATCATTGTTTGTTAAGTTGCCAAGACATGTGGGAAAATCCCCCTCTTCATTTGTATATCATTTTTTTAAGATGTATCTTACAAACATCTTATTTCCATAAAACATTTTGAAAACTGCTATTTTTTATGTATAAATAATTCCCTTTTCATTTGAATAATCGTTTAAAAACATCCAACCCTCAAGCATTTTACTTCAAAATTAACATATATAACACATTATTTCAATTTTTAACAATGAAATGTAACACGACTATGTATATTTGGTAAATAAATACAAAATCCTCATTATGTTATAGCGCTGATAACTTCCGTGCGTATAATGGAGTTTCCTTGAGTTTCCTGAAGTATCCTGTGCCCAGGAAATTCCCTGTAAACTGATCATGATACCTCATTAAACCCTTAGGGTATCCTGAGCAGGATACCTCATGAAACTCTTAGGGTTTCCTGAGGTATACTGTATCAGGATACCCCCAATTTTCTAGCAGTGTGAGGGTGTACTAGTCTCAGGAAGGGAAGAATATATGTTACAACACAATAGGGCATAGCGTAAGTTTATAGGTTGTTGGACATTCGGTGCTCAGTACTGGTGGTTGGTGTCTGACTATGAGGGTGTGCTATTCAAAGTAAGGGGAGAATATATGTTACAACACAATAGGGCATAGCGTAAGTTTATAGGTTGTTGGACATTCGGTGCTCAGTACTGGTGATTGGTGTCTGACTCTGAGGGTGTGCTTTTCAAAGTAAGGGGAAAATATATGTTACAACACAATAGGGCATAGCGTAAGTTTATAGGTTGTTGGACATTCGGTGCTCAGTACTGGTGGTTGGTGTTTGACTCTGAGGGTGTTCTAGTCTCAGGAAGGGAAGAATATATGTTACAACACAATAGGGCATAGCGTAATTTTATAGGTTGTTGGACATTCGGTGCTCAGTACTGGTGGTTGGTGTCTGACTCTGAGGGTGTGCTATTCAAAGTAAGGGGAGAATATATGTTACAACACAATAGGGCATAGCGTAAGTTTATAGGTTGTTGGACATTCGGTGCTCAGTACTGGTGGTTGGTGTCTGACTCTGAGGGTGTGCTTTTCAAAGTAAGGGGAGAATATATGTTACAACACAATAGGGCATAGCGTAAATTTATAGGTTGTTGGACATTCGGTGCTCAGTACTGGTGGTTGGTGTCTGACTCTGAGGGTGTGCTATTCGAAGTAAGCGGAGAATATATGTTACAACACAATAGGGCATAGCGTAAGTTTATAGGTTGTTGGACATTTGGTGCTCAGTACTGGTGATTGGTGTCTGACTCTGAGGGTGTACTAGTCTCAGGAAGGGGAGAATATATGTTACAACACAATAGGGCATAGCGTAAGTTTATAGGTTGTTGGACATTCGGTGCTCAGTACTGGTGGTTGGTGTCTGACTCTGAGGGTGTGCTATTCAAAGAAAGGGGAGAATATATGTTTCAACACAATAGGGCATAGCGTAAGTTTATAGGTTGTTGGACATTTGGTGCTCAGTACTGGTGGTTGGTGTCTGACTCTGAGGGTGTGCTATTCAAAGTAAGGGGAGAATATATGTTACAACACAATAGGGCATAGCGTAAGTTTATAGGTTGTTGGACATTCGGTGCTCAGTACTGGTGGTTGGTGTCTGACTCTGAGGGTGTGCTTTTCAAAGTAAGGGGAGAATATATGTTACAACACAATAGGGCATAGCGTAAGTTTATAGGTTGTTGGACATTCGGTGCTCAGTACTGGTGGTTGGTGTCTGACTCTGATGGTGTTCTAGTCTCAGGAAGGGAAGAATATATGTTACAATACAATAGGGCATAACGTAAGTTTATAGGTTGTTGGACATTCGGTGCTCAGTACCGGTGGTTGGTGTCTGACTCTGAGGGTGTGCTATTCAAAGTAAGGGGAGAATATATGTTACAACACAATAGGGCATAGCGTAAGTTTATAGGTTGTTGGACATTTGGTGCTCAGTGCTGGTGGTTGGTGTCTGACTCTGAGGGTGTGCTATTCAAAGTAAGGGGAGAATATATGTTACAGCACAATAGGGCATAGCGTAAGTTTATAGGTTGTTGGACATTCGGTGCTCAGTACTGGTGGTTGGTGTCTGACTCTGAGGGTGTGCTATTCAAAGTAAGGGGATAATATATGTTACAACACAACAGGGCATAGCGTAAGTTTATAGGTTGTTGGACATTCGGTGCTCAGTACTGGTGGTTGGTGTCTGACTCTGAGGGTGTGCTATTCAAAGTAAGGGGAGAATATATGTTACAACACAATAGGGCATAGCGTAAGTTTATAGGTTGTTGGACATTCGGTGCTCAGTACTGGTGGTTGGTGTCTGACTCTGAGGGTGTGCTTTTCAAAGTAAGGGGAGAATATATGTTACAACACAATAGGGCATAGCGTAAGTTTATAGGTTGTTGGACATTCGGTGCTCAGTACTGGTGGTTGGTGTCTGACTCTGAGGGTGTGCTATTCAAAGAAAGGGGAGAATATATGTTTCAACACAATAGGGCATAGCGTAAGTTTATAGGTTGTTGGACATTTGGTGCTCAGTACTGGTGGTTGGTGTCTGACTCTGAGGGTGTGCTATTCAAAGTAAGGGGAGAATATATGTTACAACACAATAGGGCATAGCGTAAGTTTATAGGTTGTTGGACATTCGGTGCTCAGTACTGGTGGTTGGTGTCTGACTCTGAGGGTGTGCTTTTCAAAGTAAGGGGAGAATATATGTTACAACACAATAGGGCATAGCGTAAGTTTATAGGTTGTTGGACATTCGGTGCTCAGTACTGGTGGTTGGTGTCTGACTCTGATGGTGTTCTAGTCTCAGGAAGGGAAGAATATATGTTACAATACAATAGGGCATAACGTAAGTTTATAGGTTGTTGGACATTCGGTGCTCAGTACCGGTGGTTGGTGTCTGACTCTGAGGGTGTGCTATTCAAAGTAAGGGGAGAATATATGTTACAACACAATAGGGCATAGCGTAAGTTTATAGGTTGTTGGACATTTGGTGCTCAGTGCTGGTGGTTGGTGTCTGACTCTGAGGGTGTGCTATTCAAAGTAAGGGGAGAATATATGTTACAGCACAATAGGGCATAGCGTAAGTTTATAGGTTGTTGGACATTCGGTGCTCAGTACTGGTGATTGGTGTCTGACTCTGAGGGTGTGCTTTTCAAAGTAAGGGGAGAATATATGTTACAACACAATAGGGCATAGCGTAAGTTTATAGGTTGTTGGACATTCGGTGCTCAGTACTGGTGGTTGGTGTCTGACTCTGAGGGTGTGCTATTCAAAGAAAGGGGAGAATATATGTTACAACACAATAGGGCATAGCGTAAGTTTATAGGTTGTTGGACATTCGGTGCTCAGTACTGGTGGTTGGTGTCTGACTCTGAGGGTGTGCTATTCAAAGAAAGGGGAGAATATATGTTTCAACACAATAGGGCATAGCGTAAGTTTATAGGTTGTTGGACATTTGGTGCTCAGTACTGGTGGTTGGTGTCTGACTCTGAGGGTGTGCTATTCAAAGTAAGGGGAGAATATATGTTACAACACAATAGGGCATAGCGTAAGTTTATAGGTTGTTGGACATTCGGTGCTCAGTACTGGTGGTTGGTGTCTGACTCTGAGGGTGTGCTATTCAAAGTAAGGGGAGAATATATGTTACAACACAATAGGGCATAGCGTAAGTTTATAGGTTGTTGGACATTCGGTGCTCAGTACTGGTGGTTGGTGTCTGACTCTGAGGGTGTGCTATTCGAAGTAAGGGGAGAATATATGTTACAACACAATAGGGCATAGCGTAAGTTTATAGGTTGTTGGACATTCGCAGCTCAGTACTGGTGGTTGGTGTCTGACTCTGAGGGTGTACTAGTCTCAGGAAGGGAAGAATATATGTTACAACACAATAGGGCATAGCGTAAGTTTATAGGTTGTTGGACATTTGGTGCTCAGTACTGGTGATTGGTGTCTGACTCTGAGGGTGTGCTTTTCAAAGTAAGGGGAGAATATATGTTACAACACAATAGGGCATAGCGTAAGTTTATAGGTTGTTGGACATTCGGTGCTCAGTACTGGTGGTTGGTGTCTGACTCTGAGGGTGTGCTTTTCAAAGTAAGGGGAGAATATATGTTACAACACAATAGGGCATAGCGTAAGTTTATAGGTTGTTGGACATTCGGTGCTCAGTACTGGTGGTTGGTGTCTGACTCTGAGGGTGTGCTATTCAAAGAAAGGGGAGAATATATGTTTCAACACAATAGGGCATAGCGTAAGTTTATAGGTTGTTGGACATTTGGTGCTCAGTACTGGTGGTTGGTGTCTGACTCTGAGGGTGTGCTATTCAAAGAAAGGGGAGAATATATGTTTCAACACAATAGGGCATAGCGTAAGTTTATAGGTTGTTGGACATTTGGTGCTCAGTACTGGTGGTTGGTGTCTGACTCTGAGGGTGTGCTATTCAAAGTAAGGGGAGAATATATGTTACAACACAATAGGGCATAGCGTAAGTTTATAGGTTGTTGGACATTCGGTGCTCAGTACTGGTGGTTGGTGTCTGACTCTGAGGGTGTGCTTTTCAAAGTAAGGGGAGAATATATGTTACAACACAATAGGGCATAGCGTAAGTTTATAGGTTGTTGGACATTCGGTGCTCAGTACTGGTGGTTGGTGTCTGACTCTGATGGTGTTCTAGTCTCAGGAAGGGAAGAATATATGTTACAATACAATAGGGCATAACGTAAGTTTATAGGTTGTTGGACATTCGGTGCTCAGTACCGGTGGTTGGTGTCTGACTCTGAGGGTGTGCTATTCAAAGTAAGGGGAGAATATATGTTACAACACAATAGGGCATAGCGTAAGTTTATAGGTTGTTGGACATTTGGTGCTCAGTACTGGTGGTTGGTGTCTGACTCTGAGGGTGTGCTATTCAAAGTAAGGGGAGAATATATGTTACAGCACAATAGGGCATAGCGTAAGTTTATAGGTTGTTGGACATTCGGTGCTCAGTACTGGTGGTTGGTGTCTGACTCTGAGGGTGTGCTATTCAAAGTAAGGGGATAATATATGTTACAACACAACAGGGCATAGCGTAAGTTTATAGGTTGTTGGACATTCGGTGCTCAGTACTGGTGGTTGGTGTCTGACTCTGAGGGTGTGCTTTTCAAAGTAAGGGGAGAATATATGTTACAACACAATAGGGCATAGCGTAAGTTTATAGGTTGTTGGACATTCGGTGCTCAGTACTGGTGGTTGGTGTCTGACTCTGAGGGTGTGCTATTCAAAGAAAGGGGAGAATATATGTTTCAACACAATAGGGCATAGCGTAAGTTTATAGGTTGTTGGACATTTGGTGCTCAGTACTGGTGGTTGGTGTCTGACTCTGAGGGTGTGCTATTCAAAGTAAGGGGAGAATATATGTTACAACACAATAGGGCATAGCGTAAGTTTATAGGTTGTTGGACATTCGGTGCTCAGTACTGGTGGTTGGTGTCTGACTCTGAGGGTGTGCTTTTCAAAGTAAGGGGAGAATATATGTTACAACACAATAGGGCATAGCGTAAGTTTATAGGTTGTTGGACATTCGGTGCTCAGTACTGGTGGTTGGTGCCTGACTCTGATGGTGTTCTAGTCTCAGGAAGGGAAGAATATATGTTACAATACAATAGGGCATAACGTAAGTTTATAGGTTGTTGGACATTCGGTGCTCAGTACCGGTGGTTGGTGTCTGACTCTGAGGGTGTGCTATTCAAAGTAAGGGGAGAATATATGTTACAACACAATAGGGCATAGCGTAAGTTTATAGGTTGTTGGACATTTGGTGCTCAGTGCTGGTGGTTGGTGTCTGACTCTGAGGGTGTGCTATTCAAAGTAAGGGGAGAATATATGTTACAGCACAATAGGGCATAGCGTAAGTTTATAGGTTGTTGGACATTCGGTGCTCAGTACTGGTGGTTGGTGTCTGACTCTGAGGGTGTGCTATTCAAAGTAAGGGGATAATATATGTTACAACACAACAGGGCATAGCGTAAGTTTATAGGTTGTTGGACATTCGGTGCTCAGTACTGGTGGTTGGTGTCTGACTCTGAGGGTGTGCTATTCAAAGTAAGGGGAGAATATATGTTACAACACAATAGGGCATAGCGTAAGTTTATAGGTTGTTGGACATTCGGTGCTCAGTACTGGTGGTTGGTGTCTGACTCTGAGGGTGTGCTATTCGAAGTAAGGGGAGAATATATGTTACAACACAATAGGGCATAGCGTAAGTTTATAGGTTGTTGGACATTCGCAGCTCAGTACTGGTGGTTGGTGTCTGACTCTGAGGGTGTACTAGTCTCAGGAAGGGGAGAATATATGTTACAACACAATAGGGCATAGCGTAAGTTTATATGTTGTTGGACATTCGGTGCTCAGTACTGGTGGTTGGTGTATGACTCTGATGGTGTTCTAGTCTCAGGAAGGGAAGAATATATGTTACAAAACAATAGGGCATAACCTAAGTTTATAGGTTGTTGGACATTCGGTGCTCAGTACCGGTGGTTGGTGTCTGACTCTGAGGGTGTGCTATTCAAAGTAAGGGGAGAATATATGTTACAAAACAATAGGGCATAGCGTAAGTTTATAGGTTGTTGGACATTCGGTGCTCAGTACTGGTGATTGGTGTCTGACTCTGAGGCTGTGCTATTCAAAGTAAGGGGAGAATATATGTTACAACACAATAGGGCATAGCGTAAGTTTATAGGTTGTTGGACATTCGGTGCTCAGTACTGGTGGTTGGTGTCTGACTCTGAGGGTGTTCTAGTCTCAGGAAGGGAAGAATATATGTTACAACACAATAGGGCATAACGTAAGTTTATAGGTTGTTGGACATTCGGTGCTCAGTACTGGTGGTTGGTGTCTGACTCTGAGGGTGTGCTATTCAAAGAAAGGGGAGAATATATGTTACAACACAATAGGGCATAGCGTAAGTTTATAGGTTGTTGGACATTTGGTGCTCAGTACTGGTGGTTGGTGTCTGACTCTGAGGGTGTGCTATTCAAAGTAAGGGGAGAATATATGTTACAACACAATAGGGCATAGCGTAAGTTTATAGGTTGTTGGACATTCGGTGCTCACTACTGGTGGTTGGTGTCTGACTCTGAGGGTGTGCTTTTCAAAGTAAGGGGAGAATATATGTTACAACACAATAGGGCATAGCGTAAGTTTATAGGTTGTTGGACATTCGGTGCTCAGTACTGGTGGTTGGTGTCTGACTCTGATGGTGTTCTAGTCTCAGGAAGGGAAGAATATATGTTACAATACAATAGGGCATAACGTAAGTTTATAGGTTGTTGGACATTCGGTGCTCAGTACCGGTGGTTGGTGTCTGACTCTGAGGCTGTGCTATTCAAAGTAAGGGGAGAATATATGTTACAACACAATAGGGCATAGCGTAAGTTTATAGGTTGTTGGACATTTGGTGCTCAGTGCTGGTGGTTGGTGTCTGACTCTGAGGGTGTGCTATTCAAAGTAAGGGGAGAATATATGTTACAGCACAATAGGGCATAGCGTAAGTTTATAGGTTGTTGGACATTCGGTGCTCAGTACTGGTGGTTGGTGTCTGACTCTGAGGGTGTGCTATTCAAAGTAAGGGGATAATATATGTTACAACACAACAGGGCATAGCGTAAGTTTATAGGTTGTTGGACATTCGGTGCTCAGTACTGGTGGTTGGTGTCTGACTCTGAGGGTGTGCTATTCAAAGTAAGGGGAGAATATATGTTACAACACAATAGGGCATAGCGTAAGTTTATAGGTTGTTGGACATTCGGTGCTCAGTACTGGTGGTTGGTGTCTGACTCTGAGGGTGTGCTATTCGAAGTAAGGGGAGAATATATGTTACAACACAATAGGGCATAGCGTAAGTTTATAGGTTGTTGGACATTCGCAGCTCAGTACTGGTGGTTGGTGTCTGACTCTGAGGGTGTACTAGTCTCAGGAAGGGAAGAATATATGTTACAACACAATAGGGCATAGCGTAAGTTTATAGGTTGTTGGACATTCGGTGCTCAGTACTGGTGGTTGGTGTATGACTCTGATGGTGTTCTAGTCTCAGGAAGGGAAGAATATATGTTACAATACAATAGGGCATAACGTAAGTTTATAGGTTGTTGGACATTCGGTGCTCAGTACTGGTGGTTGGTGTCTGACTCTGAGGGTGTGCTATTCAAAGTAAGGGGAGAATATATGTTACAAAACAATAGGGCATAGCGTAAGTTTATAGGTTGTTGGACATTCGGTGCTCAGTACTGGTGATTGGTGTCTGACTCTGAGGCTGTGCTATTCAAAGTAAGGGGAGAATATATGTTACAACACAATAGGGCATAGCGTAAGTTTATAGGTTGTTGGACATTCGGTGCTCAGTACTGGTGGTTGGTGTCTGACTCTGAGGGTGTTCTAGTCTCAGGAAGGGAAGAATATATGTTACAACACAATAGGGCATAACGTAAGTTTATAGGTTGTTGGACATTCGGTGCTCAGTACTGGTGGTTGGTGTCTGACTCTGAGTGTGTGCTATTCAAAGAAAGGGGAGAATATATGTTACAACACAATAGGGCATAGCGTAAGTTTATAGGTTGTTGGACATTTGGTGCTCAGTACTGGTGGTTGGTGTCTGACTCTGAGGGTGTGCTATTCAAAGTAAGGGGAGAATATATGTTACAACACAATAGGGCATAGCGTAAGTTTATAGGTTGTTGGACATTCGGTGCTCACTACTGGTGGTTGGTGTCTGACTCTGAGGGTGTGCTTTTCAAAGTAAGGGGAGAATATATGTTACAACACAATAGGGCATAGCGTAAGTTTATAGGTTGTTGGACATTCGGTGCTCAGTACTGGTGGTTGGTGTCTGACTCTGATGGTGTTCTAGTCTCAGGAAGGGAAGAATATATGTTACAATACAATAGGGCATAGCGTAAGTTTATAGGTTGTTGGACATTCGGTGCTCAGTACCGGTGGTTGGTGTCTGACTCTGAGGGTGTGCTATTCAAAGTAAGGGGAGAATATATGTTACAACACAATAGGGCATAGCGTAAGTTTATAGGTTGTTGGACATTTGGTGCTCAGTGCTGGTGGTTGGTGTCTGACTCTGAGGGTGTGCTATTCAAAGTAAGGGGAGAATATATGTTACAGCACAATAGGGCATAGCGTAAGTTTATAGGTAGTTGGACATTCGGTGCTCAGTACTGGTGGTTGGTGTCTGACTCTGAGGGTGTGCTATTCAAAGTAAGGGGATAATATATGTTACAACACAACAGGGCATAGCGTAAGTTTATAGGTTGTTGGACATTCGGTGCTCAGTACTGGTGGTTGGTGTCTTACTCTGAGGGTGTGCTATTCAAAGTAAGGGGAGAATATATGTTACAACACAATAGGGCATAGCGTAAGTTTATAGGTTGTTGGACATTCGGTGCTCAGTACTGGTGGTTGGTGTCTGACTCTGAGGGTGTGCTATTCGAAGTAAGGGGAGAATATATGTTACAACACAATAGGGCATAGCGTAAGTTTATAGGTTGTTGGACATTCGCAGCTCAGTACTGGTGGTTGGTGTCTGACTCTGAGGGTGTACTAGTCTCAGGAAGGGAAGAATATATGTTACAACACAATAGGGCATAGCGTAAGTTTATAGGTTGTTGGACATTCGGTGCTCAGTACTGGTGGTTGGTGTCTGACTCTGAGGGTGTTCTAGTCTCAGGAAGGGAAGAATATATGTTACAACACAATAGGGCATAACGTAAGTTTATAGGTTGTTGGACATTCGGTGCTCAGTACTGGTGGTTGGTGTCTGACTCTGAGGGTGTGCTATTCAAAGTAAGGGGAGAATATATGTTACAACACAATAGGGCATAGCGTAAGTTTATAGGTTGTTGGACATTCGGTGCTCAGTACTGGTGGTTGGTGTCTGACTCTGAGGGTGTGCTATTCAAAGAAAGGGGATAATATATGTTACAACACAATAGGGCATAGCGTAAGTTTATAGGGTGTCGGACATTCGGTGCTCAGTACTGGTGGTTGGTGTCTGACTCTGAGGATGTGCTATTCAAAGTAAGGGGAGAATATATGTTACAACACAATAGGGCATAGCGTAAGTTTATAGGTTGTTGGACATTCGGTGCTCAGTACTGGTGGTTGGTGTCTGACTCTGATGGTGTGCTATTCAAAGTAAGTGGAGAATATATGTTACAACACAATAGGGCATTGCGTAAGTTTATAGGTTGTTGGACATTCGGTGCTCAGTACCGGTGGTTGGTGTCTGACTCTGAGGGTGTGCTATTCAAAGTAAGGGGAGAATATATGTTACAACACAATAGGGCATTGCGTAAGTTTATAGGTTGTTGGACATTCGGTGCTCAGTACTGGTGATTGGTGTCTGACTCTGAGGGTGTGCTATTCAAAGTAAGGGGAGAATATATGTTACAACACAATAGGGCATAGCGTAAGTTTATAGGTTGTTGGAAATCGGTGCTCAGTACTGGTGGTTGGTGTCTGACTCTGAGGGTGTTCTAGTCTCAGGAAGGGAAGAATATATGTTACAACACAATAGGGCATAACGTAAGTTAATAGGTTGTTGGACATTCGGTGCTCAGTACTTGTGGTTGGTGTCTGACTCTGAGGGTGTGCTATTCAAAGTAAGGGGAGAATATATGTTACAACACAATAGGGCATAGCGTAAGTTTATAGGTTGTTGGACATTCGGTGCTCAGTACTGGTGATTGGTGTCTGACTCTGAGGGTGTGCTATTCAAAGTAAGGGGATAATATATGTTACAACACAATAGGGCATAGCGTAAGTTTATAGGTTGTTGGACATTCGGTGCTCAGTACTGGTGGTTGGTGTCTGACTCTGAGGGTGTACTAGTCTCAGGAAGGGAAGAATATAAGTTACAACACAATAGGGCATAGCGTAAGTTTATAGGTTGTTGGACATTCAGTGCTCAGTACTGGTGGTTGGTGTCTGAATCTGAGGGTGTACTAGTCTCAGGAAGGGAAGAATATATGTTACAACACAATAGGGCATAGCGTAAGTTTATAGGTTGTTGGACATTCGGTGCTCAGTACTGGTCGTTGGTGTCTGACTATGAGGGTGTGCTATTCAAAGTAAGGGGAGAATATATGTTACAACACAATAGGGCATAGCGTAAGTTTATAGGTTGTTGGACATTCGGTGCTCAGTACTGGTGGTTGGTGTCTGACTCTGAGGGTGTGCTATTCAAAGTAAGGGGAGACTATATGTTACAACACAATAGGGCAAAGCGTAAGTTTATAGGTTGTTGGACATTCGGTGCTCAGTACTGGTGGTTGGTGTCTGACTATGAGGGTGTGCTATTCAAAGTAAGGGGAGAATATATGTTACAACACAATAGGGCATAGCGTAAGTTTATAGGTTGTTGGACATTCGGTGCTCAGTACTGGTGGTTGGTGTCTGACTCTGAGGGTGTGCTTTTCAAAGTAAGGGGAGAATATATGTTAAAACACAATAGGGCATAGCGTAAGTTTATAGGTTGTTGGACATTCGGTGCTCAGTACTGGTGGTTGGTGTCTGACTCTGAGGGTGTTCTAGTCTCAGGAAGGGAAGAATATATGTTACAACACAATAGGGCATAGCGTAAGTTTATAGGTTGTTGGACATTCGGTGCTCAGTACTGGTGATTGGTGTCTGACTCTGAGGGTGTGCTATTCAAAGTAAGGGGATAATATATGTTACAACACAATAGGGCATAGCGTAAGTTTATAGGTTGTTGGACATTCGGTGCTCAGTACTGGTGGTTGGTGTCTGACTCTGAGGGTGTTCTAGTCTCAGGAAGGGAAGAATATATGTTACAACACAATATGGCATAACATAAGTTTATAGGTTGTTGGACATTTGGTGCTCAGTGCAAGTGGTTGGTGTCTGACTCTGAAGGTGTGCTATTCAAAGTAAGGGGAGAATATATGTTACAACACAATAGGGCATAGCGTAAGTTTATAGGTTGTTGGACATTCGGTGCTCAGTACTGGTGGTTGGTGTCTGACTATGAGGATGTGCTATTCAAAGTAAGGGGAGAATATATGTTACAACACAATAGGGCATAGCGTAAGTTTATAGGTTGTTGGACATTCGGTGCTCAGTACTGGTGGTTGGTGTCTGACTCTGAGGGTGTACTAGTCTCAGGAAGGGAAGAATATATGTTACAACACAATAGGGCATAGCGTAAGTTTATAGGTTGTTGGACATTCGGTGCTTAGTACTGGTGGTTGGTGTCTGACTCTGAGGGTGTACTAGTCTCAGGAAGGGAAGAATATATGTTACAACACAATAGGGCATAGCGTAAGTTTATAGGTTGTTAGACATTCGGTGCTCAGTACTGGTGGTTGGTGTCTGACTATGAGGGTATGCTATTCAAAGTAAGGGGAGAATATATGTTACAACACAATAGGGCATAGCGTAAGTTTATAGGTTGTTGGACATTCGGTGCTCAGTACTGGTGATCGGTGTCTGACTCTGAGGGTGTGCTATTCAAAGTAAGGGGAGAATATATGTTACAACACAATAGGGCATAGCGTAAGTTTATAGGTTGTTGGACATTCGGTGCTCAGTACTGGTGGTTGGTGTCTGACTCTGAGGGTGTGCTATTCAAAGTAAGGGGAGAATATATGTTACAACACAATAGGGCATAGCGTAAGTTTATAGGTTGTTGGACATTCGGTGCTCAGTACTGGTGGTTGGTGTCTGACTCTGAGGGTGTTCTAGTCTCAGGAAGGGAAGAATATATGTTACAACACAATAGGGCACAAGGTAAGTTTATAGGTTGTTGGACATTCGGTGCTCAGTAATGGTGGTTGGTGTCTGACTCTGAGGGTGTTCTAGTCTCAGGAAGGGAAGAATATATGTTACAACACAATAGGGCATAACGTAAGTTTATAGGTTGTTGGACATTTGGTGCTCAGTGCTGGTGGTTGGTGTCTGACTCTGAGGGTGTGCTATTCAAAGTAAGGGGAGAATATATGTTACAACACAATAGGGCATAGCGTAAGTTTATACGTTGGTGGACATTCGGTGCTCAGTACTGGTGGTTGGTGTCTGACTCTGAGGGTGTGCTATTCAAAGTAAGGGGAGAATATATGTTACAACACAATAGGGCATAGCGTAAGTTTATAGGTTGTTGGACATTCGGTGCTCAGTACTGGTGGTTGGTGTCTGACTCTGAGGGTGTGCTATTCAAAGTAAGGGGAGAATATATGTTACAACACAATAGGGCATAGCGTAAGTTTATAGGTTGTTGGACATTCGGTGCTCAGTACTGGTGGTTGGTGTCTGACTCTGAGGGTGTGCTATTCGAAGTAAGGGGAGAATATATGTTACAACACAATAGGGCATAGCGTAAGTTTATAGGTTGTTGGACATTCGCAGCTCAGTACTGGTGGTTGGTGTCTTACTCTGAGGGTGTACTAGTCTCAAGAAGGGAAGAATATATGTTACAACACAATAGGGCATAGCGTAAGTTTATAGGTTGTTGGACATTCGGTGCTCAGGACTGGTGGTTGGTGTCTGACTCTGAGGGTGTTCTAGTCTCAGGAAGGGAAGAATATATGTTACAACACAATAGGGCATAGCGTAAATTTATAGGTTGTTGGACATTCGGTGCTCAGTAATGGTGGTTGGTGTCTGACTCTGAGGGTGTTCTAGTCTCAGGAAGGGAAGAATATATGTTACAACACAATAGGGCATAACGTAAGTTTATAAGTTGTTGGACATTTGGTGCTCAGTGCTGGTGGTTGGTGTCTGACTCTGAGGGTGTGCTATTCAAAGTAAGGGGAGAATATATGTTACAACACAATAGGGCATAGCGTAAGTTTATAGGTTGTTGGACATTCGGTGCTCAGTACTGGTGGTTTGGTGTCTGACTCTGAGGGTGTGCTATTCAAAGTAAGGGGATAATATATGTTACAACACAATAGGGTATAGCGTAAGTTTATAGGTTGTTGGACATTCGGTGCTCAGTACTGGTGGTTGGTGTCTGACTCTGAGGGTGTGCTATTCAAAGTAAGGGGAGAATATATGTTACAACACAATAGGGCATAGCGTAAGTTTATAGGTTGTTGGACATTCGGTGCTCAGTACTGGTGGTTGGTGTCTGACTCTGAGGGTGTGCTTTTCAAAGTAAGGGGAGAATATATGTTACAACACAATAGGGCATAGCGTAAGTTTATAGGTTGTTGGACATTCGGTGCTCAGTACTGGTGGTTGGTGTCTGACTCTGATGGTGTTCTAGTCTCAGGAAGGGAAGAATATATGTTACAATACAATAGGGCATAACGTAAGTTTATAGGTTGTTGGACATTCGGTGCTCAGTACCGGTGGTTGGTGTCTGACTCTGAGGGTGTGCTATTCAAAGTAAGGGGAGAATATATGTTACAACACAATAGGGCATAGCGTAAGTTTATAGGTTGTTGGACATTTGGTGCTCAGTGCTGGTGGTTGGTGTCTGACTCTGAGGGTGTGCTATTCAAAGTAACGGGAGAATATATGTTACAGCACAATAGGGCATAGCGTAAGTTTATAGGTTGTTGGACATTCGGTGCTCAGTGCTGGTGGTTGGTGTCTGACTCTGAGGGTGTGCTATTCAAAGTAACGGGAGAATATATGTTACAGCACAATAGGGCATAGCGTAAGTTTATAGGTTGTTGGACATTCGGTGCTCAGTACTGGTGGTTGGTGTCTGACTCTGAGGGTGTGCTATTCAAAGTAAGGGGATAATATATGTTACAACACAACAGGGCATAGCGTAAGTTTATAGGTTGTTGGACATTCGGTGCTCAGTACTGGTGGTTGGTGTCTGACTCTGAGGGTGTGCTATTCGAAGTAAGGGGAGAATATATGTTACAACACAATAGGGCATAGCGTAAGTTTATAGGTTGTTGGACATTCGCAGCTCAGTACTGGTGGTTGGTGTCTGACTCTGAGGGTGTACTAGTCTCAGGAAGGGAAGAATATATGTTACAACACAATAGGGCATAGCGTAAGTTTATAGGTTGTTGGACATTCGGTGCTCAGTACTGGTGGTTGGTGTCTGACTCTGATGGTGTTCTAGTCTCAGGAAGGGAAGAATATATGTTACAACACAATAGGGCATAACGTAAATTTATAGGTTGTTGGACATTCGGTGCTCAGTAATGGTGGTTGGTGTCTGACTCTGAGGGTGTTCTAGTCTCAGGAAGGGAAGAATATATGTTACAACACAATAGGGCATAACGTAAGTTTATAGGTTGTTGGACATTTGGTGCTCAGTACTGGTGGTTGGTGTCTGACTCTGATGGTGTTCTAGTCTCAGGAAGGGAAGAATATATGTTACAATACAATAGGGCATAACGTAAGTTTATAGGTTGTTGGACATTCGGTGCTCAGTACCGGTGGTTGGTGTCTGACTCTGAGGGTGTGCTATTCAAAGTAAGGGGAGAATATATGTTACAACACAATAGGGCATAGCGTAAGTTTATAGGTTGTTGGACATTTGGTGCTCAGTGCTGGTGGTTGGTGTCTGACTCTGAGGGTGTGCTATTCAAAGTAAGGGGAGAATATATGTTACAGCACAATAGGGCATAGCGTAAGTTTATAGGTTGTTGGACATTCGGTGCTCAGTACTGGTGGTTGGTGTCTGACTCTGAGGGTGTGCTATTCAAAGTAAGGGGATAATATATGTTACAACACAACAGGGCATAGCGTAAGTTTATAGGTTGTTGGACATTCGGTGCTCAGTACTGGTGGTTGGTGTCTGACTCTGAGGGTGTGCTATTCAAAGTAAGAGGAGAATATATGTTACAACACAATAGGGCATAGCGTAATTTTATAGGTTGTTGGACATTCGGTGCTCAGTACTGGTGGTTGGTGTCTGACTCTGAGGGTGTGCTATTCGAAGTAAGGGGAAAATATATGTTACAACACAATAGGGCATAGCGTAAGTTTATAGGTTGTTGGACATTCGCAGCTCAGTACTGGTGGTTGGTGTCTGACTCTGAGGGTGTACTAGTCTCAGGAAGGGAAGAATATATGTTACAACACAATAGGGCATAGCGTAAGTTTATAGGTTGTTGGACATTCGGTGCTCAGTACTGGTGGTTGGTCTCTGACTCTGATGGTGTTCTAGTCTCAGGAAGGGAAGAATATATGTTACAACACAATAGGGCATAACGTAAATTTATAGGTTGTTGGACATTCGGTGCTCAGTAATGGTGGTTGGTGTCTGACTCTGAGGGTGTTCTAGTCTCAGGAAGGGAAGAATATATGTTACAACACAATAGGGCATAACGTAAGTTTATAGGTTGTTGGACATTTGGTGCTCAGTGCTGGTGGTTGGTGTCTGACTCTGAGGGTGTGCTATTCAAAGTAAGGGGAGAATATATGTTACAACACAATAGGGCATAGCGTAAGTTTATAGGTTGTTGGACATTCGGTGCTCAGTACTGGTGGTTGGTGTCTGACTCTGAGGGTGTGCTATTCAAAGTAAGGGGATAATATATTTTACAACACAATAGGGCATAGCGTAAGTTTATAGGTTGTTGGACATTCGGTGCTCAATACTGGTGGTTGGTGTCTGACTCTGAGGGTGTGCTATTCAAAGTAAGGGGAGAATATATGTTACAACACAATAGGGCATAGCGTAAGTTTATAGGTTGTTGGACATTCGGTGCTCAGTACTGGTGGTTGGTGTCTGACTCTGAGGGTGTGCTATTCGAAGTAAGGGGATAATATATGTTACAACACAATAGGGCATAGCGTAAGTTTATAGGTTGTTGGACATTCGCAGCTCAGTACTGGTGGTTGGTGTCTGACTCTGAGGGTGTACTAGTCTCAGGAAGGGAAGAATATATGTTACAACACAATAGGGCATAGCGTAAGTTAATAGGTTGTTGGACATTCGGTGCTCAGTACTGGTGGTTGGTGTCTGACTCTGATGGTGTTCTAGTCTCAGGAAGGGAAGAATATATGTTACAACACAATAGGGCATAACGTAAATTTATAGGTTGTTGGACATTCGGTGCTCAGTAATGGTGGTTGGTGTCTGACTCTGAGGGTGTTCTAGTCTCAGGAAGGGAAGAATATATGTTACAACACAATAGGGCATAACGTAAGTTTATAGGTTGTTGGACATTTGGTGCTCAGTGCTGGTGGTTGGTGTCTGACTCTGAGGGTGTGCTATTCAAAGTAAGGGGAGAATATATGTTACAACACAATAGGGCATAGCGTAAGTTTATAGGTTGTTGGACATTCGGTGCTCAGTACTGGTGGTTGGTGTCTGACTCTGAGGGTGTGCTATTCAAAGTAAGGGGATAATATATGTTACAACACAATAGGGCATAGCGTAAGTTTATAGGTTGTTGGACATTCGGTGCTCAGTACTGGTGGTTGGTGTCTGACTCTGAGGTTGTGCTATTCAAAGTAAGGGGAGAATATATGTTACAACACAATAGGGCATAGCGTAAGTTTATAGGTTGTTGGACATTCGGTGCTCAGTACTGGTGGTTGGTGTCTGACTCTGAGGGTGTGCTTTTCAAAGTAAGGGGAGAATATATGTTACAACACAATAGGGCATAGCGTAAGTTTATAGGTTGTTGGACATTCGGTGCTCAGTACTGGTGGTTGGTGTCTGACTCTGAGGGTGTGCTATTCGAAGTAAGGGGAGAATATATGTTACAACACAATAGGGCATAGCGTAAGTTTATAGGTTGTTGGACATTTGCTGCTCAGTACTGGTGATTGGTGTCTGACTCTGAGGGTGTGTTTTTCAAAGTAATTGGATAATATATGTTACAACACAATAGGGCATAGCGTAAGTTTATAGGTTGTTGGACATTCGGTGCTCAGTACTGGTGGTTGGTGTCTGACTCTGAGGGTGTGCTATTCAAAGAAAGGGGAGAATATATGTAACAACACAATAGGGCATAGCGTAAGTTTATAGGTTGTTGGACATTTGGTGCTCAGTACTGGTGGTTGGTGTCTGACTCTGAGGTTGTGCTATTCAAAGTAAGGGGAGAATATATGTTACAACACAATAGAGCATAGCGTAAGTTTATAGGTTGTTGGACATTCGGTGCTCAGTACTGGTGGTTGGTGTATGACTCTGATGGTGTTCTAGTCTCAGGAAGGGAAGAATATATGTTACAATACAATAGGGCATAACGTAAGTTTATAGGTTGTTGGACATTCGGTGCTCAGTACCGGTGGTTGGTGTCTGACTCTGAGGGTGTGCTATTCAAAGTAAGGGGAGAATATATGTTACAAAACAATAGGGCATAGCGTAAGTTTATAGGTTGTTGGACATTCGGTGCTCAGTACTGGTGATTGGTGTCTGACTCTGAGGGTGTGCTTTTCAAAGTAAGGGGAGAATATATGTTACAACACAATAGGGCATAGCGTAAGTTTATAGGTTGTTGGACATTCGGTGCTCAGTACTGGTGGTTGGTGTCTGACTCTGAGGGTGTTCTAGTCTCAGGAAGGGAAGAATATATGTTACAACACAATAGGGCATAGCGTAATTTTATAGGTTGTTGGACATTCGGTGCTCAGTACTGGTGGTTGGTGTCTGACTCTGAGGGTGTTCTAGTCTCAGGAAGGGAAGAATATATGTTACAACACAATAGGGCATAACGTAAGTTTATAGGTTGTTGGACATTTGGTGCTCAGTGCTGGTGGTTGGTGTCTGACTCTGAGGGTGTGCTATTCAAAGTAAGGGGAGAATATATGTTACAACACAATAGGGCATAGCGTAAGTTTATAGGTTGTTGGACATTCGGTGCTCAGTACTGGTGGTTGGTGTCTGACTCTGAGGGTGTGCTATTCAAAGTAAGGGGATAATATATGTTACAACACAATAGGGCATAGCGTAAGTTTATAGGTTGTTGGACATTCGGTGCTCAGTACTGGTGGTTGGTGTCTGACTCTGAGGATGTGCTATTCAAAGTAAGGGGAGAATATATGTTACAACACAATAGGGCATAGCGTAAGTTTATAGGTTGTTGGACATTCGGTGCTCAGTACTGGTGGTTGGTGTCTGACTCTGAGGGTGTGCTTTTCAAAGTAAGGGGAGAATATATGTTACAACACAATAGGGCATAGCGTAAGTTTATAGGTTGTTGGACATTCGGTGCTCAGTACTGGTGGTTGGTGTCTGACTCTGAGGGTGTGCTATTCGAAGTAAGGGGAGAATATATGTTACAACACAATAGGGCATAGCGTAAGTTTATAGGTTGTTGGACATTTGCTGCTCAGTACTGGTGATTGGTGTCTGACTCTGAGGGTGTGTTTTTCAAAGTAATTGGATAATATATGTTACAACACAATAGGGCATAGCGTAAGTTTATAGGTTGTTGGACATTCGGTGCTCAGTACTGGTGGTTGGTGTCTGACTCTGAGGGTGTGCTATTCAAAGAAAGGGGAGAATATATGTAACAACACAATAGGGCATAGCGTAAGTTTATAGGTTGTTGGACATTTGGTGCTCAGTACTGGTGGTTGGTGTCTGACTCTGAGGTTGTGCTATTCAAAGTAAGGGGAGAATATATGTTACAACACAATAGAGCATAGCGTAAGTTTATAGGTTGTTGGACATTCGGTGCTCAGTACTGGTGGTTGGTGTATGACTCTGATGGTGTTCTAGTCTCAGGAAGGGAAGAATATATGTTACAATACAATAGGGCATAACGTAAGTTTATAGGTTGTTGGACATTCGGTGCTCAGTACCGGTGGTTGGTGTCTGACTCTGAGGGTGTGCTATTCAAAGTAAGGGGAGAATATATGTTACAAAACAATAGGGCATAGCGTAAGTTTATAGGTTGTTGGACATTCGGTGCTCAGTACTGGTGATTGGTGTCTGACTCTGAGGGTGTGCTTTTCAAAGTAAGGGGAGAATATATGTTACAACACAATAGGGCATAGCGTAAGTTTATAGGTTGTTGGACATTCGGTGCTCAGTACTGGTGGTTGGTGTCTGACTCTGAGGGTGTTCTAGTCTCAGGAAGGGAAGAATATATGTTACAACACAATAGGGCATAGCGTAATTTTATAGGTTGTTGGACATTCGGTGCTCAGTACTGGTGGTTGGTGTCTGACTCTGAGGGTGTGCTTTTCAAAGTAAGGGGAGAATATATGTTACAACACAATAGGGCATAGCGTAAGTTTATAGGTTGTTGGACATTCGGTGCTCAGTACTGGTGGTTGGTGTCTGACTCTGAGGGTGTGCTTTTCAAAGTAAGGGGAGAATATATGTTACAACACAATAGGGCATAGCGTAAGTTTATAGGTTGTTGGACATTCGGTGCTCAGTACTGGTGGTTGGTGTCTGACTCTGAGGGTGTGCTATTCAAAGAAAGGGGAGAATATATGTTACAACACAATAGGGCATAGCGTAAGTTTATAGGTTGTTGGACATTTGGTGCTCAGTACTGGTGGTTGGTGTCTGACTCTGAGGGTGTGCTATTCAAAGTAAGGGGAGAATATATGTTACAACACAATAGGGCATAGCGTAAGTTTATAGGTTGTTGGACATTCGGTGCTCAGTACTGGTGGTTGGTGTCTGACTCTTAGGGTGTACTATTCAAAGTAAGGGGATAATATATGTTACAACACAACAGGGCATAGCGTAAGTTTATAGGTTGTTGGACATTCGGTGATCAGTACTGGTGGTTGGTGTCTGACTCTGAGGGTGTGCTATTCAAAGTAAGGGGAGAATATATGTTACAACACAATAGGGCATAGCGTAAGTTTATAGGTTGTTGGACATTCGGTGCTCAGTACTGGTGGTTGGTGTCTGACTCTGAGGGTGTGCTATTCGAAGTAAGGGGAGAATATATGTTACAACACAATAGGGCATAGCGTAAGTTTATAGGTTGTTGGACATTCGCAGCTCAGTACTGGTGGTTGGTGTCTGACTCTGAGGGTGTACTAGTCTCAGGAAGGGAAGAATATATGTTACAACACAATAGGGCATAGCGTAAGTTTATAGGTTGTTGGACATTCGGTGCTCAGTACTGGTGGTTGGTGTCTGACTCTGAGGGTGTTCTAGTCTCAGGAAGAAAGAATATATGTTACAACACAATAGGGCATAACGTAAATTTATAGGTTGTTGGACATTCGGTGCTCAGTAATGGTGGTTGGTGTCTGACTCTGAGGGTGTTCTAGTCTCAGGAAGGGAAGAATATATGTTACAACACAATAGGGCATAACGTAAGTTTATAGGTTGTTGGACATTTGGTGCTCAGTGCTGGTGGTTGGTGTCTGACTCTGAGGGTGTGATATTCAAAGTAAGGGGAGAATATATGTTACAACACAATAGGGCATAGCGTAAGTTTATAGGTTGTTGGACATTCGGTGCTCAGTACCGGTGGTTGGTGTCTGACTCTGAGGGTGTGCTATTCAAAGTAAGGGAATAATATATGTTACAACACAATAGGGCATAGCGTAAGTTTATAGGTTGTTGGACATTCGGTGCTCAGTACTGGTGGTTGGTGTCTGACTCTGAGGATGTGCTATTCAAAGTAAGGGGAGAATATATGTTACAACACAATAGGGCATAGCGTAAGTTTATAGGTTGTTGGACATTCGGTGCTCAGTACTGGTGGTTGGTGTCTGACTCTGAGGGTGTGCTTTTCAAAGTAAGGGGAGAATATATGTTACAACACAATAGGGAATAGCGTAAGTTTATAGGTTGTTGGACATTCGGTGCTCAGTACTGGTGGTTGGTGTCTGACTCTGAGGGTGTGCTATTCGAAGTAAGGGGAGAATATATGTTACAACACAATAGGGCATAGCGTAAGTTTATAGGTTGTTGGACATTTGCTGCTCAGTACTGGTGATTGGTGTCTGACTCTGAGGGTGTGCTTTTCAAAGTAAGGGGATAATATATGTTACAACACAATAGGGCATAGCGTAAGTTTATAGGTTGTTGGACATTCGGTGCTCAGTACTGGTGGTTGGTGTCTGACTCTGAGGGTGTGCTATTCAAAGAAAGGGGAGAATATATGTTACAACACAATAGGGCATAGCGTAAGTTTATAGGTTGTTGGACATTTGGTGCTCAGTACTGGTGGTTGGTGTCTGACTCTGAGGTTGTGCTATTCAAAGTAAGGGGATAATATATGTTACAACACAATAGGGCATAGCGTAAGTTTATAGGTTGTTGGACATTTGCTGCTCAGTACTGGTGATTGGTGTCTGACTCTGAGGGTGTGCTTTTCAAAGTAAGGGGATAATATATGAGTCATTTTCACGAAGTGTGTAAATTTCTGTCCGTAATAGAAAATGTATATTTGTTTTTATTCTTTTTACTATTTTAAGTATTGATGATAAAAAACACTATTGAATGTTCATATGAGAGTAAAGAAATTAAAATTTTCATTGATATTTTATTTTTGGGAGATGTTTTAAGGTGCCATTTTGATGAAAATTGCTTGTCCCAAGGTAAATTTTCAAGTTATGACAGCATTTTAAAATGATAAATTGACAGTAAATGTTTGAAAAAAGGTGTTCCCATTAGTGATTAAGAATCCATCAAGTGAAACCTATCTTGAAACAACAAATATTTTTTTAATTTTAAATATTTTACCTCATTTATGTGTGTCCCACAAAAAAATGTCCCTACTGTTACCAGAAGTAAAAATATTTTTAAATGATACCTCCCTTGGTCAGAGAGATGAGTCACTTCGTGTCTTGAACCTCCTACTTTCTGTCCTGACTATGGTGTGCAGCATATTTTTTTATAACTGAACTTTAAGTCATAACTTGATTTCGAGTAAGTGGAAAGTTGATTGTAGGAAATGTTGATGTCCCTACTGTTACCATGTTTAAGGGTATTTAAAATATTTTTTCTTTAAAAAGTAGATTTGCATGTAAATTGACTTGTTTATCTATCACTGAAATCATGTGCTTTTTAAGAGTTGAAGGGAGCATTAAGTAAATATTGAATATTTTCATTAGATTCGTCCTTACTGTTACTGTCCTTACTGTTACCTTATAAAAAGTAACAGTAAAGATAATTCCAGTAACAGTATGGAATTTTATTCTTAAAAACGGATCTTTAAGGCTTAGTTATCAATGTGTCTTAAAATCCTTTATTTATTTTCTGGAGAAAAACATATGAAAACATTTCAGAGATGACTAAGAAAAAAAAAGTGTTTCACAAAAGATTGTTGTTGATTTTCTTCACAGCTTGGTAACAGTATGGACAAATTTGGTAACAGTAGAGACAAGATTCTACAATAAATGTTAAAATGGATGCTATTTGCTATTATTTACATTTCATGCTAAATATAACCTTTAAAATATAAGTTTTATTTGTCATAGGATAATTCTATTAAACATAAACAAACATAAAAAGTTCATCAATGTTTTCAGTTTTGGTAACAGTATGGATATAAAAAGTAACAGTATGGACAAACATATTTACAATCAATGAACATTTTTATTTGTTATAATCTTTTAAATATATTTACTTTTGATTTACGTTTAATGATTATCATATTGAAAAGTTTATTCTTTGCTGAAAAATATCAATTTGAATCTTAATTCTCAATGAAACATGTGTTTATGGTAACAGTATGGACATTTAACGGTAACAGTATAGACAATTAGTTTCAAAACAGTTTTTTTTTCATAATTGCGATTACCTATTGACCTACCTACCACTTTTGTTTCCTTAATGCATGTTGTGTATTGCTAAGCAATGTAAAATTTAAGTCACCATTGGTAAAAATCAAGTTTAATCCTAATTTTCAATGAAACTTTAATCTTGGTAACAGTATGGACGTTACGAGGTAACAGTATGGACAAACTCTATTAAAAACCAATAAGTATTGATAATGAAGTTATCTATTAATATAATGAATGTTTATTCAAATTGCTTTTGCTTAAGGAAATTTAAATCTATTGTCAATGGTCGAAAATATCTGCTCTAAATTATTTTTTAAACATTAAACTGATTTCAGGTAACAGTATGGACATCAATAGGTAACAGTATGGACAATTATTTTCAAAACAAGTTTTTTTCATAATTCGATTTTTATTAATGCTTTTGTTTCCTTAATGGATATTTAGTGTTGCTAAGTAAATTAAGATGTAAGTCACCATAGGTAAAAATCAAGTTTAATCCTAATTTTCAATGAAATTTTAATTTTGGTAACAGTATGGACATTACGAAGAGACAGTATGGACAATTATATTTAAAACAAGTTAATTTCTATGCTCAAATTACTAAATATTTCTATACTCCTAATTTATTGGTACTATCATACTAAAGTTTAGAAACTGTAATTATTGATGGAAAAAATGAAGTTTGATCCACATTATCAATGAAGCTTAATTTGTGGTAACAGTATAGACAATAGAAGGCAACAGTATGGTGAGCTGGTGACAAAAAAACCTTTGTCAAGTTCTGTTCTTGCACTGGATCAATACATGCAAGCATTCAGGTAGCTTACTTTTTAGTATATAAGGTAGGAAAGACCCTATGGCATGGTGACTGGCCGTCCATTGTCTGTAAGCTTTTCAATGTTTCAAGAACCACTGGCTCCAGTGAATTAAATCTTGTGTACCGCCACCTTTATCATTTGAGATTATAAATTGTAGATTTGCTGATTCTGTGGCTTTAAATAAGGGCCTCACAGGTCATGACCTTAAATTTATTTTCATCTTCTCAAAAGACCTAGATAATCTGAAATGTTGTGTACAATCCTTTTAGCCAATCGGGATGATAAATTGTAGATTTGGTGACCTGGTCCTAAATAAGGGTCACAAGGGCCACAACCTTAAAACCTATTTTCAACTTCTTCTCCACAACAAAAAGCCCTAAAAAACTCAAATGCTGTGCAAAGACTCCTTAGCCATTATGGCCAATGGATCTTGTGACTCTTTGCGCGAAAAAAGCCCTCACCGGTCGTGACCTAAAACATATTTATAACTTCTTCTCCAGAATGAAAAGACCTAGAAAATTTAAATGTCCTAGGGCAATGGGGATTATTAACTATAGATTTGGTGACCATTTGGCTTATTTGAGCCTCAAGGGACATGACCTAAACAAAAGTATGGTTTTGTCTTCTTCTCCAGAACAAAAAGCCCTTCGAATATTGAAATGTTATGTACAGACTCTTTAGCCCATGGGGGTTATAAATTGTAGATATGCTGCACTGTGGCGCCAAATAACAGGCCTCACAGGCCACAATCTAAAAAGCCATTTTCAACTTCTTCTCCAGAATAAAAAGGCCTAGATGAGCTGAAATGTTGTGTACAGACCTTTCAGCCAACAGGGATTATAAGTAGTAGATTTAGTAAACTAGCCCCAAATAAGGGTCATAAGGCTCACACCCTGAAAACCTATTTTCAACTTCTCACTTGCACCGATTCCTTGGTCAATAGAGATAATCAATTGTAGATTTGGTGACCCTGTGATCACAAATAAGTGCCACAACCTAAAACTTCCTTTGTCTTCTCTATATAAGGGCATCAGGGACCATGACCTGTAAACCTCCTTTGGTCTTCTTCTCGTAAACTAAAAATCTCTCAAAAGCTGAAATGTTGTTTAGCCTCCTTGTCCAATGGAGAGGAAGAATTGAATTGTAATTGAACTAAAATCCTATAAACTGAAATCTTGTATACACCTTGACCAAAGTTGATAAAAGCTTATAAACTGAAGTCTTGTATACACCTTGACCGAAGTTGATAAAAGCTTATAAACTGAAATCTTGAATACACCTTGATCAGTGTAGATTATTTGACCCTCTGACACATAAAGGCTATTGAGCTACAGAGCCAATTGCTCTATATTTTAAAAGTTATTTTGTTAATTGCTGATGCTGTTTGTAAAAAACATAATATCTGTTCCTGTTGAAATAAGGGGTTTCAAACAAGGTGTCAATTTATTTAAAGTTATGTTCTTTTTTTAAATTTTCTTTAGGTTTAGACCTTAATTAATGTTTAAGTTGCAATATTATTTAAGTGTTTTAAAATTTGACACAAATGAAATTATATATTCCGAACCATATACCCTAATAAATGTATTGGATATCAATCAGAATATAACTTTTGTCCATACTGTTACCTTGAAATTTTAGAACTTTCTTGAGGTTTTTTGATCAATTTTTCTTTGACAAAATGTCTTTGTATGTGTTTATTCATATTAACTGGGCACAACAAACTAGTATTTTGCTCTTCTTTAAGTTTACATTTAAATAAATGAAATACGTTTTACTCCCTGTCCATACTGTTACCATTGTTGTCCTTACTGTTACCATCAATATCCTTCACTATAAACCGGAGAAATATTTAATATTTTGAAAACTTGTGTGAAATATTTTCTAAAAAAGGTTTATTTCTATATCTACATACAACTTAAAGATTTTAAAATTTGAAGGAGCTTGGAAAATAAGTTTTACTTTGAAAAAATAGTAACTTTGCTGGTTGCTCGCCATTATTTTCCATGAGATAATTTTTTTTAAATTTTGAATTTCAAAAGTTTCTTATCAGTCCAATTTTTTTTTTCATTTAAAAGAATATATGAAGACTTACTAATCTTTTTGCAACAGTTTATTTCTGAAAATTAAATGGAACTTCTTTTTTCACCGTTTTTGTTAGTGGTAACAGTAAGGACAATTATGACGTAATAATGTTTTAAAACCTTCTATTAAAAAAATTCTATGAAAGGTTAAGCTTGCATTTTTTAAATTCATTACCCTGAGTTAATGTTTATTCACAATAAATAACAAATTCATCATTACCAATCATTTGGATTTTCTGTTTTTCATCCTTCTAAATTTACACTCTTCGTGAAAATGACTCATATGTTACAACACAATAGGGCATAGCGTAAGTTTATAGGTTGTTGGACATTTGGTGCTCAGTACTGGTGGTTGGTGTCTGACTCTGAGGTTGTGCTATTCAAAGTAAGGGGAGAATATATGTTACAACACAATAGAGCATAGCGTAAGTTTATAGGTTGTTGGACATTCGGTGCTCAGTACTGGTGGTTGGTGTATGACTCTGATGGTGTTCTAGTCTCAGGAAGGGAAGAATATATGTTACAATACAATAGGGCATAACGTAAGTTTATAGGTTGTTGGACATTCGGTGCTCAGTACCGGTGGTTGGTGTCTGACTCTGAGGGTGTGCTATTCAAAGTAAGGGGAGAATATATGTTACAAAACAATAGGGCATAGCGTAAGTTTATAGGTTGTTGGACATTCGGTGCTCAGTACTGGTGATTGGTGTCTGACTCTGAGGCTGTGCTATTCAAAGTAAGGGGAGAATATATGTTACAACACAATAGGGCATAGCGTAAGTTTATAGGTTGTTGGACATTCGGTGCTCAGTACTGGTGGTTGGTGTCTGACTCTGAGGGTGTTCTAGTCTCAGGAAGGGAAGAATATATGTTACAACACAATAGGGCATAACGTAAGTTTATAGGTTGTTGGACATTCGGTGCTCAGTACTGGTGGTTGGTGTCTGACTCTGAGGGTGTGCTATTCAAAGTAAGGGGAGAATATATGTTACAACACAATAGGGCATAGCGTAAGTTTATAGGTTGTTGGACATTCGGTGCTCAGTACTGGTGGTTGGTTGTCTGACTCTGAGGGTGTGCTATTCAAAGAAAGGGGATAATATATGTTACAACACAATAGGGCATAGCGTAAGTTTATAGGGTGTCGGACATTCGGTGCTCAGTACTGGTGGTTGGTGTCTGACTCTGAGGATGTGCTATTCAAAGTAAGGGGAGAATATATGTTACAACACAATAGGGCATAGCGTAAGTTTATAGGTTGTTGGACATTCGGTGCTCAGTACTGGTGGTTGGTGTCTGACTCTGATGGTGTGCTATTCAAAGTAAGTGGAGAATATATGTTACAACACAATAGGGCATTGCGTAAGTTTATAGGTTGTTGGACATTCGGTGCTCAGTACCGGTGGTTGGTGTCTGACTCTGAGGGTGTGCTATTCAAAGTAAGGGGAGAATATATGTTACAACACAATAGGGCATAGCGTAAGTTTATAGGTTGTTGGACATTCGGTGCTCAGTACTGGTGGTTGGTGTCTGACTCTGATGGTGTTCTAGTCTCAGGAAGGGAAGAATATATGTTACAACACAATAGGGCATAACGTAAGTTTATAGGTTGTTGGACATTCGGTGCTCAGTACCGGTGGTTGGTGTCTGACTCTGAGGGTGTGCTATTCAAAGTAAGGGGAGAATATATGTTACAACACAATAGGGCATTGCGTAAGTTTATAGGTTGTTGGACATTCGGTGCTCAGTACTGCTGATTGGTGTCTGACTCTGAGGGTGTTCTAGTCTCAGGAAGGGAAGAATATATGTTACAACACAATATGGCATAGCGTAAGTTTATAGGTTGTTGGACATTCGGTGCTCAGTACTGGTGGTTGGTGTCTGACTATGAGGGTGTGCTATTCAAAGTAAGGGGAGAATATATGTTACAACACAATAGGGCATAGCGTAAGTTTATAGGTTGTTGGACATTCCGTGCTCAGTACTGGTGATTGGTGTCTGACTCTGAGGGTGTGCTATTCAAAGTAAGGGGAGAATATATGTTACAACACAATAGGGCATAGCGTAAGTTTATAGGTTGTTGGACATTCGGTGCACAGTACTGGTGGTTGGTGTCTGACTCTGAGGGTGTGCTATTCAAAGTAAGGGGAGAATATATGTTACAACACAATAGGGCATAGCGTAAGTTTATAGGTTGTTGGACATTCGGTGCTCAGTAAAGGTGGTTGGTGTCTGACTCTGAGGGTGTTCTAGTCTCAGGAAGGGAAGAATATATGTTACAACACAATAAGGCATAGCGTAAGTTTATAGGTTGTTGGACATTCGGTGCTCAGTACTGGTGGTTGGTGTCTGACTCTGAGGGTGTACTAGTCTCAGGAAGGGAAGAATATAAGTTACAACACAATAGGGCATAGCGTAAGTTTATAGGTTGTTGGACATTCGGTGCTCAGTACTGGTGGTTGGTGTCTGACTCTGAGGGTGTACTAGTCTCAGGAAGGGAAGAATATATGTTACAACACAATAGGGCATAGCGTAAGTTTATAGGTTGTTGGACATTCGATGCTCAGTACTGGTGGTTGGTGTCTGACTATGAGGGTGTGCTATTCAAAGTAAGGGGAGAATATATGTTACAACACAATAGGGCATAGCGTAAGTTTATAGGTTGTTGGACATTCGGTGCTCAGTACTGGTGGTTGGTGTCTGACTATGAGGGTGTGCTATTCAAAGTAAGGGGAGAATATATGTTACAACACAATAGGGCATAGCGTAAGTTTATAGGTTGTTGGACATTCGGTGCACAGTACTGGTGATTGGTGTCTGACTCTGAGGGTGTGCTATTCAAAGTAAGGGGAGAATATATGTTACAACACAATAGGGCATAGCGTAAGTTTATAGGTTGTTGGACATTCGGTGCTCAGTACCGGTGGTTGGTGTCTGACTCTGAGGGTGTTCTAGTCTCAGGAAGGGAAGAATATATGTTACAACACAATAGGGCATAGCGTAAGTTTATAGGTTGTTGGACATTCGGTGCTCAGTACTGGTGGTTGGTGTCTGACTCTGAGGGTGTACTAGTCTCAGGAAGGGAAGAATATAAGTTACAACACAATAGGGCATAGCGTAAGTTTATAGGTTGTTGGACATTCGGTGCACAGTACTGGTGGTTGGTGTCTGACTCTGAGGGTGTGCTATTCAAAGTAAGGGGAGAATATATGTTACAACACAATAGGGCATAGCGTAAGTTTATAGGTTGTTGGACATTCGGTGCTCAGTAAAGGTGGTTGGTGTCTGACTCTGAGGGTGTTCTAGTCTCAGGAAGGGAAGAATATATGTTACAACACAATAGGGCATAGCGTAAGTTTATAGGTTGTTGGACATTCGGTGCTCAGTACTGGTGGTTTGTGTCTGACTCTGAGGGTGTACTAGTCTCAGGAAGGGAAGAATATAAGTTACAACACAATAGGGCATAGCGTAAGTTTATAGGTTGTTGGACATTCGGTGCTCAGTACTGGTGGTTGGTGTCTGACTCTGAGGGTGTACTAGTCTCAGGAAGGGAAGAATATATGTTACAACACAATAGGGCATAGCGTAAGTTTATAGGTTGTTGGACATTCGATGCTCAGTACTGGTGGTTGGTGTCTGACTATGAGGGTGTGCTATTCAAAGTAAGGGGAGAATATATGTTACAACACAATAGGGCATAGCGTAAGTTTATAGGTTGTTGGACATTCGGTGCTCAGTACTGGTGGTTGGTGTCTGACTATGAGGGTGTGCTATTCAAAGTAAGGGGAGAATATATGTTACAACACAATAGGGCATAGCGTAAGTTTATAGGTTGTTGGACATTCGGTGCACAGTACTGGTGATTGGTGTCTGACTCTGAGGGTGTGCTATTCAAAGTAAGGGGAGAATATATGTTACAACACAATAGGGCATAGCGTAAGTTTATAGGTTGTTGGACATTCGGTGCTCAGTACCGGTGGTTGGTGTCTGACTCTGAGGGTGTTCTAGTCTCAGGAAGGGAAGAATATATGTTACAACACAATAGGGCATAGCGTAAGTTTATAGGTTGTTGGACATTCGGTGCTCAGTACTGGTGGTTGGTGTCTGACTCTGAGGGTGTACTAGTCTCAGGAAGGGAAGAATATAAGTTACAACACAATAGGGCATAGCGTAAGTTTATAGGTTGTTGGACATTCGGTGCTCAGTACTGGTGGTTGGTGTCTGACTCTGAGGGTGTGCTATTCAAAGTAAGGGGAGAATATATGTTACAACACAATAGGCCATAGCGTAAGTTTATAGGTTGTTGGACATTCGGTGCTCAGTACTGGTGGTTGGTGTCTGACTCTGAGGGTGTACTTGTCTCAGGAAGGGAAGAATATATGTTACAACACAATAGGGCATAGCGTAAGTTTATAGGTTGTTGGACATTCGGTGCTCAGTACTGGTGGTTGGTGTCTGACTCTGAGGGTGTTCTAGTCTCAGGAAGGGAAGAATATATGTTACAACACAATAGGGCATAACGTAAGTTTATAGGTTGTTGGACATTTGGTGCTCAGTGCTGGTGGTTGGTGTCTGACTCTGAGGGTGTACTAGTCTCAGGAAGGGAAGAATATAAGTTACAACACAATAGGGCATAGCGTAAGTTTATAGGTTGTTGGACATTCGGTGCTCAGTACTGGTGGTTGGTGTCTGACTCTGAGGGTGTACTAGTCTCAGGAAGGGAAGAATATATGTTACAACACAATAGGGCATAGCGTAAGTTTATAGGTTGTTGGACATTCGATGCTCAGTACTGGTGGTTGGTGTCTGACTATGAGGGTGTGCTATTCAAAGTAAGGGGAGAATATATGTTACAACACAATAGGGCATAGCGTAAGTTTATAGGTTGTTGGACATTCGGTGCTCAGTACTGGTGGTTGGTGTCTTACTCTGAGGGTGTACTAGTCTCAGGAAGGGAAGAATATATGTTACAACACAATAGGGCATAGCGTAAGTTTATAGGTTGTTGGACATTCGGTGCTCAGTACTGGTGGTTGGTGTCTGACTCTGAGGGTGTACTAGTCTCAGGAAGGGAAGAATATATGTTACAACACAATAGGGCATAGCGTAAGTTTATAGGTTGTTGGACATTCGATGCTCAGTACTGGTGGTTGGTGTCTGACTATGAGGGTGTGCTATTCAAAGTAAGGGGAGAATATATGTTACAACACAATAGGGCATAGCGTAAGTTTATAGGTTGTTGGACATTCGGTGCTCAGTACTGGTGGTTGGTGTCTGACTCTGAGGGTGTACTAGTCTCAGGAAGGGAAGAATATATGTTACAACACAATAGGGCATAGCGTAAGTTTATAGGTTGTTGGACATTCGGTGCTCAGTACTGGTGGTTGGTGTCTGACTCTGAGGGTGTACTAGTCTCAGGAAGGGAAGAATATATGTTACAACACAATAGGGCATAGCGTAAGTTTATAGGTTGTTGGACATTCGGTGCTCAGTACTGGTGGTTGGTGTCTGACTATGAGGGTGTGCTATTCAAAGTAAGGGGAGAATATATGTTACAACACAATAGGGCATAGCGTAAGTTTATAGGTTGTTGGACATTCGGTGCTCAGTACTGGTGGTTGGTGTCTGACTCTGAGGGTGTGCTATTCAAAGTAAGGGGAGAATATATGTTACAACACAATAGGGCATAGCGTAAGTTTATAGGTTGTTGGACATTCTGTGCTCAGTACTGGTGGTTGGTGTCTGACTCTGAGGGTGTTCTAGTCTCAGGAAGGGAAGAATATATGTTACAACACAATAGGGCATAACGTAAGTTTATAGGTTGTTGGACATTTGGTGCTCAGTGCTGGTGGTTGGTGTCTGACTCTGAGGGTGTGCTATTCAAAGTAAGGGGAGAATATATTTTACAACACAATAGGGCATAGCGTAAGTTTATAGGTTGTTGGACATTCGGTGCTCAGTACTGGTGGTTGGTGTCTGACTCTGAGGGTGTGCTATTCAAAGTAAGGGGAGAATATATGTTACAACACAATAGGGCATAGCGTAATTTTATAGGTTGTTGGACATTCGGTGCTCAGTACTGGTGATTGGTGTCTGACTCTGAGGCTGTGCTATTCAAAGTAAGGGGAGAATATATGTTACAACACAATAGGGCATAGCGTAAGTTTATAGGTTGTTGGACATTCGGTGCTCAGTACTGGTGGTTGGTGTCTGACTCTGAGGGTGTTCTAGTCTCAGGAAGGGAAGAATATATGTTACAACACAATAGGGCATAACGTAAGTTTATAGGTTGTTGGACATTCGGTGCTCAGTACTGGTGGTTGGTGTCTGACTATGAGGGTGTGCTATTCAAAGTAAGGGGAGAATATATGTTACAACACAATAGGGCATAGCGTAAGTTTATAGGTTGTTGGACATTCGGTGCTCAGTACTGGTGGTTGGTGTCTGACTCTGAGGGTGTGCTATTCAAAGTAAGGGGAGAATATATGTTACAACACAATAGGGCATAGCGTAAGTTTATAGGTTGTTGGACATTCTGTGCTCAGTACTGGTGGTTGGTGTCTGACTCTGAGGGTGTTCTAGTCTCAGGAAGGGAAGAATATATGTTACAACACCATAGGGCATAACGTAAGTTTATAGGTTGTTGGACATTTGGTGCTCAGTGCTGGTGGTTGGTGTCTGACTCTGAGGGTGTGCTATTCAAAGTAAGGGGAGAATATATTTTACAACACAATAGGGCATAGCGTAAGTTTATAGGTTGTTGGACATTCGGTGCTCAGTACTGGTGGTTGGTGTCTGACTCTGAGGGTGTGCTATTCAAAGTAAGGGGAGAATATATGTTACAACACAATAGGGCATAGCGTAATTTTATAGGTTGTTGGACATTCGGTGCTCAGTACTGGTGATTGGTGTCTGACTCTGAGGCTGTGCTATTCAAAGTAAGGGGAGAATATATGTTACAACACAATAGGGCATAGCGTAAGTTTATAGGTTGTTGGACATTCGGTGCTCAGTACTGGTGGTTGGTGTCTGACTCTGAGGGTGTTCTAGTCTCAGGAAGGGAAGAATATATGTTACAACACAATAGGGCATAACGTAAGTTTATAGGTTGTTGGACATTCGGTGCTCAGTACTGGTGGTTGGTGTCTGACTCTGAGGGTGTGTTATTCAAAGTAAGGGGAGAATATATGTTACAACACAATAGCGCATAGCGTAAGTTTATAGGTTGTTGGACATTCGGTGCTCAGTACTGGTGGTTGGTGTCTGACTCTGAGGGTGTGCTATTCAAAGTAATTGGATAATATATGTTACAACACAATAGGGCATAGCGTAAGTTTATAGGTTGTCGGACATTCGGTGCTCAGTACTGGTGGTTGGTGTCTGACTCTGAGGATGTGCTATTCAAAGTAAGGGGAGAATATTTGTTACAACACAATAGGGCATAGCGTAAGTTTATAGGTTGTTGGACATTCGGTGCTCAGTACTGGTGGTTGGTGTCTGACTCTGAGGGTGTTTTAGTCTCAGGAAGGGAAGAATATATGTTACAACACAATAGGGCATAACGTAAGTTTATAGGTTGTTGGACATTCGGTGCTCAGTACTGCTGGTTGGTGTCTGACTCTGAGGGTGTGCTATTCAAAGTAAGGGGAGAATATATGTTACAACACAATAGGGCATACCGTAAGTTTATAGGTTGTTGGACATTCGGTGCTCAGTACTGGTGATTGGTGTCTGACTCTGAGGGTGTGCTATTCAAAGTAAGGGGATAATATATGTTACAACACAATAGGGCATAGCGTAAGTTTATAGGTTGTTGGACATTCGGTGCTCAGTACTGGTGGTTGGTGTCTGACTCTGAGGGTGTACTAGTCTCAGGAAGGGAAGAATATAAGTTACAACACAATAGGGCATAGCGTAAGTTTATAGGTTGTTGGACATTCGGTGCTCAGTACTGGTGGTTGGTGTCTGACTATGAGGGTGTGCTATTCAAAGTAAGGGGAGAATATATGTTACAACACAATAGGGCATAGCGTAAGTTTATAGGTTGTTGGACATTCGGTGCACAGTACTGGTGATTGGTGTCTGACTCTGAGGGTGTGCTATTCAAAGTAAGGGGAGAATATATGTTACAACACAATAGGGCATAGCGTAAGTTTATAGGTTGTTGGACATTCGGTGCTCAGTACTGGTGGTTGGTGTCTGTTTCTGATGGTGTTCTAGTCTCAGGAAGGGAAGAATATAAGTTACAACACAATAGGGCATAGCGTAAGTTTATAGGTTGTTGGACATTCGGTGCTCAGTACTGGTGGTTGGTGTCTGACTCTGAGGGTGTACTAGTCTCAGGAAGGGAAGAATATATGTTACAACACAATAGGGCATAGCGTAAGTTTATAGGTTGTTGGACATTCGATGCTCAGTACTGGTGGTTGGTGTCTGACTATGAGGGTGTGCTATTCAAAGTAAGGGGAGAATATATGTTACAACACAATAGGGCATAGCGTAAGTTTATAGGTTGTTGGACATTCGGTGCTCAGTACTGGTGGTTGGTGTCTGACTCTGAGGGTGTTCTAGTCTCAGGAAGGGAAGAATATATGTTACAACACAATAGGGCATAACGTAAGTTTATAGGTTGTTGGACATTCGGTGCTCAGTACTGGTGGTTGGTGTCTGACTCTGAGGGTGTGTTATTCAAAGTAAGGGGAGAATATATGTTACAACACAATAGCGCATAGCGTAAGTTTATAGGTTGTTGGACATTCGGTGCTCAGTACTGGTGGTTGGTGTCTGACTCTGAGGGTGTGCTATTCAAAGTAATTGGATAATATATGTTACAACACAATAGGGCATAGCGTAAGTTTATAGGTTGTCGGACATTCGGTGCTCAGTACTGGTGGTTGGTGTCTGACTCTGAGGATGTGCTATTCAAAGTAAGGGGAGAATATTTGTTACAACACAATAGGGCATAGCGTAAGTTTATAGGTTGTTGGACATTCGGTGCTCAGTACTGGTGGTTGGTGTCTGACTCTGAGGGTGTTTTAGTCTCAGGAAGGGAAGAATATATGTTACAACACAATAGGGCATAACGTAAGTTTATAGGTTGTTGGACATTCGGTGCTCAGTACTGCTGGTTGGTGTCTGACTCTGAGGGTGTGCTATTCAAAGTAAGGGGAGAATATATGTTACAACACAATAGGGCATACCGTAAGTTTATAGGTTGTTGGACATTCGGTGCTCAGTACTGGTGATTGGTGTCTGACTCTGAGGGTGTGCTATTCAAAGTAAGGGGATAATATATGTTACAACACAATAGGGCATAGCGTAAGTTTATAGGTTGTTGGACATTCGGTGCTCAGTACTGGTGGTTGGTGTCTGACTCTGAGGGTGTACTAGTCTCAGGAAGGGAAGAATATAAGTTACAACACAATAGGGCATAGCGTAAGTTTATAGGTTGTTGGACATTCGGTGCTCAGTACTGGTGGTTGGTGTCTGACTATGAGGGTGTGCTATTCAAAGTAAGGGGAGAATATATGTTACAACACAATAGGGCATAGCGTAAGTTTATAGGTTGTTGGACATTCGGTGCACAGTACTGGTGATTGGTGTCTGACTCTGAGGGTGTGCTATTCAAAGTAAGGGGAGAATATATGTTACAACACAATAGGGCATAGCGTAAGTTTATAGGTTGTTGGACATTCGGTGCTCAGTACTGGTGGTTGGTGTCTGTTTCTGATGGTGTTCTAGTCTCAGGAAGGGAAGAATATAAGTTACAACACAATAGGGCATAGCGTAAGTTTATAGGTTGTTGGACATTCGGTGCTCAGTACTGGTGGTTGGTGTCTGACTCTGAGGGTGTACTAGTCTCAGGAAGGGAAGAATATATGTTACAACACAATAGGGCATAGCGTAAGTTTATAGGTTGTTGGACATTCGATGCTCAGTACTGGTGGTTGGTGTCTGACTATGAGGGTGTGCTATTCAAAGTAAGGGGAGAATATATGTTACAACACAATAGGGCATAGCGTAAGTTTATAGGTTGTTGGACATTCGGTGCTCAGTACTGGTGGTTGGTGTCTGACTCTGAGGGTGTGCTATTCAAAGTAAGGGGAGAATATATGTTACAACACAATAGGGCATAGCGTAAGTTTATAGGTTGTTGGAAATTCGGTGCTCAGTACTGGTGGTTGGTGTCTGACTCTGAGGGTGTTCTAGTCTCAGGAAGGGAAGAATATATGTTACAACACAATAGGGCATAGCGTAAGTTTATAGGTTGTTGGACATTCGGTGCTCAGTACTGGTGGTTGGTTTCTGACTCTGAGGGTGTACTAGTCTCAGGAAGGGAAGAATATATGTTACAACACAATAGGTCATAGCGTAAGTTTATAGGTTGTTGGACATTCGGTGCTCAGTACTGGTGGTTGGTGTCTGACTATGAGGGTGTATTATTCAAAGTAAGGGGAGAATATATGTTACAACACAATAGGGCATAGCGTAAGTTTATAGGTTGTTGGACATTCGGTGCTCAGTACTGGTGGTTGGTGTCTGACTCTGAGGGTGTGCTATTCAAAGTAAGGGGAGAATATATGTTACAACACAATAGGGCATAGCGTAAGTTTATAGGTTGTTGGAAATTCGGTGCTCAGTACTGGTGGTTGGTGTCTGACTCTGAGGGTGTTCTAGTCTCAGGAAGGGAAGAATATATGTTACAACACAATAGGGCATAACGTAAGTTTATAGGTTGTTGGACATTTGGTGCTCAGTGCTGGTGGTTGGTGTCTGACTCTGAGGGTGTGCTATTCAAAGTAAGGGGAGAATATATTTTACAACACAATAGGGCATAGCGTAAGTTTATAGGTTGTTGGACATTCGGTGCTCAGTACTGGTGGTTGGTGTCTGACTCTGAGGGTGTGCTATTCAAAGTAAGGGGATAATATATGTTACAACACAATAGGGCATAGCGTAAGTTTATAGGTTGTTGGACATTCGGTGCTCAGTACTGGTGGTTGGTGTCTGACTCTGAGGGTGTGCTATTCAAAGTAAGGGGAGAATATATGTTACAACACAATAGGGCATAGCGTAAGTTTATAGGTTGTTGGACATTCAGTGCTCAGTACTGGTGGTTGGTGTCTGACTCTGAGGGTGTGCTATTCAAAGTAAGGGGAGAATATATGTTACAACACAATAGGGCAATGCATAAGTTTATAGGTTGTTGGACATTCGGTGCTCAGTACTGGTGGTAGGTGTCTGACTCTGAGGGTGTGCTATTCAAAGTAAGGGGAGAATATATGTTACAACACAATAGGGCATAGCGTAACTTTATAGGTTGTTGGACATTTGGTGCTTAGTACTGGTGATTGGTGTCTGACTCTGAGGGTGTGCTATTCAAAGTAAGGGGAGAATATATGTTACAACACAATAGGGCATAGCGTAAGTTTATAGGTTGTTGGACATTCGGTGCTCAGTACTGGTGGTTGGTGTCTGACTATGAGGGTGTGCTATTCAAAGTAAGGGGAGAATATATGTTACAACACAATAGGGCATAGCGTAAGTTTATAGGTTGTTGGACATTCAGTGCTCAGTACTGGTGGTTGGTGTCTGACTCTGAGGGTGTGCTATTCAAAGTAAGGGGAGAATATATGTTACAACACAATAGGGCATAGCGTAAGTTTATAGGTTGTTGGACATTCGGTGCTCAGTACTGGTGATAGGTGTCTGACTCTGAGGGTGTGCTATTCAAAGTAAGGGGAGAATATATGTTACAACACAATAGGGCATAGCGTAACTTTATAGGTTGTTGGACATTTGGTGCTTAGTACTGGTGATTGGTGTCTGACTCTGAGGGTGTGCTATTCAAAGTAAGGGGAGAATATATGTTACAACACAATAGGGCATAGCGTAAGTTTATAGGTTGTTGGACATTCGGTGCTCAGTACTGGTGGTTGGTGTCTGACTATGAGGGTGTGCTATTCAAAGTAAGGGGAGAATATATGTTACAACACAATAGGGCATAGCGTAAGTTTATAGGTTGTTGGACATTCGGTGCTCAGTACTGGTGGTTGGTGTCTGACTCTGAGGGTGTTCTAGTCTCAGGAAGGGAAGAATATATGTTACAACACAATAGGGCATAACGCAAGTTTATAGGTTGTTGGACATTCGGTGCTCAGTACTGGTGGTTGGTGTCTGACTCTGAGGGTGTTCTATTCAAAGTAAGGGGAGAATATATGTTACAACACAATAGGGCATAGCGTAAGTTTATAGGTTGTTGGACATTCGGTGCTCAGTACTGGTGGTTGGTGTCTGACTCTGAGGGTGTGCTATTCAAAGTAAGGGGAGAATATATGTTACAACACAATAGGGCATAGCGTAAGTTTATAGGTTGTTGGACATTCAGTGCTCAGTACTGGTGGTTGGTGTCTGACTCTGAGGGTGTGCTATTCAAAGTAAGGGGAGAATATATGTTACAACACAATAGGGCATAGCGTAAGTTTATAGGTTGTTGGACATTCGGTGCTAAGTACTGGTGGTAGGTGTCTGACTCTGAGGGTGTGCTATTCAAAGTAAGGGGAGAATATATGTTACAACACAATAGGGCATAGCGTAACTTTATAGGTTGTTGGACATTTGGTGCTTAGTACTGGTGATTGGTGTCTGACTCTGAGGGTGTGCTATTCAAAGGAAGGGGAGAATATATGTTACAACACAATAGGGCATAGCGTAAGTTTATAGGTTGTTGGACATTCGGTGCTCAGTACTGGTGGTTGGTGTCTGACTCTGAGGGTGTGCTATTCAAAGTAAGGGGAGAATATATGTTACAACACAATAGGGCATAGCGTAAGTTTATAGGTTGTTGGACATTCGGTGCTCAGTACTGGTGGTTGGTGTCTGACTCTGATGGTGTTCTAGTCTCAGGAAGGGAAGAATATATGTTACAACACAATAGGGCATAGCGTAAGTTTATAGGTTGTTGGACATTCGGTGCTCAGTACTGGTGGTTGGTGTCTGACTCTGAGGGTGTGCTATTCAAAGTAAGGGGAGAATATATGTTACAACACAATAGGGCATAGCGTAAGTTTATAGGTTGTTGGACATTCGGTGCTCAGTACTGGTGGTTGGTGTCTGACTCTGATGGTGTTCTAGTCTCAGGAAGGGAAGAATATATGTTACAACACAATAGGGCATAGCGTAAGTTTATAGGTTGTTGGACATTCGGTGCTCAGTACCGGTGGTTGGTGTCTGACTCTGAGGGTGTGCTATTCAAAGTAAGGGAAGAATATATGTTACAACACAATAGGGCATAGCGTAAGTTTATAGGTTGTTGGACATTCGGTGCTCAGTACTGGTGGTTGGTGTCTGACTCTGAGGGTGTGCTATTCAAAGTAAGGGGAGAATATATGTTACAACACAATAGGGCATAGCGTAAGTTTATAGGTTGTTGGACATTCGGTGCTCAGTACTGGTGGTTGGTGTCTGACTCTGAGGGTGTTCTAGTCTCAGGAAGGGAAGAATATATGTTACAACACTATAGGGCATAGCGTAAGTTTATAGGTTGTTGGACATTCGGTGCTCAGTACTGGTGGTTGGTGTCTGACTCTGAGGGTGTGCTATTCAAAGTAAGGGGATAATATATGTTACAACACAATAGGGCATAGCGTAAGTTTATAGGTTGTTGGACATTCGGTGCTCAGTACTGGTGGTTGGTGTCTGACTCTGAGGGTGTGCTATTCAAAGGAAGGGGAGAATATATGTTACAACACAATAGGGCATAGCGTAAGTTTATAGGTTGTTGGACATTCGGTGCTCAGTACTGGTGGTTGGTGTCTGACTCTGAGGGTGTGCTATTCAAAGTAAGGGGAGAATATATGTTACAACACAATAGGGCATAGCGTAAGTTTATAGGTTGTTGGACATTCGGTGCTCAGTACTGGTGGTTGGTGTCTGACTCTGATGGTGTTCTAGTCTCAGGAAGGGAAGAATATATGTTACAACACAATAGGGCATAGCGTAAGTTTATAGGTTGTTGGACATTCGGTGCTCAGTACTGGTGGTTGGTGTCTGACTCTGAGGGTGTGCTATTCAAAGTAAGGGGAGAATATATGTTACAACACAATAGGGCATAGCGTAAGTTTATAGGTTGTTGGACATTCGGTGCTCAGTACTGGTGGTTGGTGTCTGACTCTGATGGTGTTCTAGTCTCAGGAAGGGAAGAATATATGTTACAACACAATAGGGCATAGCGTAAGTTTATAGGTTGTTGGACATTCGGTGCTCAGTACCGGTGGTTGGTGTCTGACTCTGAGGGTGTGCTATTCAAAGTAAGGGGAGAATATATGTTACAACACAATAGGGCATAGCGTAAGTTTATAGGTTGTTGGACATTCGGTGCTCAGTACTGGTGATTGGTGTCTGACTCTGAGGGTTTGCTATTCAAAGTAAGGGGAGAATATATGTTACAACACAATAGGGCATAGCGTAAGTTTATAGGTTGTTGGACATTCGGTGCTCAGTACTGGTGGTTGGTGTCTGACTCTGAGGGTGTTCTAGTCTCAGGAAGGGAAGAATATATGTTACAACACAATAGGGCATAGCGTAAGTTTATAGGTTGTTGGACATTCGGTGCTCAGTACTGGTGGTTGGTGTCTGACTCTGAGGGTGTGCTATTCAAAGTAAGGGGAGAATATATGTTACAACACAATAGGGCATAGCGTAAGTTTATAGGTTGTCGGACATTCGGTGCTCAGTACTGGTGGTTGGTGTCTGACTCTGAGGGTGTGCTATTCAAAGTAAGGGGAGAATATATGTTACAACACAATAGGGCATAGCGTAAGTTTATAGGTTGTTGGACATTCGGTGCTCAGTACTGGTGGTTGGTGTCTGACTCTGAGGGTGTTCTAGTCTCAGGAAGGGAAGAATATATGTTACAACACAATAGGGCATAACGTAAGTTTATAGGTTGTTGGACATTCGGTGCTCAGTAATGGTGGTTGGTGTCTGACTCTGAGGGTGTGCTATTCAAAGTAAGGGGATAATATATGTTACAACACAATAGGGCATAGCGTAAGTTTATAGGTTGTCGGACATTCGGTGCTCAGTACTGGTGGTTGGTGTCTGACTCTGAGGGTGTGCTATTCAAAGTAAGGGGAGAATATATGTTACAACACAATAGGGCATAGCGTAAGTTTATAGGTTGTTGGACATTCGGTGCTCAGTACTGGTGATTGGTGTCTGACTCTGAGGGTTTGCTATTCAAAGTAAGGGGATAATATATGTTACAACACAATAGGGCATAGCGTAAGTTTATAGGTTGTTGGACATTCGGTGCTCAGTACTGGTGGTTGGTGTCTGACTCTGAGGGTGTTCTAGTCTCAGGAAGGGAAGAATATATGTTACAACACAATAGGGCATAACGCAAGTTTATAGGTTGTTGGACATTCGGTGCTCAGTACTGGTGGTTGGTGTCTGACTCTGAGGGTGTGCTATTCAAAGTAAGGGGAGAATATATGTTACAACACAATAGGGCATAGCGTAAGTTTATAGGTTGTTGGACATTCGGTGCTCAGTACTGGTGATTGGTGTCTGACTCTGAGGGTTTGCTATTCAAAGTAAGGGGAGAATATATGTTACAACACAATAGGGCATAGCGTAAGTTTATAGGTTGTTGGACATTCGGTGCTCAGTACTGGTGGTTGGTGTCTGACTCTGAGGGTGTTCTAGTCTCAGGAAGGGAAGAATATATGTTACAACACAATAGGGCATAGCGTAAGTTTATAGGTTGTTGGACATTCGGTGCTCAGTACTGGTGGTTGGTGTCTGACTCTGAGGGTGTGCTATTCAAAGTAAGGGGAGAATATATGTTACAACACAATAGGGCATAGCGTAAGTTTATAGGTTGTCGGACATTCGGTGCTCAGTACTGGTGGTTGGTGTCTGACTCTGAGGGTGTGCTATTCAAAGTAAGGGGAGAATATATGTTACAACACAATAGGGCATAGCGTAAGTTTATAGGTTGTTGGACATTCGGTGCTCAGTACTGGTGGTTGGTGTCTGACTCTGAGGGTGTTCTAGTCTCAGGAAGGGAAGAATATATGTTACAACACAATAGGGCATAACGTAAGTTTATAGGTTGTTGGACATTCGGTGCTCAGTAATGGTGGTTGGTGTCTGACTCTGAGGGTGTGCTATTCAAAGTAAGGGGATAATATATGTTACAACACAATAGGGCATAGCGTAAGTTTATAGGTTGTCGGACATTCGGTGCTCAGTACTGGTGGTTGGTGTCTGACTCTGAGGGTGTGCTATTCAAAGTAAGGGGAGAATATATGTTACAACACAATAGGGCATAGCGTAAGTTTATAGGTTGTTGGACATTCGGTGCTCAGTACTGGTGATTGGTGTCTGACTCTGAGGGTTTGCTATTCAAAGTAAGGGGATAATATATGTTACAACACAATAGGGCATAGCGTAAGTTTATAGGTTGTTGGACATTCGGTGCTCAGTACTGGTGGTTGGTGTCTGACTCTGAGGGTGTTCTAGTCTCAGGAAGGGAAGAATATATGTTACAACACAATAGGGCATAACGCAAGTTTATAGGTTGTTGGACATTCGGTGCTCAGTACTGGTGGTTGGTGTCTGACTCTGAGGGTGTTCTATTCAAAGTAAGGGGAGAATATATGTTACAACACAATAGGGCATAGCGTAAGTTTATAGGTTGTTGGACATTCGGTGCTCAGTACTGGTGGTTGGTGTCTGACTCTGAGGGTGTGCTATTCAAAGTAAGGGGAGAATATATGTAACAACACAATAGGGCATAGCGTAAGTTTATAGGTTGTTGGACATTCAGTGCTCAGTACTGGTGGTTGGTGTCTGACTCTGAGGGTGTGCTATTCAAAGTAAGGGGAGAATATATGTTACAACACAATAGGGCATAGCGTAAGTTTATAGGTTGTTGGACATTCGGTGCTAAGTACTGGTGGTAGGTGTCTGACTCTGAGGGTGTGCTATTCAAAGTAAGGGGAGAATATATGTTACAACACAATAGGGCATAGCGTAACTTTATAGGTTGATGGACATTTGGTGCTTAGTACTGGTGATTGGTGTCTGACTCTGAGGGTGTGCTATTCAAAGGAAGGGGAGAATATATGTTACAACACAATAGGGCATAGCGTAAGTTTATAGGTTGTTGGACATTCGGTGCTCAGTACTGGTGGTTGGTGTCTGACTCTGAGGGTGTGCTATTCAAAGTAAGGGGAGAATATATGTTACAACACAATAGGGCATAGCGTAAGTTTATAGGTTGTTGGACATTCGGTGCTCAGTACTGGTGGTTGGTGTCTGACTCTGATGGTGTTCTAGTCTCAGGAAGGGAAGAATATATGTTACAACACAATAGGGCATAGCGTAAGTTTATAGGTTGTTGGACATTCGGTGCTCAGTACTGGTGGTTGGTGTCTGACTCTGAGGGTGTGCTATTCAAAGTAAGGGGAGAATATATGTTACAACACAATAGGGCATAGCGTAAGTTTATAGGTTGTTGGACATTCGGTGCTCAGTACTGGTGGTTGGTGTCTGACTCTGATGGTGTTCTAGTCTCAGGAAGGGAAGAATATATGTTACAACACAATAGGGCATAGCGTAAGTTTATAGGTTGTTGGACATTCGGTGCTTAGTACTGGTGATTGGTGTCTGACTCTGAGGGTGTGCTATTCAAAGTAAGGGGAGAATATATGTTAAAACACAATAGGGCATAGCGTAAGTTTATAGGTTGTTGGACATTCGGTGCTCAGTACTGGTGATTGGTGTCTGACTCTGAGGGTTTGCTATTCAAAGTAAGGGGAGAATATATGTTACAACACAATAGGGCATAGCGTAAGTTTATAGGTTGTTGGACATTCGGTGCTCAGTACTGGTGGTTGGTGTCTGACTCTGAGGGTGTTCTAGTCTCAGGAAGGGAAGAATATATGTTACAACACAATAGGGCATATCGTAAGTTTATAGGTTGTTGGACATTCGGTGCTCAGTACTGGTGGTTGGTGTCTGACTCTGAGGGTGTGCTATTCAAAGTAAGGGGAGAATATATGTTACAACACAATAGGGCATAGCGTAAGTTTATAGGTTGTCCGACATTCGGTGCTCAGTACTGGTGGTTGGTGTCTGACTCTGAGGGTGTGCTATTCAAAGTAAGGGGAGAATATATGTTACAACACAATAGGGCATAGCGTAAGTTTATAGGTTGTTGGACATTCGGTGCTCAGTACTGGTGGTTGGTGTCTGACTCTGAGGGTGTTCTAGTCTCAGGAAGGGAAGAATATATGTTACAACACAATAGGGCATAACGTAAGTTTATAGGTTGTTGGACATTCGGTGCTCAGTACTGGTGGTTGGTGTCTGACTCTGAGGGTGTGCTATTCAAAGTAAGGGGATAATATATGTTACAACACAATAGGGCATAGCGTAAGTTTATAGGTTGTCGGACATTCGGTGCTCAGTACTGGTGGTTGGTGTCTGACTCTGAGGGTGTGCTATTCAAAGTAAGGGGAGAATATATGTTACAACACAATAGGGCATAGCGTAAGTTTATAGGTTGTTGGACATTCGGTGCTCAGTACTGGTGATTGGTGTCTGACTCTGAGGGTGTGCTATTCAAAGTAAGGGGATAATATATGTTACAACACAATAGGGCATAGCGTAAGTTTATAGGTTGTCGGACATTCGGTGCTCAGTACTGGTACTTGGTTTCTGACTCTGAGGGTGTGCTATTCAAAGTAAGGGGATAATATATGTTACAACACAATAGGGCATAGCGTAAGTTTATAGGTTGTCGGACATTCGGTGCTCAGTACTTGTGGTTGGTGTCTGACTCTGAGGGTGTGCTATTCAAAGTAAGGGGATAATATATGTTACAACACAATAGGGCATAGCGTAAGTTTATAGGTTGTTGGACATTCGGTGCTCAGTACTGGTGGTTTGTGTCTGACTCTGAGGGTGTGCTATTCAAAGTAAGGGGAGAATATATGTTACAACACAATAGGGCATAGCGTAAGTTTATAGGTTGTTGGACATTTGGTGCTCAGTGCTGGTGATTGGTGTCTGACTCTGAGGGTGTGCTATTCAAAGTAAGGGGAGAATATATGTTACAACACAATAGGGCATAGCGTAAGTTTATAGGTTGTTGGACATTTGGTGCTCAGTGCTGGTGATTGGTGTCTGACTCTGAGGGTGTGCTATTCAAAGTAAGGGGAGAATATATGTTACAACACAATAGGGCATAGCGTAAGTTTATAGGTTGTTAGACATTTGGTGCTCAGTGCTGGTGGTTGGTGTCTGACTCTGAGGGTGTGCTATTCAAAGTAAGGGGATAATATATGTTACAACAAAATAGGGCATAGCGTAAGTTTATAGGTTGTTGGACATTTGGTGCTCAGTGCTGGTGATTGGTGTCTGACTCTGAGGGTGTGCTATTCAAAGTAAGGGGAGAATATATGTTACAACACAATAGGACATAGCGTAAGTTTATAGGTTGTTGGACATTTGGTGCTCAGTGCTGGTGATTGGTGTCTGACTCTGAGGGTGTGCTATTCAAAGTAAGGGGAGAATATATGTTACAACACAATAGGGCATAGCGTAACTTTATAGGTTGTTGGAAATTTGGTGCTCAGTGCTGGTGATTGGTGACTGACTCTGAGGGTGTGCTATTCAAAGTAAGGGGAGAATATATGTTACAACACAATAGGGCATAGCGTAAGTTTATAGGTTGTGGGACATTCGGTGCTCAGTACTGGTGGTTGGTGTCTGACTCTGAGGGTGTGCTATTCAAAGTAAGGGGAGAATATATGTTACAACACAATAGGGCATAGCGTAAGTTTATAGGTTGTTGGACATTCGGTGCTCAGTACTGGTGGATGGTGTCTGACTCTGAGGGTGTTCTAGTCTCAGGAAGGGAAGAATATATGTTACAACACAATAGGGCATAGAGTAAGTTTATAGGTTGTTGGACATTCGGTGCTCAGTACTGGTGGTTGGTGTCTGACTCTAAGGGTGTGCTATTCAAAGTAAGGGGAGAATATATGTTACAACACAATAGGGCATAGCGTAAGTTTATAGGTTGTTGGACATTCGATGCTCAGTACTGGTGATTGGTGTCTGACTCTGAGGGTGTGCTATTCAAAGTAAGGGGATAATATATGTTACAACACAATAGGGCATAGCGTAAGTTTATAGGTTGTCGGACATTCGGTGCTCAGTACTGGTGGTTGGTGTCTGACTCTGAGGGTGTGCTATTCAAAGTAAGGGGAGAATATATGTTACAACACAATAGGGCATAGCGTAAGTTTATAGGTTGTTGGACATTCGGTGCTAAGTACTGGTGGTAGGTGTCTGACTCTGAGGGTGTGCTATTCAAAGTAAGGGGAGAATATATGTTACAACACAATAGGGCATAGCGTAACTTTATAGGTTGATGGACATTTGGTGCTTAGTACTGGTGATTGGTGTCTGACTCTGAGGGTGTGCTATTCAAAGGAAGGGGAGAATATATGTTACAACACAATAGGGCATAGCGTAAGTTTATAGGTTGTTGGACATTCGGTGCTCAGTACTGGTGGTTGGTGTCTGACTCTGAGGGTGTGCTATTCAAAGTAAGGGGAGAATATATGTTACAACACAATAGGGCATAGCGTAAGTTTATAGGTTGTTGGACATTCGGTGCTCAGTACTGGTGGTTGGTGTCTGACTCTGATGGTGTTCTAGTCTCAGGAAGGGAAGAATATATGTTACAACACAATAGGGCATAGCGTAAGTTTATAGGTTGTTGGACATTCGGTGCTCAGTACTGGTGGTTGGTGTCTGACTCTGAGGGTGTGCTATTCAAAGTAAGGGGAGAATATATGTTACAACACAATAGGGCATAGCGTAAGTTTATAGGTTGTTGGACATTCGGTGCTCAGTACTGGTGGTTGGTGTCTGACTCTGATGGTGTTCTAGTCTCAGGAAGGGAAGAATATATGTTACAACACAATAGGGCATAGCGTAAGTTTATAGGTTGTTGGACATTCGGTGCTCAGTACCGGTGGTTGGTGTCTGACTCTGAGGGTGTGCTATTCAAAGTAAGGGGAGAATATATGTTACAACACAATAGGGCATAGCGTAAGTTTATAGGTTGTTGGACATTCGGTGCTCAGTACTGGTGATTGGTGTCTGACTCTGAGGGTTTGCTATTCAAAGTAAGGGGAGAATATATGTTACAACACAATAGGGCATAGCGTAAGTTTATAGGTTGTTGGACATTCGGTGCTCAGTACTGGTGGTTGGTGTCTGACTCTGAGGGTGTTCTAGTCTCAGGAAGGGAAGAATATATGTTACAACACAATAGGGCATAACGTAAGTTTATAGGTTGTTGGACATTCGGTGCTCAGTACTGGTGGTTGGTGTCTGACTCTGAGGGTGTGCTATTCAAAGTAAGGGGAGAATATATGTTACAACACAATAGGGCATAGCGTAAGTTTATAGGTTGTCCGACATTCGGTGCTCAGTACTGGTGGTTGGTGTCTGACTCTGAGGGTGTGCTATTCAAAGTAAGGGGAGAATATATGTTACAACACAATAGGGCATAGCGTAAGTTTATAGGTTGTTGGACATTCGGTGCTCAGTACTGGTGGTTGGTGTCTGACTCTGAGGGTGTTCTAGTCTCAGGAAGGGAAGAATATATGTTACAACACAATAGGGCATAACGTAAGTTTATAGGTTGTTGGACATTCGGTGCTCAGTACTGGTGGTTGGTGTCTGACTCTGAGGGTGTGCTATTCAAAGTAAGGGGATAATATATGTTACAACACAATAGGGCATAGCGTAAGTTTATAGGTTGTCGGACATTCGGTGCTCAGTACTGGTGGTTGGTGTCTGACTCTGAGGGTGTGCTATTCAAAGTAAGGGGAGAATATATGTTACAACACAATAGGGCATAGCGTAAGTTTATAGGTTGTTGGACATTCGGTGCTCAGTACTGGTGATTGGTGTCTGACTCTGAGGGTGTGCTATTCAAAGTAAGGGGATAATATATGTTACAACACAATAGGGCATAGCGTAAGTTTATAGGTTGTCGGACATTCGGTGCTCAGTACTGGTACTTGGTTTCTGACTCTGAGGGTGTGCTATTCAAAGTAAGGGGATAATATATGTTACAACACAATAGGGCATAGCGTAAGTTTATAGGTTGTCGGACATTCGGTGCTCAGTACTTGTGGTTGGTGTCTGACTCTGAGGGTGTGCTATTCAAAGTAAGGGGAGAATATATGTTACAACACAGTAGGGCATAGCGTAAGTTTATAGGTTGTTGGACATTCGGTGCTCAGTACTGGTGGTTGGTGTCTGACTCTGAGGGTGTGCTATTCAAAGTAACGGGAGAATATATGTTAAAACACAATAGGGCATAGCGTAAGTTTATAGGTTGTTGGACATTCGGTGCTCAGTACTGGTGGTTGGTGTCTGACTCTGAGGGTGTTCTATTCTCAGGAAGGGAAGAATATATGTTACAACACAATAGGGCATAGCGTAAGTTTATAGGTTGTTGGACATTCGGTGCTCAGTACTGGTGGTTGGTGTCTGACTCTGAGGGTGTGCTATTCAAAGTAAGGGGATAATATATGTTACAACACAATAGGGCATAGCGTAAGTTTATAGGTTGTTGGACATTCGGTGCTCAGTACTGGTGGTTGGTGTCTGACTCTGAAGGTGTGCTATTCAAAGTAAGGGGATAATATATGTTACAACACAATAGGGCATAGCGTAAGTTTATAGGTTGTTGGACATTCGGTGCTCAGTACTGGTGGTTTGTGTCTGACTCTGAGGGTGTGCTATTCAAAGTAAGGGGAGAATATATGTTACAACACAATAGGGCATAGCGTAAGTTTATAGGTTGTTGGACATTTGGTGCTCAGTGCTGGTGATTGGTGTCTGACTCTGAGGGTGTGCTATTCAAAGTAAGGGGAGAATATATGTTACAACACAATAGGGCATAGCGTAAGTTTATAGGTTGTTGGACATTTGGTGCTCAGTGCTGGTGATTGGTGTCTGACTCTGAGGGTGTGCTATTCAAATTAAGGGGAGAATATATGTTACAACACAATAGGGCATAGCGTAAGTTTATAGGTTGTTAGACATTTGGTGCTCAGTGCTGGTGGTTGGTGTCTGACTCTGAGGGTGTGCTATTCAAAGTAAGGGGATAATATATGTTACAACACAATAGGGCATAGCGTAAGTTTATAGGTTGTTGGACATTTGGTGCTCAGTGCTGGTGATTGGTGTCTGACTCTGAGGGTGTGCTATTCAAAGTAAGGGGAGAATATATGTTACAACACAATAGGACATAGCGTAAGTTTATAGGTTGTTGGACATTTGGTGCTCAGTGCTGGTGATTGGTGTCTGACTCTGAGGGTGTGCTATTCAAAGTAAGGGGAGAATATATGTTACAACACAATAGGGCATAGCGTAACTTTATAGGTTGTTGGAAATTTGGTGCTCAGTGCTGGTGATTGGTGACTGACTCTGAGGGTGTGCTATTCAAAGTAAGGGGAGAATATATGTTACAACACAATAGGGCATAGCGTAAGTTTATAGGTTGTGGGACATTCGGTGCTCAGTACTGGTGGTTGGTGTCTGACTCTGAGGGTGTGCTATTCAAAGTAAGGGGAGAATATATGTTACAACACAATAGGGCATAGCGTAAGTTTATAGGTTGTTGGACATTCGGTGCTCAGTACTGGTGGATGGTGTCTGACTCTGAGGGTGTTCTAGTCTCAGGAAGGGAAGAATATATGTTACAACACAATAGGGCATAGAGTAAGTTTATAGGTTGTTGGACATTCGGTGCTCAGTACTGGTGGTTGGTGTCTGACTCTAAGGGTGTGCTATTCAAAGTAAGGGGAGAATATATGTTACAACACAATAGGGCATAGCGTAAGTTTATAGGTTGTTGGACATTCGATGCTCAGTACTGGTGATTGGTGTCTGACTCTGAGGGTGTGCTATTCAAAGTAAGGGGATAATATATGTTACAACACAATAGGGCATAGCGTAAGTTTATAGGTTGTCGGACATTCGGTGCTCAGTACTGGTGGTTGGTGTCTGACTCTGAGGGTGTGCTATTCAAAGTAAGGGGATAATATATGTTACAACACAATAGGGCATAGCGTAAGTTTATAGGTTGTCGGACATTCGTTGCTCAGTACTTGTGGTTGGTGTCTGACTCTGAGGGTGTGCTATTCAAAGTAAGGGGAGAATATATGTTACAACACAATAGGGCATAGCGTAAGTTTATAGGTTGTTGGACATTCGGTGCTCAGTACTGGTGGTTGGTGTCTGACTCTGAGGGTGTGCTATTCAAAGTAAGGGGAGAATATATGTTAAAACACAATAGGGCATAGCGTAAGTTTATAGGTTGTTGGACATTCGGTGCTCAGTACTGGTGGTTGGTGTCTGACTCTGAGGGTGTTCTAGTCTCAGGAAGGGAAGAATATATGTTACAACACAATAGGGCATAGCGTAAGTTTATAGGTTGTTGGACATTCGGTGCTCAGTACTGGTGGTTGGTGTCTGACTCTGAGGGTGTGCTATTCAAAGTAAGGGGATAATATATGTTACAACACAATAGGGCATAGCGTAAGTTTATAGGTTGTTGGACATTCGGTGCTCAGTACTGGTGGTTGGTGTCTGACTCTGAAGGTGTGCTATTCAAAGTAAGGGGATAATATATGTTACAACACAATAGGGCATAGCGTAAGTTTATAGGTTGTTGGACATTCGGTGCTCAGTACTGGTGGTTGGTGTCTGACTCTGAGGGTGTGCTATTCAAAGTAAGGGGAGAATATATGTTACAACACAATAGGGCATAGCGTAAGTTTATAGGTTGTTGGACATTTGGTTCTCAGTGCTGGTGATTGGTGTCTGACTCTGAGGGTGTGCTATTCAAAGTAAGGGGAGAATATATGTTACAACACAATAGGGCATAGCGTAAGTTTATAGGTTGTTGGACATTTGGTGCTCAGTGCTGGTGATTGGTGTCTGACTCTGAGGGTGTGCTATTCAAAGTAAGGGGAGAATATATGTTACAACACAATAGGGCATAGCGTAAGTTTATAGGTTGTTGGACATTTGGTGCTCAGTGCTGGTGGTTGGTGTCTGACTCTGAGGGTGTGCTATTCAAAGTAAGGGGATAATATATGTTACAACACAATAGGGCATAGCGTAAGTTTATAGGTTGTTGGACATTTGGTGCTCAGTGCTGGTGATTGGTGTCTGACTCTGAGGGTGTGCTATTCAAAGTAAGGGGGGAATATATGTTACAACACAATAGGGCATAGCGTAACTTTATAGGTTGTTGGAAATTTGGTGCTCAGTGCTGGTGATTGGTGACTGACTCTGAGGGTGTGCTATTCAAAGTAAGGGGAGAATATATGTTACAACACAATAGGGCATTGCGTAAGTTTATAGGTTGTTGGACATTTGCTGCTCAGTGCTGGTGATTGGTGTCTGACTCTGAGGGTGTGCTATTCAAAGTAAGGGGAGAATATATGTTACAACACAATAGGGCATAGCGTAAGTTTATAGGTTGTTGGACATTTGGTGCTCAGTGCTGGTGATTGGTGTCTGACTCTGAGGGTGTGCTATTCAAAGTAAGGGGAGAATATATGTTACAACACAACAGGGCATAGCGTAAGTTTATAGGTTGTGGGACATTCGGTGCTCAGTACTGGTGGTTGGTGTCTGACTCTGAGGGTGTGCTATTCAAAGTAAGGGGAGAATATATGTTAAAACACAATAGGGCATAGCGTAAGTTTATAGGTTGTTGGACATTCGGTGCTCAGTACTGGTGGTTGGTGTCTGACTCTGAGGGTGTTCTAGTCTCAGGAAGGGAAGAATATATGTTACAACACTATAGGGCATAGAGTAAGTTTATAGGTTGTTGGACATTCGGTGCTCAGTACTGGTGGTTGGTGTCTGACTCTGAGGGTGTGCTATTCAAAGTAAGGGAATAATGTATGTTACAACACAATAGGGCATAGCGTAAGTTTATAGGTTGTTGGACATTCGGTGCTCAGTACTGGTGGTTGGTGTCTGACTCTGAGGGTGTGCTATTCAAAGTAAGGGGATAATATATGTTACAACACAATAGGGCATAGCGTAAGTTTATAGGTTGTCGGACATTCGGTGCTCAGTACTGGTGGTTGGTGTCTGACTCTGAGGGTGTGCTATTCAAAGTAAGGGGAGAATATATGTTAAAACACAATAGGGCATAGCGTAAGTTTATAGGTTGTTGGACATTCGGTGCTCAGTACTGGTGGTTGGTGTCTGACTCTGAGGGTGTTCTAGTCTCAGGAAGGGAAGAATATATGTTACAACACTATTGGGAATAGAGTAAGTTTATAGGTTGTTGGACATTCGGTGCTCAGTACTGGTGGTTGGTGTCTGACTCTGAGGGTGTGCTATTCAAAGTAAGGGGATAATATATGTTACAACACAATAGGGCATAGCGTAAGTTTATAGGTTGTTGGACATTTGGTGCTCAGTGCTGGTGATTGGTGTCTGACTCTGAGGGTGTGCTATTCAAAGTAAGGGGAGAATATATATTACAACACAATAGGGCATAGCGTAAGTTTATAGGCTGTTGGACATTTGGTGCTCAGTGCTGGTGATTGGTGTTTGACTCTGAGGGTGTGCTATTCAAAGTAAGGGGAGAATATATGTTACAACACAATAGGGCATAGCGTAACTTTATAGGTTGTTGGACATTTGGTGCTCAGTGCTGGTGATTGGTGTCTGACTCTGAGGTTGTGCTATTCAAAGTAAGGGGAGAATATATGTTACAACACAATAGGGCATAGCGTAAGTTTATAGGTTGTTGGACATTCGGTGCTCAGTACTGGTGGTTGGTGTCTGACTCTGAGGGTGTGCTATTCAAAGTAAGGGGAGAATATATGTTAAAACACAATAGAGCATAGCGTAAGTTTATAGGTTGTTGGACATTCGGTGCTCAGTACTGGTGGTTGGTGTCTGACTCTGAGGGTGTTCTAGTCTCAGGAAGGGAAGAATATATGTTACAACACAATAGGGCATAGCGTAAGTTTATAGGTTGTTGGACATTTGGTGCTCAGTACTGGTGGTTGGTGTCTGACTCTGAGGGTGTGCTATTCAAAGTAAGGGGATAATATATGTTACAACACAATAGGGCATAGCGTAAGTTTTTAGGTTGTTGGACATTTGGTTCTCAGTGCTGGTGATTGGTGTCTGACTCTGAGGGTGTGCTATTCAAAGTAAGGGGAGAATATATGTTACAACACAATAGGGCATAGCGTAAGTTTATAGGTTGTTGGACATTTGGTGCTCAGTACTGGTGATTGGTGTCTGACTCTGAGGGTGTGCTATTCAAAGTAACGGGAGAATATATGTTACAACACAATAGGGCATAGCGTAAGTTTATAGGTTGTTGGACATTCGGTGCTCAGTACTGGTGGTTGGTGTCTGACTCTGAGGGTGTGCTATTCAAAGTAAGGGGATAATATATTTTACAACACAATAGGGCATAGCGTAAGTTTATAGGTTGTCGGACATTCGGTGCTCAGTACTGGTGGTTGGTGTCTGACTCTGAGGGTGAGCTATTCAAAGTAAGGGGATAATATATGTTACAACACAATAGGGCATAGCGTAAGTTTATAGGTTGTCGGTCATTCGGTGCTCAGTACTTGTGGTTGGTGTCTGACTCTGAGGGTGTGCTATTCAAAGTAAGGGGAGAATATATGTTACAACACAATAGGGCATAGCGTAAGTTTATAGGTTGTTGGACATTCGGTGCTCAGTACTGGTGGTTGGTGTCTGACTCTGAGGGTGTTCTAGTCTCAGGAAGGGAAGAATATATGTTACAACACTATAGGGCATAGCGTAAGTTTATAGGTTGTTGGACATTCGGTGCTCAGTACTGGTGGTTGGTGTCTGACTCTGAGGGTGTGCTATTCAAAGTAAGGGGATAATATATGTTACAACACAATAGGGCATAGCGTAAGTTTATAGGTTGTTGGACATTCGGTGCTCAGTACTGGTGGTTGGTGTCTGACTCTGAGGGTGTGCTATTCAAAGTAAGGGGAGAATATATGTTACAACACAATAGGGCATAGCGTAAGTTTATAGGTTGTTGGACATTCGGTGCTCAGTACTGGTGGTTGGTGTCTGACTCTGAGGGTGTGCTATTCAAAGTAAGGGGAGAATATATGTACAACACAATAGGGCATAGCGTAAGTTTATAGGTTGTTGGACATTCGGTGCTCAGTACTGGTGATTGGTGTCTGACTCTGAGGGTGTGCTATTCAAAGTAAGGGGATAATATATGTTACAACACAATAGGGCATAGCGTAAGTTTATAGGTTGTTGGACATTCGGTGATCAGTACTGGTGGTTGGTGTCTGACTCTGAGGGTGTGCTATTCAAAGTAACGGGAGAATATATGTTACAACACAATAGGGCATAGCGTAAGTTTATAGGTTGTTGGACATTCGGTGCTCAGTACTGGTGGTTGGTGTCTGACTCTGAGGGTGTGCTATTCAAAGTAAGGGGATAATATATGTTACAACACAATAGGGCATAGCGTAAGTTTATAGGTTGTTGGACATTCGGTGCTCAGTACTGGTGGTTGGTGTCTGACTCTGAGGGTGTGCTATTCAAAGTAAGGGGAGAATATATGTTACAACACAATAGGGCATAGCGTAAGTTTATAGGTTGTTGGACATTCGGTGCTCAGTACTGGTGGTTGGTGTCTGACTCTGAGGGTGTGCTATTCAAAGTAAGGGGAGAATATATGTACAACACAATAGGGCATAGCGTAAGTTTATAGGTTGTTGGACATTCGGTGCTCAGTACTGGTGATTGGTGTCTGACTCTGAGGGTGTGCTATTCAAAGTAAGGGGATAATATATGTTACAACACAATAGGGCATAGCGTAAGTTTATAGGTTGTCGGACATTCGGTGATCAGTACTGGTGGTTGGTGTCTGACTCTGAGGGTGTGCTATTCAAAGTAAGGGGATAATATATGTTACAACACAATAGGGCATAGCGTAAGTTTATAGGTTGTCGGACATTCGGTGCTCAGTACTTGTGGTTGGTGTCTGACTCTGAGGGTGTGCTATTCAAATTAAGGGGAGAATATATGTTACAACACAATAGGGCATAGCGTAAGTTTATAGGTTGTTGGACATTCGGTGCTCAGTACTGGTGGTTGGTGTCTGACTCTGAGGGTGTGCTATTCAAAGTAACGGGAGAATATATGTTAAAACACAATAGGGCATAGCGTAAGTTTATAGGTTGTTGGACATTCGGTGCTCAGTACTGGTGGTTGGTGTCTGACTTTGAGGGTGTTCTAGTCTCAGGAAGGGAAGAATATATGTAACAACACAATAGGGCATAGCGTAAGTTTATAGGTTGTTGGACATTCGGTGCTCAGTACTGGTGGTTGGTGTCTGACTCTGAGGGTGTGCTATTCAAAGTAAGGGGATAATATATGTTACAACACAATAGGGCATAGCGTAAGTTTATAGGTTGTTGGACATTCGGTGCTCAGTACTGGTGGTTGGTGTCTGACTCTGAGGGTGTGCTATTCAAAGTAAGGGGATAATATATGTTACAACACAATAGGGCATAGCGTAAGTTTATAGGTTGTTGGACATTCGGTGCTCAGTACTGGTGGTTGGTGTCTGACTCTGAGGGTGTGCTATTCAAAGTAAGGGGAGAATATATGTTACAACACAATAGGGCATAGCGTAAGTTTATAGGTTGTTGGACATTTGGTGCTCAGTGCTGGTGATTGGTGTCTGACTCTGAGGGTGTGCTATTCAAATTAAGGGGAGAATATATGTTACAACACAATAGGGCATAGCGTAAGTTTATAGGTTGTTGGACATTTGGTGCTCAGTGCTGGTGATTGGTGTCTGACTCTGAGGGTGTGCTATTCAAAGTAAGGGGAGAATATATGTTACAACACAATAGGGCATAGCGTAAGTTTATAGGTTGTTGGACATTTGGTGCTCAGTGCTGGTGGTTGGTGTCTGACTCTGAGAGTGTGCTATTCAAAGTAAGGGGATAATATATGTTACAACACAATAGGGCATAGCGTAAGCTTATAGGTTGTTGGACATTTGGTGCTCAGTGCTGGTGATTGGTGTCTGACTCTGAGGGTGTGCTATTCAAAGTAAGGGGAGAATATATGTTACAACACAATAGGACATAGCGTAAGTTTATAGGTTGTTGGACATTTGGTGCTCAGTGCTGGTGATTGGTGTCTGACTCTGAGGGTGTGCTATTCAAAGTAAGGGGAGAATATATGTTACAACACAATAGGGCATAGCGTAACTTTATAGGTTGTTGGAAATTTGGTGCTCAGTGCTGGTGATTGGTGACTGACTCTGAGTGTGTGCTATTCAAAGTAAGGGGAGAATATATGTTAAAACACAATAGGGCATTGCGTAAGTTTATAGGTTGTTGGACATTTGCTGCTCAGTGCTGGTGATTGGTGTCTGACTCTGAGGGTGTGCTATTCAAAGTAAGGGGAGAATATATGTTACAACACAATAGGGCATAGCGTAACTTTATAGGTTGTTGGACATTTGGTGCTCAGTGCTGGTGATTGGTGTCTGACTCTGAGGGTGTGCTATTCAAAGTAAGGGGAGAATATATGTTACAACACAATAGGGCATAGCGTAAGTTTATAGGTTGTTGGACATTCGGTGCTCAGTACTGGTGGTTGGTGTCTGACTCTGAGGGTGTTCTAGTCTCAGGAAGGGAAGAATATATGTTACAACACAATATGGCATAGAGTAAGTTTATAGGTTGTTGGACATTCGGTGCTCAGTACTGGTGGTTGGTGTCTGACTCTGAGGGTGTGCTTTTCAAAGTAAAGGAATAATATATGTTACAACACAATAGGGCATAGCGTAAGTTTATAGGTTGTTGGACATTCGGTGCTCAGTACTGGTGGTTGGTGTCTGACTCTGAGGGTGTGCTATTCAAATTAAGGGGATAATATATGTTACAACACAATAGGGAATAGCGTAAGTTTATAGGTTGTTGGACATTCGGTGCTCAGTACTGGTGGTTGGTGTCTGACTCTGAGGGTGTGCTATTCAAAGTAAGGGGATAATATGTGTTACAACACAATAGGGCATAGCGTAAGTTTATAGGTTGTTGGACATTTGGTGCTCAGTGCTGGTGATTGGTGTCTGACTCTGAGGGTGTGCTATTCAAAGTAAGGGGAGAATATATGTTACAACACAATAGGGCATAGCGTAAGTTTATAGGTTGTTGGACATTTGGTGCTCAGTGCTGGTGATTGGTGTCTGACTCTGAGGGTGTGCTATTCAAAGTAAGGGGAGAATATATGTTACAACACAATAGGGCATAGCGTAACTTTATAGGTCGTTGGACATTTGGTGCTCAGTGCTGGTGATTGGTGTCTGACTCTGAGGGTGTGCTATTCAAAGTAAGGGGAGAATATATGTTACAACACAATATATCATAGCGTAAGTTTATAGGTTGTTGGACATTCGGTGCTCAGTACTGGTGGTTGGTGTCTGACTCTGAGGGTGTGCTATTCAAAGTAAGGGGAGAATATATGTTAAAAAACAATAGGGCATAACGTAAGTTTATAGGTTGTTGGACATTCGGTGCTCAGTACTGGTGGTTGGTGTCTGACTCTGAGGGTGTTCTAGTCTCAGGAAGGGAAGAATATATGTTACAACACAATAGGGCATAGCGTAAGTTTATAGGTTGTTGGACATTCAGTGCTCAGTACTGGTGGTTGGTGTCTGACTCTGAGGGTGTGCTATTCAAAGTAAGGGGATAATATATGTTACAACACAATAGGGCATAGCGTAAGTTTATAGGTTGTTGGACATTCGGTCCTCAGTACTGGTGGTTGGTGTCTGACTCTGAGGGTGTGCTATTCAAAGTAAGGGGATAATATATGTTACAACACAATAGGGCATAGCGTAAGTTTATAGGTTGTTGGACATTCGGTGCTCAGTACTGGTGGTTGGTGTCTGACTCTGAGGGTGTGCTATTCAAAGTAAGGGGAGAATATATGTTACAACACAATAGGGCATAGCGTAAGTTTATAGGTTGTTGGACATTCGGTGCTCAGTACTGGTGGTTGGTGTCTGACTCTGAGGGTGTGCTATTCAAAGTAAGGGGAGAATATATGTTACAACACAATAGGGCATAGCGTAAGTTTATAGGTTGTTGGACATTCGGTGCTCAGTACTGGTGGTTGGTGTCTGACTCTGAGGGTGTGCTATTCAAAGTAAGGGGAGAATATATGTACAACACAATAGGGCATAGCGTAAGTTTATAGGTTGTTGGACATTCGGTGCTCAGTACTGGTGATTGGTGTCTGACTCTGAGGGTGTGCTATTCAAAGTAAGGGGATAATATATGTTACAACACAATAGGGCATAGCGTAAGTTTATAGGTTGTCGGACATTCGGTGATCAGTACTGGTGGTTGGTGTCTGACTCTGAGGGTGTGCTATTCAAAGTAAGGGGATAATATATGTTACAACACAATAGGGCATAGCGTACATTTATAGGTTGTCGGACATTCGGTGCTCAGTACTTGTGGTTGGTGTCTGACTCTGAGGGTGTGCTATTCAAAGTAAGGGGAGAATATATGTTACAACACAATAGGGCATAGCGTAAGTTTATAGGTTGTTGGACATTCGGTGCTCAGTACTGGTGGTTGGTGTCTGACTCTGAGGGTGTGCTATTCAAAGTAACGGGAGAATATATGTTAAAACACAATAGGGCATAGCGTAAGTTTATAGGTTGTTGGACATTCGGTGCTCAGTACTGGTGGTTGGTGTCTGACTTTGAGGGTGTTCTAGTCTCAGGAAGGGAAGAATATATGTTACAACACAATAGGGCATAGCGTAAGTTTATAGGTTGTTGGACATTCGGTGCTCAGTACTGGTGGTTGGTGTCTGACTCTGAGGGTGTGCTATTCAAAGTAAGGGGATAATATATGTTACAACACAATAGGGCATAGCGTAAGTTTATAGGTTGTTGGACATTCGGTGCTCAGTACTGGTGGTTGGTGTCTGACTCTGAAGGTGTGCTATTCAAAGTAAGGGGATAATATATGTTACAACACAATAGGGCATAGCGTAAGTTTATAGGTTGTTGGACATTCGGTGCTCAGTACTGGTGGTTGGTGTCTGACTCTGAGGGTGTGCTATTCAAAGTAAGGGGAGAATATATGTTACAACACAATAGGGCATAGCGTAAGTTTATAGGTTGTTGGACATTTGGTGCTCAGTGCTGGTGATTGGTGTCTGACTCTGAGGGTGTGCTATTCAAATTAAGGGGAGAATATATGTTACAACACAATAGGGCATAGCGTAAGTTTATAGGTTGTTGGACATTTGGTGCTCAGTGCTGGTGATTGGTGTCTGACTCTGAGGGTGTGCTATTCAAAGTAAGGGGAGAATATATGTTACAACACAATAGGGCATAGCGTAAGTTTATAGGTTGTTGGACATTTGGTGCTCAGTGCTGGTGGTTGGTGTCTGACTCTGAGAGTGTGCTATTCAAAGTAAGGGGATAATATATGTTACAACACAATAGGGCATAGCGTAAGCTTATAGGTTGTTGGACATTTGGTGCTCAGTGCTGGTGATTGGTGTCTGACTCTGAGGGTGTGCTATTCAAAGTAAGGGGAGAATATATGTTACAACACAATAGGACATAGCGTAAGTTTATAGGTTGTTGGACATTTGGTGCTCAGTGCTGGTGATTGGTGTCTGACTCTGAGGGTGTGCTATTCAAAGTAAGGGGAGAATATATGTTACAACACAATAGGGCATAGCGTAACTTTATAGGTTGTTGGAAATTTGGTGCTCAGTGCTGGTGATTAGTGACTGACTCTGAGTGTGTGCTATTCAAAGTAAGGGGAGAATATATGTTAAAACACAATAGGGCATTGCGTAAGTTTATAGGTTGTTGGACATTTGCTGCTCAGTGCTGGTGATTGGTGTCTGACTCTGAGGGTGTGCTATTCAAAGTAAGGGGAGAATATATGTTACAACACAATAGGGCATAGCGTAACTTTATAGGTTGTTGGACATTTGGTGCTCAGTGCTGGTGATTGGTGTCTGACTCTGAGGGTGTGCTATTCAAAGTAAGGGGAGAATATATGTTACAACACAATAGGGCATAGCGTAAGTTTATAGGTTGTTGGACATTCGGTGCTCAGTACTGGTGGTTGGTGTCTGACTCTGAGGGTGTTCTAGTCTCAGGAAGGGAAGAATATATGTTACAACACAATATGGCATAGAGTAAGTTTATAGGTTGTTGGACATTCGGTGCTCAGTACTGGTGGTTGGTGTCTGACTCTGAGGGTGTGCTTTTCAAAGTAAAGGAATAATATATGTTACAACACAATAGGGCATAGCGTAAGTTTATAGGTTGTTGGACATTCGGTGCTCAGTACTGGTGGTTGGTGTCTGACTCTGAGGGTGTGCTATTCAAATTAAGGGGATAATATATGTTACAACACAATAGGGAATAGCGTAAGTTTATAGGTTGTTGGACATTCGGTGCTCAGTACTGGTGGTTGGTGTCTGACTCTGAGGGTGTGCTATTCAAAGTAAGGGGAGAATATATGTTACAACACAATAGGGCATAGCGTAACTTTATAGGTTGTTGGACATTTGGTGCTCAGTGCTGGTGATTGGTGTCTGACTCTGAGGGTGTGCTATTCAAAGTAAGGGGAGAATATATGTTACAACACAATAGGGCATAGCGTAAGTTTATAGGTTGTTGGACATTCGGTGCTCAGTACTGGTGGTTGGTGTCTGACTCTGAGGGTGTTCTAGTCTCAGGAAGGGAAGAATATATGTTACAACACAATATGGCATAGAGTAAGTTTATAGGTTGTTGGACATTCGGTGCTCAGTACTGGTGGTTGGTGTCTGACTCTGAGGGTGTGCTTTTCAAAGTAAAGGAATAATATATGTTACAACACAATAGGGCATAGCGTAAGTTTATAGGTTGTTGGACATTCGGTGCTCAGTACTGGTGGTTGGTGTCTGACTCTGAGGGTGTGCTATTCAAATTAAGGGGATAATATATGTTACAACACAATAGGGAATAGCGTAAGTTTATAGGTTGTTGGACATTCGGTGCTCAGTACTGGTGGTTGGTGTCTGACTCTGAGGGTGTGCTATTCAAAGTAAGGGGATAATATATGTTACAACACAATAGGGCATAGCGTAAGTTTATAGGTTGTTGGACATTTGGTGCTCAGTGCTGGTGATTTGTGTCTGACTCTGAGGGTGTGCTATTCAAAGTAAGGGGAGAATATATGTTACAACACAATAGGGCATAGCGTAAGTTTATAGGTTGTTGGACATTTGGTGCTCAGTGCTGGTGATTGGTGTCTGACTCTGAGGGTGTGCTATTCAAAGTAAGGGGAGAATATATGTTACAACACAATAGGGCATAGCGTAACTTTATAGGTTGTTGGACATTTGGTGCTCAGTGCTGGTGATTGGTGTCTGACTCTGAGGGTGTGCTATTCAAAGTAAGGGGAGAATATATGTTACAACACAATATATCATAGCGTAAGTTTATAGGTTGTTGGACATTCGGTGCTCAGTACTGGTGGTTGGTGTCTGACTCTGAGGGTGTGCTATTCAAAGTAAGGGGAGAATATATGTTAAAAAACAATAGGGCATAACGTAAGTTTATAGGTTGTTGGACATTCGGTGCTCAGTACTGGTGGTTGGTGTCTGACTCTGAGGGTGTTCTAGTCTCAGGAAGGGAAGAATATATGTTACAACACAATAGGGCATAGCGTAAGTTTATAGGTTGTTGGACATTCAGTGCTCAGAACTGGTGGTTGGTGTCTGACTCTGAGGGTGTGCTATTCAAAGTAAGGGGATAATATATGTTACAACACAATAGGGCATAGCGTAAGTTTATAGGTTGTTGGACATTCGGTCCTCAGTACTGGTGGTTGGTGTCTGACTCTGAGGGTGTGCTATTCAAAGTAAGGGGATAATATATGTTACAACACAATAGGGCATAGCGTAAGTTTATAGGTTGTTGGACATTCGGTGCTCAGTACTGGTGGTTGGTGTCTGACTCTGAGGGTGTGCTATTCAAAGTAAGGGGAGAATATATGTTACAACACAATAGGGCATAGCGTAAGTTTATAGGTTGTTGGACATTTGGTTCTCAGTGCTGGTGATTGGTGTCTGACTCTGAGGGTGTGCTATTCAAAGTAAGGGGAGAATATATGTTACAACACAATAGGGCATAGCGTAAGTTTATAGGTTGTTGGACATTTGGTGCTCAGTGCTGGTGATTGGTGTCTGACTCTGAGGGTGTGCTATTCAAAGTAAGGGGAGAATATATGTTACAACACAATAGGGCATAGCGTAAGTTTATAGGTTGTTGGACATTTGGTGCTCAGTACTGGTGATTGGTGTCTGACTCTGAGGGTGTGCTATTCAAAGTAAGGGGAGAATATATGTTACAACACAATAGGGCATAGCGTAAGTTTATAGGTTGTTGGACATTCGGTGCTCAGTACTGGTGGTTGGTGTCTGACTCTGAGGGTGTGCTATTCAAAGTAAGGGGAGAATATATGTTACAACACAATAGGGCATAGCGTAAGTTCATAGGTTGTTGGACATTCGGTGCTCAGTACTGGTGGTTGGTGTCTGACTCTGATGGTGTTCTAGTCTCAGGAAGGGAAGAATATATGTTACAACACAATAGGGCATAGCGTAAGTTTATAGGTTGTTGGACATTCGGTGCTCAGTACCGGTGGTTGGTGTCTGACTCTGAGGGTGTGCTATTCAAAGTTAGGGGAGAATATATGTTACAACACAATAGGGCATAGCGTAAGTTTATAGGTTGATGGACATTCGGTGCTCAGTACTGGTGATTGGTGTCTGACTCTGAGGGTGTGCTATTCAAAGTAAGGGGAGAATATATGTTACAACACAATAGGGCATATCGTAAGTTTATAGGTTGTTGGACATTCGGTGCTCAGTACTGGTGGTTGGTGTCTGACTCTGAGGGTGTTCTAGTCTCAGGAAGGGAAGAATATATGTTACAACACAATAGGGCATAACGTTAGTTTATAGGTTGTTGGACATTCGGTGCTCAGTACTGGTGGTTGGTGTCTGACTCTGAGGGTGTGCTATTCAAAGTAAGGGGAGAATATATGTTACAACACAATAGGGCATAGCGTAAGTTTATAGGTTGATGGACATTCGGTGCTCAGTACTGGTGATTGGTGTCTGACTCTGAGGGTGTGCTATTCAAAGTAAGGGGAGAATATATGTTACAACACAATAGGGCATATCGTAAGTTTATAGGTTGTTGGACATTCGGTGCTCAGTACTGGTGGTTGGTGTCTGACTCTGAGGGTGTTCTAGTCTCAGGAAGGGAAGAATATATGTTACAACACAATAGGGCATAACGTAAGTTTATAGGTTGTTGGACATTCGGTGCTCAGTACTGGTGGTTGGTTTCTGACTCTGAGGGTGTGCTATTCAAAGTAAGGGGAGAATATATGTTACAACACAATAGGGCATAGCGTAAGTTTATAGGTTGTTGGACATTCGGTGCTCAGTACTGGTGGTTGGTGTCTGACTCTGAGGGTGTGCTATTCAAAGTAAGGGGATAATATATGTTACAACACAATAGGGCATAGCGTAAGTTTATAGGTTGTTGGACATTCGGTGCTCAGTACTGGTGGTTGGTGTCTGACTCTGAGGGTGTGCTATTCAAAGTAAGGGGAGAATATATGTTACAACACAATACGACATAGCGTAAGTTTATAGGTTGTTGGACATTCGGTGCTCAGTACTGGTGGTTGGTGTCTGACTCTGAGGGTGTTCTAGTCTCAGGAAGGGAAGAATATATGTTACAACACAATAGGGCATAACGTAAGTTTATAGGTTGTTGGACATTCGGTGCTCAGTACTGGTGGTTGGTGTCTGAGTCTGAGGGTGTGCTATTCAAAGTAAGGGGAGAATATATGTTACAACACAATAGGGCATAGCGTAAGTTTATAGTTTGTTGGACATTTGGTTCTCAGTGCTGGTGATTGGTGTCTGACTCTGAGGGTGTGCTATTCAAAGTAAGGGGAGAATATATGTTACAACACAATAGGGCATAGCGTAAGTTTATAGGTTGTTGGACATTTGGTGCTCAGTGCTGGTGATTGGTGTCTGACTCTGAGGGTGTGCTATTCAAAGTAAGGGGAGAATATATGTTACAACACAATAGGGCATAGCGTAAGTTTATAGGTTGTTGGACATTTGGTGCTCAGTACTGGTGATTGGTGTCTGACTCTGAGGGTGTGCTATTCAAAGTAAGGGGAGAATATATGTTACAACACAATAGGGCATAGCGTAAGTTTATAGGTTGTTGGACATTCGGTGCTCAGTACTGGTGGTTGGTGTCTGACTCTGAGGGTGTGCTATTCAAAGTAAGGGGAGAATATATGTTACAACACAATAGGGCATAGCGTAAGTTTATAGGTTGTTGGACATTCGGTGCTCAGTACTGGTGGTTGGTGTCTGACTCTGATGGTGTTCTAGTCTCAGGAAGGGAAGAATATATGTTACAACACAATAGGGCATAGCGTAAGTTTATAGGTTGTTGGACATTCGGTGCTCAGTACCGGTGGTTGGTGTCTGACTCTGAGGGTGTGCTATTCAAAGTTTGGGGAGAATATATGTTACAACACAATAGGGCATAGCGTAAGTTTATAGGTTGTTGGACATTCGGTGCTCAGTACTGGTGATTGGTGTCTGACTCTGTGGGTGTGCTATTCAAAGTAAGGGGAGAATATATGTTACAACACAATAGGGCATATCGTAAGTTTATAGGTTGTTGGACATTCGGTGCTCAGGACTGGTGGTTGGTTTCTGACTCTGAGGGTGTTCTAGTCTCAGGAAGGGAAGAATATATGTTACAACACAATAGGGCATAACGTAAGTTTATAGGTTGTTGGACATTCGGTGCTCAGTACTGGTGGTTGGTGTCTGACTCTGAGGGTGTGCTATTCAAAGTAAGGGGAGAATATATGTTACAACACAATAGGGCATAGCGTAAGTTTATAGGTTGTTGGACATTCGGTGCTCAGTACTGGTGGTTGGTGTCTGACTCTGAGGGTGTGCTATTCAAAGTAAGGGGATAATATATGTTACAACACAATAGGGCATAGCGTAAGTTTATAGGTTGTTGGACATTCGGTGCTCAGTACTGGTGGTTGGTGTCTGACTCTGAGGGTGTGCTATTCAAAGTAAGGGGAGAATATATGTTACAACACAATAGGGCATAGCGTAAGTTTATAGGTTGTTGGACATTCGGTGCTCAGTACTGGTGGTTGGTGTCTGACTCTGAGGGTGTTCTAGTCTCAGGAAGGGAAGAATTTATGTTACAACACAATAGGGCATAACGTAAGTTTATAGGTTGTTGGACATTCGGTGCTCAGTGCTGGTGATTGGTGTCTGACTCTGAGGGTGTGCTATTCAAAGTAAGGGGAGAATATATGTTACAACACAATAGGGCATAGCGTAAGTTTATAGGTTGTTGGACATTAGGTGCTCAGTACTGGTGGTTGGTGTCTGACTCTGATGGTGTTCTAGTCTCAGGAAGGGAAGAATATATGTTACAACACAATAGGGCATAGCGTAAGTTTATAGGTTGTTGGACATTCGGTGCTCAGTACCGGTGGTTGGTGTCTGACTCTGAGGGTGTGCTATTCAAAGTAAGGGGAGAATATATGTTACAACACAATAGGGCATAGCGTAAGTTTATAGGTTGTTGGACATTCGGTGCTCAGTACTGGTGGTTGGTGTCTGACTCTGAGGGTGTGCTATTCAAAGTAAGGGGATAATATATGTTACAACACAATAGGGCATAGCGTAAGTTTATAGGTTGTTGGACATTCGGTGCTCAGTACTGGTGGTTGTTGTCTGACTCTGAGGGTGTGCTATTCAAAGTAAGGGGAGAATATATGTTACAACACAATACGGCATAGCGTAAGTTTATAGGTTGTTGGACATTCGGTGCTCAGTACTGGTGGTTGGTGTCTGACTCTGAGGGTGTTCTAGTCTCAGGAAGGGAAGAATATATGTTACAACACAATAGGGCATAACGTAAGTTTATAGGTTGTTGGACATTCGGTGCTCAGTACTGGTGGTTGGTGTCTGACTCTGAGGGTGTGCTATTCAAAGTAAGGGGAGAATATATGTTACAACACAATAGGGCATAGCGTAAGTTTATAGGTTGTTGGACATTCGGTGCTCAGTACTGGTGGTTGGTGTCTGACTCTGAGGGTGTTCTAGTCTCAGGAAGGGAAGAATATATGTTACAACACAATAGGGCATATCGTAAGTTTATAGGTTGTTGGACATTCAGTGCTCAGTACTGGTGGTTGGTGTCTGACTCTGAGGGTGTGCTATTCAAAGTAAGGGGATAATATATGTTACAACACAATAGGGCATAGCGTAAGTTTATAGGTTGTTGGACATTCGGTCCTCAGTACTGGTGGTTGGTGTCTGACTCTGAGGGTGTGCTATTCAAAGTAAGGGGATAATATATGTTACAACACAATAGGGCATAGCGTAAGTTTATAGGTTGTTGGACATTCGGTGCTCAGTACTGGTGGTTGGTGTCTGACTCTGAGGGTGTGCTATTCAAAGTAAGGGGAGAATATATGTTACAACACAATAGGGCATAGCGTAAGTTTATAGTTTGTTGGACATTTGGTTCTCAGTGCTGGTGATTGGTGTCTGACTCTGAGGGTGTGCTATTCAAAGTAAGGGGAGAATATATGTTACAACACAATAGGGCATAGCGTAAGTTTATAGGTTGTTGGACATTTGGTGCTCAGTGCTGGTGATTGGTGTCTGACTCTGAGGGTGTGCTATTCAAAGTAAGGGGAGAATATATGTTACAACACAATAGGGCATAGCGTAAGTTTATAGGTTGTTGGACATTTGGTGCTCAGTACTGGTGATTGGTGTCTGACTCTGAGGGTGTGCTATTCAAAGTAAGGGGAGAATATATGTTACAACACAATAGGGCATAGCGTAAGTTTATAGGTTGTTGGACATTCGGTGCTCAGTACTGGTGGTTGGTGTCTGACTCTGAGGGTGTGCTATTCAAAGTAAGGGGAGAATATATGTTACAACACAATAGGGCATAGCGTAAGTTTATAGGTTGTTGGACATTCGGTGCTCAGTACTGGTGGTTGGTGTCTGACTCTGAGGGTGTTCTAGTCTCAGGAAGGGAAGAATATATGTTACAACACAATAGGGCATAGCGTAAGTTTATAGGTTGTTGGACATTCGGTGCTCAGTACCGGTGGTTGGTGTCTGACTCTGAGGGTGTGCTATTCAAAGTTAGGGGAGAATATATGTTACAACACAATAGGGCATAGCGTAAGTTTATAGGTTGTTGGACATTCGGTGCTCAGTACTGGTGATTGGTGTCTGACTCTGAGGGTGTGCTATTCAAAGTAAGGGGAGAATATATGTTACAACACAATAGGGCATAGCGTAAGTTTATAGGTTGTTGGACATTCGGTGCTCAGTACTGGTGGTTGGTGTCTGACTCTGAGGGTGTGCTATTCAAAGTAAGGGGATAATATATGTTACAACACAATAGGGCATAGCGTAAGTTTATAGGTTGTTGGACATTCGGTGCTCAGTACTGGTGATTGGTGTCTGACTCTGAGGGTGTGCTATTCAAAGTAAGGGGAGAATATATGTTACAACACAATACGGCATAGCGTAAGTTTATAGGTTGTTGGACATTCGGTGCTCAGTACTGGTGGTTGGTGTCTGACTCTGAGGGTGTTCTAGTCTCAGGAAGGGAAGAATATATGTTACAACACAATAGGGCATAACGTAAGTTTATAGGTTGTTGGACATTCGGTGCTCAGTGCTGGTGATTGGTGTCTGACTCTGAGGGTGTGCTATTCAAAGTAAGGGGAGAATATATGTTACAACACAATAGGGCATAGCGTAAGTTTATAGGTTGTTGGACATTAGGTGCTCAGTACTGGTGGTTGGTGTCTGACTCTGATGGTGTTCTAGTCTCAGGAAGGGAAGAATATATGTTACAACACAATAGGGCATAGCGTAAGTTTATAGGTTGCTGGACATTCGGTGCTCAGTACCGGTGGTTGGTGTCTGACTCTGAGGGTGTGCTATTCAAAGTAAGGGGAGAATATATGTTACAACACAATAGGGCATAGCGTAAGTTTATAGGTTGTTGGACATTCGGTGCTCAGTACTGGTGGTTGGTGTCTGACTCTGAGGGTGTGCTATTCAAAGTAAGGGGATAATATATGTTACAACACAATAGGGCATAGCGTAAGTTTATAGGTTGTTGGACATTCGGTGCTCAGTACTGGTGGTTGGTGTCTGACTCTGAGGGTGTGCTATTCAAAGTAAGGGGAGAATATATGTTACAACACAATACGGCATAGCGTAAGTTTATAGGTTGTTGGACATTCGGTGCTCAGTACTGGTGGTTGGTGTCTGACTCTGAGGGTGTTCTAGTCTCAGGAAGGGAAGAATATATGTTACAACACAATAGGGCATAACGTAAGTTTATAGGTTGTTGGACATTCGGTGCTCAGTACTGGTGGTTGGTGTCTGACTCTGAGGGTGTGCTATTCAAAGTAAGGGGAGAATATATGTTACAACACAATAGGGCATAGCGTAAGTTTATAGGTTGTTGGACATTCGGTGCTCAGTACTGGTGGTTGGTGTCTGACTCTGAGGGTGTTCTAGTCTCAGGAAGGGAAGAATATATGTTACAACACAATAGGGCATAGCGTAAGTTTATAGGTTGTTGGACATTCAGTGCTCAGTACTGGTGGTTGGTGTCTGACTCTGAGGGTGTGCTATTCAAAGTAAGGGGATAATATATGTTACAACACAATAGGGCATAGCGTAAGTTTATAGGTTGTTGGACATTCGGTCCTCAGTACTGGTGGTTGGTGTCTGACTCTGAGGGTGTGCTATTCAAAGTAAGGGGATAATATATGTTACAACACAATAGGGCATAGCGTAAGTTTATAGGTTGTTGGACATTCGGTGCTCAGTACTGGTGGTTGGTGTCTGACTCTGAGGGTGTGCTATTCAAAGTAAGGGGAGAATATATGTTACAACACAATAGGGCATAGCGTAAGTTTATAGTTTGATGGACATTTGGTTCTCAGTGCTGGTGATTGGTGTCTGACTCTGAGGGTGTGCTATTCAAAGTAAGGGGAGAATATATGTTACAACACAATAGGGCATAGCGTAAGTTTATAGGTTGTTGGACATTTGGTGCTCAGTGCTGGTGATTGGTGTCTGACTCTGAGGGTGTGCTATTCAAAGTAAGGGGAGAATATATGTTACAACACAATAGGGCATAGCGTAAGTTTATAGGTTGTTGGACATTTGGTTCTCAGTACTGGTGATTGGTGTCTGACTCTGAGGGTGTGCTATTCAAAGTAAGGGGAGAATATATGTTACAACACAATAGGGCATAGCGTAAGTTTATAGGTTGTTGGACATTCGGTGATCAGTACTGGTGGTTGGTGTCTGACTCTGAGGGTGTGCTATTCAAAGTAAGGGGAGAATATATGTTACAACACAATAGGGCATAGCGTAAGTTTATAGGTTGTTGGACATTCGGTGCTCAGTACTGGTGGTTGGTGTCTGACTCTGATGGTGTTCTAGTCTCAGGAAGGGAAGAATATATGTTACAACACAATAGGGCATAGCGTAAGTTTATAGGTTGTTGGACATTCGGTGCTCAGTACCGGTGGTTGGTGTCTGACTCTGAGGGTGTGCTATTCAAAGTTAGGGGAGAATATATGTTACAACACAATAGGGCATAGCGTAAGTTTATAGGTTGTTGGACATTCGGTGCTCAGTACTGGTGATTGGTGTCTGACTCTGAGGGTGTGCTATTCAAAGTAAGGGGAGAATATATGTTACAACACAATAGGGCATAGCGTAAGTTTATAGGTTGTTGGACATTCGGTGCTCAGTACTGGTGGTTGGTGTCTGACTCTGAGGGTGTGCTATTCAAAGTAAGGGGATAATATATGTTACAACACAATAGGGCATAGCGTAAGTTTATAGGTTGTTGGACATTTGGTGCTCAGTACTGGTGATTGGTGTCTGACTCTGAGGGTGTGCTATTCAAAGTAAGGGGAGAATATATGTTACAACACAATACGGCATAGCGTAAGTTTATAGGTTGTTGGACATTCGGTGCTCAGTACTGGTGGTTGGTGTCTGACTCTGAGGGTGTTCTAGTCTCAGGAAGGGAAGAATATATGTTACAACACAATAGGGCATAACGTAAGTTTATAGGTTGTTGGACATTCGGTGCTCAGTACTGGTGGTTGGTGTCTGACTCTGAGGGTGTGCTATTCAAAGTAAGGGGAGAATATATGTTACAACACAATAGGGCATAGCGTAAGTTTATAGGTTGTTGGACATTCGGTGCTCAGTACTGGTGGTTGGTGTCTGACTCTGAGGGTGTTCTAGTCTCAGGAAGGGAAGAATATATGTTACAACACAATAGGGCATAGCGTAAGTTTATAGGTTGTTGGACATTCAGTGCTCAGTACTGGTGGTTGGTGTCTGACTCTGAGGGTGTGCTATTCAAAGTAAGGGGATAATATATGTTACAACACAATAGGGCATAGCGTAAGTTTATAGGTTGTTGGACATTCGGTCCTCAGTACTGGTGGTTGGTGTCTGACTCTGAGGGTGTGCTATTCAAAGTAAGGGGATAATATATGTTACAACACAATAGGGCATAGCGTAAGTTTATAGGTTGTTGGACATTCGGTGCTCAGTACTGGTGGTTGGTGTCTGACTCTGAGGGTGTGCTATTCAAAGTAAGGGGAGAATATATGTTACAACACAATAGGGCATAGCGTAAGTTTATAGTTTGTTGGACATTTGGTTCTCAGTGCTGGTGATTGGTGTCTGACTCTGAGGGTGTGCTATTCAAAGTAAGGGGAGAATATATGTTACAACACAATAGGGCATAGCGTAAGTTTATAGGTTGTTGGACATTTGGTGCTCAGTGCTGGTGATTGGTGTCTGACTCTGAGGGTGTGCTATTCAAAGTAAGGGGAGAATATATGTTACAACACAATAGGGCATAGCGTAAGTTTATAGGTTGTTGGACATTTGGTGCTCAGTACTGGTGATTGGTGTCTGACTCTGAGGGTGTGCTATTCAAAGTAAGGGGAGAATATATGTTACAACACAATAGGGCATAGCGTAAGTTTATAGGTTGTTGGACATTCGGTGATCAGTACTGGTGGTTGGTGTCTGACTCTGAGGGTGTGCTATTCAAAGTAAGGGGAGAATATATGTTACAACACAATAGGGCATAGCGTAAGTTTATAGGTTGTTGGACATTCGGTGCTCAGTACTGGTGGTTGGTGTCTGACTCTGATGGTGTTCTAGTCTCAGGAAGGGAAGAATATATGTTACAACACAATAGGGCATAGCGTAAGTTTATAGGTTGTTGGACATTCGGTGCTCAGTACCGGTGGTTGGTGTCTGACTCTGAGGGTGTGCTATTCAAAGTTAGGGGAGAATATATGTTACAACACAATAGGGCATAGCGTAAGTTTATAGGTTGTTGGACATTCGGTGCTCAGTACTGGTGATTGGTGTCTGACTCTGAGGGTGTGCTATTCAAAGTAAGGGGAGAATATATGTTACAACACAATAGGGCATAGCGTAAGTTTATAGGTTGTTGGACATTCGGTGCTCAGTACTGGTGGTTGGTGTCTGACTCTGAGGGTGTGCTATTCAAAGTAAGGGGATAATATATGTTACAACACAATAGGGCATAGCGTAAGTTTATAGGTTGTTGGACATTCGGTGCTCAGTACTGGTGATTGGTGTCTGACTCTGAGGGTGTGCTATTCAAAGTAAGGGGAGAATATATGTTACAACACAATACGGCATAGCGTAAGTTTATAGGTTGTTGGACATTCGGTGCTCAGTACTGGTGGTTGGTGTCTGACTCTGAGGGTGTTCTAGTCTCAGGAAGGGAAGAATATATGTTACAACACAATAGGGCATAGCGTAAGTTTATAGGTTGTTGGACATTCGGTGCTCAGTGCTGGTGATTGGTGTCTGACTCTGAGGGTGTGCTATTCAAAGTAAGGGGAGAATATATGTTACAACACAATAGGGCATAGCGTAAGTTTATAGGTTGTTGGACATTTGGTGCTCAGTACTGGTGATTGGTGTCTGACTCTGAGGGTGTGCTATTCAAAGTAAGGGGAGAATATATGTTACAACACAATAGGGCATAGCGTAAGTTTATAGGTTGTTGGACATTCGGTGCTCAGTACTGGTGGTTGGTGTCTGACTCTGAGGGTGTGCTATTCAAAGTAAGGGGAGAATATATGTTACAACACAATAGGGCATAGCGTAAGTTTATAGGTTGTTGGACATTAGGTGCTCAGTACTGGTGGTTGGTGTCTGACTCTGATGGTGTTCTAGTCTCAGGAAGGGAAGAATATATGTTACAACACAATAGGGCATAGCGTAAGTTTATAGGTTGTTGGACATTCGGTGCTCAGTACCGGTGGTTGGTGTCTGACTCTGAGGGTGTGCTATTCAAAGTAAGGGGAGAATATATGTTAAAACACAATAGGGCATAGCGTAAGTTTATAGGTTGGTGGACATTCGGTGCTCAGTACTGGTGATTGGTGTCTGACTCTGAGGGTGTGCTATTCAAAGTAAGGGGAGAATTTATGTTACAACACAATACGGCATAGCGTAAGTTTATAGGTTGTTGGACATTCGGTGCTCAGTACTGGTGGTTGGTGTCTGACTCTGAGGGTGTTCTAGTCTCAGGAAGGGAAGAATATATGTTACAACACAATAGGGCATAGCGTAAGTTTATAGGTTGTTGGACATTCGGTGCTCAGTACTGGTGGTTGGTGTCTGACTCTGAGGGTGTGCTATTCAAAGTAAGGGGATAATATATGTTACAACACAATAGGGCATAGCTAAAGTTTATAGGTTGTCGGACATTCGGTGCTCAGTACTGGTGGTTGGTGTCTGACTCTGAGGGTGTGCTATTCAAAGTAAGGGGATAATATATGTTACAACACAATAGGGCATAGCGTAAGTTTATAGGTTGTTGAACATTCGGTGATCAGTACTTGTGGTTGGTGTGTGACTCTGAGGGTGTGCTATTCAAAGTAAGGGGAGAATATATGTTACAACACAATAGGGCATAGCGTAAGTTTATAGGTTGTTGGACATTCGGTGCTCAGTACTGGTGGTTGGTGTCTGACTCTGAGGGTGTGCTATTCAAAGTAAGGGGAGAATATATTTTAAAACACAATAGGGCACAGCGTAAGTTTATAGGTTGTTGGACATTCGGTGCTCAGTACTGGTGGTTGGTGTCTGACTCTGAGGGTGTTCTAGTCTCAGGAAGGGAAGAATATATGTTACAACACTATAGGGCATAGCGTAAGTTTATAGGTTGTTGGACATTCGGTGCTCAGTACTGGTGGTTGGTGTCTGACTCTGAGGGTGTGCTATTCAAAGTAAGGGGATAATATATGTTACAACACAATAGGGCATAGCGTAAGTTTATAGGTTGTTGGACATTAGGTGCTCAGTACTGGTGGTTGGTGTCTGACTCTGAAGGTGTGCTATTCAAAGTAAGGGGATAATATATGTTACAACACAATAGGGCATAGCGTAAGTTTATAGGTTGTTGGACATTCGGTGCTCAGTACTGGTGGTTGGTGTCTGACTCTGAGGGTGTGCTATTCAAAGTAAGGGGAGAATATATGTTACAACACAATAGGGCATAGCGTAAGTTTATAGGTTGTTGGACATTTGGTGCTCAGTGCTGGTGATTGGTGTCTGACTCTGAGGGTGTGCTATTCAAAGTAAGGGGAGAATATATGTTACAACACAATAGGGCATAGCGTAAGTTTATAGGTTGTTGGACATTTGGTGCTCAGTGCTGGTGGTTGGTGTCTGACTCTGAGGGTGTGCTATTCAAAGTAAGGGGAGAATATATGTTACAACACAATAGGGCATAGCGTAAGTTTATAGGTTGTTGGACATTTGGTGCTCAGTGCTGGTGATTTGTGTCTGACTCTGAGGGTGTGCTATTCAAAGTAAGGGGAGAATATATGTTACAACACAATAGGACATAGCGTAAGTTTATAGGTTGTTGGACATTTGGTGCTCAGTGCTGGTGATTGGTGTCTGAATCTGAGGGTGTGCTATTCAAAGTAAGGGGAGAATATATGTTACAACACAATAGGGCATAACGTAAGTTTAGAGGTTGTTGGACATTTGGTGCTCAGTGCTGGTGATTGGTGTCTGACTCTGAGGGTGTGCTATTCAAAGTAAGGGGAGAATATATGTTACAACACAATAGGGCATAGCGTAAGTTTATAGGTTGTTGGACATTTGGTGCTCAGTGCTGGTGATTGGTGTCTGACTCTGAGGGTGTGCTATTCAAAGTAAGGGGAGAATATATGTTACAACACAATAGGGCATAGCGTAACTTTATAGGTTGTTGGACATTTGGTGCTCAGTGCTGGTGATTGGTGTCTGACTCTGAGGGTGTGCTATTCAAAGTAAGGGGAGAATATATGTTACAACACAATAGGGCATAGCGTAAGTTTATAGGTTGTTGGACATTCGGTGCTCAGTACTGGTGGTTGGTGTCTGACTCTGAGGGTGTGCTATTCAAAGTAAGGGGAGAATATATGTTAAAACACAATAGGGCATAGCGTAAGTTTATAGGTTGTTGGACATTCGGTGCTTAGTACTGGTGGTTGGTTTCTGACTCTGAGGGTGTTCTAGTCTCATGAAGGGAAGAATATATGTTACAACACAATAGGGCATAGCGTAAGTTTATAGGTTGTTGGACATTTGGTGCTCAGTACTGGTGGTTGGTGTCTGACTCTGAGGGTGTGCTATTCAAAGTAAGGGGATAATATATGTTACAACACAATAGGGCATAGCGTAAGTTTATAGGTTGTTGGACATTCGGTGCTCAGTACTGGTGGTTGGTGTCTGACTCTGAGTGTGTGCTATTCAAAGTAAGGGGATAATATATGTTACAACACAATAGGGCATAGCGTAAGTTTATAGGTTGTTGGACATTCGGTGCTCAGTACTGGTGGTTGGTGTCTGACTCTGAGGGTGTGCTATTCAAAGTAAGGGGAGAATATATGTTACAACACAATAGGGCATAGCGTAAGTTTATAGGTCGTTGGACATTTGGTGCTCAGTGCTGGTGATTGGTGTCTGACTTTGAGGGTGTGCTATTCAAAGTAAGGGGAGAATATATGTTACAACACAATAGGGCATAGCGTAAGTTTATAGGTTGTTGGACATTTGGTGCTCAGTGCTGGTGATTGGTGTCTGACTCTGAGGGTGTGCTATTCAAAGTAAGGGGATAATATATGTTACAACACAATAGGGCATAGCGTAAGTTTATAGGTTGTTGGACATTTGGTGCTCAGTGCTGGTGATTGGTGTCTGACTCTGAGGGTGTGCTATTCAAAGTAAGGGGATAATATATGTTACAACACAATAGGGCATAGCGTAAGTTTATAGGTTGTTGGACATTTGGTGCTCAGTGCTTGTGATTGGTGTCTGACTCTGAGGGTGTGCTATTCAAAGTAAGGGGAGAATATATGTTACAACACAATAGGGCATAGCGTAAGTTTATAGGTTGTTGGACATTCGGTGCTCAGTACTGGTGGTTGGTGTCTGACTCTGAGGGTGTTCTAGTCTCAGGAAGGGAAGAATATATGTTACAACACAATAGGGCATAACGTAAGTTTATAGGTTGTTGGACATTCGGTGCTCAGTACTGGTGGTTGGTGTCTGACTCTGAGGGTGTTCTAGTCTCAGGAAGGGAAGAAGACGTCGTATAACATAAGACAACAAAAAGTTAGTTCATAAGTTGTTTGAACATTCACTGCCCAACATGTTGGATGTTGGTGCCTGACTCTGAGGGTGTGTTTCTATAAGGAAGGGAAGAAGATGTGTTATAACATATGGCAGCAGAACGTAAGTAGAAACGTTGTTGAGACATTAAGTGACCAGTGCTTGTGGCTGGTGTCTGACTCTGGTGTGCTACTTTAAGAATCTACTAACGTTCTGCTGTCTTGTGTTATAAGTCGTTGAGACAGTTAGTCCTCAGTGCTGGTGGGTGGTGTCTGACTCTGAGGGTGTGCTACTATAACAATAGGAAGCAGATTTTATAGCATATGACGTAAGAACGTTGGTTGATAAGTTGTTTAGATATTCTGTGCTCAGTGCTGGTGGATGGTGTCTGACTCTGAGGGTGTGCTACTCTAAGTAAGGGAAGCAGATTTTATAGCATATGGCGGCAGAATGCTGGTTGATAAGTAGTTGAGACATTCTGTGCTAAGTGCTGTTGTTGGATGTTGGTGCCTGACTCTGAGGGTGTGCTACTCTAAGTAAGGGAAACAGTTGTGTTATAACAGTTTGTTATTATTTGGTCCTGACCACTCTCAAATCTGGATGTGACGAATTGTTGTTTTCATCTACGAATTATGAAATATAAACTAAGAATTGTGAAATGCCTAACAACGAGTGAACGAATCTATAAAAAGTTCATAAAACTCGCCGGTCTCAGCATGACGGCTTGTGTGTAAGTCATGTAACCAGGCGAGAAAAAGCACGATCTGCACGTGCACGATGTATATTTCCAAACCCATCAATGTCAGGTTTAGCCAGACAGGGCTGTTTTAGAGAGAACTTTTCTGCTGCTTCCGCTGGTACGTGTGGTTGGTGTCTGACTCCCCCCCCCCCCCCCCCCCCCCCCCCCCCCACAAATTTTAGGGAATTTCTTTTTTTTTGCTCTCTATTCCAAGTGTTTTTCAACCTGAAAGACATTCGAATAACTTTGTGAGAAAACAAAACAATTTTCACTTATAGGAAATTCTGATTATGTACATAACGTTTGCATATAAGTAACAAGTATCGTGTCTAACGTATCTAAATAGACACTGACAATAACCCAACTGGCTCTATATACTTTGTAAGAAGTGAAGAAATTCTGATAGTGCAAGTGGATGCTTTAGTATATCGCATACTGCAAGTATACTAGTATAAGTATTGCAACGTTTGCTAACGTACCTTTAGAGTATGTGAAAGTTTAGGTACGAAACTGTATTAACAGTAGCGGCGAATGTCAAATGCAAACATCATGTAACCATCACCAAGAACGTAATGAAGAGTTTGCAATGGCACTTGCTAGTCAAAGTCGAACACTTTCACTCTGCGTTGACCTTGCCCTTCGATGTTGACATCATGCCGATCGCGAGTCAACAACGTCACTGTCCGACTGTTCTCTCTACTGTACCGGAGGCCACGATTGTACAGTCATAACGCGTCGGTTGTGGCTGTTCATCCACACCTCAAACCTTGTCACTGTTGCTTGATTCTTTCAGTAGATTATATCTCAAACTTGGAAATTGTAATATCTAATGACATTCCACCACAAGTAAACAACGGCAACTAGGCCAACAGTAAAGACTATTCAGCGGCGAGTCGACCGACAGCAAGGCGAGTTGACTATAAGATTAATGTGAATGTTTGCATTAACAATAATACCTTGCACAACATAACATAACATAACAAATACAGTTCATTTGCATAAATCTTTTGGTTCATTTGTACAGTCCACTTTTGATTTATTCAACTGAATCTAATGAACTACATTATTTCGTCGTCAATACGCAATAGGAGTTGCAAATAAGCGTTCGGGGTAGCTCTTGCGCAGTTTACGTCAATCATAACACAATCGGTTATTGAAACCGGTTTCGGTTACGTGGAATTGTTTCCCATATGACAGGTAGTAAAATTAAGCGGTGTGACGAATCCGCGTATAAAAACGTGTGTAATAAATAAAATACCACACTCGGTCTCATTAGATACGAATTATACGAAACTCGTGACCTTCCTATGGTATCTGACCTCGCTTTCGCTCGGTCAGATACCTTCGGAAGGACATCCGTTTCGTATCATTCGTATCTGATGAGACCTCGTGTAGCATTCTCTATTTACAACACCTACATATCATTTCTCCGACTGTACTATGGCATTTTGTCTCAAATCGTCCCCAATGCAGTTGCGATATAGATCTTGTCGGCCATTATGACATTCAGTTGACCCGCAGTGTTCCATATCCAGGTTACAGGGCCTCTGGCGAGAACGAATACCGTGTCGGGTATGGTAGGGTCTATATATATATATATATCTTTTAATCACTGTTTCTAAGCGATAAACGCCCCTGTGTTGTTGATAGGTTACAATTTGCAGTGGAAATACATACTTCCTTACTCAGGCGACCTTCGTGCCGTGTTTTGTTTTTCAATAACAATAACTCACTCACCCACTCCTTACTCATGGCATAACTCGTGCCAGTATCAATCATTGCTTAAAACAAAGTTGTGTAAACATTAGTTCCATTACATCATGATATGATTTTATCGGTGTCTCCAATAGGTTACGTATTGTCTTTTTACCCTCCAATAGTTTCTACCTAATGTTCAACCTCCAATAGTATCGTGTGTTGTAGTTCTGGGTACATCAACAAAACGCAACCATTGTTAAAAATGTTAAGTGCAATAGATACCTTTTTCAAATAACCATCTTCATCAAAGACGTACAGAAGAACAAAACACAGTTCAAAATGTTTATTTAGAATGACAGCGCCACAACTGTACCATCAGGCAAATCGAGTTTTATGTTCCTTTTCGTCGTCGCGGCGCTCGATGTTGACGTCATAGGAGGTACGACATCCGTCGTGGTGGTGGCTGTGCAGGTGGCACTGGCTGGTCTGGTGACGGTACAGGGGATCTTTCCCCTAATCACGTCACTGACACGATCTTCCATCTCTGATGATGTTCTCTATAAAGGGGAAATGATATAAAATACAAATGTTTAACAGGGTTTTAGCATTTATCATTACTTTAAATAATATTATAATTTGATACAAGGACAACTGAAAACGTTTTATATGCTTTCCCGTTACATAGCATATGTTGCACTAATACATTACAATTTCTAAAGTAAATATACAACCTTTGACCTAACTTTTAAAAAATAAATCTTGTTTCAGTTACTATTTGGTAAGTAAATTACCTTGTAGCTTCTTATAGCGAGAGATCTGTGGCCGGAGCGTTCAGCAATCAGTTGTTCATCTATTCCAGAGTCATACAACCGAGTTGCCGCCGTTGCCCTCAGAGAATGGTTACTGTAGAAGCCATACTTGAAAAGACCGATATAAGGGTCGAACTGAACTCATCGTATTGTATTAAAGAAGATTGATCCAGTCAAAACCATCTGATGTTTACTCTTTTCTATATATATATATATATATATATATATATATATATATATATATATATATATATACACCCACGCCTTTACAGTAAAGGCATTGCTCATCTGTGTCCATGTTAATTGGTTCAAGTCATTACATATACCCAACTATTATTTAAGCATCACTTCATTTCATATTTATCCAGCACTGTATCACAGTATGGTTCACTAGTACCAGCTAATGTCCGCAGGTTAGATGGTCATTTCCCTAGATGCAATGTCGACTATAAACACGTGTATGCACAGATACATTTGATTTGTAGGTGGATGCTTGACAACCTTCCGAAATCGCTGTATAAACAGAACATTACAACTAAAACGAACTAACTCGCTCATGCATATGAATCATTCTTGAAGTTGGTGTTACAGAGAAGAACATGATATTTATGCATGATCAACTTCTTTATTCAACGTATGCTTGATATGTTATGTCAATATATTGTCAAGATACAGTATGTCTTTCCATAAGTTTATTTTACAGATTTATATGAATCGACCATGATATTGTGTAAATGAATAATAAAACGACCTCGACCTAATTGTTTTTTTAAACTCTCGCCCTAGTGAAACTTAAAATACTGGATGTCCTTGTAACACTCTGGAAAAAAGTAAATGATTAAAATAATTCCATTAACCTAGACTGGATTGTCGTATCATCTGACATCTAGCTCTGAGTCTTTACATGACATGTTCAATATAAAGCTCTTGGTCTATGACGTAGGCCATGTTTCGGCAGTCTTCCGTCATTTCACTTTTGAGAGTTTCGATTTTTCGCAAGAACTACTGCATCCACAAGGCTGATATTTGATGAGCATGCACTTCGCATCTAGGGGCTAGGGGCATCAATGTTTATACATTATTGTCCTGACCCACCCATAAATATAGACGTGTCAATAATTAGTCTTGTTCAAATAGTTAAGAACTAACAATAGTGCAATGTCTGGTGAGCTACATAGCCAATTGTATATATTGTTTTTCTATTTTGAAAACATCACATATATACTCGTATATATAGTTCAAGTGCCAGCATTTTACAATTACTAAGCATGTACATTATTATATGTATGTATACGATTTGTTTTTACTTCTTATGGCAAATGAATAATACATCCGTACTTCCCGTGTACAGGTACCCGTTTAAACAGCTTAGTGAACTGAGTGCAATGTTGATGAAGTGTCTTACCCATGAACACAACACAGTGTGAGTCCATTGTTAAAAAGTGTTGGTTTCTCAGCCGGGACTCGAACCGAACGTTAGGGGAGAGGTCAGCAGGCCTACGACTACACCACTTTGCTATTGAATATTGTAAAAACATCAATAAACAATTATATATGCACATTTGTATATATTTTGTTATGCTAATGTTATGCTATGTCCATTTGGACAATTTCACGTTATGAAACGTGCCGCTCTCAGCAAGACGGCTGATGTTAATGTTATGTAACCAGAATAGAAGATCACGATTTGCACGTGAATCATGTCTATTTCAAAACCCATCAGTGTCAGGTTTAGGGAGACAGGACTGTTTCAGAGAGAACTTTGCTTCAGCGTTTGGACTTAGAAATGAGTTAGAAAGCAATATAAATAATAATTGAACTTATTTTTATTTTAAAAACTAAATTCTCTTCATTTTGTATGTATTTAACATATTCAAAATGTATCTGTGTTGTGTATTAAATACAAAATAAATAAAAATTATAGTTATTGATTGTATACATGTATTTGAAATAAGGAGATAGTTCAGGAATGTGTCTGTCTGTTCGTCCTTTAGTTTGTCCGTCCGACTGTGTACATATCTGTCCATAGCTTTGAGTGATGTGTTGGAGTCAATGAAAGTTATCATAATGAAATGCTTTGTAAATAGTGAAGTAAAAGCATCATGTTGAATTTGATTTGTATTAATTGATAGGAAATCATGGTGTCTGACTCTGAGGGTGTAGCATTATAAAGAAGGGAATAAAATGTGTTTTACACACAACATCGGAACGTTGGTTCATAAGTTAAATTGTTGAGAAATTCAGTGCTCAGTGCCGGGGTTGGTGTCTGACTCTGAGGGTGTTCTACTATAAGAATGGGAAGAAGACTTGTTTTTACACACGACATCGGGACGTTAGTTGATAAGTCGTTGAGACATTCAGTGTTCAGTGCTTGTGGCGGGTTCCTGGCTCTGAGGGTGTGCTGTTCAAAGTATAAGGGAAGAAGATATGTTACGACACAGGACGGCAGAACGTAAGTTGGTAAGTTGTTGGGACATTCGGTGCTCAGTGTTGATGGTTGGTGCCTGCATCTGAGGGTGTTCTACTCTAAGGAAACAAAGAAGATGTGTTATTATAACACACGGCAGCAGAACGTGAATTCATAAATCGTTGAGACAGTCAGTGCTCAGTGCTGGCGGGTGGTGTCTGACTCTGAGGGTGTGTTACTATAAGAAAGGGAAGAAGTTTTGTTATAACAGTTTGTATTTATTTGGTCCTGTCCACCCTCAAATATGTATGTGACAAAATATTTGTTTTCATCTACAAATAATGAACAATGAAGTAGGAATGACGCAATGCCTGATGAGCTACAGAGCCAACGGAAATTGTTTTAAACTTCCATCATCAATTCTTATTTTGATAACAGCAATTATATATTTCTGTTTTATATACTTTATTATGATGGTTTATCTATATTTGTGTGTAGTATATGTTGAGTTAGGCCTTGCAGTATTTCCCACGCTATGCCGTGCCAAGATAGTGGGTCGCTGCACCTGAAATGCATAGTGGGCCCATATTTCGTAGCACAGACATACTGCAAGGCTTGAATCAGGCAGTAATGGAGACTGGCAAAAAGTATTCCTTGTGTTTGGAAGTATGTCTATATTAATGTGTATGTATTATAATTGGTTTAAATATTGAGAAAAAATTTCACATTATTTGATGACAAAACATCAATAGATGATTTAAAGGTATATATTTTTAAATCAAATCTGTTATCAGTGAAAATAAGTTTCTCAGATCGAGTCCAGTTTCAAGACAATTTCATGTTATAAAACGTGCCGCTCTCTGTAAGACGACTGGCGTTTAGGTTATGAAACCAGACGAGAAGAGCACGAGCTGCACGTGCACGGTGTCTATTTCCAAAACCATCAATGTCAATTTTGGCGATACGGGGCAGTTTTATAGAACACTTTACTGTCAGTTTTATAATCTAGAAGGGTGATGGAAAATTAATTGTAAAATAAAGTTTGACCTTGTTTACCGAATGTATTATTACTAATTTATTTATCCATTATTTACTCAACAGACATTTTTTAAATGTGTATCTGTGGTTCATTAAATAAAAATAAATAAAATCTGTAGTAATGTAATTATTAGTGCAAATGTATTTAAAATAAGGAGATAGTTCAGGAACGTGTCTGTCTGTTCGTCCTATAGTTTGTCCGTCTGACTGTGTAATGTCTGTCCATAGCTTGGAGTGACGTAAATTAGAGAATGTTCTCATAATGAAATTTTTTGTAAATGGTGCAGTTAAAGCATAAGTGAAATTGTCGGGGACATAGAAATAACCTCCGTCCGTCTGTCCATCCATCCGTACGTAAGGACCAAAACTCAAAAAAACTAAATTGTATTTGGCTTTAATACGTTCCAACTCCCCACATGTGCTGTTTAACCTACAAATAAATGCATTCAGCTTGCATATTTATCCCCAAACTACAAATATATCATAATTACTAGTTTCCAATTAAAATTGAGTAACATCATTATGCATATGCAGAAACCGAAACTGCACGTGCCATTTACATGCACAATAGTTATGTGACCTATAAAACATTATCAACTCAAATTTGTCTTTTTGTCTGTTATAAATAATATTCCAAAATCATTGTGCATTGTCCAGTTTTCGATCAGAAATCACTACTTTTACCATCATATCGTCAATATGCAGAGTCTACTATCGTCAAAATGATAGTTTTCGGTAACAGTCGGTACTTCTCGATAGAGTAACATCATTTATAACGCATTATGTGACCCCAAACAACACAATGGGTGTACCTTTAATGTTTATTGAATTATTTATTAATCAACATTACTCGGTCATAAATGTGATCTTAAGTATTAAGTGTATGACTATGGGCATAACATTTAGCCATACATACATACATGAAATACAGAATGCAAACGTCATTAAACGTATATTTAACAATAACTTTGACATGACCATGGTAGTAGTGTTACTATTTACAGATATGTACAATGATCTATTTCAGATGTATGACAGACTGCAACCAATGGGTGTTTGTACATCACACAGTGTCTCGAGCACCGTCCTTGATGATATCACCAGTCACTTCAACACAAAGCTCATTGACGCTCTAAAACAAGGAAAACGATTTAGAATCGTTGGCGACAATGTCAACTTTTCATTTGACGTTAGCCACTTGCGACAGTCATCTACAAAGCACATGGAACACTGGTTCGGCTCAGCTGCTATTATTCAAGAGATATCCTTTGATCACCTACCAACAATCACACCACAGATCAATCTCTTTGAGTTTACCATGGGACTTCTTCTTGCCAACTGAAGAGGACTGGAGGAATGTGCGACAAGATTACTGCATCCTCATAATGAGCATTATAGTGAAGCATATGTCGGCTTTATCAGTTTTGTCAGGTGCTCTCCCAAAACACTTATCCCATTGTGAATCTGAGCAGATGAAGTGGAAAAACAAGGTGATCCCTGTACCTGTGATGGCAAAGAATGACCAGAAATACAGTGAGGTGATTGATGTTCGGGATGAGTATGATGAGTTGGTAAAGGAGGTTCATGATAAGGCACATATACCAGTCACTGATTACTTTCGTGTTCACATTGGTGGTGATCAACATACCAGGGATAGATTTTCTGGAGCCAAAACAGCCTCAGGAGTAATGGAGCGCCCGGTTCAAACACATTCTGTCATCTTGGACCAATAACTTTTGAGTTTTTTCACCTCCAGATGGCCTTGCTCACCACACTATTCAAGTGTCTACACAATGAAAAGAGCACAGACACAGGTACTCTGAGAGAATAAGACCGGGTCGAAATCGGGCAGATGGCAAAAATGTCAATAGCAACTATGAGGACTGAAAAGAGTTAGCTACTTCTCTAGTTGATATGTACATTTTGGAAGCAGCATGCCATTTCTTTCATATGGAAAATGTTGATTCAATTCCAAAATAAAGGACTTCCAAACTTTGTCGAGATGAGCACAGAGATCAGTTGATGTGGAGTTTTGAAAACATTGGTGAAATGATTGATAGACTTGTTTGACCATTTGCAAAGGAGGCTACTGATGACATCACACGTCCTAAGCAATCACATCAAAGGGTTACAATCATCATGCCAAATGGAAAAACACAGGATTTACTCATCCCAATAAAAGAGACGACAAACAAGGCAACCATCACTGATGGAATGAAGTTGTATGCTCACAATGTCCTTGAACTTGGTCTCCTCTTCAAGGACTTGTCAGATGTGATACACTTTCCAGAAAAGAAAAGGATGTTGTCAATTTTGAAAGTTGCCATGCTTTCTAACAGTACAAAATCCAAGTATGCCCTTGAGGTTTTTGTTCCACCAACACGCTACACGTGAGTGAGAGGAAGGCAAATGAATATTTTTACAAATGTTTGGTAAATACCGTTGGGAAGCTTCACACCCGTATCCCAGCTGACATGGTCATGGAAAACATTGTTCGAAATGTCAAAGGTCACATCAAAGCTCTCCAGTCAAATTAGTCAGAGAAAACTATTAAGAGGACTGTGGCATTTGCAGGACTGTCAGCTGTGAGTGAAACTTTTGATAGTAACAGTGGCAATGTCATTAGGGCTCACAAGCACAATACCCCTTCTGCTGAGAATGATGAAAAAATCTTATTTGAGAACATTCATAGGTTAGCACCTTTCACCAACCAAAGTGGACGATGTTTGAATTCTCATTCTGGGCTGTCAAAGTCTTTGATTGGTAGACTCACAAGACATCAGCTTCAAAGTTGGATCAGTGGACATCGGGGTCATTTGAAGAATGAGAATGGGTAACTGACTGGATGTGTTTAGCTCACTCATCAATGTGAAGCAGGAGAACAGAAGATATGATTGTGGACAGTGCTATTGACACGGAAACACTCAAGTTAAACTCAGATTGCAGTATTACTTTGTTTTCAAATCTTACAGGCTGACAAACAATCTGCTCAATATTTGATGTGTCCAATCATTCAGCCATAAACTGCTGTTTATCCCTCACTGTGCCTACAGGGGTGTGCTTCCATGTACCTTTTGTTTCAAGTCACTCGAAGGAATCATTTCGATGGATTAATTTCCAAAATAAAGTTGAAATCAGTGATTATGACAGTAGTGTATTATGTTACCCCTACCTTTTCAATTTACTATTATTCCTACTTTTACTTTTAAGAGACTTGTCCTACCCTTTTCACAAACACTTTAATCTTAGCAATTACATTTCATAGCTTATCAATCCTTGTGTGAAGACACCTCTCTCTATAAGTAAAATAAAAATGTCAAACTTTAACAGTCGGGGGTATTAGTGAGCCACGCTCACTTTTTTGCTTGGTCATAATTATTTTCATATTTCGGCATGTTGAAGTTGAATGTTTATTGTTTAAAGTGTGAAACAACTGATCTATAGGCCTATGATTTACATTTCATACTTGAATTCAGTTATTTGAGTGAGTGAGTGAGTTATTGTTTAACGCCGCTTCGGCAGTATTGCAGCCATTAGCGGCGAGATATTTAATTTATTTGCCTAATTTAAAAAAGAAAATTGCAATTGAAAAACAGAACATGGCACGAAAGCCGCAAAAACATCAGCATATTATCACAGATTGAATAAAAGCTGATAATGAAAAGTTAAAATTTACAATTTATCAAAAAGCTGTAAAGCCTTTAGAAAATCTAAAACACGATGCTCACCGAAATGAGTAAAAACATAGAAGGTTAAAAAGTTTCCCTGATATGTGCAGTGTCCCAACACTCACACAAAATGTGTTTTACTGTGAGGGGACACTGGCAGGGAATACACATTGGGTGTGTTACGACGTAAGTTGTAATAAACGCGGTAAGATGTAATAACTGCGGTAAATTGTAATAAAAACGCTGTAAGATGTAATACTGCGGTAAATTGTAATACGATGTGCGGTAAATTGTAATATTTTCTTTTATAGAAGTTGATGTTGATGAAAGTAAAATTCACCAATCAAAATGTCCGTCTGACAATTCGTCCGTCTGATTTTGTTTCACCAACAGCTCTGATACTAATTGATGATATGTTTCTAAACTTTACAAATTTAATCACTATGATTTGCAGATGTGCTGTTTCAAAACATGGTACCAACTATTAGAGGACGGAGTAAAGACGACATGGGCGTACTAAGAATTGGCTATCGTATTTGAAAACTTCTTCATAACAGTTGGCTGTCTCTGTCCCGTTCGAGGCCGTTTTAAAACATTTTTTAGAAGGAAAAGAACGTAGTAGGAACTTTTTTTGTGTGACGGAGGCATATGCTTTCGCCAACCAAATGCTAACTACTGCAATAAAATTGATTTATCAGAAAAGAGACTACGTGATATCTATATGCCATTTCCACAGTTTAAAGGGTAGCACGTGTTTTTCTCTGAAATAAATCAATGTCATGAACTTGACAAATAATGTCGCCATTCGAAAAACACCATTTTTCTTCGCAATATTAAAGTTAAAAAACATGAGCACAACTTTTTTAAAGCTATGGGAATCATTTTGTACTTGGCGGCAAGTCAAAGGTGTTCACCTTGAAAAGTCCGCCAGTGGTTTTCATTATGACCACTACACAAATTTCTGCGACTACGGATAGATGGTTCATGTAATGAGAACTATTACCCTCTAAAGTAATTATAAATTGCATAAATTTGTAATATAAATGGTAAAAAGGAAAGAATAAAATTGGCAAAAAAACATGCTACAGCTCCTTTAAGCAAAATATTGACCAAACATGTGTGCCAATAACAGTTTTACACAATAACCTCAAGAAAAATAGAACATATTTGAACGACGGCGCTAGTTTTCTAAATGAATTAACATTTGAATTCAACACACACACAGGCACACACGCACACATGTAAACGTCTCCCAATTGACGCATTTCCACCCTGGGATGTTGTGCAATGATACTAGCCATCATGACATAAGTGAAATCATTTTGAAAATGACATTAAACCCTAATAATAACACACATACGCACGCACAAACACGCACACACACACACATACACAAATAATTATTTATGTTTTAAAATGTCTATCGAGAGTTTGGCTTGCCAGAATAGAGCAAAGGTACTAGCAGAAAATAATTTCAACTTCAAAAGTTTCCGCTATCAATTAGGTATGGAATTAAATTATTTTAAGCGTTGCATGTAACATAATTTTTTTTCTCATATCAACTGTAAAGTCATATACTCTAGGCTCATTTTGTTGGAATGGTAAAACTTCATGACACCGGAAGTTACGAACATGTTACATGGAACCTTATACTTTAACAGTTCAAGACAATATGATTACCGATACATAAAACATCAAAAACTTGCAAAATGTAAATCTGTGGGTATGAATATGAATACAGTTTAATGAAGTGAAACATATGATAGTTTCAGCGATTCTGCAAAACAATGGAATATATATTCTTCCATTATACACATAAAGTCACTGTTTCGTTTCCATAGAAACTCAAACAAACACAAGAGTCATCAAAAGATAATATATCCAAACGGTCCCCTATTAACTCAGAGTGCTTTATTAGCATGTATAATCGATCTTTGATATAAATGATGATAGACTTTTTAATTATGTTAGTGGATAATACACGACATGAATAGGTTTCAGAAAGATATGATGAATGGTTATCAATCTCTTCTCCGGAAACAACCTATCTATCTGTAAACGTGAACAGAGTCAAATTCTCGTTTTCATGAAAACAAACAAAAATAATAAAATTTTTCAGAAATCTGAAAATATCAAGAGGCACCACTCCAGTAAATTTGAAATACATATGTAAAGTTTCAGACAGATTGACAGAATAAACCCTGTATACTCCCATGTAAGGCGGAGGTTTAATTAAAACAGTTCGTCTGTAAATTTTGTATATGTTCAATGAATGACCCAAATTCGGCATTCTTGGCAGCTAAAAATTAGATGTATGGTTATTACATTTTACCGCATTATGTATTACATTTTACCGCACCCCCTTTTAACATTTTACCGCAGTAAACTTTATTACATTTTACCGCGTTTTTATTACAATTTACCGCAGTTATTACATCTTACCGCGTTTATTACAACTTACGTCGTAACAGGGGGTCTTCTCCCTTTAAAAGAAAAGAATGAGTGAGATGAGTGTGTCCAATACGACATCGTCGTAGAACACAAACTTCATGCCGGGTAAAAGAAGATAAAGATTTATAACCTAAATGAGGTTGAATAGTGTGAAGTTTGTTATGATGTTGTTGGTCCCATTGGGACTTCCAAAGTTGTTTAATCAGTTATTTGATTCTTTATATAGAATTAATTATGGACAAATATATTTATGTCCTACAACAATACACTTTTCACTTCTTCAAATACTTAAGATATAGTTTGCTTGATAAGTAAATGAAAATAGATAAATTAATATATTCAAAACCAAAATATAATTTAAATTAGTTGAGAAAAGTTTGTAAAATAATTAACAGAGGTAAAAAAAACAACTCAGCTAAACAACATTTCCCCATGATTATTTGTCTGTAAGAATAAGAAGTATTGGTACTCAGAACAGTTTTCAGTTATAATTAAAGTGAAATGCAGGTTGTTGTTTTTTTAAAGAAGTATATGAAGATTTATATCATTGCTTTGTGGTACATTTTAAATATTTTAAAATTAATAATAAAGTTGTCAACACTGGCTTATATATTTCTTTCAATTTCTTCCAGACTAACGTTTACTTTCAATATCAAGATTTTCTTTTTCAAAACGTTGAATGTTGAAATGATTTAACTGAGAGAAAATAATGTGTAAATGAACGCACAGAAAGTAATTAAAATTTTCGGGTGTAGGATGTCTACACTGCCGTCTAAAAGAAACGCCTAGTTCGTTTCTAATAAGATTTCATACAAACTTTGCACAACACGCTAGCAATATTTTAGCATGATGAAATCATACCATTTCTGCACTACATTGTCAAGTTTCAGAACTTCAACCACTGTTACAAAAGAATGGTGATTGTTTAAATGAGACATGGGTAAGTTGTTCAGTATTCGATCAATGTTAAGTTAGAAACATTTCATTGAAACAGATTTACAAGAAAATGTGAGTTCAAGAACGTATATGGCCACCGCGAACAGCAATACAGGCATGCACCCGTCGACGCATTGACGTGGTTAGACGTCGGATGACTGCAGGAGTTATGCGTCTCCATTCTTCTTGCAAGGCCTGAATGAGGTCATTTCTGTTCAAAAAAGGCATTTGTCGCTTCCGAATCTGTCTATCCAAATGATCCCAAACATGCTCAATGGGATTGAGGTCAGGGGAATTAGCTGGCCATGGATTTGGATTCACGTTCTGCGCCTGCAAGAAGTTGGCTGTACGACGAGTGTGGATAGGTGCATTGTCTTGCTGCATCAATGATCTTTGGTTCTGCTGTAGGAATGGAATAAAAACAGGTCGAAAACCTGGTCAATGTACTCCTGGGCATTCAAATTGCCATTTACAATAACGGGATCTGTCTTTCTGTCTCCACAGATGCCTCCCCAGACCATCACCCCTCCACCTCCAAATGCTCTCACCTCTTGAACACATTCACGCATGAAGCGCTCCCCACGGCGACGCATCACACGCACTCTTCCGTCAGTTACGAACAGTTTGAACCTGCTTTCGTCTCTAAACAACACACGAGCCCAGTTCCGGTTCTGCCATCGCATTACTTTCAGTCAGGAATATGTCGGCTTTCCGTCTCGTTACAATGGGACGGTATGCCGTCTCAAAATTATTGTCTTATAAAGATGGCATGCCGTCTATAAAACGTAAAAGACGGTATCCCGTCTTAATGATTCAGAGTTCATTGTGTCAAATGTTAGAAAATTAAGACGGCATGCCATCTTCATATTTCACAAGATGGCATGGCTGTATTGAGCTTACTTGGGAGTTACCGATGGAGACCGAGGTGTTCCAGCTAGAGCCCTCGCGCACGTGAATCACGAGGCCGAGGTGTTCATGTTTCACGTGCTCGATGGTTCGTCTACCTTGCACCTTATTTCAACACTACATCAAACCACAAACAGAATTGAAAACATTTTAGTTTTATTTTCAGTTGTCGTTTGTTTGACATATTAGAGTAAAAGAGGTGTGTCCTTGTCAGAAAAAAAGTGTCTATATTAGGCAGCTCACATAAAGCATGAACTAATCGTGATGCACGTTGAAATGTACAAGTTGGTACTGTCAATGTCAATATAGTCAGCTTATATAAAAAAAACGACACAATACAACATATTGTGTTTATAAAAATGTGCACTTCCATTTAAAGTTACTGCAGCGCGTTTATTTGCATACATTTTTTGCTCCATTTTTTTTAAAGTTTATGCAATATATTACGTTTAGAGGGTAAAACATCTCATTACCCGACCAAATAAGCCGTATCAGTAGAAAAATGTTTATCTGTATTGGTTTAAATTGGTGCGATCTGAAAAGCGACAGTTTTGTGGAACTCTTCAGTGTGAGTAGTAGTTTGCTTGGTTTCATGCAATTTGGAGAGGTTGACAGCAAGATGGTTGGCCATTCCATCATGCCATATTTTAACTCCCCTCTGAGTGTTAAAGAGCCATTGAGTATGTTAGTCTTTTAACTACAACAATATGTTTATGTGTATCAATCGCTAGTGAAATCTCCAAAACTATGACACATCATTTTCATATCACGAAATCCGATGACATTTGGTTTTAAAGACAAGTAAGTCTTAGATTAACGCACCTCAATAGAATCTAACGTCATATTAACAACTTTTCCTTTTCTGTATAAAAACAGTACCACCCAACATTTCTGAGGCGTCTTTGCTTATAAATTTAACAGGTCGCCACAATGTTAACCCATATGAAGCTCGTTTTTCTCAAGTGTTTTCAACTGAATGTGACAATTGTTATATTATCATGTTTCAAAGGATCCTGTTAATATACAAATTATAGACATTTTACCTGTTAAATTATGTTATTGTGATTATACCAGAAAACTGACAGATATACTATCTGTAAAAAGTACATAATTGAAATAAATAAACTGTCTCTTGTATTATATTGTTTATGTTTATGCTATTTGGGAGTAAACCACAATGTTTCGCACTTGAAACTAATAGACTTGATCTATATGTAAACCGGAAACGTATCATACTTATTTTGGGTCGAAAAAAGTAAATTTGCGAAAAACTAGTAGTATATATTTCAATACGAAAATACGAAATGTCAGTTAACATACACAATAGCTCTTATAGGTATAGCTTAATCAGTCAGTACTTTCGAGCAGGCAATTTAGTGTGAATACCTTAAAATGACAGGGCCGGAAAACATTATACATCGTTATATAATTCTAAAATTGTTTCAGGGGTCTTATTTAGCCATTGGTTACACTGTTTATGTTTCTGTTCGTGAGAGTAATGGATTTTTAGTTAGAACGGCGTGCTATAGTTTCTTAAAAGTGACAAAAATAAGACTACTATGCAAACTTATAACCATTTTGGTCCAATGAAATCTAAGAACTCTAATCAATTGCTCAATCAATTGCATAGAAATGTCATTATCATGTCATCTGGTTGTAGTGTTAGTTCACTCGACCAGAAACCATCAGGTTGCAGGTTCGATTCCACAGTTCCTCGAACGTCTTTGTGATCAGTGTGAAAGTGCCAATTCATCTGCCATCTTATACAAACGTTTGATGTAAAATGATTGTCACAGCATTAACATTTTACATCGAAATATGTAATACATTTTACATCGAAATATGTAATATTGTTGTCTGTGGAAATCGAGATATTACATAACAACAGTGATCTTTGAGTTTGAATGATGTTGTTTGAAAATAGTCTGCATCATTAGCGTTTTGATAGTCCAGCCGTTCAATAGTACCACTGTAAGAGATGTTTCTATATGTGTTGACACGATTAACCTTGCCGTTGATGATGCTGATCATGATACCTTTCTATTATTTGTAATGAATGCCTTCAGTGGTATCGATAATTAACATACATAGTTAAAGACATTAACACACTCTCATGGATGTCATGTTGTTTTACAAAACTCGTGCTAGTAAAATTATATTACCCTTGCTCTTCCTCTGGACAAGATAATTTTACAGCCTTTCGTCAAACATTATGACAGCCCCACTTGGATATGAATCTCTATTTATTAGATTGTGGAAACTTGTTTCACCATACTATAAAACAAGGTTAAGATAATTTACAATTACTTAAAGTAAAATACCATAAAGACTTTTAGCTGTTTACTAACATACTGTCCAAACATACTTGGCTCTATAACTGATCAGACCTTAGATAAAACAATATATGAGGTTGAAACCTTACATTTTCTACAATTTATAACCCCTATTTGCCAAGACGACTGGACACATAGTTTGGGGCCACACCAGATCTACAATTTACAATCCCCATCTGCCAAGCAGTCGACGAAAAAGACAACACATGTTGATTTTTTTTACCTATGGTCTTTGGTTGAGATCACAGATTCCAATGGGAAAAAGTCTTAACACATGATAAGACAATAGTTTTAGACGGCATGCCATCTTTATAAGTCAATATGTTTTAGACGGCATGTCATCTTTATAAGACAATATTTTAGACGGAATACTGTCTTTTTGTAAAAAGACGGAACGCCGTCATTTATTCATAAACATATATGTATAATTTAAATTTCAAATAATGATGTCTCCCTTCTGACAATAAAGACGACATGCCGTCCAAATTATTTAAAGATGGCATGCCGTCCAGAAATATGTTTTTATTAGACGGCATGATATCACAAAATATGCCCAAAATGTGCCCATTTACTAAAAGAAATGATTCTCTTAATGAAAGACATGTTTTTGCATATCCCTATGCTGTAATAACTTATCTTTGAGTATGTACTCTTTGAGTTAAATCCTAGGCACAGATACTGAGATATATTGATAAAATCAGTTCCACCCATGGTTCGCTAGTTCCAGCCACTGTTCACGGCTGTGCATAGCCACATGGCGTTGCGGGCTTTCTCATAATACCAGCAGCCGCGATATAAGTGAAATACTCTTGAAAGCGGCGTTAAACCCGAAGTCACCTCAACTCACCTATTTGTCATGTACAAGAAAACTATGTCAGAAAGAAAACTAACCCAGAATGTATCATATGTCATGTATCAGACACCAAAGCGTATTAAATGTGCCAGACATTTCTTTCTGACAAAGTCGCCGCTAATGGCTGCAATACTGCTGAAGCGGCGTTAAACAATAACTCACTCACTCACTCTTTCGACAAACAGAAAGTGTTCAAACAAAGTTACATAAACATAAGGACATTTTTGTGATCGTAGTTTGGTGACCCAAGTCTCATGTCCTCGAGCAGGGAGATGGTATATTAGGTACGCTTCCTTCAGCATCACTAGTGCAACTGGTTTCGCCATACCGATTATATTATATAACGGTTTGATTTTAAAATCGTGAATATTTAACATCGCAATATTATGAACTTGTATATGCTGTGACAGGGTAGATATTACTCCGCTGTTTCGTTCCTTTATAGGGACAACGGAAATATATTTTAAAACACAATACATCGTATGAAATACATGTTGACAATAAATAGGATACATAACTCGTCCCCCTTTCATATCAAGTTTATGTCCCTCGTGAAATAATTTTGGTTTGTTATTTAACGAGGGACATAAACTTGATATGAAAGGGGAAGCTCGTTAGATATCCTATAAATATAAATATAGTAACTGCTAAAAACGAATTTTGATAAAGAGATATGTTAGGAGATATCAGTCCTGAAAAAGACAGATCTGTCCGTCTGTTGAGAAAACCTTAAGAGCATTAAGCATCGTTTTATCTTGAAAATTCAACTTAGAATCTAAAAATGAAACTAAGTATTATGAAAATTCAACTTAATGTCATACAAATTCAAGTTTCTATTCTGAAAATTCAACTTAGGTTAAGCACATTATATCTTGAAAATAATTATTCAAATTGCAAACCAAAAATTTCGAGATCCTATCTTGACAATTGAACATAGCATCTTGTAATTGACCTCGAAAATTCAACTTTTTTCTTTAAAATTCAACTTGGTATCTTGAAAATTCAACTTAATATTTTTGTTCAAATCATCTCAATATCTTTAAAAGTCAATTTATTATCTCGAATGTTTACAATGCAATGCAAATGATAAAAAAAAACCGTCCCCCTTAAATATGTTTGAAAAGGTTAGTTCAGTCCTTAAGCTAACTGATGTATAGCTTTTTATGTGCATTTTTATTTTGAAAACATACTTTGTCAGTGTTTTAGATTGCTATGTGATGTTAACTATTGCAACGATAGGGAAATTTGCAAGGGTGCGTTTCTGTAACTCCACAGTGTACTTGTGCATTTTCTGACATGGCCGTGTATTTTACAAGTCTTGAAGGGCAGTTTATTACATATTTGATGTACTTTTCACGTAGTTCTTAGTGTTTAAATTGTGTTTTTTTGGTTCAAATCCCGCAGCAACGCTGGAAAGATATTATGCAATAATTAAATGTTTTGCGGCCAAGGGGTCAGAATGTTTTTACATTTCTTCCGTCGCGAAATGGGCCTTAAAGAGTTTCCCTGTACTGAATCAAAGTACTACAACGTGACCTCGGTGACATTGTCGTCTTTCATGTAATAACCCAATTTTGTACCCCTTTCCCGTTCTGATTTAACCACAAACCCGACGTTATTGTGTGGTGGGAAGATGCGCTCTTGAATAAGCTTTCGTTTAAATATAAGTACCCATTCAAACATGCAGCTTTGTGGATTGAGTGCAATGTGGAGTCCATGGTTAAAAATATTTGGTGTCTCAGCCGAGATTCGAACAGGCCTACAACTAAACATCAATATATAAGGATATATGCACATTTGTATATATTTCATAAAAAGAAAAGAAAAAAACATTGGTGGAAATATGTTTCTCAGATCGAATCCTGAGTCTATTTGAACATGTCCATGTTATAAAACTCGCCGGCTCTGCAAGAAGGAAGGCGTTTACGTTATGTAACCAAACGAGAAGAACACGAGCTGCACGTGCACGAATTTTCCAAAACCATCAATGTCATGTTTAGCGAGACGGGACACTTTAGTAGAGAACTTTTCTGCTTTTAGCGTTAGAAGTAAGAAATGAGTTGGACAACAATTTATAAAATAAATGTTGACCTTGTTTTACCTATTAAAACTAATTGGTCTTTATCTATTATGTATTCAACATATTTAAAATGTGTGTGTGTTGTGTATTGAAAAAGATGTGTAGTTATTAATAGTATAAAAGTATTTAATATAAGGAGAGAGTTCAGGAACGTGTCTGTCTGTTCGTCCTATAGTTTGTCCGTCCGACTGTGTACCGATGTCTGTCCATAGTTTTGAGTTATGTGTTGGATCTCATAATGAAATTCTTTGTAAATAGTGAAGTTTAATCATTATGTTGAGTTTGGTTTGTAATCTACTCTTTAGTTCATAAGTTGTTTGGACATTCAGTTCTCAGTGTCGGCGGGTGGTGTCTGACTCTGAGGGTGTTCTGCTCAAAGGGAGAGAAGATATTATAACACAGGACAGCAAAACGCTAGTTCATAAGTTGTTGGGACATTCGGTGCTCAGTACTGGGTGATGGTGCCTGACTCTGAGGGTGTGCTACTATGAAGAAGAGAAGAAGATGTGTTATAACACACGGCAACAAAATGTTGGCTGATAAGTTGATGGGACATTCAGTGCTCAGTGTTGGTTGTTGGTGCCTGCATCTGAGGGTGTGACCACAGAATGGGCTGATAAGTCGTTGTGACATTCAGTTCTCAGTGTCGACGGGTGGTGCCTGAATGTTAGGGTGTTCTACTCTAAGGAAGATAATATATTATAACACCGGAGAGCAGAACGTAAGTTGATAGGTTTTTGGGACATTCAGTTCTCAGTGCTGGTGGCGGATGCCTGGCTCTAAGGGTGCACTATTCAAAGTAAGGGAAGAAGACGTGTTATAACATAAGACAACAAAACGCTAGTTCATAAGTTGTTTGAACATTCACTGACCAATATGCTGGTTGTTGGTGCCTGTCTCTGAGGGTGTGCTACTATAATGAAGGGAAGAAGATGTTTTATAACATATGACAGCAGAACGTTAGTAGATAAGTCGTTGAGACAGTCAGTGCTCAGTGCTGGTGGCTGGTGTCTGACTCATAGGGGGTACTACTAAAATAATTGGAAGACTTGTTACAACACAAGACAGCAGAACGTTAGTTGATAAGTTGTTGGAACATTCAGTGCTCAGTGCTGGTGGCTGGTGACTGACTCTGAGGGTGTGCTACTCTAACTATGAGAAGACTTGTTACAACACAAGACAGCAGAACGTTAGGAGATAAGTTGTTGGAACATTCAGTGCTCAGTGCTGGTGGCTGGTGTCTGATTTTGAGGGTGTGCTTATCTAAGTAAGGGAAGAAGTTGTGTTATAACGGTTTGTTATTATATGGTCCTGACCACTCTCAAATCTGGATGTGACGGAATTGTTGTTTTCATCTACGAATTATGAAATATAAACTACCCAGATAGCAAAGGTTTGCTGGGCCAATAAGAGAGAAGAAGAGATTCTGACAATTGTAGCCACGTTTTCGTATTCAGATTTTGTTGAACGTTTAAACAATTTCAATGAACATTTGAAAGAAAAATATCATTTCCAGTTTTAATTATGATACCATGAATTTAACGGCAATTTTCGTCTCTGAAATTGACTACCAAACCAAAATTCAGTGATAGCTCCAACTGGTATTCAACGAGCAGACGACACTTAACTTCTGGAGGCCTTCAGTTGGTAATGTAGATCTATGCATTTTTGTGATTTATCATTCTAATTATAATGTGAAAGATTTCTGATAAATTATCAGTGTAATCATGTAAAAAAAACCTGACTCAAAGTATATTGAAAGGCATTTGCTAATGTACATACATTTATTTTACTATTTTACTTACTTTTGCTAGATTGTTTCTAAGTCATCATATCTTATCATTTGACTTTGAATTATTTCGGAACATTGTTTCTTAATTGAAATTATTGAAATTATAAGATTTTTGTAAATCATTGAACAAATCTATAAGAAATATCTGTGAAAATGTTTTTAATATGCCCTACATTAGCCCAACATAGTCCCTACATTGGCCCAATATTTGTGTAGCATTGCTCCAACATTGACTCAGTGATCGCGCTAGGTTTTTGTTCAGTGCGTGTGGAAATAAAATAAAAAAGTTTAAAATCAAATCTCGTGCGTGTTGACTTTTCATTTCAATACATAATCATCACTGACTATTAGTCTAATTAAGCTGATAATAAAGGTCATGAAGCTTTAACCTACCTACTTGGTTTGAAAGTGTGAAAATGTTCCTATTTGGATATTAAATTTTCTTAGATAGATGTGAATTTACTCTTAAATATTCAAGAGTTTAATTGACTTAAGCATTGCCTTTTGATATATATGAGTCATTTTGATCTGTTCACACTTGGTTAGATTTTGTACACATTTAATACAGAATTACATTTTAGTCAAATAATATATTATCAATAAGATGGCTATTCCAGCAAAATGTTCGTTGTTGTAATATTCACGGAGGAACGTGAAGTTGTTCCAATGAAATGGATGGTGGGGAAATCTCACTGTCTTTGGCCCCCGTTCAAGGCAAGCAAAGTTCGCCAAGCCGTCAAGTCATCCAAAGACCCGGACACCACATTCTACAAATATCCATGCCGAGTCCTGTATCAATGTGGTGAGTTATGATTAATTACTTAGTAAATGTATCTTTGTAAGTTATACGTTAATATATAGTGGAGATAATCATTTTATTCATCTTCATACATTTTCTCCAAGTATAACTTTTCCCCCAATCTCTTCTATTTCAAATACATTATGTACATTACTTAAGGCCGGGTCACACTGTCCCGAATATGACAAAAGATGCCAACACGAATTAGAAAATTCTCATTTCGCACGAATTTGGTTTCGATTTTGGTTAAAAACTATTCAAAATCCGGAGCAGGTACGATGCAGTCAAAAGGCAATACGATGTAACACGATGTAATACGACGTAACACACGACTACAATGCGAATGCAATGCGAATGTCGGGTTGATCGTCGCATTGGCCTAACGTTATATAGTCTGTAAGATTACAACACGATGACAGCATGATGGCAACACGACGTCGAATGAAGAGTTCGACGAGTATGCGATGAGAATACGAAGATGAGCTTGGTGATACAAGCATCACGTGACATCCACATTATATAACTCTGTTGCTGTGACGGTTGGCCTCTCGGTGTCGGCCCGGGAAAGCTTAATTTCAAATGTTAGGAAATACTGGAACAGCGTAATATAGACTTTGTTTTAGTATGGCAGAGAAAGCATAAACCTGATTACTGCTATGAAAACAAGAGATTGCCGAAATGAGTTAACCGCACTTTTTCTCCTTTATACACCATGGAGAATCATTTTAAAACATGTTATATTATATGGAACTTGGTGCATGGTGCTACATATCAAAGTTACATACAACATTTTTGAAGTTTTTAAAATTTTAAAATGTTTTTCTCTAATTTAAAAAAGAAAAATACAAAATGTCGAACCCCTGAATCCCCACTACCCAATTACCACTCTGGATAAGCTTATGAGTTAATTATATAATTAGGATGACTATTGAGCAATGGAGCAAACATATAGTCAATAAAGTTGCTGAAACCAGTCTAGCGTGAGTTGCCATGACAGCAGGAAATCACGTGACCCTTTCCGCCTTCGGTTGCACCATCGGCGGATGTTCGAAAATCTTTGTGTGTTAAAAAACTTCCGAACACGCGTGCGAATCTTCATTTTCGTGGTCAGCCCGTTTCTCAATCTTTCCCTTCGCACGACCATCGAGATGCAATCTTGTTACTTCTTTTCAGTATCGTACTCTCATCGTCTGTCCATCGGTACCATCGCCAAAATATTAAACACTTTGCTCCTCGATTGTCACAAGAAGGCAACGCGACTATCTTCAATCCTCGTGATTACCTGCGTATAACCATCGTTTAGCATTACGATGCTATCACGATGGAACTTAAGTAAGAATATATTCATTACACACACATACATATATATATATAATACAATAATACGATACCTATATGAATACATTCCATGTTTAATATAATGCATGCTTATAGATGTACGTAATGAGTTTTTTTTATAGTACAGATACATTTTCCAGATGCATGTATACCTAAGTGGTAAATATAAGGTACTATATATTTCATACTCATTGTGAAATATAGAGGTATTGTTACATATATTACACAGGTTATAATATGTAATATTTATATCATTACATGTCTCATATTGACATAAACCTTTTGATGTAGTAAATGCCCTCGTAACCTAGTCAATACGACATGGTATAATCACCGTGTGCATTCTTGCAAGGTATGATCGCAGTCGCGTTGTCTTCTTATGACTTCGGTCATCTTCGTGTTACATTCGTATGGCCTTCGCTTGTGAAATATGCCCTATGGTTCCGATGGACAGGCGAAGGCAAATACGATGATGATACGAATCATACGATGTCATCTCGATAGACATACGAAGGGCACGATGAGGACACGAATGCACCACGAAACTAACATGTCAAATATTTTGCTCGCTCTCCCGATGTTGCCGCCGAACAGAGAAGAATTCCGCCGATGACCAAACGAATGCTTAAGATGCGTTTACGAATGGCCCGATTGCTTACGATCCTTTGCGAATTTGAACATTTTCAAATTCGTGTTTCCATCTTTTGTCAAATTCGGCACAGTGTGAACCGGCCTTAATGCAGTGTAATTTAAGGCGCTGTAGCACAAGTTTACTTATGAAATGAAGTGCTCTCACAAAAACATAAATACATGTTATCAATGGTTAAATAATCTTATGAATCAATAAAAAGAGTTCTAAAACGAAGCCATGTGAGTCCGTTTCTCATTGAGTGGCCATTTTAATGTGTTCACATTAAAATTGCAGCTCAAAGGTAGTTCAAGTGATCTGACTGATGTAGTGATGCCTATAAATACTGAGAATAGAGTTTTAAATACGGTACAATGATTGAGTCAACCATCTTGCTGTCTAAACTCTCAAATTCTCGCAATCTACCTCTCACACTGACGAGTTCCACACCGAACACCATGTTCTTAGAATACGGATAGTCATTTTCTATGGATATAGATTATCGGGTCATGTAATGAGATGTTTAACCCATTAATGTAGCAATAAATTTTATTAACTTTAACCATTAAATAATGACAGCCGATCCATAGTCCAAACTTCTTGACCTCTCTAACAAGAACAAGATATCCTTGTATCCTAATAATAAATGACAAATTTGAGAAAACATGTCATGCCAAAAATATGTGCTAAAGCACCTACAAGTGAACGAGTGGCCAATTGCAATATGGCCACTTTAGGTCATCAGCAAATAACCTACCTGGTATATATTTTAACTTATTACTCAACCGTGGTGAGATCACTCATTAGATAACAATGAGTTGGTTACACACATGTGTGATACCACCGCGTGCTGCCGTAACGTCATAATCGGCGAGTGACGTCATAGTCATTTTTGGATAACGTCACAATGTTAGCCCGTGTGACTCCAATGGCGGGTGACCTTTTTACAAGTGAGCGTCACCACCAGCGATTTTCTAGCAATTCAGCGCTATTTACACCACTGTGTCATAAATGAAATACTAAACTCGGTACCGTTTGATAACATGTTTATTACACCAGTGAATGGCTTCGGTATTTAACTCGCTTTCGCTCGTTAAAATACCAAACCATTCACCCATTTCATAAAAACATGTTATCAAACGGGACATCGTTTAGTATTCTATTTGTACTACTGTCTGATAGGCTTGTTGTCATGTCATGTCCGATCTATATATTTTTATGAGGAACAGAATGCACTAGAATGCTGAAATCTTCTGTCCAAACAACTTGACCAATAGGTATTATAATGTTTTTAGGATGAATTGTGACCTGTCTATATAGGAGACTGTTCAACACTGTTACCAGCAATTCTCACAGCTACCCCTCCCCTCTCTTCAAGTCACTTCTCATACAACTAATTGTTTGGCATTAATTTCTTTAAAAAGAGTTCACCAACTTATGGACTGTCTGGATAGTTGAGCTTTCAGAATAGAATCGGATTTGACAATACACATCTCATACACAAAATGAAATAGAATAATATTTAGTTTCTGACTGATAGTATTAATTAATATCAATTTGCAAAATAAGATTTCCATATACTTGTTTTAACATTGTACTTAGGTGAAGATGTAAGTCGCATCCAAAATGTTCAATTATTAATTTGAAAATGTTATGGTCCTTCAACTGGTAATTGTTGCTAATATAGTTGAATGAAGATGCTTGTAATAAGTATATACAATTATATATTATATATCTTAAAAATCATTGGATAGTGGTAATCAAATTGATTGAGCTTATTTTCCAGTTATTGTTTTTTATTGTGGGCAGTATATAATGTGAAGGTTGGATGAAAAGTATTTACATACCAAATGAAACATGACATATTTTACATGAAATGGGATAAAGTAAAACAGGCATTAGTGTTCAGTTTTTAGCAGTTAAAATTGTGTGCCTTTTTATCCCGAGAATTGATTTGCTGTAAAGTCATTTATTGACAAAACCTGTCAGACTATTTGTTTAGTACATGCCATTTCAATTTCACTTCCCAGGCCATAATTTTTATATTTAAACCAGACAGTCTTCCATGAGTACCAGACAACACAGGGGCTTGTATTGTCGAAACTAGCGATTAGAACGAATATGAAGTCGACGATCCAGTCCCATGTACTATAAAATAGTAAAGGGATATAACGGGGTCAACACCCCATGTCCGTTTGAAATTATATTTCAGAATGTTGTCATCATATTATCATTAAATGTTATATACCACGTCAAAGCCAATACATTTGTCTTTAAAACAAGCCATCAAACATAAAAATCTAAAGGATAATAACAGGGATATGAATTTTCAAAGCCAAAAATATTAGCACATTGCTCATGTGAGCCATTTGCCTAGCCCACCAAAATGATAAAATAATCGCTTGAAAAAAATATTATAAAATACTTGATAATATCCTGTCAGCTAATAGTGACCCATTTACAAAGCCCAGTATTTGGTGCATCAGATCGGGCAAGAATTATAACACGGGGTGCACTGTAATTGACGTACCAGTGATTTAAGATAATCTCAAATGTATTTCGAAACATCGTTTACTCATCTAGGCCTCCCAACACCCTATTCCTTATATCCCTCTCTGACCTTACCCGCAGTTATCTTGGATGTACAATAGTCTTCCACCTCTCAAGCTCTCCATAATTATCTCTATTGGCCACTGATCAGTCTGACAGGTCAGCTTTGGTTATGTAAGGGTAGCTTGACAATTGTGACAGACCACTAACACAGAAAGTTAATGGATTCAAGAAGCATAATATAAGCAATATTTGGTTTACTTTTGGTTCTACAGCCATTTTAAAGCTCACAAACAGTTGTATTATTACCTTCAACAAAAGCCCTTAAAATAGTGAACAAATTATTTTTCAACCCCTACCATGTCCTACTTTCGGAAGAAGGGTAATGTTTCCTTACAACAAACAAATACATATAAACATACAAGCAATTACAACTAGATTTATCTTTTTACAGACCAACTTATCGTTACTTAGAGTCAGATACATCCTCTAACAGTGATTGTACTCCTTCGAAACAAAGAAAAGAACCTGTCATGCCTACGCCAGCGCCTGTGCCAGCGCCAGTGCCACCGCCAGTGCCTGTGCAACCACCAACCCCTTGCCACCACCAATTCAACTTCCCAGAAGGGATCTATTCCCTGATTCACCAGGCACTAGCCGGCCTCAGACATCACGCTCAAAGAGAGGTAATAGTAAAGTTTTAATCAAATCAATTCAAGCTTACATACGGCACTCCTGGTAGTTTAATATACTGACGATGCATTAAATGTTTTAGAAGCACAATGTAAGTAATTGTTGCCTTTTTATATAAACTAAACCAAGCAACATAATGACAACCTTTATAGAATTTTCTTATAATAAAAACAAAGTCCCAAATTGGGGTCATCTTCTAATGACTCTTGCTGTAAAAAAATTTCCTTCCAAATATAAGCTTTCAATTTGAAAAAGAGGTTTAATAGCTACTGGAAGTTTGTCCATTAGGTTATGCAAGTGTATCACATTAAGAATCATACAGTACCAAGCTATACAAGTGATGATCAGATATGATTATTGTAATGCACAAAGTTCTTACCTCTCTGTCTTTTATGATCATATATTAGACATTTCATAACTTTGAATTTTGACACTTGTGATCTTCTGCAGCTGAAGAGAAGATGCTGCAGCTCCTTGAGGAGACCAGAGAACAAAACAGGACAACCCAGAAGATGTTAACCTTGATCCTCACAAAACTCTCCTCTACTCCTAATGAATGCAGGGATGAGCTCCCTGACGGGGTAAAGTTTCCTGTAGAGTCATTGCAGGAACTGGCAGCTCTGGAAGAGAAACTAGCAGACCAAACCATGAAGCAGAAACTGGTGAGATCATATATGTGGAAGACAGTGGTATAGTGGTTAGTGTGCTGGCTTCTCACGACCCGGGTTCGATTCCTGGTGGAGACAACAAAAGTTTGTGACATGGGTCTCATGCTGTGTTGTGTTACATACCCACAAAAGACTAATGTGTGGGTCTAAATGTTTTAACTGCAGTACAGCTCAAAGTCAAATAAAGCGCACTTAAAATATCATCGAAGTTCTCGGACAGCAAAGTAGAAACAAACAATCAACCCTTCCTTGTCACAAATCCCCTGTGGTCTAAGCGAACGGTTGCGGGTTCGATTCTCACATTATCTGCTTTGATAGATTATCTAACGCAATGTAACTTAGGATTTATTGAGTGCAAGGAATCCTATTTAGAAGGCCTTCTACTTTATAATACCCTGCTGGAAGGGCTAATGATTTTTTTTTGTATGGGATTTTATCTCTGGCCTCAAAGATAGGTCAGAGGGGTAAGTACCTTAAGACCTATTTCAACTTTTCCATTTAAAGTGCGTCCTATGTGTTTTACTTCTTATCTAGAAATTGACATTTTGAATTAGTTAATGTACATAAAGACTGATGAGCTACAGAGCCAATGGCTCTATTTTTTTATTTATGCCTTTAAATCACATGAAACGGTATTATATATATTGGGTAATTTTTCCTAATTGTTATGTTTCAGTATGCTTATCTCAGCTCCATTGGGGGTTCGGGCATCCCAGATGCTGTGAGGAGGGTCATGAAACATGTTATTGGTCAAACCCTAGCAATGAAGTACAACTGGGCAGGAAAGGGTGAAAAAAAAGCAGCCTTTGGATCATTGGCCAATGATGTCATGATAAGTAAGTTTAACCAGAGATGAATAAATTAAAATTGCTTCCTGTAACATTTTGCATACACGTCTATCGGGGTATTTTTCGTGGAAACAAACTTCGGAAGGATATTCCTGTTTACACATATATGTTATAAATACATGATTAAAACACAGTGAAGATATTTATGAAGGTAACATTTTGATGACTTTATATTTCACAACTTGATAAAAACAAGCGCACATTTGTTGAAATATAAAACAAGCCATTCACCGGCGCTGCGAGTCTGGGAAACTTCCCTACAGCATAACAGCAACTTGTTTATTAGTTTTATTATATGTTATATGTTACTATGTGAATAGATGGCGACAGAATCCTACCTTAAATGAATGATGAATTAATCTTACCCTGTCTGCTTTTTTGTGTCTTATTGATAATTTTATGATAGGCCCTCAAAATTAAGACCTTAATAAATCAATACCGCAGTAAAATCAGGTTTTGTTAGTGATTAGTAGCATTTGTAGTCAGTTTTAAAAAAAAAAAATCAAAAGGCATAAAGGGAGAGTTATGTCGCCATCTTAAATTTGTTTGCATTAAGTGAAATTTAAACACGCTATATTGTACCTTATTTTGCAACTTTTTAATAACTAAAGACATACACTGATAGAGTATTCTCATAGTAACAGTGTCATAACACTAATAAACACTTAGCTGTTTTTGTTGTAGCGAATTTTTCCCCCTCTCTTCATTACTATGTTTCAAATTGAATGTGTTTTAATCATGTATTAATAACATATTTATGTGTGTAAACAGGAATATCCTCTCGAATTTCGTTTCCACAAAACATATCCCGATAGACCCCTCCTTCAAATCGTTCTATCTGAATTTTATGGTTCATTCAACTGAGCAAATCATTTTCTTAAAAGGGTTTATTTTCCATTGTCAATATCTACAGTATTTGCTTTCGATCCTGCATGGAACTCTGCCCGAAAAAGTACAAGAATGTGTACTAGTGAAGGTAGTGTTATCCCAAATGTAACAATGTTATATTTGTTCACTCTCTAAATGGTATGTGATTCTAATTATTTGCGGAAATACCTAGTCGATCAAGTATTTCATCCTGAACATGTCACCAACAAACTTCAGAAAATCACCTTTGTAGGTTGATTTGACTGAATCCTTTTTCAATGAGTATAACCTGTAATATGGATTTTTGTTCAGGAGCAGTGCGTAAAAACATACCATCGGCAACAAATGCAGAAATAGAGCCGGTCATGATAAAGCTAAACGTTAAAAGTACATCCGTTGTGTTGTCACGTGTGCGTAACGTTATAATTTTATGAAACACAATGGATGCATCTTTTAAAAAGGAGGTACAACGTAAGGCCACCAAAGACACTAAGTTGGGCCAAGCATGGTGGTTGGTGCCTGACTCTGAGGGTGTGATATTTAAAGGAGGTGAGGAAGACATATGTTGTATCACACAAAAGCAGAACGTGAGTTATTAATTTGTTGGGATACTCGGTGCTCAATGCTGGCAGATGGTGTCTGCCTCTGAGGGTGTGATATTCAAAGGATTTTAAAATTACAAACTTGACAAGAGAAATATCAGTATGCATTGCTAAAGGAAGGTTAACTCAATTCTCACTTCCCAAAAAAATCATTTGTGCTGATTTATGTGCTGAATACTTTCACTCAGCTTGCATATTCATCCCAAAATAATATATTAATTACTTGCTTCAAATGTAATTCCAGCAACAGCCTTTTACATGTGCAGAAACCCTGTTACATGCATAGTAGGAATATGACCTATAAACAATACCAACCAAAATTTGTCTTTCTGTCTTTTGTGGTTTAATTTCAAAATCATGATTAAATAATTGGCCGGCGCCAGCCGCGCCACATTGTCCGGTTTTCGATCAGAAATCACTACTTCATATTGTCTCGCCGCTTATGGCTGCAATACTGCCGATGCGGCGTTAAGCAATAACTCACTCACTCACTCATATTGTCTCTACACCGCACCGACTTGCAAGAAACGGTAATAATCGGCAAAAGCCAGTAGGCGTATTCCGCGACACAATTTATTTGGCATAATATTATGTAACTCCAGGAACACACAGCATGGATGTCCTTGTAACACCAAACTGTAATTAAAGTCATTTTCGTGAGAAATATGAGAAAATGAGTAATAATTATAACATACAACAATAGAAAAATATAAAGTGAATGTCCTGCAAGTTTATCAATAAAATTCCAGTACAAGAATGTATGCTAAAATAAACAAACAAATTTCATAATTGTCACAGAGTCGTTATCACTGGTGACAGAGAATGTGTGATCGCAATATGATGGTAACGGAAAATTATTATATTATTTTCTTTCAAAATAGGAAAAATCAATACGGCGCATGCATTGTTTATCAATATTTCGTTGGTGAATGCCTCATGTAACTATCCATTCACCATAACAAGTGTTAACATTGATATACCCCTCATAAAGGACAATATTAAATTCAGTCACAGATGCGGAGTATAAAACATATAATATATCTTACAAAAAGCCCTCCTGACAAATAATAAAAGCCCTCCTTACAATGCCCAAAAATGTGGTACATTTACAATAACGTGAACTCACAACAAAAAAAAATCAAGAATTAGTTGCCAATAGTAATGTCAATGTTGTTGATACCGATGATGATAGGATTCATTTTTTTTGTGTACCCTTAATTGTCATTTACACAAAGGGGCCACAATAAATTATACCAAATTTTCATCAGTAAAACATTCTATTTTGGAGGGATGTGATGAAGATATATCTCATACAGTGATATAAAAACGTTCATGAATGACAGAATAAACTGCTATGCCAAAGGCACAGGGGGTATTCAACTGTACAGGATAACCGGATGTTGCACACCTTCAACAACCAATTTTCCACTGTACAGTTTTCTAGAAGTAACCCGTAACGGTTAGTTTGAGTTATTCTTAATCTTTAACATTTGAAATGTTATAAGTTTGAGTTTTTAAAGCTCTTCTCAACATATTTACAACTACATAATAACGAAAATGTGCTTAGTCTTTTCATGAACGCCTATTTCAAGTGACTGCCGGATTGACGCTATTGTAGCGGTCGCGAAAATGCTTGTTTAACTCATTATATAACACAAATGATGATCATAAGGGGCTTTTGTTAACATATACAATGAAATAAGTCTTATTCGAAGTCCAGTGTGACTTTACAATACTTATCACTTTATATTTAAGGAGAAACACAACAAAATAGTGACTGTACGCTCAAATGGTTGTTGCACCAGCGCTGTACAGGGAGTTGCAGAAACTGAATTTCCGACTGTACAGGGAGTTGTTATGATTATAATGCATGATGTATAACGCCATTACATAACGTGTTACAATGGATTTACTTCATTGTTCAGGCTAACTGCATGCTGCACATATCATTGTACTGATGGCGACAGACCGTCCATTGCTACTATGGTAAATCTGCTTCGGACTTTGTGACAAATTCATGAATGGCATACAGACTTATCATTCTACACAATAGGGGTGAGAAAGGGATCATTGCATTTAGAGTTTTCTAGGTGTAGGCGATATGGGATGTAGGCCATGCGAAGGCAAGTCATTCTGATGACACCTACCTAACAAATGTTCTAAAGGTTCGACACCGAATTTTGGATTGCAGCACTGGTAAAATAAAATTTCACAACATTATTCCTGCTAATCTGATTAAAACAGTCAAGACATGCAATTTTGATCGCGAGTTACTCACAGTGAAAATTCTAGAAATTAGTATAAAAGGGGAAGCAGCGTCTTCCTCACATAAATGGCTTGATTGACATGCCACAGGTCATACGACATATGACACATTCAAATATCCATATGTCATTGTTAATTCTGTCCGAGTGAAGTCGTATTTGATCTTGAAGATTATACCGCATCCATCGCATAGTAGACTAACATTTAGTCTCAGAAATATTTATTTTTGTCACCGACACCATTTTACAAACAATTCAAATAATTATACAAAAAGGACCACTAAAGATGCCTTAATTTCTGAGCTGAGTAATCTAGACTTGCTATAATTTTATACACTGGGATGGTCGTTAATTTAATATTTTGCTATAGGGTCTGGATGACAGACTAATCGCATAGCAGTGTCGTAGCTTTAAAGTGTAAGTTCTATTGCAGACTGCACATCTTGCTTTTTGGGCAGTACTTTTTTCAGTCATCTTAATTTCTTTAGATACATCAAAACATATGTATTGATGAAATTTTCACAAATAATGGCAAATACTTCCACGCTCGTAGCGCTGATGAACGGTTTCACTTTTCATTGTTGTTTTTGTTTTTCAGTCTAATGTGCGCTAGCCTTTATATCAAATTTTCCAATATAAATTCACAAAAATATCACCCTCAAAACTATGATTTCACAAAAAGTACCCAAAAAGAACCCTCTCTTGAAGGAAATATACATTTCATAACAAAAGGCTAGACTCTTCTAAGGGTTCACCATCAAATCAAGATTTGCTGAGCATTACGTTGTTATTCCACATAAAACCGCATGTTAACTTAAGCAAAACAGTCAGATATCTGAAGGCTAAGTTAACCATTTGTGTTGAGTGTGACTTCAATTAGGGACCGGTCATTTATTACAGGGGGGGATCTGAAAAATGATTGTAAAGCAGTTATAAAAAAGCATAGACAGCTGGATATTCAAAACTGATGCTAGTATTTAAAAATCCCCATGAGTTCTCTCCTTTGTTCGCGGAAACATGCAGGTAGTTTATTTTCAAGGCTTGTTTCTGTTTGATTTATTTTGATAGATACATATTAAAAGTCACCATATAACCTAATAAAGTCAGTCAAATTCATAATCTCAATGATGCAGTTATGAATATGATACAAATGAAATACGAAACCTATTGAAACTCCTGAAACCTTTGAAAATTCCTGGATTTTTGCAAATATCTGACAACAGAAACACATTTAAAATATTTAAAACAGGTACCGGTATATGTAAATGAATTTCAATGTCGATATTCCTATGAGGAATATTTGCCGTATTTTGAGCATATATATTTGGGAATATTGTATGGACCATCGTCCAACATCCGTTCATATTTGACATTTTTAACTTCTCCTCCAAAACCGTTGCACCCCCAAAACTGAATTTCTGTTGGGAGATACCTTTTACTTTAAGTAAGGGATCATTTGGTCCTGACCCCCCTCAAATATTGGAGTGGCCGGCATTTTCCCAAAAACAGTCTTCGCAGAAACCAGTTTACATTTACATGAAATTTTCTGAATGACATCTTTGTTACATAGAGACTAAAGTTTGTTCATTTGGTCTTGATCCCACTCTTGTCCACATTGAAATGTTCTTTCGACAACTAGTAAGTTAAGAAGCTAAAATTTGAGAATTTCAACTTTGTTGGATAGAGACTAAGATTTTTTACTTTTTGTTGCCCTGTACCAATACCATTTGGTCACTATACCAATTTTCTGTAAATATAAATCCAAAAAATGAATCAAATCTTAGTGTCAAAAGTACACTTGTTTTCGAAAAATAATAATTATTTGGGTGGCAGTTGTTCTTCAAAATCAGTTCTCAATATAGCAGTCAATTTGGGAGCATTTGCTTCCTGTAATATTGAGTAAGGAAGCAAAGAAATCAGGGTCATCTTGAAAATTCATATCTGAATGTAAAATAACCCACCTGTTCTTCAAACTGGTATTGACTATTAGCTACCTAAAATATGTTCCTGCTTTTATTCATAGATAGAGGTATTTTTAGCAATCTAACTTTTTTAGTGCTCCTTGAAATTTTATTTTGCTCTTAACAATGTGATTTACCTTTTTTACCGCTATAAGATGTGCTATGTAGAGGTGTATATTGACTCATATTGGAGGGAAGGGGGAGAAGGGGAAGGGGGAAAAGGGTCATACCAGGAGAGCTGGAAAGTAGAGTTAACAATGGTTTAGGGAAGCAGTGATATATTTACCAAATACTAATAACATTAATTTTGGAAAGGACTCATAAAACTTGAAGCTGCGAGTCACCAGGACACAAGGTTTTTTTTGGGGTTGTATTTGCCTAATTATTGAGGGACTGACTTTAGTGACTCATATCTGCTGGGACTCCCACTAGTTTGTAGTAGCATGTTCTTTGACTATGCAGTCATATTTGTAAATTTATTACTGGGGAGGGTGTGAGCATTGGGGGAACTTATATATTATTGTGGTACCATTGTACAAACCTTTCACAGACAAAACAATAGAGGTCACATCTTTAAGATTTATGTGTAATACTATGAATATTATGAATCTCAATTTCTGGTTCCTTTCCCCTTTATCAGGAAAATGGTGAACTTTAGAAATATATATTTGTTACTTCTTCCTTAGAATGTAAAAGTCTATTATAATTAAAAGTGTGTGTTGACAGTGGGGATTATAAATTTGGTGACTCGGTAATGCATTATCATTTAAGATGTTAATAGTTTTTACATAAGAGAGATAATATAATAACTCAGCCTGTAATAATGTGTACCTGATGAACTACATAGCCAATGAATCTGTTGTTTAACAGATACTTTTAACCCAAGATGTTACACATGTTAAACCCATAACTGGTATATATATTCTATAACCGTTTTTTTTTTTTCGAGAGAGAACCTTTCTTTAAAGTGTCAAAAGAAAAATATTTCCAATGTAGAACCAAATATATCTTCAGAAGTCCAATTTCAAGATGATTTATAGATGTATGTTCGGGGAGGGTCGTGAAAAAAAATATACTAAAATGGGGAGGGCCATTACGACAAAGCCGGGGAGGGTCATATTTGTATGTACAAACCCAAGTAAAAATCCCCCGGCCCACCGGCCCACCCCCCCTGTAATAAATGACCAGTCCCTTATACATGAACAAAATCACAAAAAATGCATATTACTTATAATACTCAAGATGAACATTACGTATTTTGTGGGATGACAAGTGCGGTTGCCTATCACATTGCTCAATCACTATGTAAAGGCGCAATAACCTGTACAGTCACGGTCCGAGACAGTAGCAACAACCATTTACCGTACAGTTTAGATTTAGTCAAAATAGGGGCTTGAAAGAGCCCAAATTACGTGTGTTGGGCATCAAATGATAAACTCTGTATTCACTCTGCATAGAACATGTGTAATTGAATGACACAATTCATCTATATTGCCATGATGGAAAAAATTAGACATATTTTCGTAAGACATGAAAACACGACCTGACAGACGACAGCAAATCACCCCGATAAAGAAACTGAACGAATGTCACATCATAGTAAGGGTACTTTAGGGTACAAGAAAGCTTCATCTGCCGACACATACATTTTGAGCCCATTAAAAAGAACTTATTTTCTACAATCACAGTGAACGTAAACACAGGGTAGCTTTCAGGAAACTGTACAGTGGAAAATGGGTTGTTGCAGGGGTGCAACATCCGGTTTTCATGTACAATCGAATACCCCCTGTGAAAGGGTTTTCATTAAGGATTCTGCCCATTGGGGCAGAATCCTTATTGTTATTGGCGTGTTTTTTTGTTTTTTTTCTCTGCACCGATTTTGTGACACCTATTCTGCAGAAACGGCTACAGAGAATTCAACCAAACTCTACAGTCTGACAGCCCGTAGTGCGAACTAATTAAATTTGGCTTTTGGACCCAATCGTTTCACGCATTAAAGGTCCAGTTCGATTCAAAATTTCGATTTTTAACATGGGAAAATTTTTCAAAATGCACTTAGAGACTTGGAACTTTTTGCAAAACATGCGCAATGATCATGCGAGCAAAAAAGTAAATCATGGCGAATTCGTAAGTCACGTGGTTTTTCCGCCATTTTGATTTTAGACGCATTTTACAATTTTCCGACCCCATGCACCTTTGGCAATCTTCTCCTCTGAAGATACTAGCATCTAAGAGCTCAAACTTGCATGTATGTGTAGCTAAAGGGTTGGTGATTAAACGATCCTCCAAAGCATTAGCGTACCTCTTATACTTTTTTCACAGTGACCTTTCAAAGTCCGAAAATTTTTGAAAATCGTAAACTTCAAAGGGCCATAATTCAAAAACCTAGGCATGGAATTGAATGATCTTTTCAGGAGAGTAAGACAGGACTATGGTCATTATATATCAATAATAAAATCGCTCGCGAACAGTCATTTCCGGTCATAATAAAGAAAAACTTTAACATGGGGAAAATCTTCAAAATCCAAATAGAGACTCGAAACTTGTTTTAAAAGATGCGCAGGAACAATACAAGCAAAAAAGTAAATTATGACCTAATCGTAGGTCACGTGGTTAAGCCGCCATTTTGATTTTCTTAAAATTTGTCTGATTTTGACATGTTAAATTTGGGTCTAAATAATCCCAGTGACATACTAGAGACTCGCAACTTGTTTTAAAAGATGCTTAATAACTAGACAAGCAAAATATGTTACCATTGCGAAGTCGTAGGTCACGTGGTTTCGACGCCATTTTGAATTTTAACCTTTTTTGATCATGCACTTTTGCGGAAACACCACTTTGAAGACAGTTGCATCTAAGCGCTGAATCTTAGATTTATATGCAGCTGAAGCATTCGAGAATAACAAGTTTGTTATATTTTGAGTAAACTCCTAATCCTTGTTTCACAATCACCTTTCAAAGTATGGTCATTTTGAAAATTTTAATAAGTTTGATTTGAACTGACTTGATGAAGATTTTATTGAAGCGTCACTAGACAATAGACCACTCATAATTTGATTTTCAGTAATTTCTATTGTAGAGGCATCGGACATAGCTACGAACTTTTACTTCAACCCGGAAGCAATTCAGAGACAATGCAGTCCATTTCATTTTGATGTGTAAACAGAGGAAATTCCTACTTTCGTTTTGACATACATTGTGTTGCTGGGGAGTCAGTCCTGCTAAACATTATATATAGATGGTGTTATTGTATCGAGAATTACTGACTGTTGCCTGAAATTACCAATTTGAAGATAATCGACTCAGGATAATGACAATATAGGCCAATATGTAAAAGTAGTTCTGATCGAAAACCGGACACTGCACCACGATTAACGCAAATCTGTTAGACGATCGGATTTGATATGGGAAACCCATTAACAGCACACACACAAACACGACAATGTAGGTTTATATTGTTTTAAAGGTCTGTGCATTTCAATGGGACGTGTAGTTTCGGTTCTGAATATTTATAATGATGTTTATTGTTGCTCATGCTGAAATAACCTGCACGTTTGCTGTACAGTGTATGTTGTCGTAATTGCATCAATGCATAATGATACTCCCAAGAGCAAAAACATGATCTTGGACAAAATATCAACAAGTGCTACATAAATTCCCTTAAATTCGATAAATATTATCGGAACAAAACAGTGTCTTATAGATGTATAAAATATAGTCACTAATTTAACCTAGCAAAGTCAAGAGGACGCATAGCTCAGCGGTTAGACCATTGAATTTGAAAATCAGCAGACTGAACTACAGGGTTCGAGTCCACCAGAACAAACTTTTTTGACTTAAATATAATTTCAAATGTTCAAAACTTATTTTGTTTTGTATGTTTAATTGTTTTGACTTTTTTTTAAACTTTTTTTTTCATCTAAAAATTCATATTGGCAACACTGTCAAGGTTAGTGTACTGGCTACTTTTTTTGGTTGTAATTTTGAATATTTCTTTACATGTAACCAATAAGATGATGTTATGACATATTTTGGTACGTTTGTCGTTTTACCGATTTTGGATTTTCGACTTCTTTAATGAGATTTGGGTCCAATAAGTTAAACATTTAAATCTCAAAGAAAACCAACTTTCTCAGTTTTTAGGGTACGTGTCTTCATAAATCTTCCCCTAAATTACAGCAATACATACAATATCCAACTTCCCAATTCACGTCATAACTCTTGCCAGTCTTCATTACTGGATGATTTAGGCCTTGCAGTATTTACTTAAGAAATCTGTGTTTAGAAATCCAGGCCCGCTATGCATTTCTGGTACAGTGATTCACTATCTTGGCACAACAAAGCGAGGGAAATAACGCAAGGGTTAAATCAGGCAGTAATGTTTTGTCTGCGTTGTAGACTACACATTGTCAATGGGGGTGGTTCCCGATGGCAGGTGGGATGAGGATGTAGTGTCTTCATGTACACGTTGGTCTATGTCGTCCAAGTCAGACTTCGTATGCCAAATGGATTTGTCTGTACTGGTTGAGTGAATGGTACATTCCATACGGATAGTTGTTGTACTCCCGGCATAGGTTCATTATAAATGGGAGAATCATACTTATTTTGCTAATAGGCCTTTACTTAAGAACAGGAAGATTTTCTGGATAACAACTTCTTTAATGTGAAAATACACGACGTTTCGGAGTACATACTCACTCCTTCATCATGTGGAATGTAAGGACATAACAAAATATGGTACATTTATATAGGCCTATACTTAAACAAAACGTTACACCACTTTGAAGATATTTGCATCTAAGCGATACAACTTAGATTTATATGCCGATGAAGCATTGGGGAATTACAAGTAACATTAAATAACTCATAATGTCCTTTCAAGGTATGGTGACGTTGTGAATATGTGAACAAGTTGAATATGTTGAGGATTTTATTGAAGCGTCATGTGGAAGAGTTACTTCCCCTTGACCACCCTACGATGCTGTGAGCATGCACACTGACTTATGAGTTTTAAATAGAAGTTCATCAAAATTGACTCTATTTTGATGTGTGAACAGGAAATTCACACTTTCGGTTTGGCTCGCATTGTGTTGTTTGGGGTCATGTCTGTTATATATGGTGCTATTGTATGTAGAAGTACTGACTGTTGCCGGAAATTACCAATTTGAAGATACTCGACACAGGATAATGACAATATTATCGAAACAAAACGATGTCTAAAAGATGTATAAAACATCATCAGTAATTGTCTTGAATCCTACCAGCTGTTAGTTTGGTCGAACGGTAAAGCGTCCGACTTCTATTCAAGCAGGCTTAGTGCAGGAGTTCAAATCTTCAAAAGAAAAACTTTTTGGACTCAAATATAATTTTAAATATTCAAAACTTATTTTTGTTTGTATGTTAACTTGTTTTGACTTGTTTTAGCGCTTTTGTTTATGCAAAAATTCATATTGGCAACACTGACCAGATTAGTGTACTGGCTACTTTTTTATGTTATATTTTTGAATATTTCTTCACATGTAACCAATAAGCTGCTGTCATGGAACATTTTGGTACGTTTGCCCATATCCAAATTAATCTATGACCTCGGCCGATTTTGGATTTTCGACTTCTTAAATGAGATTTCTGTCCAATAAGTTAAAATTTCCATCTCAATTTCTAGAAAACTGTATCAGACAGTTTCACAAAACCTTCACCAAACTAAGTACAGCAAGAACAGGTTGACATGGCGACTGTACGGCAGGCTGGAAAAGGATTTTTGACAAAGAGATTTAAAAAAAAATTAACATATAGACTTCAAACTTTTTTTTAAAAATGTGCAATACCAGGGACCTCTATATAATGTCACTTGCAATACTAATACAAACAAAAAAAGCAACAGTCACGTGGTTTAGCCACCATTTTGATTTTCTTTGAAGTTGTTCGATTTTGACATGTAAAATCTCAAAGCTCCTAGAGACATCCTAGAGACTTGAAACTTATTAAAAAATATATGCAATTACATTTGGAAGATGTTCTATCTTTGAATTAGATAAAACATGTAAGCGCAGAATCCGCTTGTCGTCGCTTGCGACTATATTTTTACATTATGTTTGGTATTAAGTTAAAATTTTATGAAACATGGAAATCATGTTCGAACAAGATGGTGCCGTCATAATGTTCCTTCTTAGACTTTAAGATCGATGACACATCAAAGACAAGCCAGAAATCTCAGATTTCAAAAAGACGATTCAAATTCCATTTTTCAAATTAAAGGTAGTTGGCTTAATGAGACATGATGTACAATTACTATTTTCAGTCGTATCTATATCTTGAATTAAATTATCTTGCATTTTTGTTGGTATATAGTTACTTTGTCCCTGAGTGTAGAATTGCAATGTTGTGCCATGTCTATAACTCTACTAGCACATATGTAATTCAGATTATTTGTTTTAGTGTATATAGAAATATGATCGTTTTATGACGTGTGCTTTATTGTTTGTTTTATTGTAAAATTTTGATTTTGCTCTGTGATGTTAGATCTAATGAAAGATCAAAAGAAATTAATATTCCCTGTATTTTTAAAATAGATTTGTTTTAAAGATATCCCATCTATCCTTAGGTGACATATTTTGATAAGTGTGAACACATAGGTGTAAAAATATAGGTGTAAACACTGTGACTAATGAGCGATGAATAATATAATTAGTGTGCGGATATTTACATAATGTTTTGACAATAATTATTTCTGTTTTATGTAATATCTTCTCTTTTAACAAACACAGACTGACTAATGATAGGATACATATTACTCTAATGAGGACCTTATATTGACGAAATGCTTTCACACGCGGTTTCATAAGAGGGCGCCAAATGTTGAACACATCTTGAGGTGAAATAATACCAAATCAAGCATTTTTCTGAAATTATGTTTGTATCGTATCTCTTCAAGCCTAGAATACATGGATTACAAGAAATGTTACCTTGGGTAACTCATTATTTGCATTAATAAAACAAGCTGGATGAATGGACGGCATTTCCATCTCTTTGCAAGTGGTGAATGCCGTGAAAATAACATTGCTACTCAGTTATTTTCTGATGTAGTAACATTTCATCAAAACAGCAACATCCATGCCATTATATTTTCCAATGAAGAAAAACAGTTAAGATGATCATCTGCTTTCAATAACAGGTTCAGGGAAACATCTTTGTCCAATTTGTAGGTCATGAAGCCAATTAACATCCATTTTTTTATTTGAAATAATCTGTGACAATGAAGAAATTGTCCGTTACATCAATTTTGTAATCGCACATTTTCTGTGACACATTTGAAAATTACAAAGTATCTGATATCTACGTTTTTGTACTGATAAAACGCCGACTGCTTGTATGATATATATGATGTAAGAGGAGCAACATGCTTTGTTTATACAATTGTATATATACCGGTTACTTACATCATACCGATAATTTATGAAAAACTATGAACTTTGTGGCAATAACTAGCTCTACGACATTATCATTGGTTATTTGGTCATAATAAATTTAGCTGTCACTTATGGATATGTGTGTTAACTAACTGTTACTTCAATTCACTGATAACATTGAGTCTGTTCATCTGCAACCCATTTATCGCTCCTTACCCTAGACCTACCGAGGCTAAAATCACAAGGACTCTGTTACATATCACAAGGACTCTGTCGCAATAATCACAAATACTCCACCCTCACTGCAACCAGAAGAGAAGAGCACGATTTGCCCGTGAATCATGTATATTTCCAAACTCATCAATGTCAGGTTTAGCAGACAGGGCTGTTTTGGAGAGAACTTTGCTTCAGCGTTTGAACTTAGAAATGAGTTAGAAAGCAAAATAAAAAAATGATTGACCTTGTTTTTATTTTTTAAAATTAAATTGTCTTTATATTTTATGAATTCAACATATTCAGAATGTATCTGTGTTGTGTATTGAATAAAAATAATATTCGTTTTAATAGTTATTGATAGTATAAATGTATTTGAAATAAGGAGAGAGTTCAGAAACGTGTCTGTCTGTTCGTCCTTTAGTTTGTCCGTCCGACTGTGTACATATCTGTCAACAGCTGAAATAATGAAATGCTTTGTAAATAGTGAAGTAAAAGCGTCATGTTGAATTTCTTTTGTATTCATACAATTATATAGAGTGCACTACGCACTTAATTGATAGGAAATCATGGTGCCTGACTCTGAGGGTGTACCACTTTAAAGGCGGGAATAATATGTGTTTTACACACAACATCGGAACGTTGGTTCATAAGTTAAACTGTTGAGAAATTCAGTGCTCAGTACCGGGGGTGGTGTCTGACTCTGAGGGTGTTCTACTATAAGAATGGGAAGAAGACGTGTTATAACACACGACATCGGGACGTTAGTTGATAAGTTGAGACATTCAGTGCTCAGTTCTGGTGGCGGGTGCCTGGCTCTGAGGGTGTGTTATTCAAAGTAAGGGAAGAAGATATGTTACAACACAGGGCGGCAGAACGTAAGTTGATAAGTTGTTGGGACATTCGGTGCTCAGTGCTGATGGTTGGTGCCTGAATCTGAGGGTGTTCTACTCTAAGGAAACAAAGAAGATGTATTATTATAACACACGGCAGCAGAACGTGAATTCATAAGTCGTTGAGACAATCAGTGCTCAGTGCTGACGGTTGGTGTCTGACTCTTGGGGTGTGTTAGTATAAGAAAGGGAAGAAGTTGTGTTATAACAGTTTGTATTTATTTGGTCCTGACCACCCTCAAATCTGTAAGTGACAAACTATTAAAGAAGACAGAGTCGGCCATATCAGTATTAGGCTCGTACAATCTCCTTATAGCCTGATGTAGCAGGATGGATGATTATATGTTTCATTTGTTGGCTCAGCAAGGCAGGAATGCCACTCCCTGTAAGGTTTGTAACATAACAAAACAACCTTAGCCTACCCAATATAAGGTTTATTGCAACTGATGGTTATCGTTGTTGATGATCAAAATGAAAATAGTTTTTTGGGTTGTGATCAAAGCCAAGGAGTTTGCACACACAATTTCAGCTCCTTAGACCAAATGGTTCTGGAAATAGAAGACAAAATGCGAAAAGTTTACAGACGGACGGATAGACGGACGGACGCCGGACACCGTGCCATCCATGACAGTTTTCGAGTTCTGCTCCGGAAATGAATTATAAAGTTATGTATCCATGGAAATGGTAAAAATTGTGAAGAAGTTGAAAACCCCAAAAGGCACATCTACACGTGATGATTGTTCCACACACCAAGTTTCGTTGAGCTATGTCTTATAGTTTTCGAGTTCTGCTCCGGAAACGAAATTCTTAGTTACATATCCATGGAAACGGTCAAAAAAATAACTTGAAGAAGTTGAAAACCCAAAAAGGCACATCTACACATGATGATTGTTCCACACACCAAGTTTCGTTGAAATATGTCTTATAGTTTTCGAGTTCTGTCCCAGAAACGAAATTCAAAGTTACATTTCCATGGAAACATGGAGATATGTCTTATATTTATCGAGTTCTGCTCCGGAAACAAAATCGGGACGGACGGCCGGAAGGACGGACGGACGAAGCCCATTTCAAGACCACCTACAAGCCTTACGAATAAATCTGTCCTCTCTTGTAGTCGTACACTTTGGCCTGCCAGATCTTGGGCGGTCCTTCGCGCTTCCTGTTGCCTTGTATTTTTTATACAGCTTTATCATGCCTCTAATTGACACACTACAATCATAGTCTCTCATTAATGTTCTTTTCACAAAACGCCACTCCATACCTCGGTCCTTCAACGTGACGATGTGCATCCTTTCAACAAAACTCATGTTTCGCGTTTTTGGAGCCATTTTCTGCAATACAAATGTCATAAATTGTTCAGAGACAAAGGTAGGAATATTTCACATGTGTAATATCCAGGTTAAAAAGTCTAGTGTCTTTAGAAATATCAATGTTATGAAAATATTTCAAAAATATCTCAAAATCATCATTAAAGGCAAACAACATAAATCATTTAACAATTATTACAATAAATTAGCATTATAACTTTCAGGAAAATAGCATGCATAAAACTTAAATGATGTACTTACCTCGTAGTGCTAAGATTCCTTCTCCCCTGTCATCAGTGAAATCAGCTGTCTCCATTTCAAACTCTCAACATCAAATTACAAATATTTGAAATTTATCTTTTTTTGCATGGATACCACCTATTTGCATATTACTATTGCTTAGATATATTAAAGTTAACGTCGATATCACAGCGAAGAAGATATATGCATCTCTATGTCTAAATTATACTTCGAGAAGTGAAGTGAACAAACTTAAGGTACGCAGCTGTAATGAAGTAGGAATGACGCAATGCCTGATGATCTACAGAGCCAACGGATCTATTTTTAACTTCCATCAACAATTCTTATTTTGATAACAACAATTATATATTTCTGTTTTCTATACTTTATTATGATGGTTTATATATATTTGTATGTATTATATGCTGATTTAGGCCTTTGCTGTATTACCCATTTTATGCCGTGCCAAGAAAATTGGTCGCTGCACCTAAAATGCATAGTAGGCCCAAATTTCCTAGCACAGACATCTTAAGGAAATACTGCAAGCCTTAAAGGGACTCGCCGTCCGTTGGCCTAATCCGTATATACCCGGCTGATTAGCTTGTCTGCTAACGAGCCAACCTACGCTTCACTGGTGAGATTGCGAGTTTAGAAATATTTAGGATTCGCTTCTCAGTAGGGGATTCCTCTCGTGATTCGTGCGCTCTGATTGGTTAATGTCGAGGGGAGCCTGTCCTTGTCAAACAGGCAGACTGGTTGTCTTGAAAAATACATCTATGATATTAGCGCCAGTGTTGTCGACATTGCATCTAGGTATTTGCATGTAAGCTTTTTAAGTAATGATTTCACCACCTACATTGTATCTATCACAGTATAATGTTCGAGCTACATATACGAATTATCAACAGTTCTCAGTATATGTGTAACTTATTAAATGTGTTGTTTAACAGTCTCTGAAAGATCTTCTGTTTCATGCGTGAACTCGGAAATACTATGAACGACCCAAGAAATGTGACTGTGAAATTTGTGGTAATGCTACGGTCACACTTACACGATGTCATCCGCGATGTATCACGTGCAACTTCATCTTGATATGCACCTATATGTTCTGGATACACACGCCATTCACACTTATGCTACGGTCACACTTACACGATGTCATCCACGATGTATCACGTGCAACTTCGTCTTGATATGCACCTATATGTTCTGGATACACACGCCATTCACACTTACAACGAACTTGATGTGCACGTGGCTTTTCGGCGAAGGTCGTATTGAGCTACGATTGGGTAAAATGTTTTGAACATGCTCAAAACTTTCGCGATCATCGGGAAACATCGTCAAATACACGCACTATGCACGTGGTGCATAAGTGTTACATCGTACTTTACTCTTGTTTATCGTAGCATTATCGTGAGTAAATTGGTATTACGATGCTCCCGTCAACTGTACGAATAGGAAGTGCTAATTGCGAATGTGTTACGTTCACTAAAAGAGTTGAATCCGAGCATAAGGCGTATTAACAAGACACCATTAAGTGTTTACCACGATATTCAAGTGCTCTTTACAAACAATGTCTTTGTGGCATGTTTGGTATGTAATCAATCTTTATTTCATACTGAAAAGGCCACAGGTCTATAGCACATACATGATGGATAAATGCACACATAAATAAGGGTTACATCGATAATACGTTGTTTTTATAAAGCATTGCATAATGGATCAACATGGCAAGATTTTGTAATATAGTTTGACTTCTAATGCTGACAAGAGTTGATTATTTAATTGTATTTGGATGGACATAGTAATATTTTTAAATATATTCACAACGTAATGCATAATACGACGGGCAAATGAGAAGGAAATGATTGGTCGTGAGACGAACATCTAAATCGTGCTAATGAACGTCTAAATGTCTTCATGTTAACACATGATAAATATAATTCATCGATTAGAACATTTTTGAACATTGAATTATACAAACATTTGCTTAATAACGAAATTTGTTCACTCCATGTTTGAAAAGAGATATCTTTTAGTCTTGTAGTTAATGACTGCATGAACGGTGTGTGAAATTTAGGCCATGGGCCGAAAGCCGTAGCTTGTCTCTAAAGTGACTTTAGGTCCAAGTTTTTGGTGAAGGCAGAAACAATATATCAATTTAATCCTGAGTGTGTACTGCTTCCAAAAATGCAATGTTTCACCTAGGATACTTGTTCATTATGAAATTAGGGCATGTTGAAGTGATAAATCAGCAGTTTCGCAAAAGGTCTTCTTAGCCACGGAAAAACTGATTTTTTGACAAAAGTTGTTAATATATTTCCACATATCACATATCTGCTGAAAGAGAATATGTTGTTCTATCTAAATATTGTGATCCAACTGGGTTTCCTGTTCAGAAAATGTGAAATTTCTGCAAAAAATGTTCTGAATTTTTTTTATTTTTCTCAAACCGTCCCATTTCGTTTATGATTTTAAAAAGAAAATTAAATTTTAGCCCTAATTCAATTCATAGTGTAAGAAACCGATGTAATTACAACAATGAGAAGTTAGAATTTTTGAACTACATAAATTTCCAAGAGAGCTAAATGAATTTTTATAACAGGAGTGAGAGTTTTTTCTGAGCAAAGGGAGGTAACTCTTGCAAGTATTTCTAATTTTTTTAACATTTGTCATAGAATTTGCCATCAAGTAACAACTGATTCTTATTACAAACGTACGAAAACACATTATCGAATGATATGTTACAAAAATGTAGAAGAATGTAAATATAAATTTTTTATTTTTCCCCCTTTTTTCCCAATGGCATAAATATGTAAAAAAAAATAAAAATGCAAACATCAACTACAATAATGCAGCGATACAAAATTGTACATAAGAAATTCAATTTTTTTTTTATCAAAGGTGTGTTAAGTCTGTTCGCTAAAGATACCCATTTTCTGTCGAAGTAGTAAAAATTAATTAATTAAAATTAAAATTAAAATAAAAATATGAATGAAAATATCTTTGATTTAAAAAAAGGTTATAAAACAATTATGTTTTTCCCTTTACTTACTTCTTTGAATCCTTTGAATGTTCATAATTTTTTTATTATGAGTATTTGATTCAAAAGAACTTATTTGTTTGGAAGGCCAGATAAATAGAGGATTCTTCAGTGTTTTCAGTACGATGTTGCAGTTTATCTCTCATTGAGTGCCAGTATTTTTTAAGTGGCGCAGATACGAGTGAAAAATATATATAAGATAAGTGACATTACACTGCAAATACAAAATATTCTAGTACGTTTTTGATTAAACGTAATTATTTATACTTACCTGTTGACTAGACCTACTTTGCCTTACCTCCCAGGGGTAATGCTATTTCAACCTTAATACAGACGAACTTGAAGAATGGATGAGGGGTGCGTAAAATCCCTTATCCAAGGGCCGGTAAGTCTAGATGGTCTCGTGACGTCACTACCGGTTCATATCACTCTCCGAAAGTCCCAAAGGCAAGACAGACCAAGTGGGGAGGATGGGAGGGCCTAGAGCGTAGGTCTAGTCAACAGGTAAGTATAAATAATTACGTTTAATCAAAAACGTACTATTATTTAAATACCTATCTGTTGACTAGACCTACTTTGCCTAGAATCCCACCGCAAGGAGGCGGGTCAGTAGATACATGGTAGTGACGAGACCAGCGACTAGCCCTGAGTGTAAGCTAACCTACGAGTCCTCCACCCTGTGGTGAGGACAAGGCACAGCCCGGGAGATACCATCTCTACCGCTAAGCGGATCGAAGAGACAACCCTGCCACTCAACTTCCGATCAACATACCGCCCCCCAAACCCCAACAGGGAGGGGGGGGTCAAAACGAAGTTAAAGAAAAAACCAACAGACACGAGAGTAAGCAATGTAAACCCTGTTTATTTACAATAAGTCCCAAACGCGTCTAAGAAGGATGACCCCTTCTTGGTCTGGTTGGGGGGACCACCTTCGTCTGCGCGAAGACCTGTGGACCCAGCCTAGAGATGCCTTCAAGATCAGCAGTGGAGACATCTCGCAGGTAATGGTTGGCGAAAACCTCTGATGAACGCCAAAAACACCCTGCCATGACATCCGAAACCGCGATGTTGCAGTGATACGCCATCGTGGCTGAAACTGCGCGGATCTCATGAGGATTGGAACGCGACGGCGGAGGCAAATCAGCGGCCTTGTACGCATCAATTACCGCCGATCTTAGATACACCCCCAACGCTCGCTTGTCTAGTTCCTTGGTGCTCCTGGGTGAGTGAGGCAAGAACAGACGACGCCTGCCATCCCTCAGCCTGCGGGTACGCTGCGTGTACACCCTTAAGGCTCTTACTGGACACAAAGAGAGATCCACCTCATCTGAGTCCGAACCCAGAGCTGGGATAGAGAACGTACGTCCCGCTTCATCCGCTGCTTGGTTCTTACAGACAAAATCAGGAGCCAACCCCAGCGAGGCGGAGCCCCCCTCCCTGACCTCAAAACGTAGCAGGTCCGCCTGCAACGCATGGATCTCTGAAATCCGCGCTGCAGAGGCCATGGCCACCAGAAAAATGACCTTGATGGTGAGAGGGAGGAGAGGCACGTCGGAGAGCGGCTCATACCTATCGGAGCGCAGGTGGTTGAGCACAATGGCTAAGTCCCATTCAGGTGGGCGAAGCCTGGACCTGCCGTCCACCGAACGGAAGGTCTTAATTAGGCCCTTGAGGACCGACACATCCAATCCTGGCGATCTCTTCCTGAGAACCGACAGGATGGCCGACATGTTGGTGTTAATTGACGACGCCTTAAGATGTCTAGTGTTGCGAAGGTACACCAAGTACTCCGCAACCTGAGGCACTGAAGCCTCTGCCGGAATGAAATCCCTCTGAGCACAGAACGAGGCGAAGGCCTGCCACTGGAAATCATAGAGCTTCCTAGTGGTTTTCCTATGCGAGGTAGCTATTGCGTTGGCGACGCACTTAGAGTATCCACTACTCCTTAACCCTCTTTTAATACAAGCCAAGCGTGAAGGGAGAACACCTGAGGGTTCTCGTGTAACCTTCCGCTTGGCCTGCTGATGAGCAGATCCCTCCGTATCTGAATCGGAACCGGTTCCTGCCGACAGAGCCGACGGAGAGGAACGAACCACGGCCGGGCTGGCCACCAAGGGGCGACCAGCAGGAGACGAAGAATCCGAGTTTCCCCTATCTTGGCTACAACTTGGGAGAGGATGGCCGGCGGCGGAAAAGCATAGGCGTCCATCCCCTCCCACCCTAACGAGAGCGCGTCTAAGCCCATCGCTAGCGGGTCTGGCACTGGGGAGATGTAGGTTTGCAATTGGTGGTTGAGACACGTCGCGAACAGATCTATCAGCGGGGTGCCGAACTGGAGACACAACCCCCTGAAAACCACCGGATTCAGTTGCCACTCCGTTGGGGGAGGGGCATCCGGACGTGACAACGCGTCCGCCAAGACGTTCTTGGCACCTGGAATGTGGACCGCTCGAATGTCCAGGTCCACCTCGTCCACCAACTCGAAGAGCTGGAGTGACACGCGTAGCAGAGACTGTGCCTTGGTGGACCCCTGCTTGTTTATCGACCAAGCAGCCGCCGAACTGTCCGTGTGTACTAGCAGGCACTGGCCCCTCAAGGGGACCTGCCAGTGCTGAATGGCAAGACGTACTGCGTCCAACTCGAGGACGTTGATGTGTAGGTTCCGCTCTGATGGGGACCAAACTCCCGCCACCTGTTCGTGACTCATGTGCGCTCCCCACCCTTGGGTGGAGGCGTCTACAAACAGGTGAGCTGAGGGGGGGCGAGGACGAAGTGGAACGCCTGCGAACACACTCACGTCTACCCGCCACCAAGCTAGGAACCGATGTAGGTCTGGGGTTAAGACTATGTCGTGACGACAACGCGTCTCCCTGATGTGGGGATTCAGGAACACCTGTAACGGGCGAAGGAACAACCTCCCCCTGCGGGTCAGGTCCTGAGCTGACGTTAATAACCCCAACACCCTTTGCCACTGACGTAGGGAGAGCGAGGCATCGAGCGCGCGATCCATAAGGCGATCGTAACGAGCCATCCGCTCCCTCGTGACGAAACCGCGGAACAGCCGGGTGTCTAGGATAGCCCCTAGGAACTTCAGACGAGTTGCCGGAACCAAGTCCGACTTCTCTAAGTTCACTAGCCACCCCAGACGACGGAACAGGTCCATCGTGAACCTGAGCTGCGCCTCGAGAACGACCGGGGAGCGGTCGTGAGCGATCCCATCGTCCAAGTACATTAGGAACTGAATGTCGCATTGGTGAAGGAATTGGACGATGGGCTGAGTCACCCGTGTGAATAACCAGGGGGCGGACGAGATCCCGAACGGGAGCACGCACCACTGAAAATGTCTGCCGTCCAGGATGAAGCGGAGGTACCTGCGGTCCCGATAGTGAATCGGCACGTGCAGGTACGCATCCTGTAGATCGAGAGACACCATGCAGTCTGAGCGCTCCAAGGACCGCATCACTGAGGGAAGCGTCAAGAGTCGAAAATATGGCGGCCGAACGAGGAAGGAGCGGTTGAACACCTTCAAATCGTGAATTAGCCGCCATTTTTTCGAGTTCCTTTTGGGTATTACGAACACTGGGGAGTAAAACCCCGGCGTTAGATGCGGGGTCAGGACCTCCTGCACCGCCCGTTTGGAGATTAATATCTCCACCTGTTCCAATGTCAATTTGAGCCGGTCCCCTGCTAAGGGACGCTCCATTGGAGTACAGGTGAGGGGCGGCGGAGACGAGACGGGAATGCGGAACCCCTGACCCAGAATCCGACACACGTAAGGGTCTAACCCTAACTGTACCCAGTTGCTGACAAAGTCTTGGAGGCGACCCCCCACCAAGCCCTCCGACACCGGAACGAGTGGAGGAGGGAGCAGCGGGGGTGACCACGAGTCACTTCCTCCACTTCTTTTGCGGGGTACGACCTCCGGCGCCAGGCCGGGGGGACTTGGGGGACTGACCCGTGGATCCACGGCCACGACCTCCCCGCCGAAAGTCCGTTTTCGCTTTCTTGGGGGAAGGTTGGCCACTGCCCTGCCCTTGCCCCTGACGAAAATTGGTCTGCGGACGCTTTGGTGTCGTTTGCCTCTGCGTGACGAGCCGATTAGTGAGGTCTTGCTGTTGGGCCTCCTGTCGTGCTCTCAAAACCTCTGGGATACGACCACCAAACAGAGTTTCAGCGTGAGCAGGGGCATGTCGAAGGAAGTTCTTATGATCTGGGTTGAGACCTGACCGGTAGAGGAAATTGTCTCTGCGAAGCACTGTTATACTCGATGAAATCCGCGACGCTGATAACATGATCTGCGCAAGGTCCGCAGCCACATCACCAAACGCTTTGAACAACACTGGGTCCCCCGCCTCCATGCCCGCCTGCTTAGCACAAGCCAGCATCGCCTGACATGTGAAAGCCACGTTGTTCCCCAAGCCTAACACCGAACGCGCCTCCCTGTCAAGATGAGAGAACTGTGCCTCAGACACGCGGTGAAGCAGGTTGGTGGTAAACAACCGGGACGCCCCCTGATCAAGGGGAGGCGGAACAAGCTGAAAAGGGACCGGATACAAGGGCAGACGCCGTCTGCGCTTGTCCGGCACCACCAAAGGCGGAAGCAAACGATTGGGCATCGCAGATGATACGACTTGCTCCATATCCTCGGTGGCCTCCAAAAGAAGCCTATGAGGTGGAAGGGCAAGACGCGCGGGAGGTACCTCGCCATCGGGGCCAAAGGAAGCCCTCCTGGCCGCCGACGTGCGCGGACCCGTCACGCTGACTTGGCTAAGTGGAACGTCCGCGAACGAAGCCACTTCGGATAGCATAGCTATTGCGTCAACCACTGGAGGATCTTCCGACGATCCCGTACCTTCCGCCTCCGTTTCTATACTGATGAACGGAGGGTTCGACACGTCCACGTAACGGGTGTCACGTTCCGGTGAGTCCGGCGAGGAGTCACGTAAGGGTGACATCACCGTGACACGCCGCTCCGGGGTGCGAGGGGTACGCGAAGGAGTCGCGGGTGCGGAGGCCCTAGCGGACGAGGAACGCGCACCCTGAGGTACGTCATCCGCATAGGGCTCACACGATCGCGTAGTCGTAGTGTGAGTAGGTAAGTTCCGCGGACCCAAACGCGCATCGAGCAAGGAAGAGACCATATCCTTGACGGATGCCAGAAGGAGGGAAGGATCGACCTTGTCGAACCTAGCCTTCTTGGACTTCTTCTTCTTGCTCTTGGGCGTAGCGGGTCCGCCCACCTTAAGTCTAAGCGGAGACAACCGTTGGTCCGGCGAAGGAGGGGACAACGGGTGAGTCCGCGAACGAGAACCGGAACACGACGGCGGAGGGGGGGAGCGTAACTTCGACCCCCCAGCGGGTTCGGACAGGTCCGATTCCCTGTCGAATTCATCCGCCCGTTCCGTGAGGACAATGTCAACATCCTCCACCGGAGACGGATGACGAATGGGAGACACCTCCCTACGTTGAGCTGACGACGTACGCTTCTGTGACGCAGCCCTATCGGCCACCGACTTGCGTATGGCGGAAACGTACGCGAGGAACTCCGATCCGGAGAGAGGAGCGCACTCGTCGCAACGGTAATCCTCTTCGCAACGGTCCTTGCACTTTCTGCATAACAAGTGCGGATCCTTAGAGGCGGACTTCCTGCCTCCGCAGTTCGTGCAGAAGGCGGAGTACATGGCGAACGGTAACGATAAAACGCGTAACGTAAGCGAAGGTAGAGACAGTCGAGTCACCTACACAGCGTCGCAACAAAAACTCTGAACTCGAAGAGCACAAAGTCAAAATCAAGTAACCACCCGCCAAGGTAAACAAAGACGAACAAGCCAAACCAAAAAATAGGCTAAACACTAACAAGATAATTCAATCTTTATTCACATAACATTCGTGCGTGAACCAAACCTTAAGTGACTGGCGTAGCGAGTCACTTGAACCAAAGTGAGTCACCCTAAGGGTGAGTCACGTATAATCGACCTAAGTCGAACCAAACCCTAAGCGACTGGCGTAGCGAGTCACTTGAACCAAAGTGAGTCACCCTAAGGGTGACTCACGTATAATCGACCTAAGTCGAACCAAACCCTAAGTGACTGGCGTAGCGAGTCACTTGAACCAAAGTGAATCACCCTAAGGGTGAGTCACGTAGAATCCACCTAAGGCGAATGGTAGGCGAAAGCTAGCAACGGGCAACGCGAGTCACTGACGAGGAGTGTATCCACTGCTCCTTAACCAAGCTAGTGACTCACCTAAGGCGAACAACTAGCGAGCCAGTGACAGGCGAGGCGAGAAGCCAAGCGAGACGCGAAGCACTTGAGTACGGACCGCAGGCGAATGACAAGCGACAAGCGAATGACAAGCGAGGCGAGTCACCCGCGTAGGAGAGATACCACTGCTCCTTTACATTACGCAAGTCAAACCCACAGTTTCCTAAGGTACAGACCGATAAGCGTAAGCCAAGCGAGAGCGAATGACAAACGAAGCAAGCCAAACGAATTAGGAGAGATACCACTACTCCTCTACGATACGCAAGACAAACACTTAACAGTTAGCACTAGAGTACAACCGACAGGCGTATGACAAGCGAATTAGGAGTGATTCCACTAGCTCCTTTACCGTACGCAAGTCAACAACCCACAGTTAACACTAAAGTACAGACCGAAAGCGCGTGACAAGCGAAAGCGAATGGCCAGCGAAGCGAGTCAAACGATTAGGAGAGATGCCACTACTCCTCTACCAGACGCAAGACAAACACCTAACAGTCAGCACTCGGAACGAATGGCGAATGACCAAGCGAAAGCGGATGACAAGCAAGCGAGTCACCCGCGTAGGAGAGATACCACTGCTCCTTTACCCTACGCAAGTCAAACACCCAACAGTCAGGTGAGAGAAAACAAAGAATCACGAGCTGCACGTGCGGCGCATGCAATCCACCTACTCCGGATGGTCGCTAGCTAGCACATGTCAACAAGGCCCCTTGAAATCTAACACCTACTTGAAAAACAGATTGTAAACACAACCTGCACTAACGAAGAACAACGTTGATGATATCTCTTGAACTAACAAGAGAAAAATAGCAAGTTAGCAACCCAAGTCGCTAAAACCCCAGTCACAGAACAAAACACGTCTGCCTTGCTCTGCAACTTTTAGGAGAGTGATATGAACCGGTAGTGACGTCACGAGACCATCTAGACTTACCGGCCCTTGGATAAGGGATTTTACGCACCCCTCATCCATTCTTCAAGTTCGTCTGTATTAAGGTTGAAATAGCATTACCCCTGGGAGGTAAGGCAAAGTAGGTCTAGTCAACAGATAGGTATTTAAATAATATATATTATATGCTTCTGTGTTTAAAAAAATGTGGTGTTTTAAAGTTAAAAAGTTAAAAATTTAGGGAGTTCTTGTGATATCATACGCTGACGTTGTTGATAGCAGACGTTACGTCATATTATTGTGGACATGATGTCATTCCCTGTGTGATATTTTCACTGTGTTGAGAACTGAGATCAAACTGCAGTGTTACTGGTGAGAACGTTTTCTCAAACAGATAAATAGAGAAATTCTGTCTTTTCTTGACCATACAAATATTTTAAAAAATAATTATTTGCTTTATCAATGAAAACATACTGGTTACAAACTACAATTCTTACTACCCACAAACATCAAACCAAATAGTGTTATACCATCTGTCATGATTATGGATTGAACTAATGACATCAAACTATTAATTGACAACATACTTTCATCTCCCTATTTATGCATGAGCGGGTATTGACCCCCCACCCCCTCTCAAAATTCCGGGATCCGCCACTGCTGACAATGTTGACATCAAAGTTGATGATGTAATGTTATGTTATGATGCCATTATGCTGATGACGTCACAATGCTATTCTACTTCACTGAGATCACTGACAAAGAAGCTAAAAGGCAGTGTTGTGTTTGAGATATGTTCATTCATTAAGATAAGATATCCCGGAGGAAATTTGTTTCATTGGCATGCTGGGGATATTTGTAACTTTAATCAAGTCCTGTTGATATATTTGATATCAGAAGACACACGGGTAAGATTCTCAATTGATGAGCGTTAAGAAAAATGTTAAATTCTAATATATACTACCGTATATTTGTACGGCTACTGCCCTTCTAGAAAGAAAACTATTGAGCTTCTCTGTAATCAGACTTCATACACTTTTGATCAAGGTTCCAATGGACACGGAGATATCACTATCACCTTTTATCATCCAAAATTATGTTCCGTAGTATCTTCAACATTGCCGTAGGAACCAGTAAAGTAACCAACCAAATACTGAAGCGTTGCTTTTAGATATTATCACTTTTTTCAATGATAACTTTGATTTTGACTCAAATGTGTTATCAAGGCTGATAAGTTCATTTCCAAAGCATAGCTAAAAACCTGTTAATTTTATTTTTCTGAAACTCTTCAGGTGTATTATCCATAATGCCTTTTTATTTTAAGATTTTAAAATTATTAATTTAGTTTCTGTGGAAATAGTTTGGATTTGGACACAGGGACAGGTTAGTTTCCATATAAGAAATTTAAAAAAAAGGTTTATCTTCTATCTTTTTTAACCTAATATGTGTTATCCACCTTGTGAATTAGTTCATTTCCGGAGCATAACTGTTTGTGTTATCTTTTTGAAACTTAATAGTATTGAAGGTGGTATCTTATGACATGTTAATTGTTTTTAATAAGTATTGTGTTTTCATGGAAACGAACTGAACTTTTATTGAGGGATAGGTTTCTTTCATTTCCCAACACAAAATGTCAATATACCTTTTTAAAACTATGGGCCTTTTATGTTTCAAAACTTTCAAATTTTGATTTGTTTCCATGAAAAGAAGTGAGACCTGGAGCCATTTTGTGAGGGACCCATACTTTTGTTTCTATTGCTTGCAAAGTTTATCTGCACGTCAGTTTTATAGACAGTAGATAGGTAGATATATGCATAGAGTCAATATGAACACCCAACAAAATTCAACTTAGTATTTGCATATAAAATATAATCATGTAATCGTAATACATTGTTTGCTCAGGATTGTTTGTCATTTTTGAAGATATTACAGATATTGCTAAAGGTAAAAGTTTTTATCTGTGTGTTTTTTCAAAAGGTGTGAACACTTTTTTTCTTGTTCTTCTTTCTTTCTTTTTTTTTGTCTATTTAGTTTTTATTTCATTTCATTTCAAATACATAGAATATACATACAAAACAAAAATATACATGTCATCAGTCTATTGTTGTCAAAGATAAATAACAATAGGTGTCAGTAAAAGTTACCAGATTGATGTTAATGGTCACAAAATTGACTACCAATAAAGTGTTTTACATGCCATCATCAAAAATGTTTTCTACTCAAATACCAAATTAACTGTTAGTTATAGCCATGAAGACAGTTTTAAAATTAAAATAAATAAAAAATTCTCACATGTGTACCATTAAATTTGGGCAAATGATCCATTTTCTCAACAGGAACCCGATATTGTAAGTAAAACAAAGGTTAAATGAAGGTAAACAAAAACCCTACACCCTATATCAAATAAAAAGAATAAAGGAACAATGTCAGCCATACTGCCGATCTAAGGAAGCGGCCAATTCAACTTCAGGTCAAAATGTACGCTAAGAATCGGTGACATTCCCAAATAAACGCACGTATCAATCAACTATACATTTCTCCACAAACCCAGTTGATTTCAAACATATGTCACCCTTCAGATAACTTTAGTAGCTCTTCTAACTCGAAAATTGACCACAAAAACCTCTCCCCTGAACATTATTCTGCATTATCACAGTGTTAATAATCAAAATTATGATTATTTTTCTGTTTTCCATCCAGAAGTAGCCATTGTTTAATATACCCATATATATGGCCCCTGGAAACTTCTGATATTGCCACAATTTGATCAGTTGAAGACTCACAAACAGACAGACACACAATCTATAATGGGGGCGACTATCTTTGTTGTACCGGGCAGGCTGACCTAGCTGCTCTCTGATTGGTTGAAAATAGCATATTTCTCAAGGGCCTTTTATTACTGTTTATTAATTAATGAACAAGTGTTTTTGGTGAAACATTGAATATTTTGTGAAAAATAACCATTTTCTACAATATAAAGTAAAGTTTTCCCCTTCACCAAAAACTTGGACCTCAAATGAACAAAAACAGTCCTCGGCCCATGGCCTAATTCTTCATATTGTGCATTCGGTGTCGACCCGGGAAGTATAGGATATAGATTTCACAAGTCCCGCCAAATATAATTTCAGTTTGGGGCAAAGTGCCGTTTGGTATAATAACAGCTGGAAAAACGGTATGTACTTGTCAAAACACAACCCGCGAAGGGGGGTGCTTATCAAAACAAACGTGTTTAATGGAGAAGTTGCAGTTAACAGAGTAAGCATGTGTTTATTAAGAAAACAGTATATCATAAACATCTCGTGTTGAAAAATTACATAGTGCCTTTAAAGATTTGCAAAAAAAACCTGTGATAATATATGGCGGGTTGGACTTTGGCAAAAACTTATCAATGATGTGATTTCACGGAAGATGTTTGTAATATGTATGATGATATTAAGTCTTGTGTTTTATTAGGGGGGAAATGATTCTGCTTATTTTAATTGCTGTAACTGAGTACGCCAGATGAGTTACAGCATAAATGTATTTAGAAAATATTGCGTAATGTGCAGGTTGAAAGAGAATATTGAAAAGACTAATTTAAAGTAGTTGTGTTTGGATCCGACTCTGCATGGGTGAATTTTCGACAATATTTTGTTGGTGACGTTATTTAAACAAATTCAGATAGTTATACTTACCTAGGAATAGAATTTCATAAGAATAGGAAAATTAATACTGCCAACATAAAACCTAAGAGATCAAGGCCTGATAGCAATGTATTGGTTGTTATTTAAATCACGAAATGTAGATTTACCACTTTGTAAATTATGGAAAATATTATTAATCCGTGGATTGATGGTTGAGACAAATGAGTGCATATTGTGAATATGTTATCTGAACTTTACACAAAAGCAGAACTAAAAGCTCAGTTGAATCACACGAGAAGAGACGAAGTAGACACAAGTGTAAAGTAAAGTTCAGATAACATATTCACAATAAGCACTCATTTGGTGAAAATCAGTTTATTCCAAAATTTCTGCTCCATAAGTCAAAATTGGATTTATTTTGCAACAAATATTTTGAAGAAGGTTCTATAAATTAAATTCATATAGTGTATTGATTGTTTTCAGTATACGGATTAGTGATTTTTGCGCCTGAAGCGCAGCATATTTGACATGCATGGTCCAGGAAAGCCCATTGGTGAACAACAATCCAAAATGCTTATAACAGCTAACACATTCTAGGCGTATCTCCTTAAATGTATGTAAGTGGTCTTTATTGGAGTTGTCTACACCTATTTAGCTTAATTTACCTTCATCTCATAATACATACGTCAGTCTTCACCAGTTGGGAACATATATAAATGTCGTAGCCCTGTGTGCCCTAGTTAAATTTTGATATATCATGAATATTTTTCGAATAGTAAATCATTAATAGAAGTAGACCAGCGTAGAAACAGCAGTGTACTTATTGGATACTAACGCTGTGAGAGTGTTTGTGAAGAAACAACCTTAACCTTCATTTCTATAAATTTATTTCAAAGTTAGTAGTCTTTATAGGAGAAGTCTACACTTAATGAGCTTTACCTTCATCTGACAATACATACATCAGGCATCACAATTTGGGAATATATATAAATGGTGTGTACACAGGAAGCTTGCCTCTATCCGTTCCTGTCTGCCCCAGTTTTATTCTGATTTATCATGAATATTTCTTGAATAGTAAATAATTATTTGGAAATGACCAGCGTTCAAACAGAACTGCGTTTATTCAGGGACCTTATATAGAAGGACTAGCAACTAAGCAATTAGCTCGCGGAGCTCACCTCGTCATGGTCCAACGCACATCTTGACTTGGCGCCTGCATTGCGCTAATAACTGGCGTAGCACACTAGTATATCCAGTTAATCACTATATAAACAATAGTGACAGTTGACAGTTCAAGACAAGCGGAATCCAAAACTTGTACCTTTACCTAAGACAATAAATTCTAAAATATTAAGTTAGCGAAAGATGAATAGTTTTCGGATGTATCTGCGTCAAGCTGGTATTTTAGGGGAAAGAAGCCAGCATGTAATACGCTCGTACTTTGCAGTTTAAAATAGCGAGTCAGTCCGCCATCTCGTCTGTAAGGAGCGTCAATGATATGTGTAATGGTTCGAGGGGAGTCCACAACTTTTACTTTTACCTAAGACAATAAATTCTAAAATATTAAGTTAGCGAAAGATGAATAGTTTTCGGATGTAACTGCGTCAAGCTGGTATTTTAGGGAAATAAGCCAGCATGTAATACGCTCGTACTTTGCAGTTAAAATAGCGAGTCAGTCCGCCATCTTGTCTGTAAGGAGCGTCAATGATATTGGTAATGGTTCGAGGGGAGTCCAAAACTTTTACTTTTACCTAAGACAATAAATTCTAAAATATTAAGTTAGCGAAAGATGAATAGTTTTCTGATGTATCTGCGTCAAGCTGGTATTTAACGGGAAAGAAGCCAGCATGTAATACGCTCGTAATTTGCAGTTAAAATGGCGAGTCAGTCCGCCATCTTGTCTGAACAGATGAGATATGATATTTAGAATGGTTCGAGGAAAAATGAAAAGTTTTACTTTTACCTAAGGGGATAAATTCTAAAATATCAATTTTGCGAAAGATTAATGTTTTTTATGCGTTTGTGTCAAACTGTTATTTTAGGGGAAAGTAGTCAGCATGTAATACGCTCGTACTTTGTAGTTAAAATAGCGAGTCAGTTCGCCATCTTGTCTGCACAGAACATGGAGGATATGTTTCTGTCCCCTTGTACTGTCTTTCCTACATTCATGTAGAATGTACCGGTTCGAAGGGGAAAATAAATTTGAAACGAACTCCTTGATGAATGGCCTTTCTGTCATGTTGTAGCATCAGCATAAATAGTAAATAATTACTTCTTTTTTTTATATAAGTTCATGTTTTATTTAATTTATTCAATAAACAGTAATCAACTTAAAAAAATAATAGAATAATACATGTGTATAACAATAAGTATTCCAAAGCACTAGGTAACTTAACATTGTATATATATTCTATGTCATATCACATTTACAAAATAAATGTGCATTTTCGTAATTTTGTAACAATCATATATAGCACACCTTTGAGTATAATAATTTCTTTATAACCAATTCTATTTCATTTGATTCACGTAATCATTCATCTGCTTGGAGATAGACACTTCCGATGTTGTTACAGTTTCAAAGGGAGTTACTTTTATGTTTCTTGACTTTACGAAGATTGCCGATTGACGCACCGGCGAGTCGGCAAGACTCGGAAACACCAACTGGTTACAACAATACAGTGCGATAACAAACAAGCGCTAACGCAAGCAACAAGTCGCTTGTGCGTTGAAGCGCGACGAGGAGAGGTCTAATTGGATCGCTCAGTAGAAATGATCATGTAACGAGCAGAAGTTGCTAGTCCCTGTATATAATGTCCCTGGTTTATTGTATACGGCAACGGTGAGAGTTCATGTGAACAAAATGAAAAGCACCCTTAAACTTTCATTCTAAAAACTTATGATTGCATACATATTCACTCATTCTCAATGAAAGCGCACAATTAGTAAATAATGATGTCGTCCTTATAAATCGTTGTTTTTAATAATGAATGTACCGTTAATATGGTGCAATGTAAGATCGATGAAAAAGGAAATTGAATTCGTAGTACGAGCGACAGATAAAATGTTACATTTTACTGTTGATATTTTTTAGAGAGGCCTTAGTCATCTTGGAACATGCCAAAATAGCAATGTCGCCAACAACAACTGTCACGTTGACGTAGGAATTGAGATTCACTCATAAGTCATGGATGCGATAACACATGTCCAAATACAGAATAACCTTTACTAAGGAATTTTCAACAAGCAGAACTGTTAACACTTTTCTCAAATTTCTTAAAATACCAACTGTTTATTGTCGCTATTTTCATGTATTCTACGTTATGTATTTTAAATAAACTGGGAAATAAATGATATCTGCAGTGAACCTAAATACATCCAGTTATTCATTTGTGTTGAATATTAAAGAAAAGTAAAATAGAAACAATTGTCATATTAAATGTATTACTTTTTAAAGAAATTAAAGAACTATCGTTAAAAGAAAAAACGTATGGTTAAGCCTGTATTCTACGTTATGTGTCTCCTACAAAAATCTAAAATAGAACCTTGTTAAAAATAATATTTTCAGCTCGGTAAAGTTGTAAAGTTTCCTTTTAATCACCAGCAATTGCGCTAACAGGTCCAAAAAACTTTCCGTTGCAATAAAACATCCAAATGTATTTTACGTTATGTATTCTACGTTATGGTATCATACGTTATGACTGCCATATAAGGAGTGTAACGTTGTGCAGTGTCATGGGCGACGTCATACAATATTGACCATATGTTGTTACAAGTGATGATATGATTTGGAACGAATTTTAGCGTGTTTTATTTTTACTCATTTTTTTTTCTGATGCTGATATTTCAACCGCCGTAATAGGGCCTAGATATACCGTCAGTCCTTGAATAATCGCCCGGCGAATATTAATTTGACTCAGCGATTTGACCCAGCGATCATTCAAGACGATTATTTTTTTTCGAAGCCCTAATATAAAATAAGTCCTAATATATCTGACAATTTCAAATAATAACAAAAAACATAATTTCAGTATGTTTTAAATTATTAATATTGTTAACCAAGTGCATGTCATGAGGTTAAACTTTGCGTAAATATGCTTGTGCCGGGAATTATTTTCGAAAAGGAGATAGAAATTAGTTCGATTACATTTGCTAAAATTAACTCTGCGATTATTCAAGGCAAGCGATTATTTATTTCAAAGAGGGCTTGACCCGGCGATTTTTTAAGGCATGCAATTATTCAAGGATTTACGGTATATGCAATTTTAGTAGGCTTTTTTACCCCGAAATTTCGCCTTCATTCAAATAAAACAGATTCATACAACATATAAATCTAAGAATAAGTTTTTTGGTGTTCATAGATAGTTAGTGAAGGCAATGATGAAGTGTGAATGTTTCCAATTTATTTAAAGCAGAATAGACTCGTACCACTTAAATTCAGACGGTGACGTTATTTCCATTGATTTTAAATATATAGTCTCGGATAAATATTGTTCGAAGATACGATTCTTTTTGCCCGATCCTACAAACATTTATCAAATTTGAAAGGAATTATCTCGGCTACAACCTCATGATATATGTATGTTTGATGTTTGTTTAGGAAAGGCAGTGAGTTGTCCAACATAATATAGGCCTACATAGGTGTGAAATCATCTATGGGAAACGTGTTTATTCAATGACTATGTAAACAGGTAGGTAAATCTAATGACATTAATTAAATTGTCTTCGGAAAAGTTCATTTAAATTATGTACTTCAAGCGGAGACGATTTCCAATCAAGCTGGATAGTTTTACATTGATCCAACCAGAACTCATTTCTTGAAAATTGTTTATCCTGCAAGTAGGCCCTATATATGAAAATAACGTCACCGAACGGATAAACTGGCACGGCCCGGGTCTTGTATTGGCTACATTGTTCAACATAGATATGATAAGAGCAAAACGTGTTACGTTTTCAGTAGATGAGCTAAATGGTCTAGTGGTTACTGCCAAGGATTTCTATTACGTTCATGTTCGTAGTACAGGTTCGAATCCAGCGGATAATAGTTTTGTTTAAACATGACACCAGATGTTTCTTTGATATTTGACGTTAAAAAGTGATACATTGCAAAAGATATGCAAACTTAAAATAAGATGGCAAGGAGATAACAAAAACCAAGCAGAATTTAGGAAATTAAACCATTTTGACCAATTTAAATCAAACTGGAACTTGTGACATGTTTACTGTTAGATAATATATAATTATTGACGTATATGGTTCATTACCTGTAACAAATAACGTTATATATAACGTAAAATAGGTCTACTGAGACATATTGACATGTCATGTTTGGACAGCAATTATAGGATATCTGGTAGGAATTATTTGCTCAAACTTCATAATCTTATTTAATGAATAGAGGACTTTGGGGTAACACATATTAACACTTCTAATGTGAAATGCACATTTTCAATTGTGCACTTTCATTGAGAATGAGTGATTTCTGTATAACGGAACATCTCAAGATGCAAATTACAAAACGTCGAGACACAAACTGATGAGTCCTGAATTGTATAATGCCAGGGGTTGATAGAATGGCATGAATAAATATTATTTCCAACTGCAAAAGGAGGCAATGATAATACTAGCCAATCATATAGTATATACAGGTGCGTTGCATTTCTAATCGATGGCTGACATATTGTTAATGCAAACAGAACATTCCCGAGGAAAATATAACTGTTCACCTGTCAGACGCTCAAGGGTCACATTCTGACGATCATTGTATCATACCAGGTAGCAGATTTACCATTGGATGGATAGAAACATTCTTGAAACGAAGTAACTTACCCAGGGTGAATATACGAGTTTCTCAAACTATGTCTCTGTGTAGGAAAGGATCTCAGCCTATAAATTGTTGAGATTACCCAGCAATGAAACGGGTCACCAATCCATGGAGCCGCGCCAATTGTTGTTGCTTTACTCATAGTGGTCCATCGAGTATTGACAGTGCCATGTGACAATACAAACAGAGCAAACAAACTCAACAACATCATGATATGTTATTGACAGTGCCATGTGACAATACAATATAATTGCATTGACCATACAAACAGAACAAACAAACTCAACAACATCATGATATGTTATTGACAGTGCCATGTGACAATACAAACAGAACAAACAAACTCAACAACATCATGATATGTTATTGACAGTGCCATGTGACAATACAAACAGAACAAACAAACTCAACAACATCATGATATGTTATTGACAGTGCCATGTTACAATACAAACAGAACAAACAAACTCAACAACATCATGATATGTTATTGACAGTGCCATGTGACAATACAAACAGAACAAACAAACTCAACAACATCATGATATGTTATTGACAGTGCCATGTGACAATACAAACAGAACAAACAAACTCAACAACATCATGATATGTTATTGACAGTGCCATGTGACAATACAAACAGAACAAACAAACTCAACAACATCATGATATGTTATTGACAGTGCCATGTGACAATACAAACAGAACAAACAAACTCAACAACATCATGATATGTTATTGACAGTGCCATGTGACAATACAAACAGAACAAACAAACTCAACAACATCATGATATGTTATTGACAGTGCCATGTGACAATACAAACAGAACAAACAAACTCAACAACATCATGATATGTTATTGACAGTTCCATGTGACAATACAAACAGAACAAACAAACTCAACAACATCATGATATGTTATTGACAGTGCCATGTGACAATACAAACAGAACAAACAAACTCAACAACATCATGATATGTTATTGACAGTGCCATGTGACAATACAAACAGAACAAACAAACTCAACAACATCATGATATGTTATTGACAGTGCCATGTGACAATACAAGCAGAACAAACAAACTCAACAACATCATGATATGTTATTGACAGTGCCATGTGACAATACAAACAGAACAAACAAACTCAACAACATCATGATATGTTATTGACAGTGCCATGTGACAATACAAACAGAACAAACAAACTCAACAACATCATGATATGTTATTGACAGTGCCATGTGACAATACAAACAGAACAAACAAACTCAACAACATAATAATAATAATAATAGTGCATATTTATAAAGCGCACATATCCACGCTCGAAAGCATGCTCAAAGCGCTAAACATATAATGCTAATAAATAATGATAATAGTGATGCACATTTGAATGTGCTCACTTCACACAAACAGCAATAACAAATCAATGTGTACAATTGTTGCAATTGTGAAAGTCCTTATGAACCATAAAACTGAACAAAAAGATAGGCTTTTAGACTTGATTTGAATGATTCAAATGTTGGACATAGTTTCAGATTTTTGGGAAGAGAGTTCCACATGTTAGGAGCAAAATGCTCAAAACATCTCTGACCAAAGCACTTGAGGTTACACTTCGGCACTGTCAATAGATTCTGATGTTGTGATCTAAGCTCCCGTGCTGGGACATAGGCTGATATCAACTCTGATATGTAGGCAGGCGATTGATCATGCAGAGATTTATGCATTAGACATAAAATTTTGAGTTGAATCCTTGCTTTTATTGGAAGCCAGTGAAGATGTTTAAGGACAGGAGTAATGTGCGATCCTTTAGATGTTAGAGTCACGATTCGCGCTGCTGTATTTTGTACCTTTTGAAGTTTGTCAAGGAGAATATCCGGGAGTCCGACATAAAGACTGTTACAGTAGTCGAGTCTACTCAGTACCAGACATCTGGTTAGACATTGTGCAGCTTCCATGGTGATCAAAGGACGAATATTTCCAATCACACGTAAGTTCAAGTAGCATATTTTGCAGACATTGTTAATCTGAGCTTCCATTGAGAGTGTTGGATCTAGCAAGACACCGAGATCCTTGACAGTCTTGGTTAGCTGAACGTCCGTGTCTGACACATTAACGGTGCTTAGATCCACTTTTTTAAGCTGCTGCTTAGTTCCAAAAATGATTGCTTCCGTTTTATCACTGTTCAGTTTGAGTTTGTTTTCTGTCATCCAAGAATTCAAGGACCTGGTACAATTAGCTATATTCAAAAGAGCTTCTTCTAAGTTATGATAATGAAAGTGATTGTACAACTGGCAGTCATCGGCATATGAGTGGTGGAGGAGGCGGTGTTGTGAGATGATGTTTGAAGTACTGCCACAATAGAGAACAAATAACACTGGACCAAGTACAGATCCCTGTGGGACACCATATTTCAAGTTGACAGTGGATGACCTGTCATTTCCAATCATCACAAATTGTGATCTTCCTTTAATATAAGATGATATCCACTGTAGTGCTGTCCCACCTATTCCATACTGATGTCGGAGTCTGTCCAGAAGTAGATTGTGGTCAATTGTATCGAATGCTGAAGACAAATCCAGCAATATCAGAGCTGCCATATTGCCCTGATCTACTGCTCCACGAATATCATTTATGACTCTTAGTAAGGCTGTTTCAGTACTGTGGAATTTGCGATAAGCTGACTGGAACTTTTCTATGAGTGCATTCTCCGCAAGATGACATTTTAGTCGAATATGAAAAGCTTTTTCAATGACTTTGGATAGGAATGTCAAATTTGAGACCGGTCTAAAATTGTTCAAGTGTGATGGATCCAGATTGTCCTTCTTGAGGAGAGGCTTCACTACAGCTGTTCTGAAACACTCTGGAAACATTCCACTTTCGATACTCTTATTCACAATACTCGTAATACATGGGAGAATTACATCCAAATGTTTGAGTACAATATTGGTTGGGATTGGGTCCAAAACACAGGTAGTGGGCTTTGATGATCGAATAACACTGCGTATCTCTGAGTCTGTGAATAAAGCGAGATCAGTCAGGGGTTGCACACTGTACTGAGTACTGCTATTATCAACATCTTGAGACACTGTGATATCATCAGAGAGATTTTGTCGTATCATGTCAACTTTGTCAAGAAAAAAGTTGTTAAATGAGTCAGCAAGGGTCCGGTTTGATGCAGAAGGTGGAAGTTTGGATTCAGTCCTCTTGCCTTGCAATTTGTTCATAAAAGCGTATGATCTTTTGGGATTATTCATATTGGAAAGCTGCTGAAGACAATAATCCTTCTTGCAGTTACGAATAACAGTTGTTGCAGCATTCCGAGCTTGCTTATAAAGTTGACGATCTATTTCAAGATGACTTTTTCGCCATTTCCTTTCAGCTTGTCGACGTGCAGTCTTGGCTATCAGCACTTGTTGTGAGTACCAGGGTGTATCTGTGCGCACTTGGACTGTCTTCACTACAGGTGGAGCATGCTTATCAAGTAGTGTGGAGAGAGTGTCATGATACAGTTTAGCATGTTCATTCACATCAGATGGTGGGTCACACAGCAATGCAGATTCTACCAGGTCAAGTTGAAATTCAATATGGTCAATGTTTTTTAGATTACGGCATGTCACTGTCTCCATCTTCTTAAAAGGTCTACATGCATTCAATGTAACAAAAATTAAGAAGTGGTCAGACAATTGTTATTGATATTGATATGTTATTGACAGTGCCATGTGACAATACAAACAGAACAAACAAACTCAACAACATCATGATATGTTATTGACAGTGCCATGTGACAATACAAACAGAACAAACAGACTCAACAACATCATGATATGTTATTGACAGTGCCATGTGACAATACAAACAGAACAAACAAACTCAACAACATCATGATATGTTATTGACAGTGCCATGTGACAATACAAACAGAACAAACAAACTCAACAACATCATGATATGTTATTGACAGTGCCATGTGACAATACAAACAGAACAAACAAACTCAACAACATCATGATATGTTATTGACAGTGCCATGTGACAATACAAACAGAACAAACAAACTCAACAACATCATGATATGTTATTGACAGTGCCATGTGACAATACAAACAGAACAAACAAACTCAACAACATCATGATATGTTATTGACAGTGCCATGTGACAATACAAACAGAACAAACTCAACAACATCATGATATGTTATTGACAGTGCCATGTGACAATACAAACAGAACAAACAAACTCAACAACATCATGATATGTTATTGACAGTGCCACGTGACAATACAAACAGAACAAACAAACTCAACAACATCATGATATGTTATTGACAGTACCATGTGACAATACAAACAGAACAAACAAACTCAACAACATCATGATATGTTATTGACAGTGCCATGTGACAATACAAACAGAACAAACAAACTCAACAACATCATGATATGTTATTGACAGTGCCATGTGACAATACAAACAGAACAAACAAACTCAACAACATCATGATATGTTATTGACAGTGCCATGTGACAATACAAACAGAACAAACAAACTCAACAACATCATGATATGTTATTGACAGTGCCATGTGACAATACAAACAGAACAAACAAACTCAACAACATTATGATATGTTATTGACAGTGCCATGTGACAATACAAACAGAACAAACAAACTCAACAACATCATGATATGTTATTGACAGTGCCATGTGACAATACAAACAGAACAAACTCAACAACATCATGATATGTTATTGACAGTGCCATGTGACAATACAAACAGAACAGACAAACTCAACAACATCATGATATGTTATTGACAGTGCCATGTGACAATACAAACAGAACAAACAAACTCAACAACATCATGATATGTTATTCCTATGGAACTTTCAAAAACGATATCCAACAGTCACTATTTCAGCTATGTGTGCTTTCAGTGTCATTTGTTAGATAGAACAAAGCCCGGCTCCCAAGGCTAAACACATTATAAATACTTCTCTCAGTGGTATTCTAAGGGGAAGTCACACAAGAACATTAATATTACAAACTGTAAGAGTAAGAAGAAGTTGTATCATCCCATACTGTAACAGTCAAACTTAAAACCATACAGTAATCTGTATCGAAACGTCAAACTCTCAGAATAAAGAAGCTGTTTATCTTACTTTTTTATAGGAATATATATATAAGTATGTTCACTTTCTTCGATTAAAAAGCAAAACATTCTATTGATTTCTATCATGAATATTTAAAGTAAGTAATCGTTTGCACTCTTACATGACATAATATTCGAACAAGAACATTAATTATAACCTGGCAGATTTGACCACCAACGTTGAAAAACAAACAGCCACGAGTCGCAACATAGCTAAAGGGAGATAACTCTTTTGCGTAGTGGCGTATTTCAAGTGTTCTGAGACAAACTGTTACAAATGACAAAATATTAATCATGATTTGAACAGAGAGAGACAGTGATTATATTTATGTGCACTACCTACAGAGAGATATATATATATATATTGGAGATGAATATGCAAGCTGAGTGGATTTATTTGTACTGTAAACAGCACATATGGTGAGTCGGAACGTATTAAAGCCTAATACATTTTATGAAACACAATGGATGTACCTTTAAAGACCATACAATATTTCACTTTCCTAAAATGTCCCTATTTAATCCTACCTTTTATTTAGTTTATTTATTAGCTTAAAATAAAAAATGATGGAGACAAATGGATAATAAACAAATATATTTGAAAGCTATAACACTTATAAATATAAACTACCGCAAAGAACAGTATAGCTCTTGATTTATTTCTTTTTACTGAATGTACATGTGTAGGCGCTCAAGGGTCAAATTCTGACCATCATTGTGTCATACCAGGTACCCACTTTACTGCTCGGTGGACAGATGGACAGTTGAACCATAGTGGCTTATCCAGGAGAGCACCAACCCTTGTCTCAGTGTTGGGAAGAGACTCAATCTATGTCTCAATGTAAGGAAAAGACTCAGCTCATTTCTCATTGTTGGGAAGAGACTCAACGCATATCTCAGTGTAGGAAGAAACACTATCTATGTCTCAAGCTGTCTCAGTTTAGGGAAGACACTAAACCCATGTAGCGTAGGGACGAGACTCAACCAGTGTCTCAGCGTAGGAAGAAACACTATCTATGTCTCACGCTGTCTCACTGCAGGGATGAGACTCGACCCATGTTGCAGCGTGGGGATGAGACTCAACCCATGTTGCAGCGTTGAGAGGAGACTCAACCCATGTTACAGCGTGGGGATGAGACTCAACCCATGTTGCAGCGTGGGGATGAGACTCATCCAGTGTCTCAGCGTAGGGAAGAGACTCAGCCCATGTTGCAGCGTGGGGATGAGACTCATCCAGTGTCTCAGCGTAGGGAAGAGACTCGACCCATGTCTCAGTGTAGAGAAGGGATTCAACCCATGTCTCAGCGTAGAGAAGGGATTCAACCCATGTCCCAGTGTAGAGGCAAATACACAGCCCCTGCCTCATTGTATACACTGATCAGAAGAAATTATGCCATCAGATTCACTAAGATTCATACTTAAATCATACAATAATCCCATACAATAAAGAAGTTGTTATCCATAAAACATTGTTCTCATTAGACATACATGCTTGCAAGACTATCTTCACATTGTTTGACATCGTTTTTGTCGAGGTCATGATGGCTGAATGGATAGGTTCTTGGTACAGCGAGTGCCTGTGGTCGATGCCTGACACTGAGGATGTGGTAACAAAGTACAAGAATTTGTACTATTTCAGATTGTGTTATCCTTTATGTAAAATGGTTGTTGTTGAAAGGTAAAATATCTAAATTTATCATCCAAAACTGGGTTCAACAGGAGATATCGGTAGTATGAGATCAAGCGATATCTCCTAGGAGATATCGTTTTATCAGGAGATTTTGAACAATGCCCTGTTGGCGTCAGCTACATGACATCACAATGATTTTCCATCATCAAGTAATTACATCACAATGATTTTGCATCATCAAGTAATGACATCACAATGCCATGACGTCATAATCATGATGACGTCATGTATATGCTATGACATCGCAGCACTGGAAGTCAAATGGCAGTTTTTGGTTCAGAATTATTCATTTTTTATTAAAAACTAAGCCTCGGATATTTGTAACTTTTATCAACTCGTGTTGATATATTTGATATCAGAAGACACTTAACTGAGATTCTCTATATACTTAATTAAAAATAGTATAGATAATTTTTAAATAACTATTTTCTCCACTGTCGGTAAAAAAAGAAAGAAATGCTATTGCCCTCTTTGCCTCTTTTCAAATAGTAATGCGTTATGTACTCTAACATGGCAGACGTTTCCAATTAAAACATAGCTTATAAACAATACTTATTTTACCCCGAGTATTTAAATTATATAGCAGACAGTCATGAAACGCAACATCTAGCTAAAGGGGGATAACTCTTTTGTTGAGTGGCCTATTTTTACAGACAAACGTGTTCTGTGACAGCTTTTATAAATAACTATATATATATAAAGTTTTGAAAAATATTAAGCATGTTTTTAACCTAGAAAGATACACTGATGAAATCAAGGTGTGGACTGCTGACAGAGAGAGCAATATCATACAGCAAACCTTTGTGTCCAGTGGAATCATATTTATATTTGATTGATGTGTTTATATGGCTGACATAATGCAGTGTTAAGCATGCTTGGCTTAGGATCAAGTGGTTCGGGGTTCGACTCCCGCCAGGGGCACGGTAACTTTGTCTGCAGTAGAGAACTGTTCTACACTCAGTAAGGTGTTGTGTAATGCTACAATGAATTTCACTGCAGTACGATATTTTGCTGGTTCCAGCAGATGCTCACAGGTTTCACTGCAATGAATAACCATCATGGTATTGTCTCCTTTCTACCTGCAATGATACTAGCAGCCGTGAACAATATTGATTCTCGCGACATTAAACCTTAAACCACCTCACCTCACCTCAAACCAAACCAAACTAAAACACCCAGTTATTAAACTTTACTTCAATCAATAATAAACAGAAACATATAATGCAGAATGGCAAAATTAATACCCAAGAGGGAATGTCATATTATTTTCTAAAATAGTTACTGTAACATGATCTTCTGCTGGCAGTTTGATATCCCGGTGATTGTCTCTATTTCTTTGCTATTAATTGTGCAGAAAGCCTGAATCACAAATAATGGAAAGGTGCCGGTATCACCAATGTTAATGTAAATGCAATTAACTTTATAACATATAAATGAAATGAAACATGATTCAGTATAAAAGTTGACTTTCTTGATTTTACATTCTTCATAATTGGAAATGAAACTGACTGGAATAGATGGCTTGAGAAGTTGATACTTTCGCACTGAGTAACCCGTCTGCCCGTTAGCTGACGTGATTCTGCACGTGATGCACGCTTTTCACAAACTATGCCCGGGAGCTATCTGCCGTTGCGAAGCAACTGAATCCCCAGGCACAGTTTACTTGTTGAAATCGTCCCACACATTTGTTTATTTCTAAAATGAGATTAACTGAGTAATTTAAAAAAACACATATATCATTTTACTTCCCTAGAATCTTCGTTTTTAATCATAGCTTTCAATTTAATTTATTTACAAGCTTAAGGTACAAAATGTCTTTTACCGAATATGTAAAATTAGTAATACATTCTGACACTAGCATGGCAGATGATCATGTATTCAACAACACTTGTTGACAAACACAAATTGAACCGACAGGGCTTATTGAAGTCGAGCGAGTTATATCATGATGTGCAATATAGCTAAAGGGAGATAACTCCATTATAACCGTTTCAGACGCAAATGTTCTATGACAACGGGAAGATGTCTGTCCATTTCACAATAAAAGCGACAATATTTGTATTTGTTTGTAAGGTTTACAATTCATTTAAACTAAATATTTAGCATGTTTGACAAATGAAATAAAGTTATGTATTGATATACAGATAACAGCTCTATTCTTTGGAGGAGGTCTCTGATTAAAATGACCGACATTGATATACCATACTAATATATTCATTGCTAACAATGTTGGTATTGCTAATGAATTTGTTGCATTAAATGAAGTTATTACTTTAGATGATACAGTGAATTAGCATGTTCCACAACTAAACAAGTTATGGTTTAATATATATATAGCGCGGTGTCATAGGGGGGATTTGATTTGAGATAAATCTTTTTACTAAATAATAGCAAATTAAGCTATTTTCTGAAATGTTGTTTGTATTATATCTTTTCAAGTCTAGCATACAGTGGTTACAAGAAATAAAACACATTATTTGCATTAATAAAACAAGCTTGAAGAGTGGATCGACGGCATTTCCATCTCTTTACAAATGGTGATTGCCGTGAAAATAACATTGCTAGTCAGTTATTTTCTGATGTAGTAAAATTTCATCGAAACAGCAACATCCATGCCACGAGATTTTCCAATGAAGAAAAACTTCTGCTGTCAGAAACAGGTTTAGAAACTATCTTTATCAAATTCGAAGGTAAATTGGACGAATCAAGCGAATTCACTTTAATTTTGTAATTTGAATAATCTGTGACCATGAACAAATTGTTCGTTATATGAATATTGTAATCACCAAATGCATATATGCACCCGTTACTGACAACATACCGATAAGTTATGAAAAACTAATAACTTTGTGGCAATTACTGGCTTCACGACATTATCAGTGGTTATTTGGTCATCGTAAAATTACTTGTCACTTATATGGATATATGTGTGAACTAACCATAACTTTAATTCTGTGAACGTTGAGTTTGTAGCCTATATCTGCAAAACCCTTTATCGCTCCTAGCTCACCCTTGACCTACCGATGCTAAAATCACAATTAATTTTCAACGCCTCGGGTATTTTGTCAACGTTGAATGATTACACAGTCGGGTAATTATTCAACGTTGAAAAAATACCCGAGGTGTTGAAAAGTGTTGAAAAATACCCGCCGGGTGTATTTTCAACGCGGGTACGTTTTCAATCTTACACCGGCCACACTGTCAGGCACACATGCGCAAGCCAGCAGCGATCGAGTCTCATTTCATACATTTCTGAGCATTTATGTCTCCACCAAGACGTAAGTTTGTTTTACATGCCATTGAAGTCATTCCTCAATATATTGCAATTATTATTTTGTGATGTCATTTGTATTTTATGCATGTAAGATAAATGTGCATCGTTTTAGCTGTGAGGCTCTATATGAGTGGGATGAGGCTCTGTACTAGGGTGTAATTTTATATAGTTATGCCAACATCGCTAAGTTTATGAGGCTCTGTACTAGGGTGTAATGTTATATAGTTATGCCAACATCGCTAAGTTTATGAGGCTCTGTACTAGGGTGTAATGTTATATAGTTATGTCAACATCGCTAAGTTCATGAGGCTCTGTACTAGGGTGTAATGTGATATAGTTATGCCAACATCACTAATTTTATGAGGCTCTGTACTAGGGTGTAATGTGATATAGTTAATGCCAACATCGCTAATTTTATGAGGCTCTGTACTAGGGTGTAATGTTATATAGTTATGCCAACATCGCTAATTTTATGAGGCTCTGTACTAGGGTGTAATGTTATATAGTTATGCCAACATCGCTAATTTTATGAGGCTCTGTACTAGGGTGTAATGTGATATAGTTATGCCAACATCTCTAAGTTTATGAGGCTCTGTACTAGGGTGTAATGTGATATAGTTAATGCCAACATCGCTAAGTTCATGAGGCTCTGTACTAGGGTGTAATGTGATATAGTTAATGCCAACATCTCTAAGTTCATGAGGCTCTGTACTAGGGTGTAATGTTATATAGTTATGTCAACATCGCTAAGTTCATGAGGCTCTGTACTAGGGTGTAATGTGATATAGTTATGTCAACATCGCTAAGTTCATGAGGCTCTGTACTAGGGTGTAATGTGATATAGTTATGCCAACATCACTAATTTTATGAGGCTCTGTACTAGGGTGTAATGTGATATAGTTAATGCCAACATCGCTAATTTTATGAGGCTCTGTACTAGGGTGTAATGTTATATAGTTATGCCAACATCGCTAATTTTATGAGGCTCTGTACTAGGGTGTAATGTTATATAGTTATGCCAACATCGCTAATTTTATGAGGCTCTGTACTAGGGTGTAATGTGATATAGTTATGCCAACATCTCTAAGTTTATGAGGCTCTGTACTAGGGTGTAATGTGATATAGTTAATGCCAACATCGCTAAGTTCATGAGGCTCTGTACTAGGGTGTAATGTGATATAGTTAATGCCAACATCTCTAAGTTCATGAGGCTCTGTACTAGGGTGTAATGTTATATAGTTATGCCAACATCGCTAATTTATGAGGCTGTGTACTAGGGTGTAATGTTATATAGTTATGCCAACATCGCTAATTTTATGAGGCTCTGTACTAGGGTGTAATGTTATATAGTTATGCCAACATCGCTAATTTTATGAGGCTCTGTACTAGGGTGTAATGTGATATAGTTATGCCAACATCGCTAATTTTAAGAGGCTCTGTACTAGGGTGTAATGTTATATAGTTATGCCAACATCGCTAATTTTATGAGGCTCTGTACTAGGGTGTAATGTTATATAGTTATGCCATCATCGCTAATTTTATGAGGCTCTGTACTAGGGTGTAATGTGATATAGTTATGCCAACATCGCTAATTTTATGAGGCTCTGTACTAGGGTGTATTGTTATATAGTTATGCCAACATCGCTAATTTTATGAGGCTCTGTACTAGGGTGTAATGTTATATAGTTATGCCAACATCGCTAATTTTATGAGGCTCTGTACTAGGGTGTAATGTGATATACCGTATATTACTGTGTATAAGGCGACCCTGTGTATAAGACGACCCCCTTTCTCAGACCCCTAAAATCAGGTAAAAACCATGTATCTCATGTATAAGACCCCCCTTCTAGCAATCGTGGAAACAGGTCGACATGCCATGATGGGAAAACACGTTGGTAAGATTTGGTAACGGTAAGTTGATACCGGTAATTTTGTAAGTAACATGACATAAATGTTTTGTTATAATCATTTGTTTTTTAAATAAATTGTTTTAAATTTACTAAAATAAAAATTACATACGTTTTCCTACTGTGTTTGTTCTTATTTTTTAATGATTTGTCATTTTCTTGTCAGTTCAAGCGAGATTAGCAACACTACAGTCAACAATCTATCGTAAATATTCGCCATGTTATAACATCTAAACAAAGCCGATACTCCATACACAGATTTAGAAGTCGCTTCAGTGTTTATATGATAAAAATGGTGCGAAGAGCTTTGATAACCAAGCTTGATTGCGCATGTCCGAAGCCAAGCAAAATTTAATGTCTAGATTTCTATCGTAGTGATGTAAATATTTGTCCTTCTTATAAACAAAGTTAAAATAGTTGTATTTAATACTGCAGAATGCTTTTGAAAGGTTGGTAATGTTTGATAGCTGAAGTCAAGCCATTATTTTACATTCCAACTCTGGTTCGCTTTACCGCTGATTCTCTATTACGCGGCTGTCAGTATGGCTCCCAACATGTGTTATAGCGAGGGGCCACTCAATGCAGTAAACTTCTCAAGCTAAAGACGTGTTTATTTAACGTTAACGTAGTTAATGCCAACATCACTAAGTTCATGGGGCTCTGTACTAGGGTGTAATGTTATATAGTTAATGTCTGCATCTCTAGGTTTATGAGGCTCTGTACTAATTCGTTTAGTATGGTCACAGCTAGCTAGCTTGATTGATATTATCATCTCTTGTGTCATTCAAAATATTCAGTCTGATTAAAATCGACCTTGTTCCGAGGAATAAGATTTGCAGAATAATCCATCTACCGGGATACGAACATGTTTTGTAGATTCCTCGCCACAAGGTCTGAGAACACCCCATATAGGCGCGTGTTCCGAACCAGTTTTGTTCAGCCGAAGCCCAGTCAAATAGCTGACCAATCACATCATAGTTTCTAAACAGTCGCCGTTTTAAAAGCAGTCGTAACATACGAAAGGATAGCTGTTTGGAGTTATCTGCCCCTAGCTTCTCGCATCGAAAGCTTTTGTTGGATGTCTTCTGATTGGTTAACTGAATTGCGTTTGAACATGGGAGTCTACGGGCTGTTTTCAGACGGTTTTGCGAGGAAACCTCCGAACGATATGAGTTCTTTTACCGGTAGTGTCACTATTTTGCAATTTCTATTCCTCGGAAAACCGTCGATTTTAATCAGACTGTCAAAATATTTCTTCTGCTTTTAATACAAGCGATATCCAGCCAGGGGAGATAACCGAGACGGGTCTCCTCTCAAGCAGAAAAACTTGGTCAGAAAACAGGGCCAAAAAACAGGGGGGTTGTATTACGCATATTTGTAACGTTGTTTTTGGTTGGACAGAAAATCCCAATGCACCAATAGAAAGAAGGATAACAAAGCTAGAGACACTTATTTTTAGATTTTGACAAATGTGAAGTAAAATGTTGACTTTGTGAAGATAACAACTTTAGAAGTGTAAATTACATATTTATGCAAAGCGCACATGTCTATAAAAAAAAATAAAGAGGTAAAAGTATCACACAGCTTCAATAAGCACTATTAATTATAATTCTAACATGACACTATATTTAGAATGAAAATACTGCTTTCTGATTGGTTCCTCGTATCAATTTTGGAGTAATTATTTTACCGATAATCACCTCTAAATATTTGCGACCGATTCACTCGCGTGAAATCATGAAAATCACGGGGCACAGAAATCAACAGTCGCTCGCTTCATACAACAGCGATTCATCCAATGAACAGAAGCTTAAGCCTCAAATTTTAAGTGGAGGTGTACTGAGGATTCTTAAGGTGTACTGCCTTAGTGTGATCACCTGTACATTTTTCATTTTCGAAAAAATAAAAAGGATTTCAATTGCTGCATGTGTTGTTTATTTCGCAAACAAAACTTAAATCATAATAATCATAACCATGTTTAATACGGTACTCAAAGTTCTACTGTCATACTGTTTTTAGTAACAGTGTGCCTGGATCTAAGATAAGCCTCTCTGTTTTAATTATTTTCATCATGATTTGCACACACGTGGGACATATATAATGGCTTACAGGGCAACAAAGAAACGTTGAATGAAATGTGAGTCGTAACCATGATATTTTCACACGCACACATCTTTCCAGGAAATTGATGTCACAACATTACCTCTCATGCATTCTATGAAACCATTCAGTAGCATTTAAATTACATTATTGGTATTTAGAACTTAGTAAACTACGACTTTCTCTATGAAATATTGTAACAAACTTGTTGAAATCACAATCCTGGACAAACATTATATGCAGTATAGCAATGATAAATTACTTACCGGGCTTGTTAGCGGCGGTCAATTTGGGATTAGACTCGTGCAAATAGTCCCCCTTTAAAAGACAGTTTATTTCACTGATAAATCTCACTATTTCATTTTTCGTCATATAATAAAATGCTTATCTCAGAGTGTGAATACTTTTCTTTGTTTGTGTGCGTAGATCTAGCAGTTACGAGGACAGCGGATCTTCTGTCTACGTTCCCTACACACAGGGGGACTGGACCGGTGAACTCAGGACAGACGTTGTCCAAATCGCATCCCTCCCTAATGTGAGCGTCACGTCGAACATTGCGTTCTTCACAGGCTCGTCTAACTTCTTCCTCAACACCTCCGACTGGCAGGGGATCATTGGTTTTGCCTACCAGGAAATATCAAGGGTAGGTAACTCGTAACTGTACTCTGCACTCCCTTTAAACTTACAGCGGACCAGTAAGGAAAGTCGGTTAGAGCTATGTCGAATTAGAGGAATTATCCCATATGAAATGAATATACATGTTAGTATACAGAGAGTGTTGGATGTCAGGGATGTAGACTTTGAGCAAGTACTGTTCTTGTTCAAATTCTCGTGAGGGTTTTGTCTTGTGCTATAACACAGTGGATGTGTTAGGTTTCTGAATGAGAGGTTCAGGGTTCGAATCCCACACGGACACAGCTGTCTCCTCCCCTTCCCTCCACTTTTGAAATATATAGATCAACCTTTGGAAGAGAACTGTTATATCCAGGGGCAGGATAGCCAAGTGTTTAGCGCGTTTGGTTTGGGATCAAGACAGCCGGGTTCGAATCCCGCCAACGGCTCGGCAACATTGTCTGCTGTAAAGACCTGTTCTACATGTAGTAAGCTTCACTTAATTTCATTCCAATACCAGCCATGGTTCACTAGTTTCAGCCAATGCTTGCAGGTTTCACCACAGTACATAGCCACAATGGTGTTGCAGGCTTTCTCTCTGCAATAATAACATTAGCCAGAGATATAATCTTGGAAAGGGGGTTAAACCTCAACCTAGAATTCCTTTAGATTTTTAGCCAAATAGGCCTGAAAGGCCCGATGGGCTTATGGCATGGCGTCCGTCCGTCCGTAAACGTTTAGCTTTTTCAACATCTGTCAAGGGCGGATCCATGAGGGCCGTTTGGTCCAGGACCCAAATCTTATACATGGATTTGATTTGGATCCCCCCCCTGGATCTGCCAGTGTCTGTTCCAGAACCAATGACTCTAGAGAGCCAACATTTTATGGGTAATGAGGATTCTAAATTATAGATTTGGTGACCCTGGGGCCCCAGATAAGGGCCTCACAGGCCATGTCCTAAAAACCTATTTTCATCTTCTTCTCCGGAACAAAAAAAACCTAAAAGGCTGTAATAATGTGTATAGACTCTTTAGCAAGTGGAGATTCCAAATTGTAGATTTGGTGACCCTGTGACCCCAAATAAGGGCCTCACAGGCCATGGGCTTAAAAACCTATTTTCATCTTCTTCTCCGGAACAAAAAGACCTAAAAGGCTGTAATATTGTGTGTAGACTCTTTAGTGTTGGGGCTCGAATATTCACTAAGGTCATGAAACTAGTATTTTCCTCATTAAGAACTGCAGGAATAACATGTTTAGGGTACATAGATAGATTCATTAATGAGACAGCTGATATGCTTAGAGAACACAGTGAGTTTAGTGTCAAGCTTGGATTTACAGTAAATCGCAGTTAAACCCGACACAATATATGAAATTGCTTGGATTCTGGTTGAATTCTATAAGCATGTCTGTTATTATGGATGATGACAAATCTGTTGGGATACAGAACTTTGGAAGAGAGTTAATCTCAAAGAGTCATCAAGGATGTTGATGAACATATCGAAAATGTTCCAAAAATCTATCTCCGTGAAATAAATACACTTAATTTTTCCAAATTTTTTTCAACCTAAAATAAGATGAGAAATTGCATTAATTAGTAAAGGTGTTTTCCTGTCTAAATATAGATCCAGTCTATTATTTTCAAGAGCAAAGCATTATGGTCTAGCTCACACACAGTAAACAAAGACACGAAGGAATAACAAAAATTATGAGCAATGAAAGTAATCGAAATATATAATTTGTTGGTGGTTATATATTTATCATTTCATTTAATTATGTATTTGCTACAGATATTTGAATAATTGTTTTACCCAACTAGGTATTTTTCTTGGATTTTATAATTAATGAGAGTAACAATTTGTCATAATTTGCTGGTCTTATCTCAATAAAAAGTACATTAAACAGGAAATAATTTGTATATTCACATTGTTTGTAAAGCAATCGTCACATTCAGTAATGTGTGACAAGGGTAACTTGCAAGAGAGACACTTGCATCACGTGCAGCACATTGGTTGTTATAGCGACTTGCGCTAGAGACGAGCCTTCACGCTTCGGAAGTGCTAACTGTTTGTGTAGTACGTTATACGCAAAAAAGGGGATTCTGTTTATATGACGTCAGAAACCCTTAACCCGCGCTACTGGAAGAGGTACTTCTCTTTGAAACCAAATTGCATTACATTTTCGTGATATGAAAATTATTTAACATATGCCATGTTGTAGATAAAAAAATTCTCTGGCGATTGACGTTATAAGTATATTTTCCAAAAATGTTTTTTAATTTGAAACACTAACATCCTTGATGGCTCTTTGAGGCTGTTCAGATCAGAAAAGTAGCACAGTTCATTGGACTGGTAGTCGCATCTTTGCCAGCAGTTAAGTTTAGGAAACTGCATTACAGAAAATTAGAAAGAGAACAAATTGCTGCATTACAAACACATAATTGGGATTTTGACAAAAAGACGTATTTGTCTAGACATGCCATTCTTTAAATTAAGTGGTGGATTGCACATATACATAACAGTTCTAGGGATATTCTGCCAGCTTTACCAGACATTCAGATTTAAACTGACGCTAGCGCCCAGGGTTGGGGTGTTTGTTGAAATATGATAAATTGGAGATGGTCAATGGAAGAGAAAAGAGAGCATATTAATATTCTAGAAATGAAGGCAATTGACTTAGGACTTAAGTCATTCTCTTCAATATTGACTAACAAGACTGTTTCAGTTGTGTCTGAAAATTCAACTGCCGTCAGCTACATTAATGAAATGGGCGGGATGCGCTCAGATAAATGTGATAAGTTGGCAACTGTTATCTGGAATTGGTGCATTGATAGAAACGTTGATCTTCTGGCGTCCCACATACCAGGTACACACAATGTCAATGCTGATTGAGCCTCAAGAAACTTCTCTGATAGAACAGAATGGACATTATCGGATGATGTGTTTAACACTGTTAAGGCAATCCACCCTGAGACAATGACCATAGATTTATTTGCATCTAGAGTAAATGCTATGCTAGATAGATATTGTAGCTGGAAACATGATCCAGGAGCTTGTCACATAGACTCATTCACTATGAACTGGTCAAATGAAGTTTTTTTATGCCTTTCCACCATTTTGTTTGGTAGGGAGAGTTGTTCGTAAAATTATTCTGGATGAATCTTGTGGGGTAGTAATTGCACCCATTTGGACTACCCAGTCATGGTTTACTGAATTGATTAACCTTGTTGTTGACAGGCCAAGGGAGATCACTCAGGCTCGAGCAGTTCTCCACCTACCGTGGGACAAGGCAACTCATCCCACTATGAAGAACCTCAGACTCGGGAGTATTTCCAGTGTCTGGGACGCCTGGGAGAAGGCTGGACTTTCAGCGGACGCTGCCAGAATTCTCTGGGCATCATTCAAGCCAAGTTACGAGGAGACAGTGCTATTGGGACAGGTGGTTCCACTTTTGTGTTGAGAGACAGACTGATCCAGTTTTTGCTAATGTGAACATTGTTATAGAATTTCTTCTGTCACTCTTCCAGACTGGATTGAGTCATAGTTGAGTGCTATTTCTGAGTGCACTGAGTGCTATTTCTGTGATAGTGCAGTGCGGGAATCGAAGTATTGGAGAGCATCCATTGGTTACTCGATTCTTGTGTTTCTTCTTAGACCAGTAACACCGAAGTATTCAGAAATTTTGGATGCTAAGCAGATTTTGCAAATGTTGAGAAAACTGTCTCCAATTAGGAGATTGTCCCTGAAGCAATTATCAATCAATATGTTATTGTTAGTTATTATTACAACCCAGAGAGGGCAAACTCTTTGGTTTTTGGACTTGAACAACATGAATATTTCTCAGAATTGTGGGAAAGTTATCTTTTATTTGAGAGAACATGTCAAACAATCCAAACTGGATAAAACTTTTGATCAGATTAAGGTGAAAGCGTACCTTCCGGATAGGAGGCTGTGCCCAGTTATGGTACTTAACGAGTATGTATCTAGGACTGAATCCTTGAGAGGAGAAGAGTCTAAACTTTTCACTCAAAACATTAAACCCCATAATAGGGTTTCTCGAGACACTCTTAGCAGATGGATCAGAACAGGGCTTGAGTGGGCAGGAATTGATACTCATAAATACTCTGCTCATAGCACTCGGGCGGCCGCTACTTCGGCTGCACATTCTCTTAAGGTGCCATTATCTGAAATTTTGAATAGGGCTGGCTAGGACTCAGAAATGTGGCTGTGGGGTCAATTCCTTTGATTTTGGATTAAAATTGTCTTGATTTTGATTTTGTTGATTTTGTAGATATTGCCTCTTGACTAACTTGCAGTCATTTGGTATTTTGAGTGTGAGCTATGCTTGGCAGATCCGGCTTTGAAGTCTCATGGGACCTGAATCACGTGACTGATAGAGTAGAATTCAACAGTTAAACGAGACTTACCTTGTACCAATCAGTCTTCAGTGATGAGGAGGTAACATGCCCTCCCTTTTACCCTTCCCTTCTTAGTCTCGAGATCTGCCTCGCAGACTTTAAAGACTGATGCGCATGGGCAATCTGCAATCTCATGTTACCTCCTCATCACTGAAGACTGATTGGTAGAAGTACAGTCCAACTTCACCTTACAAGGTAAGTCTCGTTTAACTGTTAGATAATGTAGGAAAATGTCTTAGAATTACTAAGTGTAAGTTTCTCAAACTATTTCTTATAGTTTAATTTACAAATAACAAACCTCTGCTTTTCGCGTCTTGGGACTTCAAACCAATGCAAAGTGCCATATCATTGTGAACATCAGCCATGTTTATCTTGGAAATGCTAGCTCCTGATTGGTCAGATCCTGGAGTGACCACTCTTTGACCTAAGATCCATGAATACTAATGAGCTAGCTGACGTTCACAGATGGCTGAACACGGCATTGGTGGCGAAGCCAGTGAAACTTAAAAGTTCTCACAACACGAAAACTTTCCAAAGAACAAACATAGAACTTTATGGAAAACACAAGAGATGTTTAAGAGTAACACTAATAATTTATTCACAAGACATGAAGTTATATGCAAAGGTGATAAAACATAACTTTTATGAAAAACCTAACATTTTGCATCCTTTTCGTGACGTCTAAGTTCTTAAATTTGCCAACTGAACTTTAATAAATACTTAATAAGTTTTCCCGAAAATAATTAATAAAGACACTTAGAAAATCCTGGTTACATTTACAAATTACATATAAAAAGTTTAGAGTTCTTGCAAAAGTTTTGACATCCTCACCTTGTCGGCTGGTCCGAGAGCTTGCTGCTTATATTTAATGGTCCGAGAGATGAAATGCAAGCCTCGTTTGATCAGCCGACCGGCCCTTTAATATGAGAAGATTCCTTTTCGAGCGCTCATTTACATAAGACCTTGACCTCATTAGCATAACAGATGATCGTGGTGGAGGCAAAACATGGCGGCGAGGGAAGCGGCAACTCGTAAGCATTTTGTTACAAATGACTCGAATGAGCGGTAATATCAACAGTTGATATGTTTCTAATGCAAGTGAATGATATCCTTTGTGATTTCAAATAATAAAAACTTGATGTTAAGGCTGTCAACCAGTATAATCCTTTGCAAGCAGATTTTCAGTCTGCAAAACCATGTTACTGTCACACGAGTGACACGGTATGTCACATTGCTGTTTTTATCTTATCTTAGTAACACTAGTCTCCTAAATTAACTGAACATGTACATACTATACCCTCAATTATACTTCTAAAAAAATCTTACTTTTCATGAATTTGTTGTTAATTGACTGTTAGGCCTACATTATGTTTGCAGACATGATCATTTTGCATATAGATCTACTATTAAAAAATCAGGGATTGTTTAAAATAATGTTTGGGGTACTGGTATCTCATACAGCAGGTGTTGAAAACAATTGAAACAAATAATATGAGGGATAGAAACACGAAAGAGACGAAGAAAAAGACCCACCAGCAGAATGAAATCACATTTTTGCCAGCAGTACATCCATGAAATCATAACATCCAAAAAGTTTAGATTTAATTTGAAACATATTGTTTAGACAACGTTTACTGTCAAAACCATTCAGAAATTAAAATAAATCTTATGATAGTAACATTAATGAGATATGAGATATATCAATTAATAACATAATCCCAAATAAGATTTTTGTTGAAATTCTTTGTTCTGATTCTTTGATAAATGACAATATTGCTAGTCCACATGTACATGATCTAGTTCTTGTAAAATGAACATATTGAACTCTGTCTAGTAAAAATCTACCCTGATCATAGGGCCGATACCAGTTTGATTTTATGTTCAAAAGATATCTCTTCATGCCAGAAGATTGTGTATTAACATGGATAATTTATATTTCATTAAATAGGACTGAATTATGCAAGCTGCACATTTATTATTCATGTCAAATGATGTTTCAATGTTTGTAAACAAGACACGAGGGTCGTGTCACATGTCAATCCACAACTCGTCTAAATATCCTTCTACACATTAGTCAGGTGAAAATTCCTTCAAACATGGTTTATTTACAACCAATACTCACATTTAATGCTATTTATGTGGTTAAATTACTTTAAAATATTTAAAAACTACGCGCTGCAAATGTTGAAGCGATTGGAGGCACATCCTGGTCCCCGCGCTTAGTTGTACTGCGCTTCACTAACCTGTTGAGCTGCAGAGCCCATGGGTATATTTTGCCACATCCAATTGAACGTGATGTCTCAGGAATCCACGGCTACCATGAATTTCATGCAATTCCGGTTTTGCCCACGTAATGTGCTTAAGCCCAAAATTTAAAATTCGTTAAAATAACCCCTATTAAAATATGAAAATATAAAAAAGATAAAAAATATTACAAAATGTATCTACTAGACTGAGTTCAATATCAATTCAATGAATATGTTTATTTTTCAAGAACTAGACATGTACGTGGACTAGCAATATTGTCATTTATTATTGTATTACCAGTTTTGCCATCTTAAGCCTAAAATGGAAAATTCATTAAAGGAAACTCAATTAAACATGAAAATAAAAAAAAGATACAAATTATTACAAAATGTATCAGGTGTCACTTAACTTATTTCCCTGTGTATGTTTTAGAAGTGCAGAAATGCATATACAGTTAGATTTACTCAGGTAAATAAACAATATTATAGAGGCAGTTGACCAAACATTTCAAAAACTAAATAGGCCTAACTGAAATAGGTAATAACAATTTAAGTCACATCTCAAGTGTTTTATCATTCAAACATGGATTGCACAGTAGATGTCACTTGTGCGAGATCAATAATAATAATAATATATACATTACAGATAATTGCTACAATCAAAACGTCTTGTAATGCTATTTCAGTCTCAGTATCACTGAGAACACAAATGACAACAGTAAACTATTTTATATTGATTGTAGAACTTTACCTGTATATACAAGAATGTTAATGTGAATATAGCCATTGGCTCTGTAGTTCATCAGGAATTGAACCTACAAAGTTTCATACACATTTCATAACTAAATAACTGATAATTAATCATCCAAACATGGATTGCACAGTAGATGTCACTTGAGAGATATATAATATATACATTACAGATATTGCTACAATCAAAACGTCATGTAATGCTATTTCATTATCAGTACAACAGCACTGAGAACACAAATAACAACAGTACACTATTTTGTATTGAGAAATTGTTTCAGAACTTTGCCTGTATACAAAAGCATGTTGATACAAATATAGCCATTGGCTTTGTAGTTCATCAGGAATTGAACCTACAAAGTTTCATACACATTTCATAACTAAATAACTGATAATTAATCATCCAAACATGGATTGCACAGTAGTTGTCACTTGAGTGATATATAATATATACATTTCATATATTGCTACCATCACAACGTCATGTAATGCTATTTCAGTATCAGTACAACAGCACTGTGTTGTATTGAGAAATTGTTTTAGATCTGTGCCTGTATACAAAAGCATTTTGATACAAATATAGCCATTGGCTCTGTAGTTCATGGGGACTTGAATGATATAGTTTAGAGCTACCCCCATCTACGAAGTAGTAGGTGTATATAGCGCTCAGCCTGTCCGTCCGTCCGTCCGTCCGGTGTCCATCCGGTGTTCGAGCATGCTTGAGCTTTGTACACTTCAATGTTTTTGTAAGAAACTTTTGATATTTTACCGATAAAGTTTAATAGAGATTATAGAGTAGTGCATTTGAAGAAATGTATTATCCTGAATGCAATATGCATGTTGTTAATTTTAATTAAGAAATGTTCTGTTTGCGAAATACAGTTTCATTAAGTAGACTTTAAATATTTGTTGACTGTATTCACCTGATGGCCGCCTAGATGTTCTAATCAACTGAAGTAATTTACATATTTTATGTTAATTTTTCAAAAAATCTTTTACAGTGAATGTTTTAATCAATAGTTGATAAGAGATTGTGTGTTATAGAAGCGCCAAGGTGTAATATATAAGGGACCGTTTAGCCTTAATTATTACTATAATTTGCCAAATGATTTAATATCAGGCCATATTTATGGGGTTTGACAATGTTGTTTTAGTCCAAAAGGCCCAAATAATGTCATTTTTGCAACTTGCAAAATCAAAGTTTTTCTAGCTATGTTTGTTCTTAAATATCTGGATTTACGTTTAATGCTTTCTGGAAATTTCAGTGGCACAGGTTCGCAACCATTCCCGATTCCAGACAACCTTTGGACCACCTGACCACGGAAGCGGAACACTTGATACATCTTTCACTAGCACACAACACATTGTCAACGTACCAAGCAGGGGTCAACGCGCTGCGGACGTTCAGGACACCACAAGGGATACCAGAAATATGGCCAGTACCATTACATGATCTTGTTCATTTCATTGCTAATTTGTGTATGTCTGGGCTTGCCCCAAGTACAGTAAAAAACCTACATTTCTGGAATTTCCACATGATACAAGCTGTGTGATGTGGCAGATAATACAGGCCACTTTATCATTACCAAAATGATACAAGGTATGTATAAATCCAGTCCGAGACAGGACACACGTAAACCAATCACTCTTGAGCTGTTGCAGGTAATCGTCACAAATCTAAGGTCAGTATGTTCATCAACTTATGAAGTCTCCCTTTTTCAAGCTGTATAATGTTTGGCATTTTTCGGATTTTTCTGGGTAAGTGAACGAGTTCAAACCGGACACCAACAACCAGGTTGCCGGGCTGAAGATGTCTCCATAGAAGGTGATAACCTCCTGGTTACTCTCCGTCACTCCAAGTCGGACAGACTTGCTAAAGGCATAACAATCAGCATCTCCAGCTCTCCAACACACAGCTTGTGCCCAGTTGCAGCATACAGAGCATATGTGCAAAAACGCACGAAGGGAGCACAGCAAGCCTTTAACCAAACCCCAATAACAAGGTATCAGTTCCAAGCAGTCTTAAAGAAAGCTCTTTCCTTCAGTGGGATCGACACTTCTGCCTACACCTCCCATTCTTTCAGGATCGGAGCAGCGATAACCGCAGCATGTAAGGGTTTAAGTTCAGATCTAATTCAGCACTTTGGTCGGTGGGGATCTTGGTGTTATAAATCGTATATACCTTACCATTCTTCATATAACAAATTCATAACAATATCATTCTCCCTCATTGTCCATCATTCTCCTGTGAGTGTCTTGTGTGTTTCAGTGTGGCTAATTTGGTCAAGCTACCTGGCGAGGGCGAGTAGGTAGCGGGGCCACGCACTGGACCGGGGCAACATCCTTTGGCTAGCAAGGGGAGGTATGAGATGGGAGGAACTCCAACAGGCGGTCGTCTGTCAACTTGCCAGGAAGACCGATGACCCCAAGGCCATCGTCATCCATCTTGAGTCCAATGACCTTGGTCAGGTCACCGCATACCATCCTGCATATCAAGCTGCTCCTGCCACACACCACCATCATATGGTCGGACATGCTACCTCGCCGTTACTGGCACGTTGCCAGATGCCCAATCATGCTCGAGAAAACTCGGGCTAAGCTCAACAGGAGGGTTGGTAATGTGGTTAGGGATATGGGAGGGATACAGGTCCTCCATCCCCAGTTCTACGGCAGGGACAGGGACCTGTATACCTTCGACGGCTAAAATTTCACTGTTAGGATCTGCTGCTTTACAGCAGGGGTCAGGTATATTATCCACGCCGCTTCACGACAGGTGAATAGGGTTTGCTTTAGAGTAAAGAGGTGGCTTGGCAACCTAGTTGCCCCGGCTCTCTATTATTTACACTTGGTGCCTGGCAGTGGTAGCACCTTGGCAAGGTTTTCCTAGCAACGGTAGTTAGTAGGGCAGCGGTAGCTGCAGGTGCATAATTCAACAGCAGCCCTCGAGCACCCCCACACTCTAGGCCATTTAACCCATATCTCTCTTTATTATTCCATCCCAACTGGGCGAAGTATCTCCGGTCATAATTTGGTATGAGAAGAAGTCAAATGGAATGTGAAATAGGACAAGTGTTTACATACTGGCATTTAAAGTTTGTAATATTGTTAATGACTAACATATTTTAAAAGCTTTTAGAACTCTGCAGTACCTAAATCAAGTACAACTATTATTTATAATGTAAGTACATTCCTACAAACAGCATCTAAGAATTCTTGTCTAGCGTTGTCCAGTTTGTAGATATCTGTTTCATATCCATGTTTTGTAGAACATATTTTCATTGATAGTTGAGTTGTGATTCAGGTCGGCCACTTTGATGTTATTCCAATTTGGTTAAATATAAGTTTTAAGTGTGAAGTTGTGGTCTTGTTTTTCATGTTATGCAATAGTGTATGGTGAAACTTTCAAACAGATATTTGACATTTTTTTAACAAATCGTTTGTTTGTTACAGGGAGGAGAATAACACATTTTACGTATGCTTCACTGAACAAGTTGTGATCAGTAACAGACATTTCTCAGTGTTTAAATTTATGAAATTATTCTTGAAAAGTGATCAAAACATGAACTTATGTATATTTGTTCTTCACGTTAAGTGAAAATAAAAATAATGAAAGTGTTTTCAAACAAAAAACTTTTTTCACACTTCAGTACATTCAACAATCTATCTTACAGGTCAGGTTTAACCAGCAAATCCAAAGAAAAAATATATAAATAATGTTTACAAATATGAAGATGTGGACTTGTTTTTCACGTTATAGTTTGACAAATACAATGTTGATACTTTGAAACAAATATTTGAAAATGTTTAAACAAATCATCTGTTTGTGACAAGGAGAACTTCACTGAACCGGATGTGATTACTGACAGACATTTCTAAGAGTTCAGATTAGAGAATTTATCTTTTTAAAACTGATTAAAAAGTGTTCAAATGTGTATTTGTTATTCATATTAGGTCAAAAGATAAACACTGAAAACATTTTCAATCTTATATCATCTACTTTTTTACACATCGGTTCATTTACAGTTCTATCTTACAGATCAAGTTACAGCTAAAAATAGAACAACACGTTATTCTGTCAAACTAAATCACTTAATTGTTTTTACATATTTACAACATATCAAAACAACATCAAAGTTTGTTTAATCAAACAAGGCCTGTTGAATAAGATCTAGTTTCTGGTCAGTGATGGAAATCTCGCGTCCGCTGACCAGTCTCATTCTTGTAACACAGTCGTAGCTGTCTGGAGCAACGTAAAACATGGGGAAAACCCACTTGGTGAACATGACATTCTCTTTACACAACAGCTTCCCCCTCTCAACATCAATGAGGGCCACTCTCCCCCGTCTCACATCAAACACTAAACCAAACTTGAAGTTTAGGTTGTCACCAGATGTGGGGCGGGAGAGAGTGACACACTCACCAACCTGATGTAAACTGTCCTCCTGATCTCTCCTCCTCACCTGGATACAGAGTCTGTCTCGGTGAAGGGGACATCTGTCCTCCACAATTACACAGAGAGTGTTGGGGAGATCAGAAACACAGAATTCCTTGTCCAGATTGCCCCTTCCAACAACAACCCCCATCTCTACCAGGGGACACATGCCACTCTTCTTCCAAGTAAGTGTGTTGTGTGTCTCCCAGTAAGATGGGAGGGAGAAAGGGGAGGGGGAGGGAGGGACGGGGACGGGACCACTACAAGTCCCATAGAACTTCAAGAAGCGTCTCGGTCTGTCTGTGTCTCCACTCTTCTCCATGTTGGTCAGCTCAAGTCCGTCTACAACTTGTAGCCGTCCGTGAACTCTCTTTGTGTCGAGAGTCATGGCGGGACCTGCAAATACACAACTTTGTTGTTATCTAAACATAAACACATGGCATGTTGAAATGTTTATTTTATTGTTTTAGATACATTGATGATCAAATATTCAATCATTATTACAATTTTTAAAACTTTGATTGCTACTCAAAACAGACCATAAAACTGGATTATTTAGAGCTGATTGTTCTGTAAATAAACACTTTTTATTTTTCAAAAATATACAAATGACATCTTGAAATGATTATTTTAGTGTTTTAGATAATTTGATGATATAATAATTGATAATTGTGACAAAAAATAAAAAACTTTGTTTGACTCTGAAGTTGAAACACTGCTGTTTATATGAATCTATCAACCTCAACTGTATATCAAATAGTTTCTGGGGCACAGCAATTTAAAAAATAAACTTTCTGAAAAGGGGATTTTCAGACGTTGACTTTAAAGGGACATAAATCTGTTACGAATGAAGTTATATCAAAGTTACTTATTGTCATGTCTGTCCCATAACTAATTTAACAATTCCATAACACATTATTATCATATAATATCATATATAGTTCGGGCACAATTTGGACATGTTCCCCAAAAAATAAAATTCTGTGATTTTAGCATTTTCGAGGGGTATATCGTTTGAAGAGGTATTGATCGAAAATCACTTCAGATAGGAAGACGTTTAATAGCTCTGTATGAAGTTGAAACGTCATTTATTAACGACAGTAATATTCAAGCACGTATCTGTAACAGTTTATGTGTGACAAGTCAAAGCAGATCGTCATTTTCAGCAAATCGCCATTTTCAGCAAAGTTGAAAGGTTTGTTCCTGCATAACTAATTAGTCTATTGAAATTTTATTCCCACCTGCGTATTAAGAATTTCAAGAACAACAATTTTCCTGTTGCATGCTTTCATCAAAAAGTTGATAGTTAGGCTTCAAACATCGCAAATGTCCTCTAAGGATCCGAAAATTTGAGTATTTTCATGAATATTCAGAAGAAAATTGTAATTGTATGAAAACAGAAACCATTGTGTTCCAATCATGTGAAAGATCATGTAGGCGTCCATTAATATGCGATTTTTCCAATTTCAGAGGTGTACTATATTTTTATTTAAAAACTACTAGATATAGAGACACGTTCGATAGCTCATTTGAAAGCAGAGAAATTAGTGAACAACCTAGAGTCAAGCATGGAGTTCAACGTCAAGCAAAAGTCTTGAAGACCTAAGTACTGCCGCGGCAGTCCTAGTAACTTCTTGAGATGTCCAAGACATGCTGATATCCGTTAAGAATTAAAGCAAAGATTTTATAATATAAAGGCTGAATTTGATCTTAATACAATCCTGTATGGAAATCCAAATCTTCCACAAACAGTCAATGAAAACATATTTCACCATGTTCATAAATTCATTGGAAAAAGTCAACGAGTCAATTAATACATCAATACTAATGTACGTATTTACCATATTCAAAGTGCATTTTGTCATAAGAATAACATTTCTAATTGTGTGTTGCCTTAATAATGTATATTACATGTTTACCCACTTCGTCACTTGTTCCTTTCTTAGTCTCTTCTGCATATATTGTGTTATGTATTTTAGCCTTGTCAAATAGTTGTTGATTACGTGGAAAGGGCTTCTATAAATTTCATAACTTGTGCCCAATTCATTTCTTAAATGAAGAAGATATGTTTTCAATCAATGGATAAAACAAGTGCACGCCGATATTTTATCAACCCCAAAAAATTATTATGTGTAAAAACTGTAATCTTGTATTCATAATTCATAACATTTGTAATTTGTAACATAAAATTGTGTTATATTTTTGGTAATTAATTTATGCAATACCACTTTTTGAAAGTAAATTTATACATATACTTCACTATATATATGTTTTTTGGTAAAAGGGAGTATTATATAAGTGTGTAGCATAATTTGAATATAATTTTATTTAATTTGATATATATATATTGAAAGTTAAGCAAACAAGTGCAATGATAATAAAGCTCAAGTTACACTATATGATCCTGAAAATTGTTCAATAAGTATGTAATAGTTATTGTATTTTCATCTTGGATGTCATGGTTGTGAGATTGTATCAAATATATAGTTATTATAAGTATAAGTATTTTTGTTTTCATAACCCCAATATAACCCCAAATATAAATATGTCTGTATCAATATGCATATTATAAAAACGACACACAATTAATTTATGTCTTTATTGACATAATTAATAACATAAAATTGGAGGCTTTGAATTTTTTTTAAATACATCGAATGTCAATGTGTTGGGTATTTAAATAATCAGATTAAGCATTATGACATCGAGACCTTTGAAAATTGTTTTAAACGTGCAAAGTTAATAGTTCTATTACTTACATACTAGTATATTATGCATACATGATTATACCCCCGCTACGAAGTAGTCGGGGGTATATAGCGCTCAGCGCGTCCGTCCGTCCTTGCGTCCGTCCGTCCGGAACACTTTTGGTTCCGCTCATAACTCAAATACTACTTGTTCAATTGTTATGAAACTTTATACATGTACACTTTATGGTCCCTAGATGTGCCTTTTCTATGTTTCCCTCAGATTCCATGATTTTTTTTCAGATTTTCCACTTTTAAGCGTCTTTGTGTGCGCGTCTATGGTCACACTTTTGGTTCCGCTCATAACTCAAATTCTACTTGTTCAATTGTTATGAAACTTTATACATGTACACTTTATGGTCCCTAGATGTGCCTTTTCTATGTTTCACTCAGATTCCATGATTATTTTTTCAGATTTTCCACTTTTAAGCGTCTTTGTGTGCGCGTCTATGCTTACACTTTTGGTTCCGCTCATAACTCAAATACTACTTGTTCAATTGTTATGAAACTTTATACATGTACACTTTATGGTCCCTAGATGTGCCTTTTCTATGTTTCCCTCAGATTCCATGATTTTTTTTCAGATTTTCCACTTTTAAGCGTCTTTGTGTGCGCGTCTATGGTCACACTTTTGGTTCCGCTCATAACTCAAATTCTACTTGTTCAATTGTTATGAAACTTTATACATGTACACTTTATGGTCCCTAGATGTGCCTTTTCTATGTTTCACTCAGATTCCATGATTATTTTTTCAGATTTTCCACTTTTAAGCGTCTTTGTGTGCGCGTCTATGCTTACACTTTTGGTTCCGCTCATAACTCAAATACTACTTGTTCAATTGTTATGAAACTTTATACATGTACACTTTATGGTCCCTAGATGTGCCTTTTCTATGTTTCACTCAGATTCCATGATTATTTTTTCAGATTTTCCACTTTTAAGCGTCTTTGTGTGCGCGTCTATGCTTACACTTTTGGTTCCGCTCATAACTCAAATACTACTTGTTCAATTGTTATGAAACTTTATACATGTACACTTTATGGTCCCTAGATGTGCCTTTTCTATGTTTCCCTCAGATTCCATGATTATTTTTTCAGATTTTCCACTTTTAAGCGTCTTTGTGTGCGCGTCTATGCTCACACTTTTGGTTCCACTCATAACTCAAATACTACTTGTTTCCAAGAAGGTATTAACACCTCATATACATAGCTTCTTTCTTATAAATCTGGTAAATGATTTTGACATGTTCACATTCAAGGTCAAAGGTCAAGGTCATGAGTGCTTTAATTACTACAATAATCCTTGTAAACATGATAACTTCAAACGTTTTTGTGCTGTCAGGCTCTTATTTGGTATATATCAACTATGGAGATAGACCAAGATTTGAAAAAGTTTTCGCTAAAATCTGTCAAAGGTCAAGGTCACAGCAAGGTCACAACTTAAGCATGCTATTGTGAATATGCCTTATGTTAACAATGAACACTTTGAGTCATTGCATGATTGTTATACACAATGAAAAGTAATCAGTGATGGTGTGACCTTGAAGGTCTAAGGTCAAGGTCAAGGTCATGAGATATTGGTTCAGGCCATGTTAATCCTTTGATCCAATTTTGAAATCAGAAATAGGTTTTAAGAACAAACTTGTGAAAAGTGACCCCAGTGATGATTCAACTTGTTAGAATAACTTGAATAATGAACAAATTTTGGTCCAAAAAAAATCCCATTTTATTTATGCTGAGGAGAAGGCGGAACAGGGAAAGGCAAGACCCAAAGTTTCGGAGCCGCTCTGCTTTTGCGGTGTCCCGCAAACGCTCTTCTACTTGTTCAAATGTTACGAAACCACTTTGACTTTAACTTCTAAAACATGCTTAGAGGTGTAATACTTACTCTGCTTTAATAATATATGTTATGGTCTTTTCATACAAAAGTTTAAACATTGATACCCTTTTGCTATTTTCAAACATTTCTCTTTGACCAATGTTAATGTAAAAGCGGGGGTATCATGAGTGAGCTTTGCTCACTAATTCTCTTGTTGATTAGGTGATCAATTATTGAGCTTCATACTTTGAGACTTTTGATGAATTGGATCCATTGGTAATAAAGGGGAAAACTATAACTATTTGAAAAAAAATGTCAGGGTAGTACACAGTTCGTTTGTTTGTAATTTCGTTTTTAAATACTTCATTGAAAATTCATCTCTGTACTCATTCATTACAAGTATAGATTGTACTAGTCAATAAATTAATTGTTGTGTTTCCAAATTGAAATTCGTTTGACACGTGCATTTGTTGTGACTGTGAAATGGACCAATGAGAAAGGAACTGATAACCTGACCTGACCTAGATCTGGCTGCGAAGTTTTATGGAAACGCAGAAAGACTCGTTGGTTACACACATGTGTGATACCACCGCGTGCTGCCGTAACGTCATAATCGGCGCGTGACGTCACAGTCGTTATTGGTTGACGTCACAATGTTAACCACGCAACTGCAATAGCGGTGACCTATTTGCAAGTGATCGTCACTGACAACGATTGTCTTGCAATTCAGCGCTATTCACATCATTGAGTAATAAAGACAATACTAAACTCGGTCCCGTTTGATAACATGTTTATGAAATTCGTGCTACATCCTGTCTCAACTAAATTTATTTTGGTAAAACCATTATCTGTTCAACTTTCTGAAGAAAAAAAAACAATTTAAAAATTCGCAGTTTTGGATATTTTTAAGAGGGCGATATAGAGTGAAAAGGTCATTATATCATATTTTTGGTAGTTTTATGGCGTTGCACAGTAATGCTGGGTCAAGGAATTCAAAACGACTTTATCTATATAAAGAATATCTCATCCTTAAACAATAAGGTGTCCTATTCTGATGAATGAAGTTATGAGTACGTCTTTGCAAGACATAATTCAAAATTGTCTTTCTCCAGCAGCAGCATTTCGTTTTTAACCCCCAGGTGAAACCTAAGGGGGTTTATGTAGTGGCGCAGCCTGTTTGTCCGTCCTTCTGTTCGTCCGTCCGGAAAACGGTACTTGTGTTCTGAAATCAACTCCTCCCACAGTTTTTGATCAATCTTTCTGAAACTTTACACATGCTTTGGATATACATCGGTGATATGCATGTGTTTTTTAGGGACTGATCAGATTAATACTTTCAGAGTTATGGCCCTTGATTTCAAGCTTTACAATTTCAGACTAGAAGTAACTTTTAATTCGTCAGCATTTGAAAATGTTGTGTTTCACACACACCGAGGTTATAACCTTTGACCATGACCTTGATGTAGGATCAATTTTGTGATTTTTGATTGATTGGGGATAGGCCTTTGATACTTGGCATGTATCTTTATTTATAATAGGTCATTAAATTACCCTTACATTAAAACTGCGTTTTTGGATGATAAGGAACCCGGGGTTGTGCTCTCAGAGCAATCTTGTTTACTCTGTTGAAAATGTGGTCATGTTTCTGTTTCCTTTGAATATACACAAACCTCATCATCACAGGTACTCTAAAGGAGTAAAAGGTTTGTCTGCTGGGCAAACTAAAAGCCTTAAAATGAAATCGAATTACTAAAATTCCTCACATCCGCAGTCATCGGCATTTATGTTCTATATGACACGAATACAAATTTACTGTTGAGAATTTCTTCAATCGTAAAGATATAACCAACATGACTCAACTTCCTGACCACTTCAACTAAACACAATACATCCTTGTCAAATACGCACACAACCCTTACATACCTTTCCTAACATCCTCAATATTTGTCTATGTGCCTATCGACCCTTCAAGGGCATGCCATTCACGTTTCAACACTCGACCCCAACATCACTAAAGTATCATCAGATCAAAACGTATAATGTTTTTGTTGTTGATGTATTTTGAATGCATCTTTCTGTCAATACATTGCCCATGAAAGAGGCTAGCCTAATCCCCATAGGTTTCACTTTATATTACACATGACCTCAAGAAGTATTATAGGTTCCTCTTCTGGATAAAACTAAAGGCCTTAGAATCGAACAGTGTCTCTCAAATTAGTTATATCTACCGTAACGTGCACATATCATTAAAATGACACAAGGTTTGGTTTACCATACGACATTGGCTTCAATGTTCAGTACAGTGCAGGCAAACACGTTTATTTCTAATAATATGTGTATTGTGGCTGAATGTATACTTGTGATGAGAATGATGGTAAATACTACATTATTTAAATACCTATCTGTTGACCACACCTACTTTGCCTTACCTCCTATAGGTAATGCTATTTCAACCTTAACACAGACGAACTTGAAAGTGGAGTCAGGGGTGCGTAAAATCCCTATCCAAGGGCAGGTAAGTCTGCCTGGTCTCGTGACGTCACTACCGGAATAAGTCACTCTCCTATTAGTTGCAGGGCAAGACAGACGTGTTTTGTTCTGTGAGTGGGTTTTTGTTAGCGCTTTGTTGCTATTGCTATTTTATCTTCTTATTCATTTAAGAGATAATTTTCACGCCTTAACTACGTTCGTCGGTTGCAGGTTGTTAGACAATCTGTGTTTATTCAGGTGTTGAGTTACAAGAGGCCTTGTTGACATGTGCTAGGTGTGTGCTGCCTGGCGGGGTGGTTGCATGCTTTGCACGTGCAAGTCGTGTCACTTGTTTTTCTCTCACCTGCGTCGGGTCTCTGCTTGGTTCGCACGACCTAAGCGGACCCTCCGTCTGTATCCTGGTTTGCCTGGGGTTTTTGACTCGCTTCGTCTCGTGTAGTGACAGCCTTGACTTCCGTAGGCCTACGCTTGTCATTCACTCCGCCGGTCATTAGCCTTAGGGTTCATCTACTTGACTACGCGTTGTCTTGCGAAGGGTTCATCAGTTCTAGCTTCGCCAGTCACTTGCTTCGCCAGCTATTCACCTAAGGAGGCCTTAGGTGAATAGCAGCTTAGACTGGCATCTTCTCGCTTGTGACTTGTGTTGTTAGTGACTGGTTTACCTGTCATTCATCTTTGCCTCGATTCTACTTGACTTGCATCATCTCGCCAGAGGCTTGCAAAGGTCACTCGCTTCAGCTTGTCCATCACCTTAGGCCTGACTATTGCGGAGGGTTTGCCTGTCATTCGCTTGGCTAAGCATTCGCAACGCGTAGGGTTCGCCGGGGTTTGCTTCGCTAAGCTTAAGTCAAGCATTCGCTTCGCTAGTCATTCGCCTTAGGTTCGATTCTACTTGACTTGCATCATCTCGCCAGTGGCTTGCAAAGGTCACTCGCTTCAGCTTGTCCATCACCTTAGGCCTGACTATTGCGGAGGGTTCGCCTGTCTTTCGCCTTGCTAAGCATTCGTCAGAGGCCTTGCTTCGCTAAGCTTTCGTCAAGCTTCGCTTCGCTAGTCGTTCGCCATAGGCTTTATTCTACTTGACTTGCATCATCTCGCCAGTAGCTTGCAAAGGTCACTTGCTTCAGCTTGTCCATCGCCTTAGGCCCGGCTATTGCGGAGGGTTCGCCTGCCGTGATTCGCTAAGCATTCGCTTCGGCCTTAGTCTTAAGCATATGTCCTTTTGACTGGCTTGTTCTTTGACATTGACTTCGTTCTCTTCGAGTTCGGAGCCTCTGCTTTCTGCTGGTTGACTTGTGTACATTCACTTTAGCGCTTTTAGTCTGCGTTTTCCTGTGAGTCTACCTTGTTGGTAGTTAGCTTTCGGACAGGTGGTTCACCTGCGCGCAGGTTAGTGATTCTCCTACTCCGTCATGTACTCCGCTTTTTGTACCAATTGCGGGGGTAGGAAATCTGCGAACAAGGATCCACATGGGTCACGAGCAAGTCGGGGAGGTCTGGTCTCAGTCGGACAAGAACAAGCACATCAACGTCATGAAGTTAGACGCAGTTCGTCTGGCTATTCAGCACTGGCAGACACGCTTGCGAGGTCAGTGTCTGCTAGTCCACACGGACAGTTCAGCAGCTGCTTGGTCGATCAACAAGCAGGGGTCCACCAAGGCAGAGTCTCTGCTACGCGTGTCGATCCAGCTGTTCGAACTGGTGGACGAGGTGGATCTGGACATTCGAGCAGTCCACATTCCAGGTGCCAAAAACATCTCTGCGGACGCACTGTTGCGACCGGATGCCCCTCCCCCGATGGAGTGGCAACTGAATCCGGTGGTTTTCAAGGGGTTGTGCCTTCAATTCTGCACTCCTCTGATAGACCTGTTTGCGACATGTCTAAACCACCAGTTACCAAACTATGTTTCTCCAGTTCCAGACCCTCTTGCCATGGGGCTAGACGCGCTCTCGTTAGAGTGGGAGGGGATGGACGCCTATGCTTACCCGCCGCCGGCCATCCTCTCCCAGGTTGTAGCCAAGATAGGGACAACTCGGGTCCTTCGTCTTCTTCTGGTCGCCCCGTGGTGGCCAGCCCGACCGTGGTTCGTTCCTCTCCGGCGACTCTGTCTTCAGGAACCTGTTCCGATTCAGTTGCGGAGGGATCTGCTCCTCAGCAGGCCAAGCGGAAGGTTACACGAGAACCCTCAGGTGTTCGGCCTTCACGCTTGGCTTGTATTAAAAGAGGGCTAAGGAGCAGTGGTTACTCAAGAGGTGTCGCCAATGCCATAGCTACCTCCCATAGGAAGACCACTAGGAAACTCTATGATTTCCAGTGGCAGGCCTTCACCTCATTCTGTGCCCAGAGGGATTTCATCCCGGCGGAGGCCTCAGTTCCTCAGGTTGCGGAGTATCTGGTTTACCTACGAAACTCCAGGCATCTTAAGGCGTCATCTATTAATACCAACATGTCTGCTGTCCTCTCCGTACTCAGGAAGAGGTCACCAGGGTTGGATGTGTCAGTACTCAAAGACCTCATCCAAACTTTCCGTTCTGTGGACGGCAGGACCAAGCTTCGTCCACCTGAGTGAGACTTAGCAATTGTCCTCAACCATCTACGCTCCGATACGTATGAACCGCTGTCAGACGTACCCCTCCTCCCTCTCACCATCAAGGTCATTTTTCTGGTGGCCATGGCCTCCGCGGTGCGGATTTCTGAGATCCATGCCTTACAGGCAGACCTTCTGTGTTTTGAGGTCAGGGAGGGAGGCTCAGCCTTACTTGCTTTAGCTCCTGATTTTGTTTGCGGCTGATGAAGCGAGCGTACCTTCTCTATTCCGGCTCTGGATTCTGACTCAGATGAGGTGGATCTCACTCTGTGTCCGGTTAGAGCCCTAAGGGTGTACACTCAATGTACCCGAAGGTTGAGAGATGGCAGGCGGCGTCTGTTTCTGCCTCATTCGCCGAGAAGTGCTAAGGAGCTAGATAAGCGAGCGTTGGGGGTGTACCTGAGGTCGGCGGTCATCGACGCGTACAAGGCCGCAGACCTACCTCCCCCTTCGCGGTCAAACCCTCATGAGATCCGGGCAGTGTCAGCCACAATGGCGTATCACTGTAACCTCGCGGTTTCGGATGTCATGGCGGGGTGTTTTTGGCGTTCAGAGGTCAGAGGTCTTCGCCAACCATTACCTACGGGATGTCTGCACGGCTGATCTGGAGGGCATCTCTAGGCTGGGGCCACAAGTGTTCGCTCGGGCGAGGGTGGTCCCCCCAACCAGACCAAGAAGGGTTCAACCCTCATTGAAGCTGAAGGTTCATTGTAAATAAACTTGTTCATGTTCCCAGCTCCTTGTCTGTTGTTGTTTTTTCTTTAGCTTCGCTTACACCCACTCCCTGTTGGGGTTGGGGGGGGGGGGTAATGTGTTGATCTGAAGTTGAGTGGCTGGGTTGTCTCTTTGATCCGTTCAGCGGTAGAGATACTATCTCCCGGGCTGTACCTTGTCCTCATCACAAGATGGAGGACTCTTAGGTTAGCTTACACTCAGGGTTGTCTTCTGGTCCCGTCACTACCAAATATCTACTGACCCGCCTCCTTGCGGTGGGATTCTAGGCAAAGTAGGTCTGGTCAACAGATAGGTATTTAAATAATAGTACGTTTTTGATTAAACGTAATTATTTATACTTAGCTGTTGACCAGACCTACGCTCTAGGCCCTCCCATCCTCCCCACTTGGTCTGTCTTGCCCTTTGGGACTTTCGGAGAGTGGCTTATTCCGGTAGTGACGTCACGAGACCAGTCAGACTTACCTGCCCTTGGATAGGGATTTTACGCACCCCTGACTCCACTTTCAAGTTCGTCTGTGAAATAGCATTACCAATAGGAGGTAAGGCAAAGTAGGTCTGGTCAACAGGTAAGTATAAATAATTACGTTTAATCAAAAACGTACTATTATATTTACCTAGCACAACGATCCACTCGTCCCCTTGATGCAACCTGCACATCACCAGGTCATCAGAGGACCTCTGCACCATACCGTCTCTCCAGGGAAGACTGTCATCTGACAAACATTAAACAGAGTAAGGTCAGAATGAGTTTATACTTTTCCAAAATATATATTCTGATTGATTTAACTCAGTATAAAACAAATTGCTACTATGCATGTAATAACGAATATGTTTATATAATATTCTGTGTATATACCATTCCCACAGCAATATAGCATGACGTTATATACTATTCAATTAGAAGTGTATGTAATTCTCTAGGTATAAAAGGCATAAATTTTTTAAACAGTTTCCAAAACTTTTCCGTTATACAAACACTAACTTAAATTGAATCAAAACATGCCATCCTTATCGATACTCTAGACATTTGTAAATCGTCTAGTTAACCATTAAGAAGGTTCCTTACCAATTTAAATTTTACTCAAGAAATATAATAATATTTCAGTATATACATGAAAAACATATGCTAAATCCATTTAGGTGTCACCATGTTCGTTTTTACAGTTACGCAAGACGAAAATGCAACTTTTTCTTAAAATTATTTTTACAAATGTTTAATGTTTTATGTCAATTAATCTCAAGATTTGCTAAAAAAAAATCACTGTTTGATAGAAATACTATTCAACAACAAAATATAACCCCACAATATCATATGTATCCAGGCTAACTTGAATTATAATTTGAAAAATAAACCTTGAAAAGTGTAAATTTTCAGTTGCAAAGGAGATAACTCTTACTCAATATGCACAACCGTTTCCGCTTAAATAAGATTATAGAGCAAAATAACAAAAAAATAATATATATCTTTACCATAAATAAATATTTTATTTCACAATTATAATACAATGATTTTGTTATCATATTTCCAGACAGTTATTTAAGTTTCTAATGTGCATAACGAACACTGTTACTGAAAGTGTACACTAAGGCTACAAGGCTATGAGGCCTATCTGAAGTGGGAGTTGAGATCAGCTCTGCTGGAAGCGCTTGGAAAATCTCTATCTGAATCTGACAACTGAGGATGCTCAGAAACAATGGTAAGGAACCTCCTTAAGAACACATAACAATATCACTAAAACAGTAGCTACAGTATGTGCAGTACTATCTTTGACCACACTGGAGCTGATTTTGCTTATATAAATGTTCATAAATGAATTCTAAAAAGATGTTTCAAAAGCACAAAACTCTGTTTGACCAAATAATTCATGAGATTAAGACTTCTTCTTGATCGTTGGCCTAAAATTCAATGACTTTATCATCAATTATGAGTTATTATGTTGTATCCAGATGTAACATCCATCAGCCAAATTGTTATATATTCAGTATTGTTAATCACAACTGTTACATTGTGATATCAGGAGGTTTAAACTTTTGCTGAATCATATAATGAATGCAAGTTGTTGCTTATACACACAATCATGATGTCTTTATTAGCTAACACAGCTCTCAATGAGATAATGTTTTGCAACATTATTTTGGAAATACTTATGTCCTGAAACACTGTTGGTATTTAACAAGCGGTTATACCTTACATTTCTCTTGTTGAGATAACGGCACGTTATTACTATCATCATATATACACAGACTATTACCTTGGTCAGTGAGGTAGTCCAAGGGTTTGTGTCCGAGGGAGTTTTGTTTCTTCATGTCTGTTTCAGGGATCTGTTTCAGCTGCTCTTGTACTTCGTCAGCATTGATTCCTCGCTTCCTACATAGGAAGTGAAGTGGTGTGTTTCCGTACATGTCAGCCTTGTCTCCCTGATGGATCAATGTCAGAATATCCTTTATCTGAAGTGATCTCTTACACAAAACATGGAGTGGTGTTACTCCATTGTGATCCTGTGTGTTGATGTCTGCCTTTGCTGTGTTGACAATATGGAGGATTACATCAAATTCAACATGCAAGTTGCCACATAAATGATGAAATGGTGTGGTGCCATGCTCATCAGCTTTATTGAAATCACCTTTCCCTTCCCTGATCACTAGATCTACAGTGTCCAGTTGAAGGCCAGAATATGCACATATATGGTGCAGTGGGGTACTCTTATTCTGCTCACATTGGTTCAGATCACCTTTACCCTCAGTGATAATCCATTTAATTTCTTCTGTAGTAAATTTTCGCCATTTTGAAAGGTAGTGAAGATATGTCTGTCCGAATTGATCACACATATTAATGTCTCCCCTTCCTTCAGAGATGATCACTCGTATTGTGTCCATGACCAATCGATGTTGTTCATCGGCATCATCATCATCATCATCATTATCATCATCATCATATGTGGTCCTGGGTAGTGAGAGATACTGTAGAGGTGTTCTACCACTCTCATCCTGTATGTTCAAATCAGCTCCAGCCTTCACTAAACTCTGCACAGCAGTCATGTGTCTACTCTTCAGAGCTGTCCACAACATGGTTTCTCCATCCTCTCCTGGTTGGTTGATGAATCGTTTTGAATCATCCTGAAAACAAACAAGATGTAGTAAAGGACTTTCAGGTGTGTTAATCAAATGCAAGTAAACCTTGAAGAACTGGTTTGACAATTCTGAAAAATATAGAATGGATAAAGAATTTCCAAAATGCGCTCTTACACCCCAGATGCATATTTGAAATTCTTATAATTCTCCGAGTATATTAAATAATGAGAATATTGTTTTTATGCGATACAAATTTGATTTTGCTATACGACTTTATATGAAAAGTTCAACAAACTTAACCAAGATAAATTTGCCAATAACGAGCTATATCTCTTTATGGAATATAATGAGAAACATCTGTCATCATCAAGACTAAATTGAGAAAATCTAGTTGTGACTTTGAAATGAAGATCAATGTAATTACACCCGATGAGAGATCTCCTCTTACTGTGGTTAATCTATTTGCACACCATGGAAATTATACAGTCAATATATGTATAGTTGTTTTAGTTATTCTCTTCCATGCCGAATAATTTATCTTTTTCTTTTTGGCAAACACTATTATGATAACAGTCCACAAATAAGTAAAGTAAATCATTGTTGAATAGTTAGTCGTCGTAGTCTATAATAATAAACAGAGGTAAGTTAAGTCGGTAATTGATAAATATATGATTCCTTTGACTTTTCTAGGTGATTATTTATGTCAACGAGGGTTTAGACTAAGTATTGAAAAATAAGAAAAAACAAACGACTGTTTTTATGGTATGTAAAACACAAATAAACATATATTGGTATATAGGCAATTAATAAATAGAAAGGTGAGTTTGTATTCACTTTACACGTTCAAATTTGTATTTTAAGTATTTCAATCAAATACATTTATCGGATTAACCAATATATTTAAGAATGCAGATGATAGATACATATGTAAACTTTATCACTGTTTACCTCTTTTTCATCTGTGTGAACGCAGCAGGCGGTAAGAGCTTCACAGAATTCCCTACTCTGACAAAGTCTGTGTTTGAATACAGAGTAGTTTCCCTGGAATATTTCATTTTTGAAACGTCCGGCTAAAGTCTCCAGTACAGCTTGGATCGGCTTCACGATGATGTAACATGGAGCTCTGCTGTTGTCTTCTTCATCAGATGTGGAGATGATCATCTTCTGTCGAATAACAGAGAGAGTTGCATACTGAACGCAGTACAGAGGGTCAATTTCATTGATGACATTCAGTACACTCTCATACACAGATGGGTGAGCAAAGTGACAGATCCCATTCCTCCACTTAGTGATATAGCTGCCTTCTTGCTCCTTCTCTACTTGTAGAAGTTTCTGTCTTTGGTCTTCATCCTTAACAGAGTAAACATTAAACTCCCCGTCATTCTTGATCATCATCTGGAACAAGTCCTTACAGTTGTCATTGTACAGAACCTCTGTGGTCATGTCCAGAAACTTCAGAGGAGATTCAAAGAATTCCTCAATATTCACGTTAAATCCATTGGACCTAAGCTTTGAATACATCTTGCTGCAGTGGGGGAACCCATGTGCTATGTCTTTGTTGGAAACTTTCTCCTTTAGATCTTGATTTACATCAGTCACATTATCATGGTGCAGATGGTATTCGAGGATGTCCAGTCGTTCGTCTGTCTGTTTTCTTTTACTCAGGTCCACAACACATGTCGGGTCGAACATCTTTTCAGTGAATTGTCCAAGATACATCCTAGATTCATTCACGACGTTCTTTCTACTTACAAAGATGACATGGGTTTTGAGTTTATTATTTTTACTGAAGCTTAAGAATTTTCGTATTACGTCTAACCATCCCTTTATCAACTGATGATCTGCAAGAAATGCACCGAATCTATCATCGAACATGATGACTCTTTCTTCACTCATCTTTGATATCAGATCATACTCTTCAGGTTTGTCGACTGTAAAGACGTGGACTTCATTCTGCAGGAACTCCTTCAGCACCAGGTAACCTAGAGTCGTCTTGCCGTCTCCAGCATTCCCTGTTATTGTGACCCATCGCTGTCCTGCCTTCAGTTTGTCCAGAACGATGTCCACAGCAGACACTCTGATCATCTCTGATGTCATCATCTCTATCTCCTCCCTGGTTCTAGCTAAAATATAGAAAATGAGGGAAGATTAAACTAAGTATATAACTAATTCTATATGTCCATAAATATTTCTTGCACTGACATATTGATATAAAATGACTTAGTTGATAATATGTTGAGTGAACTCTTTCTTTTTTTAAATATTTTGAAAATTCATTGAGTCCATTTAAGTCAATTTGATTCCTGATTTATGATTTCAAGTGGTGCAAAATTGATGGTTTACAACAATAACAAATGCATCTATATTTATTGACAACCTTGTTAAATACACATTGCTTCACTGGGTCTATTCCCTTCTTAAATGACCTGGTGTAAAATAATTTAGATTGCACAATATCTACATGTGATTCTTGATTTCTTTTACTTTTCAAGCAACAAGCAAGGCTAGTTTACCATCGACTTAATTTTCTTTTGACAAACACATAATTGAAGCAAAAAAACAACAAATACATATATATTTTGAATATAAAACAATAATTACAAAATGATTTTGTTACACTAATTTCCGCGTTTCTGATTGGACGAGAGCTCTCAAAAACCTGCTGCCATTTCTCGATGAATGCAGATAAAATGTGCAACCATACCTCGTGCATTCGTACCTTGTGACGTCACAATCCATTCGAACAAACGGTCGGGTCAGCCGGTTCTTACAACTGAGCGTAACGTTTTGATGAAAACTATGAAATACACATGTCATTTCGTCTTCACATCTACACCGATAACTGGAATATACATTTCTTTTCCGAATGAGACAATTAACTTCACCGGGAACACTTAATTTTGATAGATACAAGCCCTCAAGCTTGTTCACTGACAGCGCTTCACTAACAGTAGCCATGTTTGAACGTCGCGTGATATGCTAATGAGGGTTAATCTAAAAATCCGGAATGTAGAGTAAACGAACTCTGATTGTATGTATGTGAATGTTGGGGAAAACGAAATTAAATCTTCTGCCGTTTTAGATGAAGGATTCCTCAATTTTGATTCAGCCATGTATCATTGCGTGAAACAAGCTGCTGTTTCTCGTGATAAATTACAAATATATTAGATTTGTGTAAATATTTAAAGAAAAACCTGTTGATTTTGTAATTATAAGGATTGTTTTACATGTTTTGTGCCTCTATCGAAGTATAACAGCAACAAATTTTGTATAACATCGCTCCGCTGCGCTACGCGATGTTATACAATTTGTTGCTGTTATACTTCGATAGAGGCACAAAACATGTAAAACAATCCTAAACACAAGTTTAAGATGAATGTCATAACAAACTTGCTCTTCAGATGCTGTATTTGCAGGGACTCCTCTGGCAGCAGCTGCAGCACATCCTCTGTAAACCATGTGAGTCAGATACAAAGTGTGAATCAGTGACAACACATTGAGTTAAGTAATAATTTTTGTCACGTTAAATATACTGTGTCAAAACAGCTTCACAACAGTTGGAAACATTGCAGTAATTACATTAATTATCAAAGGAATGTAACTATGTAATGTAATATACTTTGCACATACAATAATATTGTAACAATTTTGTTTATAAAGTTAAAGTCTATGAACTCATTACAAACCATGGTCATCCGAATGTTCTATCACAGACAGTGAACCGCTATCCAATGTGGTTGTGGGAGCGGCCTCTTGACCTATAAAACATATTTTAAAACAATTTTGCTTCATCAAAGTGCATAATTACAATCACACACAAATTAGTCTAACTAAATTGAATTGTACAAGTATGTGTTTTTTTTTAGTTCTGCGCTTGAAAATACATTCAAAGACCCAAATTCTAAGGAATCTTTTAAAAATTGTATGTCGTAAAAAGGAGGAAACGCGATATAGCATATGTTCATTCATGGTGATTTGAAAATTTAAAATTATACACATCTGAAAATATCAACTAATAGGACGTATGTTAACAGCCGGCTTTGTAAGCAATGCAGATTAAATGTACCAGTAATAGCATTCTGAAAAATATATGTCTTGAGAGGTTGAAAACCCAAACAGGCACAACGATGTGCTGGGTCTGTGGAAGGAGAAAATATATGAGCTTCAGAGAGGGTAGGTGAAGTAGAGAGGGACAAATCCATCAGTAGGAGAGAGGAGGGACGGAATGGAAGAGTGACAGGGGTTAATGAGAAGTGGGGATTAGTGGACTAGAGGAAGGACGGAAATACAAGATGGAAGAATGACAGGGGTTAATGGGAAGTGGGGATTAGAGGACTAAAATAAGGACGGAAATACAAGATGGAAGAATGACAGGGGTTAATGAGAAGTGGGGATTAGAGGACTAAAAGAAGGACGGAAATACAAGATGGAAGAATGACAGGGGTTAATGAGAAGTGGGGATTAGAGGACTAGAAGAAGGACGAGATAAAGGCAAATATGCAAAGCCATTAGAGTGTCAGTTGAATAGCGAATCGTGTCATTGTGTTGTTTTTCTCACTCTCTCCAGACTCTGGTAGAGCAAACATAAAATAAAAATGTATGCATATACCAATACCTGATAGTTAAACGAAAACTACAAAATCATTCCAATCCTGGTAAAATATGTTTGATATATTTGGAAAATAAGCTAAGGCTTGTTCTTATTGTGCAAATATTTTATCAACTTGTCTTATTAGAAAGAGTGGTTATATTACTAGGTTAGTGTTGTTTCCTCTTTTTTTTTAAAACATAAATTGAAATTCACTTTCTATCATCTCTTGGCTCTTCTCAATATAATCTCCATATCTCCAAATCTTAGTAATTTTGCAGGGGAGATACACATTTGGAAATGACTTCAGATGTTGATAACAACTACCCTAGTGATGAGAACATAAACATGTTAGCTGTTACGGATAAAAGGAACCTAACGTTTTTTCTCCGAATATGGAGGTGCTTTAGAAAATATACACGGTTTTTAATGTATTTTTTAGCTCATTAGGCCGGCGTCCGTCCATTCGTCCATCCCTAAACATTTCGCTTTTTCGACTTCTTCTCCAGAACCATTGACTCTAGAGGGCTCCAAATAGGGTCACTGGTCACGACCTTAAAAACCTATTTTCATCTTCTTCTCCAGTTCCAAAAGGTCTAGAGAGCCGAAATATTGTGTTCAGACTCCTTGGCCAATGGGGATTCTAAATGGTAGATTTCGTGATTCTGTGACCCTAAATAGGGTCACAGGGGTCACGGCATTAAAAACCCATTTTCATCTTCTTCTCAAGTTCTAAAAGATCTAGAGAGCTGAAATGTGTGGAGATTCCTAGGCTAATTGGGATTCTAAATTGTGGATTTGGTGACCCCGTGATCCCACATAGGGTCACCTCAAAACCTACTTTCATCTTCTTCGCCAGTACCTATAGGTCTTGAGAGCTCAAATGTAAAAATTGTAGATTTGGTGACCCTGTGACCATTGCACTCTGTCTACAGAAAAATCTGTATAAACCCTAATGAGCTACAGAGCCCATGGCTCTATTTTTTACTTTGAATGACAACGTTAGTTTAAACGTTGTGAAATCACTCACATCGATGAGTAACCTAAGGAAACCCATGACACTTCACAGACTGTGCTGTCTTACAGACATAAACCTATTCTTATGCAGGGTTTAAGATCCTGTGTGTTACTTCACATTGACATTGCAGTCACCTTGAGACTAAATAGGTCTTAGATATGTTTAATAGAATACAGAAAGGACTATCACGCAGCTACTAACAAGCTAAATAAACGATTTATTACATGCAAAAGTTTGAGCATGACACTGTGAAGTGACACTGCCTAATGACACTACCTAATAACAGTGTCTTATGACAGTGTCTAATGACACTGTCTAATGACACTGTCTAATGACAATGTCTAATGACACTATCAAATGACACTGCCTTATGACACTGCCTAATGACCCTGCCTAATGACCCTGCCTAATGACACTTCCTAATGACACTACCTAATGACACTGCCTTACGGCACTGCCTTAATACCATACCTAATGACACTGTCTAATGACACGGCCTAATTGCCTAATGACACTGACTAATGACACTGTCTAATGACACAGTGTAATGACACTATCTAATGATACTATCTAATAGCACTACCTAATGACACTACCTAATGACACTACTAAATGACACTACCTAATGACACTGTCTAATGAAACTACCTAATGACACTACCTAATGACACTGTCTAATGACACTGTCTAATGACACTACCTAATGACACTCATTGATGGCACTACCTAATGACACTACCTAATGACACTGTCTAATGACACTGTCTAATAACACTACCTAATGACACTGTCTAATGACACTACCTAATAGCACTGCCTGATGGCACTACCTTAAGACACTACCTAATGGCACTGCCTTATGACACTGCCTTATGACATTGTCTAATGACACTGTCTAGTGGACTATGACAGTAGAATCAGTAATCTGTATATTGCCCTTGTTTGGATATCTTATTTCAAGCATTCACAGTTTCATAGTGAAATAATGATGCTTATATGCTTACTTAAATACACGTCGTACCTTCGTACAAGGATATCAATGTTTTAAAAATGATTGACCTGATCTGGTTTGTAATAAATTGATATACTGAAATAAGTTACCTGTCTTGTAGTGCAGGAGAGGCTGAGCAACATCCGCAGAACGGTTTGCACCTGTAACAATGTGAATGTGTGAATGTGATACTTAAGCTTAAACATTCGGATTATCTGATATGACGACAGAAACGTACTTACCCTTGTACTTAAAATTGTTTACAAAACTGTTTAGTAGTGTATTGTTGAATTATTTCAAAAGAAACTGAATGTTCGTTTTACATTGCAAACGTTCAAGGTGTATCCTTGAATAATCTGATTGTATACACAACTGCATAGTTGTGTATTGTGTAGTTACTTCAAAAAGCAAACTAAAGGTTCGTTTAACATTGCTCACATTCAAGTTGTGTCATTGAATAATTATCTGGAGTACATGCCTACTTGAATTTATTTTTTCTCTCAGTCATTATCGTTTTAAAAAATAGATTGTGCTTTCTGATGAATCTGGTTGTACTTACATTGTCGGCTGAACAACATAAATTGTAATTGTATAATGAGGGGTACAGTTTTCCCAACAACTCATGCAGTATAACTATTTGAAACCATGATTCGATGTTGAATTATTGTTATCTGCTCTGGATTTTAATCTGTAGGATAATACTCCTCTATATATACGTACCGTTCTCATCTAGTTCTGAGCTTGGTTTGTTGGACCTGCAATAAGATGGTATTGATATTATCCAAAAACACTATTTTCCTTATAACAACATTGCAACATATGAGTATTTGCTCATGGAAACATAGTTGAATCATACATTCGGCAATCAACTATCATTCATCCATACCTCGGTATGAAACAATCGAATAAAACTTACATAAAGCATACTTATAGATTATCCAGATACCATATTTGGTTTTGAATCGTCACATTTATATCTTCATTTCAATAATACTAATAATATTCAGCTTCTATTAGCCTAAGTTTCACGGGAGTTTGACAATCAACATTATTAAACTAAAATTTTCTAGGAGGACATCTCCAACACAACCTTTACCAGGTACCGATGTGTACTGCTTCATGTACAGAGGTACATCTTTATGAGGTCCCTAACCACCCAGAGTGACACCATAAGTCTTTCAACACCTCCAACACATCCTTTACCAGGTACCCATGTGTACTGCTGCATGTACAGCGGTACATCTTTATGAAGTCACTAACCACCCAGAGTGACACCATAAGTCTTACAACACCTCCAACACAACCTTGACCAGGTACCCATGTGTACTGCTACATGTACAGAGGTCCATCTTTATGAAGTTACTAACCACCATGAATGACACCATAAGTCTTTCAACACCTCCAACACAACCTTTACCAGGTACCAATGTGTAGTACTGCATGTACAGAGGTACATCTTTATGAAGTCACTAACCACCCAGAGTGACACCATAAGTCTTTCAACACCTCCAACACAACCTTGACCAGGTACCCATGTGTACTGCTGCATGTACAGAGGTACATCTTTATGAAGTTACTAACCACCCAGGGTGACACCATAAGTCTTTCAACACCTCCAACACAACCATTACCAGGTACCGATGTGTACTGCTGCATGTACAGAGGTACATCTTTATGAGGTTACTAACCACCATGAATGACACCATAAGTCTTTGAACACCTCCAACACAACCTTTACCAGGTGCCCATGTGTACTGCTGCATGTACAGCGGTACATCTTTATGAAGTCAGTAACCACCCTGAGTGACACTATAAGTCTTTCAACACCTCCAACACCTCCAACATCAGGTACCGATGTGTACTGCTGCATGTACAGAGGTACATCTTTATGAGGTCACTAACCACCCAGAGTGACACATAAGTCTTTCAACACCTCCAACACAACCTTTACAAGGTACCCATGTGTACTGCTGCATGTACAGAGGTACATCTTTATGAGGTCACTAACCACCCAGAGTGACACATAAGTCGTTCAACACCTCCAACACAACCTTTACCAGGTAACCATGTGTACTGCTGCATGTACAGAGGTACATCTTTATGAGGTCACTAACCACCCAGAGTGACAGCATAAGTCTTTCAACACCTCCAACACAACCTTTACAAGGTACCCATGTGTACTGGTGCATGTACAGAGGTACATCTTTATGAGGTCACCTACCAACCAGAGTGACACCATAAGTCTTTCAACACCTCCAACACAACCTTTACCAGGTACCCATGTGTACTGCTGCATGTACAGAGGTACATCTTTATGAGATCACTAACCACCCAGAGTGACACCATAAGTCTTTCAACACATCCAACACAACCTTTACCAGGTACCCATGGGTACTGCTGCATGTACAGAGGTACATCTTTATGAGGTCACTAACCACCCAGAGTGACACCATAATTCGTTCAACAGCTCCAACACAACCTTTACCAGGTGCCCATGTGTACTGCTGCATGTACAGAGGTACATCTTTATGAGGTCATTAACCACCCAGAGTGACATCATAAGTCTTTCAACACCTCCAACACAACCTTTTACCAGGTACCCATGTGTACTGTTGCATGTACAGAGGTACATCTTTATGAGGTCACTAACCACCCAGAGTGACACCATAAGTCTTTCAACACCTCCAACACAACGTTTACCAGGTGCCCATGTGTACTGCTGCATGTACAGAGGTACATCTTTATGAGGTCACTAACCACCCAGAGTGACATCATAAGTCTTTCAACACCTCCAACACAACATTTACCAGGTACCCATGTGTTCTGCTGCATGTACAGAGGTACATCTTTATGAGGTCACTAACCACCCAGAATGACACCATAATTCTTTCAACACCTCCAACACAACCTTTACCAGGTGCCCATGTGTACTGCTGCATGTACATCTTTGTGAGGTTACTTACCACCATGAGTGACACCATAAGTCTTTCAACTCCTCAAACACAACCTTTACCAGGTACCCATGGGTACTGCTGCATGTACAGAGGTACATCTTTATAAGGTCATCAACTACCCAGAGTGACACCATAAGTCTTTCAACACCACCAACACAACCTTTACCAGGTGCCCATGTGTACTACTGCATGTACAGAGGTACATCTTTATGAGGCCATCAACTACTCAGAGTGACATCATAATTCTTTCAACACCTCCAACACAACCTTTACCAGGTGCCCATGTGTACTGCTGCATGTACAGAGGTACATCTTTATGAGGTCACTAACCACCATGGGTGACACCATAAGTCGTTCAACACCTCCAACACAACCTTTACCAGGTGCCCATGTGTACTGCTGCATGTACAGAGGTACATCTTTATGAGGTCACTAACCACCCAGAGTGACATCATAAGTCTTTCAACACCTCCAACACAACATTTACCAGGTACCCATGTGTTCTGCTGCATGTACAGAGGTACATCTTTATGAGGTCACTAACCACCCAGAATGACACCATAATTCTTTCAACACCTCCAACACAACCTTTACCAGGTGCCCATGTGTACTGCTGCATGTACATCTTTGTGAGGTTACTTACCACCATGAGTGACACCATAAGTCTTTCAACTCCTCAAACACAACCTTTACCAGGTACCCATGGGTACTGCTGCATGTACAGAGGTACATCTTTATAAGGTCATCAACTACCCAGAGTGACACCATAAGTCTTTCAACACCACCAACACAACCTTTACCAGGTGCCCATGTGTACTACTGCATGTACAGAGGTACATCTTTATGAGGCCATCAACTACTCAGAGTGACATCATAATTCTTTCAACACCTCCAACACAACCTTTACCAGGTGCCCATGTGTACTGCTGCATGTACAGAGGTACATCTTTATGAGGTCACTAACCACCATGGGTGACACCATAAGTCGTTCAACACCTCCAACACAACCTTTACCAGGTACCCATGTGTACTGCTGCATGTACAGAGGTACATCTTTATGAGGTCACTAACCACCAAGAGTGACATCATAAGTTTTTCAACACCTCCAACACAACCTTTACCAGGTACCCATGTGTAATGTTGCATGTACAGAGGTACATCTTTATGAGGTCACTAACCACCATGGGTGACACCATAAGTCGTTCAACACCTCCAACAAAACCTTTACCAGGTACCCATGTGTACTGCTGCATGTACAGAGGTACATCTTTATGAGGTCACTAACCACCCAGAGTGACATCATAAGTCTTTCACACCTCCAACACAACCTTTACCAGGTGCCCATGTGTACTGTTGCATGTACAGAGGTACATCTTTATGAGGTCACTAACCACCCAGAGTGACACCATAAGTCTTTCAACACCTCCAACACAACCTTTACCAGGTACCCATGGGTACTGCTGCATGTACAGAGGTACATCTTTATGAGGTCACTAACCACCCAGAGAGACACCATAAGTCTTTCAACACCTCCAACACAACCTTTACCAGGTGCCCATGTGTACTGCTGCATGTACAGAGGTACATCTTTATGAGGTCCCTAACCACCCAGAGTGACATCATAAGTCTTTCAACACCTCCAACACAACCTTTACCAGGTACTCATGTGTACTGCTGCATGTACAGAGGTACATCTTTATGAGGTCACTAACCACCCAGAATGACACCATAATTCATTCAACACCTCCAACACATCCTTTACCAGGTACCCATGTGTACTGTTGCATGTACAGAGGTACATCTTTATGAGCTCACTAACCACCCCGAGTGAAACCATAAGTTTTTCAACATCTCCAACACAACCTTTACAAGGTACCCATGTGTACTGCTGCATGTTCAGAGGTACATCTTTATGAAGTCAATAACGACCCAGAGTGACACGATAAGTCTTTCAACTCCTCCAACACAACCTTTACCAGGTACCCATGTGTACTGCTGCATGTACAGAGACACATATGTACAGAGGTATATCTTTATGAGGTCGCTAAGCCAGAATGACATCATTTGTCTTTCAACTCTTATCTCGGTTTGTATCAAACGCTGATTACTGTCAACTAAGCTTTGCGCAGGACATTTTGTTTTAAGAAGGAATCAAATTTCGTATTTCGGGTTTTCATCTATAAGATGGTTGATAAAATGCATGATCCTTTTAAAATCAATGAGGGAAACTAAATGGGAAAAGTATATTTGTGGCATTGAACTAAAATAATGTGCTTGCCTAAATTACGGGAGATGTTATCCCTACTCTTTTCTGACTATTAAACGTGGATATTTTACACTGTTACAAGATCATGTATTTGTCTAAACGTCATTCAATTTGATTTAAATAGACCACACAGACCCAAGTATAACAAAGTAATGCAGACTATTTTCTCTCGGTATAAGTTAGTAGTGGATGATACATCAAGGCTTCTACATCAACAAATGTTGTCAATGTTTTAACAAAACACAGCACATGTTTATTTATTACCTTCTAGCTCGACGTCTTCTCCAGATAACAGCAGCGGCTACCAACCCAGCAACAATGCTGAAACACAAATTCATTTAATTCAAATTATATCACAGACCTTAGATTATTCAATACTGTTACCAGCATCACGAAACTTTGGATTATTTGACAGCAATATAGTAAAGTTAAGTTCATGTCATATTTGTTTGCTTTAAGGAAATATTTCACTCTTTCTGACTTTGCTTCAACCAGTTCAGTTACAGTTAATCATAAGTTCATAAGCGAACTACTAGTTGGATCATCTACTTTAAATTGTCATGCATATAACGATTATTACACAAGGAGGTTCATATTTACAAAACAGGTATGAATTTGAGTATTGCTCGAGTGAGAGTGAGAGTTATGCACAGTTTTAGTTTAATAAGAGTCCTAAAGTACACTTCCTGGAGAGGAAGTTATTCATTACTCATTGTTTCCATTTGATCAGCATCAGAAAACGACTCTGTTTTTGCGATCAGCTACAACGACGCTACAAATAATTGATATAAATGTTATTATAAAGAAGACGAAATAGAATCATGACTACTCAAGATGAACAAGGTTGTTAAGCAACATACTATGGTCATACCGAAAATATCAACTCGGTTATTATACCCCCGTCCTTCCGTCCGATCAATTTTTTTCAAAAACCGTCAAAGGTACATCAACAAAACTTTGTACACTTGTTAACCATGTTCTCCCGATCGCGCACAGACAATTTTCAATTTTTAATTTTCTGAGATTTAAATTTGTTGTCGTTTCCATTAGTTTTATTGTGTTCAATGGGGACAAGTTTTCTCGGATACTGTTCAACCTAGGTGAATGAAAGTTTGGTTGTGAGTACTCATGACCATACTCTTTATCGATTTCGAAAACCAGTTCCGAAATATTCTTTTTTACGGAGTTATGGCCCTTGAATCCGAAATTTAACTTAGTACCAAAAGAACTGTGATGCTCCAATGGGGACAAGTTTTCTCGGAAACTATTACATCTAGGTGAATGAAATTTAATATGGAGGTAGTCTTCATCGAGTTCACAGTCCAGTTCAGAAATATTATTTTTTACGAAGTTATGAAGCCCTTGAATCTGTAACTGAACTTGGTACAAATTACCGGTGTGATGCTCTGATGAGAAAATTAAGTTACCTGAAAAATATTACATCTGGGTGAATGAAATTTTGTAATAACAGTCAGTTCCTAAAATTATTTTGAACAATATTATGATGCTTGAAGCTGTTTTTTAAACATAGTAATCTTCACATCTATACTTCTCAATGGACATATAGCGGATGGCGGGGGTATGTGAGCCATGCTCACTTTTTTCTTGTTCTAAACCATATGGGTATTACAGATCATGATTATCAGATGAAATCAATCACACAACTCACCAGACTAGAGTTATAGGTACAACAATGGCAACATACGTGGGGGTTCCTGAAACAAAAAATAATCTGAACTTCTACTACAGGCATCACTTAATGACATACATAATGATGCATTTAATATCTATATTGAAATGAATGGAGCAGTTTAGTTTTTACAGGGGTGATCTAAACTATCGCATAGTATTAGTCTTATAAAGTAATTGAATTGAATTGAATTGAATTGTAATTGAATTTCAGACCATCCGCTGATATACAAAGATTTAAACTTTATATGTATCACAACACCTTCATCAGCATAATACGTTAAAGGTTAATATCATTATCCAAAACAGTGTATATTTGTACATTCTTTTCAAAGAATACTAAGGAGAGTCTTAGCAAAATGAAAATGAACAAATGTGAGACTTAGATATCTGCATAAAGGTCTCTTTATACAGTTTGTGTCCTCATTGACTTCAATGTTGTTCGGTCTGTTAATCAAAAGGAAGCCGTGTCTATCACACTACTGCCATTAACCTAAAAAAGCGAAATCCTGACAACCAAAACTGAAATACTAAATCTTCACCTTGTCATTTTCGCGCCAAATCTGATTGAAAACATTCCAAATAGCATCGTTGTTCATATTGGTATATGAAAACTACCGTGTAAACTGTAACACGTATTCTCCTAGCCCATATTATCCTCATGTTGGGAGATGCTTTCTCCTTGCTCTCTGTAGTGGGAGCTCTTGGTCTGTTTACAATGTAAACATTTTATAACCAACTTTCACAACTTGCTTTTCACGACCTTTCTTGTCAGTTGATGGTATATGATAAATGTTTTGGTATGGAAACATTGCCTGAGTTGAGCATGTCAGTGTCATTCATCAAGGAAGCTTTACAGTCAGTTCACAGGTAAAATACTTATAGGATATTTAACTAGCTTCCCCTTTCATATCAAGTTTATGTCCCTCGTGAAATAATTGTGCTTTGTCTCGAGCCTTGGCGAGAGACAAACCAAATTTATTTCACGAGGGACATAGACTTGATATGAAAGGGGAACCAGTTGTGTATCCTATTTATTATCAACATGTATTTCATATGATTTATTGTGTTTTAAAATATATTTCTGTTGTCCCATAACGGAACGGAACAGCGAAGTAATATCAACCCTGTCACAGCATCTATAAGTTCATAATATTGCGTCATTAAATATTCACACTTTTAAAATCAAATCGTTATATAATATAATCCGTGATGTTCGGTATGGCGAAACCAGTTGCACTAGTCACGCTGAAGGAAGCGTACATAATTTAACATCTCCCTGCTCGAGAGCATGAGAGTTAACCGTCCGTTGAATGACGTCATGTCATGGCGGCCGCCATTCGCATGTTTCTCGTCGTCGGAATGTGTAAACAAGCTAAAACAACCTCATTAAATGTAAGTTTAAGATGAACATCGCTGTTGAAATGGCTTTCATTTCGGTTATTTGTGCCTTGTGATTAAAAATTCACTGTGCATCGTTACGAAAACGTTATTTTCACCGAGATACTGAGCGTTTGGTGCAATGTCCTTCCCAATGGTAAGATTGAGAGCAAAAACTATTGCAGCATTCTAAACGTTGTGTTTATTAGCTCTGCTCTAGTCATGTTGTGTTTGTTAATTATTCCATTAAAATCAATCATTGCGGTGAATACGAGTTCATGAATAAACTGAACAATGAGATAAATATTAATTATCTAAGTGTTGTCGTAAAAAACTTGTAATTTCATGAATGAATTCACGTTCGTTTTATGAATGAATAAAGTAGTTCTGGCAATATCAAAGTGCATCGTTAGCCAATCAAATTACTTGAAGGTGTTATTTATGAAACCCCTTTACGAACTACCACGTGGGTAATAATTGCCAGTCCAAACTACACACACAATAACAAATAGAAGCAGGTTACAATGACACACTTGAACTAATATCGTTCACTTAGGTATAACCAAGAAGACAGGGAAAGGTAAGGACAGAGAAGCTAAATGTTGCAAATCTGTTATGGTTTAAGCAGTACGTCTAATGAACCACACACATTCAATGTAGGTGAGAAGAGATCATGATTTAATATTGTGATGCATAATAAACTAATCGTTTAAAGTTCAATACCATTGAGCTATTATTTTATAGACTTAAACGCATGATTGTTCATGCTTACAGGTTGTTCTCGAAATGAGGTATGTTATCATAAGCAACTGTTTTATTAAGCTTCTCACATCCAAGCCATGATGAAATACAAGATTGGTATGAACATTCATTGAGCATGTGGTTGTTTAGCTGAGACACAGAAAGGCTTGGCATTTAGAAATCCATTGAAGGAGAAATACATTAAATTAGCTATTAATTAAAGTATTTGTCACAACAATGTAATCAAACAATCGTGTTGATGACAGGGAAATTAGCGCCATCTATGTGCACAATATATGAAAAGACAAAAGGAAACGGTGCAAAGCAAATCTAGCTATAGAAGTATCACGGTATGAGCTAATATATACTTACCATCACTGGTGTGTTTTTCACACATGTCTAAGTTGGGTGTGTAGCCACTGATGCATCCAGATGTACAGACTCCGTTGTGTTGGTTACAGATCCCGCCAACACAGAAGCCGTTACACGTGTAGTTACAGGTCAGTCCGTGATATCTAGACACACACCCTACAGAACATTCTCCTGTTGCTCTGTTACATCTTCCAGACAGACAATGTTCACTACACGTGTAGTTACAGGTCGGTCCATGATATCCAGACACACACCCATCAGAACATTCTCCTGTTGCTCTGCCACATCTCCCAGACAGACAGTGTTCACTACACGTGTAGTTACAGGTCAGTCCATGATATCCAGACACACACCCATCAGAACATTCTCCTGTTGCTCTGTCACATCTCCCAGACAGACAGTGTTCACTACACATGTAGTTACAGGTCAGTCCATGATATCCAGACACACACCCAACAGAACATTCTCCAGTTGCTCTGTCACATCTCCTAGACAGACAGTGTTTTCCACACATGTAGTTGCAGGTCAGTCCATGATATCCAGACACACATCCAGCAGAACATTCTCCTGTTGCTCTGTTACATTCAGGTCTAGAGGTATCACAGCCAGGTGAACATGGAAGTACACACGAGTCTCCATGGAAACCAGTCGGACATGTCCCTGTATCGAACAAAATACAAAACAACCTGCTAATGATTTTGAATCATTATATTGTATATATTATATGGAGGATATTCTATAAGTGTCTATGTCATAATATGTTTACGACACAAGTGCCTGAAACTCCATTTGATTGCCTTCATAAGTAATGCTATGAATTTATTAAGAAAGACATATGCTAACCCACAGTTTACCCTAATACTTACATTTATATATTAATAGGCTAAGGCCATTATACGCCATTGACTTGTTGAAATGACACTATTTCTCGGCGATGCTAGGCTAGAGAGTTAGCAAGTATTCATCCTCGGTTACCCATGGTTGTATATATGCTCCGTTACTCTCCACTATAGCACCCATGGGAAACCTTATCAGAAAAATCTGTACTCAAATTACCCGCCCTTTGCCGGCGTGAGCCAATCAAACTGCTACGCAGCTTGGACCTGCGAGCCAATGACAATTCATATCACTTCGCCTCAAAGCAAGCGAGGTCATTGTGTTAGCCATCCGTCACCGATTATCTCCCTTGACCATTTCCGTCTTATCCCATTGAGCATTTTCTTTGGTTACTGACTTCGTCACGCCGGTCAAGGGCGGGTAATTTGAGTACAGATTTTTCTGATAAGGTTTCCCATGGGTGATATAGTGGAGTGTAACGGAGCATATATAAAACCATGGGTAACCGAGGATGGAAAGTATTCAGATGATATGATTCGCCTTTTTCAAATCAAAATGGTTTGTAAAGTTTTCAATAAAAGGGAACCTTCATGTTAACAATCGTAAAACACAGCAATGGGACGGAATGGGCGCATTTTGTGTAACTAAGAATCACGTTTTAAAAGTAGGAGGACTCGATACCGAAACAGTTGTAATTGTAGTACCTTTTGTTTGACAGATCTTACAACCAGCCAGACAGTTATGGTAAATGGTATCTGGTCGAGTGAAACAAGCCCTGCATTCCTGGTCACACTTGTTGCCGTAGTATCCTCGTCTGCATATGATGCACTCTCCAGTTTCTCTGTCACATTTCTCATAACGTGGACTACATAGCATACCGCACTCAGCTCCATAACGACGTTCAGGACAGAGAGTCACATTGCAGGACCCACACTCTCTGTCACACGTCTCACAACGTCCTGGACACGGTAGATCACAGTTGATACCACAGTAGCCTGGTTCACACCCATCTGTACAGGTGACAGTTCCATCTGATCTGGCCAAGTGACATAATTTGTTCAAGCACCTAGGAGGACAGTCCTCATCACAGTATTCACCCACATACCCAGGTACACATCCGATGATACACTCTCCATTGTCATAACATCGTTCTTCTAGACACGTTGAACACAGTCCAGATATCAGCGAGGAACTGACCAGCAGAATAAAACAACCTGTAACAAGGTGTTATTTGTATATATAATTGATTATATTCCCCTCAAATCACTAAAATTCAAGACGAAAAAAAATTAGTTACATTCATTAAGTTATGTTTTTATATGTCAACATTATGCCGAAACTCAGTCTTCACAGAAAAAAAGAGTATATCCACATACAAGTTATTTAACCGTCATTATCTTCTCATAACCGTACACATTTTTATTAGAACTATTTGTTATTTGTCATCCATACCAATTAGATGTCCAGCATTAACCATATTCAGAATTCTAGCTGATCTGAAAATACAAAAAAAATAACATCATTATACTGCATTAATACGGAAGCTTTTTAGTGTCACGGTGAAAAAAAATCTGTCAAACTATCTCCTACGTAGGACTTAGTATCTCCTACGTAGAGGATAGTATCTCCTACGTAGGACTTAGTATCTCCTACGTAGGACATAGTATCCCCTACGTAGGAGATAGTATCTCCTACGTAGGACTTAGTATCTCCTACGTAGGACTTAGTATCTCCTACGTAGGACATAGTATCTGCTACGTAGGACTTAGTATCTCCTACGTAGGACTTAGTATCTCCTACGTAGGACATAGTATCTGCTACGTAGGACTTAGGCTTACTATGTCCTACGTAGGAGATACTATCTCCTACGTAGGAGATAGTATCTCCTACGTAGGACTTAGTATCTCCTACGTAGGTGATAGTATCTCCTACGTAGGACTTAGTATCTCCTACGTAGGACTTAGTATCTCCTCCGTAGGACATAGTAGGGTTATCTCCTATGTAGGACTTAGTATCTCCTACGTAGGTGATAGTATCTCCTACGTAGGACTTAGTATCTCCCACGTAGGACTTAGTATCTCCTACGTAGGACATAGTAGGGTTATCTCCTACGTAGGACTTAGTATCTCCTACGTAGGAGATAGCATCTCCTACGTAGGAGATAGCATGATAAAGCACTGATCACTTCGTTTCATACTTATCCACGAGTTATGGTGACACCTAAGCATCTTGCGTTTCTTTTTTTATAATAAACATAATTATGGTAGTCTGATTAAAGCATGTTATTTCGAGGTTCCGTCTTGATTTTCAAAAATAAAGTATTTTTCACTTGAAATGTTATTGAGAGAATAACGTCTTTAGGTTAATGTTCCCTTAGTGTCCATTACGTTAGTGACAGTTTGCGAATATACTGTTACAGTTAGTTTCAAATAATTATAATTATGTGCACATTATTTTTTCTCTCAGATTTACCATTTAGTATTAAAGATTATACAATATTGTGTTACGTTAGAGGGTAAAACATCCTATTACACGACCCGACAGGACAGAAAACGGTTATCCGTATTGGTAGAAAATGGGGCGACGTATAAAGTGAGCATTTTATGGAACTCTTCTGTGTGAGAGATAGATTTGTAGATGTCATGCGATTTTTAGAGTTCAGACAGATTGTTGACCATTCCGTTATAGTGTTATATTAAGAACTATATTATTGGGTGATTAGTTCTCGCTACGTCAGTCAGAACACTTGTACCACATTCGAGCGGCCATTTTCATTTGAACACTTTAAAATGGCCGCTCGAAGGGAAATGGACTCGAGTGGCTTAACCAAACCATTATTCGTTTAGAACTCTTGTTATTGATTCAGGAGTGTTATTTAGCCATTGGTAACACTTATTAACCTTTTTGTGAGAACACTTTATTTCAATTCATTAGGAATAGCGTGTCCAAACGCCTTTAAAGGGTTAGGGTTTGGAGACAACTGACAACATAAAACTTTGTTAGGCATTGAAAGAGGTCCTGGCATAGGATTGAACATATGACAAAAGTTATATTTGTTGCTTAAATGAGGCACATTCTTACCTATTTGATATGTTTATTTGTCTTTTTTACTTGGTATCAGATTGTTTTACAAAAAGTTTGCTTTGAAATCGAATAACCATATTTTTCAGACCTGAAAAAGGAGTAATCACATAAACTCATGTGCAAATGAAACGTCCCCACCTTTTGAAAACAGTATAATATGAAATAATGATGTCGGAGAAAGTAGATTTTCAATGTATTTGGTAGCCACATGTTTTGTATAGATGTATTCACAATTTCATACATCAGAGTATAATTCTTTTATTTTTTACATCCTTTCAAATACACATGGGGTGCTAAAATCGCTTTTTAAAGATGTTTTTGGCCCACAGTATTTAGTATTTAAGTTTAAAACATTGAAAAAGATGTCCTCGACATGAATAACCTTCTTTGATTTAAATTTGTTGACGCGTCATTACTGTAGGACCTCACAAAACAAGCCAAAACTGCCTTTTTGAGGCTTCTATATCTCGTCTAGTTAAGGAGATTCCAAAACGACCATTTCTTAAAACTTGTGTTTCTCAGAGTTATGAATAGATAATGTTTTGAAAATTCATATTTAGTATTGTTGGGTTCTGAAGACATGATGTAACGCTGTTTCAGTCGCATTTATTGCCCGTCGATTGAAATATCTTGTATTTTGTATGGAGACGTTTCTTTTGCACGTGAGTTTACTACGAGTCGAGTCGCCATTCCTGTTCACATTTACGAAGTTCTTATTTAGAAGTCTTCCTTCATTTCACTTCATTAAAAAACTGATTCGAATTATATGTAAATAAATGAAAGTCAAATAAAAACAACCTCATTTATTCAAAATTAATTGCCCTATTTCACTTCAAACCTACAAAATACCATTCAAATAAGTTATATGTAATTAGATGTATACACCTCATATCAGCAGTACTTCTACTGTCGTTCTAATGACGACATGCTATATATGACAATAAGAACACTTAACAACTGAGGTAGATTTTAAAATTCGTCACTTCAGATGGTTAAATTACCCATATGGTAAATATACTTGTCAAAAAATAGGTTAGGTATATTGGAAGTTTATTATTGATATTTAATCAGTGTGTAAATGTGCAAATAAATCAATATAAAAAATTCATAATTTACATTTATCGCTAACTATTCTTATCCAGTACATTCATAACATTCAAGAGTACAGAACTTCATTAACGGTAATTAATTATGGAAGCTGAGATCCTTTATTGTTGAGTAATGTTTTGAGTGACGTCGTGTAACAAATGTCCAACACCAGGTTCAAAGTGTAATTAGGTCGCTAGTAATGACCGTTTTCATTTCACGGAAGCATTGACTGTTCTTGAATTATTGAAGGAGTTTAAAACTGATATTCCAAAACATATATAGGGAAACCGCAATCATATCGCAATCAATGTAGAGATCTACCGTGAACTTTTGAATTGATATCAGTTTATTAAATATAATCGTTCAGTGCAAACCTATACTGGATTGCATAACACATGATGACTCAATCAACTCTACTTCTAAAGATACCAATATATAAAATACTTAAAGGCGCTCTAGCACGTTTTTCTTAATGAAAACATTGATCTCACGAAAAGGTTAATAAGTCTTACAAATGGCTAAATAATACTCCAGAATCAATAAAAAGAGTTCTTCAACGAATGTACACTTTTCGGTTAAGCCATGCGAGTCCATTTCCCTTCGAGTGGCCATCGGCTGTATCAATACCAAAACACTCAAAGAAGAGTTTTGAATATGGGACCATGATAAAATAGTCAATTGTCTTGTTGTCTGAACTCTCAAATAACCTACAAATCTACCTCTCACACTGAAGAGTTCCACACCACTGTCGCTTTATACGTCGCACCATTTTATTTCAACAGGGATAACCTTTTTCTATGGATGCAGGCTTATCGGATCGTGTAACGCAATGTCTTACCCTCTAATATAACAATATATTGTTTAAACTGTAAAGTATATGGCAAATTTGAGAAAACAAAATACAGCTTCAGCGTCTTTAAAGCTTTTTACGGTCATATATAGTCTATCATATACTTATACATCATGATATCAGAAAGTGGGGTGATGAAGAATGAAGAACAATTTGATGGATACACAACTTCTTTATTCTATGTAGAAACGTCGCCTTCATAGAATAAATAAGTTGGGTATCTATAAAATTGTTCTTCATTCTTCATATACGCATGTGTTTAATACAATTGTGAAAAACGCTAGATGTGATAAAGTGGTCCAGGCATTATAGAAGTTATCTCCTACGTAGGAGATACTAAGTCCTACGTAGGAGATAGTATCTCCTACGTAGGAGATACTATGTCCTACGTAGGAGATACTAAGTCCTACGTAGGAGATACGAAGTCCTACGTAGGAGATACTATCTCCTACGTAGGAGATACTCAGTCCTACGTAGGAGATAGTATCACAATTATTTTTTTCATCGTGACACTAATACGCTTCCTTTACATTAACAATGACATCAATTTTAGCAGATATTATAATTTAAGTATTTGAACTGCTGTAGTGACCACGCGGTTTCATAATTAGTCATTATGAGGAAACAATTGATTCGAAAACTCACTTTGGCCCAGTCTCTCTCTGAACTCACAACCATGAGGTTATCTAGAGGAGATGTGTTCCTGCTTGTGTGGGTTATCTGTGGTAAGATATATATATATATTATTCTTTACTTATATATGCGTTTACGTGGTTATCTAGTGGCGTTGTGCTCCTGGTTGTGTGGGTTATCTGTGGTAAGATATATACTTGTACACTTTGCTTATATATACGTTTACGTGGTTTTCTAGAGGAGCTGTGCTCCTGGTTGTGTGGGTTATCTGTGGTAAGATATATACTTCTATATTTTGCTTATATATACGTTTATGTTGTTATCTAGAGGCGTTATGTTCCTGCTTGTATGGGTTTTCTGTGGTAAGATATATACTTATATACTTTACTTATATATACGTTTATGTGGTTTTCTAGAGGCGTGGTTCTCCTGCTTGTATGGGTTATCTGTGGTAAGATATATACTTGTACACTTTACTTATATATACGTCTATGTGGTTATCTAGAGGTGTTGTGTTCCTGCTTGTATGCGTTATCTGTTGTAAGATATATACTTATTTACTTTACTTATATATACGTTTATGTGGTTATCTAGAGGAGCTGTGCTCCTGGTTGTGTGGGTTATCTGTGGTAAGTTAGATACTTGTATACTTTACTTACAATATACGTTTATGTGGTTATCTAGAGGTGTTGTGTTCCTGCTTGTGTGGGTTATCTGTTGTAAGATATATACTTATATACTTTACTTACAATATACGTTTATGTGGTTATCTAGAGGTGTTGTGTTCCTGCTTGTATGGGTTATCTGTTGTAAGATATATACTTATATACTTTACTTACAATATACGTTTATGTGGTTATCTAGAGGTGTTGTGTTCCTGCTTGTGTGAGTTATCTGTTGTAAGATATATACTTATATACTTTACTTACAATATACGTTTATGTGGTTATCTAGAGGTGTTGTGTTCCTGCTTGTGTGGGTTATCTGTTGTAAGATATATACTTATATACTTAACTTACAATATACGTTTATGTGGTTATCTAGAGGTTTTGTGCTCCTGCTTGTATGGGTTATCTGTTGTAAGATATATACTTATACACTTTTCTTACAATATACGTTTATGTGGTTATCTAGAGGTGTTGTGCTCCTGCTTGTATGGGTTATCTGTTGTAAGATATATACTTATATACTTTACTTACAATATACGTTTATGTGGTTATCTAGAGGTGTTGTGCTCCTGCTTGTATGGGTTATCTGTTGTAAGATATATACTTATATACTTTACTTACAATATACGTTTATGTGGTTATCTAGAGGTGTTGTGTTCCTGCTTGTGTGGGTTATCTGTTGTAAGATATATACTTATATACTTTACTTACAATATACGTTTATGTGGTTATCTAGAGGTGTTGTGCTCCTGCTTGTATGGGTTATCTGTTGTAAGATATATACTTATATACTTTACTTACAATATACGTTTATGTGGATATCTAGAGGTGTTGTGTTCCTGCTTGTGTGAGTTATCTGTTGTAAGATATATACTTATATACTTTACTTACAATATACGTTTATGTGGTTATCTAGAGGTGTTGTGCTCCTGCTTGTATGGGTTATCTGTTGTAAGATATATACTTATATACTTTACTTATATATACGTTTATGTGGTTATCTAGAGGTGTTGTGCTCCTGCTTGTGTGGGTTATCTGTTGTAAGATATATACTTATATACTTTACTTACAATATACGTTTATGTGGTTATCTAGAGGTGTTGTGTTCCTGCTTGTGTGGGTTATCTGTTGTAAGATATATACTTATATACTTTACTTATATATACGTTTATGTGGTTATCTAGAGGTGTTGTGCTCCTGCTTGTGTGGGTTATCTGTTGTAAGATATATACTTATATACTTTACTTATATATACGTTTATGTGGTTATCTAGAGGTGTTGTGCTCCTGCTTGTATGGGTTATCTGTTGTAAGATATATACTTATATACTTTACTTACAATATACGTTTATGTGGTTATCTAGAGGTGTTGTGTTCCTGCTTGTGTGGGTTATCTGTTGTAAGATATATACTTATATACTTTACTTACAATATACGTTTATGTGGTTATCTAGAGGTGTTGTGCTCCTGCTTGTATGGGTTATCTGTTGTAAGATATATACTTATATACTTTACTTACAATATACGTTTATGTGGTTATCTAGAGGTGTTGTGTTCCTGCTTGTGTGAGTTATCTGTTGTAAGATATATACTTATATACTTTACTTACAATATACGTTTATGTGGTTATCTAGAGGTGTTGTGCTCCTGCTTGTATGGGTTATCTGTTGTAAGATATATACTTATATACTTTACTTATATATACGTTTATGTGGTTATCTAGAGGTGTTGTGCTCCTGCTTGTGTGGGTTATCTGTTGTAAGATATATACTTATATACTTTACTTATATATACGTTTATGTGGTTATCTAGAGGTGTTGTGCTCCTGCTTGTGTGGGTTATCTGTTGTAAGATATATACTTATATACTTTACTTATATATACGTTTATGTGGTTATCTAGAGGTGTTGTGCTCCTGCTTGTGTGGGTTATCTGTTGTAAGATATATACTTATATACTTTACTTACAATATACGTTTATGTGGTTATCTAGAGGTGTTGTGCTCCTGCTTGTATGGGTTATCTGTTGTAAGATATATACTTATATACTTTACTTATATATACGTTTATGTGGTTATCTAGAGGTGTTGTGCTCCTGCTTGTATGGGTTATCTGTTGTAAGATATATACTTATATACTTTACTTATATATACGTTTATGTGGTTATCTAGAGGTGTTGTGCTCCTGCTTGTGTGGGTTATCTGTTGTAAGATATATACTTATATACTTTACTTACAATATACGTTTATGTGGTTATCTAGAGGTGTTGTGCTCCTGCTTGTATGGGTTATCTGTTGTAAGATATATACTTATATACTTTACTTATATATACGTTTATGTGGTTATCTAGAGGTGTTGTGCTCCTGCTTGTATGGGTTATCTGTTGTAAGATATATACTTATATACTTTACTTATATATACGTTTATGTGGTTATCTAGAGGTGTTGTGCTCCTGCTTGTGTGGGTTATCTGTTGTAAGATATATACTTATATACTTTACTTACAATATACGTTTATGTGGTTATCTAGAGGTGTTGTGCTCCTGCTTGTATGGGTTATCTGTTGTAAGATATATACTTATATACTTTACTTATATATACGTTTATGTGGTTATCTAGAGGTGTTGTGTTCCTGCTTGTGTGGGTTATCTGTTGTAAGATATATACTTATATACTTTACTTACAATATACGTTTATGTGGTTATCTAGAGGTGTTGTGCTCCTGCTTGTATGGGTTATCTGTGGTAAGATAGATACTTATATACTTTACTTACAATATACGTTTATGTGGTTATCTAGAGGTGTTGTGTTCCTGCTTGTGTGAGTTATCTGTTGTAAGATATATACTTATATACTTTACTTACAATATACGTTTATGTGGTTATCTAGAGGTGTTGTGCTCCTGCTTGTATGGGTTATCTGTTGTAAGATATATACTTATACACCACGTGGTGTGGTTATCAGGTCAATATCAGAGGTAGTTATTTTTAGATAACCGACCTCCAAGCAGCCGAGAGGTCGGTTATCAAGAGGTTGGTTATCAGATAACCAACCTCGTGATAACCGACCTCTCGGTTCGATATGGTGAAAATGTCTCGGCTTCGCCTCGCCATATTCACCATATCGCACCTCGAAAAAAAACTTACCCTCGGCTTGCGGGTCTAAATGACCCTTTGCCTCGATTTGTGACTTTCGACATTCTTTACATCATTTTTTTCTGTCAGTTTTGTCATGCCAATATTTTCATTTAGTTTACACAAAATACGACAAATAAGCTGATTTAAAGAATATCAAAGATCGCAAATACGTGTATATGAAAGAAAACATGAGACAGAATCCACATAATTTATTAACCATCATTTTAATTTGTTTAATGTTCACACACATATTCTTGTTATCCGTTTTATAGGTACGATGAAATGAGTCACTTAGTTTGTTAATATCCCGTAATTCAGCACACACTATTGATGGTGGTCCTTGATGCTATCTTTTCTTAATGACGACTCCAGCTAAATTCGTTTGGTTATCCCTGAAAAAAGCAAAAGAGACACAAAAGTAACAGAATTATGATGAATGAATTGTTGAGGGGGTGGGATTTCTGATGTATCATCTTTTATTAGTTTTGTTGACTTGTGTATGTGTGATATAGGCTTCTTCCTTTTACTTTACTTAAAGGTGCATCCATTGCGCCGTTTGGGGTCACATATGCCAAATGTTATAAATGGTGTTATTTTATCTGGAAGTTCTGGCTGTTGCCGAAAATTGCCATGTTGGTGATAATCGACTCAAAACATCAGCACAAACTATGGTTGATAATGTTGAATATAGGTCATGGCATCTGTACATGAAAATGGGACGTGTAGTTTCGGTTTCTACACATGCATAATGACGTTGCTCGATTTAAATTGGAAACTATTAGTTATGATATATTTTACGATTGGGGATGGGTATGCAAGTTGAGTGAAACTATTTGAACTTAAATCCGCCCTTATGGAATGTTGGCACGTATTAAAGTCAAATAAAATATTATGAAACAATACTAGATGCATCTTTAATAGCAGAATATTTACGAAATATCTAAATGATAAAATTACAAATTTTGATAGCAAGAAAATCAACGACATCAATTTAACACTCGATATTGATTATCGATAAAGAGCTATTCATTTTTGAAGTCAATGAAAATTACATGCAAAAGTATACGAGAAGGTAATGTCAAAATGGTAAAGACAATCATCCCACGCCCTGGTGAAAATCATTATTACGATTTGTCAAGCAAAGCTGTATGATATTGTGAATGAAACACTATCGTGAACATGTTTATATTTCGTTTGGTCACTCGAAAACGCCCTATTACATGAGCTAAAATGTCAAATACGGTTAAACAGCAAATGAATTAGTGTGAAATACAATGTAACTCACCTTCATTTCGCTCCGAAAAGACCTTGAAACTCTTATTATGTGTACTATTGTTTGAAACATCAGACCACTCCATTTTGGCCACTTCCTCGCAACCACGCGCTTTTGATTGTGTGCAGCACGTGAAGTTAGAAACGTAGCTTGGCAACATGACATTCATGATGTCCGTGCATCACAAGATGCAATGTACAACGTCCGTGCAGCCACGGTGTTCGCTTAACGCCAGTAGATTGTTGGTCATGGACTGAATGGCTTGTTAAAACAGAATAATATGTTGTCAAAAACAATCTTATAAATGTTTGTTTGTATATATTCAAAGAAAAGGTGATGTAGTTTATGTAGTAAAAACGAAAATAAACAGTTGGTTACTTGCTAGGAATTTCTGTTTGACAACAATGAATGTACACGACTCGATTTGCACGTGAATTTCGCGAGGTGTACACGTGATGTTGAAGCAATGTTTAGAGTATAATTCACTCAAGCATTACAACATTACAACTATTTCAAAACGTTCAATTAAAGTAACTATTTCGTATTTAAATTAATGAAAATAAAAACGACTTGTCACTTTGTCAATCATAACCATGTGGTGTATGTGAAATAATGACCTCCACCTCGTGAATATCTGTGATAACCATCTCGCGTACCGCTCGATGGTTATCACAGATATTCACTCGGTCTGCGGTCATTATTTCAACCATATACTTTACTTACAATATACGTTTATGTGGTTATCTAGAGGTGTTGTGCTCCTGCTTGTATGGGTTATCTGTTGTAAGATATATACTTATACACTTTTCTTACAATATACGTTTATGTGGTTATCTAGAGGTGTTGTGCTCCTGCTTGTATGGGTTATCTGTTGTAAGATATATACTTATATACTTTACTTACAATATACGTTTATGTGGTTATCTAGAGGTGTTGTGCTCCTGCTTGTATGGGTTATCTGTTGTAAGATATATACTTATATACTTTACTTACAATATACGTTTATGTGGTTATCTAGAGGTGTTGTGTTCCTGCTTGTGTGGGTTATCTGTTGTAAGATATATACTTATATACTTTACTTACAATATACGTTTATGTGGTTATCTAGAGGAGCTGTGCTCCTGGTTGTGTGGGTTATCTGTTGTAAGATATATACTTATATACTTTACTTACAATATACGTTTATGTGGTTATCTAGAGGTGTTGTGTTCCTGCTTGTGTGGGTTATCTGTTGTAAGATATATACTTATATACTTTACTTACAATATACGTTTATGTTGTTATCTAGAGGTGTTGTGTTCCTGCTTGTATGGGTTATCTGTTGTAAGATATATACTGATATACTTTACTTACAATATACGTTTATGTGGTTATCTAGAGGTGTTGTGCTCCTGCTTGTATGGGTTATCTGTTGTAAGATATATACTTATATACTTTACTTACAATATACGTTTATGTGGTTATCTAGAGGTGTTGTGCTCCTGCTTGTATGGGTTATCTGTTGTAAGATATATACTTATATACTTTACTTACAATATACGTTTATGTGGTTATCTAGAGGTGTTGTGCTCCTGCTTGTATGGGTTATCTGTTGTAAGATATATACTTATACACTTTTCTTACAATATACGTTTATGTGGTTATCTAGAGGTGTTGTGCTCCTGCTTGTATGGGTTATCTGTTGTAAGATATATACTTATATACTTTACTTACAATATACGTTTATGTGGTTATCTAGAGGTGTTGTGCTCCTGCTTGTATGGGTTATCTGTGGTAAGATATATACTTATATACTTTACTTACAATATACGTTTATGTGGTTATCTAGAGGTGTTGTGCTCCTGCTTGTATGGGTTATCTGTTGTAAGATATATACTTATATACTTTACTTACAATAAACGTTTATGTGGTTATCTAGAGGTGTTGTGCTCCTGCTTGTATGGGTTATCTGTTGTAAGATATATACTTATATACTTTACTTACAATATACGTTTATGTGGTTATCTAGAGGTGTTGTGCTCCTGCTTGTATGGGTTATCTGTTGTAAGATATATACTTATATACTTTACTTACAATATACGTTTATGTGGTTATCTAGAGGTGTTGTGCTCCTGCTTGTATGGGTTATCTGTTGTAAGATATATACTTATATACTTTACTTACAATATACGTTTATGTGGTTATCTAGAGGTGTTGTGTTCCTGCTTGTATGGGTTATCTGTTGTAAGATATATACTTATATACTTTACTTATATATACGTTTATGTGGTTATCTAGAGGTGTTGTGTTCCTGCTAGTGTGGGTTATCTGTTGTAAGATATATACTTATATACTTTACTTACAATATACGTTTATGTGGTTATCTAGAGGTGTTGTGCTCCTGCTTGTATGGGTTATCTGTTGTAAGATATATACTTATATACTTTACTTACAATATACGTTTATGTGGTTATCTAGAGGTGTTGTGTTCCTGCTTGTGTGGGTTATCTGTTGTAAGATATATACTTATATACTTTACTTACAATATACGTTTATGTGGTTATCTAGAGGTGTTGTGCTCCTGCTTGTATGGGTTATCTGTTGTAAGATATATACTTATATACTTTACTTACAATATACGTCTATGTGGTTATCTAGAGGTTTTGTGTTCCTGCTTGTGTGAGTTATCTGTTGTAAGATATATACTTATATACTTTACTTACAATATACGTTTATGTGGTTATCTAGAGGTGTTGTGTTCCTGCTTGTATGGGTTATCTGTTGTAAGATATATACTTATATACTTTACTTACAATATACGTTTATGTGGTTATCTAGAGGTGTTGTGCTCCTGCTTGTATGGGTTATCTGTTGTAAGATATATACTTATATACTTTACTTACAATATACGTTTATGTGGTTATCTAGAGGTGTTGTGCTCCTGCTTGTGTGAGTTATCTGTTGTAAGATATATACTTATATACTTTACTTACAATATACGTTTATGTGGTTATCTAGAGGTGTTGTGCTCCTGCTTGTATGGGTTATCTGTTGTAAGATATATACTTATATACTTTACTTACAATATACGTTTATGTGGTTATCTAGAGGTGTTGTGTTCCTGCTTGTGTGGGTTATCTGTTGTAAGATATATACTTATATACTTAACTTACAATATACGTTTATGTGGTTATCTAGAGGTGTTGTGCTCCTGCTTGTATGGGTTATCTGTTGTAAGATATATACTTATATACTTTACTTACAATATACGTTTATGTGGTTATCTAGAGGTGTTGTGCTCCTGCTTGTATGGGTTATCTGTGGTAAGATAGATACTTATATACTTTACTTACAATAAACGTTTATGTGGTTATCTAGAGGTGTTGTGCTCCTGCTTGTATGGGTTATCTGTTGTAAGATATATACTTATACACTTTTCTTACAATATACGTTTATGTGGTTATCTAGAGGTGTTGTGCTCCTGCTTGTATGGGTTATCTGTTGTAAGATATATACTTATATACTTTACTTACAATATACGTTTATGTGGTTATCTAGAGGTGTTGTGTTCCTGCTTGTGTGGGTTATCTGTTGTAAGATATATACTTATATACTTTACTTACAATATACGTTTATGTGGTTATCTAGAGGTGTTGTGCTCCTGCTTGTATGGGTTATCTGTGGTAAGATAGATACTTATATACTTTACTTACAATATACGTTTATGTGGTTATCTAGAGGTGTTGTGTTCCTGCTTGTGTGGGTTATCTGTTGTAAGATATATACTTATATACTTTACTTACAATAAACGTTTATGTGGTTATCTAAAGGTGTTGTGTTCCTGCTAGTGTGGGTTATCTGTGGTAAGATATATACTTATATATTTTGCTTATATATACGTTTATGTTGTTATCTAGGGGCTTTGTGTTCCTGCTTGTACGGGCTATCTGTTGTAATATATATACTTGTATACTTTACTTATATATACGTTTATGTGGTTATCAAGAGGTGTTGTGTTCCTGCTTGTGTGGGTTATCTGTTGTAAGATATATACTTATATACTTAACTTATATACACGTTTATGTGATTATCTAGATGCGTTGTGTTCCTGCTTGTATGGGTTATCTGTTGTAAAATATATACTTATATACTTTACTTACAATATACGTTTATGTGGTTATCTAGAGGTGTTGTGTTCCTGCTTGTGTGGGTTATCTGTTGTAAGATATATACTTATATACTTAACTTATATACACGTTTATGTGATTATCTAGATGCGTTGTGTTCCTGCTTGTATGCGTTATCTGTTGTAAGATATATACTTATATACTTTACTTACAATATACGTTTATGTGGTTATCTAGAGGTGTTGTGTTCCTGCTTGTGTGGGTTATCTGTTGTAAGATATATACTGATATACTTTACTTACAATATACGTTTATGTGGTTATCTAGAGGTGTTGTGTTCCTGCTAGTGTGGGTTATCTGTTGTAAGATATATACTTATATACTTTACTTACAATATACGTTTATGTGGTTATCTAGAGGTGTTGTGCTCCTGCTTGTATGGGTTATCTGTTGTAAGATATATACTTATATACTTTACTTACAATATACGTTTATGTGGTTATCTAGAGGTGTTGTGCTCCTGCTTGTATGGGTTATCTGTTGTAAGATATATACTTATATACTTTACTTACAATATACGTTTATGTGGTTATCTAGAGGTGTTGTGCTCCTGCTTGTGTGGGTTATCTGTTGTAAGATATATACTTATATACTTTACTTATATATACGTTTATGTGGTTATCTAGAGGTGTTGTGTTCCTGCTTGTGTGGGTTATCTGTTGTAAGATATATACTTATATACTTAACTTATATACACGTTTATGTGATTATCTAGATGCGTTGTGTTCCTGCTTGTATGGGTTATCTGTTGTAAAATATATTCTTATATACTTTGCTTATATATACGTTTATGTGGTTATCTAGAGGAGTTATGTGGGTTATCTGTGGTAAGTGATATAGGTGTATACATTACTTGTATACACGTTTATGTGGTTATCTAGAGGAGTTGTGCTTCTGGTTGTGTGGGTTATCTATGGTAATTGATATACGTGTATACATTACTTATATACACGTTTATGTGATTATCTTGAGAAATTGTGTTCCTGCTTGTGTGGGTTATCTGTGGTAAGTTATATACTTCTATTCTTGTGCTTATATTATTCACTTGTAAATACCTTTATGTACTCGTATATATGCCTAATTTTATAGTATGTCAATGTACTTTGATACTTTACTTATCCATATGTTTAGGAACGAATATACCTGAATGACACATCACCATGGCTTTAAAGGGGCAGAAGCTTTTTGAAATTTGTTTTTTTTCTTCAAATTTCCCATTTATAATGAAAGTTTATGTCATTTATATTAACTTTAAACCCAATACCAAAAGAAACTTTGCACACATCTTCTTGTCTAAATAAATCACATAATAGGCAACGATTGAATTTGGGTTTTTAAGTATTGTAATAATTATTCAATTTTACATTCGATGTATGAAAATATTCATTTCAAAAGTTTATTTAAATAAAAAGTTTGGACGCATCAACATACGAGGGGTATCAAAATGTGTTTGATCAATTCGTCTGTGATTCGGTGCTGGTCTCGTACTCGGTGGTCTTTGCTAATGGGTAATATCAACGGACTTTTAACATCAGAAACTGTTTCAGTAGTGCGTTAGTCGCTTAACATGTGTGTTTTGTCAAAATTAAAAGTTAAATTTTTTTTATTTTTTTAAAATTAATTTTCTGTTAAAAAATTAAAAACTTCTGAAAAAAATATTTGACTGATGACAATACGCCATTACTTTTCAGTTTTAGTGTACGATGTCCAAAACTTGAAATATTTGTAATTGAAAACATACATATGATAAAATCAACTGAGATGCAAAGTTTCTTTTGGTATTTGGTGTAGAGTGTAAAACAATTATTCGTAGTGGTACAATGACAATGTTTTGCTTGTAAACCAAAAAAAATCATGGCGGCCATTTTAATGTGAACACATTTTTTTCGAATTACAAAAACGATTCCAATGGATTGACCGAACCATGTACATTAATTTTGAACTTTTCCGAATCTGGAAGGATGTTTTACCATTGTTGACATTATTTTTCAAATACATTTCATCGACCTATAATAGCGAAAAAACGTGCTACTGCCCCTTTAACATATTTACTTTTCAAACTTCTGATGCGAGACATTGGGTTTGCGTTGATTCAAGTTAATTTTACTATTCATTCACCAACGGCTACTTTGACATAAAGTTAAGAGTTAAATTGAGTTAAATGCGACTTGAAATTGTGTGTTTCCTATTTGTTTCGACACTTGTCCTGTTACGAGAGAGTGTCTAATAATCGTATATTCATCATTTCTATATTTCATAAGTTGTTGTGTTTTCCGTGAAACGATTTAGATTTGATCTCTGCATATATCGAAAACAGTTAATTAATATTTATCTCTGAAATGTGACCCGGAATAGGTACAGTGACTAGTGACTAAAACATATATTCATACAAACATAGACGAACCATAGAAACTATGTTACCAAGTTGCTACCACCATTATGGATCCATAAAAGAATGGCAGCTTAATGAAGCTAACTAAACACAATAATTGCATGTGGTGTATATGTGACGTTGCATATATACTACTATTGTAATAGTAAACACGATATAGTTGTCAATACGAATGTATTGGACATGGCATGCTTACATGTTGTAAATTAAGCTTTTCAATATATATCTTTATTTCAGTACTTAAAAGGCCTCAGGCCTATAGTACAAGATATACAGTGCACTGACATTTCATGAAATAATGAGATTTCTATGTACAAACGCATAAAAGATAAACATGGACAGGTTTTCAATTTCTTCTTTGTTTACACTGTTTAAAAGTAGAGACAATTTTATCTTATTTGGATTTACATTGTATTTTTCTTTGATATATTTCTTTCGGATGATGTTGTACAAAGGACAAATCAGTAAAAAATGGTATTCATCTTCTATTATATTAGACTTACATATTTGACAAAATCTTTGTTCTCTACTTATATTCTTATATCTACCCGTTTCAATATAAAGTTCATGAGACGAGCATCGGAATCGTGCTAGACTTGTTCTGTATTTCTTTACATTTAAACAAGATAAGTAATATTCGGTATGGATATTGCTTTTAAAGGTTAGGTACGTGTCACATTTACTTGAAAGTGATAATTTTTCCATCCAATTTTGAAAATATATATCTTTTAGTCTTTGTGTAAATTCACTCATGAATTCGGGATCTACACCTATTTCTTGATTTTGCCAAATATTCCCAAATCCCACAGAAAATAGTATTACTTTAACGTCGGTAACCCAATTCTTGTGACCATTCTTGTCGTATAAGAGCATCATTTCATAACATTTTTTAGGTAGGCAATATGAGGGCATGTTTAGAAGCTTTATCCAATACCGAATAGCTTTACAATATGAGTGGATATATAAAGGGAATCTGCCACATTCTCCATAAATCATTAAGTTTGGAGTATTTTGTTTAACACCTAAGAACTTTTTACATGCATAAAGATGAACCATTTCTAGTTTTTCGAAAGAATTTAACCCCCAGATTTCTGCCCCGTATAAGAGAATGGGGTATATTTTGGCATCGAATATTTTGAAAAATGTGTTAATGCTTAGGTCACCTAGTATACTCATCTGTCTTATAATACCAACAAGTACTTTTTTCCCCTGTATTGATGCATAGTTTGTATGCGTAGACCATGATAATTGATTAGTGAAAAATACTCCAAGATATTTGTAGGAATTTGTTATATCTAATTCACAATCTTTATAAAATCATTTTTCCTTCTTCGAAACAGCACCTTTGTTTTATCCAAGTTAACTGATAATTTTGAATTGTCACAAAAACTTTCAAGTTCATTAATTTGTTTTTGAAGACCTGAAATAGTACTTGAAATGAGCACAATATCGTCTGCAAAGAGTAAAAGGAATATTTGGAAAACATCAGGATGTAGTTGTACACCATGTGAACAGTTATTCTCGAGCTTTTCATTCAGTAGGTCATCCTGAACATATCATGCATGTAATACTTCAGTTTCAGAACCCCAGCCCTGTCCAGTGAACTGTAAGGTAAAGAATGATTCCACATGTAACGCTAACACGGGGGTCTGTTCAGGAGGGTGTATAGATGGTTACCATGGAAACATGTGTAACGCGACTTGTGACATTAACTGTCAGCTAAAAACATGTCAGCAGCGAGACGGTTCCTGCACTTGTTTACCAGGCTACACCTTCAACTCTGGCTCCTGTAAATCCTACACAGGTAGGTATAATTATACATCTGGTCAAATGTTTCATTTGATTCTTCAACATGCATTATAATTTGCTCTCTTCGTAATATTTTCTTGAATTCAAAGTTTAGTCAAATATGTACTACTAACTGAATTTCAAATATTGAACATGATTCTATATTTCAAATTTATTTTACAGTTATAAATGGAAAATGTGATAGACATTTTACTTTGAAAAGTCAATATTCAGTATCATGTATGTATCCCCATTCTTCTCACATACAGTCTGGCATCGTCGTGGCATTCTGTCAATTTGGTTATGGATGACGTGCTTGAAAAAACTGTTCCAGGTTGTGTACTGCTAAGGGACGATTTCTCAATTTACACCACAAAAAGTCCCATAAATTTCGTCCTTCAGAAAAATGGGTCAAACAACAGGATTGAGGGCCTAACTCAAAACATACTGTGGGCTTTATCTTCCATCGGAGGCCGTAGAAAATCCTTCCTCACACCATTACCTATCCACCTTCAAAAACGTCAATTTCCTGAGTTGTTGCATCAATAAAACATCCATCACGTCGCCTCCAGGTTCTTGCTCAGCGTTCAGCACACTCCAGACAGAATTTCCACTAATTTCGACCAACATGTTGTACTAGCCAATGTTTCAAGCCAAACAAATTCTTTTTAGTGGGTGTCGACACGTAAACCCACCTTCTTTAAAGCAATTTTAGACAGTTGCAATGTTTCTAGCACCGAGTCTTACACCAACAGTTCTAACTGCTTAATCGTACAGATGTCTTGAAGCATTATCTTAAAGAGGGCAGTCCCAGGCTTTGATCCTTTGCAGCAGTGGTTTTCCTCCTTCTGTCACGCCCCCTTGCGACAAGGGACACTCTTGGTCGCCTGGAACAGCTGACAATCCCTGACTTCCCAAGTGGCCTTCAACTGCTCTTTTGGAGGAGCCAATGTTCTCAGCTTTGGTCAGGTACTGCCTAGGCATAATCATAATTCCACAGTATGCTCACCTCCGTTCCTTTTTATACACCTCCAACGACTATTTGACACAGTTTGCACATACATTTTGTTTTGTAAAACTTTTCTGTACACAATTGTTGCGTTGCAATGAATTAAATCCTGGTGTTCCTTTACTATTATCACTGAATATATACTTGTTTTTGCCAGATCATGCATGATAAGGAATTTTGAGGGTAAAGGTAGCTTAGATGATGACCGACGAATGATCGACATGGTCTCATATTGCCAGACTGAAACAAGACTTCCTTCATCAACATGGCATGAGTATGATGAACTAGCCTGCCTATTTATAATTATTCGACAGACTTAAACCCCACTGGTCACTTTTTATGGGCGGGTTTTAAAGATGAAGTGTGTTGCGTCACATTGTCAGTTTTCACCTTGGTCTTGCAACAAGAATGGAGAAACATCACTGCGGCCACTATCACTCATCTATGTGACTATATGCCTCAACGTTTTAAACGCCAGGACTGGAGCTGATGAAGATCACTCGATATATTGACTACTCATGCAAATTTTCAGTCATAGACTGGATGAGCTGCTGGATATTTGCCTGTGAAATCCTCCGTTTGTGCTCAGATAAGAGGAACGAGACGGCCGGGGGAGCATAGATAAAGTGTTTGTGGAGAGAGAAAGTTCTTTATGACACGTGCCGTGGGGAACCAAACATTGTCCTACTGGATCATCTACCGGAGACCATGAGGAATACGGTGATACAGTAGGGTGGCTCTCAGTCCATCTTCTCTTAGCCTGTTTCTGGGCTGATATTTCCCCTCAGTCCGGGCACCCTGGCTGTTGTGCTCTCACCAGCTGCACTTAGGTTACACAAATGGAAGACGGGATGTATGGATGAAATTTGAAATGTTTTGGCGATTTGAGTTTTACTCATTCAAATAAGATCTAAAAAAAGTTCGCATTTCCTGCAAAATCAATTTCTGAAATGGAAGTATGTAAATTGATACTGTTACCAATATAGATTCATATTTTTACGATGATATACATGCAACATGTATTATCTTTGTTTATGCAGTTCTGTTTAATGGTTTATTTATTAATTTATGTTTATAATGACCATCGACCTTCCCACATGTATATAATAGTTGTTCAGATCATTGATACTGATCTGGCTTTGAGTAAACCTACCTGATTTCATAATGATAATATGTTTCAAACATAATTGCAGTAACTGTACAGTGAATTTGGCTAAGCATTAATGGACAATGTAACTTGTTGTTATTACCAGGGGTGAGATGCATATTCAACGACCATTGCTTGAACAACATGTGCCAATCAGCTGGCAGAAAGGATTGTTTGGAAGGCTGCACACATGGAAGGTATGGAGAGTTTTGTCAGCAAAGTTGCTCTCCTCATTGTTTCTGTGACAAAGAGTCAGGGAACTGTACAAGCTGTATATCGGGATGGTATGGAGAAGAATGTGGATCTCGCTGTAGCCCGGGATGTATGAACACGAACTGCCAGAGGAACGGTACCTGTGTTGATGGCTGTACAGCTGGATCATATGGAGAGAGGTGTGAGCTGACGTGTTCTCCTCACTGTGTGTCTGGGTGTGATCAGCTGTCGGCAGAGTGTTTCCAGTGTGAAGCAGGTTGGTATGGTTCAACCTGTCAGTCCCAGTGCAGTGTTGGATGTGCAGGTGTTAACACATTCTGTGACAGAGACGGAAGATGTATTGAGGGATGTACCGAGGGTTACTATGGAGAGAAGTGCGAGTCTACATGTCCAGACCAGTGCTATGAATGTGACAGTGACACTGGGAAATGTAAAGGTAATCAGTATAATATGTTATGTCTTTTTTAAAATTATACAGATCTAAAACAAAACAATCAACCAATATGTTAAACGGGCAGTAGCACGTTTTTGCAAATTTAAGTTTTTTAAGTTTCCCATTTATATTGATAGTTTATGTTATTATATTTACTTGAGAGGGTAAAACGTCTTATTACACAAACCAATTATCTGTAGTGGTAATAAATGTGTCGCTTATTAAGCAAAAATTGCATGGCAGCTGTTTTATTGTGAACACAATTTATTATTTCGAATGACAAAAACTATTTCCATGGCTTTACGGAACCATGTGCACTCATTTTTTAACTTGATTTACCAAAGAGAGGGGGGTCTTTACTATTGGTGACATTATTTTTCAAATATATTTCATCGACTTATTTCAGCGAAAAACTTGATACTGCCCCTTTAAATGTTACACAGATTCTGTAGACGAAAATGTAAATATCCAGATAACAAATAGTCAATATCAACAAGTTACATTTTCAGGAACACAGATGCCGTACATAATAGGAGGAGGTGTTGTATTCGTTGTCATTGTGCTTGCTGTCTTGATGGCCTGCTGCTTGAAAAGGTCAGTATCTTAAAAGTTCGAACAACTAGCAATGGCAGTGTGTATTAATCCACATTTGAAAAACGTAGTTTTCTTTATAAATAAGTCATTGTTTACATGTTTTTCTCTTTAAGAATGCGGGACATAATGAAAGATGGCGTGGCCACTATCGGTCAGAATACTGCAGTGCACTTTGTACCAGGCAATGGTTCTCAGCTGAGGTCGATAGATATAGGAAGCGCTGAAACCAATGTTTGTGGATCTAACCCTGATGACACCTACAACCACCTGTTCAACATCCAACCACTAGATGCTACCTTCTCCCTAGCTCATGATGATCTTGAAACAGCTTCCGGCTACTGTGCTGTGCTCCCCTTGTTCCGTGGCCTCTCTGATCAGTGTATCAATGAAAGTGATGACGGGAGCAGTGGAAAACATGATGGAGAGGGTGATACTGAATGTAGCTTGATCTCACTCTGTGATGTGAATGGATTTGATCAGCAGGATATGAAGATGGAAAAAGCTAATGCCATTGATAAACAAAATGAACATCGAAAACCAGTCCAGATAGTGGTCTTACAGCATGTCGAAGAAGACTGTATTCCAGAACAAATCAAGATTGAGGCCTTAACTACTGACAAAGAACGACTTAATCGAGAACAGAATCAGATTGTAACCTTACCTACCGACGAAGAACAACTTAATCGAGAACCGATCAAGAATGTGGATTTACCTACTGATGATGAAAAACTTAATCAAGAACCGAATCAAATTGTGACCTTAACCTCTGACGAAGAAGGAGCATGTGGTGGCGTGCAGTTGGAGGATGAAGATGAGACCACAGTGTGGAGCGTGGCATCAGACGGATGTCCAACTCTAAGTATTGCTAAACAAGAAACAGAGGGAGACGATCTGCCTGCAGCGAAGGACGGCAGAAATGTCCTTGCTTCTGATGAGGAAGATTTGTTGAAGGAAGAAGCCTCGGTACAACTGTCAGATAGAGGAAAACACGAGGTACCAACAGAACAAAGTACCAAACAATATGTTGAGGTTAAAGTTCTGAAACATGTTTGAATTATTATTCCCGTACCATTTATACGCATTGTATTTTCGTTGAACATTGATGTAAATACATGATCGTATCATGAAAAATCTTTCTATGCAGCATGTCTATCAAAGCAACTATATAGAGTGAAACTGTTAATGACAAAACCAGTTCCAAAATTTCAGAGGACTTTTTTTTATTAAACCTGCCTCAAAAGATTGTAGTTCGATCAACTTATCTGCATGTTACATGTATATACGAGTGACTTTTGTAACATGCAACTCGTGTAAATACAGTGTGTGATTCTTGGTGATTTTAATCTACCATGATTGTTGTTGTCTTCCTGATATAATTTGATAATATTACAGAACAGTAGTTGCAATATCAGTTTCCACTGCAGGCAAAAAGTTTTCGAGAAGAACTCCAAACAGTGCAATGAGACAAACAACTTCTGAGAACGCAGAACGTGACTTTATTGTTGTATTGATAATTCATTTTAATTATTATGAATTTTGCATATGATTTGTAAACTTTGCTAATAAATAAATAAATAAAACCCACCATGTGAAACAAATTGTCAATTTACCAAGGCTGATATATTTTTATGCATGTTTACCAAGGCCCATATATATCTTATGCATGTTTACCAAGGCTGATATATATTTTATGCATGTTTGCCAAGGCTGATATATAGTTTTTCCATGTTTGCCAAGGTTTATATATATATATATATATATATATATATATATATATATATATATATATGTGTGTATGCCAAATGAAACTTTAATATTAATAGTGATATTGTGTAGCTTGTATAACTGTGGTTATAGTTGTATTGATAATGCATTTTCATGATTATGAGTTTTTTGCATGATTTGTTAATTTTGTTAATAAATAACTAACTAAAACCGACCTTGTGAATCAAATTGCCAAATGCAAGTTAAATATTAATAGTGATATATAGTAGCTTGTATAACTATGGTTATAGTTGTATTGATAATGCATTTTCATTATTATGAGGTTTTTGCATGATTTGTGAATTTTGTTAATAAATAAATAACTAAAACCGACTACTTGAAACAAATTGTCATTTACCAGTGATTATGATAAACAAATAGTGACAGTTTTCATATATCTTCATGAATCTGAACAATGCGAGAAGGAGAAGGTAACCAACATTGAATAACTTGTTCCTTTCATCATTGAATAAACTCTGTTTAGATGAATTAAAAAGGGATGTGTACTAGTTAATCCTAAGTAGACTAGTTGATGACGTATGTAGGTAAACTTTAGAAAGCTGGACAAACACTTTCATTTACTTTAGGAGTGACATTGTGTGTAAAACGTCAGCGATTCATCAATATTTGTGTAATGAAAACTGCAATTTCCTCGGTTCTATTGCTTTGATGGCAATTTTTCTCTTTATTGTGATTACACCCTTCAATTGGTGATACTTGAAATAATCCTTAAAACATGACAGCATCCGCATTTAGTTCAAGATGATAAGGAAATGAAAACTTGAAACTGATACATTTCAACATTTTTCTTTTTCTGTTTTATCAAAAAGATTCAAAAGTATTTTATTTGGTTATATTTGGGATAACACTACTTTTAATAGTACATAGAGAATTTCACCCAAGTGTCTTCTAAAATATATAATATATCAACAAAAGTTGATTAAAGTTACATATATCCGAGGCTTGCCGAGGATATTTTTACTTTAATCTACGAGTGTTGATATGTTTGATGTCAGAAGACACGAAGGTGAGATTTTATTTATCATTCAAAATCATTCTTCAGAAGAATGAAAAATGTGAAACACAAAACTGCCACCAGCAGTGATCTTTGTGAGGTCATAACATTGTGACGTCATAAGCATTATGGCATCATAGCATTGTTACGTCATCAACATTGTGACGTTGTAGCATTGTCAGCAGTGTTCTCAGTGATGCCAAAGCTTTGTGATGTCATTAACTGATGATGTAATAGGATTATGACGATTTGATTGTAGATATCACTTGATCTCACACAAGCGATATCTACCGTGGAAGCCAGTTTTGGATGATAAACATTAGTGCAGACCAGTGCTATGAAGATCTGTGTGATCTAAATGGAACCTGCAGCACTTTACACTACGGGACTGTCTGTGAACAAAAATGTCAGAGATGCACAGAAGGAGTCTGTGAAATGAGAACAGGAGAATGCACCAAGGGATGTCAGAGAGGCTTCTATGGATATTTATGTAGCCAGAAACGTGTGGACTGTAAAGATCAGGACTGTGACAGGAACACTGGGAAATGTACAGGTACATATATACTGGTCAATGTAGATATAAAGGCACGTTATCATCCAAAACTTGCTCCAGAAGTGGATATGCTATGATGCTATAATGCTTATGATGTCACAATGCTATGACCTCACTGAGATCACTGCTGATGACGCTGATTGGCAGTTATGTGTTTCAGATGTGTCAGTCTTTGGCTAATTGGTGTTGAAGAATGATTTTGAATGATAAATAAAATCTCACGCTCGTGTCTTCTGATATCAAATATATCAACACTCGTTGATTAAAGTCAAAATATCCTCGGCAAGCCTCTGATATTTGTAACTTAGTGTCTCAACTCGTGTCGATATATTTGATATAATTTGAACAAGCTTCAATTCCTTGTGTTGAACAAGCTTCAATTCCTGGTGTTGAACAAGCTTCAATTCCTGGTGTCAATCCTGCATATGCTGAAGTTGATGACGAGGTGACAGTTACTCCTCCAAGAGTTTGCCTCCGTCCTATCAGACAAACCAGCTACATCCGACCTAGACACAGTGGAGACTCTACAGACAACCTTCAGATACAAGCCCAGGCTGCAGCTGCTTCACCTCCAGACAGACGACTGCACGACGTTCTACGAGGCTCTGATGAGTGGTCGGATAGACCAGACAGTTACGTGCTGCCTAATTACTGTGAGATCAACGAGGATCTGATGGTCCCCCTTCCACAACCCTCTCAAGGAGATGAAGGACCCGCCCCAGTCGTCAACAACTCCTCATTCTCTGTTGTAGCTGATGTACATGTACAGGTGGAAGATCCTGATAGTGGAAATGCAACTGGAGGCGACATCAACATTCCCCTTATTGCTGAATGCTTCGGGAACCCTGAGACTGAGGTCTCGCTATCTGACGAGGAACCCCGACCTGATGTTGAGAATTACGACCATCCACTTAGGGACGAATATGAGCAGTCTTAATAATGGTTACATGAAAAATGTGCACGACATCGAAATACCATAGAAGTTCTGACTACTTATTTTTCAATCTCAAAACCTGAATTCGTGTCTCCGGGTGTCTTTACCTATTGAGATATACATTGTAGATATGATAAAATTGTGTCACTCTTAAAGACATGTTGAATATATTCACATTTGTCATTTATAATACATGTTTATGCAGAACTAAATCTCATCAGAGCTCAGAATCCTTGAAATGTCTGTAGATGTGCTAACCCTGTGGCATTTACTTATTTTAAAAATTATTTTTATACTTGGTGACTCGAAGGCCCGTTAAAGGAACCACATGGGTCATCCCCCTAGCAACTGTGTTTGTCTCCTTTTCAAGAAGTGAATGTTATTGTTTTAATCTTATTATTATAATATCCATCTCATATAAATTCATGATAAGGATAAATCTGTTTTTTCCCCAATGATGATATAATAGAGTGATCTTTTGTAACTTAAGTTAGAAAATCATCTGAACAATCAAGATCTTTAGGTTCAGAACTAATGGTTGGATATCAATCGTGGGTAAATTATTATTACTGCCAGTATTGGGAAAAGTAGTTTCATCTAATTAGATGATAATTTCATCTAAAATAGATGATAGTTTCATTTAATTAGAGGATAGTTTCATCTAATTAGATGACAGTTTCTTCTAATTAGATGATAGTTTCATCTTAAAAGATGATAGTCTCATCGCTCGTAACATCTAATTAGATGATAGTTTCATCTAATTAGTTTAGCTAGAGCTGTAACAATATATTTCAGAAAGATGCATATTTTGGAATCCACCTCAACCTGGAGAGGCACTACCCCTACCTATACTGAACAAGATTGCTTCTGTAACCTCTGGAGAGGCACTACCCCTACCTATACTGAACAAGATCGCTTCTGTAACCTCTGGAGAGGCACTACCCCTACCTATACTGAACAAGATCGCTTCTGTAACCTCTGGAGAGGCACTACCCCAACCTATACTGAACAAGATCGCTTATGTAACCTCTGGAGAGGCACTACCCCTACCTATACTGAACAAGATCGCTTCTGTAACCTCTGGAGAGGCACTACCCCTACCTATACTGAACAAGATCGCTTCTGTAACCTCTGGAGAGGCACTACCCCTACCTATACTGAACAAGATTGCTTCTGTAACCTCTGGAGAGGCACTACCCCTACCTATACTGAACAAGATTGCTTCTGTAACCTCTGGAGAGGCACTACCCCAACCTATACTGAACAAGATCGCTTCTTTAACCTCTGGAGAGGCACTACCCCTACCTATACTGAACAAGATTGCTTCTTTAACCTCTGGGGAGGGGCTAATAAGTAGGCTTCGGTAAGTAAGTAAGATAGTTAGAATTGAGATTCGTGGATAACTATTTATACATTTGTTCACATTATAAATACGTGTGCGACCATCAATTAGAACTGTGTTTTTACAGGGAAAATGAAAGAGCAAACATGTGTGTAAACCCTGGGTACAGGGAAATCTCGTTTAACTGTAAATGTCAGCTGTACAGTATTGTATTTAAACAAACTCTTTCAGACTGGTTTTCCAATTCCCGGTACATGTTGTAAATTGAATCAAAAGTTGAAACAGATGACATGTATCAACAACAAGATCATAAATAAACCCGTCAGAACGTATTTCAACTCCTTGTAATAACTGTATCCAGCTTGAAAATCAGTTGTATCGTTTTCCGCAGTGAGAGCTCACCTTGGTATGTCCTTGAGTCAGTTTTATTGCTCTGAAGTACAACAGTGTGTGGATTTTATTACCATTGCTTAAAGGGACACAATAATGTTGTAGATTTTAGGCACAATATATCAGAAAGAAACCCAGCTAAGACACGGCCCTCATTAAAGTAACCTGTTCCTACTTAATCACAAGATTCCAACTGTAAAATACATTAAAGTTAAGTCCGGCCATAAGAAGATGCAAATATGACTTCGTTTCCATACCACTGATTATAATCCTTCAGATTCAATGCTGCTTCTCTATGGAATTCACTGCCTCATGAACTCAAATATGCTTCATCTCTAACTGTTTTCAAGTCCCACCTTAAAACTCATCTTTTCAAACGCTATTATTAAACTTATATTAATCTCTTGTTGTGTATATATAGGGAGTATTACCCGAGGAAGTGTGTCATGTGACTTTTACGAAACGAGTGTGAATGTTGTTATTGCCCGAGCGAGTGCAATGGGTTATACATACATTTGCATGAGTTTCGTAAAAGCCATATGACATACTTTCGAGTGTAATAATATCTTTGTTACCCATTGTATTCCATCTGGTTCGCGTAAAATTAGCCATGAAACGACCCACTTCTCTTGCGACAGCAAGCTACAGAGACGTCACGAACAATCGTTTTATGACGTCACATACGGGAAGTCGCGGTGAAACAATGGTTGCTAAGTAAACGTGATATGTGCACATGTGCTCATATCAATAATATTAATATATTTTCAACCGTATGGGTAACCTTACCTCCTATACATAAATCATTGAAGTGAGAAGAAAAATTACTAATTGGTAACAGGACTTCTAGATAACTAGATCTGTGTGTTATATTCATATTCAACCATGACATATATTAAAACTGGTCTGAATGAATACAGTCTTGTAAAAACTAGATGTAATCATACGTTTCCAAGTTTGTCAATGTATAATGTAAATTTATAATGTAAATCAGAAAATTTAAAACAAGATTGAAAGGAAATTTCAAACTTATGACATTAAATACTATTTCATATTTGTAATATTACAATATTTCATTAAAATGTTGTCACCCTTTGACATCGCATAAATCAGGACAATTGTTTTACCCTGGTCTGTCTATGTTCAATGAACTTTCATACTTCTCAAACTTTTTTGTTTTTATAAATTATTTGTTAAAGGTACATTCATTGTGTTGTTGGGAGTCACATATTCCAAAAGTAGTGGTTTCTGATCGAAAACCGGACAATGAATCGCGATTGACGCTTGCCAGTGAGTCAAACGTAATTCTGGAATCTTATTTCTAACAGACAAAATTTTGGTTGATGATGTTGAATAGGTCATATAACTATTGTGCATGTAAATAGAGCATGCAGTTTTGGTTTCTACACATGCATAATGATGTTACTCGATTTTAATTGGAAACTAGTAATTATGATATATTTTGCGATTTGGGATGAATATGCAAGCTGAGTAAATTTATTTGTGCTGTAAACAACACATGTGCTGTGTTGGAACTTATTAAAGCCATATAAAATTGTATGAAACAAAATGGATGCGTCTTTAACACTTCAATATTTTGTTTATATTCACTCCGCATATGGCTCAAATACTGCGCAAGATGCGATAAATATCTATTTAACTCACCCTAAATCGTTATGCCTCAATCTTGTTAAAAC